>JBAWJY010000001.1:0-1389236 GCA_037356115.1 Neofusicoccum sp. Z2
CTTAGAATAAGGGGGTAGTCCCTATATATTTTTATAATCGTCTAGATCTATAGAACCTAATTATAAGAAAAAAATGTCTAACTCCAAGTATATTGTCTAACTCCAAGGGATGAGCTGTTAGGCTACTAACGCTACTTCTATTCTTATTACTTTTATTATTACTATTACTTTTATTATTTTTATTCTTTTATATATAGTAAAAAAAAAGCTAGTCTTTATAATTACTTAGATTAGATACTAAATTAAAGCTTTAGATACGCTAGTCTAATTAGTTATACTAGATAATAATCTTCTTACTTAGTCTAGTTTATTTTAAAAACCTATTTTAAAATATAATCTACTTTAAATCTTTTCTTATCTTCTAGATCTAACTAATTTTATTAGTCTATTATATTTACTACTATATATTTAACTTTTTTACTAAACTATCTCGTAACTATATTATTTTATTTAGACTTTTTTTTATAATACTACGCTATACTAGTTAGTAATTACTCTTTTTACGTTATACTAATCTTTTTATATAATATAAATTTCTTTTTAGAGATATCTTTAAAAACTTCTAGTAGCGCCTACTTTATAATACTAAATATAGCTATACTACTAGTTTTAAAGGCTTCTTTAGTTCTAAGAATATATAATATTTATAGAAGCTATATTAAATATAAAAAGAAATAAAAGATATATATTAAGCTAATAGCTAGTAATAGTAAAGAGAGTATCTTTAGAGGCTATAGATAGACTATATAAATAATATAAGGCGATTACTAAGAAGAAAAAGAACGTAGTAATAAATAACTAAAGTACTAGATTAGTAGAAGGTATAAGTAGATCTTAGTTATCTAATAATTATATAGATACTATAAACTCTTAGACTATATATACTATCTACTAGAAAAGTAAAAAAACTAAAAATAAAACTACTAGGTAGAGATACTCTACTATACTAGTTAGTAATTATCTCTTTTATATTATACTAGTCTTTTTATATAATATAAGTTTCTTTTTAAAAGTATCTCTAGAAACTTCTAGTAGTATCTATCTTATAATACTAAATATAGCTATACTACTAGTTTTAAAGACTTCTTTAGTTTTAAGAATATATAATATCTATAAAAACTATACTAAATATAAAGAGAGATAGAAGGTATATATTAAGCTAATAGCTAGTAATAGTAAAAGAAGTACTTTTAAAGACTATAGATAAGCTATATAAATAATATAAAGTAGTTACTAAGAAGAAGAAAAACGTAATAATAAATAACTAAAGTACTAGATTAGTAGAAGATATAGATAGATCTTAGTCGTTTAATAATTATATAAATACTATAAACCTTTAGACTATATATACTATCTACTAGAAAAGTAAGAAAACTAAAAACGTAAAACTACTAGATAAGTTATCTTACTAGTTAGATCTATTAGTTAAAAATAGTTAAGAGTTATAAAAAAAGTTTTCTTATCTAATTAGAACTAGTATAGAGTACTTTTAATCTTTTACTAAGAGTCTAAGAATAAATAGTACGAGTTTTACTATAACGCGATTATCTTTAGTATAGACTACTACTTTATCTTTTATCTAATATATTACCTCTTTAATAACCTTAATAAAAAAAACTTTTTATATAGAATTATAGTAAAAAGTCTTTTTTATCTAGAAATATAATTTTTATAAAAGAATATTAAGTATTAACTTAGTTATTACTAAGTATTTTCTAAGAAATATCTATAAAAAAAAAGCTAAATTCTCTATAGAATCGCCTCTTTTTTAGACCCTTTTAAATAGAAATTTATATTTTTAACTATACGAGCTACTTTATAAAGAGCTTATAAGATAGCCTATTAAAAAAAAATTTAAAAAAAGTAAAAGCTAGTAGAATAAGAGTATTAAACTAAAGGGGTCTAAGGATAGTTTTTAGAGTTCTTAAAAAATAGACTTTTTAGGCTTATATCGCCTTATATAGTAGAGGCTTTTTAATATATAGAATATAATTTCTATATAGAATCTAGTATAAACTAGCTAGTAGATTTAGATACTAAGTAATTAGATACGTAGTTATAGAGATTTATAGGCTTAAAGTAGGCTAAAATAATCGAGTTATAATAAAACTCGTACTATTTATTCTTAGACGCTTTACTATAGATATTTAGAAGTTGCTAGCCGTTTTAGAAAGCCTCTAATCCTATTTTGGTTGGTGCGCTCTAACTACTACCTACCTGCGAAGCGTCTAACTAGTGAGATAACAGGCAGGGGTACCTCACCACAATAGCACCCGTGATAATTACATCACTCTGTACTACAAGCGGGATACAAGATCAGGCTAAGCCACTGCATAGCCTCGTAAGCCCTTAATAAAAAGATGTCTACTTACTGCCTTGTTCTTTTCAGCTTTAAGAAATGGTTATGTTCGCCTACGAACCAGAAATGTCAACAGATTACACTTGCTGCTCGACACGCGACGTTAGAATTTTCGAAGGAAGCCGCTTCTGCCTAGGCTGTGGCTCTACTCTACCCCGCACTGAGCCTTCGCCGTCGGTTTCTCCAAATCCCTCCCGGATGTCCTCCTATCTATTTGCAGACCAGCCAATAGAACTCGACACGAGACAGGATCGACACACTCCACTCGCATCATCTTCAGAATTTCGCTTATTAGAATTGTTCCCGGGGCAGTCGCAGGTGCAGGAGAATCTGGAACTCGACACGAGACAGTATCGACACACTCCACTCGCGTCACCTTCAGAATTTCGCTTATTAAGATTGTTCCCGGGGCAGCCGCAAGAGGATCTGCGCGGCGAAATTTTCCACGCGGACGTTACCGCACCACCTTACTATGAGGCTCTCTCTTATACATGGGGGAGCGAGCACCGGACAGGCCGCATCAGTATTCAAGACAAGGTTTTTGATATAACTGAAAATTGCCGGACTGCCTTGCACAGGCTACGTAGGCTTGCCAGTATGCGAATACTCTGGATAGATGCCATCTGCATCAACCAGGTCGACAACGAAGAAAAGAATCATCAAATCCCTCTGATGGCCGCGATATACTCTCAGGCTGAACTCGTCCTAGTCTATCTGGGGAATGAAACTCGCACTGCTATCACACAGCTTTTCAACTATCTCCGAAGGATCGACATAAGCGGCAACAAGGCACCAACCCCAGCTGAACTTACTGAGGAGCGCAAGATCGTATACCAGGCCGAGCTCAGGTGGATGCTCTCACTCCCTTGGTTCAGTCGAGTGTGGGTCTTACAAGAGGTGGCTGTATCTCAGAAGTCGCTGCTCATTCTCGGCGCTGACACGCTCGACTGGCGTTTACTTTCACTTGGCAACATCCACTCTCTTGGTTTGAAGGCGACGAACAAGGATGCAGACTTCCCACCTGCCCTAAGGCTCTCAAATAACGACAAAGAACCAATCAAAGACTTAGCGTCGTTGCTCGTTCTTGCTCGGTCCTGCAAGTCCACGGATCCTCGCGACAAGATCTACGCTCTTCTAGGCATTTTCAAAGAGAAAAGCAGCCTGGATGACTTGGTGGACTACAACAAATCGGTAGAGACGCTCTACGAAGAGATAGCTTGGCGGGTAATTGAGACCTACGGCCACCTGGACTTTCTATCTGAAGTTGGAATCGGTTTTGAAATTGAGTCGGTGCTGCAGGTCATGACAAAGATCAAGGAACTCATCGATGATGTGAGACAGTTTCCTGGTTGCATCTTTGAATGCCGCACAACCCCCTTGATCAGTGATGATGAGGCCGCTTTGTTAGCAAGAGAGCTTCCGTCACTCATATCGAAAGCAGGGTGTTCCGAATTTTTCAAAGCGATTGATGACCTACAAGCAACGCCAGCTATTCATCCAGATTTGTCGACACTTCGGCCTATAGTTGAACGGAGAGCATCTCATGCTTTTGATCTAGTGCGGCTGGCGTTGCGTACTCTAACCTCGTTACTTCCGAAAAAGCTCGATGTTGGCGAGGAACAGGCTTTGACCACTGGGCACATCTGGAAACCTTCGCCGCGACCGGGATGGGTTCCCGATTACTCCCAGCTTCCATCATTGCAATCGCTTGCTTCATGGAGACCAAAAGTACAGGATGACACAGAGAAAAACTTTGTTGCGGCGCTCGTCAGGCCTCGAAGCGGTTACGGCCCCATTCTCAAAATAGCCGTATTAGAAGTGGACAGGGTAGAGCATGACAGTACCATCGACATTCCAAGGCGATCGTTCACTGGGGAGAGAAACCCTGATTTCCAGGAGCAAAGCACAATGCGACCTTACTGGACGACTGATCGTGGAGTGTTGAACAAGCCGGATTATGGCGTTGCTGGGGATCATCCTTCAAACATCCGGACCTACCCTGAAAGGCTCTTCTGGCAAACATTTGAGCCGCACCTGAAGAGCTCTGGTCATGGAGCGAACGTTCACGCGCTCCAAAGGTTCTCGAATGGGAGAATATTGATACCCACAAAGGACTCTTTTGCAATCACTGCGTGGTCCGTTCGCCATGGCGATTCGATTTGCTTTATCCGAGGAGCCAGCGTCCCCTTTCTCCTGAGGCCAGTGGAAAGTGAGACCGAACCAGCCTACAAGCTCGCCGGAGAATGCTATCTACACGGCACGAAAGGACCCAAATTCGGTAATGACTACATAGAGCTCCTTGGTGTATTCAGAAACAGCTTCAACTGTACCAATCAGCAAGACCTACCATGGAGGGAAGCTTACCTGGTTTGAAGAAGATTGTTACGGGTAACCTGTTATTTTCCTATTGGAGGTGACAGTAGCGCCTAGCGCATCGCTTAGATAGCTGGCTGGCTACATAAGGCGCTTCTACGCCTCGAGGTCTTTCTTTAATAATTTATTCCGTCTATCTCGTTACTTAGTCTTTCGATTAGATGCCCCTATGTCTACTATACTCTTAAGACTTGCGCCGGTAAGAGGTGATCGGCCGCGGCCCAGCCTCTTCGCCAACCGCAGTCCTTTCATCACACTCTTAGTAAAAGCCCAGTCACCCGAGGGGAAGAGAGGGGCGAGAACGACCCGGTACAAGCAGTAGGGCTACACGTTGAATGTGCAAATTTACGGTTTGCGCGTAACAGTCGTACTAGCTTCTCAGGTCTATGTATAGGCCCTAATCACCACCATAATTTGCTGCTCCCGCCTGCTTTGTTACGCAGCCTTATCCACCACTACCTTGCAGACTCATACTGGTCTCTCATACCTCAATACTGCGGTGCGAAGATGATACCGCTGTCGGCGCCACCAGGCTGCGCTCCCTGTCGCAACGCCATAATCCCAGCAAACCTCATCCAGCCAACGGTCTTTCTCTAGAACCCTTTCCCCCACACGGACCTTCCCCTCTTGAATCAATTGGGCAAGCATTTCGTTCCACTTTGGAACCTCCAAAAATCTGTGGTCTTTGCCACATACCCAGTCTAGTTCCCCACGCATCAACTTCTCCTTGCACTCCCCCTCCAGTTGCACGTCGCCACAATCTAAGCAAAAGAAGAAAGGCTCTTCTAACTGATCCGAAATGGCCCACTTCCATCCGCACCGGCCATGGCATGACAGGTATATTCTCTCACTTCTCGCTCTATTTGAGTTGCAGGTCAGAAGTGACCACGCCGTAATAGCGTTGTCCTTGTCTTCAAGCCTAGACAACACATCTGCGAGCATAAGGTAGCCAACCCATTCATTCTGTAGACTGTCGTCTGAAAGGATTTTCACGGCAACGGTAGTGTAGTTCCTCAAGCATTTTTTAGCCTCAAAGTTCTTCGCGCTGACTTGATACATGCGTCCTAGTAGGATGGTCAGAATGTGAATGTCGGATTGCCAAGAGCCTTCGAAAAGTATGTTCAGAAATTTGTCATATAGTGCTTTGAGCTGTTTGGTCTTTTTCAAGCACTGGGATGATGATACATGCGGTCTAATGCTCGGTTCCCGAGATAGGTCGATATATGTCGTAGCAAGCTTTCCGGAAGTCTGCTTGAATATCTCGGCAAGGTGGTTTGTCTCATGCCGAGCAGCATACTCCATCATCTCTCGGATACTCTCACTCCAAATAGTGATAGAATCTTGAATGCCGGTTCGGTAGGTGGAATGATTCTGTGAGACGCTTTGGTGGTATATGCAAAGGCCGTGATAGTAGCGGAGATAGCTGAGGGTTTCGATGCTAGAACTTGGCCCAGCCATTATCCGAGCATGGGAACACGCATCGAGTAGCTCTGTGTACTTATCTCCCGATGCACGGTAGCAATCATGGTGGAATCCCGCCATTGAAGCGTACCTGTGAAGGATGCCACTCAGGAAAGTGCTATTGGGCGCTCCTCTCAGAATATTAGGATGGCTTGACCTCATGTCGGACCTTCGCATACAATCGGATGCTTTCTTCCAGGCAGTTTCCGATACGTCATTGTCGTCCTGAAATTCTTCTATGACAAACTCGCAAACACCGATAGCTTGCTCGGCGTTGTCTGTTAGTTCACACAGATCCCAGATTTGGTCGAGCCATTTCTGCCACTGGACGGGGCACTTCTTCTTGGAAGCAGCACTCAGGATATCAGATCTAATGGCAAAGAGAGTATAAAGGGCTTCGCTCAAACGGTCCAGGGAGCTGAGAACCATGGCATACTGTATAGTAGCTTCCAGGTCGCGTTCACTAGACCTGTACAGCATGTCACAGATTTTTTCGGCTTCTTTCCTGCGGGAAAATCCTCTACCGGGAGCTCCGATCATTGTTTCGGCAAATCGAGTGTCCCGGATATTTTCTCTGGCAAATCGATTGCGATCTATCTTCCAGAAAATGGAGCTGGAAGATTTTTCAACAATGTCCCAGGCCCATACTTTAGAAGCAGATATCAAACCCGAGGGAACCTCTCTACGTTCGTAGGCTTTGCAGACCCGATGAGGCAGAGTGATATCGTCGTTATGCTTACTCTCATCGATCTATCAAACGAATACGTTAGTTAAAAATGCAAATTGTGCGGAGATTTTCATGGGCGTTACCTGCTTCACCGTCTGCTTTTTCAACATCATCAGCCATAGTAAAGAGCTAGAGGCATCCCAATAACAAAAATGAAGCCATTGGATTACTGCAGCTTTTATTGAGCAGCCCAAAAGACTGGCCATCTGAGCATCTTCCACAGTTTCATCATTGAAACGGAAAGATGACCGGAAGTCTGCTATCGAAGAGACTGTCCGCAATGGCGATGTACCAAAGGGCGCAAGATATTCCGGTAAGGGCGCAAGATATTCCGGTAAGGCTTGTTCAAAACTTCCGACAGCCGCCTCCCATACATCGCTATTTCTGAGCCATCTGAGCACAGCTGGAAGGTTTTGTATCCACGATTCACCCTCCGAAGTGGAAGGCATTCCAAGTGAGAACCAGGTTGCCACTGTTTCCTCGTCCCAGAAAAAAGTATACAGATGTCTACCGATTTCTTGTTTGATGCCTGCTGGCAACACTCGAATTTCCTGGTCGGGAACTTCGTTCAGATACCGGGGTAAGTTCTTGGCTGCAAACTCGAATAAAGGCTCATGTTCGCATGACGCAGGGTTTCCTGGACAGAAAGCTCGAAGAAGCCCGAGTACAATCCGGGTATGAGCTCGAGCGGAACAAAATCCGACATGCGGTTGCAAACGAGTTTCCTGGTTTATCCAACAATCCTTCTGATATACATAGCAGATGCTTGCTCTAACTCTGCACGCCTCAGTATTGGACGGCCAGGCTAGGCGGTCTGATACATGGGTAGAGTGGTAGCGTTGTTGCCGGGTAGAGTGGCAGCGTTGTTGCGGCTGTTCGTACAAGGGAATCCCATGGTTTTCCAAGGCTTTTTCTGTGAAGTATTGGCGTGCGGCACCGGCGTGGACCGTCCCATCGTCTCTGATGCTGAAGAGTCTGGGGTAGTTCTTCTCGATATGTCTTTTGATCTCGATGTTCTGCGGATTGACACCAAGGATTTGCAGATACTCTGCCATCTGACGCACGGTAACGCCATCCCCAAGACACATCAAGCAGGCCAGCATGTCGTTCAGCATGAATATCTCTTCCTTGGTCGAGCCTTGGTTCAGCCTCTGTACTTCCCAGTCAATGACTGCGCAAGGATCCGTAGAGTCCTTCTGTAATAGGTCCTTCAGCTCGTCTCTACTCGTCTTGGAATGGGCGACGTCGAGGAAAGACTTTAAGGTTGGATAGTCTCCGTCAAAGTTGCGGATCAATTTCTCTTCCAGCTTCTTCAGTAGGACCTCTCCCTCACGATCGTCCGCCCATGATGCGTAACATGTTTCGAGTGTCTTCGAGATGAAAATCGCCGCATCGCTCTTTCGAGCTTGTCTTGTCGGTCGAATACATTCCAGCCACTGGTGATTCAACAAGGTGGAGATAATCTCAGCGTCCAAATTACAGGTCAGAAAGACTCTGATCTGGACTTTTCCATTACTGTGCTTCGAGGCTGTTTCAATGATATTGCCCAATACTCTCTTGGTTGATTCCGTGTCCGTTTCGGCTAGCTGATCAAGCTCATCAAGGAATAGAAAGAATACCTTCTTTCTCGTTGTAGTGTTTGCACTCACGTGCTTCGCATAACCAACGAACAGATCAGACCAGGCTTTGTTGGGGTCGGAAATTCGTGTGGACCCCGTGGACAGCTGATCAGTAACAAACTTTAAGAATGGCCAATCGTTGTTGGCCAGCTGCCACAAAAGAAGAACGAGGGCTTTCTGGAATGTGTTCGGCTTCTCTTTGGCTTTCCTCGGTGCGTGATTGGTGTACGGAGGTTTTGAATAGAACCAAGCGATCGAGACTAGGGTGTGCTGTTCTGTGGCTCTATGCATATCCTGCAAAATTCGAATAGCGCGACAACACAAGTAAGCCTTGCCAGTCGTCTCTTTCGAATCGAGGACAATAGTTGGGGGCCCGACAAGATCCTTTGTGGTGTCCGCCCAAGAGCAGAATGCCTGGTCTTTGCGAAGCCAGGCACCCATGTCACCGAAGGTACTTTCCAAAAATTCATTCTGTGATGTGTCCCAAGAGGACTCCAAGTCGTATGCCCAAAGTTGATCTCTCAACCGACGAAGAAGATCTATCCGGGTACGGTCGCTGTCCGCAGACAGGCCTAAGAGATGTGCGGCAGCATTGTCGCGGGATTCTCGATTAACAGCATTCTTAAGCTCACGGCGTACCTTCTCTATTTCTCCAGGGTAACCGATAGACGTTTTGAAAACGTTTTTCATCTTCCCCAAACGGGTCCGCGAATTCGCGAGGACTTTGGCGTAGATGGTACATAGCTTGATGATTGGGACGCAGATTCTAATGATCGTGGTTTTCAAGGAACTTCCGACGTCGATTCCATTGTCGGAAAACTTAAGATAATTGGTCTTAATCCTAATCAGGTGGGCATTCACTTCTGCAATCGCTTTGAGCAGCTCTTCTTTTCCGTAGTATTTGTCGTAGTCCTGAATTATTCCATAGAGGTACTTGAGGGCGCTCACGGTGGTTCCAGCATAGGGTAGAATCTAGGTTTTCGATTAGGTTTCGAATAAAAGCGGAATCTTAAACTTTTGCTTACTGTGGACATGACAGAAGCCCTAACGCTAATCACTTCCAAGATCCTTTCTATAGAAGCCTTGATAATCTTTTGAGGTTCGCTGTTACCTGGAAACGTGTCGAGTGTGCTCCGCATTTCTTGCAGTGTTTCCTCTCGGAAGCTTTGGGGATCATCCCCAGTTACGTTGCGGAAGTTTGTGAGCGTTTCTTTCCATATATCCTCCAGTTGCGGCTCAAGGTCATATCCTCTGTCCATGATCGGCTTGCGTAGACAATGATCAAAACAGAAATTCAATCGCATTAGGGGAGCAGAAGTAGTGTGCTATCATAGGACAAATGGAAGCTGATTTGATATTATCGCGCTGTTGGCTACGGTTTAATACCTGTGTAGATTGTTGGTAACTTGCTTTTCTTTAGCTGACAAGCTCGCTACTGGCTTCGTATATGTGTTAGGTGAAACATACATGAAAATCTTCGTTGTGCATACACCGTAAGCGCTAATATTCTTAGCGGCTCCACTTGCTTACTATTACGACCCAAGAAGAAGGGACGCCATCAGATGATCGTAGTACGGAGTACCATTCGAAGGCCAATGCACGTGGGTGGATCCAGGCGCCTAAAGATTAAGACAGTTAGAAAAAAGCTCTAACACTATGGATTTCCGAACAGACACCCTGCGAAAAACGGACTCGCCGAAGCTCGTTCGAAAATAATAGGGCACTCTATTCTTTAGCCCGACTCCTACCCTATTAAAAACAAAGGACCAACCCAAGCTCCGGCGTGCGCGACATGATAGCCTCGTGGATGTCAGCCCAAAAATCATTGGGCTGACATGCATGTGTGCGGCGGCGCGTAGCAGATCGGAGTTGAAAAACAAGCGAACTGTGAGTCAGAGTCAGATAGAACCCTGTAGGTGCTGCTGCACAATATTGTTGTCTCACCCTGGTGAGACGTATGGAGCCGCTTCTACAGCTTTCTAAAAATAACATTTGTATCTTTTAGTAGTAAGTCGCTCCGCTTGCATGTGCTACTGGACGCACTTCAACCTGAGACAAAGACAACGTGTCTCGTCCGTGCTTTTCCGTCATGTTCTTGAGACACGTTGCTTACTTGGGCGGGTCTGGCATGCGGGAGTGACAAAAACGTACCTTGCCTGCGTGCCACACCTCGTCGGATTCTGTGATCCGTGCGGCTGCCGTGTAAGGAGTCAGCCGCAAGTCTGCTCTCAGGCTCGTACATCGGGGCATGGCTTGCTTCTCCGGTTATGCGGACCGGGGGCATACATGTTGTGCTTTCTTGTGTGACTTCTTCCCGCCGTGGTACTCTCTCAGAAGGCAGAGAGGAGCGCAAGGAGTTCTTTGAGTACACTCGGCGGTTTCCGCCCCATGGTTTGGGATGAGCTCGCCGGCGCAAGAAATATAAGAGAGCCGGGAGTAGAATGGCTACCTGTCACACGCCTGTTCATAGATAGAGTAGATAGTTACCCGGCGACCGCCGCGAGGAGCCTGCGAGCCGCAAGCGGGAGCCCTGCGCCCCGTGCCCTGATATCTATCATTCAACCATCCTCCGGGCTTACTCCGACTCCTCACGGATTCGTCTAAGCCAGTCAACCAGACCTCTACTGCCATATATTTCCCCTGTCTATCCCTCGTGCCTTACACTATTAGAAGTTAGAACGCAGATGACTATGACGGCACCGACATAATCGTTCGAAGATTGTCTTGTACTTCGTGTTATAAATGATTTAGCATCAAGAAGCATGGATAGTAAATGGTTCGTGCTTGTTGTAGTGGCGATAGTAGGGTTATAACCAATATATTCGTCCGAGAAAGACCAACAGTTGACAAGGCGAGCGCCTTGGACTGTGGTGGCCGCGGTCATTTATTCGTCAATATCTCGAAGGGTATTGCTTTTTCTGAGGGGCCTATCGCACCGTGCGACTCTCCTTTTGTCATTCACGGAAAGCCACTGCGTGTGGTTTAGTTCATTAGATTCGCCTGTCCGCACATGCCCGCATGTGGAGCCAACATACTTGCCACCTACTCGCCATGAACAGAGGCATCAAGAATGAGTTGTACAGCCGCCTTTACAAGGAAGCAACGAAGCTGGTGGACAAGAACAGGCATGAGGAGGCTGCGATCAAGCCAGACGAGGTGGTGAGGTTCGCGGAAGAGTTATTCAGCAGTGAAGTCACGCAAATTCTTTTACTTCGAGCAATTTACGTAAGTGAGGATCGTACAGTCAAGCCGCATTATTCAACGAGGAAACACTCAAGGAAAGGCGACAGCCTGGCTCTGAGGAAACCCCGTATCGACTCGAAAACCAAAGACGCTTGGCTCGAAACTACGTCAGAATGGATGAACACAGAAAAGCGATCGCTCAATACCGGAAAACTTGTGAAGTCATGACAGAAGAGTTCAAAGGAAAGTCAAACTGAAAGGCTGAGTCGGAGCTGGCAAAACAATGTGTCGCGACGCGTATGGTTTGGCCGTGGCGCTGGCAACATACCTCAAGATTCACGAGGAAAGAAGCAATGCGGATATCAGCCAGAGCATCCGAGCCTGCAAGCAAATTCTGGATTTGGCGAGCTTCTTCCGAAAACCTCCAGTATTCTCTTCTGAATATCGCTTCAAGCTGGGCTGTGCATTGGAGGCATGCGGTAGGTCGGCCGAGGCGAAGACTTTGAAGTCGTATTATCATTGCACCGCAAGGAATATCGGAAACAGCTTCAAGAAGTCCGCCACCTCAGAGATATCTTCGAGCAAGCCAGCGATAGGATGAAACTACTGGGCGCCGAGACCCCCAACATTACTATATCTGATGAAACTCGGATCGAACGTGACGATGTAACCTCAAAAAGCTCAAGGTGCATCAAGCGCGCGACTTAACGGAAAGCAAAGGCACTTGGAGGTTCTTTAGCAGTTAAAAATAGTCATGTTAATGTTCGTTCAAGCAGCGTCCCTCCTGCTAACGAGCTAAAAGCTCGGGCGTTGAACTCGGACAGGGTGGTCCAAGAATGAATATTGACGACTTGAACGGATGCCCAGAGGCGCACGCTGCATGGACGAAGGAAGTATAATCCCAACTTCCAAAATAAGAGTAGTGGTCTTTGTGGAGGAGACAGTAACATGACGTGAGTACTGAAGTCCGTCGCAGAGTTCCTCACTAACACCTCCAAAGCCAAGATGAGGCTTCTCGTCACTGATAATTGGTAGCAGCACTTTGGCTTTTTTTCAACACTTCGAATGCATACGCCAATAGCTTGATCAAGTTCTTCTGTAAGTAGTAGTTCCTTCCATACCTCTCGATTCTCAGCTCATCACAATTCTCGAAAGCTGCATCACAATGTAACAACTTTCATGAAATCTTGCGGCCTTATCGGAGTTTATCGCCGGTCTGCCCGCTCCAGAAGTTGCCTAAATCCGCCGTTCACAAATGCTGACAGTTGGCCACGTTTCGGGAAGCAGTGCTTTCAGCTCCTTATAATTTGGTCCGCGATATACCCATATCCTTGTACATGTCGCAATGCTATTGGATTCCGCATTTTTGAATTAAGAGATCCAATCCATCAGTACCGTCTCGGCTATCAGGGACGCGATCGCTTGCTCTGTTGGAAATTGCAGCGTGTGGGTCGGGAACGCTCCTGTAATCCTTGTCCCAGACCCTTTTAAGAATCAAATGCACCCTTCGCACAAAGCCGTTGCACGTTATGTGCCATAGGTCGCCTAAGACCCTCTCAAAGGTGGCCTTGTGCTCATTTCGGAGTATCGCTACGCCGATGACTAGCATGGGCCAGCACGATGGCTCTGCGAGGTGATATGACATTTCATTTTCGACAATCGCATGAGCAGAAATAAAGTATGGTTTGGAGAGTAGTCTGTTGGCTTCAGAAACCTGACTTTGGATGGCAGGAATAGACGCAGTGGTCTCGGGCCTTATGATCTTCGTAAGCATGATTTCCAGAGCCAGAACGTAAAGACGAGGAGTGCAATCCTCCGCCAGGAAAGGATTTGCGACATCTTGGCCGGCAAAATGGAGAAAAGAAGTCGCATCAATGAGGGCCTTGATGTCAAGGATTTGGCCAAGGTACTTCTTGGCCTGATCAATCTCCATCATGCTTAGCGGGGTCTTTCGGGCTAGAAGAGTAACTCGAAGTAGGAGAATGTACAATCCGGGTATAGGCCCAAGGATACAGGAACTAGGAAAGGGATCGACATCCTGTGGACCATGATGTAATAAATCCAAGTAGGCTTCGAGGTTCTCCATGTTGTAGCGATCTGAGAGCGTTTGGGAATCTGGCTCAAAAATAGCTCTTGTCGCGATGTGATAGATAGCAATATCAGCCTGTTGTCGTAGGAAAGCCATTCGACTCATCGATCCACGACTATTCCGAAGGTTTGGAACAAGCATCCGTAGGAAATTAAGAGAGGAGTAGAAGTGCACCATACAAGTTTCTCGGTGGTCGGACAATCTTTGTTCGAATAGCCCAGCAAAAGTTATCGCGCATAGCACTGGATCTTTCGGAAACGATATGCTGGCTATGCTTTCTCGCAAGCCACTGACTGCCAGACCATAGCGGCGTAGAGCAGATGCTGTGGACTCATGTTTGCTCAACGCATAGTGATGCCCAGCCACTGCCAGCATAGAATCCATGAGCCAAGGTATCTGCAGCGCAAGGGATAGACAGTGTGAGTTGTCTCGGTAAAAGGGGTGGGAACGGCCATCGCAGAGCATCGGGGCAAAGACTGAAACAAAATAGGCAAACATGGACTGGTCGTCCACGGAACGAAAGCCGGAATGTCCCGCAATTACGCTCGACGGCGAGCTGAGAGAGGCTGGTTTTGTCGCAGACACTGCAGGTGATACCGGTCGACGGACAGATGAATGCCGACCTGGCGGTGGAGCGGCCGGAGCGGAGTCACGCCAGATACACTCCACGCGAAGCCGAACGCACGCTCGACAGGAAGGCTTCGTCTCATCGCATTTTTTGTGTCGCTCCAAGCATATCAAACATCCCGTCTTTACTCGCAGCCTTGGTAGGGGTCGACGCGGCGGAATACGTGGTGACTGGCTCATTCTGGTTCCGTGTTGCGAGAAATCATCGGTGGTTGACGCTGGTGTTCTGGAAGTCCCTCTGCGCACTCCAGAAACGAGTCTTATTTCCCCTATCTTCGGCACAACTCCCCGCACGTGACCTGGAAGGCACGTACATGAAGCGTACATGCTTGCTCATAAATGTTCTATACGCTTACTTCCTACATACTAGGCAGTTCGCTTTGCTTAAGAGAAAGGTAAAAAGATTGGCATAACGGATATGCGCGCTTCCGTCCCTTGACGCGAGGCGAGACTCTGGAGATCGTAGCTCTGAGGGAAGGTTCGGAAGGACTTGAAGCCTAGCGGAGCTAATACTCAATGCACAAGTCTCGTAAATTTGCTAAGACGACGTGAAGGAAATCGGTTGACACGAACGCGGAATGAAGTATGATTGGAAGGAGACACAAGCAGGGAAAACGATCTAATTGGATGCGAATACGAGCGCGGAAACAGTGCTCATTGGATGGTTAGCACGTGCGTCTGCTAGCGTTACCTTGGCGTGAATCATCCATAGTGATGTTATCGATACGGAATGACACTTGTGCAGAGAATTGCTAAAAGCAGTCGAGATGATCACTCCGCACACTTTTTTCTTTAGAGTTGCCTAGTAGTTTGAAAGCTAGCGATCGGAGATAACGGACGTTAAACCTGAGTTTCCCGCCTTACTGATTGCTTAAGTCCGTAGCGCCAGACTTGCTTCCTGTTGAGTTTTGTTGCTAAATGCACTTTCGCAGCGCTGTTTAAAGGGCTCGTCTATCCCACCATGAAGCAGTCTTTTAGCACTAACGAACATAGCTCTTTCCAGCCGTACCTTCTACAATACAATCACCTATCACCGCAACCAAGCATTCACCTACCTGCGGCGGGCGGCATGTATGTAGTGTCTGAGAGCATGCATGAACGCTTGTCGTGCGGAGGTGCTGCAGTGCAGTGCGCATGGTCATGACGGTGACGACGACTTGGTTTTGGTGGAAGGTTTCGGGGAGGCGGGAGGAGGAGCTGCTATGTACAATGGCTCCACCCTATGGCTTCGAAACCACTGCTACCGAAGTTGCAGCTGACCTCTCGTTCAACATTCGTGGTAAAACCATCCTTGTTACCGGTGTAACCCCTAACAGCTTGGGTTCGCATTTCGTCGAGACCGTGGCGTCTCACAACCCTGCCCACCTCATTCTCGCCTCGCGCACTCAGGGAACTATCGACGCTACTGCCGCCGCCATCCGCAAGAAGAGCCCGGACGTAACTGTTCACGATGTTATTGTCGACCTTAGCTCGTTGGCCTCAACTCGTAATGCTGCGTCCGCAGTCGTCAAGATGCAGAAGGAAGAGGGAATTGTCATCGACATCTTGGTTCTTAACGCCGGCATAATGGCCTGTCCTTACGGCACCACTGTTGACGGATTCGAGAGCCAGTTTGGCACCTGCCATCTCGGGCACTTTGTTTTTGGAAACATGATTATCCCAGGTATGCTTGGCTCTAACCGTAAGCCGCGCGTCGTCGTGGTAAGCAGTGAGGGACACCAGCTGGGGCCGGTCAGGTTCGCGGATCCTGGCTTTGTGGGCGGCCAAGAATACGATAAATGGCGGGCGTATGGCCAGGCAGAGACGGCGAATAATCTGTACGCTTGGAGCCTGGCCGAGAAGCTGGGGCCGAAGGGGTTGCAGGCGTACAGCCTGCACCCTGGTGGCATCGTGACAAACTTGGGAAAGCACATCGATATTCAGGGCGACGATATTCTGGAAATGTGTAAGCTCCCCTTTCTTTTTTTTCCTACTTTTCCTTATCTAATGCATATTCGTTAATAATGCGCAGCGAAGGTCTATCGTAGTGTCGGCAGCTTTCTAGGCTTCCCAGAGCATGTCCAGAAAATGAAGTTCAAGAACCACGATCAGGGAACGGCAACACACATGGTTGCGGCATTCTCAGACGACCTCAAGGGTTTGTTTTGCTTCCATCCTACTCTATGCAGCTACGACTAACCCTACGTTTGTAAATAGAGGACAATGGCAAGTATCTAGTTGACTGTAAGATCGCGAGTTGGGATCTAGTCAGCCCCTGGGCTCGAAACTCCTATGATGCGGAGAGGCTGTGGAAGATGAGTGAAGAAATGGTTTGCGAGAAATATGGCTTCTGAACAACACGTCGAACAGGCAGCAAGTTCTAGCTCACATTCCGTCTTGGCTAAAAGACGTGGTCGAAGTTGTGGCTGCTGGGAGATTATGTACATATCGAACAGGATGAAAATTCGGAATGATAATGGACCTGCCCGATCTTAGTCTCAGCACGGCGTTGTGCTTTGTTATGTTAATCTCATAGAGCTTAACCCAGAGAAAAATTGATACCTATACTCACAGCGTATAGTATAGTACTTTTTTCACTCGTATAGCGAGAAATATGTCTTTTAAGGTATATACACAACTCCTTCTATCTTATGCAAATCACGTTACAGCAGGTGAACTCGTGGGTTCTAGCCTACGACACTCAATGTTAGGGCAGCCCCAATGAAGGACCACATGCCCACGCTGTCTCTTGCAAACAGGCAACCGACTGCGCGGGATGGCTTTAACTTTGTTACTACTAGATCCGAAGTTAGCAAAACTCGCATTGCATTTCGAGTTTAAAGCTTCTTCAGCGGCAAATCGATTGTAGTAGCTACGTTTAACGGTCGAATCAAACCCGCCATTGCACTAGTATCGCACAACTCAGATGGAATGTTGGCGCCCATCATCAGTCAGGTCACATCAGCGTTAGAAGCGGGCTGAGAAAGGGCAAGGAGTAGACGGGCCGGGGCTAACATGCGAGTCGCAACCAGTTGACTTGAAGGGTTTCTGGAAGGGTCCGGTGTTGCGTCAGGTTACGGCCGAATGTATGCGCCCGTCAGCACCTCCACAGTCCAGCGCCCCCTACCTGATGCTCCTTTCTACTACGACAAATGTTTGCTGTAAAAGCGGCCACATTATAAATCAAAGCGCGGAGTGGGCTGTAATTATTAACATGAACACAGGTGCGGAATCGATTACAATTGGTCGCCTCAATACGAGCGCGGAAACATTTTTGATTGGACGTCAAGCTATCGATGGCCAATCCGCTTAGATTTCGGTTGCCAAGCCGCAATCATAGCACATTCGGCTCTCGGCCAGTTAGTAAATGTCTCTGTTGCCTCTGTCCACTAGATAGGCTTGAGAATCGCAAGAGGCAAGTAAACCGACGGGGATCTCGGTTGAAGCGTTCGTCCGCTGACAAATTGCCTCACGGTTACAGGGAATTGGATGATTCCGGCAGCTATCTATCTTCGTCGGAGCCGGAGTCGACTTTTTAGTACCCATGATCTCGAAGTACATAAACTCTCATGCTCTACCTATTCCAGTCTCCATCAACCCTTCAAAGCTTGTCCCCCATCATCGGCTTTCAAGACTAGCAAAGACAGTGACACCGCTGTTATCCAACATGACTTTCCCACGCACTTGCCGTTCCTTCCGCCGCACCGCGTCGACCTACCCCCTCTCTGTCGTACCGTGCACCGAACAGCTTCCCGAGTCGCTCGGCCGTCACGACGTCCTTATCCGAGTCCGCGCTGTCTCCCTTAACTTCCGCGACGTCGCCATGCTGCACGAAGGCCGCTACCCGGCGCCCGCCCAGCCAGGCGGCATACCTGCATCGGACTGCGCGGCTGAAGTTGTGGCGGTTGGAGGCGGGGTGGAACATTTTGGGGTGGGCGATCATGTGGCGCCAACTTTCAACCTGTCAAATCTGACGGGTGATGAGAGAGATGAGGAGGCGGTGGCACTTGGTGGCAATGGCCCTGGGGTGTTAACAGAGTTTGCAGTATTTGAAGAAAGGTTCTTGGTCAAACTACCACAGCATTTGCCTTGGGAGGAGGTATATCTCAGTCTGATGACGGGCGTGGCGCGAATGTAAGGATTTGGCTAACTGAGATTGATAGGCGTCGACGATCGCGTGCGCGGGAGTAACGGCCTGGACGTCACTGGATTCACTGAAAGGGCTGAAAAGAGATACAGCGGCACTGTTGCAGGGCAAGGCAATACAACACCATGTTTTGACTATCTCTTCACTAATTTCTAGAAAGGAACTGGTGGTGTCAGTATTTTCGCGCTCCAAATATGCCTTGCGGCTGGCATCAAACCCATCATCACGTCCTCGTCCGATATTAAGCTTGAGAACGTGAAAAAGCTTAGTCCTGAGGTCCAAGGAATCAACTACAAGAAGCACGCGGACGTTGCAGCGGAAGCACTGCGCCTCACTGACGGCAAAGGAGTTGACTATGTCATCAACAATACTGGGCCAGCCTCCATTCCCTCTGACTTGCAGTCCTTGCGGAAGACTCACGGAACAATTTCTTTTGTTGGGTTTCTAGAGGGTTTCAATGCTAATTTGGAACCTGATATTTTTGCGACTCTTTTGCAGAAGTCAGCTAAGATTAAGTAAGTCGCTATATAACACTGCAGTCTTTTTTGTCTCCTTACATATTGAACCATACTCACCCTTTAATCTTTAGGGGCATCCACGTAGGCTCAAGGAAAGACTTTGAGGATCTCAACAGGTTTCTGGAGGAAAAAAACATGCGGCTCGATTCAATCATTGATCGAACGTTTTCATTCGAAGACTCTGCTGCGGCATTCGAGTATCTATATTCAGGAAAGCATGTGGGAAAGGTCGTGATCAGGCTCTAATAGTACAAATCAATGTGCTATGGTGTTGACGGCTCCATTAAACAACATACGGTTCTGGCACCACACCTCGGTTTCAATTTGGCGAGTGTGCTAAGTCTGGAATAATGCATTGGAAGCACACCCGCAGACACAGGAAACAGAGCAAGGAATCTATTGGACTGTGGGTCAACAGCCATCAATGATGAAGATGCCGCTGCTTCATTGGATGGCGCTACTGATGCTAACTAAATACCTAGATTGCTGAGTAGTAACGTACCCATGCAATGAGGCAGGGCAATTCTATGACGAATGTGAAGCGCGTAAGTGCTTGTATGTAGTAGATGATGCAGAGAGTGCGAAAGCCGTATTTGATAAGCACAAGCCAATGTAACAATGATCATAACCAATAACATTGTGTGACGCTGGTTGAGAGAATACAACCCCGGACTAAATATGCAGAGAAATCATTCAACAACGGATCTCATTGGTTCGCCCAGACAGAAGTCAGTGGTCGGGAAGCGAGTACGCGCAGCTCAATATGTCAATCTTAAGCGGTTGGACTGGCCACATGAACGTCGGCAGCCGAAGAAGGGTATATCAAATGAGGGACCCCACCCAGGGTGACACCTCCATGGCAACCTCACCATGCTAGCTTCTTAGGCAGGCAATTCACCGACGGTTTGTTTATAAAGAACCTTTTTAGCGTCACAGATTGGGGACACAATTCCTGCAATTGTTCATCACAATTCAACATAAACAGGAGAGATAGAGGAAAGCAAATGTCAGGAGTTGATGGATCAAGATTGTGCGAGCCTCAAAATGAGAACCAGTCTGCGAAAATGATGATAGATTCTTGGATGTTCTCCTCACTAATGAGTGGTGTTGGCTATAGATATTTTCACTATAACGGATGAAGGGAGAAAGTTTGAACAAATCAGTCAATGAGGCATAGATCAATCAACGATTGGGCTCATGTTTCGCCAATCTTGTATGCTTTGGCCACGATGGTAGGCTTCTTCGCATGACATCTCTCTTACCTTAAGCGGTAGCGTGAAGCTCGAGGTATGAGGCTGAAGAAGAGGCGGCGGCAATAGCGGCGACACTGAGAGCGGGTGTGGGTGACGGTAGAGGTCCTAGTAGGTACGGCGGACAGCTGCAGGGTCGATCCTACGCGTGCTGGTGACTCTAGCGGGCATAGTTGAAGAAGTCTAAAGCGTACTAGGAGGAATGCTGTCGAAGCTACTACCCTCCGTACCCGAGCGACTATCTATTTGAGTAGAGGGAGGTAGTCTCCCAGCGAGCGCTGGAGATAAATCCGAGAGCGCTGGACAGCTCTTTCAGCGCAACCGTACGGACCTCACGCTGACCATCGGTTGTAAGATCCACTATATGACACGCAGCACATTAAATCTTCGGATGGAATGGTTCGATGATGTACCGCAGGATTCTCGGATTTCGGCAAAACTTTCTCGTAACGGTCACCAACCCCGAATGCTCGTGACGCTCGAGCAAATATAATCTCAACTGAACGCTTTTCAGCACCTATTTTTATAGAGGAGCTCGTTTTTCTTGAGGCAACATACAGTAAACTGCCCGCTGAAGGCCTTGACCGAATTTGTAAATTTCCAGATCAGGGTAGAGATAATGACTTCAAGGCACGTTCCTACGTATAAATGCGCATTTGACCGGTTTTGTGTTTCCGAGTTATCACGGTACAGATTCATACTTCAGAGGGGGTTTCCTGCTACTACACGTTGCGGCACAAAAAAAAATTAACCCCTTCGTACTGTCGGCCCCCACAGCATACTTGTGGGTCTGTATTCCTGTAGGATCCGTCTTTCTTTAAGAATTTCAGCCCCCAAAAAAATCAGGTGAGCTCAATACGAAGACTTTGGCCTGTGCTCCAGCGGGGGTGACAGCAGGTTCAAGTACAAATAGAGATATGCTCTCACTCCGTTTGATATAATTCAACAGCACTCAGCAGTTCAATCTCAACACATCTTCGATATTCTTATCGCTTCAAACACTCCTACCTCCAGCAGTCCTCACAACCGCTCAAACAAAACAATCAACAACAACAACAACAACAACAACAATGCATCCCGCCACCACCCTCACGGTCCTCTTCTCCCTGGGTGCCCTCGCCAGCCCACTCCCCGACAACTCCGAGACCAATCACCTTGTCCGTCGCAGTAACACCTGCCTGACGAACGATGGCGCCGTGCGGAAATGGGTCGTCACCATCAACAACGACGCCAGCTTCAACAATGCTTGCGGCAGCGGCTGCCTCGACAACCTCCGCGGCCGCTGCGGCTCCATCACCAGCTGGGGCTGCGAACGCAACAGCGCCGGCACGGGCATCTACCGCTTCCAGACCTCGGCGTTCTGCTCCCACAACGATGTCACGCAGGCGCTGCACGCTTGCAGCGGCCAGACGATTGCGTGCAGCCACGGCGAGGTCTAATGGTGCTAGTATATAGGGCTAGTGGAGGATGCTTAAGGGTGTCTGGTCTTTCGATCCGCTTGTACAATTATCTACTACCTATTGGGAAGTCTAATGTATCTTTGCAAGCATGTCGTTGAACCGAAAAACTTGTGCTTCATCCTAATACCACAAAGCCTAAAGAAAAGTTATGGTGACAGCGGAAACGGCCTCTCGTGCCTGTCCGAGGTTCTTGAGTTTGCCGAGGTGGCTCGCCGCTACAATATCTCCGCTCAAGTTCTTCCATCGTGGAAAGTGACCGAACTATTGGCTCAAAGACTAAATCTGATCGAAGCCGAGTCCTACACCAGTCCAACAAACGAAAAACAAAATGAACCATCTCCATCTACAAGGCCCACCTGCACAACCACCCCAACGCCCTCTCCACCGCCTCCACCTCCCACCTCTCCATCCTATACAAATCGAACAGGTGGACACCTCCGTCTACGACCTCCAACTCCGCAGCTACACCCCGCTTCCTCAACGCCTCGGCCGTCCTGATGCTCTGCTCCCATGGTATCAAATCGTCCCTCGTCCCGTGCACCAAGAAAGTTGGGCTCCTCCACTGACCCTTTCTGATCTGCGCGAGTGGGCTGATCCTCTCGATCTCCTCGTCCGCCGGTTGCTGCAGCTCATTGTAAGTTTCTGTCGGCTCCGCTTTGGCCTTGGACGGCAACCCGTGGAGGAGGACCGGCAAAGCCTGACCCCTCCAGTTCATGTGCAGCACGATCCGCGACCTCGGGTCCTTAAGGTTCATCCACCCGCCAATGGTGGCTGCTTTGCTGCTACGCAGCGGGATGTTGTAGCCCGCGATGGGTTCGTCCTGCACGCCTTCCAGGAGGTCGTAATCCGGCATATTCTGCTCGCTCGTCCCTTCCGGCCAGTTCGGCTTTCGCCAGAACTCGTCCTGGTAATCCGTGGGGCAGTAGAATGCTAGAATGGCCTGCGGCGGGTCGATGCCTCGCTGGATCGATGTAAAGCCAAGCGTCAGCGCAAGCGTGCCGCCCGTGCTCCATCCGACGACTACGACGCGCGAGCCGTCAGCCTGAATGTTGGAGAGGTTTTTGTTGGAGTGAACTTGGTGCGGGAGTTCCTCGCGTGCCCAACGCAAGGCATCACACACGTCGTTCATTGCGCCATTGATGATGTTGACTTCAGGACAGAGCCGGTAGTCGATGCTGACGGGCAGGAGGCCTCTCTCGAGAAGCCGTTGGACTTGCTTCGGACGGACATCCTTGCGGGAGAGGAGAATGTTGCCGCCGCCGTGGATCATTAGAGCTGAGATTGATCATGTTAGTTTCGTTTTCTTTTTCCAGGTCTGAAAGAAGACCAATGAAAATAGGGGAGGGGTTTTTGTACCGATAGGTCGTGGAAACGAAGGGCTGGGGAGGCGTGCAGGGTAGTAAATATCGGCGAGCAGAGGGAGGGAGCCAACCTGGTTGTATTGGACGGTCTCGATTCGCACATCCGACCGCTGCAGCTGCCTCTGCTGCGGCACGAACGCCTCCTTTTCGGCAGGCGCGGAAAAGGCGGTCAAGATGCGCAGGGTCTGGTCGTCGTCGGTCGGGCCGTCCGTCCAGGTAACGTGCTTGAAGCCGGCCTTGCGAAGGGATGCATCCCAGAAACCGTCAGAGGCGAGCACATGGGGCCTGCCGTCCATGAAAAGCCACCAGCCTTCGAGCAGTCCGAAGACGAGATCGAACCAGAAGATGTTCCGCGTGAACTCGACCAAGCTAAGAAAGCCGTCCGGTCGGAGGAGCCTGAGGACGTTGGATGTCGAGTGGACGAGGTCCTTGGTCGCGTGGATGCAGTTGGCTGACAGCACAGTGTGGTATTTGCCGCACAGTTCCTCCGGAGGGGTCTTTTCGATGTCAAGCACGCGGAATTCCATGTTCTTCCAGCCTTCGAACTTGCGCTTGGCGGCAGCAACCAGGGAGCCGGATATATCTGTGAAGGTGTATCTGAATTCAGTGCCCTGCCGAGCCAGATAGTCGACGACGTGCTTGGTGGTACCGCCGGTGCCGCCTCCAACCTCGAGGATGTGGATGGTCTGCCCCTTGGCCGCGCTTCTGTAAGCCTTGAACAGGAAGTCAGCCAGCAAGCGCGTGGCAGCTTCGTACATGGGGCCAAACGTGTAGACGTGCTCCAGCAGCTCTCGGTTTTCTCTGGTGCGGAACAGCAGCCGGAGCGGATCGGCGGACCCGTCAAGGCATCCGGCAAGATCGGAGCCGGTGACACTTAGCAGCTTGTGTTCGGCGGCGTGCTGGGGGAACTGTGCCACTACCTGGTCGAAGAGAACGGACGAGGAGGTCTTGTCGACAGGCAGCTGCGTCCGCACGTAGTCAGAGCCGCGCGGTGAGAAGCCGTTCTTCGCGACAACAAGCCCTCCGTCCTCCAGGATAGCATACAGTTGTGCCATCTGCATATTATGTTTTGGCAGGAACGTCACAATTGGCAACGGCGCTCCTGCGTTAACAGAGTCCAGGGGGCTGCCCAGCTTCGCAAAGGCCTCGCAGGTGTACGCAAGGACGAGTCTTCTCTGGAATGGGTAGACGTTCTTCCAGAAGCCAGCAAAGCCGGTCTCCCTTGCATATGACTCGTAGTTCCACCTGACCTGATCGAAAACTGCTTGGGCGCACGTCAGCTGGGCAGCGGCGGGGGCAACTTCGCCAGACTGTCTCTGCACGCTAGACACGCCGCTATCCCGGGGTAACGCTGTCGTATTCTTACCGAAGACCAGAATGGCAAGGTCTCCGAATGTGGACTGCTCGTTGAGCTCGTTCATGTCGACCTTGATGTCAAACACCTTCTCGATGTCGCTAGCCAATTCCATTCCGAGTAGTGAATCAAGACCCAGGTCGACCAAGCGTGCGTTCGTGTCGACAGCTGCAGCAGCGATTTCGACATGTTCCGCGACCACCTCGACCAGCCGAGCAACGTTGCAAACCGGATCACCACGCTCATCACCCGGCGTTACAATGATACTGGTCCCCAAGCCTTCGTCACGGTCGCTCGAAGCGTCGCTGTCACGGGCATCTCCGTTGCAGGAGCCGCCCTCGTGGAGCTTCCGGCACAGCGCACCAACCGTGGTCAACATCTGGAACTCGTCCATGGGAATATGGACGCCGAAGGCCTTGATGACCTCGCTGTGGACCTCGTTCGCCATCAACGAGTCGATTCCCACGTCAGCAAGCGCCGCGTCCACCGACAGATGTTCAAGAGGCACGTCGGCGAGCTTGCTGAGCAGCGCGCAGACGTCCTTGGCTACTTCCTCGATTCCGTCTTTGGACGTCTTGCGCGGGGCGATGACGGCAGCAGGAGGCACAGGAGCAGGGACAGACGCCAGAGCGACGGGCGGGTCTTCCTTCTTCGGCGCAATGCCGCCAGTGCCGTTGTTCGCCCGGGCCAGGACCCTGCCGAGCGAGGAGATGAGGACTTTGCTGAAGATGGTGCCCAGGACGATGCAGACCAAGCGGCTGCTGTGGGAGTCGAAGACGAAGATGTCGTTGCTGAGGGTGTTGTCGTCGAGGGGACGGCGGTTGGTGTAAACGGTCCACGAGCGTGCAGCAGTGCCCCGGTCGGCAACGTATGTCGGGGAGAAGCAGACGCGGGACACGCTGGTGCAGACGTAGACCTGGTTCTCGCCGACTTCCTCGAGGCAGTTGACGTGCAGCCCGGCAACCTGGATGAAGTTGTCGACAGCCAGGGGGCGAGTGATGCTCTTGGCGGGGGACTCGGCAGTAGGAGGCAGGTGCACGAAGCCTACGGCCTCTTCACCGCGACCGACAGCCTTGCGGACGGCCTTGTAGTGAGGGGCATAGGTCACGACCTTGGAAAAGACCTTGTAGACCAAAGCTCCCTGCAGGGACTCGGCCTCGGGGGCGGCGGCAATCTGAACGCAGCGGTCCAACCCGACGAGCTGCTCGAAGCGGGCTCTCTCGGCCTCGGCAGCATCAGGGTGGGGAGCAGGCACGACGGTGCCGGACGCGTGGGCGGTTGGTGAGCTTTCGCCGTCGGCGATGCTCTGAACGTCGAATGCCCAGGCCTCACCGGCGCGACGCAGGCGCAGGGTGATGGCTCTGCCGCGAGCAGCGCCGAGCGGAGCGCGGATGTGCAGGTCCCGGAGCTCGGGGGCGGCGAGCTTGTCGGCAGACACGGCGCTGACGGCGCGGCAGGCCAGCTCGACGTAGAGCGGGGCCGGGCACAGCGGCTGGGCAAGGACAGCATGTCCGTCGACGTAGAACCGATACTCTTCACTCGCCGGGTCGATTCGGAACTCGTCAGCGGCTGATGGGCCGACGAGCAGCTCGCACGGGTCGGCCCGCTCCGAAGGCGGAGCTGGAGCAGCCGCGGGAGGAGGCGGCGGGGGCTTCTTCCACTCGAGCCAGTGGCGGCTCTTCTCGAACGGATGCGGCGGCAGGGCCACGGGGGCGTAGCGGGGGCGCTGCAGGGCGTGGTAGTACCAGAACGAGATGGCATGGCCGCCGCGGGCGAGAGACACGGCGGCGTCGGCGAGGGCGGCGGGCTGGATCTGCAGCGGCTGGAACAGGTGGACGGACGGGTCGGCGACGGCAGCGCGCGCCATCGAGACGGCAGACGAGCCAGCGGCGCCCGAGCCGGCCTCGAGCCAGGTGCACGGCCCGAGGCGCTGCTCGAGGCGCCGGACGGCGGCGCCGAAGAAGACGGGATCGCGGGCGTGGTGGGCGACGGCGTTGGGCGTGACGGCGGGCCATGGCTGCTCGCTGCACGCCTCAATGGGGATGCGCGGGGGGTTGCGGAAGCGCAGCTGCTGCGCGAGGTCGAACAGCGGTGCGAGCACGGGGGCAGCGAGCGGCGAGTGGAAGCCGTGGGTAGTAGCCAGCAGTTTCACGCGGACGCCCTCAGTTTCCAGCTTCGCACACGCGGCGTTGATGTCCGCGCGCTCGCCGGCCAGCACGTGACTACGCGGCGCGTTGTAGCAGGCAACCGCGACCCGGTGACGCGTTGCTATGGCTTCGCTCTCGCTCCGCTCCGCCTGCACCGCCAACATCGCCCCGCGCTCCGCCCCCCAGCGCTCGACCATCAGCGCCGCCCGGCCTGCTACCAGCCGCAGCCCGTCGTGCAGGCTGAGACTGCCGCCCACCGCCAGCGCCGTCAGCTGGCCGAAGCTGTGCCCGACCAGCGCTGCCGGCGCCGTCCCGCAGTCGATCCACGCGCGCGCCCCGGCGTACTGCACCGCGAACAACATGCAGTGCAGCGCGACCACGTCCGCCACGGGCTCCGTCTGGAACACGCCGGGGAAGATGCTCAGCCGTCCGAGCTCCCGCAGCGCCCGGTCAACCGCGTCGAGATGGTGCCGGAGCAGCGCACAGCCGTCGTACGCCTCGCGTGCCAGCCCGACGGCGCTGCTGCTCTGTCCGCTGAACACCAGCACCACTGGCCGCACTCTCTCCGTCTGGGCGACCTCGCCGCCGCGCGACGCTTCAGACAGGCCGCGCTCGAGCTCGGCGCCGTCGGCCGCCGCGAAGGATGCCACGCACGGCAGCCTGCTGTTCTGCCGCGTCGAGACGCTGAACGCGAAGTCGGCCGCGTCTTCGCCCGCAGCCAGCCGCGCCAGCTGCGCACAGCGCTGCCGCACACCTTCGCACGTGTTGCTGCGCACGATGACCGGGTGCTTGGGCGCCCTCGGGCCCGAAGAAACAAGCCGGCGGCCGATGTGGTTGGCGCCGCGCGGCGGCTCCGTCACCACCATGGCCGCGTTGCTGCCTGCTGCGCCGTAGTTGTTGATGCAGGCTGCCTTGAACGGCGCGTCCCACGCCGCGGCGCGCGTCGGCACCGCCATCCGGTCCGGCTCCAGCGGCGCGATCTTGGGGTTCAGCTGCGAGAAGTTGGCCTGGGCCGGGATCGTGCCGTGGCGCAGCATCAGCAGCACCTTGATCAGCCCTGCCACGCCCGAAGCCCCCTCCGCGTGCCCGATGTTCCCTTTCACCGACGACACACGCAGCACGTCGCGCCGCGAGGACCCACCAAACACCCTGCGGATGCTCTCCATCTCGAGCGGGTCGCCGACGGGCGTGCCGGTGCCGTGCGCCTCGACCACTCCGACGTCGTGCGGTTGCAGTCCGGCGCTGGAAACGACCCTTCGATACAGCCTGACTTGCGATTCCGAGTGCGGCACCGTGATCGGCGTGCTGTTGACGTTCTGGTTCACCGCCGTGGCCGCCACGACGCCCAGGATCGTGTCGCCGTCCTCGAGCGCCGCCGAGAGCTTCTTGAGCATCACCATCCCGATGCCCTCTCCGCGGCAGTACCCGTCGCCCTTCGCATCGAACGGCTTGGTGGGGCCTGTGGGACTGAGGAACGACGCGGCACTCAGGTTCTCGTAAAAGTACGGGCTGGTGTGCAGAGAAACGCCCCCTGGAAGACTCATCGTCAGCGGAAGCATCAAGAGAAGAGGAAAGTCTTACCAGCAAGAGCGGAAGAGCACTCGCCTGACGAAACGGCCCTGCATGCGGCGTCAATGGCAACGGCTGACGACGAGCAAGCAGTGTCGTAGGTGATGGAGGGACCGGTCAGGCCGAAGAAGTGACTGATCTTGCCGCTGAGGAACGCACGTAGCGTTCCAAGAGACGAGTAGGCATTGGGCGGGTGCGAGGCCACGTTGTCGTTGTAGTCGCTGGAGCAGACGCCCAGGTAGCAGCCCACGTCGCTCTCGGCCGCTGGCGGCTGGCCCAGCCATCCCGCCGACTCCAGGGCGGCGTAGGCGACCTCGAGCGCCAGCCGTTGCTGCGGATCCATGGACGCGGCCTCGCGCGGAGACTTCTTGAAGAGGCGGTGATCGAAGGCGTCGGCGTCATCGATGAAGCACCCCCAAAAGTGCGTCTTGTCGTTCTGGTCACGCTGCAGGCCCTCGGTCGAGAAGCGCTCCTTGGGCATTTTGCGGCATTTTGACTCGGCGTTCCGGATTAACTCCCAGAACTCCTCGGGCGATGAGGCTCCAGGGAAGCGGCAGGCCATGCCGACCACAGCCACCGCTCCATCCGGATCCGGCCCGGGGCTGTTGCCCGCCGTGATGCTCTTCAGCCCTTTCTCGGTCAGGGCGCTTGCCGGAATCGGATTGGCCAGGCCGCACTGGAGCACGTGAGCGCTCTGGTTACTGCTCGTGGCGGACAGGGCGTTGGAGGCTGTGAGGTGCCATTCGCATTGCTCGACGAGCATGGAGCGGAGCGCCGTTATGTGCAGCGGCTCATCGCCGCTCAAGAGTTCTCCGTCGCGGTTCGATCTTGTTCGTGCCTGCAGCTGGTGTGCCGGTGGAAAGCAGAGCTCAGGAGTCCGAGCACATAGCTCCGCCAACTTCTCGACAGCACCCTTGTGCGTCTCGTTGTGGTAACGACCGTACAGTGGAACTGTTCTTGCCGTCATTCCAGTCTGTGCGAGAGCGCCCCCCAGGTCGCCGGCTATCTCCGCTGGGTATGTCACCGTCGCCATGTTGTGGTCAAGAACCACGGATATGTATGCCTGCCGTTGTCAATCGACAGCTCAGAAGGGAAGGCGGAGCTCGTGGGACTTACGTCTGAGAACCTGCTCAGGACCTCTCTGAGAGCATCAGGTCCCTGATCGTGCCGCCAACGTACAGCCAGCGCTCGCCAGCGGTCCAAAGTAGGATTGTCCAGATCGACATATGCCCCAACGCAGATGGCCAAACGGACCGCAACGGCGAAGAGCTCGAGCAGCGATGCTTCGTCAGTTGCGCAGGACACTGCAATTGCCGAAAGGAGCCCGGTGCAGAAGCCTTGAACGCCGCCGCCTTCTCTGGTTGCTTCGAGCACATCCGCATGGCTCGGTCCACCGGGCGTCAGGAGGCTCAAGTAGTCGATGGCATTTGCGAGGACTGCAAGAGGAGTCTGCACGACGTTTGCCGAAGCAGGCACGTCCAGTTCGCCCGAGTCAAGCCAGGTGGCCAGCGCAGCCAGGTACTCCGCCCCTCTGGTCGACTCCAGCCGCCCGTCCAAGGCCACCAGAGCGCGCCAGATCTCGGAGGTGGCGCGGATGGTCTCGGAGATCTGTGCGAGGCGCCTATCCTGGAGAAGTGTTTTCCGCAGGCGGTCGCTATCGGCAGTGCACAGCGACGAAGCTTGAGAGCCGAACACGACTAATGCTGGAAGCGGGCCGATAGACATGGCGAAGAAGCTTCTTTGTTTTGTTGAAACGAAGTCCGGCGAAAGCAGAAGGCGGTTGAGCGTAACAACTGAGAACCTCGATGTGGCAGCAATCTCACCTGATGCGATATTCATTCAGGCTTTTCAAACATCGCGATGTTCGACTCCGCGGTACTCGGGTCCGGCCCCGACATGACGCTGGAATGGTGCTATTCAAGACCGCCGTCCCTCACTCGGGGCCTTGACCTCAAATTTGCGGCGGTGGGATACGCGGCGGAGAGTTGCCATCTCAGTTGCTGTCTGACTCACGCTCAGAGATGATGCAGTCCGTACTCGCCTTCGTACGTCCTCAGGCCTTCAAGGCCGCCACCACCGCCTCGCGCCTCCGCTCCTATGCTACCGCTTCCGCGCCCTCGGGTTTCTACCTGCCAACAGTTGACCTCGCACCTTTCATTGCCGACCCCACTTGCGAGGAGGCTCAGAAAATTGTGGATGACGTGCGAGCAGCATGCCGCTCCACGGGCTTTTTCCTGCTGAAGAATCACACAGTGAATCCTGAAGTTCAGAAGGCGGCATTGCGCTCGGCAAAGTGGTTCTTCAGCCTGCCAATGGACGAAAAGAAAATGCTTGACGCGAAGAAGACGGTTGGTCACAGAGGATACGACCTCCTGGCGTCCCAGGCTTACGAGAAAGATGTCCTTCCGGATCTTAAGGAAGTGTGTAACATCCCAAAGCTCTCTTTTCTCGTAAGCTCAGACTCATCGTCACCAGGGCTTCTACGTAGGCGAAAACCTGCCCCTGGACGACCCTCGCGTCCAGGCACGCCGCTTCTTTATGGGACAGAACGTTTGGCCGGAGCGACCGGCCAGGGAGGCTCAACTGTTCCGCCAGGCGTCCGAGGCTTACTTCAAAGCCGTGTACGGGCTGTCGCTCACGGTGCTGGACATCATCGCGCGCGGCCTGCCGTACGCCGGCATCAACGACATGTTCAAGACCTTCACCTCCAACAACCCAGCCGCGCCCCTGCGCTTCCTGCACTATCCCCCAGCCAACAAAAACACCACCCAACGCCAGCTCGGCTCGTCGGCCCACACGGACTTCGGCGGCATCACCCTCCTGCTGCAGGATGGCAACGAAGGGCTGGAAGTCATGGACGAGCGGTCTCAGCAGTGGGTGCCGGTGCCGTCGGTGCATGATGCCTACGTCGTCAACATCGGTGACATGCTGAGCTTCTGGACGGCGGGTGAATACAAGAGCAGCGTGCACCGCGTCATAAATAAGCAGCCGACCGACCGCTACTCGATCGCTTTCTTCTTCGACGGAAATTTGGACTGCCCGCTCGCGCCGTTGGATGGCAGCGCTTCCAGGGATGGCAAGGCGATCACGGTGGAAGATCATATGCTGAGAAGGATGAAGGAGTCATATGGGTAGACTGACTTCTATACTAGTTCTGACGTTCTTTTATCTCCCCTTCACTCCTTGGTACAAACTTTTGCAGAGTAATGCTGGTGCTCATTTTGGTTTGGTCAAAATTTGTCGACTCTGCTAAGAATGCGCCCCCGTCTCGGAGCAAACCGATAGTGATTGCTTTGGTTCTTCATCTGGATGATCTCTTCAGAAGTGGGTGCTTACCTGTTACCTCTGACGTTCTGTTAACACCGCGCCTCTCTGGCGAAAAGCACACGCTCTCTTTTCTCCTTTAGTATGTACAATGGATTCTCCCAATTCTTTATTCGTGAGGAATAAACCTCTGTAGAACGTATTAATGGTATTGTGAGGCCGGATCATACTTGGCGATCGAGAAAGCATTCAGGGCTCAAAATACTCCCAGTTGCACCGCCATTAGGCCACGTCCTCGGGCATCTATGGTGTATATATAATAGACAACTTCATCTTTTTTTTAAGGGTTCCCCTAACCCCCCCCCCCCCCCCCCCCCCCCTTCTTACTACGCTGATATCTTAGTAAATAGCTTAAAATTTGCTAAACACCACTACGTAACTACGTAAGCTGCCCGCGGATGTGACAGCAGCGGAGGCTGCGGAGGTGGCACCAGCGGAGGCCGCGGAGGACGTCCGCCCGCTAAATCTGTATGCAAGCTCCATGAAAGGCAGCCGCATTAGCGTCCCGCAGACTCCGAGGTATAGAACGCGCGTTATAACTACAAAAGTAGTCCAATCGCCCGCATAAGGTGTGCAGTTTTTTTCACGTAAACTTTATATACGTAGATGAGGCCGTTTCACACTACCACACTGAATCCTTTCTCCGGCTAATGCTACCGTACGATCTACGTGACCCAGCGAGAGAGATCGAGGTCTCGGGGTGTGACGAACCAGAGCATCCGCCGCTTAGAGTTTCAGCTTCAAGGATCCAGCGGTTTACTCGCAATGTATGTATACGTGATACATTCTATTTCTCAGCCGGAAGGAGAAAAGAGCGTGGTGGGTTTACGCCGGTCAGATGCCCAAGACCGTCTAGAGCTACCCTGTAAGAAGAAAAACGTGGCGATGACCCTCGGGTCCACCAAGCATTTCGAGATTAGCCTGGCCAAGAGGAGCTACCGGTCTTCTGGTATAGCAGGCGAGTTCAGTGCTTCAATTTGTGCCGCTGCTTCCGCTCTTCCCATCACCGCTGTTTCGCTACCTAACGCCTTCGCCGACGAAAGCCAACGGCGACAAGAAGGGCAACAACTATGGGAGTGTTTGATAGTGTACAAAATTACGCCCTCAAACAATCGATAATACTACAAAGAGCCACATGGCGGGGATGACCGCGGCTGCGGTTGGCTCCATTGCGCTGAGACCACTTTGCGGCGATCTTGACACCGCCCCAATTTTCAGTAGGCATGATCCTGCAACAGACCCCTGAAGGGCTGGATCCTGTCCAATTGGGTAGATTGTGACCATATCGGGCAAAAGGTGGGTTGGTTTGGTCTTTTCCCCGACAATGAAACACTCTAGCAGGGACTTGGGTGGCTGTGCCCTCATCAGACTGTGCAGGAGTAACGGCGTCTCCGTTGGTGAGCTGAACCACAAAAAGCGACTATCGGGGCCAACTTGGAGAGCCGCTCAGTATGGTAAACTGCCTGGACCTCTATAAGGGCATTTGAAGGACTTTTTGACAGCTCAGTAGAGCATACACCTACTTTCCATTCTGTCTGATACCTCATTGCCACCTCAAGATGAGTGGACCCGTGACAGTTAGGCGCCGTTGGACGGAAGAGGAAGACAATATGTTGCGCGGCGAAGTTGAAGGTTTGTTCACGGAAGTAATACTGTTGGAGCAAAAGCTAATACGCGTGACTGGAAACTTCAGCGAGTAGCGAACCTTTCAGCGACTGGAGCCGCATAGCCGCAAGACTGCCCGGCCGCTCCAACAAAGACTGCCGCAAGCGATGGCACAAGATGGGCAAGAGTCTAAGGAAAGGCCATTGGAACAGAGAAGAAGACGAGCGTCTGATGGAAGCCGTCCAAAGAGTCGGACTCAAGTGGACAATTGTTTCTCAAGCAGTTGGATCACGCTCTGCAGACCGTACGTTACCCTAAAAGCCCGCTTCCTCAATTGAATGTTGAAGCTGACGGACAGACACAGAATGTGCAAAAAGATGGCAACACGGGCTGGACCCGAGCCTCGAAAAGCGGGAATGGTCGTCGGAGGAAGACCAGCGGCTGCTTGCCGCGGTGTCGGCACACGGCAACAGTTGGAAGAAAATACGGCTTGAGGCATTTTCCGGTCGCTCCGCAACAGACATCAAGAACAGGTATGCTCCTATGACCTGCCACACTTTTCCTGGAACGGTCTGTTGAATCATGTTGTTTCAGACATGCAAAGCTCGTTCGCAATCAGAGGAACATCTGTTCTTCATCAGGGGCCCGGGGTCTGACGGAAGACCACAACGACTCTCGGATGAATTCGAGCGACAGCTCAGATGCGGACACCGATGCGGACGTCCCGATGACTGGTCCTCAGGAACTGACACATTATTCTGCTGTTGCGTCGAATATGGACCTTGGGTTGGCAGAGGCTCGGGATGGGGGTGCAATTCAGGGCCCAGATGCCGACAATTGCCACACCTTTGTGACTCCCGCGAAATCCATGGATGATATGTGTGCGCACTTGGATCTTTCCCCAATGGAGACGTTCCAGCTGGCCGGAGATGGCGGATGGAACAGCGGGGATTGTTGGGCTCTGGATTGGGACTGGGAGACATTTATGATGTCTCAGAATGCTCACCCGGAGGTTGACCGCACACTGGACGCGCCGGCGTTCCAGGATGACGCAGTGATTGCCGCGCCAACGACTCCCGAGAAAGGGAAGGGAATGACGGTGATACTGGAGGAGATGCAGGCGGATTCCATTGGCTGCGTGATAAAAGCGCTTTCTGATTGCGATGAAAAGGTCAAGATGAGGGTGCTAAGTTAGGCAGACGACTTTCGAAGTACGTCTTACTCGCTCTGCATGACAATCAGGTCGAGAAGCTGACACTCTAAAATATTCTCCGTATAGTTGCTTCGTAATGTTTGGGTTTATCTCGATAGAGAGCTTCCAGACGATCGAGATTCAATGCTCCCATTACCCATATGTAATTGTGCATCTGTGACGAGCGGCCGCATAAGCTCAGCTGCAGTTGACCAAGCAGCTCTCGGGAAAAGCTTAAGCATGTGATTAACTAGCTTTTAAAAGAGCCGTGCAGGCTTTTAGGCGGCCCTGCGTTGCGGGGCGGGGACGACAACGGGCCGCCCGTTCTGGACGGACTCCGTCATAGCACGTGTATCCTACTTTCAGTATTCCAAATAGCTCACGGAGTACACTGGTGCCTCCGATATCTCCCTACACCGAGTGTCGAGCCAACCTTGTTGAAGAACCCTACAAAGGCAGTAGCCATAACGGTTGCGGTTAGAGACGCGCTCCAACACAATTAGTCCATTCCCCGCACACTGAGCAGTTCCCCAATGTGTCGAATAGCTCTATCTGCACTGGGTTGTCGGATCGATCCTTCCGAACTTGCATTGCAACAGGTAGACCGTTACCTAAGTAGACGCATGCAGTCACTGAATACTTTTGGTCCTCTTCATACTTTGAAGTAAAAGCTGCTCAGATCAACCATCTGTTCAATGTAAATCACTCTAGTACGGCTACTCTGGACAATGATGCATCACGAACCAAATGAAAGCGTTTCTCATGAAAGAAAACCAACCTCTCTCCACTTCCTGCAGAAGGCTCTCAGCGTATCGCCGTCGATGGCGTCCGCCGCCCCGAGTCTCGGCGAGCACCTCCTGCTGGCATCCGTGGCCAGCACAACGCCACCGGTGGTCATGTGCAGGAAGTTCTCGCGGAAGAAATCTGCCAATTTACGCGCCGGATTGGCGTTGTGGTCCCCGTCGCACGGCGGGTCCACCGCGCCGACGACCCTGTCCAGCCACGTGTCGAAGTCAAGGAACTGCCCGTTCCGCATGCCCAAAGACTCGGCGATGACAGATAAGACATCGTACCAAGATTGCCTGATCGGGTTCTCCACGTGGTAGACCCCGTGCCCGTCAGGACGGTCTTCCGCCATCAGAATATCGATGAGCGTTGCTGCCATCGTCTCCACGGGGAGCCAGGACAGAGTCTGCATCTCCTGGTTAGCTCTTGTCGTCGGGGAGTACGAAAAGAAGATACGCGTACGCCTGGTATCTTGGGTAATTCTCCGATGAACTGCGACGACTTAATCAGTGCCGCTAAGTGCTCGTCCGTGTTCCAAACTGCCGTTATTTTGGACCCGGCAATCTGGCCCAGCCGGACCGTTGCGACGTCGAGTCTATGGCTGTGAAGCTTTTGGGCCCGCCGCAAGATCATCTCGCACACGAGCTTGGCCTTCGCGTACCCAAGCCGCAGTGACGGGTCCTCCCAATGATCCCCTTCGTTATTCCTCACGTTCACCTCGGGCACCACGCGGGTGCCGAACACTTTTGGGTAATTTCCCACGACGCTAATTGATGACGTGAACAGAAAGCGGACCCGACGTCGGGGTGCCCCTTCATCCGTCTGCTTCTCGTGAGCCTCCAAGCAGAAGGTCAATAGGTTACGCAGGATCTGGAACTGCGTCTCAAAGGATGCGATGCCCCAGTGGAAACTCATGGGCCAGGCACTGTGCACGACGTGCGTCACCTCTCCGCTCAGCCGTTCGTACTCATCCTTGGCGAAACCAAGGTGCGCCAGTGAGGCATCAGTCTCGTACACGACCAGCTTCGCCCGCTCCGCTTCAGAGAGGCTGATCTTCCGGGCTTCGAGAGCGGCCATCTGCCGGTCCAAGCCGCGCTTGGCTTCCCTACGAGAGTGCCTCGATCTGCTCGTGCGGTTCAGACAAATGACTCGAGCGAAGCGCGGGGAGGCGGCGAGGCAGGCCACAAGGTTGCTGCCCAGGCTGCCCGTCCCGCCCGTGACTAGAGCGACCCAAGGTTTACTCTCGGAAGCGGTAGTGGCGGCGGGAACGGCAAAACGGGCCGCGAATTCCTCCACCACGGAGCTTATTGTGACTGATGCGCGCTGGGAGGCTTCATCGCCAGCCGTCTCCATGGCACGTACAAGTGCGGAGATGCTGGGGTTCTCGTAGATCATCTCGCGGATCAGGGCGGCGGCCGGTCCGCTTGACGTCTTGTCCTTCTTCGAAAGAAATCGCGAGACGTGCCGCTGCAGGCGGAGTGTTTGAAGTGAATCGAGGCCGAGCTCGAAGAGATCGTCGTGGAAGCTCCATTCCTCGGCCGGTATGAACCACCCGGGGCTTGTCTCGATGAGGTGTTTCAGGTCTCTTTCCAGAGTGCCACTGTTCAGGGTCGGCGCACCGGCCGTATCCGGCTCGTCCAGATTAGCGTAGACCTCGTTGATTTCCCGTGCCAGCATGTTGTAGATGTTCTTGCGCATGAGGGAACCCTTGTCCGAGCGGGAAAGCTCCATGTCAAAGGGGATGATAAGAATGGCAACGGGCGAAGTGATGCGAGCGTGGGCATCGACCTTCTCGTTGGCTTCCTGGACAATGGACCAGACGAAGGTGCGGAACTCGGCCAGTACAGCGGCAGACGGCAGGGGGCAAATTGGCTGCACCACCACACCCAGCTCGAACCGGCCTTCTCCAAATGCAATGGCGTTCTTGATGTAGCCGCCGTGTGCCGTGAGTGCCGATTCGATGATTCGCGGCACGACCTTCTCGCCGGTTGCCAGGACAATGAGGTCGTCCCTCCGGCCAGTGGACGTGAAGTCCCTTTCTGGGAAACGTGGGCTACGTACAAGCTCGTCTTGTATCATGAAAGGGTATGCTGCACCCCAAGGCACAACGGACATCTGGAATCTGGGCGTGTCTTGTTCCGCTGCTGCCGGCAACTCCCGCACTACCCAGTCGATATCTCGCCGTATCCTGAAATATCGCCAGTCGTAGTCCCACGACGGGCAGAAGATGGGAGCCAGAGGACCCGTCTCCGTAGTGCCGTAGTGATTCAGCAGCCGCACGTTCGCCTTCTCCAAGAGCTCGCCGGTGCGTGGGTTCAGCAAGCCCCCTCCGAAGGCAACGAACTTCAGAGATGCCAGCAAAGCGATAGCTTCGGAGCCGGGAAGTGTGACGATCTCATCCAGGATGGACGGGACAGTCATCAACGACATTGCTGCCGTTGATTTCAGCAATGAGATCGTGGATGAACCTGTTCTGGCTGATGGAGGCGGGATGCACAGAGTCAGGCCCACTCCAAGGGACAAGAAGGGGGCCACGAGCCCGAACCCCTGAAAGAGATGTAAGGGTCTGGAAAAGATATCGTCGCAGGAGTACTTACATGGAACAAGGGAAGTGTTGAGACGTTGATGCCAGCTACGTCCTGATCTCCGAGCTCGTGGCAAGTGGTGAAACTGAGCAGCTGGTCGTGGCTCACGTGTATGGGCTTTGGATAGCCACTTGTGCCGCTGCTGTGGAGTATCAGAACATTGGTGTCTGAGCTGCCCAAGTAATGATGTGTATCGCAGATGTCTGGTGATATATTATCCATGCTATCCGGGGTGCTGAGGAAAAACTCGACGCTTTTTGGAGTATGTAATGCAGGGGTGCTCGTCGAGTCGGTAGAAAGCGCTAGTGCGGCCGCCGCTGTTGCCTTCAACTGAGGAGAAACGAAGATGGCACATGGCTCCAACGAAAGGATGTGGTTGATAGCAGCAGGGCTCAAGCGTGCGGAAAACAGCACCACCTAGAAGGAAGTCAGAGAATATCATCTTGCAGCAGTTCCTCGAGGTGATTTGGGCTTACCGGTACACCCAGCCCAAGTAGGCTGAGCTTGTAGATCAGCAGTTCAATCTCGCTCATCATCAGTAGCGCCACAGGAGGCCCCTTGGCCGGTGTCCCATCAGGCTGCATGGTAACCCCCTTGATGCCTGGGAAATCCTTGACTAGGTGTGCCTGGCATCGCTGAATTGCCCAGCGGAGCTCTGCATGAGAGATGTGCCGGTACTCGTAATCACTTTTCCCGGTGGAATCAGATTTTGCCTGCAATGCAAATGTATGATGTGGATTCTCTCTAGCGTTGAAATCTATCAGCTCGCAAACTGTTCGGATCTTGCCAGGCTTGCCGTTCTTTTGGAGCGCGTCGATGTCCGCACGCACGAATGGGGAAAAAGCCCTCATAGTGGGTGATTCAGCTAATGAGAAGACCATTGTTTACGAGCCGATACTGGTTTCGCAATTTTCAATTTATGGGCGCGTGTGTGGACGGCTTTTGCTTCATGTCACCCTGCTTTGCCGAATGAGAGAGGCCAGATCAAGCTTTGGGCAGGTGGATCGGATCGCAGGCGCATAATCTCACCAAGTGAGGACCTGAGTTGCGGCCCCGAGTTACGTTACTTCGGTCAAGCGAATCATGGCAAAGTATTCCGGTATCCTTGCCCATCCATCTCCCCTCCCACCTCTTCTGTTTCCTCTCGTCAACCTTTGCTTCATCCCTTGGCAACCATACTCGCATCAGCTCTTGGCACAATGAGTACCAAGTCAGAAAAATTGCAGAACGACGATATCGTCTCTGCTGGTGAGACGATACCATCTCCACCAGAGGTTGAGAAAGCTCCGCTCTCATCCAGTGCTTCTCAGCCCGAGAGGGGCTCCGATTACCCAGATGGTGGCCTGCAGGCGTGGAAAACTGTCGCCGGCGCATGGTGCTCTATGTTCTGTACCCTTGGCTGTAGGGACATGCTTCCCATTGCAGATAATCAAGCATACTGATGATTACCGAAGGGGTCAACAGCTTAGGAGTCTGGCAAACGTACTATGCGGAAAACACTCTGCGGCATTATTCCCTTTCCGTCGTCAGCTGGATCATATCGATTGAGTCTTTCGCCATATTCGCCGGGGCCCCAGTCTTCGGGAAGCTCTTCGACAGTTACGGCCCGCGATGGCTCATAATCTGCGGGACCTTGTGCCACACCTTTGGCCTGATGATGGCTTCGTTGTCGAGCGAGTACTTTCAGTTCATGCTTGCGCAGTCAATCTGCAGTGGCTTCGGGGCGAGTGCCATATATCAGGCTACGACCAATTCGGTGAACACATGGTTTCTCAAGAAGAAGAACCTCGCTCTTGGAATTGCATCTTCCGGATCTTCCGCAGGCGGCATTATCTTCCCGTAAGCCTTCGCCCTCATATATGGGAAGACCGAACTTACTGACTGGTCTTTCAGGATCATGATAGACCACCTCGTCACCAGCGTCGGGTTCCGCTGGACGATGCGCATCTGCGCGTTTATGATCCTCGGTCTGCTGCTAGCGGCGAATCTGACAATAGCTTCCCGACTCAAGCACTTCCCGAAGCCACTAGACGTAATGGTTTACATACAACCCCTTAGCGAGAAACGGTTCGGGGTTGTCGTCTGCTCCTTCTTCATGATATTTCTTGGGCTTTTCGTGCCCAGTGCCTACATCGGCCTCGAGGCCGCATCGCACGGCATGCGACAGAGCCTGCGCAACTACCTCTTGCCAATTCTCAATGCTGCCAGGCCAGTTACCTTCAGGAAACAATGCCGTCTTGCAGAATACTAACACTAAATTAGCTTGTTCGGTCGAATCATTGTCGGTCAAGTTGCTGACCGTCTCGGCACGTTCAACGTGACAATCTGCACCGAGTGCATTGCCGGCATTCTCATTCTCACACTCTGGATCCCTGCGAACACCAATGCCACGCTGATAGTCTTTGCTGCCTTATTCGGTTTCTTCTCAGGGGCTATCGTGGCCTCTGTGGCGGCGACCATAGCGCGCTTATCTGAGATCCGCCAGATCGGAGTGCGGAATGGCACGAATTTCTTCTTTGTGTCTATTGCGACGCTTGCAGGCATGCCCATCGCTGGAGTGCTTGTTGGAACACACGGCTTTGTTCATGCTAAGATATATGCTGGTGTTGTAATGGTTATGGGCAGTATGTTGTTACTTGTGGCCAGGTTGCTCCAGAGTGGGCTTAAGTTCGCTGTCAAGATATGAGAGAGTCAACGCGTTAACGGTCCAGAAAATGGCTCGTCAAAGAATGGGCTAGGATTCTTGGGGGCGGTTCATCCAGATAAACATGTAGAGTCAAAGGTCCCACGTGAATGGACAGACTTACCGGAAGCGAGCGGCGGGACATGTAGTTCAAATGTTTACTTCGAAAGCTGAACAATGCAAGAGCTTTAGTGGTGTAGGACACCATTCATGGCACGTACTGGTATGGCGTGTTGTTGGTCAACTGCGCACATTAGTCTGTTATGAGATTGTGAAGCTATTCAAGTTATTCGAAGGAAGCTTTGAGTCGGAAGATACGTACCATCGCGTCCTCTAAGCTAAGACATGGCAATTGTAATATCACGTGTAAATAGGCAGGAGAGCCATTATATAAAGTAAAGGCTATACATTTACTACGCACTGCTGACTCGGAACCCAATTCGTGGACTTGCATTTTCCTTCTACGGCCGACTAATCTGCTACGTTTTCTCTTGAAAATAGACCTCGAGAGCACTTTGAACACATGCTTCTACCCCTGGGCAGCTGAGTCCATTCATACGAAGATTTTCTTCTGGGTCTTTCTGCAGATCCGCACGTTGAACTGGAATTGCGGAACAAACCAACGGTTCTCGATCTTCCATGGACGATTCGGGTCAGTAAGCTCAATCTAAAGGACACTGTTAGCATTATAGGCCAATCACATGTGCCTGGAGCATTGGACTTACATCATAGTTTCTGAACAAGGTCGGGATGAGTTTGAACATTTCCAGTATCGAGATGTTCTTGCCCAAGCATATTCTTGCCCCGGCACCAAACTGAATCAAGGTCAACCACTGCAAAGTCAATTACGACAAAGTCAGAAGCACTTACAGTGAGTAAGCCTTGCTCCATCTGCCTCCTTGTCTCGCCGTCACACTCAAGCCAGCGCTCCGGCCGCCACTCTTCGGCATCCTTGCCGAAAACAGTGGGATCACGGTGGACGACCCACGCATTCATACCCACAATGGTTCCCTCTGGCAGGTACTGGCCAGAGACTGTCACACCGCCAGCTGGAACAATACGCTCAAGTGGGAGTCCGAAGGCTGGATGCAAACGGCCAGCTTCCTTGACGCAAGCATCCAGGTACGGCAGGTGTTGCGACTCTTTCCACGTAACCGGATCAGACAGCCGTCCCTCCCGCGCAGCACGCTCAAGCTCGTCCTCCAGTGCGCGGCGCGACTCGGGATGCTTGAGAAGGTTGTACACAATGGTGCGGAGAACGATGGCAGTCGAGTCACTGCCGGCCAGGACGTTGGATGTCGTCCACGCCGTGAGCGCCAGCGGTGGAATATTGGGGTCTTTGTTCACTACGTCCATGAAACGGCTGAGGAAATCTTGATCATTGAGGGTTTTCTCGGATGCCGCTGGGTCTTGCTTCTCGGCCAGTCTCTCCTTCGTTCTCGCTACGGCGAAAGCGACGATTGGCGACGTGGTACTCGGTTGCAGCTTCAGCCTCAGCGGATTCTTGTGCCAGATGTAGTCAAGCCATGGCATCATTCCCACCTATGACGAAGTTAACATGCTGTTCGGGTGATAGGCTGCTGGGGAGAACACTCGCCCACGCTGTTCGCTCAAAGTTGCTCCAGATGGAATGCATTGCATCTCCAACGTCCTTGGCCTGCTCCAGGAACCCCAGCCTCTTGGAAAACGTAATCTCTCCCATAACGTCAAAAGCAAAGAACTGCAGCCACAGACCGATGTCACAGGGCGCGCGGTTCCCGAATCTCTCATCGAGCTGTTGGAAAAACACCTTGCACGTAGAATCCACATAGGACTCAAAAGTCACTAGATTACTCATGGAGTAGATGTTTGCAATTGGCTTCCGAAGCGCCCGGTGAGTCTCGTTGCTCTGAGTGGCAAAAATCGTCTGCACCACCTCGCCGTTCGCCGTCGGAAGGATGACATGGTAAAAGTCGGACTGGTGAGAGTCAGTAGCAAAACAAATGGCTTGCAATGCTTACTTACCTTCTTGAAATCTCCTCCAAACCCGTAAAGCTTCTGTACCTCGCGGGCGTCCCCTACTGACACCATATTGGGGCCGAAGCGCACCAGCTTGCCATATTGCTTGTGCAAGTCGATGTGGATCAGATGTGCCTTTCGTGTCAGAACCCAGTACAAGCGGACCAAATTCGTGTTGGCGGAAAGGAGCGGCCCGGGTAGGTGTCGAAGCTTAGCATAGCTGCGGACTTGCCAGATCAAAGCAACCAGAACGAGGCCTGAGCAAATGAACGGCCAGTGGGCTCGTGCAAGCTCTACGCCAGCACTCAAAATCGCGTGCAGCGCCATGACGACCTTTTGATCCAAGAGATTGATGGTCGTTTTCTCGACCAGTGATTTCAGCGCCGGATTGATATGTTGACGATGAACACGACCACGTGCAGCGAGCCCGAGTAAGTCATCCGGACCCGAGCGATCCATTTGCCCGTAACAACGCAGCACGTCGACGCACATGGAATTTTCGACCCCGAGTTCGCAAAGCAGTATTACATCTTTGGTAGCGCAGTGACAAGCTAGAGAGGTTCGTATTTCTGCTTCAGTTCGCTCCCACTCTGTCCATACGCGCAGCCTGCTCACCTCCGACAATGTCATTGAACAACAAGGTCGCAATCGTCACCGGCGGTGCCACCGGCATCGGTCGGGCCGCCGTCGAACGGCTGTTACGAGAGGGTGCGCGCGTCGTCATCAACTACCTTCTCTCTCACGACGATGCGGCCTCCCTCCTCGCGGAGGCTGCGCCCGATCAAGCCATCCTTTTCAGAGGAGACGCCAGCAGAATCGCCGATATTGAGCTGCTAGTATCTTACACAGTCGAGAAGTTCGGCAAGATTGACATTGTCGTCGCGAATGCCGCGATAATGCCCATGATCGAGCTCGCAGATGTCACTGAACAAGACTGGTCCCGTGTCACTGATGTGAATGCGAAAGGGCCGCTGTTCCTGGTTCAGGTATGTCTAAAAATACTTCCCACCGGTGCTCTCTTTTCTTTTCTTTAATTTTGCTAAAGTATGCGAATACGCGAAGCGAGCGCTGCCGTACATGATGGAAGGATCCCGCGTCATATTCCTCTCGACTACACTGACTGCTGCGTCCACTGTCACGCCGGGATACTTGCTCTACCTGGCCTCGAAGGGCGCCATTGAGCAGATGGTTCGAGTGCTTGCGAAGGACTTGGGGCGGAGGGGGATCGCGGTTAACGCTGTCTCGCCGGGGCCCACGTCGACGGCCTTGTTCCTGGAGGGCAAAAGGCAAGAGCAGCTGTCCTTGATTTCACGTTTGACTCCATTCGAGAAGATTGGATCACCAGAAGAGATTGGGGACGTAATAGCCTTTCTTGCGGGTTCTGATGCCCGCTGGGTATCTGGCCAAGTAATTCGGGTCAACGGAGCCATGGCTTGAGTATCTAACATACAGTATGGGTGCAAGAGTAGATTTAAAGCTTCTTCATGGTGTTGTTCTCCCTATATTCCCAGCTGCTAGTCAGGTGGATCCAGCTCATGCATGGTATCTATTGATGGGGTAGGTGGGGGAGGCGCTCCTTTAACCGCAGGGTGTGCAGTAAGCAAATCATGGACTCTGCTTGATTGATACAGAAGAACAACAGGCTCCCAACAAGAAGTGTAAAACACTCAGTCAGTATGCAAAAGAAGTACTACAAATTCAACAGCGCTGAGGAAACTTCTGCGAAAATCAAGCAATGGTCAAAGCAGTCGATTATTTGCTTACTGCACACCCTGCTTTAACCCGTGTCTGATTTGGAACAGTAGAAAGTTGGTTACACATGACTAGAAGTCTGACAATTAAGTACAACGGCAGTCTTCAGAAGCTTAGAACCTGCTTTTTCATATGAACAGTAGGCAAAATTTGCTCCTGAAATCCGGCAGATTACTCGACGTAGGTCCTGCATTGGACTGCACCTTCTACCTCTCGAACCCATTTTGGCCGGTATTTGATGTTTAGCTCTGTCTTTGGGGCTGCTTGCAGTGGCATAAGATCGTCCAGCGTCCCGGCTTGAACAATGACCACAGCAGACGGAGGCGATGCGAGTGGGACCGCATATATCGTGCTTCCGCAATTTTCGCAAAAGGCTGTTGAGAAGTGGAACCCTTCATCAAGATGCTGTGTCGTGAAGGTCTTGAGAGACCCCTTGAGCAGGCTGAAGGCGGATGTGGGAACTGTGAGGTTCAGGGATGTTGTTGCGCTGGTGATTTTACGGCAGGAGCGGCAGTGGCATATTGAGGTCTGAAAATGATCAGCTGATGCCAGCACCCTGTTTCAGTTGCAGCATGTACCTTTTGTGCATCATCATCTGTAATGTCCAATTCATATCGGACGTTGCCACAGAGGCAGCTACCGTGAAGCATGCTGAGCAATATGGGGAAGTTTGCAGTGGGCCAGGAGATGTATGGCTTTCACTGATGTCAAAGTTCAGAAAAATGAAGAGCCCAGATAGTGTTCTGTTGGATATCGTGATTAATTGCTTGATTTTATAATATCTGCCACGGGCTGGATTTATAAGCAGATCGCCTTGTCAGACCAATCGGGTGACCGAAGATATTACCTTAAAGCACCCTACTAGCGCTATATCGCCCCACCAGTCTCTAGGAGAGTAGGTTACGAATATTATGTATATAATAGATACTTGTAGCATTATAGATAGATTAGTGAATCCAGAATTCTGACTCCATGATGATATTCATAAGATTTCAACATGTTCGTTCGATCGCGACAATTGAGATCTGCTACGTAATCGGAGCTTGGCGGGTCGGAGTATTCGGGACACAGCCATCCGAGCACCGGCAACTTGAACTTTACTTGGCCTTTCTCGGCCGAGTGTTTATGTACATATATTCCGTACCGTTAACCTCGGTTAAATATCACGCGAGGGGTTTTTATGATCCTGGTAGAAGATGCTACCCTAGCCACAAAAGAGTTGACGTTGCACGGCTCCAGCTGATTGAGCTCATCTTACATTGATTGTTCGTTAATTTATGATGAACTACACATCTGATTGATCTGGCTAGTCTGCAGTGTTTGGAATGTATGCTTCCGTCCTCAGGGCGACCTACATAACAGGTCTCTACGTGCTGATGGGTTCGGGATCAGTGCTCAGAGAAATTGGAAACACAATACCTCTAGATATTTTCCTTTGCCTAAAAGGGTTCCATTGGGAACTCTTTGGCAACTATAAGGCTCGGTCTCTCGGGATTGATGCAATTGAAAGCAAATGGAAACTCCACGCGTTGCCATGGTCGATCGATGCTATTATAAAATTGCTTAGAATATAGAACATGGTCCTAAGGGAAGAACATACAGTAAACTAAGCTACAACGGTTCGGGATTGACGATGGACGGGTGCTCCCTTTCAACCATTTAGGTGTTGGTGAATCACCCGCTACGACGTGTGTGTTGTGTTATTGTGGGGTATGACAAGCTCGGGCTATAATTATGCATATGTAAGGAAGCGAATGATTGTTGATGTTGCTTCTCTTACATCCGGAATTCTTTAGTACACAACTGACGGTAATCATCGCCATCCTATTATTGCCCAACATTAGAGTGACGACACTATGCTTTCAGGCCGGCTCACCGTCACAAGCCTTTTTTGATCTAGCCATCCGAGATAACGTTGCTTTCACGTGCATGTGTGGCTTTAGAAACCGGTCGCAGATTCCCGATAAACGAAAACAGCAACTCTCAGGTTTGATTTGGAAAGTCTCCGAACAAGCTGATTTGGACTGCCTGAATAGGTGATTGCCGCCGCCCCCCAACTTTCGGCTCTAAGATCCAACCCGTAAGCTACCGGAGCATGCTAATTTGGACTCCTAAACAGCGTGCTGTTCCGGATAGCCATACCTGTATGCGACATAGAGAAGAGTGCTACGAGAGCGGGAACTCCTAGACGTAATGGGTTCGGAGAGATTAAGGCGCATGATATATGCCAAGTCGCAGCCAAGTTATGCCATGACAGCCAGAAGCCTTGAAGGATTCGGTGGTACTATATTAAGAGCGCTGGGTATATGCCAAGGCATTGCGCTCCAACTGTAAGTGAGCGAAGCCGGAGATGCAACGGGAGAAAATTTGCTGTAGACATAGCTGTAGAGGGTCAAATGTTGTTGATATGGAGCACTGAATATATCCGGTTCCGAAAGGAGTTTCGGAGTACACATCTCCGGAAGAGGAAAGTGGCCAAAGCGGGGCCGAAGATCTGCGCGGAGCAGGATCCTCGTCGACTCCAAACGCGGCTGCGAACCAAGCCATAACAGGAAATGGCTGGGGTTGGAGACATTGGATGAGTGCAGGGGCTTGGTATAACTAACCTCGCAATCCGTGATCGCCTTCGACGCTATGCTCAGACTCAGCCATGGCGATTCAGCGTGTTGACGTGCACCATCATTTTGTGCCTCCCTTCTACGTGCAGGGTAAGTGACACTGTCAACAGACTGACTCAGACTGCAAGTGGCTGATACCGCTCCAGCACTACAAGAAGGCGGTGGCGACCCATCGGGATGGAAGATCCCGGACTGGACGCTGGGCAAGGATCTTCAGTTCAACGATGAGGAGCAGATCGCGTTCACTTTCCTCTCCATCACTGCTCCTGGTGCCGGCATTCTCCCGATCCACAAACAATCCGAGTTCTGCCGCAAAGCGAATGAATACGCAGCGCAAGTTCGATCCACTCACCCCACGCGCTACGGCTTCTTCGCCACCATTCCCTCACTACTGGACCCCGCCTCCGCCCACGACGAGCTCTCCTACGCCCTGGATAGCCTCAAAGCTGACGGTGTCATTCTTTACACCCGCTATGGCAGCGACAACCACTATCTCGGCCATCCCGACTTCCGCGCCACATGGGACCTGCTCGACGCCCGCGGTGCCGTTGTCTTCGTCCACCCCACGCATCCCGTCGACACCAACCTGGTCAACCCATCCCTCCCACAGCCCATGATCGACTATCCACACGAAACCACCCGCGCTGCGGTCGACCTCATCGTGTCCGACACGCTGCGCATGCACCCGAACGTCAAGATCATCCTGTCGCACGCGGGTGGCACCCTGCCCTACCTGGCCCTGCGCCCAGCGGCTATGCTTCCTTACGTCATGCCTTCAACAAACGGCAGTGTGGTTGGCAACAAATCCACTGAGGAGTTTCTGGACGAAGCCAGGTCATTCTATTTCGATACCGCGCTGTCGGGAAGCCACTTGACGCTGGATTTACTGAAGCGGTTCGCAAAGCCGGGACACGTGCTGTTTGGAAGTGACTATCCATATGCGCCGACGCCGGCAATCCGGCAGATGGATGGGCTCGTTGATGATTACAGCAGGCAAGATGGAGTATTTGTGCACTCTATCAATAGCAATGCGGCCTTGGAGCTGTTCCCAAAGCTGAACGGCATCTTTGGAAACGCCCAAGCTGGTATAGAGTCCAGGCTTTAATACCTGATATTTAATATGGGTAGCAATTTCATTTGAAAGCTCTTGCCTTTGAATCCCCCAACTGTCAGCCTTTGTAAAACTTAGTGGTGCAAACCGCGAACCAAATCTCATTAGTGGCCCGAATGACCGGTGGCCATGGGCTGTGGGCGTGCGAGGCGTCCTTGGCCGACGCTCTTACACATTTTCGCGCTACTACATTCCTGACTAGGTCTGTTATGCCATTCCCTTTCTACTGGAAGTCATCGGGTCAAGTAGCACGGTAAGGGGCACCATCGGTACACAAGGGTGGCGCATCGTTAACGATTGGTTCATCAGTGGTATATAGAGGAATAAATCATCAGATTATTTATTTCTGGCTCTGGCTCGATAGATGAGGCAGGAAGGCTAGTAGAGCCTTTGCATCCACTAGGTCGCTCTCTCTCTCTCCTCTCGGGTAGTCAAAAACAATACAACGTATTCTGCCTCATTCACCGAATCACATTCACGCCTCCAACATGGCTAGAGCAAAAGAGATATAGATTCGTTGCGTGTCATCAGCGTACTCATGTTAAACGGCAATGATCGGAATAGCTACGCCGATGATGGAGATTTCTCGCTCAGTCGTAGTTGGCGAAAACCTCCTGAGCCTCCTGAAACTCTCTCCTAATAGTCTCCGCTCTCCGCTCCGATCTGACTCTGATCTGGCACTTGAAGTCCTGAACGCACTGCAAAAAGCCAATGCTCGACTCCACCTTTCCATCATCCACTCCTTTCTGGAAATCGAATGCCCAGAGCAACTTCGCAATGCCAATGAAGAGATTGCGCTCACCGAGGTGAATCCCGGGGCACACCCGACGCCCGGCACCGTAACCGAAATGGTCCCGTGCGGGTCCATCGCTCGTGTACTGGGATGCCAGCTTTGGATGGGTCTTGAAGCGTTCCGGCATGAACTCGTCTGGCTTCTCCCATCGTCTTTCGTCGTGGTGCATGGCCCAAATGTTGAGTACCACTGTCGAGCCTTTCGGTATGAACCTTCCTCCCACCCAGTCATCTATGCAGTGTGAGTAACAGTCCTCTGTGTGGATTATGAGTTACATTACCATCGGCCACTGCATGCGAGACTCCCAATGGGGTCACAGGGCGCCAGCGATGACTTTCTTTGATCATCATATTGATATAGGGCAGCTGTGGAAAGTCAGCCCAGGTAGGAGACCTGTCCTCCCCGATGACCGAATCGATTTCTGCCTGGGCTCTTTGCTCAATGTTAGCACACTGGCACAGAGTTCGGACTATGCACCTACTTCTTCTGGACTTCGGGGAAATCAATCATTGCCCGGAGCATGGCGAGAATCAGGGAAGACGAGGTGTCCGAGCCACCCTCCATGAGCACTCCACCAAGGAAGTAGAGTCTGCTGGGGGAAAGACAATGTTTCTCATTCTGGTCCAGAACGCGATCCATGAATGATCCTCGGTTCACACCCCGCGTACGTCTCTGGACAACTCGATCGAGGACTTCGGAGTAGAGTCCCGTCATCAGTTCTCCGACGCGTTTCGTGCGCGACTTCCAATTACCCAGGAACCTCTCGGGGATAAGCTTGAGCAAAGGGAAGGAATCGACAGGTGGCGTGGCTCCGACTTCTAGAATCTCGCTCCACTCGTTCATGAGCGAGAACAGTCGAGCCTTGTACTCGTTGTCGTGCGTCTTCGTTCTGATACCAAAGACTTGGATGACGCGGTCAGCTGCGAAAGACTACGTGAATGCACCAGAACTTACCGAGCGAATTGGTGATGCTGTTGCTGAAGCGTTTAGGGTGCTCCATGTGGTTTTGGGGAGCATTCAGGAAGTCGAACATCATTTGCGTGGCCTCGGCATTCTGGAGACGGACATGCTGCTTGTCGCACATGGGCTCCATGAAGTATTGGTGAATGAGCTTTCGCATTTGTCTCCATTCATCGCCGTACTGCATTAGGAGCAGATGATCCCCCTGAGTGATGCGATGTCCGACGTAGGAGACCGGGCGGTGGCTGTATATACTGCTTTTCTTGTCGAGGAGCTCCTTGATCAGAACGGGATCCGATATGACGAAAGTAGTATTGGTAAAGCGCTTGAGTGTGTAAATTCCGCCATATTGCTTCGCCCATTCGGTGAAGCTGCAACAGTCAGTCCGAATTTTGCGACTGGAAGCATTCGGAGACTTGCATGAGATGCGCGTTGCTTCTCGGGATCAAATGCTCATTCCCAACTACAGGCTTTGTAGGAGGGCCTAGAGTGTTATGATCAGAAGATATTCTGGAATTGCAGAGTCTTGGTGGAGTGGGCTTTACCTGGCGGCATTCCAGGAGCACGCTGGCCCAGCTTCAGGACTCGATAAACTGAGATCAGAGCCAGAATCACCAGCGCCGCACCAACGGCGACATTCTTCGGCTCGAGTATCATTTTGTTATGCAAGGATGGTGCTAATATAGTAGTGTCAAAGCCTTCTGTGGAGATTCAAGGCTGTTAGACGGCGCTATCAATGCGCTGAGGAAACAGTGAAGAACACAGCGCACATTTTGCGATGCAGTCACCACAGAATTTACATGCCAATCGAACCGCTGGCAACCAAGCGGAAGGATTCTCAGCTTACGGGGGACAAAAAAAAGAAAGTCACTAAAAACGCCACGCCTAGCCATTTCCCGACAATCTCAGCTCCTTCTCCGGCCTCCAGGACCGCATTCGAAGAGGTGGCAAAGGAGTTAGAAACCATCGCCGATACATTCTAGATACCCCAAACTGGCCAGAATGGCTTTGGTGTTGTTGCACCTGTTCGAGGGCGGAGAGTAGTTGCACCGTTAGAGGGAGTTCCTTGGAACGGCTAGCCCGACTTGTGCACAGACGATTTCCCCAAACGGTATCCACTCCGCAATTCCGGTCAGCATCTCCGCCTGCTCCGCTTTAACGACTCCGAGCGCTCCTTTCGACAACACACCTTGCCTTGCCACGTTACGCAAGACGTTGCTTGTTTTCGCTGCTGGATGGAAGGAAGACGAACACGCCCAAACCTCGCATTGCGCGCACGCTGAGAACGCGCGGTTGCGAGACGTGTGAATAGGGTCTGCAGTAGCGTGGGTAGCGGCGAGTGGACCCCTTTCGCCTGTGATGCACTGGACCCAGAATTCTGGATCAAGGGTCGTGTCTTCTGGCTGTTCCGGTGGCGCAAGCCGCGGCGTCATCACAGTGGGTTTGATAAGTGAAAAGAAAATCCGGCAATGATGTCTGAATAGAAGATTCGGCTATCTGTACGCACACATGGACGCCAGCTAGACGCGGTTAAGAGAAAAACAAGACGGGAGATCTCATTGCTTGCGTTTCAAGGCTACCAACGGGATTCCTCCACGAACTCCGAGGCCCACCCAGCCACTGTCGGTGCTCTACAGGGTATCCTGGTACCGAACCAATGAAACGCACCGGAAACAACGTGAGCCATCCTCGGAGTTCAGGAAGGAATCTTGTAGAGGAACAAGATTCGACGGCGGTTGAACAATCTACAGCTCGGCTGCTGCTTCCCGGCCCGCTCTGGACTTCAGCCCGTTGACATGACCCGCCCCGTTCACCGGAGTCTTACTCGCACTCCCATTCGCGAGACCCGCGCTCGGAGCCATATCGACGGTCCACTGCTCGTACTCGGCGTTCAACGGCTTCCCATGATCGAGTGCAACCTGCTCATCCCACGTCTTGGCCTTGGTGTACGACTCCTCGACTAGGCGGCGCTGGAACCACGAGCCCTTCATCTTGGCCACCGCGTAATCCCAGTCCGTCGTGTACTCCCTGAAGAAAGGCTTGTAGCCCAGCAATCCGCCGATCCAGCGCCCAATCAAGATGCTGCCCCAGTAGCCGATGAACCGGCGGAACGGGACCCACTTGGGCGGCACGGAGTACGCGTCGCCGCCGTCCATGATCTGCGCACGCAGGCAGATTAGTCGACTGGGCCGCCAACAACATCGGCTATCTTCGTGTGCAAGAAGGAAGGACTCACCGCGCAGTACTGGATGAAATCCAGCTTGCCGTCGAACAGCAGCGCATCATGCCAGTAGCCGTACCAGTTTTCGAAGAAGATGCGGTCGAGCTGATAGTCCAGCCCACTGTCGGAAGCGCTCAGGTAGACTGTCATCTCGCCCGGCGAATCGGGATGGATGTAGAAGCGGTGGATGCCGCCGGCCTTCACCGAGACCTCGCCGTCCTCGGGATAGACTTTCCTGTGCTTGCCGTTGACCTCGATGCCCATGACGCCCGACTCGACGCGGAAGTACTCTGTCTGAAACTGGTGAAAGTGGAGCAGAGGCCCAACGGGCCGCATAGACGAGTCGATCAACTTGCGCAAGTTCTCAGGGATCGGGCCTTCGACATTGTGCCTGTACGTTTGGCGGAAGAGGAAGCACCGGCCTGGCGGCGGCTCGAGGAACTCGGTGGTAAGCAGACCGCCAAATCTGCGAGTAAGAGTCAGGGGTTGCTGTGTGGGCCATTTGTGCGACGTGAGAACGTACTTGATGATCTTTGTCTGACCAGCCGAGTTGTGATACGGCACGAAAGGGCGGAAGAGCGGCATGGTTGTTTTTTAGGATCTTGCAAACGTCTAGATTTGTTTGGAGTTGCGAATTCTAATGCTGCAAGTCTGTACCCGCCTTTTGAACCACATTAAATTCTCTTCAGAGAAACCTACGTGCCGCACACACGCGCCAGCAGTCGTATGACCGTCTCATGATGAAGACTCTTCCATCGCCTCAAGGCAGAGACGTCGAGTGAAAGATTGCCCTTTGCGGATACTGCTGCACATGTTGCCGAATTGGGAAATTCCCAATTAGGATGGGGAATTTCCCGGCGCGTAGATCCTGGAAATAGTTATGCCGCACCCCCACCAGTCCAGCAGCGGAGCAGGACCCGCATTGGGAGCCTATTCAACGGACGTCTGGACCTCTCCGCGTCTTACCGAATAGAGATCTGGGCGCTACAACTCCAACCGCTGAAGATTCCGTCAACCCAAAAAGGGTAGCCAGAGATTGTAGATTCCTTTGGTCCGAGATATCGCAACGCTCACCACCGTGCGCGGGAGTGGCACAAAAAGCTTGAGAGCCCGCGCCAGAAGGCCATCGACAGCTCAGCTGGACAGGCGAATTGCACGCTCGCATCAGAGGACCGCCATCTTCACACTCTTTCGCCCTCTGTCGATGCTGTAGAAGAAGTCACAATGGCAACCCCAGTCCCCTCAACTCCCTCAAACAACCTCTCGTCGGGAATCTCGACTCCAGTGATAGTGGACAGCCCAGCGTCCGACCCCGGAGAGCTTGTGAGCACCACCAACACCCGCCGAGCTCGAGGCTGCAGCTAACGGAACTCAACTCAGATCGAGTCCAACGATGTTGCCGTCGTTGGCATGGCCTGCCGCGTGGCCGGCGGCAACCACACTCCCGAGCAACTGTGGGAGTCCATCCTTGCCAAGCGCGACGCCTCGTCTGAAATCCCCGCCATGAGATGGGAGCCCTATCTCCACCGCGATGTCCGCAACGTCAAGGAGCTCCAAAAGACCACCTCCCGGGGCTACTTCCTCGACTCCCTCGAGAACTTCGACCCTGCCTTCTTCGGCATCTCGCCCAAGGAGGCCGAGCAGATGGACCCGCAACAACGCCTGTCTCTCGAAGTGGCATGGGAGGCGCTGGAGAACGCAGGCATCGACCCGAAGTCGCTGTCTGGGTCGGACACGGCCGTGTTCATGGGTGTCAACTCGGACGACTACAGCAAGTTGCTGCTGGAGGATCTGCCCAACGTCGAGGCGTGGATGGGCATCGGAACGGCGTACTGCGGCGTGCCGAACCGGATTTCGTACCACCTGAACCTCATGGGACCGAGTACGGCAGTCGACGCGGCCTGCGCGAGTTCCCTGGTGGCGATTCACCATGGTCGCCAGGCGATTCTGTCTGGGGAGTCGAAGGTCGCGATCACGGGAGGTGTGAATGCACTCTGCGGGCCCGGGCTGACGCGGGTGCTGGACAAGGCCGGTGCCATCTCGTCGGATGGCTCGTGTCTCTCGTTCGACGACAGCGCGCATGGATATGGTAGAGGAGAGGGTGCAGCGGTGGTCGTGCTGAAGCGCTTGGGCGATGCCATCAGGGATGGAGACAACATCATCGCCCTGCTCAAGGGCTCGGCGGTCGCACAGGACGGCAAGACGAACGGAATCATGGCCCCGAACGCGAAGGCCCAGGAGCTTGTCGCCCGCCAGGCGCTTAAGCAGGCGAAGGTCGATCCCAAGACGGTGGAATACGTGGAGGCCCACGCGACGTCGACGCCGCTGGGCGATCCCACCGAAGTCAGCGCCATTTCCACAGTCTACGGTGCGGACAGACAAACACCGGTCAATATTGGCTCGGTCAAGCCGAACGTTGGCCATCTCGAGGCCGGTGCAGGCGCTGTGGGCTTCATCAAGGCGGTGATGGCGGTGACCAAGGCGCAGTTCCCGCCGCAGGCCAATCTGACCAAGCTCAACTCCAAGGTTGACTGGGAAAGATCGGGCACGAAGGTGGTGCAAGAGCTGTCGGACTGGCCAGAGGCCAAGGGCCACCTACGCCGGGCAGCCATCTGCTCGTATGGCTACGGCGGCACTGTCTCCCATGCCGTCATCGAGCAATCTACATTTGGCGCCGCTGCCGCAGGGCGGACCGGCGAGGCTGTTCCCGGACCGGTCCTTCTTGTGCTCTCGGCACCCCAAGAGAAGAGACTCACAGGACAGGCGACTGCCCTGGCGGCATGGCTTTCTGGCGCTGGGAAGAGCGAGGACTTGAGGTCCATTGCAAACACACTGGCGCTCCGTCGCGCTCACCACGATTACCGGGCCTCCTTCGTCGTGGAGAACCACGAACAGGCCGCCGAGATGCTCAACGCCTTCGCCGCTGGCGGCAAGAATGAGTGGACCTCGCAGGACGTTGCCCTCGGCCAAAGCACCAAGAAGGATGTCGTTTGGGTTTTCTCCGGCCACGGCGCTCAGTGGAAGGATATGGGCAAGGAGCTGATCAAGACTCCCGTCTTCTACAACGCCGTTGCACCCCTCGACCGCATCACGCAGAAGGAAATGGGCTTTTCAGCCGTCGAGGCTCTCACCAACGGCGACTTCGACGAGTCGGACCGGGTGCAGGTGGTGACGTATGTCATGCAAGTTGGTCTTGCCGCCGTGCTCCGGTCGAAGGGCGTCAGGCCCCAAGCAGTCATTGGGCACTCGGTTGGCGAAATTGCTGCCTCGGTGGCCGCAGGCTGTCTCACTCCCGAAGAGGGCGCATTGATCGTCACCAGGAGAGCCAAGCTCTACGCACAGGTCAAGGGCCAAGGAGCCATGTTCCTGGTGAACCTGCCGTTTGACCAGGTGAAGAGCGAGCTTGGCGACCGCACCGACGTCGTTGCGGCCATCGACTCGTCGCCTTCGTCGTGCGTTGTCAGCGGCAAGGCTGACGCGGTGGTCGAGTATGCCGAGCAAGTCAAGCAGCGCGGCGTCAAGGCGATGAAGGTGGCCACTGATATCGCATTCCACTCTACTGGCATGCTCAGCCCTCTTTCTGCTCCTCTGGCGAAGGCGCTGGCGGGCGATATCCAGCCCCGTCCCGCGGTGGTTCCGCTGTACTCGACTTCGGATCCCAACGCCCGCTCGGTTGGCCTGCGCGACGCCGACTACTGGGTGCGCAACATGGTCAACCCGGTTCTGCTCACCTCCGCCGTCAGCGCTGCGGTGTCGGATGGCTTCAGGCTGTTCCTCGAGGTCTCCAGCCACCCGATCGTGTCCCACTCGATCAACGAGACCATCATGGACCGCGGCATCGACGACGAGGAGTTCGCGGTGCTGCCCACCGTGCGCCGCAACAAGCCCGCCGAGACATGCGTGCTGCACGCCGTGGGCGCGCTGTACGCCAAAGCGGCCACCGTCGACTTCCGCAAGCAGCTTGGCCGCCGCTGGTCGCCGCGCGTGCCCGGCACGCAGTGGGTGCACAAGCCCATCTGGAGGAAGGTCGAGACCGGCAACCCTCTGACCGCGGGCAGCCTCACGCACGACGTCGAGAAGCACACCCTGCTGGGTCTCCGCAACCCCGTGTCCGGCACCAACACCGTCCTCTACACCACCAGGCTGGACAACGACACCAAGCCGTTCCCCGGCAGCCACCCGCTCCACGGCACCGAGATTGTGCCTGCCGCCGTCCTCGTCAACACCTTCCACCACGCCACGTCGGCGTCCACGCTGTCCAACATCGTGCTGCGCGTGCCCGTGGCCATCAACGCCCCCCGCGACGTCCAGGTCGTCGTGGTCGACGACACGGTCAAGATCACGTCGCGCCTGCAGAGCAGCGCATCCGAGGACCACTCGTGGGTCACCCACACCACCGGCCGGTGGAGTGCGGCGAAGCACACCGATGCCGCCCCGCATATCGACATCGAGGCGGCCAAGAAGCGCATCGGCGCCACCCTGGCATCCAACTTCTCCATCGACTACCTGGACAAGGTTGGCGTGTCGGCCATGGGTTTCCCTTGGGCCGTGACCGAGCACTACGGCAACCTGAAGGAGATGGTTGCCCGTGTCGATGTTGCTCCCGACGTCGCCAAGGACGCGGCGCTGCCTTGGGATCCGTCGTCGTGGGCGTCTATCCTGGACGCCGCCACTTCGGTTGGGTCTACCATCTTCTTCGACAACCCGAAGCTGCGCATGCCTGCTCAGATCGAGAAGGTTCACTTCTACACCTCGTACGGGACTCCGCCGCCCAAGACCGGGTATCTGTACGTTGAGGAGGCGTCGGAACGCGGCGCTCCTGCGGTGCATGTCAGTGTGTGCAACGAAGACGGACAGGTGCTGGCCAAGTTCGAATCGATGCGGTTCTCGGAGATCGAGGGCACGCCAGGCGTCAGCGGTAGCGTCGAGAGTCTTGTGCACCAGCTCGCCTGGGTCCCCGCGCCCTTCGCCAACAAGTCCGCTTCGTGGGACAGCATCGTCCTCGTCTCCGACGACGCCACCACGCTCACCAGATACGGCAAGCAGCTGAAGTCTCAGACCAAGAAGCTCGCCCAGCTGTCCTCGGCCAGCGAGATTGCAACCGCCTCCGTCAGCCCCGGCACCGCCATCATCTACTGTCCCGGCCCCGTGTCCGAGCTCGCCGACGTGCCCGCCAAGTCTGAGGCCTTCATCTCCGAGCTCCTGACGCTGACCAAGCACGTCATCCGCGACTCCTCGCTCAACGGCACCAAGGTGTTCGCCATCACCACCGCCGTGTCGACCGCCGAGAACCCCACGGCGCTGGCCCAGGCCCCGCTCCACGGCCTCGCACGCATCATCGCGTCGGAGCACCCGGATCAGTGGGGCGGCCTGATCGACAACGACGATGAGTACGCGCCCTTCCCGACGCTGGCCATGAAGTACGTCCGCGAGCAAGACGTCATCCGCATCGAGGACGGCCTTCCGCGCGTGGCCCGCCTGCAGCCTCTGCCGCGCGAACGGCTGTACGACGCGGCCGAAGCGGCAACGCGCACACTCCTGCCCAAGCCCGAGGGTACGTACGTCATCACGGGCGGGCTGGGCGCGCTGGGTCTCGAGGTCGCAGGCTGGCTCGTCGAGAAGGGCGCGCGGCGCGTGGTGCTGCTGTCGCGGCGTGGGCTGCCTCCTCGCAAGGAGTGGACGCGGCTCAGCAGCGACGACGCGCTGCGGCCGGCCACGGAGAAGATCCAGGCGCTCGAGAAGGCGGGCGCGACGGTTCACGCCCTCGCGCTCGACGTCGGCGCTGCAGATGCGCAGCGCCGCCTCGAGGAGGCACTGGAGCGGCTCGCGCTGCCACCAGTGTTGGGCGTGGTGCACGCGGCGGGCACGCTGGAGGACCAGCTGGTGCTCGAGACCACGGGCGACTCGTTCTCGCGCGTGCTGAAGCCCAAGGTGTCGGGAGCGCTGGCGCTGCACGCGGCGTTCCCGCCGGGCACGCTGGACTGGTTCGTGCTGTTCAGCTCGTGCGGGCAGCTGTTCGGCTTCCCCGGGCAGAGCAGCTACGCCAGTGGCAACGCGTTCCTGGACGCGCTGGCGGTGCACCGTCGGACACAGGGCGACAACGCGGTGGCATTCCAGTGGACGAGCTGGCGCGGCATGGGCATGGCGGCGAGTACCGACTTCATCAGCGCCGAGCTGGAGAGCAAGGGCATCACCGACGTCACGGCCGAGGAGGCGTTCCGCGCGTGGGAGCACCTCAGCAAGTACGACTTCGACCACGGGGTGGTGCTGCGCAGCCTGGCGTTCGACGAGGGAGAGCCGCTGCCCGTGCCGATCCTGGAAGACATTGCCATCAGGCGCATTGGCTCGTCGTCGGGCGCTGCCGACGCGGGCGCAGACGCCGGAGCAGGTAGCGCCGGCGGCATGCCGTCGGGCGGCCCTGAGCTCAAGGCGTGGCTGGACAACAAGATCCGGGAGATCATCGCGGGCGTGCTCATGCTGGGCAGCGCGGACGAGGTGGATGGGCGCGCGGCCATCGCGGACCTGGGCGTGGACAGCGTGATGACGGTGACGCTGCGCAGGAACCTGCAGAGCGCGCTCAAGGTCAAGGTGCCGCCGACGCTCACGTGGAGCCATCCGACGGCCAACCACCTCGTCGGGTGGTTTGCGGAGAAGCTGGCGGCGAACTGAAGATTGCAAACGTAAAGAAGCTTTTCCTTACCTTTCCTAGCGTACAGAGATTGTGTGTGTTCCATAGACGGGTTTCCATGAATCATGCGGCGGAAAATGCGATAGAGCGATAGAGAATGCAATGGCTTGTTCGAGCATCGTGCAGAAAGTTACGTACTCGTCACGGTGATGGCTCCGACAGTGGTCCAGCATTCAGGCTGAGATGGCTGCAGCATAGTCGTCTTCGGCTCTTGGCAGCTGTCTGCGCAGAGATGGAATGTGATGCCTCATGTTGCGATAGCGGGCCGGCCGGAGCGCGAGCTCGGCAGGGCAGCGTGGAGATTGTTCCTCGACGGGCAGGACGAGTCAGCCCTAGAGCGCATGCGGCAGCGAATGCCCCGGTGTGCATCGTCGAAGTCGTGCGCTGATTGGCTGCAATCTTCTCGAATCTTCCAGGCGCAGATGTGGTTATGCGTGGGAATCTGCAGAGTGAGCGGGCTGATAAGAAAAAAGGGCTTGACGCACGCGAGCGTGCCGGAGCGGCTCTGCGGGACCGTGTGGCAGAGAGAGGAGGGCAGAGCACGGAGAGTGAGCGGAGGGTGCAGAGGGTGGAACACGAAGCGTGAGCGGAGAGCAGAGGGCAGAGCACTACGCGTAAGTGGAGGAGCAGAGGGCAGAGCACGAAGCGCGAGCGGAAGGAGCAGAGGGAGCAGGCGCGTCGCGACGCAGAAGGCACGGGCATCGGAGCAGCGGTGCCTTCCCAGCCGGCAAGCGAGAGGCGAACGTAGTAAGCGCGGGTGCTCGTCAGCCATGACAAAGCCCGGGCGATCGCGCAACCGGTAAGACTGGTCGCGCAAGTGGTAAGCGCAATCGCCACGGGAGGGACACGGGAGGGACATGGACACGCTCGGCGGTATCTCGCTCCGGACGTCAGTTAAGCATAACGCGCGCCAAAGCTTGGCCCGGCCAGCGCGAGGCGAGACGGGCGTCCTGCCGCGGGAGTTTTACACACTTCCAAGCCAACCGCCACGCGTGAGCGGAAAGGAGAGGCAGAGCGCGCGCGGCCACCGCTGTTCCTTCGCTGCTTCGGGCGCGTCGCCGAAGGCAGCAGCGGCGCGCCGCCCGCTGACGGTGGGCCAAGCGCAGGGAACGCGATCCTGCGATCCACGCGCGTGCCCTGCGTCCAGAACGCGCCACGATGGATGCGATGCGGGAGCGTGCCTGGCGCGCGCTTGCTTGGCGGCCGATGCGGCGTCGACGCAGACTGCCAGCCCGTGCCCGCGACGGCCCGGCCCGCCTGGCGCCTTAGGCTGCCGCTGCGCTCCTCACGCCTCACTCTCCCGCCAGCGGTGAGGCAGCGTGCCCTCATATTTCAGGCTGCCGTCAGCAGCTGTGGCAGCGTGTCGTGGGCGCAGCGCGTCGCCGCAGCAGCGACGCGGCCTGCAGGGCCTGCCGATCTGCGGCTTCCATCTCTCCGGCCGCCCGCCCACTTCTCTCTGCCCGCACCCCAGCGCTGACCCTCCACGCCCGCCCCTCCCTCGACCCCCCCGGCCCGCGCTGACGTCTCGCGCTGCCGATAAGGCCAGCAACACCCGCCAACCTCTCGTCGCCGCCGCCCGCAGGGATGGCGCGGGCGCTCGTATTACCCGTCTGCGCTGCCCGCCGCGCTGAGCCGCCCGCATGTGCTCATCGACCTCCACGGCCCATGTCTCTCGCACCTTCGCGCCCTCTGGCAAGTCACAGCCCCCACGGCGCCCCCCCCTGCCGCTCGCCGGCTCCTCGATTGGCCCGACTGCTCTGCGCCCCCGGCTCTTCTGGCATCTTGCACCACTCCTGCAGCCTTGGGACCTCTGCCCTCGGGCTGGGGCCCCACCGCTGGCCGCCCTCCAACTACACTCCTCCGCAGTCCCTGATATATATCGACTCCGTGCCGTGCACCGCAGCGGACGTGCATCTGGAGACGGACTGCTCGCGGAGGACATGTTTACCACCTTCCACGGAACCTCGCCGCGCGACGCGAGCCAGAAGGACGCCCAGAGCCGCCCAAAGCGCAGCCAGGTCCACCGTGCCTGCGACTGGTGCAAGCTGGTGCGCACCAAGTGCGACAACCACCGGCCCTGCCACAACTGCCAGCAGGCCGGCCGTGAGTGCGTCACCAATGGCCAGAACCACTTCCGCAGCATCGCCGCCGCCGCAAAGTACGCCCCTGCTCCACCTACCCCGCTGACCCCAGAAGCTGACCGTGCGGCGCAGAGAGGTCGAGCGGCTACGAGCCCAGGTGCGCGATCTTGAGAGCCGCATGAAGCAGCCACTCTCGCCTTCCGCTGCATGTACCCCCCGCCGAACATCCCTCACCGATACGTACACGGACAGACCCCCCGCCGCGTGCAACGGCGTCCGCGTCAACTCGGTCCACTACGGCGTCTCCTCGCTGCCGTACTTCCTCAAGCGCATGAGCTCGTTCCTGGAGACCGCCCTGCACCAGCCGCAGCTGGACATAGCCTCCCATGCCGGCGGCACCAGCACCCCCGTCTCAGCCCTCGGCGACGGCATGGGCGGCGACTTTCTGCAGCGCTCGCAGGAAGACTACTTCCTCGACCTGTTCTGGCAGTCCCACCACTTCAGCTACCCAATCATCAACGAGCTGGACTTCCGGAGACAATATCAGTCCCTGTGGGCAGACCACCCCCCGGGAACCCCCCGCCAGCCCTCCCCGCTGGTCGACATTGTCATTGCGCTGTGCATCCAGCTGGGCACCTCCTTCATCCCCCACACCACCCGCGCCTCCACGCCCGTCTCCCACGAGCCGAGCTATTCCACCCTTGCCGGATTCCAGTACTACCAGCGCTGCCAAGGGCTGCTCTGCGAATCCATGGAGACGCCCTCCATCACGACAGTGCAATGCTACGTCTTCAGCATCGTCTACCTCTACGAAGCAGGCCTGCTGAACCGCGCCCAGGTCATGACCGGCGAGGCCATCATGATGGCAATCATCCTCGGCCTCAACAACGAGCCGCAGTCGAGCGAGCCAGAATCCCAAAAGGAGATCACGCGCCGCACGTGGTGGAGCCTGTACATTCTGGACTCTCAACTAGGCCTCGAAGTGGGCCGCCCCTTCATGATCATCCCTTCGCATTCGACCTGCCAACTCCCCTCCGCTTCGCCCGAGATTGCCCAGTCTCTCGGCCCCCACTACATGTTCGACGACAGCGGCATCACCTGGCTGGGCTTCCAAAACGAGACCTTGCGCCTTCTTGACACCGTTCGCACCATCTCGTCGGCCTTCCGCAGCAAATGCGATGCTGTTGTCTGCGAGATCAACGCAACAGACTTCTACAGCAACGGCACCGCACGCGAGGAATGCGCGCGCTTCCTCACGGATCAGATGAAGGAGCTGACGGCCTGGGCCAGGCAGGTCCCCGCAGGCTATCGCATGCCGCGACGAGGCGGCGAGACCTTCTCCACAGACCGCTCTCCCCTTGATCTCGACCACAACGTCCCCATCCACTACCAGCGCCAACGCCTCCTCCTCGAACTGCAATACCACCTCCACGCCCTCAGCCTCTACAGGCCCTTCATCTGCTTCGCCCCCACCCCAGAAACCTCAACCCCGCTCTCCGACAACAAGGCCACCGCCAGTCTCAACCACGCCATCGCCCTCACCAACATGATCTACCAGGCCCTGGCCGCCTCCGAAGTCCTCAACGGCATGAGCCAGGTTTTCCGCTGGCAAAAGAACGCCCTGTTCACCATGCTCGGCTTCGCCTATACCTTCCCGGTCAGCCATCACACGGCAGCAACACGCAAGGCCATCGATACCGCCATCGCCGTCATCGAAATGTACCGCGGCATCCTCCCCGAAGCCAGCCACGTCGCTGCCATCGCCCGCAGCCTCGCCGACAACGTCGACTCCATCATCAGCGGCTTCCGCAACAGCGGCTGCCCCGCCGACGCCATCAAGGCAGAACGCGCGTCCTCGGTTTCCCTAGGATCCCGTCCGCAGACGGCAAACGGGGGCAGCAGCAGTGACGAGTCGCCCATCCCTGTAGAGAAGCATGATTTCTCCGGCTTGATGCCCGTGTCCGAGGGACCGCTGGACCTACGTTTCCTGCAGACGGTGAGTGGGGCTTCCGATTGGGGAGACATGGACGCGCTTTGGTCTAGCCTGGATCCGGGCGCCGGAAGCTCCGAGTCTTGGGTATCATTCGAGGAGGCGTTTGGCCTTGGCGACGGAGAAATAGACGTGGCGGAGGAGTGACTTTGTTTTTCTTGGGTGGTCGGCTTTCGTATTCCAGACTTACCACTGTGTTGCATGAACACTCGTTGTTCCCTATATCCTTTAGAAGTTAGATAAATGGCCTGCATATGAGCCGGAGTTTGGTTACCAATACTACGCTTTCCCAACCCCAACGTGTGACACCACCATCCAGGCACGACAAACGCTTCCAGATCCACTGCTGTATAAACAGGTCGTCGGCGTACCCATCGGTACACTCGTTCCAAACCTAGATTCATCACGGCGCCCCACGATGCCCGCCTCCCGTCCGCGCAAACGGCTCGAGTCTCGGACTCCCTCGGCCGCAACGACGCTAGCACCAGCTTCGTCCTACTCCTTAATGACCCTATCCACGTTCTTGCTCTCCAGCCCTCTAAAGTTACCACAAATAACTGGGCGGTCTAAGAGTCTACACCAAAACTCGGCTTCTTCACTTCAAGTTTCTACCAAGACTAATCGAGATATGAAACTACTATTAGCGTATCGTATAGCCCTTAGCATGCTCTCTCCTCCACTTGTAGAGCTTACTTTCTTTTGCTTCTAGTTTGGTGAATGGATGTATGAGCTCCACCAAAAGAGCAAACCCGAAAAGTCTCAAAATATCGCTCTCTACAGACTTTTGACAAGGCCGTAACAAATCTTAGGATAGATAGATCCATCCCAGGCGACCGCTTCCCACGTGCAAGAGTATCAAAAAAACAAAAAAGAAACATGGGAACTTGCGTGTTAAAATCGGGGCTCTTCGCTTAGTACCAAAAAAAGCCACGATGGGTTTCCTCATGCAAATCAGCAACACCAGCGTCCACACGTGCTGCGGCCACACACCTACGCCAAACGCGCCGTCTGTCTCCATCCGCTCCACCCGCAGCCCCAACCTCTCCGTCACCATCAATTACCGCGCCAAACACGCCCGTCACGCACGCCTACGGTCGCACGGCCCGCGGTATCTGCGGCTCCGTGCCAAGCAGGCGGGCGGATGGCGGATGGCGAAGCGCATTTCCCCGTCCGTCCCCTAGGTACCCACCCGACGATGGACCTGTCCAGAAGGCTCTGGCTCTCCGGAGCCCGTTCGCCAGGTTCGAGGAAGAACGCGTGGGAGCTGCATCGCAGCGTGGGGACGGACCTCCGGCGTGCGTGCGTGCATGCAGGGAGACAGACAGACGCGCTCGAGGAGCTGGCTAGTGATGCAGCAGTCGGTCTGTCGGGAAGATTGGCTATATCGGGAAAGAATCGGAATGGTGACGGATGGAGAACCGGAGCACGGTCCAGGCTACTGCGGCCGACTGGCTGGGGAGGGAGGGGATGGGGGTCCCAGGCGAAGCTGGTGCTGGGGGCTTTTCTTGCTCGTTGCTCCTTCGGCGCTATCTGAGGGAGGTTGGGTTCTGCTCCCTGCATAAACGATGTGACGCAGGAAAACTGCGCGGCCGACAACTGCCGTTTCCAGCCAACAGCGACGGCATCATGCATATGGCGCCAGGAGCAGATCTCAGACCCACGTTCCGCGCGAAGAAGGGGGTCCGGCCACCCTTGTATGTACATAGTAAGTAGAAAGGAAGCTTCACAACACGGGCTTCAGCACTGATGAGCGTTTTTTTCGGCCGGACGAGGCTCCGGATCTGCCGCCACGCCATGTGTGTTCCGGCGGAGCAGCCGCAGCCGACGCTGACGACTTTTCCCGGATCGACGACCAGCATCATCGGCCGTCTGTTCTCTCTGTCTGCTCCACCGGCTGCCGGCACTCTTACCAGGTAACGGTACCCACCACTAGACCTTCTCGTCCGCGGCCACGCGGCTTCCGCACATCTGGGACCCCTCCCCCCCTCCGCGATCAGGGGCAGCAGCTGCATCAATGTTGCTCTCGACCCGACCTCTGATAGTGTTCGAGCTGTCCGTCCCTTTCCGAACATGCATCTACAAGGGATTCGGTCCGATTGAGTGGAAGCCTAAGATCACCAGGAGCTTGCGAAGATTACTCTATTCCGCTTTTCTTCACTGATAGCGTGTGTGATGGTAAATGTCTTTCAACAGAGCTTGGAATCATATCGGGGTGCATTTTCAGGAGTTTTCCACTTTGTAATTTTTTCGACTTCTATTTGCGGTAGAATGGTTGCTTGTTCCCCCGTCGAGTGGCAAGAAGAAGGGAGCATTGGGCAATTTCCACGCTGAAATCGAGGTTCGAGAGCTGCGGACATCTTTCCAATAAGCTCGACACTCACACTTGCTGGAAATAGTGTTCTGCTGTCGGCCTGACCCCACTATCGCTGTTAGCAGCAACACGAGAACCACATGTAGCCGGCCTTGAGACAGTGGACCTTTACCCCCATCCCTCATTTCTGCACCTCTCATGTCTTCCAACAGACTGACCTTTCCAACAGCAATCTTATCTGCCTGGCCTGTGAGCTTTCGCGGCTGTGGCGCATTATCCGCATCTTTAAAGCGTGAATTGCTCGCAAACCCTTGCTTAGGTCGGGTCGCCTTGCAGCATCGCAGCATCGCAGCATAGCGACCTCACACCATCGGTCCTCGGAGTTCTGGAGATTTCATCGAACAGAAAGATGTTCGTGCAGTGAGTCAGTGACTCTGTCAATGAGTGCGGAAGGAACCGAGATCTTGATTTATTTCGAGTCAGTTGCAGATCTTCAGAGAGTGATCTGCGCTCTACACGTAGCAATCATTCAAGTTGGCGGCGCACCGGTACGAATGATTCATGCCAACAGCTCTTGCGCAATGGTGGCTTGCGGCCACGCGAGTAAGCGGACCGAGTGCCGCCATCCCCTCTCTACCTTCAACCGGCAGTCTGAAAACGTATTTTTGGCCCCGACAACGCACACTGGCCGCTTCTTCGATCTTGAAAAAAGCATTTGCGATAGCCCGTGTTCTTCTATATGGAACAAAAGGATTTCCGCAAACGGACTCCGGGAACCTCCGAAGCGCTTTGGATCCACATGTGGATTCCTGCGGAGTTACCGAGCTCTTGAAAAGGCCCAAAGGAGCACGTTTCAGTCAGCGTAGGAAAGTGTTCCGGTGTCTTGGTTAGAAAGCTTTCCGCGCACTGTCCGGCTGAGCCTAGCAGCTCCGTTGGCTTTGGCGACGACATGGCCCCCCAGCCATACGACCTCACGTCAGCTCTAAGCCTGAGCAAGCGATTCCCCAGCGCTTATTTCGAAGATTTCCAGATTAAGCATTTTTTGCTTGTACTCTTGGCGCCTTCCCAAAGTGTGCGATGTACTCTCAACTCCGGCTTGGGTGAGATATACGAGGCATCCAGGCTGCGAGCATTGACATTTCAAAATGTGCCGCTGAAGAATAAGTATCTATCGTGTCTCTTATCTTCGCAGAGGGCGCAAGCTTCAACCTTGCACGAGAGGATACGTATTTGCCGCAAATCCAATCAAGCACTTCAAATCATCTCCGGAATCCTACGGAAATATCTCCCAAAAGCTGAGCGATGGCGGAATCCAGCCAAAAGGCCCATCCGAGGCTGCGAGCGTCTTGCGACCAGTGCCACCGCTTGAAGCTCAAGTGCTCGTTCAACGGACCCGAGTCCTGTCTAAGATGTCAGAAGCAGAAGATCCTCTGCATCCGAAGCCAGTCAAAGCCCATCGGGCGTCGCATAGCGAAGAAGAGACCAAAGCCGGCCACGCCCGTCCAAATCCCCACGCCAGAAGAGTCCAGACCTTCGCCTTCAGACGGCTTCTCTCCCTTCCGGACATCGAGCCTTCCCGGTGACGTCGAAGCAGCCGCACAGTTCGCCGGTCCCGCCCACGACGCGCTGCTGTCACCTTTCGACGACTCGGCATTGAAGTTGGGCCAACCCACGTTCGGCACGAGCCTGCACGAAGCACCGGACTTTTCGGCGATACCCACGGACTGGTGCACCCCTGAACTTCCCTACATGCCCCTGGCCACCGCCCGCCGGGAATCCATCACCGGAGACTCCGAAAATCGAGCCAGCCACGCTCCCTGCACCTGCTTCGTGGCCGTTACCTGCGCCATGAGAGATTCCCAGCCGGGTTCACCCGAGGACGAGTCCGTCCACTACAAGCTGCGCCTGAACCGGGACTCGCTGGCGATTGTTGCCGACTTTCTGGCGTGCGACGGTTCGCATGAGTTTTCGTTGGTCATTCTCGTTTACGTGTTCGTCCATAAGATTGCGGCGACGTTTGCGACGGCTTTGTACATGCCGTGCGACTCGGTATTTCACTTCGGCTCTTACACGATAGAGGGAGAGGACGGGCATGCGCTCAGGCGTCAGATCATCCTGATTGGCCTGCGGAAGATAAAGCAGATGCTGGGGCAGCTGGCGTTCAAGACCCAGTGGAGGCAGAGCTCTATGCATGACTGGATGCTGGAGCATGATGATAGTGTCAACAGGCCGATTTGTGCCTTTATGCATAACTTTGTGCGGAAGGAGGTCGACAATATAACCAAGCAGATAGAAGTAGAGTCATAATTGACATTGATCAAGAGGGGCAAATGCTTGAGCTTGAGACATTGATGAACGCTGATTCAAGCCTTTGCTTCACTGCCGAGGCTGCTGTGCTGCGGAAGCACCGGTAACCAACCAATTAATGTATAGCATGATCAGCTTGACGGTGACGTGCGAAGACCCGTATTGACACAGGAACCTTCTCCCTGCTACAAACCTCGGAGCAGCCCCTGCTTAGCGCCATTTGAATTGAATAGAATTACAAGCTATAGATATAGTAAATCAAAATCTATGTCTGAACATCTCGAGACCCACTGCTGTCCCTCGTGTCTTAGTGTTACGGCGGACTTGTTTCCGTTAACCTTTGATTTGTACCTTCGGCATCGCTGCGTATACGCTTCTTAGTTCCTCTTCCACTTCTTGACCTTTGTGAGATACGTCAACACGATGACGGCGGTGTAGTTGAAAGCAATGAAACCGATGAAAATGCCGACATTCTTGTACCGGCGGGCAAAGTCATATCCGTACTGAACGTACTGTGGTAGAAGGTGTCAAGTCAGTAACCCCAGTGACCAGAAAGTCAATTGATGAGCCACTTACGTATGACTGGCCGTCTTTGTAGCGGCAGTACTGGCAGTCCGACGTCGAATCCGGATTGAGCACGTAGCCAGTCGCGGTGCGGAGGAAGTCGCCCGCGTATTCCTGGCACGTGGTGCCGTTGGGCGGCTGGAACACCGACGTCTCGGAGCCATCACAGGAGATTTTGAAGTCGTAGAGCACGTCCGAGGTAACACCCTCGCCCAGGTAGAAGAGAGGCGAGACCTTGTAGTACCAGCGCCATCCGGCGGGCGTGACGGGCTCCGGTGACAGCGTTCCGGCGAACATGTTGCAGAACATGAAGAAAAAGCCGTTGGCCATGAACGCGGCGTTGAGGTTGGGCATGAGCGATGCGCACAGCTGGGCCAGGCTGTGCGCGAAGACTGAGAAGAGCTCGTACATCAGGAAGCTGTAGCCTGCGCGCGACGGCGACGTGAAGTATCCGACGGGGAAGTACCAGAGCAGCCAGTACACCAGGCTGGTGATGACGGCGTAGGGGAGCTCGATCACGATGGCCGGGATTACGAAGCAGATCCAGTTGTACGTCAGACTGGCCTTCTCGCGCAGAAGGAAAATGTCGCGAAGGGTGGTGAAGCGCGGCTCGGCCTGCAGGCCCAGTGGCGGACCGACAATGAGCGACATGAATGCGGAGAAGACGCGGTTGTATGCGCCACGCTGATTGTTGCCGGAGTTCAGGAAGGTCAGGCCGTTGAGCAACGCGTTGCCGACGTTCATCAGGAGCTTGGAGACGAAGTAGTCGGGATCGCGCCAGTAGTAAAGCCACGTGCGACGCATGGTGGTGACTAGCTGGACGTAGAGCGGCACCGCGTGTGTGCTTTCAGCATGCAATGCGGACTGCCCGTGGGCGGGCGCCGATATCAGTCTGTCCAGCTGCGCTTCCCGGGCAGTGCGCTCGTTGCTTGTCTTCCAGATGGCTGCCCAATCACCCTTGGCCGTGTTTCGCGACCCAGCCCCGATCACCGAGAGGAAATACTCGGCGGGGTTCTCATCCTCGCCACAGAGCGTGCCAGACTGAGCAAGGTACTCGAGCACTGTTGAACACTTCTCGCCCAGAGGTCCGTCGTATGCAAGTTTCCCTCCGCGCATTAGCAGCACCAGGTGGTCAAAGAGCTCGATAAGCTCCGCAGCCGGCTGGTGGATTGTGCAAAGGATGGTCTGGCCCGAGTCCGCCAGCTTCCGGAGCAGACGGCCAATGGTCAGCGCCGACTGTCCGTCCAGACCGGAAGAGGGCTCGTCCAGGAACAGAATGTCTGGCTTTGCCGACAGCTCCACGCCGATCGTCACCCGCTTTCTCTGCTCGAGGTTCAGGCCCGCTCCAGGATGGCCGATCAGCGCGTCAGCGATGTCTTCCATCTCCAGGGTCCTGATGATTTCCTCGACGTGGGCATATTTCTCGGATTCCGGAACGCTCAAGGGCCGTCGGAGGCGCGCAGTCATCTGCAGTGCCTCTCTCACTGTCTGCGACGGAAGGTGGACATCCTGTTGCTGGACGTAGCCCATGTACCGACGGAATGACTTTGGCAGAGGGCCACCGTCGAGGAACAGATCTCCCGACAGTGACCCAACCTCCATGCGTCCTGCGAGAGTGTTCAGGAGCGTTGTCTGGGAAATTGGTCAGAACCTGGCTGTTCTCGAGCACACCTCAGACGTTGTTACTCACCTTGCCCGCTCCGGAAACGCCCATCAAAGCAGTTAGTTGTCCCGGCTCAACGAAACCTGCAGGTAGTATCTTGTCAGCAGGATCCACGGAGCATATTCTAGCCCGAGAGGGGGGTCGGCTTACTGCTGAGGCCATCCAGGAGGCGCTTGGTTTCGCCATCCACCTTGAGTTCCAACGTGATGTTCTTCCATGCCAGAGTTCGGCCGTTGTGGCTTGCAACGGACTTTAACTCAGGCTCCGCCACAATTTCATGGGAGACCGGAGGAACATCCTCGAGGGCGCCTTTTTCACTATCCGAAGCTAGCGAGCTTCTCCCAGACAAGACGCTCTTTGGCTCCCCTTTGTAGAAGATGGTCGCGAGGCGGCCAGCGGGCAGCTTGTAGCGCTCCATGCCAATGCTAGTGCGCGAAGTTAGTCAACAAGAACCCCCAAAAAGCTCAACATAGCGCTGACTCACCCTGTACACAGTGCAAAAAACACAAAGAAGCCAGCGTTGATACCCACATTCCTCCACAGATGTGACACATGGAACCCATACTGCTGTTCAAGGTAGGCCGGACCAGAGACATATGGCTGCCCTGCCACGGCTCCCGGCACCGCACACACCTGGTTTGCAATGGAGCCGTAACCCGCACCTTGCGGGGCCAGGTCGCTTTCGCTGCAAGTGTAGTTGAGATTTCCAAACTCGTTCACCATGGCGGATTCATAAGCGTAGTACAACGGCTGCGGCGCAGAGTCAATGAGAAAATGTGTCAAAAGGGCATTGGGAAGGATACATACGTTCAGGTACTTGAGCCAGAACAGCCAGACCTGCATCTGCGGAGGCGGGACGTACAGACCGGTGTAGAGGACGAAGAGGTTGAACATGATGCCAACGGGAAGGACTGCGCGGCCCATGTTTGACGACGAGACCGCAATAGCGCGGAAGACCATGGACAGCGCCATGTGCTCGACGTAGACGATGAAGAACCAAATGAAGAACTTGTCAGCCGTGCGTTGGAATCCGGTCAAAAAGTACTGCGGGATGTTGTAGGATATGGCAACAATTTTCCAGAGAGCGTCCGTCAACACGAGCCCCAGGCCGTAGGCTACGGGCCGGTAGAATCGGTATCTTTTCTGGCGGATGACCAGAGGGCGCTGCGCAAATGTGCTGCCGAACTCGCTCATCGACTGCAGGGCAGGGACTAAAACGGACACAAAGAGCGACGACCCGAGAATGAAGAGCGACCTCGTGGCGTGCTTCTGGTCGCGGAACAGTGTGCCGAGAATCAAGCTTTGAATGATGATGCACAGAGCCTCGACGATCCATGTACCCGTGTCGGTGATGAGCACTCGGAACTGGCGCAGAGAGCACTCGAGCACCTGTCGGTAGAGTGGCAGCGAGTACTCTTGCCTTTTCGAGCCAGCAGGGTGATCCTGGCTCTTCTCGGCGGCAATGCTCTCCAGAGCGGTCTTGTAGTGGCTGCTCTTCCGGAATGCCTCCTCAAACTGGGCGGGTGTGGTAGGTACGTGGAACTTCCATCCATCGCGAACATGGCGCAGTTCGGCCTCGGCAGTCATCGAGTTGAGGAAGTCAGTGATGGTGGTGCGCTCGGGGCAGACAAAGCCGAGATTCTCAAAGTACTCCTTCGCTTCGGAAGCCTTGCCGTAGTAGATCTGGCGGCCTGCATTGATGACCAAGACCTTGTCAAAGAGAGGCACCATGGCATTGCTGCCCTGGTACACGCTCATGGCCGTGGCGCATCCGTGCTGGTTAGTGAACTCCCGCATCATTTGGATGAACTCCAGGGCCGATGACGAGTCCAGCCCGTTGGTTGGATTGTCGAAGCAGAGGATGCTGGCGGGATATCAGGCACAATGGTTCGGACAAGCGTTGCGAGTGACTTACTCTGGACAAGTTGCCATGGCTTCGGCCAAGGAAACCCTCCTCCTTTCTCCGCCACTTACTCCCCGGATTGCTTCGTTCCCAACCTGTGTGTTGAGAACGTGGTTGAGGCCAAAGCACTGGGCCAGTGTTTCCACGGCAGAGTTGATGACATCTCGAGACGCCTTTGCATCCCAGGTTGCGCGGACAGCGAATCTTCAGATGTGTTAGCTCGGATATCGCTGCCCCTTGAAGCTTACACGACGTACCTGAGGGTTTGGGCAACCGTGAGTGTAGGCAGATGACCGTCTTCCTCGGCTGTAATTTATCTTCTTAGCTAAATCCAGGCAAGAGAACGCCCTCTTTCACGTACCGCAGAAGGTTACGCGCACTCTGTCCTGGTCTTTGTCCGAAGCAGGTCGGCCACCGTATGTCAATTCTCCCGTAGTGTCTTTGTACTCTTCGCGCATGTTCGCCAATGTCTTCAGGAACGTCGTGCATCCGCTCCCCGGCTTACCAATGACAAGCAGCATCTCGCCGCTGCCAAGGGTCCCGGAGAACCCGTGAAGCAGCGTACGTGAAGGTGCAGGCTGGCCATAGGTGAGTGGATTGAGTAGATTTGCCCAAGACTTCACCGTCGTCCAGACTGTTGGCGCAGCTTGAACCTGAAGAAGGGAGTCAGCCAGACTTGTGCAAGCCACGTGAGGGGGTGACCGGGAATCCTTACGCCTCGCCCGCTGCCCTCTACGGAAAGCTGCTCGAAAACAACCGGGGATCTGCTGCTCGACGCCGACCCGTGGCTGGCCAAGAAGGTCTTGACGGTGTCGGCGATGAGCGGTCCGTGTTGTTCCATGGCCGGCGCTGTGGCGGGATGTTCAATTGCAGCCTGGCCGTGAGCAATTCGACTTCAGTAGAATCATTTAAACACTGCTGGGACTCCAGTTATCAAGCCTGAGCTCATTACAAAGCCGACGCCCATTACAAAGCAGAATTTCTCCTGGGCTGCAGCGCATGCTGGCCTTCGAAGAGGTGTGCGTAGTGCGCTCCGGCGGAGAGCTCGCTTGTCCGGAGGCCATGTCCCAATGCGGGGGCCCTGTCATCCGGAGCCCAAAGGGGTTTTCGGAGCTCGCGGTTCCCGCTTAGATGCACCAAAACGGCCTCTGCAGCGCGCCAAGCATTTCTCAATGCCCGCCGAGATGCAGCACTAGCTCGCAGAGCTCTGGAGGTATAAATCGAAGATGGCTTTGCCGTCCCCTTTTCTGCTGTTGCAGCTTTACTCGGGCCAGCCGATTCGCAATGTCTCCAATCGACACCCCGGCCATTCCCAAGGGCTCGACCGTGCTCGTCACGGGCGTCAATGGCTTCATCGGATCCCACATTGCGGACCAGTTCCTCAAGTACGGGTACAAGGTGCGCGGCACCTCACGTGACCCCAAGAAGCATGCCTGGGTCAGCGACGTGTTCGAGAAGAACTACGGCAAGGGCCAGTTCGAGCTGGTCTTGGTCTCAGACATGGAGGCGGACGGAGCCTATGACGAGGCTGTGAAGGGTGCGCAGAGTCCGCGTGTCGTTTGTTGAAGAGCTGCTGAGCAGGTTGCAGGCGTTTCCGCCATCGTCCATACCGCTACAAACTTCTCGTGGAGCCCCAACCCCCACGACGTTGTGCCGAGCACCCTTGCCGGGATCCGCAACGCCCTCAAAGCGGCAGCAGGGGAGCCCAGCGTGAAGCGCTTTGTCCTCACTTCGTCGTCCGCTTCTGCCCTCGTTCCCAAGCCGAACGAGGAAGTCACCGTGACCGTCGACACGTGGAATGAGTGGGCTGTGCAAGAGGCCTACAGAGATCCTCCGTACGAGCCAGAGCGCGCTTACCCCGTCTACGCCGCCAGCAAGACGTTGGGCGAAAAGGAAGCCTGGAAGTTTGTCCGCGAGAACAAGCCCGGTTTTGTTCTTAACGCCGGTGGGTCATGAAATCGAAGACGCAAAACCCAGCAGTCTGACTTCCGTTCTCCAGTCTTGCCCAACCTCAACTTCGGAAAGACACTCGACGTCGTCAACCAAGGACACCCATCCACCTCTGGCTGGATCGTTGGGCTACTCAAGGGCGACACCTCGATATTGTCCACTCTCCCAGCCCGTATGTCCTCCTGAGATACGACCACCTTCGTAGCTGACTTGTCTGCTCAGAATACTTTGTGGATGTTCAGGACAACGCAATCCTCCACGTTGCCGCCGCCATTCATCCAGGCGTCGAGAACGAGCGCATCTTCGCCTTTGCAGAGCCCTGCAACGGCGACGGTATGCTCGACGTTTTGCGAAAGCTGTATCCCAGCAAAAAGCTCCCTGACAACTTCCAGGGCGCCAAGGACCTCAGCATCATCGTGCCGCGAGCTCGTGCCGAGGCGTTGCTGAGGGACATGGGCAGGGATGGCTGGACGAGCATGGAGGAGAGTATCAGGATGAACACTGAAGATGTCGCTTAAATTCGATGAAGCAATGAAGAGCGAGTTTCTGCTCGTCTACTTTCGGCGCAGCCAAACGCCGATATATGAAGGCACGACAATGTCTGGATTGATTTGCGATGAATTATAGCTATACAAAGACTATTCAGGATTTGAACATGGCTCTGGCACTTCATTAAGTACTTGAAAAGCACTAAGATCGTCCCAAAATGCGCGGTGTTGCCGAGGACGACGTGATCAGCGCCGATAATCTGTTGCGAATGGCGATGTTCCTTTTTTTTTGGGTGATAGAGGCGCTTAGAAACTAAGAAGCGGATTGAATGCAGAATTATTAAATCAGACTTTTAGACGGCAGACTGCGTGATGGCTCTTATGGCTAGTAACATCCAGCCGTACCGAGTAGTCTACCCAACATCGGAACCTCTGAGTCCTTGGCATTGCAATCGATTGAGACAAGCCTGACCGTGATCTTAGAGGCTGGCCTTGCCCGAGAAGCCCAGGATCGGGGTTTCGCAGGAGAAGCGCCAGAAAAAAAAAGCGAAAATAGTCGACAGGACACTAGGAGCAGTTGACGCGATGTACTACTGTCTTGTATTACTCCTTGGAATTCTCGGAGCTTGGCAGATGCGTCGCCTGAGTGATCAGATCTGCGCCGCGCCGGGAGCGGAGTGGGGAGAATCTGAGAATTTTTCCGTTTTGAGTCCGGTTCTCCCAAAGGGGTTTTCGGAGCTCCACAGGCCTGAAACCCGGAGGATCAGATTTACGTCTTGGATGACCTTTGATCTGCACATACATAGTGGCATAAGTGCGACAATGATATATGCGGCTCTTACTGCTTGCTACGGCTATATTCACAGATTATCTCGATGGCATTTAGCATGGTGGTCAGCTCCAGTCCCATCCTTACCTTTTCTGGGCTCCTCCACATCAATGTTCGTCTACATGAGTCTCCTAGCGAGGAGATCAGCTTCACCGCTAGTTAGCCTGTTGGAGGTGTGTCACAGTGTAGTGCTCTAGCATTGGAGCCTCGCGTACCTCTACGTGTCTACGCTGCCGCGCTGCACGCTGAAGGGTGATTCTGCGCCGGCCCGGCATTGGTTTGCTTTCAGCTCCGTCGCTGTCATCTTTCCACGTGCGCGGTTTGCCTTGCTTCGTCATTCCATGTCTTACGCTGACTGTGAGATGTCAGTGCGGTGAGTATCTGTCTGCATATGTAGCTGTAAGCGCTTCGTGTGGTGATGCGCCAGCATGAATGTCTTGTTGCCCGCATCTGAGCATGCGCTTTGGAATCTGAAACATGTCTTTGATGCAACTTCCAGCTCCCTGAACCTTGGACCTGGCAATGCTGCAGGACGGTAGAGTGTGGGTTTTACCGATAATGCGCTTCCGTGCGGCTACAATCCTTCCATCGTTAGGGTAGTCCTGTAGCAGCCAGATCGGCCAGGAAATGGAGCACCGTATGTTTCCAAATGCATAACATACCACTGATTCCATATTAGGCATTCTATCTTTGCATACCTGCAGCAGCCAGATCGGCCAGGAAATGGAGCACCGTATGTTTCCAAATGCATAACATACCACTGATTCCATATTAGGCATTCTATCTTTGCATACCTGCAGCATCCGGACCCGTGAGCATGTACAACAGCAAGTTCCAGAACATCACATTTAACTATCCCCATCCAGGCGGGCTAATTCAATGCCGATGTGATGGCCGCGGCCACCAGTGTCAGGAATACTGTGTTGCAATTCGTGGCACCAGGGCTTTGGGGAGCAGTATATGGTGTGTTATTTCAGGCTATCGACTACCTTCACACGCTCATCATCATTCTGGAGCCCTATCAGTTATCTGAGCGCTACTGCTGAAGTGCGAGATCATCTGAAGCCCGAAGGGTATGAAGCTTTGATGGTGAAGAGTTGTGGAAAACCTATCTTATGGGCCAGCATATGTACAAGTATATAGGCCATCTTGGTAGTGATAAACGGGGGAGTAATAAGAAGGAATAACCGTATTTATCTGAGGAACTTGCCGATTCACTTGAATATGCAAGTAAGGGGGTAAAAAAATGTTTTTCTGATAGATATAAAAAAGTACAGAAATGATATATCCAAATCAGATATACAGATGGGTCTCACGGTACCTCGAGGCAATAGTGATCTTCAATTTGCATACCAGGGGAAATTTAATGATACAGGTATGACCGACAAGATAATCTCTTGACGTCAATTTGAGAATCTGATAAAATGTCAATTGTACGAAGGCGGCCGCCAGTGTTAGTTTAAGATTTGGAATAAGGTAATAAGACAAGGAGCCAAGTCATAGCATCCTTCACGACTAGCCAGGATTTCCCAGCTATGGTAGATGGTTACATCCTTCGAAGTTTCTCTAACAGCATTTAGATAGTATCATCATGCTTCGTAATATCATCCAATGAAGGGGCCTCCAACCAAAAGACTTCTAGTAGTTTTCTAAGCCTGCGGCAGCCAGAATAGCCTGCAGAGTAGCTGTGTAGCTACGCAAGGCGGCTTTGTTATTCGCAGAGTGACCAAGTTCTGTGCGGGCGTTTAGATTCCCTCCTGTAGATATGAGAGACCAGATAATCTAGACGTGGTCGTCATATACAAGAACCTGTAATAGTGCATATCAATTGGCATACGCAGCATTTGGGTTTACTTTTACTTCCAGTAGTAGATCGATCAAATTCTTTATCACTCTCGTAGAAGCTTGAAACAAAACAGTTGTGCCACAAGAGTTGGTGACTTTAGCTTCGATGCTATGCCCCAGTAGGACTCACATAAGGGCCGAATTCCCTGTGCCCACCGCTACATGCGTGATGGGCTTTCCTATGCCTTCACTAAAGGACATCTCGGAGCCAAGCAATACCAGGGATTTGACTACTTTTATAGCACAATGTTGAACGGCGACATAGAGCACTATGGCTTTCTTCACTAGAGTGAGAATGGTTAATTGGTTCGGCACCGAGGCTAAGAAGCGGGCGGCCAGATTCCAGCTCTCGGCGGCGCCGTAGGCCGTAGCTGAGGAAAGCAACTACTGGACTGGCGGCTGGAATGCGCCTTACGCGAGCGGCCCCATCCTCCGTCCTAGTTTCTGCATGATTTGCCCATAGCATGCTTGGTGATTACAGATATATTCTAGTATCTTCACTTTCAGTATTCTATTTTGTGTAGCGTTATTTCTTTGCCTTCTGGCAAACTTGCCGCGTGCAAGAGCAAAATTTTTGGATTCTGGAGCAAACATCCCGTCAGCTAACGCATAGCCCATAGTTGATGAACTGTATGCACTGGGTCTCGTAAAGACCGGGATTTCAAGCGAGCTGAGCTGGCGTTGTGGATCCGACCATGACGTGGTACAGGCATATTCGCCAATAAAGCCGTCTTTACCAACAACAAGTCGCGTCCCTTGAATTCACCTCATGCAGCCGCATCTCGACGTTTTGGTTGAGCGGAGTACCTCCCTCCTGTCTAACCACCTGTAGTAAGCGGGAATGGAGAATATTGACTGCAAGCCATCGAGGCGTGGACGGTTCTTGGCATCCAGGAACAATGTGCGGGGACCAATGGGATGTTTCAGTTGTACCATGATACGACTAAAAGAACAGTATAGCTCTCTCTTGGGCTGGAGAACGGGAAAGGCGGAGTGCCGGTGCAGCTGAGCGTGATCTGTGTACCGGTTCGGCTGAAGTATGGTATAAAAGAATGAACGGAGGCCTTTGGCAGCTTCCACTTTGCATCTGCAAGAAGCTCAGGCTGAAATTAATCAGCTAGTATGGTGGCCACTTCAAAGGCATTGGACTGCTTCGTGGGCGCGTGGGGATACCTCAACGCCACCCTTGTGTAAGTTTATCCAGGCTTCGTTGAGCTTCACAAAGTCCAGGGAAACAACATATCCAAGCATTCTAATAGAAACCCCCTACTGACATGGTACGGCGCTCCCACAGCAACACCACCACCGGTGCCCTCATTCCTGAATGGCACAGCGTGTATCCGAGCGGCATATCCGTCTACTCGCCATCAGGCTACAACAGCTTCATCATCACTGCCAACGACACGACCGAATCCGAGAAACGCCCCCGCAACCTGAGTCTCCCAGCATCACCCTCTGACTCCGACGCCGAGTGGGCGCTGGTAGCAAAATACAGTCTAGCGGCTGGTGGGCCGTTTGAGCTTTCGAACGTTACGACTGGATATGGGACAGACGCTGGGCCAGCTGGAGTGATGACGTCTTCATTCACTACAGCAACGCTTCCGAGCTGGGTGGGGTTCGTGCTGGAGAATGAATTTGCCTTTTTCGACGACTGTGATGTGCATTACTTGAAGACGAACTTTGCGCCCGATGCAGTGCAGACGGTATGGTTTTACCGGGAGTCCAAATAGTAGTGATGCCTTAGGACTCGCTTTGGCAGGTTGAAAGCTCAAATTTAAAGGAAGTAGTTTTAGTTTTTTCTAGCATAGTGCCACTTCTACCGTGACCCAAAATGGTACATCTCCAAGCACAAGTACTTTATGTCCCATTTGCCACGTGTGGAGCCATGCCCTTCTTTCCACCCAGATACTACAGCCCACTCAGAATGCGGTGTATTGCAACTGTTCGTGCAGTATGTCCTCGCGATACATTAAATACCCTCCAGATTCTTCTTCACACTCTCCTCCAGACTCGTCCAACCCGGCCGTCCGAGCTGTTTGAGCAAGGCTTCTGCTCTCTCTCGAGGGACAACTTTGGTAAGGTCGTGCCCTTTATGGAAGTCTTCAATAAACTTTCGGCTTGGAAACAACTTCCTTAAGATTGCGAGAATTTGATTAAGATTGAAGGGCTCTGCGAACCCAAAGATCCGTTCGTTTTTTACTTCTGGGAGGACGACTGCAGCAACATGGAGAAGCGCGTCATCCTCAACATCAATGAACCATTCTGTAGGGCATCAGACATATAACGGCATAAATTCAACGCTTGGACTTACGTGGCGGTAGATCCCTGAACGGCTCGATGGTACCGTTGTAAAGAGCGACAGCGATGGCGGAGCTTGTGGGATAGCCCTGGCTCTTTGGGTCAAGAACCTTGCCAAAGTTGGCGTTCGGGAGAACTGGACATCGTTAATTCGCTGTATTATATTTCATACGGTCCCACATGGTAGACTCACCGCTGTTGACGACCAGCCCTGGCTGATTCTCCCTATACCAACTCCACAACTCTTGTTCAGCTTGGGTTTTGCTTGCAGCGTATGTGATAAAACCCCTTGAAGGTTCATAAGGCGGCTCTTTCCAAGCCTCTCGCACGGCGAACTCATTCCACGTGTTCTCGTCGACGGTTATTTCCACATCCGGGACTGGCACCATTACCGCTGAAGACGACGAGGTCAAAACAAAGCGCTTTACTGACGGCTCTGCTGCAGCTGCCTTCAAAGCGCCAACTGCACCAGCAATCACCGTTGGTACGACATTGTGTGGGTTTGGCTCTTGTGATAGGATTGATGCGACATGAGCGACCGCGGAAACTCCTGTCTTTGGGTAAGTAACAATACATAGGCCGGGGCGTGTAAACGTCCGGGACTAACCTTTGACAGCCTCCGTGAATGCCCCATCGGCCCCCATGTCTCGAACGACGATAAGCTCAAAGCGAGTCTTGCCATACTTGTCCTCAAAGAACTTCACCAGCCAAAGGTTCTTTTTGAGATCCCGAACGGTACCGCGGACATTGTAGCCGAACTCAAGGAATTTATCAGCAACATGAGAGCCAACATAGCCATTGACACCAGTGACAAGCACTGTTGAGCCCTTTGGAATAGCTGGAGACTGAATAGTAAACATGGTGAAGTGGAGACGTGATTGAAAGAACGACTTGATCGGAGTTCTTTGTTGGAAGCCGCCCTTTATAGTAATAGACATTGCACATTATTTTAGGCGGTCAGCAAACATTTCATTAGACGAGACTGATTCCTCTGCGAACAAAAGTGCCTGTCGGGGTCACTCGGACGAAATCGGTCGCTCGAAAAGAACCACGCATATCCTGCGAGTCACAACGTGCGCAATGAGCACAACATGCGGAGCTCGGCACCTCAAAATCCATTACAAATCAGGATGATCTGAATCGCGTGCTCTTCGTGGTGGAACTTCAGGCCTGCTGTTGCTCTTGTAGTGGGGCTCATTCTATGTAGGTTTTCGCCTACGTACGTGTACGATCGGTCACTGGACAAGGGACAAGTTTCAGTGTACGGAGTAACTGCTTACGAATCTCCGTAGATTACCGTCGGCTTCCGCGTCGCTTCACCCGGGAAAGATTTGAAATACCAGACCAAAATGTCAGGCTTGCCCTTTTAAGGGCCACGCTGTCAGTCGACAAGCCGGTAACTTCCGTTGAACTGTTGCTCGTGTCGTGATGTCTCCAATGAAGCCAGCACTCACTTCACCCTTGCTCTGCATGACATTGAGAGCCCTTTTCCTTTGCTTCGCAAGGCACGGCTGGATGATCTGTGGCATCTATGGCTCTTTATTCGAGCTTTACTGTCGCCGTTGTGAAGGCTCCTGCTCCTACGGTTCGTGTAGCTCCATGATGATCAAGGCTCTCAACAAACAAGCGCGCTTGATAACGATAGTGTTTCGTCATGCTGTTTGCGATATAGAGCGGAGACAGATTCATGATACATGAGCAATATCTACGTCAAATTCCAAATACCGGCTGGATATCTTCCACCTAATCATGATGGTCCCTTCTCCAGACGGATTTGGAGACGCTCGTCGAAAGGCCATGTTTTAACATCTTTCTTGTCACTGCAGGATGTCAGCATTATGTCTTTTCTGAACAGACGATGATGTGCTTACGACATCGTAAATTTAGCCAGCGGCGCTAGGGCGCATCCCAAGTCACGCAGCAGTCTCCAATGCCACTTGGTCGCAAGAATGATGTCTGCTAGCAAGGAAGACTGGTTCAGCATTCGCCTGGATCTCTGGATCCGGAGGCGGGCGTATTCTCTGAACGCTGGCTGAAATGCTTCCTCTTTTTGGGAATCGGGAGGGTTGTTCAGGAGCGCGTTCGCTAAAACCGTTGCATCTTCAATAGCAAATGCGGTACCTATAATACACGTATGAATTCTAGACTGTAGCAACAATGCTGCAGTCGTAAACTTGGGAGTGAAGGGGGGTTCAACTTACCTGACCCGCTGCTGGGAAGCATCAGCCTCGAAGCGTCTCCAATAACAACGGCGTTGCCGCATTGGATTTCCTCTTCTTCCCAAACTCGCTGCCTCAAAGGACTGTGTATGATTCGCTCCGAGGCTGCAACGAGACGTCCGAATGTTCCCGTAGCCGGATGCCAGATTCCGGCGTGTTTTCTTAGCAACTCAACAGTATGCGAATGTGGGTAGAATCCTGGGACTATCTTCGACTCCCATCCGCTCTTAGACTCGAAATCATCATGCCTCGGCAGGGTGGCTGATGGCGAAGATGGCCATGTCTCTGGGACCATCAGGTCCCACCTTATTTTCCCGCCGGGGATGGGTGATGTAGACAGAAGCCCTCGATCAATCCACAGACCATGAGTATCTGCAAGGGCGTGGGGAAGTGATTGCTGTGCATCGACAACACTCCCAGCCTCGGACGAGATGCCGTACACGTTGCTCGCTCCAGAGGACTCTGGGGTCCATCGATCCTCTGCTGTGAGCATATTTCTTCTCGTGAGAATGTGCTTGCGAACGGCGGACCATCCTCCATCAGCGCCGACAATCATATCGAAGAGAGCTTCTTGCTGGTCTTCGAACACAGCCTTCATCCTTCCAGCCGGCAGGGACTCTACAGACTGCAGTCTCTTGTTCCACATTATTTCTCCGCCAAGACCGGTGACACGATCCAGTAGTAGAGACCTGAGACGTCTACGCTCCATGGCTCGCATGTTTGTCTGCAGATCCTCGGCCCAGGATAAATTATTGGTTCTTATCAAAAGCTTGTAAGCACCAGGTACAGCTTTGTCGGCACCGTGCAGGGGTTGATCCATAGCGGCGTATGGGACTCTCCAGGTGCTCAGGCCGGTAATGTCGGAGCTGATTTTTTCGATGCCTTCCTGGAGCCCCAGCTGATAAAGCGGATAGAGGCCATTCGGGGAGATGCCTACAGCTGCACCAGCTGTGTGTGGAGGGTCTATTCCTCTTGACAAGCTTGGATCTGAGCCGTGGTCGTAGAGGATGGGCCTGTATAGAGAGCGCAGGATGGGATGGGAGAGGATTTGGAGAGCGAAGACGGGCCCCGCTATTCCAGCACCAATGATGTCTATAGTACGCTGAGCAGCACGAATTTGATTCATTGTCCTCCCTTGGAGGACGGGTTCGGGATTGGTTGCAGGGTGGATTCTGCTTCTTGTCTGGGGGATTCCAAAAAGATCAAAGGATAAAAGACAGGTACGTTAGCGCTGCAGCAGTGCCAATAGATGAGAGCAAAATCCAGAAATATGGCGCGGCTGCTGCCTGGACATCCCGGAGAAGCGCCGCCAATGAGCATCGAGCAATGCGCGCCACCAACAGGCAACTTGCTCCTGCCGAGCTTCGTATTCTCTTGTTCGCAACGCTGTATCACATCCAAAGTGTGATATGTATCTGCCCCTTATGGCGTTGCAGGAAAGCTGTGCTCCGACTGGCGATACTGCTGATCAGTTATCCCCAAACGGAATGTTTCCGGTCTGACCACACGCTTGGAATTGATCCACGCTTATCGATGCAGCAACGCAACCCTGTCGCAGAGCCAAGGGCGAATTCATTCCCTCTCTTCTTTTTGGTTCTGATTTTTGGCGAGTTACAACTTGTTGTGAAATGGCTCTTTCAATGGGCTGTACAAGACATTCCTTGACTTATTCTGTGATGATGATAGCTCCTGCAACGTTGCTCGGCTGACGAGAGGCGTGGACATTGGAGAGAACATGATTGACCATATGAATAGGTTCTGCCAGCCGCTCACAACTGCGACTCAGAGAACGATCTCTCTAAGGGAACTCCATGATAATGGCTCTATACCTTCTTTTCGCCAGCAAAGCCTTCATTCATCTGTCTTTGACAAGCCATGTCACCGAGAGACCCTCACGCAGACAACGTACCATCCACCGCCTCACCCACGAGCCTCGCCAGTCTTGGAGCTATGCTCAGCTTTCCCAAAACAGCGTAAGATGATGCTCCTCCCGCAGCGGGAATGTTGTTCGCCAAGCCATGCTTCGCCGCAAATGCCAGAGTAGCAAACTTGATAGCCTCCTTGTACTGCTCTGGCAATCCGAATTCGCCACTGAACTTGAGCGCTATGCCTTGGGTCGCGAGCCTTTCTCGTAGGTTCCTCACGAGTGTCGCGTTCCGCGTACCACCACCACTCGCTATTACTTGAGAGAGTCCAGGAGCTCGAGGTAAGACGAAATCGACCATCGACCTCTCAATGGCATACGCCGTGAACTGTGTCAGGGTCGCCATCAAGTCCTCCGTGCTCGCATCCTTGTACCTTTCAAGTATGTTTTCGGCGTAGTCAGACCCAAAGTCCAGCCTCCACGCGGACCGAGGTGGTTTCCGCAAAAAGAATTCATGCTCCTGTAACTCCTCCAGTAGAGGCGCGATCACCTGTCCCTCTGCAGCGCATGCTCCATCCCTGTCGTACTCTACTCCCTTCCGTGCTCTCATCACATGGTCGATCATGACGTTCCCCGGGCCGGTGTCGAATGCCATCATCTTGCTCCGGTCCTTGTCCGCAAGCTGAACGTTCGCGATCCCACCGATGTTTAACGTAGCAGTAGGACCTTGGTCGCGAAATGAGACAAAGTCAAGGTACTGCATCAATGGTGCCGCGGAGCCTCCCAAAGCGTGGTCGATGGGCCTGAACTGCGTCACCGTAGTAATATTCGTAAGAGCAGCCACAACGCCAGACTCGACTATGAAGCAGCCGCACGCGTGTCCCCCCTTGGTCCATCTTTCTGCTAGACTGGAACTTCCGCTGTTGATGTACTCCATTTGCTTTTCTCGATCCGGAGGCTCCTGGTACACTGTCTGTCCATCGTAGCCAATGACCTCGATTGCTTCCGCTTTCATGCCAGACTTGGTGAGCAGTTGATTGACGGCTTCGGCAAAGACAGCGCCAGCTGCGTAGTTGAGGCGCGTCATCTCGAAAAGTGTAACTTTGTTGTCGAAGGCTAGCAGGACTTGAGAGCGCAGGTCTTCGGGCCAGTCGACGGTGAGCGCATCGACAAAAACTGGCTTCGTTGGGTGGCCATCGGGCGCAAAGTCGATTGTGCACAGCACTGCGTCTATCCCATCAAAGGAGGAGCCGCTGTTGAGGCCGATAATGTATGGCATTTTTTTTCTGGATGTGAATATTGGCTTATGATCTTCCAAGCCGCTGGGAAGAGTTGACGGGATTGAGTTCGTAGCCGACCGTCGCATGCCAGCCTCAAGATTGAGGGCTTTTTATGATAGCAAAGCGTAGGGAAAATCACCAATCGCTTGCTGCCATGTCAGGTGTATGTGTACTGTCAGAGCGGGGAAACCCCCACTATGGCCAGCTTTCCCACGATAATGCCGCTCTTTTCACGGCAAAGGATCAGGCTGCTCGAGACATAGCTGCCGGGAGCAAATACTACATACGGTGCATGATATGCATTTGGTCCACTGTCTGTGTCGTTAGAGGTTCTCGCAAAAGTGCGGCATTGATCGAGAAGTCTCTCATGGATCATCACCCAGAGATGGCTGGGGTGCTGGGGCGCAGCTGTTTCGTTGCGCATACGACCCACACCAACAGACTTCAAGCCCCGCAACTTTAGTGCAGCCCATAGCTAAGCTTTCCTCACAAGTGCTTAGGCCAACGCCGCTGTGCTGTCGTACGCCTTCGTGAAGGGGTCTCGAGAATCAACTCCGGTGTCCAGAATGGCGACCTTGACGCCCGCGCCGGTTGTGTTTTCAGCCTGCGGCCTGTCGACACCAGTCTTAACATGGGAAGACAAGCTGTTGTTAGAATAACCTAGCAGACTTGTTCTCAGCTCTTGTCTCTTGAAAGAAATGATCCTCCAAAGAACTGCCCGACCCATACGATTCCACTCGGTGTTCGGCGGCGTCATATGATTCTTCAATTTCATGTCTAGAGTCTTCATCATTTGCTGGGACGCTAACCATGACAACGACGAAAGAAGCTCCTGAGAATATTTCACTGGTCAAATCCAGTCGCTTTGTGATTTCGACCGGTCCCAGGTCTCCTATCGTTGCCGCGTTCGCTTGCCGCTGGACCTCCATGGCAGTCTTGTCAAGAGTAGACTCAGTGTCTGATTTCGTTGATAGGTAAGCAATGATTACCTGTGGTAATTCTCAAACTCGCTTAGGAGTCTCTGGACGTACGCATTCACTGAGCGCGGGACAACATTTCGCTCGCCTTCGAAAGTTGAGACAAATGTGCCAGAACAAGTAGGTTACGATTCCACACGAGACTAGCCATTTTGTAGCTGCTCAATGACTGAGACATATGCTTGTGGGGGGTGACAAGCAGCACAGTTATGGGAACCAGAAATTGAGGGGATGAAGTTTAGTCTCACGTACTTCCTCGTTCTGCAAAGACGGCGGCTTGCTCAACCTTAGTGTACCGCATTAGGCCTGTCGAATCTGCGATAACATTGATGAGGAAGCGGCTGTGAACCCCTGCACGCCGAGCGAAATGCCCGGCAGAGAGTCTGTATCTGGTATGGCACAAGCAAGCCACTTGTAAGCGAGCCTTGACCATTTCTGGCAGCTGGAAGACCTGTGGCTGCGAATAGATAGAGGTGGTGAATGCACTATGGACAGACAGCATGCAGTAGCGCTTCTCATGCTTTGCGATAAAAGCTTAATTCCTGCTTTCCGTGTATCCTGCCGTGCTTTTCCTTCCTGACTCTGAAACCATGATTCGGCTTTTGGTGCTTTGCTCTCTGTTTGCCAACGCGCGTGCTTACTTGGGCCGCTATGCGCAGGTCGTTGGCAGAGACACCAGCCTGCGGGCCGAATACGACTTCGTGATCGTTGGAGGAGGCACGAGCGGGCTCACCGTGGCGGATCGCCTGACGGAAGACTCCCATGGTGAGAGCCCCATTGCACGCCGTCTCAGGTCAAGATCCAAGCTGACCCGAAAGTCTCTGTGCTGGTCATTGAATACGGCCCTCTTGACAGCCGGGAACCAGCTGTCGTCGTGCCTGGACTCAGCAGCGCTGCCTACGCCCCCTACAGTTTCAACCTGACAAGCACGCCTCAGAAAGGGCTCAACAATGCTTCCTTCCCAGTTCTGGCAGCGGCCGTGGCTGGCGGTGGTACTGTTGTCAATGGTATGTTCTTCGACCGTGGCGGCGCCCCCGATTATGACGCATGGGAGCAACTGGGAAATCCAGGCTGGGGCTGGAAAGACTTGCTGCCGTACTTCATCAAGGTATTCACCGCTGGAACTAACGGAGAGAGCTCATGTAAACCGAACACAGAGCGAAACTTTCACGCCCAAAAATGACAGCTATGCCGAGGAATGGAACATGTCGTGGGACCTGAGCGTTCACGGCTCGGCCGGGCCTGTCCAGTCAAGCTACTCCAACTTCCAGTGGCAGAGCATCAGTAAGCCAGACAGTTATCTGAGATATGTACGTTTAGGCTTGGCTAACGTGTTGCAGAGAACTTCTTTCTTGCCTGGCACAGTCTCGGGATTTCCACCCCCAAGGATCCTGGAGCTGGTATCAACGCCGGTGTTTTTTGGGCCCCAAGCTCTATCGACCCTACAAACGAAACCCGGTGTTCGGCACGTGTTGCACATTACGACAGAGTTCTGGCTCGACCGAACTACCACCTTCTGACGATGCATGCCGTTACTAAAATCCTGTTCGACGGCAACACTGCGACCGGTGTTCAATACATCTCACGAGAGGATGGCCTTGTCAGCTCAGTCAATGCCAGCAAAGAGGTCATTCTTGCTGCAGGCGCGACTCATACGCCTCAGATTCTTCAACTTTCGGGACTTGGTCCCAAAGAACTGTTACACAGCCTCGGCATCGAGATCCTGGTAGACCTTCCAACCGGATATAATCTTCAAGACCATCCCGTGCTCTACTCAAGCTGGAGTTGTGAGAAACACTCATTCTGAAATTTGGCGCAAGACAGGAAACTCATTTCAGCAGATGCGAACCCCATAATTCCAAACCCCGATTACCTCGCGTCCAATCAGACATATGCCGAGGAAGCTCTCGCGCTCTACTACTCTGCGCGCGAAGGCCCATACACAATGGGCAAAGGATCCACCGTCTGTTTCCTTCCGCTCGCCAACATATCCGACCATTCAACTTTCTCGTCTATCATTTCGCTTGCCCGCTCGACAAACGCAAGCACTGTCTACCCAGCTCAGAATATCCCTGCTTCTGTTGCTCGTGGCTATTCTACCCAGAAGCAGAAGGTCACAGAATTGTATGCCTCACTGGAAACGGCAGTCAAAGAATCATCTTACGGCGGTTCGAGTTCCATGCCCATTGCGTTCGTCAAGCCGCTGAGTCGAGGCACGGTCTTGATCAACAGCACCGATCCCTTTGCGCACCCAGTAATTGACTGGGGCTCGATGCTTGCACCCTCAGACATCAAAATAATGATGGCAGCTCTCCGCAAGACGCGCGAAATGATGCGCACGCCGGCCATGCGCGAGATGCTGCCCACGGAGGTGGCACCCGGAGCAAATCTCACAACCGACGCACAGCTGGAGCCAGTGTTGCGCGCCAGCATGCAGCCGACATTTGCGCATGTGTGCTGCACGGCGCCGATGATGCCACGCGAAGATGGCGGTGTGCTGGATGCAGAGCTGAGGGTGTATGGGGTTGAGCGGCTGAGAGTCGTTGATGCCAGCCTGATGCCGCTTATTCCCGCTACCCACACCAGCTCTACTGTTTATGCAGTAGCGGAGAAGGTAAGCCGTCTGTGCCCTTGTTTTTGTTAGTCAGGGACTGATTCCTGGGGCAGGCTGCGGATCTAATCAAACAGGCATACGGTAGTAGCTAAAACACGTTCGAAACAGCCGGCGAGTGGCGGCTAATTGCCAAATGTAACCCAACAAGATTCCAACTTTTACGAAACAAACCACTCGTGCCATACACCAGTGCGGAGCAGAATGGAAGATCGAACTCATAGCAAGTGATGATTCAGGTCAGCTTGGCTGCAATCGTTCAGAGCGCGGCGGTTTCGTCTCAGATCAACGCCACCTGCGCACGCCTTTGATATTATTGGAATCGTCAGCTTGAGACATGCCGAAGGCTTCACACAAGGGGCCTCCATGAAGTCTACCGTGTGGGGAAAATGGGCAGGGCTCAGTTCGTATAAATTTGGGATCCATTGCAAGGGCGCAGCCACCTCATCAACAAGAAGGGGCCTGGTCTTACGTTAGATCGAAGCACGAACCACCCTGTCAATTACCAAACCTGGAAATTCCGGGCAACGACCTTCCAGGTACGGTAAGTCACCTGGTCTTCAGGCCCCGATTTGTGCAAAGGCGGACGGCGAGGTTTCTTCTTCCGTCGTGCGAGCACGTTGAACCTGAAAGCTGAAGGGGCTGCAAATGCGGATCGGCGCGAGTCGTATCATCAAGTGAGAAATCAGGCTGCTTATGAAATAAACGCAACAAAAAAGGAACACTGGAAGATTCATGGGTAAGCTTCAGCCGGAAGAGGGGAGGGCGGATGCATAGTTCCTCAGCCTACAAAAGCTTGACCCTATCTTCTGCTGCTCGAGACTCAACTGCAAGCAAGTCACACTCTGCCTTCGCTTTCCGACTTCTCCGAACTCTGCTCAATCACGATGAGAACCGCCTCTCTTCTCAGCACCGCCGCTGCGGTCGCCATGTTCTCCGCCCAGCGTGCGGCCGCGCAGTCCTGCTCTACGCAGTCCACCAAGATCACGTTCTACGGTGCCCCCGACAACGACCCGCCGGGCCCGGCCACTGCCTACACTTGCGATGCCGTGAGCAGCCGCGGCTTCACGGCTGGCGGCACTGGCACCTACGCCGACCCCCTGACTTTCGCGAGCTCCGAGGGCGAGTTCAACCGCTGCGAGATCATCTACGCGCCGTACTTGAAGAAGTACCTCATCTATCAGGACTTCTGCGCTCAGTGCAGTAAGTGGCAAAATTTCACTCACACCGTATTCGCGGAAGAGACTGACACTGGTTCAAGCTGATGACTGGTCCTCGTCGCGCACTTGGCACATTGACATCTGGACTGGCAACAGCAACAATGGTGGCCAGAACCAGATCCAGTGCGAAAACTCCTTGACGCCGGATTCCAACCAGGACATTGTTCGGAACCCGCCCAACAATTTGGACGTCGACTGTAAGTGCTTCTTCAATATTCCCCTTAAATACTGCCAAGGAAAACTGACGTTTCCTCTCCACAGCAACCGCGACTTGGAGCAACGGCCAGTGCCACACTGATCATACCTACGATAACGCCGATGCGAGCCAATACTGCAGCGGTGGTGGGTCCAGCTCCGGGGGATCTGGCTCCGGATCTTGCTCGTGGGCAGGACACTGTGCGGGTAAGTGGAGAAGTTTTGTTCTAGAAAGGACAACAAGAGGTCTGACTTTACCATCTTTGAAGGTGCTAGCTGCTCGAGCTTCAATGACTGCAGTGATGATCTTGTGTGCACCAACGGGGTTTGCTCTTCCTCTTGAAATGCAAACATGCCAAGGGGTGGAGTGGCGGAATCTGATAGAGACTTGTCATGGACAGAGGCAGTTTGAATGCTATTATTTATCAAATCCCAAACCTGCTGGAACCATTTGTCACAAGAATAAATCTTCGCCACCTGGTCAAGACCCAAGAACCATGGAATCAATAGGGTTGTGTGACTCGAGAAAGCTCAAAAGCCTCCCAAGCTCTATGAAGTAAAACAAGCTTTGTGGCTTTAGAGCTAGTGAACAGCACGTTTAACATTCAGTAAGACTGTAGCAAAGGGCTAAACGGATCACCCAACATCTTCTGACGCAATCGTCATTAGACAAAACAATTGACAGTGGTAATAGGTATTCCTCTTACAAGCTTGTCATTTCCCTCACCTCTTTCGGCGTTATGCGTGTTGAGCTCCGCTGCGCCAAGAAAGAACTTTTCGTCTATCATTCGCAAATCTTCAACCTAAAGAAGAGCATCAGACGTGGTGTTACTGAGCTAACACCTGAAGCATTTGGGACAATATCGCGATTGTGACGTGAGGTGGTACTTATTGGAAGCGGAGTCGCAGAGAATCACCATGAGGTACTTTTCAGCATCGGCTGAGCCTACTGAGCCTACTCTTCAATTTTGCACTGCCATCACAGTTCCTTATAAGCTGATCTCTTTGAACATCTTACATTTGATGATTTAGGTCTGTAAGGATTGCTGACCAAATGAAACTCCAACGGCTGTCAGAAAGTGATGACCAGAGCGAACTTGGAAAGATTAGAAATCAAGAACCCTGTATGTACCACTGAATGTAGGTCTCGTAAAACCGCAGTCTGTTCTGATAGTGGGGCGCGCAGAGAATGGGGGCGAAAACATCCAGCTTCCCCGCTCGTAGCGTGATTTCTCCGCACTGTGTCCTACATTGGCGCCAGAGATTTCCCTACCCCACGTTATGGTAAGCCACTAGAGCTCGCCTTCCGTCGGACGTGTATACATTTAAAGCTACGCGTGCTTTTCCCTATCTAGATAGAGGGGCTGATCGGCTGATTCGTCAGCATTGCAGTAGCCGATTTGCCGAAAGAATGAGAGGGATGAAATTTGGGGGAGGCAGAGCACTTAAACCGGAGACCCTCTTGAGCAGATCTCTGAAAAGATAGCTGGAAAACTTTCTGGTTCAGGGCCCATCAGTTGTCGAGCAATTCCAACGCCATATCCAATTCCTATCATTGGGTTTTCTGATCTTATGGCGCCTATTCTGGAGCAGCGCGTGGATGCTCTCATCGTTGGAGCTGGATTCGGCGGAATCTATCAGCTCTATGAACTCCTCAGACTCAACCTTTCCGTCAAAGTGATCGACCTTGCTCCAGATATAGGGGGCACATGGCACTTCAACTGCTATCCTGGTGCGATGAGCGACACTGAGAGTTTTGTGTACCGCTATTCGTGGGACAAGGAAGACCTGCAAACCTATCCTTGGACGCATCACTATGTTCATCAGCCCGAAGTATTGGACTATTTACACCACGTTGTTGATCGACACGATCTACGAAAGTATATGCAGTTCAACACTGAGCTCCTTTCCGCCGACTGGAATGACGAAACAAAGCTCTGGCGGCTTGTGACCAGCACAGGAGAGACATTTCTTGTGCGCTACTTCATCCCCGCACTCGGAGTGCTGTCGAAACGAAACTTTCCCGACATCCCGGGAGCTTCAACCTTCAAGGGACGTCTCACGCATTCGGCCTCATGGTCGCCTGATATCAACGTGACGAACAAACGCGTCGGGATCATCGGATGCGGTTCAACCGGCGTGCAAATCATCACGGCAATCGCACCGAAAGTTGGGTCTTTGACTTGTTTTCAACGCCATCCACAGTACTCAGTACCAAGCGGCAACAGACCTGTCGAGCCGGAGTACAGGGAGATGGTCAATAAGAACTACGACGAGATCTTCGACCAAGTCCGCAACTCCGCGGTCGCCTTCGGGTTCGTCGAGTCCACGCGCTCTATTTTCTCCGTGTCTGAAGAAGAACGCGAACAAATCTTCGAAGAGCTCTGGCGCAAAGGCAACGGCTTCCGCTTCATGTTTGAAGGCTTCGGAGACATCACCATCAGCAGAGAAGCAAACGAGCTTGCTTGTCAGTTCATCCGCAAGAAGATTTCGCAGATAGTGAAGGATCCAGAAAAGGCGCAGAAGCTGACTCCGTGGGAGCCTCTCGCCCGCCGGCCCATCTGCGACAATGGCTACTATAAGCAATTCAACAGAGACAATGTGTCCATCGTTGACTTGAAGGAAACGCCAATTGACTCCATCACCCCGAACGGCATCCAGACCAGCGATGGGACCCAGCACGACCTGGACATTATCATCTTTGCAACTGGCTTCGACGCAGTTGATGGGAACTACACCCGGATATGCATCCGCGACCGCAACGGTGAGACACTCAAGGACCGGTGGACGGATGGCCCGAAGAGCTATCTCGGCGCGTTTTCAGCGAATTGCCCAAACATGTTCATGATCAATGGGCCTCAAGGACCATTCTGCAACAACCCGCCTGCAATCGAAACCAGCGTGGAGTTTATTACAAGTGCCATAAAGAGGGCAGAGATGGCCAGAAAGACGACCGGGGAGCAGGCCGTGGTGGAGGTCACTCCCGAGGCAGAGAAAGAATGGGGACAGATGTGTGACAAGGTCTGCGAGGGAAGTCTCTTCAAGATGAAGAACTCTTGGATCTTCGGTGCCAATATTCCAGGCAAGCCATGGGCGTGCAGGTTCTACTTTGGCGGCCTGAAGAGCTACCGAGACCTCGTGAAGGGTGTTATGGAGGACAACTGGCGTGGCTTTGCACCACTCACCCCATAAACGTGTGCGGGGTAAAATTTGTGCTTCATGGGGGCTGGAGAAAATCAGCAAGTAGATCATCAATTGCTTGAACTCAAGTATTTCCTATGACCCATATCTTTCTCCTTTCCGAGACATAATTAGATTGAGATCCTCTTTAATCAAGCCTTCGCCGTCTTAAAGAACATCCAGAAGTTGCCAGCAATCCATTCTTCTTGACAGTCATGCAACGTCCAGCACGGAAGCCTCTCATGAGACAAAAGCCTCTAAAGCACTTGGGGCAAAAGCTTGTCGATCTCGAATTTACTCTTTGATTGACTTTGACGGTAGTTATTTTTAATAGATTTGTCCAGAACGTATTTGCTCTTCTCAAACCCATCATGCCACCACTTGTTTCATAAAAGTAACTGGGTCTCTTAGACGTGCTTTTCCAGCCACGGGAAAATATATCTCAGTGCTCCACACTCATAGAGGCTCGTACGCCGTTTTCAAAGAGCGAGCAAAGGCTTTTGTCGATGTATGTACATACTTGCGATCCATGGGTTGGCGTCGTACACGCTACGCTTCAGCGCCACGACGTGCATAATTGGGAAAATCTTTGTTAGCTGGTAGTACTCGGCTTCGACTTCTTTCAAGTTGGGAGCAAGTGTCTGACGTTTAATGAACTACAATGCGGATGGGTTTGTGGCGCTGAATGTGGCGTCGATCTCTCCACTGGCAAGCATTTGAGAGAGCTTCTAGCCAGACCTGGTAGGATGAACTTTCACTCCAGGCGGCAAAGACTAGGAGATCTTCGCTCTTTGGCTAACGGTTCAATTGCACCGGCGAAGTACTCAAGACTAGTCATTGGCACTTTGAAATTGTCTTCCATGATCCCTCATTGTCAGACTGCAGCCGTCAATACTCACAATTAGCGGCTCGACTTATCAATTCTGTATTTCTGGTTGAACTACTCTGGTATTTGGGGGTGCCAATGCACTTTCCACGCAAAGCCTCAGACGTTTCATCGCCGCGCATAGAAGCGTAGCGATCGGCCGCTCACATATACGAGGTCACGAGGCATAGCGTTGGGGGCGCACGGTTGATCATGCTTCCCGCAACACTGCCGCAGACTCGCATTCCCAGTCCGGCCGTTGCGCCGTCAATCGGCAAGGTGAGGGATGCCCACAGTGACGAAACCCGACGAATCTCCACTACGCTGCCGCAACGGAAGTTCCCCGCCAGTCCCCACGTCGAATGCAAAGATATTGAGAGAGGTCGCTTTACGCATGCCTGCTCTATACTAAGTCCTGAATAACAGGTGTGTGTCTCTTCATCTGGCATGTGTTCTGAAGCTATCTTGAACTATCCGCAGCACCACTTGACCACCACCCTTTCATCCAATTGTCCTAACATGTCAAGGTCCAGACCATGCTGGCGGATCGCGACCATGATCAGATCAAAGCGATTCAGCTCTTGCACCCTCCACCTTCTCTCGTCCAGCTTCTGCACAAACGGCACAGCCGCCTGACCAACCAACGGATCTGCATACAAGACTTCGCAGTCCCATTCCCGAAGAAGGTATTGCACAACCTCTATTCCAGGGGAGTGGGACAGAACGGACTGGCCGGGCTTAAAGCCCAATCCCACGATCAGCACTTGTGGCCGGCGGTAAGCGAGCTTCTTCTTGCGCTCAGCAAACAAAGACTGCATGGTCCTCGCCGCAATCAATCTTGGCCGCAGCCGCGTTCGCTCGGTGGCAGACCGTAGGAGCGGGAAGCTGTTCTTGTCGGTTGCGAAAAGATAATATGGATTGACTGGGATGCAGTGGCCGCCAACGCCGAGGCTTGGTGTGACGGGAAGATAGCCAAACGGCTTCGTGGCTGCAGCGCCGGAGACCTCGTAGGGGTTGATGTGGTAGAGCTCGCAGGCGTCGGCCATTTCGTTCGCGTAGGCGATGGCAATCATTCGCTGGCAGTTCTCGTAGAGCTTTGTCATCTCAGCGACCTCGGGAGAAGACACCGGGACCACCCTTTCGAATACTTGGCTATAGAGGCCGGATATGCTGGCGAGCGAAATGTCGTCGAGACCTGAAACGATCTTCGGGATTGAGCGGAATGGAGGATCCTGGCGGCCGGGGTCTACTCTCTAAGAAACGTCAGGATCCTTCAAGTGACTCGAATGTTTAGTTGTCTTACTTCTGGACTCATGCCCGCTAGCAGCCCTTGAGTTCTTACAAGTGGACCCAGTAGATGCCTCGTTGTGCCAATGGCGACAGAGCTCTCAATGATGATGGTTGCTCCAGGTCGTGCGTAGGTACAAACGGTGCTTAATGCAGAGCGGACGTGAGACAGGTTGATAGACTGATCGGGTAGAAGGGTAGTAGGAACGCAAATAAGAAAGTGGGTAGCGGAAGCCAGATCGCTTGGAGTACTCGTGGGTAGAATTAGAGAGAACCCCAGCAGCTCATCAGAAACTCTTTTAAGCCTTTCTTTGGATATGTCAAAGGCTATGACGCGGTATTTGGACGCGAATATCTTGGCCAGCTCAAGACCAACGTATCCAACGCCGACGACAGCCACGATAGAGTCCTCATCACACCTGACAGGCTCTAGCTTTCCAAAAAGACCGGATGAATTGAGAGAAGTCTCAGTAATCTCCTCTGGTGGAGGGCTGTCCGCCTTTGAAGACCCCAGTGACGTCCAGATGCCGAATGGGTCCAACATTGCGAAATCTGGATCCGAAGCAGCAAGAAAACAGAAAATGATGAGTGTGGAAGAGTTGAGCGTAGTACCACAGGTATCGCCAATAAATATAGCTCGGCGTTACAATTGACCTCGCAAGCTCATGAGAGAATCACAGCATTCCAGGATCTTTGGCCGTTTGATCGGCATACGGAAATTTCATAGATTTGAAATTCTACTATGATTGACCTGAAAGCACGAGGTGGAGGTCCTAATGGAGTTTCGGGGATGTTTTGCAGACTAACCAGTGAACGTGGCTTAGAAGTTCAGCGGGAAGAAGCGGGAAACGACCTTGTGACGGATCTGCAGCACGTCAGGACGGTGGCGTACCTCGGCGTGTCGTTTCTGTACTTAGTTTGATTACTCTGAGACCGCTGACTAGAACATCAACAGCAGTGCTGTTCTTGACAACATACTAGTTTCTAAGCGCGCAAGCACTCAGCATCTTTGTGGTTTGGCATTGCGACCAAATTAGGTTTATAACTTCAGAGAAGTACAAAAATATACTATGTGTATGATTTATAGCAAAAGTCTATCTAGAAGCTATCGCAGGCGGGGAAGAAAGATCTGCGAGAGTAGCCTTGGCAAGTAGGTCTTCTGGGAAATGTTACTGAAGATCATCGGAGCAACAGCACCACTTCTCCAGACGCCAAGATACTTACCGAGATCCGGTGACCTGTTCACATCCGCTCTCATGATGCCGACCATTCTAGTACTTGTTCAGATACAGCGAGCTTCGTAAGCCTGAGAAAATGAAAGCTGATCTTCCCTGTAAACATTCACGATGAGATTCACCGACGTCATCAAGTTTCGTTTGAGTTACGAACTCGCGGTGGATCCGAAGAGATCCGATGAGGTTCGTGTGATTCGGGTTTCAAGTTTCAATCCGACTGCGGAGTTTCGGAGGACATCGCGGGATGCTGAAAAGAAGGTTGGCTATAAAAAGTGAAGTTCCAATGGTGAACCCATTCAACAAAGTCAAGCTTCAAGATCATTTCCTTTCATACTCCTCTGACCCATCAAAATGATCAAAAAAGAGGACAATGCGTCTGACGACTCGCCTACCCTCAAAGAGCGCTCTTCAGGCTCGGATCTTTCTCATCAATCATCACTAGAAGACCAGCCGACCACTTTACAGTCTGGCCCGCCGTTGGTTTCTAAGGATTCGGATCAAACACTTGCACCACCCAGTCAAGCACAGAAGGTACAGCAGAAGTTGGAGTCCGACGAAGAAGATGAACCTCAAGAGAAGTTTACGCTGTCCGCGGACTCTTCGGACAGCATTACATCAGACTCGACTGGCCACGAAAAGCTCCTCGATGAAATGGCCCAGCTCTGTCCAACCCAGCTGCCACCAAGGCCCCGACCAACCATAACTCCGGAGCTGACCAGACAAGGGAGAAGAAGAATTAAGTACCAAAAATGGGCTATAATAGCATTTTTGGTTGCCGTCAAGTATGCCCCACGCCACCCAACCAGCTGGACCAAACGTGTTGCTGACACTTGATAGTTTTATGCTCATCTTTGCCGCGTGGTACTGGCCAAAGTACTACTATGCATACCTGCCGTTCATCATGCTCACGCCGGTGTTGAAGCTGTGCATGGTGATCGCCATACCGATCGTCAAGATCAAACACCACTTCTTCCCTGAGAAAATGGCGGTACCAGAACAGCTGGAGTCAATGGTTCTTATCGTACCATGCTACAACGAGACGCGCGAGGAGCTCACCCAAGCCTTGGACTCATTGGTCAGCCAAGTCAAAATCGACGGACACAAGAAAGTCATCATGGTCATCTGCGACGGCCGCGTGCGTGGAAAAGGTATGGAGAAAACGACAGCTCAGCACCTCCTTGACGACATCCTCGTCGCAGAAGGAACTCCCTACCGCAAGACCATCAAAGCAGCCTATACCGCGGTGGACCAACAGCCGATGGACGTAACAGTCCAGAAGAGCACCTACAAAGGCATGCCAGCCTTCTGCATTGTGAAGCACCAAAACCAAGGCAAGCGCGACGGGCTGATCGTACTCCGCTCCTTCCTGCACAAGTACAACAACCGCCTCCAAAAGCCCGCCTCCATCTTCCGCCCCGCCTTCTTCGCGGAAATGGCCGCCTTCCTCCAGGAATCCAACATGCCGCACGTGGACGTCCTCATCGGCATGGACGCCGACACCATCTTCGAAGACATCTGCATCTCCGAGCTGATCACGCAATCTCGGCTGCCGGACACGGTCGGCGTCTGCGGGGTGGTATCGGTCAACTTCAACGGCGCGCGGTGGGGGGGCCTGTGGACGCTGTACCAGGCGGCCGACTACGCGCTGTCGCAGGGGCTGCGCCGGCTGCACCAGTCCACCGTCAGCAAGTCCGTGACCTGCCTGCCGGGCTGCTGCCAGCTGCTGCGGGTGTGCGAGGAGTCGTGCGGCGACCACGTCCTGCTGGACCGGTTCGGCTACCACCCCATCCCGACGGACCACATCTGGAAGCAGGTGCGCGCGACGGCGTCCGAAGACGGGAACCACGTGTGCCACATGCTGTCGGCGTTTCCGGCGATCAAGACGAGGCAGGCGATCCGGGCGCGGGCGTTCACGGACGTGCCGAGGTCGTGGAGCGTGTTTTTGTCGCAGCGGAGGAGGTGGGGGCTGGGCACTATGGGCAACGAGCTGATGATCTGTCGCGAGCCGGCGGTCAATTGGTTCGAGAGGTTGGTCGCGTTTGCAAACAGCTTCACGTGGGTGTTCAGTGTTGGAATCACGGGCCTGGCGTTTAGTTTCTGGAATCGAGGCTGTAAGTGGAAAACTTCCTTGTGATTACTCAACACTGAGAAGTGACTGACGCTTGGGTAGATGCACCGCGCTGGGTTTCGTACATGTTGCTGGGTCTTTTTGGAATGCAGCTAGTGTACTATGCCATCATGGTGTTCTGGTACCCCAAAGGTGCGATAGAAAGAAGGCAGTATGCTCTTGGATTTGTGGGGTATATGGTAGTTGGGCGCTTCATCACTTTTGCAGTCCTGATCTACGCAATGTGGTACTTCGACTCATTTTCTTGGGGGAAGACGAGGAAGGTTGTGGCAGAAGACTCAGACTCAGATACGGACGACGGGGTGATGGAGGGAGGTCTGGACGAGGAAAGTATCGTGGGCACAGAGAAGCGCCTACCGCCAACGACATCGGAGGTTTCTTCATAGTATGCCAAACGTCCAATGTCCCAATACATGGTAGAAATGATGAGTGAGTCATTGCTGCTTCCAATTCATTTCCGTGAGGAACTAAGGACCGTGAGTGAAAATTCACTGACCGACCGCATACCCAAACATAACCACGTCATCCTCATCAACGCCCGTCACCCCATCATCCTCCTCCCATTCGCTGCCCTCATCCCCACTACTATCACTCTCGTCCACCCACACCTCATTCCTCACCCTCAACCTGCACCTTCCCATGCTACCTTCGCCATTAAAGTCGAGCGTCCATTCAAGTGGCAACATCCCGTTCTCAGCACCGTCTGGAGCAGCTTCTGCATCGTCGCTTACCCAAGCATATCCAGCTTTGAGGATGATGTACGCGTACACGGTGAAGTAGCCCCAACCGATACGAGTGATTTGATACGGCGGAGCGGAGCGGATGATGCGCGGAGGCCGGAAAGATCGGTGCTATCACGCCCACCATCTCCATCAGTCTCGGCGGAAAAAAAAACACCACCTTCACAAGCCGAATCCGGCAAGCAGCGCCGCATTGACACCAAGCGGAGATGGGAGAGAGACAGAGACAGAGAGAAAGAGTAGTACACTCAGCGCAGAGCAGTCCACTCACCAACAAAATCTGCACCTCCTCCACAATCTCCACATCACTCACCCTCACAAAAAAAGTCCACTCATGACAATTCGGGCTCCCCACCTCCCTCGGCTGCTTCAACCGATGCGTATTCCCCACATACACAGTCAACCGCTGCACCTCCCCAGCCCTGTCCCCCCTCAATCCCCCTGCTCCTCCTCCTCCTCCTCCACCTCCCACCTCCCCACCTGCACCCACCTCATCCCCCCCCTCCCTAACCCTCCCCTCACAAACCCCCCCACCACCATACCTCCCCCTCAACCCCCCCTCCCTCTCCCAATCCCTCCTCGCCACCATCCAAGCCCTACACATCGGACACCTCGCCTCCACCCCCTCCTCCCCCTCCACCTCCTCCATCTCCAACGGCGGGGGCTCAGCATCCGCCAACGGAACGATAGTCATGCCGGAGCCGGAGCCGGAGGTAGATGCAGAGACGTCAGCCCAGCGGGCCATGCAGGCGTGGCAGAGGGAGTGGTGGCAGCAGGATGTGGTGACGGGGTGGGAGAGGAGGAGGTGGCAGATGGGGCAGAGGTCGTTGGGGTCGATTGGGTGGGGGGGTTCGGCGGAGTGGGGGGTGAGTGGTGGTGGTGGTGGGAGTGGTGGGGGGGAGGAGGCTGCGCGGAGGGGTGGGGGGTTGGTTGCGGGGGATGAGGTGGTGGTGGGGAGGTGGGGGTGGGGGGGTCGGCGTGTGGGCATGGTGGTGGTGGTGGTGTGGGGTGATGGGACGCTGGTTTGGGGTGGAGGGGGAGGGTTGGCTCTTCTCTAGGCGTGTTGCTGATACTGGCTGCGATGGGGTTGCCTGGAGTGGAGCGGTGATGCCAGGCAGCTGCTACTGGTGGCTTCGGGGTCAGCGGCTGGGAAGGAGCAGAGAGACGGGCAGAGAGAGGGAGAGTGTTCAAATAGTGCTCGTGATGAGATGAGTATTAGGCACCAGTACTCTGTACGCTTTGTGGCTTAAGACTAAACAGATGTGAGGTTGGGGGCGGCAAAGGAAGGACTTGATACGTCAGGATGAGATCCCACATCACGTGCCCGGCACGTGCGACAGTCCACAGAGATCGTGCACAGTCGGTTCGCAGAGCACTGCAGCAGCAGAGCTAGAGTGGCGTGCGGACTCATACATGAGCAGGTGAAGCATCTGCGTGGAAGAGCGTAGCCTTTATCACGCATTCACATCCAGGTGAATGCTTCTATATGACTACTACCACAACATCCCCAAAGGTTCAAGCATTATTTACTTTCATTACCAGCATATCGCCATTACTTACAAGACATTACTCTTCATTCCCGCTACACGCTTACACGACCTCCATCGACAGGACCAGGTTCGGAGTGCCCTCGAAGCCCTCCGGCATCGCGTACGTAAAGTTCCAGAACTCAAAGTCGCTGCAAGAAGCATTCCGTCAGTAAAATGCCAGATGGCGAAAGTTTGCAGAGAATTTTCACATACTTGATCGTGCTTCCCGCACCGCCGTACACGCCGTTGAAGGAAACTTCATACGTCAAGTTGGCATTACCGGTAACATTAACCGCGAGGCCGACCAGATCCGCCCAAGACGCAACATCATAGTGGCCTTTGAACGTCGAGACGAAAAAGGTGAAGATGGACGTCGAGTTGCCGTAAGGATACGTGAGGTTAAGGATGCCGGGGGAGATGTCGACAGTGAGGGCAGGCTCGGTGGCGTACCACTAGGAAGAAAAGTTAGCCGTTTTGGATCGTGCTTGGTTGATGGAGCCAGCGTAATTACCTTCATGAAGCCGACGCCGTTGCCGGTATCCCACTGCACGACGGCCGGGCTGAACGAGCTGGAGCTCAAGCTCGGACCGCCGACCTGGGTCTCGTTGAAGGTCTCGCCGCCGATGGTGATGTGGTCGCTCAGCCAGGCGGTGATGTTGCGGGGATAGGAGTCGTAGGGGGGGCTGAAAGCGCTGGTGCGGACGGTGTGCTCGCCGGGGAAGACGGTCAGCTGCTTGAGCGCGGTCTCCGGCACGACGCCGTTGTGGAAGGGCGCCATGATGGCGATGAGCGGGGCGTAGGCGTAGTCGGCGGCGTGGGACATGGCGTAGGGCTTGTCGATGAGGGGGCTCGCGTCGCGGCCGACCAGGTTCCAGATGTGCAGGGCCAGGATGCTGAGGTAGCGGGTCATGTCGTAGCCGTAGGTGCGGTCCCAGGGGCCGGCCGAGTTCTTGAGCCCCGCGTGGTAGAGGCTGGTGACGGCGTCCCAGGTCTGCTGCAGCATGCGGGTGCCCTCGGCGCCCATGATGGAGTCTGCGGGCATGTAGCGCGCCCACAGCGAGAGCGCGTACAGCGACACGCCGGCGTAGGTGCCGCTGTTGAACTCGGAGAGCGTGTCGGCGCGGTCGAAGAGCTCGACGATCTCCGAGGCGTAGAGCTCGCCGGCCGCGGTCATGTTGGCCTCGCCCAGCCTCCGGCCCGTCCAGCCGCTCACGAAGGCCCTCATGAGCGAGGGGTTGCTGTATGCGGGGTACAAGTTGTCGTCGTCGACGCCGCCGACGCGGTAGCTGTCGCCGACGGTGTTGTTGTACAGCGACTCGAGCATCAGATCTTTGACCTCGGGCTCGATCAGGTGCTCGAAGTCCTCCAGGCCCTGGATGAAGGCGGTGCCGATGAAGCCGCGCCAGTTCGGGTCCCATGAGTCGTATATTTCGGCCGAGTACGCGGCGCTTCCGACGGTAGGCTCCTCGGGCTCCTTCTGGTATGTGCCGTACCTGGAGGGGTCAGCAGACCGGAATACGGTGCTGGGATGGTGAGACTCACCATTGGTCCTTGGGGTCCTTGAACTGGCCGCCGATGACGTTCCTGATGATGTGCATGGCCTCCTCGACGTCGCTGCCACTGTTCCGGGCAAGCAGACCAATGGCGTACCAGGCAGATGCGCGCGTCTCATGGTTCAGCGCTGTCTGAGAGCCCTGCGAAACATCGTACAGATAGTGGGCCGTGGGATCGTAGAGGGAGTCCAACCATGTCATTGACTGGTTGAACATGCTCTGGGCGTACGGTGGAAGGCTAGAAACGAACGAGGACACGCACGGGCGAGCTCCCAGCAGAAGAAGCGGCAAGACGCTCCGGCGAGCCATTGGCACGACCATTGTCGATCGGAGCTGCGAAGCCTGAGCCAACAGCTTCAAAGCAGGGGGAAGACGAGCAGGAGGGAGCGAAGAGAGGGAGGGAAACTGCACCGGCTGGCACACGCGTCATGACAAAGAAACGCCAACAGGTTTTATACGGCGGAACGTATTGGATCTTCGGGCCCTGGCTCTTCGCATGTCATGCCCACGCCGGAGCCAGGCGCCTGGATCCAGGAGAGGAGCTTCCCGCCGCGTGGCTAGGCAAACTAGGCAAAGAGCACCGTGTGCCTGCCAAGCGGCATGGCAATTGCGGGGGACCTATCAGCGCGGGCATCTCGGTGATTTCGGGCTTCAGCCGACGGGGCGGCGCTCACCGCTGCTGGAGACAGGAGCGGCGGGCTGCGATGATAAGAGGCGGAGGAGGCTCAACCGGTACAATGTCATCCGATATCGGGTGTGCGTCTGCCGGGTAGCAGTGGCGCGGTGCAGCCAGGGCGCCCGTCCCAGCACGACGGCCCGCGAACAGGAGCTTGATCAGCTGCTTACCGCCTTGTTGACACTCAATTCCGACGTCACCCATCGGCCAAGATCTCATCTGCCATTGCATTCGCTGCTACACTGCTCGAGGGGTATTCAATCCAGCATCAATCATCGCACAAACATCCGTTCTTCAACACTCAAATCTTCAGCGCCTCCTCGCCACTATGCTCCTCGCTCTTCGCCCTGGCAACCTGCCCTCTCAGCACCGCCTCGGCCGCCTCGCGCGCAGCCTCGTCCTCCTTGGCCTTCAGCATGCCCTCCGTGTACCGCTTGCCGGCCACGAACCACCAGCCGAGCGCGATGAAGCCGATGCCGCCGACGCACACGCACGTGTAGTTCATGTTCTCGGCGGACACGGGCTGGTAGTAGGGGAAAGAGAAGAAGACGATGGCGAAGACGAGCCAGCACACGGCGACCAGGTTGACCAGCATGCCCTTCCACGTGCCCATGTGGAACTTGCCGCGCACCAGGACCTTGCGGCCCTGCAGGACGTTGGTCAGGATCGGGATCAGGTAGGCGATGTTGTTGATGGTCACGGCCGAGCCGAGCATGGCGTTGAACGCGGTCGACGAGCCTGCAGTCAGTCTGTCAGTGGGAGGAGGCTGGCGGGTTGCGCAAGGGGGTCCTCACCGAGGTAGAGACAGCCGAGGGCAGCGCAGATGGCCGTGACCAGAAGCTGGGCGTTGAACGGCACCTTGAAGCGATCCGAGACCTTGGAGAACACCTTGGACTGCGGGATGCCTCCATCGCGGGCGAACGCCCACACGACGCGGCTGGTGCTGAGCTGCGAGCCAACCATGCAGGGGCCAATGGCCACCCAGAGCAGGAAGATCAGTGCGAAGGCTCCGCCGGTGGACTGCGTGGCCTGTCTGAAGAGCTCGGCGAGCGGGAGGCCGGTGGAAGTGTCGGATAGCGCCGCGAAATCCTGGACGGAGAACATGAGCGCAATGAGGTAGGACAAGCCAGTAACAAATGCAATTGCCAGCGTGCAAAGGAGCGCCAGCGGCGCGTTGCGAGACGGGTTGGGCATTTCCTCGGTAATGTGCGTGATGCCGTCCAGGCCGCCGAGAGAGTAGAGCGGGTTGACAAGTCCGCTGCCGTTCGTCAGATCTTGAAACAGCGAGGCAAGGCTCTTCTACTCACGTGATGAAGCAGACGACGTTGTTCTGCCATCCAGTGTTGTTGATCCACGTCCTAAAGACAAACTTGGCGTCGTTGTGGGTCGGCGCCGTCGCCGCCACGGTCACCAGAAGAACAAACCAGGCAATCTGCAGATAGAACACTATTGCATCTCAGTAGGAGCTCAATTGACAAGCCATCGGCGAACTGACAGGAGAACTTGTTCATGGCAGGAATGATCTTGTTGCCAAACAGCACAATGCTGGCGGTAGCAAGGTTGGTGACCTGGTAGACGACGAAAGTCATCCAGGCCTTGATGGCAAGATCACTGCGGTACAGGGCAATGAGAGCCATGAAGTTCTGGGCATAGACCAGATTGGTGGAGGCGGTAGTAAAGATCCAGCCGCAGACGCTCCACCATCCGGTGATGAAGGACAGAAAGCCGCTGTGCTTGCGCGGGGCGATGGCGGCAACCCAGTGGTACTGCAGCCAGTCAGCGCCCGTCCATGCACGCAAGATCCGCAGTCAATGACGCACCATGCCGCCCTCTGTGGGGTAGGCAGAGACAAACTCGGCCAAGGAGGCGCCCAGGAAGCACTGCAAGAGCCATACGAGCATGAAGCCGTAGATGACGGCGCCGGGGCCGCCGGCATTGATCTCGGTGATGAGGCTGCGCGAGAGGGTCAGCAAGCGCCGCTCGCTCCGCGTGTGTCAGTCAAACTCTCACCCAAGGCCCAAGCCGGTCCAAGAGATGGTCGTGGTGGAGGCCAAGCCGATCAAGCTCCAAACAGTAAAGTGCCGCTTCAGCTCCTGCTCGTGACCCCTGCGAGCGCGTCAGCAGAGCCGCACAAAGCAGGACCCTCGTTCGACGTCCTACTTACATCTGCTGCAGGCGCAGCTGGTCGGCATCCTGCGTGTCGATCGACCGCGCCCTGGTGGCGGCGGGCGCCTTGGACTCGGACGCGTCCTTGGAGTCGGCCATGGCGGCGGCGGCGGCGGAGAGGGTGGCGGGAAATCGGATGACACGAGGACGGCGGTGCGGAGAGGCACGCGGCGGCCTTTTGAGAGGACTGGGACTGGGTTTGGGCGGCGGTCGCGAGGCGTCGACAGCGCAGCCGGTATGACCGTCGACTTACGCGCTGCTAGAGCGTAGTGCGCCGTGGGGGGCATACACAGTACAACGCAGCTCGCCCACGCCGCAATGCTATCTCCCCAAAGTTCGAGGGCTCGCGACGATCCAGCGGCTAAGATACGCCCGGGCCCAGCGGCACAGACACTGCGGAGAGCTGGGGGTCGCGTATCAGGCTTCCGCCCGCGTCGCCGCCGGCACACGCGGCCATGTCGCCCCGACTTCGCCGGACTGACGCCAACCGCTTCAACACCAGCTCCGAGCCTGCCTTCTCGACTGAACGCCTCTGAACGGCAACTCGACCGCTGTGCCGCAGGGAACCCGGCCAGGGCGCGATCGGTCTTTGCGCCTAGTCGCCGCCGGCCCCTCCGCTTCCAGCTTTTCCACACTGCCAGTCCAAACACACATCAGCTGCACTCTACAGGCAATGCTTCAGGCAATTGGAGGCTCCGTTATTCATCACGCTTCAATGCTCTACAGCTGCTTCGTTCTACGCGCCTTGCTAACAGTGGGAGTGTGTTCTCCGGGTATCCTTGACGCGGCCACACCTCATCGTTGCTTGGACTCATTTCATTCGTCCATCTTCCACTATAATGCACTTACTCACTGGCCAACCTGGATGAGATACCCGCCATCGACCGGAATATTCTGCCCGTTCAAATACTGACAGCTCGCTGCAAACAGGATCGCAGCCGCCATGTCCCTGTCATTACCCGGTCTACCTGACGGAAGACCACCCTTATGCTCCTTGGGCATCCACGACTTCTGGTCCTCGCCACTCTCCCGCGTCGTCATCTCCGAAGGGAAGACGCCGGGCGCAATCGCATTGATTCGAATCTTCAGGCCCGCCTTGGCGACCTCGGACGCCAGCATCTTGTTGAGGTGGATGAGCGCGCCCTTGCTCGCGTTGTACGAGAAGTGGCCCTGCGAGATCTTGACCAGGCCGCTGATCGACGTGATGTTGATGATCGTGCCCGACCAGCCGTGCTGGTGCTCGGTCGACTTTTGGAGTAGCGGGAGGAAGGCCGTCGCCATGAGAAATGGGCCCACGACGTTGGTGGCGTAGACGTCGGTCCACTCCTTGACGCTGCTGTCCGTCAGCACACTTAAGTCCAATCCGACAGGAAGAAGATTGGGCTCACTGACCTGGTCGGCTCGAATAGATTCTTCTTGAGGTCTTCGGCGTTCTCGCCATCGGGAGTCGTCTTCCCTGGAGCTATGCCGGCGTTGTTGATCAGGATGCAGAGGCACCTTTCACGGGACTCGATCTCCTGAACGAGCTTCCTGAATCCGGTCAGACGCTGGAAGACGACGACTAGAGCGGGACATTTACTGGACGCCATTCTTGTCTGTGACGTCGCCGACAAGTGGAATGATCTCGCCGGGGATGTCGTGGCCGTAAACCTTGACCACCTGGTCTAGCTTCTCCTTCGTCCGGCCGACAATGTACACCTTAGCTCCGTTGACAGCAAGGGCTTGGGTGGCCTTGACTTTCTGTCAGCAGCTGATAGAGCTGGTGGTTTGCGAGGAAGACGCTCACCATCAGGCCAATGCCAGAGCCACCCCCGGTGACGAGAGCTACCTTGCCCTTGACGTTGAATACTTCACCCAACTGGAAGTCCTGGTTGTTGTTCGAAGTGGCCATCTTGGAGTTAGTGCCGTCAGTGAGGTATCTCTCGTATCGACCTGCTACGATTGAATGCTGCTCGTTCTGAACTGCGCGCGTGTGAAGAGAACAGCGATTTTGATAAAGGAAAGCGGGAGTCGCTTCCGACAAACTGGGAATGGAACACAAGCAGTGTCATGATGACATTGAATCATGATGATGTCACTTAATGCGAGCGGGCGTAGGCGTGAGAAGCCGCGCTGCAATTGCTGGTGCGTCTTTCGCAGCAGCAGTGTCGAAGACCTCGAGTATGATGCAGCCAGGGGAGCTTTAGTGATTGTGCAGGGAGGGCGGGACTTTAGCGCGCTATAAACAGAGCATGGGCACTGGTGACCGGGCCTCGAGGCGCGTGTAGAGAGCCGTAATGGCGTGACGGACAGAACGGCAGACCACGCAGGCCTCATTTCCATACGATAGGACGAGAAATTCGGTGATTGGGAAAGAACTCAAACTCAAATTCAAGCTTGACGAGCAGCCTGGTTGCGGAGTTATCAACGGAAGTTCAACGTTTGTGGTCCCGAACGCCCACCGTACTCCTTATTACATCATAACTACGGCAGCCCGTTCATTTCGCCCAAGTCAAAGTCAATGACCACAACCTTGCGTTTCCCCTCGGCATCCTTGTCCGTCCTCGTGAAGATCGAAAGAACATCGCTTTCATCCAGTCTGGCCTGATCCACCAGCGGCTCCCCGTCGTATCCCTCTCCCTTCCAGACTCTGTGGAAGCTTAAATATCCCTCGCCTTTGGTGGCGCGTATGACGGACAGCGACGAGTCGTGGTTGCCGGGGAGAACAACGTACAGCGTGCTCTGTCTGTCAGCGCAGAGACTGCCCCTGGATCCAGTTTGGGTGGGGTAGAGCCCCTTGATCGGATTGCGCTTCCAGAGGTCTGGGCAAGCATCAGCCTCCCTCTCCGTGTGGCGAGGCAAGGGATTTCTTACCGGATGGATGCCTTGAATAGAGCATCCATGTCTGCTCGCCATCGTGCATCTCTCGATTGAGCACATGAAACTCGCCATCTGGCGCTGCCGTCTGACTCTCCTGGTTCAGGATTCCACTGCCCGGGGGAATGTCGAAGACAGTAATGCCATCCGTAGACGGCCGAACCGTGTTCAAAGCTGTCGTCATGGAGAGATTTGCAATACTCTGGCCATCTGAATCAGTCCAGCGAATGCCCTTGTCCTCGCTGAACATGTAGCACAGATTGTAGTTATTCTCCGGGCCATTCGGTCCAGCCTGTGCTTTGTGGGCTGTGGAAGTCGGATCGTAGACGCCGTCGTACTCGACGAATTTACGGTAGGTCCATGACACGTGCAGGCGACCGGACCGGTAGTCTATCCCATTGATGTACGGCGAGTTTCCCTCTCCCGTCAAGATGACGCCAAGGTATGTGTATGTATGGTCCTGGGAGGAGTAACGGTAGAGAACATCAGAACCGGAGCCAGCTCTGCAGGTAGACTTCGTTAGTTGTCAGCATTGTCGAGGTGAGTAGAGGGGCAATTTACTGTCCGATACGGTAGGTCAGCAGCATGTCGTCCTCAACATTCAAGAATCTCGGATACGACACTTCTTCCATCTCCTTGGACGGAGAAAGGCCGGGCAGCGTGTTAGAAGTCTTTGAGAAATGGTGCGACTCCCATGTAAAGTCTTGCGGACGCGACGCGAGGTCGTGAACGGATGACCGGTACCTCAATCTGAGGAGCTCCGTCAACCCGGCTCTCAAGCTCTCACAGAGGACATCACCTACGGGTCGCAGTGCTGGTCAAACGAAACATGAATTGTGCCATCGCCAAGGCAAGCTCCGATGGAGATGGTATTGTGTCCGTCGTCGCGCGTTTGTTCGTAGTCGTCGAACACCAAAAGCTCCCAGGTCCCAGGATCCATCCCAGTCCCCTGGCGAAGATTCCTTCGGCCCAAGGTCACGTAGCAGACATCGCCGCTCCCGCCTGCGTCCTTGCTTGCCCAGAATGCGGCGTACTGCCACCCATTCACCGTGAGAAGCGCATGTTGCTGGAAGGAGTTCGCATTGACGCGATGCGTGCGCGACGGGTCGTCGCTCAGCACGGTGACGGTGGCTTTCAATGTGTTCCCGGTCATCCTGAAAGGTGGTGGGAAATTTGTCGAGCGCAGGAGCAGCTTTCGCCACCCGCCGCGGGACGGAATACATGTCGTCAGATCACGTTCACGCGCCTCCCCGCCCGCGCCCGCCGGCTTGTTCCCTGCGGTTCCTCGCAAGGAATCAATCGGAAAATCAGCAGACGCCTTCGGCTTGAGATACCGCGAGGTTCATGCAGGGCAGCGAGGAATTCGTAACGAAGGCGCTGATCGCGGCACCCCCGCCTCCACGCGAAGCTACCCCGGAAAAACTGCAGCTGAGCAACCTTCCCCATATTGCACCCGCTATTGTGTGCATATTGCGGGGTTGGCCTTGCAAAGGGTAACGCGCGTGCGGCGTGGCATTAGTGCTTCAACTACCTTGTTGATAGCTTGCGAGAGCAATGGTTGCAGGATAAAGAAGCCCTCTGCCATGCCGGCCACGTCGCGCTTGGTCGGGGTACAAGCTTCCTGGCGCCGGCAGCCTCAAGTCAGAAGAACTACCGCCTTTTGAGAGCCGCAAGTCTCTTTTCTCTTTGTCCGAGAAGTGTAATGTGTTTTGCTTGATTCCAAGATGCACGCCCACAAGACCGCGCAGTCGGACAGGCAAGCGCTGGCTGCCACGACGCCGCTGGATAACAAACCGGGACACTGGTGGCATGACCGCGGGTTGCTTAAGCTGAACTTGCTGCTGTTCATCCCGTTGATGTCGGAGTATGTCCAAGGATACGACGCGAGTCTGATCAACAATGTGCAGCAGCTGAAGGTCTGGCAGAATGGTCAGTTTTCAAAGTCGCCCGTCAAAAGTCCCAAATGCATTGCGCGGGATGGGAGGCCAAATCTGCAGCACTCACCGCGTAGTCTGACAACCACAACAGAGTTCCATCATCCGAAATCGAGTCTCTTGGGTATACTGAGCGCCTCGTACTGGATCGGAAACATCCTCGGCGTCTTCTTCATCACGCTTTTCTCCGACGGGTGGGGGCGACGGACTGCAATGTTCATGGGGTCCTCGATCTGCATTGTGGGCACGGCACTCACCACCGGTGCTGTTAATGGCAAGCTCCCCACCTAGAGCGCGAACCAGAGCAACAGCTTACAGAGCGTAGCGGGCATGTTCATCGTTGGCCGACTTCTGCTTGGAATAGGAGGGGTGATCGTAGGCGCCATCGGCCCCGTCCTCATGGCTGAGCTGGCCTATCCAAGCCACCGCGCAACAGCCACTGCAATGTCCAACACGCAATACAGCACCGGGGCTATTGTTGCGGCTTGGATCACTTTTGGAAGCTTCCGGATGAGCAGCACGTGGTAATGCAAGTTCCGCAGACTTCTATGAAATTCTTGCTCACGGCATCCAGGGCATGGCGTCTTCCTTCGATCTTCCAAGCGTTGCCCTCCATATTTCAAGCCGCGGGAACGCTATTTCTGCCCGAGTCCCCGCGGTGGCTCGTCAGCAAAGGGCACAACGAGAAAGCGCTTGACATCCTCGCGCACTACCACGCCAACGGCGACCGCGACGATCCTGTTGTGCAGTACGAGTTCAACGAGATCTGCTCGACCATCGAACTGGAGATTGCGGCCAAGCAGACCAGATGGAGCGAGCTGTGGCGCACACCGGGCAACCGCTGGCGCAGCTTCATCATGATCTGGTGCGGCATCTGCAAACAGTGGTCCGGGAACGGGCTGGTCAGCTACTACCTGCATTCGATGCTCAACTCGGCCGGCATCTCAACCGAGCTGCAGCAGACGCTGATCACAGCGACGAGCCAGATGTTCAGCCTGGCATGCAGCGTTGGGTTTGCGTTTCTGCCGGGGAGGGTGGGACGCAGGCCGCTGTTGCTGTGGAGCATGGCGCTGATGTGGCTCGTGTTTACGCTGATCACAATCTGCACCGGCTGTGAGTCGCTTGTTTCCTGCTAGTCTTCAGGGTAAGTCGATACGCTGACAGGGGACAGTGTTTGTGGAGAAAGGCCCGCACTGGTCAGGCTCCGAGTCGGCGTCGTACGCGTCAGTGGCCTTCATCTATCTGTACAGCGGAGTGCACAACCTCGGATGGACGGGGGCGATGATGGTGTACGTGGTCGAGGTGCTGCCGTACACGCTCCGTGCGAAGGGCATCGCGCTGTTCTGGCTCCTGACAGGCGCGGCGGGAGCGTTCAACACATACGTCAATCCGCTCGGCCTGGAGGCGTTTGACTGGAAGTTCTACTGGTTCTACGTGGGTTGGATCGCGGTGGAGTTTGTGGTGGTGTACATCTTCTTCATTGAGACCAAGGGCCCGAGTTTGGAGGCCGTTGCGATGCTGTTCGACGGGACGGACGCCACGGTGGGCGAGGTCAACAAGGTGGTGGGGGCCGTGAAGGAGGGCAAGGGGAACGTCGAGCACGTGGATGTGGTGCAGGAGAAGCAGTGAGCGGACAGCAATGCCTTCAGCCAACGAGATAGCGATGAATTGACTGCGACGATGATCCCTCAGCCGCGGGATGCCGGCAGCGGGTGCCAAGGCGTCTGTTCCCTTGCGCACTGGCCAGGCGCGGATGACGTGCTGGGGATCAGTCTGGGGTAGCCAGCAATCCAATATCAAAGCTCCGCAGGCCCGCGATGGATGGTGCTGCTGCTCGCGCTGGACGATGTCGGCGCGTCGCGCGAAGGCAGCGTTGAGCAGCGGCCGTGACAGACACGCGCCGCGGCAAGGCCGCTCCTGACGGCAGGGACCAGCGCGTCAAATGAAAGGAGGCGGCGATCGGCGGCAAGGCGACGCTGGGAGACGCGTCTGGACAGCGAACGGACAGGAGGGAGAGTAGTGGCGGCGTGGGCGGACGCGTGGTGGGCGAGGGTGGCGCGGGCTTGGCGGCGGCAGGGCTGAGGCTGAGCTGCGCGCAACGGCGCATCTGCGACATCGCATCTCCCTCCTGCGCATCTTCGCTCTGCTGCGCGAAGCATGCCCGCTGCTGCCGACCCGCGCGCCGCAGCAGCACGACGGAGCCATGTCCGACTCCGCCCTCCACTCCAACGGCCACCGCCCGCTCGCCGAGGCCTCGCAGAGCAGCCGCCGCCGGTCAGGCCAGGCCTCGCCCAGTGACGACGCCGCCGCCAGCGACAACGACGAGAGCCTGCTCGCCACCGACCCCCTGGGCCCCGGCCTGCGCGAGCAGTACGCCGCGCCGCCCCCGCTGCAGCGCCCTCCGCTGACCGCCGCAGGCTCTCGTTCAAGCGCCGCCAGAAGAGCCTGAGCTCCAATGGCTTCTCGCTCCCCAAGCTGTTCACCAGCTCCCGCCAGCCCACGCCCTTGCAGCGGCCCTCGTCGTCGCGCGCCGAGCACCGCCGCGCCCGCAGCACCTACAACCCGCTCGACCCCCAGGACCCCGTCCTCGCCCACCTCGACGCCCCCGGCGACGGCGGCGCCGACCCCCTCGACGCGAAGGACCCTGCAGGCGTCGATTGGTACGTCGAGGGCCCCGGCCGCCGCGTGGGATACGACGACCTCACCGCCATCGACTGGATCTTCGAGTATGCAAAGGAGCGCCAGCGCCTGCGCTTGCTGTACGCCGGCGCGTCGGGGGCGCTGGGCCAGATCAAGCAGATTGCCGACGCAAGTCAGATCTGGCTGGTGCTGATTCTGACGGGGCTGTCGAGCGGTTTGGCTGCCGCCTTCATCGACGTCGCAAGCGACTGGCTGGGCGATCTGAAGACAGGATACTGCAGGAACGACGGCGGCGACGGGAAATTCTACTTGAACAAGGTGTTCTGCTGCTGGGGATACGACGGTACGCCTGACCGGCTGCTTTGTGGAAGCTCTGCTGACAAGCCGCAGAGCTGGCGCAGTGTGCCGACTGGCATCCCTGGAGCGGCGCTCTGGGCGCGACGTCCAAGGCCGGCAGCTATATTGTCGAGTACGCTTTCTTCGTCGTTTTATCTGTGGGTTGGCTGCTGATGCGAGCGCAATCCGCTTTACTGACGCGCACAGGTCCTATTTGCGGCGTGTGCCAGCATCTTGGTCAAACACCATGCCATCTACGCCAAACATAGCGGCATTCCCGAGATCAAAACCGTTTTGGGTGGTTTCGTCATTCGCTATTTCATGGGCTCCTGGACATTAGTCATCAAATCTCTAGGGCTGGTGCGTTGCCCGTCTTGCCCGCTCTCTTTGGGGCCGGTGTGTTGATAAGATGCAGTGTCTGTCTGTGGCCTCAGGGCTCTGGGTCGGTAAAGAGGGCCCTCTCGTCCATGTTGCATGCTGCTTTGCCAATCTATTCATGAAGCTTTTCAAGGGTCTCAACGGCAACGAAGGTAATATCACTCGCTGTGCAATTCATGTTCTCAACTCACCCTTTTGTCAGCACGCAAACGAGAGGTCCTTTCCGCAGCCGCCGCCGCCGGTATTTCAGTGGCCTTTGGAGCTCCCGTCGGAGGAGTGCTTTTCAGCCTTGAGGTACTTTCGTACGCTACAATGTCAGACAGCGGGAAAGCTAATGTCCATCAGACCCTTTCGTACTATTTCCCTGACAAGACCATGTGGCAGAGTTTCGTCTGCGCCATGACTGGCGCGGTGGCCCTGCACTGGTTCGACCCGTTCCGAACCAATAAGCTTGTCATGTACCAGGTCACTTACCACTCGGGATGGCACGGCTTTGAGATGGTCCCGTTCGCCTTCCTTGGCATCCTCGGCGGGCTTTACGGCGGCCTGCTGATCAAGCTCAACCTAAAGATTGCCGAGAGACGACGCGATAGTCCCTTGTTCAATGGGCCGATTCGCGAAGTCATCGCCGTCAGCCTTGTCACCGCTCTGATCAATTTTCCAATCAAGTTCATGCGCGCACAAGCCTCGGAGCTTCTGTACGTGCTGTTCGCCGAATGTCAAGACATCCAGGACGATCAACTGGGACTCTGCAAGTCTGGCAAGGCGAACACGGGCGTAATCACGCTTTTGATTGTCTCGGCCGTCCTCGGATTCCTCCTCGCATCCATTAGTTTTGGTCTTTTGATCCCGGCCGGAATTCTGCTTCCTTCGATGGCGGTAGGAGCGCTTTATGGGCGTGCTGTCGGGCTGATTGTGCGGGTAATGCACATGGCGCACAAGAACAGGTTCCCGTTCACGGCATGCGAACCGGATATACCGTGCGTCACACCGGGAACATACGCAATCATCGGTGCAGCATCAGCCATTGGAGGAGCAACGCGCATGACGGTTTCGATTGTCGTCATCATGTTCGAACTGACGGGGGCGCTGACATACGTTTTACCCATCATGATTGCAGTGATGATAAGCAAATGGGTTGGGGATGCCGTCTCGCCACGTGGTATCTACGAGGCCTGGATCCACTTCAACGGCTACCCCTTCCTGGACAACCGCGATGAAGATGGCTCAGCCATCCCAGACGTGCCGGCGGCTCAGGTCATGACTCGCATCGAGGATCTCGTCGTCATCACGGCGACCGGGCACACGATCCAAAGCCTGCGCACTCTCCTGTCGCAGCACTCATTCCGCGGCTTCCCCGTGATCGACAATCCTCGAGACGCGTTGCTTCTCGGGTACATCTCGCGGACGGAGCTGGCGTACGCGCTCTCGGTAGCCATGGCGTCGCCGCGCAACCTCGGCGTGGACGCGGAAGCGTATTTCTCGCACCAGCCGCTTTCGGACCCGACGACCAGCCTCGATCTGAGACCGTGGATGGACCAGACGCCCATCACGCTCAACGCGCGGGCCAGCCTGCAGCTGACGGTGAACATGTTCTCGAAGCTGGGGCTGCGCTACGTCATCTTCGTGGAGAAGGGCTGCTTGAGGGGCCTGCTGACGAAGAAGGACGTGTGGTTCGTGTTGAACGGGTCGGAAGGCGAGATCAGAGATGCTGGGGGCGTGGTGGGCAGGGGTGCGCTGAGAGAGGAGGGGTTCTCGGTGGAGGAGAGAGGGTTGTTGGGAGATGATGACGACGATGATGGTGATAGACGAGACGGTCTCGGGTAGGACCGGTGTATGTACCTGTAGGAATATGGGCATTGGGGCAACGGGTTGGTTGATAGAGGATTTTGTTTGTTCGCATAGAATTTGGAGCCTTGAATACCCTGCAGGGCACCCAACCAACTCATCCGGTGGCCCAGATGTCGGATCGGGCCGAGGGCCGAAATGCACGCCTGGGGAAGGCTTACTGGTGATTGCGCATCTCAACCGGCATTGGAGCATTTGCCCGGACGGCTGGGGTGGATGTCTGCTGTGTCTCATGCGTCAAAACGGATGCTCCAAGTCTGGCTGGTGTGTGCTTCTGCTCTCATGCCTCACTTGACGGCGTTGCTGCCTCAGAGAATCCCATCTTCTAAGTACTACTTCAAGATCCATGCAGGAGATCCACCCACAAGCCGAGCTGGACGTCTCAGGCGTGGATTTGCTCAGGGCGGGGATCATCGGAGGCCAGCAGCGAGAGACGTCCGATAGTTGAGCGCCGGCGCAGATCCACCGAACAGTGGAGCGTCGACATCCCGTTGCGCAGAGCCGAGTTTCAGCAGAGCCTCAGGCCGCGGTTTTTTCTGCCCGTGTCAACGTTCTTCCGGTGGCGGGAGCCGCCGGCGGTCACCCCACGATCGAGTGCTGATCTGGTGACACGGGGCGGGGCCGCGCGCTCCACCCAGGTCCAGCCAGATGCGTCTCCGTGCCAGTGCCGTTCGACGCGGCGCAAGTACGTAGGTAGTCGGCGGGCGCGAGCTCCGGCATGTCTTCGTGCGGCGGGGCTCGTTGCAGCGCAGCAATGCTTCTAGGGCGAACGGCAGACGGGACGGGGGGAGGGGGGTGTCGCGTGTGCGGAGCGGAGGTGTGGCAGTGGCGCCAGCTGCTGGCTGGCCGAGCAGCGATCAGACGACCGTAGCCAGACCATGACTTCACCAGCACCCGCCCAATGCCTGTATATCAATTCCGCCCGCCTCCGCACAGCCAGCCAGCCCAGCCCAGCCCTGCAGCAGCACACCAAGCAAGCAACTCCCAACGCGCAGCCGAAACAAAGTCAACAAATTCCTCCACATCCACACCCCGGTGCCGACCAATCGTAACCGAGGCTATACCTACCTACCTTACCACCACACCAACGCCAAATCCAGCCAGCACCAGCACCGCCACACCCCCCTCCCCCGGAGCAACGCACGAGCGCGTTCCTGTTATTATTATTATTACCCGCAAGCCATGGCTCCGAACGCTCCGCGTCCCTTCACCACCTCCGCTCGCGTGCACCCCGCCCTCCCAACCTTCCACGCGCACGCACTCCCCAACATGCAGTCCTCCTCCTCCTCCGCACCCGCGTCGCGCGCACGTCTGGGACGGTGGTTCCTGCCCGTGACAGGCATCCTCTTCGTCGGTACGTACATACGTCCGCATTCTCCCCCCCTCCCCCCCTCCCCTCCGCTCCCCGTCCCATCCCGTCCCGTCCAGGCCCGTACCGTCCACCCGGGCGTCAGGCAGGCAAGACAGACAGACAGCTGATGGGCAGGCACACACACACAGGCGTCGCCGCATCCTCCTACCTCGACAAGCGCCGCGCGGACACGCACACGCCGGGCCTGGGCGCCGCCGAGGCGCGGGCGGCGCAGCAGCGCGAGCAGAATGCCGCGCTGATGTCGGCGTATGGCGATCGCTCGTCGCTTGAAGACGTGCAGCGGGCCATGGAACTTTATGAGGTGCAGTGATCCCGAATGAGCCTTTCTCTACCTCCATCTCCACCCCCTCTCCCGAACCCCGGACTCCGGAATAATGGAGGATGGATGATGGGTTGTTGTTTGTTTTTTTTTTGGTTGTTGGGGGTTTGTCCCTGTTTGTTTCGGCGATGATGCTTACGATGGTGGTGTCTTGAACAGGCTGAGGCGGCGTCGAGGAAATAAAGCAGTCGATGGATGGATTCACTCGTTGAGCCTGGGTTTTCGGCGGCATCATCATCATCATCATCATCATCATCATCATACTGAGGAGTTGGGGTGGGAGGGCAAAAAGCCAGGGACACGAGCACAATCACGCCGGCGTTTTGGGCATCAGCGGCATTCTGGAGTGGCGTTATGGGAACAGGGCCGAGCAGCTTGCGGCGCTGCCGCCACTACTTTTTTTTTTCTCCCTTTTTTCTCGGATATCCCAGCTCAGTGGAGCATTCGGTGTCGACATTCAATCGATATCCTTTTTTCCAACTTCGAAGACTGGGTTCGTGCTTGCGGTGCGGGTGGAGAGTGCGGGAAGAACCGGGCGCCAGTGCCTTTATCCGGGTTGCATCGCGAGTGATACTGACGCGGCGCGCTGTCGCTTTGATACTTTCTTCCAGGATCCGCGAATCGAAGCCGAAGAAGCCGGGAGCCAAGGGCCAGACATTAGCCGATCGGCAGTGCGCAGCAAGAGGTTGGAGGGACGGGTTGGAAAGCAGAAGGGCAGGAGTTGGGCGTCGGAGCCGCGAGTGGTCGCCGAGATGCAGCGATGGACAGGGCTGGGGACGGATGGACGGCGACCACGGCGCATACAACGCGAGCTTGTCCAGCAGCGGCGTTTCGCAGACGAGGCGGGTAGAGTTTGGGAGATGCTGGGACGCGCAGAGCAACTGGAGAGGGGCGGAAGGCGCTCCGGCCGACGTTGGGCCGACGCGCGCGAGACCCAAAATCCACCGCCGCCGCTGCTGCTGCCCTCCGCTCTCACTCCCTCCCTCTGCTCGTCGTCCGCCATGCCCAGCTCGCTGCTCGTGGACGTCCGCACGCCGGACGAGTTCGCCACCGGATGTCTGGACGGCGCCATCAACATCGAGTACCAGCACATTGACCAGCTGGCCGCGCGCCCTGGAGTCTCCAAGCAAGACGACATCACCCTGTACTGCCGCTCCGGCCGTCGCTCCGGCATTGCCAGGGACACGCTCAAGGCCCTTGGCTTCGAAAGCGTCCGCGACATTGGCAGCCTCGAAGACGCCCGGGAAACTCTCCGCCGCGAGAGAGAGGAGAAGTCGGATTCCGTGGAGCCCGAGCACGTCGCCTCCAAGGAGTCTCTGCAGAAGTCGACCAAGACGCTCCTCGACGGCCTGAGGGCCCTGGAATAGTCGTCAGCATCACGAGCTATGAGTTAAGAGTCACGCCACACCGGCATGCGCCCATGTTCTCCTTCCACCTGCTCTTGCGGCTCCGCACATATCGTGCACGTCTCCAGCTTAGCGTACCAAACAATTGAGCTGCATCACAGCCTTCTCCCCCTGACAAACACCCGTCCGCTCTGCTCGTTGACGTTGGGATTCTTTCCCGCCCCTGATCAGATGACTGTCCGCTGCCGCTCTGCACTTGTTGCGCGCTTGATTGACGCCGCGCTCTCCCAAGTATATTGCTTGTACCATGTCAACTGCAGCTCGCTGTGGTCGGCGGCGAACAAAGAGCCCCGATCCATCCTTCCGATTCGTCCTTCCCTCCCCTGACCCACGCTTGGCCGCGCGCCTCGCTCTTTTGCAAGTCACGCACTGACGCCGGTGCGTTATGCGCGCGGCTGAAAATGGCCTCACGCCTGCATTCTCTTCGTCGCCGAGTCTTGTCCACCTCAACTTGGCCCCCATTCACTGTTACATCCGACCCCTTCCGGCGGACCTGTGACTTCAACATCCAGATTGTCCGCATATTACTTCATTTGGGCACGTCTTCCTGGCTCTTTTCCCCCGATCGGTTGTCCAAAACCAGGATGCCGCCTTTTATCCCTGACAACATCATCTTTCTCCCGCAATGATTCGACCTGGTGCCTGGCTATCCCGATACGAGGTGTAACGCTTGCATCCTCGATCCATGCAGATTCGTTTCGTTCGGAAGTTGACGGCGTCATATAACCTCATGATATCATGGCTATCCCACCCGGATGTTGCACAGCAAGAGAGGCACCCTCGTCGCAAGGCCTTCGCATGATCGGCTGCCAGCGTCGTCATTCTGGCATGTGTCGTGTTTCAGCTTCGAATTTGCCGCAGACGTGGTTCGAATCGGACAGGTACACATTGCGTGCTGGGGCGGGACAATGGCTGAGAGAGCTGGAGAAAGCAGGTACACCTACGTCTTGCAAGCTTCTTCACGGCAACGATCAGACTGCCGCCTTTTCAATTGGGCAGAGGCAGGGATCCGCAGCGTGCTCTGTGCAACTTACCCTTTTGAACCACCGCCATGCAGCCTCACTCAGCCCTAGTACCACGTCAACACCCTTGCTGTCCCACCATGCCTTTTGACCCCCCTTATCCTTCAGCCACGATTTTCTCCCTGTTCCTGCAGTTTTTTCACGATTCCAAGCCGGGATCCTGGGTCGTAGGGCCTTTTCCGCCCGTCTGGCAAGTGGAACGGTCTCAGCCGGGTCCCTGGTAGTCTTGAACCATGGTTGACGATCGGGAGCGCCCAGAGAATCGTCATGCATGCCAAGAGGTTCTAATCCCGGTTGTGGAAGATGCAGGTGACACTGCATTTCGACGGCTGTTCGCTGCAGTTGCACCTGACGCTGAGGACTCGTCACCAACGTTCTTTCAACTGCCAGGCTTGGCGCAGACCTTCCCCTATCATCACTCCCAGAATGTCGTCATAGATCGGGTAGCGTGTCTTCCACTTCTCTGCAGATGGCATATACGGCAGCAACAACTTTCCGACCCCATGGCTCCTACTCTTATTCTCGGCAAGAAGTGTCCATGAGCCTCTGGCCATGATGGCAACCAGTCGGCGTACCAGGCGTTCTCCATCAATGTACACAGCAGCCGAGCCACGCGGCACTGTACTCGATACTGCACGCCTTGCGACTGTATCGCTTTCGTACAACTGTCCTACGTAGTGCCTCAGCCGCTTCAGAACCCGCTTCAAGCCTGCATCATGCAGTTTCCGCCAAGCTGACAAGCGCCCAGATCTGCGTGCAACAGCTGCTTCAGGGTGTGCCCTGATCAATGCTCGTCTAGGCGGGAGACTGCAGATGTGATCATTGTGGCTTTGCTGGTACTACACATCTGCCTTGCCAGGGCAACGAGTTCAGTGCCTGACCACTCGGAACAAACCTGCCAGGGGCACCTCAGCAAGCCACACCACGCGGCGCTGCAGATTCGATTACCGTGGCGTTCCTTGGCGGCAATTTCGCTTTCGCTCAGCCGCCCGCCCTGGATAAGAGCGGGCCTGCCTGGAAATCAATATAAGCATCTACCCGCCGGGGCGAAAATCGATTTCTGCAGCGCACTTGCCTCTTCGCGACCCGCCCGGCATCGACAATCCCCGGCGCATGTGCAGCACCGCCTTCAACCATGGTTCAGCATCAGCTTCGAAATGCTCCGACCCTGCTTCATTTGGCAGAAACGGCCAGAGGAGCCGTCAACCGGCAGATACGGATCGGATCTGCACGGCAATCACACATGATGCCATGGACATGAGCTCTTTGCCACCGCTGCAGGCTTCCGCGGACGTTTCAAGATTCTTGACGATGCAGATAACCGGACAAGTCACACGCCTTCCTCCTGCAGGCCGTCCTGTTCGGAAAAAGGTGATGCGGAAGTTCTCGCCCTCGCCCTCTCTCTCGGAGACCTCATAACGATGACGACAAAATCGAGCAGCCGGACAGGATTGATTCACCGGTCCCCCACCCCTGTCAGCCACCTCGCTGCAAATCTCAGACACCACGGCTTCCCACATGGCCATCCCGCCCGCCGTTACGACGCGACCACAACGGCCGGCCGCCTTGTCTCAAGCAAACAACGACCATGCATGCATGCAAGGCAACAGCCAACAGCAAGCATCCCTGCGCCTTCAACCCCCGTTTTCAACGACATTCCTCTCTTTTTTTTTTTTCTTTTCTCTCCGCACAGGGACCACGAACAGTCATGGCCAAGGCTGCAAGGCTGCAAGGCTTCCCACCACAGCAGCACGCGTTTCAGGTCTCATCAATCAATCAGCCGTCGAGGCTCTTTGCTTTTTTTTTTGTTCCGTCACTCCTGCTGGCTTGCTTGCTCGCCTGCTTGATTGATTGCTTGCATGATGAGAAAAAGCAAAACACACACATACACACACACACACACACACAGACAGACACCGTGCCGATATCCCGTACTCCAAGCTCCAAGAAGGAATTGCCTCTGGAGAACGGGTCACCGCATGTGATGATGATGTGACCGGAAAACCACACACAACATACATACATACATGCTGCGTACGAGCAAACGTATGTGCATGTACAGCACAGGCACCCAACTGACCAAGTAACGCCACCACCACCACGACCACTCAGCTGAACCTCCGATCAACGCAACGGTCGTGGACCACTCCTTGTATGTACATACCATGTACGTGCGTGCGTGCAGGAAACCAGCCGAAGCTGCATGAACGACACCCTTGTTCGTGTAACCAGGTTTCTGCACACCATCACGGAGGCTGTGGTTGTTTTTGTCGGTTTCCCCTGACCAGAAGGAAGAAGGGGGAATGTTGGTGCTGGAGGGGAGGGGAGGGGAAAGGGAGGAGTGAGTAGCGGTGGCGGTGGCTTGTTTTGAGGGACTTTGGGGGAGGTTAGTGGCGGCTGAGGTTAGTCTGTGTGCGTGTGTGCGTGCGTGCGTCTATGTCCTGTTGGGGAGAAACGTGACAATGGCTATCTTTGGGGTAGTCTCTAATGGGCAAACCTGAATCAGAGTGATGGGGTTCATTCGATGGAACTTATTTGTTTTTCATTTCTTCTTCCGGGTCAGATAGTATTGAGCGGAGGATGGGGGACAGAAGAAGAGGGGTGGTCTCTTTGTCGAAAGTCCAATGAATGAAGAAATCTCGATATTTCACATTTAGACCCTGAACGACCATGCTCTGAATTTCTACCGAGTACGTCTATTCTTTCTTTTTCTGGAGTTGAAAAAAGAAAGCCCAGGTGAAGAAAGGACCTTCTATCAGCTGTCTCAAGCAATCATTTGCGGCGAATGAAGATTTATTATCACAGAAGCAATTCTCCGCGCCACGCATCCACATTCGACCGCCACATCCTTTCAAAACCCCTCTACACCCACACCAGAAACACACACTTTTTACACCCCCATCACCAACACCTCCAACCACAACCATACAAAAAAGACACAACATTCAACCCCCTCACTTCATCCCCTCCACCGCCCCCCTCTCCACCAACCTCACCGCCTCCCTCACCCCCGGACAAAAATGCCACCTCAACAACTCCCCCTCCCAAACCGTCGCCGCAAACGGATTGCTCGACTCAATCTCCCCACCCACCGCATTGAACACGCCGTCGCCCCTCCGCTCCTCGGAGTTCCAGAGCGGGGCGATCTTCCGGCCGTGGACCTTGGCGACGCGGGCGAGGAGGGATAGCATGGCGGTGCAGGACTTCTCGGGGAGGTGCAGGGAGGCGGCCATGAGCTGTTTGGTGAAGGCGGCGAGGCGGTTGGGGGGCACGGCGCGGATGGCGGTTGGGGGGAGGAGGACGGCGGAGAGGGAGCGGAGGAGGAGGACGGTGGTGGTTTGGACGTTGATTTTGTTGGTTGAGGGGGTGGTGGTGGTGGCGGCGTTGGGGTCGGGGAGGTGGAGGCTGTTGGCGCTGAGTTCGAGGTCCGGGTTCAGGCTGACGGGGTAGATGGTGCGGTAGAGGTGGGTGATGAAGAAGTTGAGGTCGAGGTGGAGGGAGGAGGCGGCTTTGCTGGCGTCTTGGCCCTGGAGGAGGGCGAAGGCGGTGATGACGCAGAGGAGGGATTCGCGCGTGGCGTTGCGGGCGCCGACGGGTTCTTCGTGTTCTTCTTCTTCGTCGTCTTGGTCTTCCAGGCTCTCGGCGTCGTTGATCAGGTCCTTCAGGGCCTCGAGGATGTCGCCGAAGAAATCCTGGTTGATGAGGTGTGCGTAGCGGGCCAGGCCCTCGAGGACGGCGCCCATGAGGGCAGGGGCGCGCGCCTTGAGGATGCGGAAATACGTGACGAACACCAGCTTCAGTGTCTCGGCCTGCATGCGGTCGCGCTCCTCGTGGCTGACGGCAGCATCGGCCTCCTTCATCTCTTTCTCAATGACCTTCTGCTCGCGCAGCACCTTGCGCAGCTTCTTGGTGCGGAACTCGCGCTTCTCCTTGGGCTTCTTGCCCTTGGCTCCCTCGTCGTCAGCCTTGTCAATCCTATCGTAGGAGCCCTTGGAGGAGAACTCGGACAGCAGGCGCAGGTGTAGGAAGGTGTTGAGAACGCTCTCGTGAACGTGGTAGTTCCGGCCCTTGAGCATTTTGGTGATGATGGTGACGGCGTCGAGGGACACGATACCGTCGTCGTCGTTCTCGAAGACATTCTCGAGCGTCTCACGACACCTGACAAAATCGGCATCAACGGCCCTGGTGCTGAGCTTGTCGACCAGAATCTTGATGATGTCGCCGCGGAAGTTGAAGTGCGGGACGGACGCGAGCAGGCTGCACGCGCAACTGATGGCGACAGTGGCCAGGCTCGCTGCAGTTGCCGGGGCGCCAGGCTTGCTGCCCTTGGCGCACTGGGCCAGGTCGCGGATGTAGTCCTGGTAGCCGTGGACAAGGGCCTGTTCGAAGTTGCGCAGGCGGCGGACCTCCTTGGACAGCTTCTCCTTCAGGCCGTCGTCGGCAAGCGGGCGGATGCGGTAGCCGGGGATGATGTCCTTGTAGACGGCGGCCTGGGTGGCGAGCGCCAGCTTCTTGACGGTGGCATTGTCGGAGGCAGCCAGGGCGGCCAGCTGCTTCAGGGCGCCAACGTGCTCCTCCGGGTCCTCGTTGATCAGCTCGGCCAGGCGCGCCAGCTCCTCCTTGGCCTCGACGACCTGCTGCCGCGCCGACACCTTGGGCGCCGGCGGCGTGTCCTCCTCGTCTGCGCTGGCACCGGCGTCGTCCGAGCCGGCCTCGTCGCTGCTGGTGCCCAGGAAGCTGTCGTCGTCGGCGGGCTCGTCGGCGGGCTCGGGGGCGTGGACGAGCTCGATGCGGCCATCCTGGGTCTTGATGGGCAGGCGATTGGCCTCCTTCTTCTTGCTCAGCGCGCGCGGGCGCTGCTCGTAGTCTTGCTCGCGGTCCCACTGGGCGGCGCGGCTGGCGGAGCTCGAGCTGGCGGGGGCGGCGTCGTCGTCGGGGGGCGACAGGCGGCGCCTCTTCGCGGCGGGCAGGCGGGCCATTGCGGGGCGTGGTCGCGGATAGGCAAGGGGGACGGCGCGGGCGTGGAGGCTCTGGGGTGCTGCGGTGCTGCGGTGCTGGGAATTTTTCTGGCGCGTCGGCGTTTGCGGTTGCGGGCGCCGACAAAAAGTTGCGCTGCTCCTCCGCGCCGCATCCGCTCCACCGCAACCACCACCACCACCAGCCACCCACCGCCCACCGCCCACCATGCGGCCGCTCACCGACTCGGAGACGCAGACGCTATTCACCAAGCTGGCCAACTACACGGGCCGCTCGCTCAACCACCTGATCGCGCCGCCCAGCGCCTCCGACGCCGGCGACCGGCACGTCTTCCGCATCCAGAACAGCCGCGTCTACTACGTGCGCGAGAGCATCGCCAACCTAGCGACCAGCGTCGCGCGGCCCAGCCTGCTGTCGCTGGGGACCTGCCTGGGCAAGTTCACCAAGACGGGCAAGTTCCGCCTGCACATCACGGCGCTGGACGCCATCGCGCCGCACGCCCGCTACAAGGTGTGGATCAAGCCCAACGGCGAGATGCCCTTCCTGTACGGCGGCAACGTGCTCAAGGCCCACGTCGGCCGCTGGAGCGACGACTGCCCGGAGCACCAGGGCGTCGTCGTCTACGCCATGGACGACACCCCGCTGGTAAGTGCCCACTGCTGTGCGCGCGCGCGCCGACGCCGACCACGCTGACCGTGTCCGCAGGGCTTTGGCGTGACTGCGCGCTCTACCGCCGATGCTCGCCGCCTCGACCCCACCGGCATTGCTACCTTCAGGCAGGCCGACATCGGCGAGTACCTGAGAGAGGAAGACACCCTCTTCACCACCACCTGAGACGGCCTCTGCCGCGTCCTCACCTCGTGCCATTGATACCCTGGTGGTGGATCCGCGCTCAGCGCCGTCTGTTGCACGACGGTGCGCTGGTCCATCTCATGTTTTTGATTGGGAGGATAGAAGAAAGGTGGAGTCGGTGAGAGGGGAGAAAAAAAGCATTTGGCGGCGTTTTGGCGGCATGGTCGTTCTTGTAGCTGGTTTTACATAGGGACAGAATACTATGGGACAACGACATCTTTGAAGATGAATCATCATCCGTCTTATCGTTCTGAATTCTGCTTCCGGCCGGATTGTTTCGTCTCTTGCTGCGAATTAATCCTTCAGACCCAATTGGCCTGCCCGTGAGGCTTAAATGCTTTTTCTTTTTTTTCTTTTGCTCAGAGTCGACTCGAACCAGCAATGGCATGTTTTCTTTTGAAGTCTTTGCTTGCTTTTCTTTTCTTTTCTTTTAAGCATGAGCACATCACTCCAATCGTGACGTCGTCGACAACCGTACCTTGTCAAAACGTGCCACATGGTCTTTTCCTCTAAATTCTTCTTTGTTTTCTTTCTTTCATTGGAGAAAGCAACGCCATCTTCCTCAACGCATCGAAACAACGTTCGAGAAGGACATCGCAAATTCTGGAACCTCGCGAATCCCCATCGCACAGCAAGCTAATAGATGCCGCCCCATTGGAATGGTGGTAGCAGCAGTGGAAGCAGTTCGGCGGTGCTCATCCAGCATCTGCAGGTGCCTGCCGCCAGATCCCCACATCATGCGAGCCCGTTCTCCTGATCCCTGTATCGCGAGCCGGTCCTTCTCGCCTATGTATGTACATACGTACGTTGTATGTTCTATATTGCGCAGAACATGGACCTTGTATATCGTGTCTCAAGAATGACCCATTCGATCCCGATATTGATGTTTGATCCTCACCAGGGAGCGTGTGCTCTGTGGTATCGAATAACTTGGTCGATCATGTACAGACTGAAAAAGGGGGAAAGTGTATAGTAGTCATTGAAATGACCTGTGAGTAGTCATGGACTCTGTGGGAACGCTTACGTTGCGTCGAAGCTGAAGTGACAATGTAGACGAAGTGAAAAATTCACAAACGATAGTGGAAAGGGGAGAGCGTGCGTGAGAGACAAGAGGGTATTGCCACGGAACAGGCAGTTGATCACCTCATGGGTATCGCAAGCAACAACCGAAAGAATAACACCGTTCGAAACACTTGTCTATCCGCTTCAAGGTCGGCATTAGCCAACCACCAGCTCCAAGTCCACCTGAGCGAGCTCAGACACGATCTGCGACGAAGTGCCGCCATCCCCCCAACCCGTCGGGTAAGCTTCGCGCGTCTCGCACACCAGACACGGCGGGCGGCAGTGATGCACGCGTGCATGTACATAATCGTCTTCAAACGCAGCTGCGCAGTCAGTCACAGCAGCCAGCACTCCATCAGCTGGCTGGATGCTAGCTAGCTAGCTAGGTAGGAGTATGACAGGCACAGCAGCAGACGGAACAGCGGGTCGATTCCAAAGACACCAACCCACCCATCCATCCCATCCCCCCTTTCCCCTTTCAGACAGACACGGCTAAAACCTCCGAGCCAGACAGCTGCTTGGCGAGCCCTAGCCCGTTTTCTCGCGCGCTCTTATGCATCGTGGGGGGCGCATGGACGCACGCACATACATACATACGTCTATGTATGTATGTATGCGGATGGGTGGGTGTGCCGGAAGGATGCTTCCCGTTCGTTGCGCTTGCATTGCATTGGCACAACACGCTTGTCCTGTCCATCTATCGAAGGGGAGGGGACGGGGGGTTTTTCTGCGGCGGTGCAACGATGACAAGGGAGGGAGGGAGGGAGGCATGATAATTCATGCTCTTTCTGCCCGTTACACGGCAGATGGGCGGCAGGAGTGAGTGCTGTGCCCTGCAGGCCTCAGCTTGGCTTGGCTACCCGAACCCCGAACCGGTGCTGTGGTTGTCTGGTTGGTCTTAGTAGCACATGTGATGTCGGCATAATGCGCGGATGCATGTCTGTTGCCGCAAGTCTCTGCGGAATATGCACGTACTGAATGCCATCTATTTTGTCGGCTTCAACTTCGACAGTTGCATGGATGTTTTACTTTTTTTTGGTGGCAACGTTTTCAACCTAGAATATTTCTTCTTCTCGAAGAAAAAACCGCATCTCTGCATTTCGCCCTTTGCAGATTCTAACGATGATCGCAGATGAATCCAGTCATCCCCTTCTTGCCCTGCTCTGGCGATTCAAGACATGCTATAGAAGATCGTGTGAGGTCTCCGACGATCTCGCAATCCTTGCTCTCGGACTCTACGTGCACTCGGTTCCAGTTTCTCTCTGGAGGCGTTGCGTACCCTTTCCACGCTACTTCACCCGGCACTCAGGGTCGCGGTCTGCACTCCTTAGCTCGACAGAGGACAATTCTCGTTGAAGTCACGCCATGTTTCATTTGAATGGCCCTTCCCGTAATCGTGCAGAGGTTTCTCATGTATATGGTCTGGCAATCTTGCCAAGCATGGCTCTTCAGGTCTCAGCAGCAGGGCGTTCGACGGCAAGCTTAGATTTCCAAACCTGCGAAGAATCGATCTCTTCTTGACCAAGTAAAGTTAACTCCTGACAGATGTTCACACTACCTTTCGGTCACAGAACATTCTGAACGTCTGATAGTGTAAAGACCGACCCCGAATCCGAGCAAAAGAAAGTCGTGCCTACCGCGTAGCCCCTGCATGGAATATACGACGAAAATGCTTGTACATTCTGCGAGAATGCTATCCGGGGCTGAAGATTGCATCTCAAATGTCATGCCATATGTGACGAAGTAAGCACTAGTGATTCCGAAGCCACCATCTTCACAGATGTGCTGTCAGCATGAAGAGCTGTCAACCAAGTACAGAGTGTGCATGGGGGGCATCGAAGTTCGGCTGACGCGCTGAAATCCAACGGCGTGCATGCGTGCGTAAATCTGCTGTCCCCTGGACCATTGGGTGCCCGTGGTCAGTCTGCAGGTCTAGCAGGGAAGAAGCTAAAGCCCTGGGCAGTGCAGACACTGAGACTTCCACGAACGCACTGGCCTCTGGCACAGCGTTTTTGAAACATTCGTTCTCTACGGGAACGGCTCGATTGCATCCCAAGGAATCTAATGGTGTAACCCGTCTTCGTCGTTTCTATCCATGGTGGCTGCTGTTGAATTTGCTAGGTATGTGTGCGACTGGCCACAAGATCCAATGCTGGCGCCTACAATCTGATTCCAATCGGACATGGACACTAGGCGAGACAAAGTCAACCCGGCAATCGAAGGTGATTCCCCCCCGGGAGAAGACGGTGGAATCTGTCCCGAGGGAAAGGTCATGACTCCGGCCTTGCGTGCCCAGGACGTGGAAGGTGCCCACATTTCGAGGGGGTGAGTCGGTTCTGAATGCACAGAAATCAGAAAAGTATGACATCTCGGCTAATTGCACTCCACAGATTGTCAAGTGGACCGAGGAGAGGGTATATCGTCGCACATTGAGATCGATATGGCTCCAGCACTGTGGATTACGGACGGAGCTGCCGGGTTTGCGGTGGGAAACTTGCAGGTTAATGGTTGCAGATATATAGATAATGGATGTGGACCCAAGGATCGGATGCGGGAGAGGGCTTAGCCGCATGATTCGCGAGACAGGGCAGGGTATGGTAATCGGCCCGTATGCAGAGGGTTTGGCGTGCGAGGAAAACTTGCTTTTGCGGATAAGGAGCCGACGGTGGAGTAGACTCTGCCTCACGCATGCATCATGCGGGCTGACTCCGTAGGCTCAGGCCATCTTGAGAAGCTGCTTTTTCCCAGAGATGGAGACATCGAAGTGGAGGCTGCAATGATGAGCACGCAGGGGATGTTGCCTCGGAGTCAGTGCCGTAGCTAGCGGTAGATAGCAACTGCAGCAAAGTGAACACACATGCATGGAGTGGGTCGACAAGTCAGCAGCAGCAACCGGGGCACATTGGGGCTCTTTGCCCAAAAAAACAGTGCAAGGAACAAACCCTTAGATTTCAAGGATTACGTGGTGGTGTTACAGAAAGTACAAAACGCCATCGCGATGCTCTTGCTCTTGCAAAAAGCGCGACAGGGTCGGTAAACGCATCGATTCGACAATTGGGTATTATCCACTTCAGTAAATGCCCTGCGTACGGTACTGGAAGGTGTCGTAACTGCCGCAGCGTTAGCATTGCCCGCCGTAAACCACCAGCATGACGGGTTAACTCACAGCCTCGTGTAGTAGCTTCCAACACTCTTTCCGACAAGCTCATCCACAAAGTTTTCCGCCTCTTCCCTGCTCAGTTGGAGCATGAATCTTGCCCGCAGAGCAGCCACAGCCTGCTGCACGCCTGCCGCGAAGCACGGCATCTGGCTCGATTTGCCCATCATATCCACAAGCATGACAATCCTATCAACGTCCTTGCGCAGCGCCTGGAATGCCTGCTTGCACAGGCTTTTGAAGAGCGCATAACCAGGGCTCCCCACGCCGCCCAGCACGTCTACGTACTCCTGAGTCAGCTTGAACGGAGCAGCCTCGAAGCCCATGCTCCCGGGTGAGTTGGACAGCATAAAGCCGAAATCGATGTGAATAATGTGGCCTTGGTTGTCGATCAAGAGGTTGCCGTTGTGCCGGTCCTTGAGCTGCAGTACGTAGCAGATGATGCTGTACGCCGCAAGCGAGCGAGCAAAAGCATCCACCGCCGCAACGTGGGCTTCGCTGTCGGGGTCGCCAAACGTCTGCACAAAGTGGTCACGCAACGTGGCAATGCGCTTGCGGGGATTGGTGCCCGCAGCAATACTGGCAAGGGTAAGACTGCGCTTGAGAGAGTGCAGCGACACCCCGTTCGTAATGGTCTCAATGAGACCAGACGACTCACCCGTCACCAGGATGCGCATCCGCTTGACCCACACGGGCACCTCGGCCTCCTGCCAAATCTTGGAGCAGACCTGGATCAGTTGGCAGGCGAAAGCTTCTTGGCGAAGATCGGCGCCGGTCTTGACGATGACACTGATAAGATCCCAGTTCTTCATCCAGCCGTAGGGCGAAGACCGCCTAATGCGTTCCTTTTTCGCTGTCCATTCCTCGCCAAACGTAGCCGCACTGGGATCATCCCGATCGCCCTTGCGCTGGATCCCCCCGGTCTTGGAGTCGTTCTCCATGCGTGCCGCTCCTGCGCTATTGCTTGCATTAGGGTCTGCAGCCGCATCGTCAAGATCCTCCGGCTCGGCGGTCAGGGCTGCCGGTTTCGGTTCGGCCATGATGCTGTCGAAAGTGGGCGTCTCATCCATGTAGAAGCTTTGTTCCTCGAGGCTCTGCATACTCGCGATGATTTTGGATTTGATCTCGGCGACTTCTGTCTTCGGCCGTTTGGATCCGCTGGCTTCGAGCTGAGCAAGCATCTGTGCCGCAGCCCGCATGTGCGTGGCAAGTGCAGAGAAATCCGGTTGATCTGGACCTTGCGTTCGGGTGGACATGGGCAGGGTCATTTTCCGAGGCACGGGGCTGCTGGTCCTGCTGGTCTCCATGTCGGAGGACCGGGGGGTGGATGCCGTACCGACCGAAGACATGGTGTGAGCACCGGTGGACGATCGTGCAGGGTTGGTTCTGACACCGGCGTAACCGTTGCTCGCCATGGCCGTCTTCGCCATGCCGTTTGCAAGCTCCTCTTCTGCAGGATCTTTGATGAGCAGGTCCTTACTTCCAAGATCGCCCTCGGTCGGCTCGAAGACGCTGTCGACGCCAGGGTCTGGTGGTTTGTCCGGGATTATTGCTTGTCTTGAAGATTCCGAGAGATCGAACAGACGGCGCTTATTCATGCCCTTTTCGGCAAGCAATCGGGTCAGCAGAGTCTGGTTGACGTCCGTGTCCGGATCGAAGTCGAAGTCTTCCCGAAGCACTTCGACCATCAGCAAATACGGAACACGCTCGGCACTGTTGAGGCTGGTGGCTTCTGCTGGATTGAGCCGGACAATGCGGTGGTGCATGCTATGGGCTGCGGCGCCATCCTGCAGCGTGGGCGGGCAGATTAAGGGGATGTCGACCTCAGCGGGAAGGTCCTGGGCTATGAGGGCCAGCTCAGCCCGCAGAGCGCTGAGACGCGCAGGCTTGGGCACAACGACCAGCCTGTTGGAGATGTCTTCCAGAGCGCTCAGAAACTGCGTCTCGCTGCGGAAGTAATTAGAGCGCAGGATGCGGATCTTCTGCGACCTCGTCAGAGCGCTGGGGCTGAGTGGACGCGGGGGGCGCGGTTCGCGGCGCGGCGCAAGCTCGACAGGGCGCGGCGTGAGACCTGCTGTGGCCGGGGGCGTGGGTATGGGCGAAATGTTGGCGCTGCGAAAATCAGGCAGCGACGAGGAGCTCAACCGGGCTTCCTTGGTGGCGGTCAGCAGCGAGGGCCGCTGCACAGCGGAGGCGGCGCGCGACTGCTTCGCAGCTTGCCGCGGAGGAGTCCGCTGGATTTCCAGCGGGGGCACCTTGGAGCGGGTGGTCGGGGAGACTGGGGATTCAGGCTCGTTCAAACTTGGGGCGCCTGAGTGCGGCCTTGGCTTCTTCGGGCGCGGCGCAGCTCCCACGGTGTTGCTCCGCGCCAGCTTCTGCGGCTGTGTCTGCGATGCGTCTGATATGGTCTCGGCGGACATGCGCGGCTTGCGGGCCTGGGCGACGGCCAATGGACCAGCATGGCGGGGGAGGAAGGGGGCGGCGACGCTGGCGAGGACGATGCTCGAGAGGACGGTGACGGGCAGCACGTTGCCCCTGATGCGGTCGCGGTTGGCAGGCTCGGAGGCGCCGAAGACGATGCGCTGGACCTTGTTGTACAGGCGGCGGCAGGTCTTGAACGAGTCGGACTGCGGGTTGGCGGCGAGGTCGTGGAGATAGCTCTGGAACAGCCAGAAGGTCTGTAGGGGGCGCGCGGTGAGCAGTGTTGGCGGGACGGAAGGCAGCAGGGCGGCTGGAGGGAGCGGGCTTACGAGCAGGGCGGCATTGACCGACTCTTCGCACAGATCTATGATGAATTCCTCGAGGGCCATGGACTCATTGTCGACGCTGATGAGCAGGTGGCACAATTGCGGCAGGAAGAACTCGATCTCGGCGTAGGAGAAGCGGCGCAGCTTCGAGCAGAGCGCATAGTGGATGCCGACGTGATCCGCATAGCGGCTGGGGCGGCGCCAGGCGGTTAGCAGGTGAGGCTCGGGGCGGCGAAGGGACAGAAAGCTTATTGCGGGGAGCGGCGGCGGCGAGAAGGGAGGGGAGCACACACGACAGGTAGGCGACGCTGAGCGATGGATCGTTGTTGAAGTGATCCGACTCGAGGAAGCGCTCCAGCAGGTTCCAACTCATCGGGAGTGGCTCATCGGGCGTGCGGGCGAGGGATGGGGCGGCAGAGAGGCACAATTGACATGCGGGTGAAGCGTGAAGCGCAAGGTGTCGGCTCCGAGCCGCCGACTCGAGCGGCGCGCCGCAACCGCGACACCCTCCGTCACGCTGCACAAAGACCTGAGACGTGCTCGCGTTCACGCCTGCGACCTGCCTGCTGCGTCCGCGCTGAGCTCGACGCACGCCTGGCCGAACGCGGGCTGCCCTGCTGGACGAGTCCGCCAGCGTCGCGTTGACGCCTGCGAAAAGCAACGCCCTCATGCCCGCCGCCTCGACGAACTACTGCTCTTGCAGCGTCGACGCGCCCCACATGGCCGACGTCCTGTTCTTGTGGATCCGCACGTCCAGCGCCCGCCCGTCGTCAAGCAGCAGAGGTGAGAGCGCATCAGAAGCCGCCCGGCGTCGACCGTTTCGCCCCGAGCGATGCCGTTTGCTTTTTCGGCAACCACGGCCTCCAAGCCAAAGGAAGGCCCACGTCATGACGTCCTCGGGGAGGCCCCAATTGAGCGGACACCGCGGACTGCGGCAGCTTCTCGCCCGAAGGCTTCGCAGAGGAAGAAGTTGTGCATGTCGACGATGATCAGCGCCGTCGACGTCTTGAGCGTCAGGTCAAAGCCAGTGCGAGTCGAATGCAGCCAGAAGCGGCGCGTCTGTGAGAGAGGCCATGCTGCGCGCATCCGATCTCCAATGGGACGCAAAGGAAAGCTCTCCAGCACGAGAGCAGCAGAGGCGCCGCGCAAGTAGGACGCAGCAGAGACGGAAGCGCAGCGAGCGACTGCAGAGGCCGCAGCGGCACGTGACGAAGAGCCGCGCAGGCAGCGCTGGTGGCGCGTCACGTGGCGGGGCGCGACGCGGTTCTAGGCGCGGACGGCTGCAGCAACTTCACCTCAAAAGCAACGCGCGCATGCTGTGCCAGAGCCACCTGTACCACGCATGCCACTCCTGCAATCGACGCTGCCCGTCCCGCGCCGCCGGCACTCCGCCTGCCGCCAGGGATGCCCCCCCTGCTCCTCACCACCACCTCCCGCCCGGCGATCGTGGCCTCTTCATCCGGCTCGCCAGCGTCAGCTTCCCCGGCCGGCCCTGCGCGCCGCAATCTACTCTTCAGGCACTGCGAGCTGTCACACCATGCAGCCCGCAAATTTGACGGATGACCGCCTGATGATACGACCGCTTCCTTTGCGCCCACCCCGACTGATGACTCTGCACCGCGCCGTTTGCAGGCCCTACGCGGCTCCAGTCGCCCGCGCCGCCTGCAATGCGCCTCGCTGGCGCCGTTACGTGCGGATGTGCGACACCAGGGTCTGCGTCGCGCCAGGAACGCTGATCCGCTGCCCGCAACCTCCCGTGGCGCCGCCGTTGGCCCTCGCCGCCCCCGGCCGCGCTCCCAGGCGCTTGGGATAGCGGTGAAGAAGCTCCGCCCTCCCAGGAATTCGCCTTTCAGCAGCATCCCCGAATAGCCCGCATCCACACGTGGTCTGGGCCGCTGCATGACATCATGAACGGCCCAAAGCATGCCCTCTCGACACGATTTGCGCCAGCCCGCGATGTTCTATCTCATTCAGCAAACATGTACATCAACTCTCCGTGTGTCACCCTTGGGCATGATGCCGGATGCCATGTCTCTCGCCGCCGCACCCAATCAGCCCTGGCCCGCGGCCGCCTCCTCTCAGCTCCCGGCCCCTGCCGCATTCCAGCGCGTTACACGCTCGACGTTGTTGTGCGAAGCAGCTAATGACGATGGCCTTGCCAGCCGCTCCCATCCTCCCCCGAAACGGCCGTGGCCTTGCAGCAGTCTCTTGCAGCCTGCCGCCGCCCATCCAAACTTCGGTACGCCCGGGGGGGTTTGCCAGCCATGGAATGCCGCATGCCGCTCATGACCGACTCGACCCAAAATGCTCTCCTCAATGTGGCTGATACCCGACCTTTTTGGCTCCATGCCGATCATGCTACGGCCCTCCTGCCAGCACACCCCCTTCCCCGGCAGACCGCTCCTTTTCCTGCGTGGCCCTCCTCCCCGAGGCGAGGCTGAACATGAAGATACGAGAACTCGAGCCCTCGATCGAGATGATCGACGCCCTTGCCAGATCCGATTAGATTGGCGCCGGATCCGGGCTCCTTGCCTGGCCTGGCGATTTCTTCACAAAAAAGCACATCCCGATGCGCCAGTGTCCCTGACCGGGGTGACCAGACGTAGGGGTGTTGGCCAGCGGACGCATGCTTCTGCAGGCATCCGTGGATCACGCACCTGCTTTTTTTCCCTCGAAATTTACAAGTTTGCATTGTGACACAGGCTTGACAGCCCTGGGCAGACCAGATCAATGCTCTGATAACTCTTGCGAGACGTAGTGGCTCGGTAGGTATTTTAAGAGGTGCGCGGTTGGACCCTGAGCATGCCTTCAGCCCTCAAACACCGCCCGCTCCCTCCTCCCTCCTCTTTGCTCATTTAAGGTTCAGCCCATAGCTCCCGCTTCTAGGATCTCGTCCATCATTCCGCGTCTCTCCCCCGTCAGCTGCCCGATAAACTTTGCCTAAGCTCTGCCTTCCCGCCTGAAGCGCTTGATTCGCCATGACTTTCCTCCGCACTATCCTCAACGAGGACTCTCCTCCCGCGTCCAATGGCAGCCGCAACACCTCGGCGACCTCGTCGCCCGTTGAAGGCCAATCCAGGCTCGGTGCCCAGAGCCCGGACTCGCGTGGTCTCGAGAGGATGTCACTCGACTTCGTAGCTCCAGGCAGCCGACCGGCCCCACACCGCGCCGGCAGTCAAAGCTCGTACTACTCTGCCGGCCATTCCAACTACAGCTACGGGGCCGACTACACCACGCACTCGGTTCATCTTCGCGGCAGCCAAGCCCCGCATGCACGGCCCCAGTATGCCAATGCCTACACCTCGACGTCCACCCAGAACTCGCCGTGGACCTCGGTCAACTCGAACTCCAACTACCGTCGGCCAAGCACCGCCGGCAGCACCACCTACTCGGATGGCGAGCTTACCGACCCCGACTCCCCTTCGTCCTATTCAAGGCAATCTCCCGGCAGCACTTCGAGAGCTGCTCAAACCGACCCACCCCGTCGGGAGCCCCGTCACACGTATGGCGAAGAGGAGCGCGCTTTCATCATGGTCTGCGCCATCATACGTGGTATGACGTGGAAGGAGATTGAGAAGGAATTCCGCGAACGCTTTCCTGCCGGCCAGAAGCGACGCCATCAAGAAGCCGGTCTGTGGCCCACGTACCCCGAGCAGCAGCGTACGGCCGGTGGCCTCACCTGCGCCTACTATCGCATTCGCGAGCAATGGGGCATCCCGAAGGTTCGCGGCGTTTCGGACGAACAGAAGCCAGAGGTCAAGGCCGTCGTCAAGAAAACGATCTTGAGCATGCACGACTTTCCCGACCTGCAGACGTTCGTGCAACAGTGCCGTTAGGGACCGCAGCCACAACGCTACTCTTCAGTGAACTCTCTTGTTGGATAGTCGTGTCTGTTATGGAGTCGGCTTCTCTCAGTCCTCCGTGGTGTTTCCTTGGTTGTCGAGTCTGCGATTTCTCACTTTGTTGGCGCCATCTACGTGCGAAGTGCTACCGTTTCAAATCTTTCCCTCTTACTGTGGCTTATGGCGCGGATCTTTCTCATCAACGCCTCGCCGGGTCTGGTAACTCGGGGTATGATGCGATAATACCTCAAAAAGCTGTTGACCATCTGTTATTCCGGCCCCCTTACTCGCATCACTAGACAAGGAGGCCATTTGAAAACCCACACGCTTCTTTTCCTCTACGTCTCCTAAGCCTTCCCGTCTGTCAAGCATGTTATATGGTTGGAATGCATAGCCTTGAGTATTTATATGCGCTTGAATAAGCTCTTGCTCGACACATGTCGTGCCTCCTACCACGTTTTGATCTGCTGCTGCGCAACACATCCAACCCCTTAGCCTCAGCCCTGAAGACCCTTAACGGTGCCTGACTGATCGGATTCTTGAAGGTTATTTCTTCTTGCAAAGCGCTACGGCACGGCTGACAGGATCAGCCATCTTCCGCTCACCGCGTACCGGGTAAGTAGTGAGACACACCTTCCCTTCAACGGAACTTCCTCCGTACGTAGGCGTCTCGTCTAATCTAGGATCGACCAACGGCTGACCGGGCGGAGGGAAACTCTCCGAATCGCTGTCACTGGTGGGCTTGTTTCTGTGGCATGTGGTCGTTCTCCGAAGCCACAGTCTCCGGCCGGGACCACAGGCTGCACAACCTATCAGCATGACCACATGCACATGAACTTCCGCTTGGCGATGGTTCTGACTCGGTCCATCAAGGCACTGACGGGGTACCGGCTTGTGGACCTGCGTCAAGAGCTGTGCGGTCCCTGAATCTAGGACTACTGCATGGTCAGGGAGGTGATCCCGTGGAGCATATATGCGACGTGTATTTTCGTATCTCGGGACGACAATTGCTGTAAGACTATTCCCAGACATCTGGATCACCTGCCTAGCACGGCCTTTCCTCACTAGCTGGCCTGCAAAAGACAGATGTGCGAAGTGACCCTTGCTCCGTAGCGCTCTCCCACGCTTCAGGGATTGGTACACAGATACACAGGCGATGCCCCCACACAGTATTCTTTCTTTTCTTTTTCACCGACTCGACCATGGCAGCGGGAAAATGCATAAAATGCCTCCCACTTCGCGCTACACATCATTTCTAGGAAGCATTCTACAGCATCACTCACACTGCGGCCGGCCGTTGCTGGCAGCAGCCCACGAGTCGACATGGACGCCAGGAATTGAACGATCAGACCGGCAGAAGTCACTTCAAGGAGTCTCGTTCTGGCCGCCGCTCAACATGCCTCCGATGCGTCGAATCCCACTGTAACTCAATCTCCAGCGGGCTCCAGCACTGCCCAACTGCCTGACGGGATGGGCACAGAGTACCATGGCCCGTCGACATTGAAGCACATACGGGACACAGCCAGGTGTTGACGAGCAAAAATCTATTGGACGAGAGGATTCCGGGTGAAAACGCCGCTCGCAGCCTCCAATCTCGGAGCACCCCCCGGACTTCGCCGTGCCATGCAGCCCTTCGGTTTTCGCGCAGCGTACTCCTGTCCGAGATGGGACGAGCATCCCTGACCGCGCAGACGCAGGCAGAGCAAGCCGTTCTCGATCGAGCGCGACGGTCGTTCCCGTAAAGAGGTGGCTGCTTCAGGCCTTGCATCGGTTTGCCGCTTGGAATGAAACGAGCATGGCATTCCAGCCACAGGGGCAAGCATCACTCACGCACGCCCGTCTGACGGGCAGACAGCTCACTCATCACGGCCGGGCAGCACGGCACGGCACGGGACTGCCAGCAGCGCGGATGGATGTGCGTGACGCACCACCCACCACCCATCATGCCTTTTGCCCGTCCGGACGGTCACTTTCTCTCGACGTATCGCCGATCGCCGTCAGCGGCCGGCAGTCCCGCCGCCAGCTCCGGGGCCGGCTGCGCGATGAGGCAACAGGACTAGCGGAGGCCCGCCCGCCTGGAGCAAGAGAGCAGAGCAGCCGATGTCTCGATCCAGACGGCGGGTAGTAGGTAGGGGTCGGTGGACGCCGCCTTGGCACAGCACCGGCGACAAGTCTCCACTGACATCATCCTGCAGCAGCTCCACGTTCCCCCATCGCCTGCATCCAACGCCTGAGCTCCTCGCATGCGACCCCACCGCGGCCCAATCGCGCCTGTTGTACGAGCCCGGAGCGGCGCTGGCGCCTACATACGCGCGCCGGAAGGGGAGCCCAGCGCGACGGAGATGAGAAGCTCGGGCGGGCCAGTGAGACGCGGGCGTTGGGTGGAAGTGCCTCCGGGGGGGGCAGCAAGGGCGGGCAAGCGGGCGGGCGGGGAGCGCGCGTCCCGGCACCGGGTGGGCGTGCTGTGCTGCATCCATCCATCCATCCATCCTCTCTCTCCCCAGCCCAAGCGTGTGTGTGTGGCTGACCACGGTCTCGATCAGTCCGAGGCGTGGGGATCCTCGACGCCGTGTGACGGCCGATCTCCGCGCAGCAGCGCTGGCTGGGCTGATCCCGTCCGTCGGCAAAACGACGCGCAGCTAGCAGCTCTCACCTCACCTCTTCGTCCTGACTCCTCAGTGCCGGCCGCCGGAGCTAGCTACGTATCTCGTCAATGAACCTTCCGTTGTCGCCGTCGTCCTTCCGTCGGGCACACACACACACACACACACACACCCGCCTCTCGCATGCAAATCGCCCCGTTACTTCCGCCGCCGCTGGAGCAATGCGAGCAAGACGCAAGAGTGGATGGCTCGTCGAAGTGTGTGTGTCGAGGGTAACTGCAATCGACCGTTTAGCCGCCGCTAACGTCCGTCATTTTTTGACTTTTTTTCCCCCCCGACCCCTCCCTTTTCGGCCCCCGGACCCGGTCCTTGGCCCTTCACTCCCGCATCTTTAGCCCCCAGGATCCCATCTTTGTCCTAGGCTCCTCGGCCAGCTAGGACCAGAGGAGACGTCCCTTTTCCGAATCCTTCTTACCTCCCCCGAACGACGATCACTCGCCTCCCCCGTCCACCCTGACCCCATCCATCCGCCTTTCCTCCTCGCTACCCAGTCTCGTCTCTTTTGATCCGCTTGCCCTTTCAGGGATGGCGAGCCAGCTAGGTAGGCAGGCAGGCATCCGGACACCCGCTCACCGAAGGCAGGCCAGCTTAGCGGCTGTGGCTGCATCACTGACACGCACGCGGGGGGCCTGCGTGCATGCGGTGTGTTGTGCTGCGCCTGCATACACCACGGGGATGCGCACGCACGCATACATACATACATAACACATCTATGTATACATGAGTGTGGCGTGCGGCGGCGATTCTGTGGCATGCACGTATACGTATGTATGTGGTGGCATCTCATCCGTACGTACATACATACATACATACATACGTTGCATGGCATACACGCCCCCCCACACCATTGCGCCTCACACACGCAGGATGCGCCTGGAATGCCTGCGCTTCAAGGCTTAGTTAGGCTGCGACCGAGAGGGAAATGGCAGCTACGGGCGTAAGCGAGCGCTCCAATGGCTGCGACGGAGCTGGCCCCGAGCGGAGGGGCGGAAGATCACCGGGAGGCATTGTGACTCGTCCGTGTTGTTGTGGGAGGCGGGGCGGAGAATCTCTTTGGTGTGGGAGGACTGCGGGGGGCGGGTGGCCATGGTGGTGTTGAATCTGTCTTTTTTTTTTTTTTTTGCTCACTGTCTGGGCTGCGGGCATGGTTGCTTCTGGAGCGCTCTGCTGCTGTTGGACGTGGCACTGGAGGGAGGCTTTTTAATCCTTTCTCCTGGATTGGAATGCTGGCGGATGAGACGAGTAGCAGGAACTGCCTGCTAGGCTTGAGCAAAAGTTGCTGGGGAAGATACAGATCTACTTTTCGGGCCGTGTGTGTCGAAGCAGCGGGCGACGGGCATGCCCGAGGGTGCGTTCGAAGATCAGTGTTTCACTATCGTCCCATCTCCTACTTTCAAGCCCAACCTCTTTGTGGTTCACATGCTTGAGGTGAGCTAAACTTACGATAATGATGGGATTCTCTTCCTCCGAGCCTTAGGGCTGCATGCTCCAGTTCAGGATTGTTCTGCATTCTCGTGTGTTGCTCTACACGCTCCTTTCGCATCTGTTCTTTTTGACCTGTTTTTGCTTGGCCTGCTTCGTCCGATGCTATTAAGGACGGGCCCTGACAGCCTGGACATTATCGGAGCTGGTAAGACAGTGCACCGGACTAAAATGCCTCGGTGTGGGCTTGTGTTTCTTCTCCTTCCCGAATGATGCTCGAGGATAATAATCATCTTGCTTTATTGCTATTATCAGCTTGTCTTCGTATCTATATGATCACCCTCTATCTCCAGAGCATCGGGGCCTACCTGGCTGGCATGTTAGAAAAACGACCAGCATTTTGCTCCGCAGCCAAAAGAGCTCTAGTCCACGGCAATGCGGAATCGAGGTGAGGCACAGGAGTCTGCTACGAGTATTTCCCCATTCAAGCTTGCAATTCGGCTTTGCAACAAACAGACTTCCTTCGCAGACTTGGCACTGTCCTCAGTATATAACAAAAACCAAAGGAAAAAAGACAAGAACACATCTTCTCGCCCTCAATAATTCCTTCGGACTAAGCCTACCGACCACAAACAAACCATCTCCACCGGCCCACCGCATCCCACCAATCCACCATCATCCCGCCCCCATCCCACCCCCTCCCCCCAAAAAAAAACCAAGAAAAAAAAAACCCCGACACCCTCCAAACCTACGCCATGCCCCGCCCCTCGAGCCCACACGGCGCAGACCCGCGTCCCCCAGAGTCGAAGCGCTGACGTGTAAGTAAGCTCGAGTCCGGCTCCCCGAACGCTGCACGCCCTCAGGCGCGAACGGGCCGGGGGGTGCACCAGTTAGCGCGCGCGCGCACCCGCCTAATCAGCGTCGACGACAGCCCTGGGCACTCAGCCCCTGCAAGCACCGACCGACCGTGGGCCCCAGTAGGTAGCTCCCTCCCGCTCCCGCCTGCCGCTGCCGCTGCCGCTGCCGCTGCCGCCAACCTCGGCAGATTTGTTTCGTCGTCGGATGGTGTACTGGCGGCGGCGGCGGCGGCAGCGGCGGCGTCGGCTAATTCGATGGACGCCGCTGGGGATGGGATTAGTAAACGTGGAGCTTGACGCGAGAGATGGCTGCGGAAAACGTGCTCTTTTTTCGCAGCGGGGTTCTTGGTGAAAAAAAAAATAAAGGGAATAAGGACTTGCGGCAGATTGCCTGATTTTTTCAGGCACGGCAACACTACCCACGTGACGAGAGGAATCAACACTGGAGTTGACGATCAGGGGAGAACATCCTGCTCGAAGGAGAACCAATCATCTCATCTGAGGTGGACGGCTGGTCAAGGCGATGAAAAAGGAAACTACTCCGACGAAAATAGCCGCCAGGCCACCAAGGACATGAATCGTGACACGGTGTGGATCGGGAAGGGAACGTCGTTTCATTACCGGCACTCTTTCTGTAGGGCTGTGATATGCAGAGAGTTTCATCATACATCATCCATGAAAAGTCCACAGCTACTTTCATTAACACTTCCAACTCAATTTGCCAATCTGACTTCCAGCTCCAAACGTCAGTAGTGTTCAAAGCCTAGTCCACAGAGCGAGTACAAGCTTTCAGGCCAACTATGGAAACGGACAGACTCGGACCAGGATCAGAGCTTGCATTCCTCACCATCGTTTCAGATTCTACGGGGCAATCAAGCATCTCACATACTCGATCAATACTTGAAATATCTATAGTCAGCAAACCATTTTTCACCCTCTTTCCCTTCCATGAACGCCTGCTACGAATTCGAGAAGACGCGTTCTTTTGGCAGGTTCTCTCCCTCATTTCTCTCCGCAATCTTTCACATTTCCCAAAAACCCCGAAGCACATCTTTACAGCATCGACAATGTAGAACAGAAAGGAACTCAATCTATTTCAACTTCTATAAAGTACGCCATCTTCCCAAGGAAGATAACAGACCCTCCCGGTGAAGAGTCCACATAACTCAACTCCTTCCTCTTCCAATCCACCCGCTAGCCCATCAGTCACCATTCCAACACATCCTGCGGTCCTTCGTATCCCTACCCGTCCACCAACAATCCCCCAGTAGCAACACCAGAGATCCGGCCAAGAGGGAGAAGTTTTATCAGATTTGGCAACGAAAATCTATGGAAAGACGCAACGCCAAAAACCACCAACCCGAGGAACAGGAGACATATGACGCGTACTCCGCGCTGCCTACCTCTTCCATCCACAGGGCTATCGCCGGAACTTCGAGCTTAACATTGCCAATGCGAGTCCTGCTAAAGACGCCCCTAAGATCCGGGAAGTCCTTCTCGGCAATCACGCGAGCACGTCTATCTCGACTAGCACTCGCTCTAAGTACTGCTCTGCGGGGAAGCAGTTGGGAAGGGCTCATCCGGACGTAAAAGTAGACCAGTATGTATACTTGGCTACAACCGGACGAATGCTTCGATTCTACGTGGACCTTTTGTTCCTCAACACAGCTTCGAAGCGCATAGCTAGTCACCACTAGTGAAGCGCTATGAGAGATCGATCGTCTTGGTCGAGCTCACTCACTCTTCCGTTCCATCCTTTTCCATTCCCTTCTATCGCATTCACCTCTCTTCCACTCCTCCCCTCCATTCCTCTCGCTCTACCGTTCGCCCTGCTCATAACGCGCTGATCAAGAGTTGGAAAGCCGTTGCAGCCATCCATCCATGCGCCCAGCCGCCGCGCTCCCGCTCGAAACAAAAGATCCACTTAAGCATAGATAGGTACCAGCCAGACCGGAAGCACCAGACCCCAAGGCGAAGACAAACAGCGGTACCTACCTAGCGGCGAGAGTAATTTCCTGGTTTTTTCAGCACAGCGTCCGGACGCTGTAGCTTTCCTCTCCAACACCGATCGATCGATGCTGAAGAAGTGGATGGATCAGCTCGACCGGATCCGATTGCTGTGGGCGAGGAACGGGGGTGTCGTGCGATCTGGAGAGCAAGTTCACCGCCGGTGGAAAAAGGGCTTTTCGGGGGATTGCGGGAAAGAGGTGGGTGGGAGAGGTCGACGAGGGTATAGGGTCGAGGATAGTAGTGACTCAAGGACGTGATAGCAGTTTGCAAAGACATGATCGCGGATCTCAAAAAATTGCAACGAAGCAGGTCGTTCTCAATGACGGGATAAGACTAGTAGTTGCGAGTCTAGAAGCAATGAAAAGCAGAGAACGCCAAAGAGACCGTTGCTATTTCTCACACAACGGGGTCCCGCTCTATGAATGTACTCGTTCTAATCACAAGAACACGCAGCTCCGACAATACCTTCCTATCATGACTTGTCCCTCGCTCGAAAGGTCTCGCCAGTCTATCTTCCAGATATCTAGCAACCTCCAACTAAAGCACCCAACCCATATATACCTCAAGCCTCTTTTTATCCCCACACACCCTCCCACAAACCAAACAACCACTCACTCACTCATCACTATCATCATCACTCCCCCCTACTCCTCCCCCCCTCTCCCTCAACCAAACCGGCCTCCTCCCCCACGGCCTACTCAAATCCTCCTCATCGCTATAAAGCCCCCACTCCTCCTCATCGCTCGCCCCCACCCTATACGCGTACGCGCCCTCGCCGCGCTCGTCATCGCTCGCGACCTCGTCCTCCGGGTATTCGTTTGCGTAAAAGTCCTCTGCGTTCTCGTCCTCGTCGTCCGTGTCGAACTCGCGGTCCGAGTCGCCCTGGCCGCCGCCCGCGCCGTCCGAGAGGTACGGTTCCCAGAGGGGTTTGTCCTCGGCGCTGATGATGAGGAGGCCGATGTCGGGGGGGAGGGAGGGCGGCAGGGCGAGGGTGTCGGAGGATGGGGGGATGGCGAGCTCGGTGTCGTGGGGGCCGTCGTAGCGGATGTACGTGTCGTAGACGTAGTCGCCGGCGTCGGATTCCGAGTCGATGTCCATGTCCGGACCGACGGTCGTGGGAGTGTTGTTGTTGGTGAAGGCTTCGGGGTGGCGGACGCGGTAGCGCGGGATGGGTTTGGGTTGGAATTTGAGCTTTTGGGGCGAGGGAGATGCGGATACTGCTCGCTGCTGGAAGAAGGGGGTGGGCTTGGGCTGAGTCTTGGGCTTCTGCTCTTCGGACTCGACTTCTTGCGCGAACTTCTGCATTTCGGACAGCAGGCCCGGGTCGATGGCGCTGGACGTCTTGTCATTTTGCACGCTTTTGTCGCTCGTGGCTTTGCTGCTGCGTTCTAGCTTGTTCGCGGTCGCGGCGTCGTTCTGGCCTGCAGGCGGAATAGTCGCGACTGCTGGACTCACGCTTCGAGCGGTTCTTCCAGGGCGCTTGAGCACAGGTTCGCTCTGCATCTGAGCATCGCTGCTACGTTGCGCCGTCTTTTGGGCGACATACTCGGCGATCTCCTGGGCTCCAGCGCCGGTTCTAGTTTTCTTTGGCTTCGTCTCGATGAGCGTGGCTACATTTTTGCGCTTCTGGATAGCCCCTGCGGGCCCTGACGGGATGGATGACGACGATTTCGTCGAGAGGTGAAAGCGGCGCGTAGCATGGGCGGGCGCTAGAATCTTCCGGTCTAGGGAGCGCGAGCTGGATGGGCGGGACAACGAGGCGGGCGTTGTCGATGCAGATGCAGCAGCAGTAGCAGGAGCAGTTGCTGGGGTCGCCACTGCGGAGGCGGCTGTCGTGGCAGCTGTCGGAAGCGCGCCCGATACGCTTGGGTCTTGTACGCGCCTAAAGATCGCCGGGTACGACGCCGCAGGCTGGTCCAGGGTGAAACGGCGCTTCTTGGGATCATCATGCGTGTGGACGTGCAGCGTCTCCACCGGCTCGTCCTGTCTCTTGCGCTTGATGCGCACCGTGTGTGGCAGCGTCTGTGACATGGCTGCTGACCTTGGCGTGCGCTGGCCTTGCTGGCTGCCGTCACACCTCCTGGTTCTGGGCGGGGGAGTCAGTTACCGAGCCGACGGACGGAGTGGCAGTGAATGCAGCCGCTCCGCCAGCTGGACGCCAGTGCTGATAGGCAGACGCGTCAAGAGCGGAGTTTGTCCGACGGGCCTCTTCGGATAGAACACGATTGGCTGCGGACCGGCTCCAACGACGGTTTCGAGGCCAGCGAAGGACGTGCAGGAGACGCGGCAACCGCCAGCATCGGTAAGCGAGCCCGTAGGAGACTGGAGACGGTGCTGCTGCCGGCTCATGCGCCTGTGCGGCGCGAAGGGAGTTCTTTGACGGGGAGCAGGAAGGAGCGGCCGCAGCTGGCGGGCTCTTGATGCAGAATGTGACGAAACAGTGGACAAGCAGCAGACGAATTAAGATTGACGCAGGGCGGACAAAACGGAACAGGCCCGTGTAGCGGCCGGTGGACTAGAAGGACGGCGGCGCTGCTTTGGGTTGCCGGGCGGAGAGCGAAAAAAATAACTTACGGGTGGGCCGCGTGGTGACGCGCGGGCACACCTCCTGGAAGCCGGGAAACGTGCTCCCGAGTCAGGATGGTGAGGTGAAGGATTGAGGCTCAACTGGGGTGGCAAGCGGAGAGATTGGGTGAAGTCCAGCATGAAAACGCCTCCCGCCCGACGTTCTGCCGCTGATTCAGCCCGTTTTACATTACCAAAATTACGTAATGCCCGCTTTCCCGGTTCCAGCCGTTCGCCGCGTCCGCAACGGGACGCTCGCATCACATCACGAACATGCGCAGGCCGGGCAGAGCTTGCCAGAAGCATCCTCTAGTTTCGTCTATGGAAGGGCGAGTTGTTGTGTGACCAGCTTGCATCGGCAACGCCGCGGCGGAGCCGGCGGCGCTCAGTTCCAAGTTGTCAACCCAGCAACGAATCACGTCGACAGGGACGCGGTGTCCCATGCCCTCCCGTGCGTTTACCTCCCCGTTCCAATCCAGAACGATGCTACCGTCCCATCGCGTGATCCAGAGAGAGCCGTTCCTCGCCCTGCCCAACAAGACGCGCCATTCCAGCTCAGCGTGGCTTCTGGCTGACGGAACCGACGCGAACCCATAGCCTCATCCGAGCCCTCGACTGGGTCTGCATAGACGGTTTTCCGCTCAGCCATCCTCCTCCAGACACCTCAAAGCCTGCCTTAGCCCAGCGCCCAGCTAAGATGCACGGCCCGAGCCGGGCACGTGGGCAGCCCGAAGGCTGAACACCGCCGAGCACGTCCAGCAGGAACGCCGCATGACCGAGCGGTGAAGGCCGAGCTCCGACCAGAAGATCATGCCAATGATCCTTCCAGGATACGCCGCGATTGGCGCTGGCGCCGGTCGGACTTTATTAGGCGGCAAAACCGATGCAGCTCCTGTAGGAGGCCATAGCTCGCCAAGGGGGTGTGCAAGAAGGCAGGGTCGAACAGGTTTTCAACGAGGCGTTCATGCATGCTGAATTATCTTTGCTGACAAGAGTTATCGCCCAAACGAACAGTGGCGGGGCTGATCGCTGGTCCGTCTGAGGAGGTGCCCGGGGATCCTTGCAAGGCGCTGTTCGATCGCAGCTGTCATCTTGATTCGCTGGGTCGTTCTCCCGAAGAGCTTGCTGGGTTTCAACGGCCTTTGTGTGCTGTCATCTCCGGTCTAGAGATAGGCATGGCTGAGCACTTTGCTGATACGATGACACTTCAAAGCGTTGATGACTCGCGTCCTTTACCCATCAAATTCCTGACCGAACCAAGCCGAGTGCCACCCCTTGGCCCTGTGAGTCCGCCGGTGTCGATGTGCCAACCCGCTGATCCGAGAGGCCCCGAAGGCGCCAAGGCACCCTTGTCAGCCTCCTCCATCTCTTCGGGCTCAGAGCGCGGACAAGTGTTCTTTGATGCCGTCACTTGTCACTCGAAGATGATGCCACCGTCTACAGCAGCGCACCAGCGACGAAGAAGCTGGCAAGACTGCCCGCCGTCAGCCCAGCCACGAGGCACAGCCCCATGAAACCTCCTGCCGCCTCCCTCTCTTCGACATCCACCCATTCGACGGCGCCCATCATGCACGTACTGCCCAAGAAACCGTTGGTCAGTCCGAACAGCAGCTGCACGACGAGGTAGAACGCGTCGCTGTCCACCGAGGCGCCGCGACCGCGAACGTTGCAGAGGAGGTACAGAGGGATGAACACAATGCGGCACACGGAAAGGGCGAAGACGACGCGTGGCCGCGAAGTCAACGAGAAGGCCGGGATTGCCGGCAAGATGCGACCGGCCAAGTCTCCGGAGTTCCAGAACAAGAACGCAAGAGGGATGAAGGCTGACGACTGGAAGAGTCGCGGTGCAGACTCGGGATTCCGGACGCTCTTGATCTCCTGCGTGAACACAGGGAATACCATCGTGATCGCAAAGGTGAGAAAGACGGCGGCCGACAGCCAGATGAGCTTGCGAAGCAGCGTTAGGAGCGGGACGGGCTCCCGGACCGGTCCAGACGATGCATTGCGCAAGTCATCGATGCTGTCGGTGACATTCTTGGCATGAGGCATAGAGCTCCGCCTGGACAGAAGGTAGAAGAAAGCCACCAGCGTGAGCGCGGAAATGCCAGTGGCGGTCATGAAGTACGCAAAGGCTGACTTTGAAGATTCTTGCGCCGCTTCCTTGTCCCCTAGGTCATTCGTAGGCACAGAAAGGACAGATAGGATTTGCGCAACGGCGGGGAGTACGCCCGCCACTCCCTGGCCGGTCATGATGGCCTGGGTGTACTCCTCTCGTCCGAAGCCCGAGACATAAGCGAAGACACCATTCTGGCAGAGCGAAGTACCAAAACTAGCTGCGCCAACCATGACAATCATGAAGCCGAAGTACACCGCAGCAGAGACATCGAGAAAATGGCGGGTTGATATGGCGAGGAGAGTGAAGGTGAAGATGTTGATGATGAGGGCGGCCATGATGCGCCTGGGATAGGAAGCGCTGGCCTGGAGCTTGGCCAGGATAAGCATGGAGCCTAGGTTTACAGTGGTGGAGACGGAGAGTTGTGAAGATTGGAAGGTGTGCAGGATCTTCTCGCTGGACTGGAAGCGGCGCTGAAAGTACGGCCCGGCAGCAAGAAACATGTTCCTGGTCGCCGTTAGCAGAGAGCGCGACATAGTTCAGCGCACCAAGCATACCAAGCCCACAGCATAGCAACTCCGAGAAGGAGGAAAATGGAGTAGTCCAGCCATGAGAAGGCCTCCTTGTCCTCCTCTTCCTCGATCCTTGCGCCATCCGGGGTCTCAGAGCCGCCCTCGAGCGGCTCGTAGGACTGGTCGTGTTGAAGGAGCTTCCGGACCCAATCCATGCTGTGCGACGGGGCGATCAATCTTCAGAGGTCGTTCTGTGAGGTGTCCAGTGAGGGTGTGAGATTTCCGGTGACGGGAGCGACGAAGAGCGGGCGGAGGGTGCGGCCAGCACGGTGTTCCGGAAGGGGCGCTTGGAGCTGAGCAGCGCGGCGGCAGAGGCGATAGAGCGGTCCAGGGCTACTCGGGCTTGAGGGTCGGTGGAAGCTGTATCTCAAGCTTCGCAGGCGGCGTGTGTACGCGGAGTCAGCTGGGGGACGCGACGTTGTGCGTGAGCGGCGCATGTGAGTCGGTCATGACGCCCTCGCGCCAAGCCCGGAGACAAGGCGGCGATAAGCGCAGCCAATCCCGCTGCCCCAAAGACGTAACAATCCACTCCAGCCTCCCATCTATTGGAGATGCGATGGACAAGGCAGCGGGCAACATCAGCACTCATCCGTGGAATCGACGGCGGCAGAAGCAATCTTTGTGAATCATGTTTCCGGCTGCCAAGCAGCCAAGGCATGCTTTTAGCTGCTCTATCTATGAACCAAGTGCCGAGAAGACCGCAATCCCAATGCTCATTTGCCTTGCATGCACGCTTTGTGCGCACCGTAACGCCGGCGTTCCGTCTATATGCTCGCAATACATATCTACTGGGGCCTCCTCAGCGGGTGCGCCTCCGTATTAAAAACCCACTCATCGAGACTGACGAGCTCCGGGTCGCTGAACGTCAGATAGTAATACTTGAGCGTTTCTGCCATCCAGAAGCTCTCGCAGCTGTCCACCTTCTTGACGTTCTCCGGCGACCCGACATCATTGATCGCCGCATTGCCCAGCTCCGTGCGCGTGTACCGCTCGACCGCCTGGAACATCTTCCACGCCTTGTCCTGGAAGCGCTCGTCGCCCGTGATCCGATACATGATGAAGACGCTCTCAATGGCCTCCGGCCGCAGGAGATAGCGTCTGTCGACGAGGTTTGTGAAGCCGTATGGAATGCTGTACCGCTCGGTATACTTCTTGGCCACCTCACGTCCTGCCTTGCTGTTGCGTGCTGCAACCCCGTCATACCAGCGGTCTTCGTCCCACAGGCACTCGTCGTCCTCCTCGGTGCAGGGCACAGCGTGAAAGATTTCGGGCATGATCCCGGTCGGCGTGCTTTCGTAGGCCCAGATGCATCCGTCGGTGAGCTGCCGGGCCGTTTGCAGCTCGTCAGGGCGGTTGAATATCTTGGCGGCGATGCCCACCATGCCACCGGTGAAGCAGGCCAGGTGCTGCCCTTCGGGCTCAAGCTTGATCTTATTGGCCGACGTGTACCGCACAGTGCCCGACAGCAGGAGGTCGAGATTATCCCGGTTCAGAGGCCGGAAGAACATGTACTTCTTCGCCGCCTCGATGGCAGTCTCGTACATGGAGCGGTACTGATCTTTCACGCCGCCGAGGAGCATCCACTGCTTGGGGAAGTATTCGTACAAGGAGTCAGACATTCCGCCAAAGGTGAATGCCCGGTCGGCCGAGAACGAGTTCTTCTTCGGGTTGACGGTGATGGGCCACAGGCCAGGGATCTTGGTCATGTTTTGCTGCAGCTCGAACTCGTCGGTGATGCGTTGGATGGCGTCGTAGAACTTGGGGTCGCCGGTCAACTGCGTGAGGCGGGTAAACTCGAGGCTCAGCGAGCCAACCTCGGCGGAGACTGCCGAGTTTGACGCCACCTGCTCTGCATTCAAGGTGCCCTTCATCCTCCAATCCCAGCGGCTGACGGGCATGCGGTTCGGCGTGTCGAACGCCTGGTACAGCATCTCGCCCAACTCGGTCGCCTTGTCCAAGAGAGTTGAGTACCGGCCACCGCTCAGATCGTAGGCGGACATCAAGCCGCCCAGATAGCGGATGGTGGTCTCGAAGACGTTAAGAGAACCGAGATCGGACGTGGTGAAATCCACCTTTTTCAAGGCATTGACAGCCATTTCGAACTCCTCGTGCAAACCCATGATCCACAAGGTGTCCAGAGTGTCAACCAACGAGGCACCCCAGCCACCGAACGGGTTCTTGAAGCTGCCCGAGAGGGGGGCAATCTCATCCTGAAGCCACGCATGCTTCTTGTAGCCCTCCCACGAGCGTACAAAGCTGTCCCTGACGGCCTGCAGCCGCTGCTCCCGCTCAATGCCGCGGTCGGTCGATTCGCCAGCGGGTTGGTCGAACTGGATCCTGGGAATGGAAGTGGGTCTGCTCGCCGGGAGCGAGGTATAAGACGTGACGGGGTAATGTTCTGGCACGTCCTTCCAGCGGATGGGCTGCTGCAGCTGCCTGTCTGCGTAGGAACGCAGAGGCACTGGCGGAGGAGGCTCGCGGACGGAGAGCTTGGAAACATGGAAAAGAGCGACGATGGCGCAGAAGGCGAAGAGCGACAGGAGGGTGGAGCGGCGAAGGAAGGGCATCTTGCCTGGGTCCACTGGCAAGACGGAGAGCTCAGCGGCGGCGGGGAAAGGAAATCATAGGACCAGCGGGCACGGAAGACGTCTGATATGAGCCCGCGAACGGCGAAGGGGCGGGATGGCGGAGGTGGAGAGCTCGATGTTTGGAACGCCAGCAGTTGCGGACCGAAACGCAGGAGAGACGGGCCTGATCTTGGCAGGGTGAGATGGAAGGAATGGAAGGAATGGATGGGGGCGCGCACGGAAAGGGAAAGGCAGACGACGCGAGAAGAGGCGGAAGGAGAGCGAGAGCATGAAGCTGGAAATAGCACGAGGTTAAGGAGAAGGTAGGTACGGGAGACACGAGCAGGATCCTGGCAGCCGTCGTCCGCTTGCGGTATCGATAAACCGCATGGCGTCAGAGTCGCGCCCTCACCACCGCGGGCCCTGCTTCACCAGCTGTCAATCCAAATGTCCGGCCCACACGCCAGTCGCGCCAGTGACGATCAGCCAGCAGCGCAGCGCAAGCCAGACGCGCGCCATTGAGCACCGCCAGCACGCCCAGCTGCCGTCATCGCGCACCCGTCGCGTCGAGCGCACGCTGCAGCACGCGCCCCTCGCCAGCAGCCCCACCACGCGCGGCGGGCGCCGTGCAGCGCAGTCGTCGAGCCGCGAGGAGTGAGTGAGGGCGCGGGAGAGTTCCAGCGGCGGCGATCCGGGCGGCGCCTCCGCATTTATTCGGCGCCGGTGGGCCTCTAATCTCGCTCAGCGATCATCTGCGCCGCCATGGCTGTCACCGCGTGCGTCCCCCCCAGCTCTCCGCCAACCCCTCCCCCGCTGACGAGCGCGTCCATGTAGCGTCTACTTCGTGCCCGCCGCGCAGCACGCGCCCGGCCTGGCCGAGCTGACCGACCGCCTCATCCGCGCGTACGACCCGGTGCCGACGGGCAGCTGGGGCCTCCACCACCGCGTCTTCCGCTCGACGCCCGCCTCCACCACCGACAAGTCGCCGCTGCACTGGCAGCATGTCCTCGGCCTCGGCCACCACCCCGACCGCGCCTTCGTGCACATCGCCGGCCCCGACCCGCCGCAGTCAGCTCCCGAGACCCCGACCACCGTCGCCATCCCGTTGCAGCAGATGGAGCCGTACAGCCACCTGCTGGGTCTGAAGTTCGGCGCTCTATGGGTCTACCGCACGGCCTCCCAGGTCACAGCCGGCGCCTCCTACTCGCTCGGAGAGTTCACCGTGCGCCTGGGCGAGCTGAGAGAGAAGGGCGGCCAGTCGACCGTCAGAGGCGCCGTCGTGTGCATCCAGACGGCCCAGCAGGAGCCGCTCGAAGGCCAAGAACAAGACGTTCTGCCCGGGCAGAGTGATACGCAGCAGGAGCTTGAGGCGGGCCGGGCCCTGGTCCGGGATGTCTGGTCCAGTTTCGGCGTGTCCGGCGCCAAGGAGGCAATAACCTCGAAACCGCTCCAAGAAGGCGACGATGCCGTGTTCAACGAGGTCGGGCTATGGTGCGAGCTCTTGCGCTTCCAGAAGTAAACTCCGCGTGCAGCTGGACAAAGTTTTGCCCCAGCACCACCTCGGGCTCAATTCCATGTGTGACCGCAACACTCACCGGCTAGCTAGGACGAGCGCGAGAAATTGAGGCAGCATTACCTATTGCATAACTCTACTGCACCTCCTGGTTCCTTGACTTGTGCATCCTGCAATGCACGGCGGCTGTCCCGCCGCACGAATCCTGCGCTTTGGGCCGCCAGCTGTCCCAGCAAACAGCGTGCAGCAAGACATGCGCCGTTGCTGAGCTGTAGCAGCGAGACATCGCCGACGCCCTGCATGCAGATGCTGTACCACCCTCCAACCGTATCTGCGGAGCGTGGCACTTTAGCCACATCGATGCCTCCGCCTCACGTTGACGGCAATAACGATTGCTGATCTGCTTACGCCTTCAAAGCATGCAACTCTGCTGTCCCGAGAACTCCGGGGGACCGAAGGCAGTCGTTCGCGTCAACGATCTCGCCGAAAGAGAAAGGATGTGTTGTCTCAGGCAGTAGTGCGGAGAATCAGCACCACGGGAAAGGTTCAGAAACTCGTGCTGTGTATCCCGTTCGTGTCTGACGCCTGCTGTGTTATGCCGCTTGCGCTATCAGATATGGTCACACTGCTGCGCTGCGCTGTGGCCGGAGCTAGCTCCTCAGTGCCCTTTGCCTCTCACGTCGCTTAGCCAGAGGAGGTGCCTCCGGCTCTTCATCTTGTTCGCCACACTGTCGGTATCCGCTCACAATCTCGTATTCTCAGCTGAGTTTAAGTTGATGTACGCATGCTCTTACTGACAATTCAGGCTAAGATTTCCTTGCGTCTGCACTACGAATCCTTGTCGGTGGAGGTGTGGACACATCGAACTCGAACATGGCTGCATGGTACTACATAAAGCCTGAAGGTCAGATCGTGGCGGTGAGTTGGTGATACCAGATGGTACGCAAGCCCCTGGCGGATGGCTCTGGGGCTTCACGAGGATTTCGGGGTTGCAGGGCCTCCCATATTGCCCCAGAGACAAAGACTTGCAGCTTTGCCTACACTCACTACGCAGCATTTGACGCCCTCACTGTGTAGCATTTGACACCCTCATGTTCAACGTTAGATTTTCCGTCCCTTTCTTACTTCTGTTTCCAGAGCTCATGATTCCTCCCGTTCCAGCATCTTGTTCCCTTGGGCGCACTTGAAGAGAAGGGCAACCCCGGACTGCGGCAGATCGGCTGAAGATCCGACTGATACCTTTCTACAGCGTCCGAGACTCGCGCAAAACCGTATTTGCCGAATAAAAAACCATTGTTTTCTTTTCATCTTACAGCTCTTCTTCCGGGAACACTGTGCCCGTAGACTCCGGTTACTCCTGCGGGAAGACATACACACCCTCCTTAAAGTCCTGCACCATGGTCTCATTGGCCGACGTCCACTGCCTCAACTCAGCTCCATCTTTGCTCTCATCCAACAACCAAGAGACCATGTTCCCGAAGACGATGCTTCCAGCATCATTCAGGTGGGTACGGTCGTCCGCGTTCAGGTTGTATGTCCACGCACTTGCGCTGCCGATAGCGTTGAGGTAGTCGGTCGAGGCCCTGTTCAGATCTATGGCAAGGGCTCCGGTTTGGCTCGCAACCGCAAGCGTCGCGTTTCGCTGCGCGGCGAGGTTTTCGACGATACGCTCGGGGCTTCCGGTGTAGGATCGGCGCGAGAGGGGGGTGACAAGAATCTACAAGAGCAAGCAAAGATTAGATGACGCGAGAGTTGAAGTACATGAGAGGTCGATTCGCATAGTGTTGCACCGCTACAGGACTTTATACAAGAGTTGAAGCACTCGTATGTGTGAATGTGGCAAGCAATTCGCCGTTCACATCCCTATGAGTGCTTCAACTTCTTACGCATGAGTGCTGCAATGCTTTACAAACTAATCTCCTATGCCCGTTGTGAAAGGCGCTGCTTACCGGAGACCCGCCCACGTCGCGCACGTCGGAGACGAATTGAGCAAGGTTTGCAGAGTATTCTTCGACACTGATATTCTTGGCGGCTTTCTGGTCATTATGGCCAAACTACGCACTGTCAGCGGATGCACACCCTCTCTTCCTCGAAACCCCCTTCCGGCGAATTTACTCGAGAAATTTCCAGATCCCCTCTCAACTCACCTGTATGGTCACCCACGGCGAGTAATCGCTCTTCGCATCCTTCACAGCCGCCAGCACGGTGGCCCAATCTCCTCCCTCGCGGAAGCTGACGGTCGTTGCACCGTTGTGGCCGTAGTTATGACCAATGGCCCCATTTCGAAGAGTGGTGTTGAGGAAGCCGTCGCCCCAGCCTCCCCCATTTGCGGATTGCACCGCCGTGGTGCTATCGCCGGCCAGGAAGAAAGCCGCTGGCTTGTCGTCGGTCACAAAAGGCGAGGCCGGGAGAGCATGCGAACCTGCAAGAATAGGTAAAAGCACCAGGACAGATGTCGGCGGAGAAAACAACATTGCTGCTGGTGCAAGTTTACGAATTGCCTAAATAGGGAAATAAAGAGAAAGCGACACACCAAGTCAGTATGTATGTACGTCTCTTTCTGCGCCGCATCTTGTCTGGAGTTTAAAAGGCTCGTTCCCCTCACCGAGTCAAGGCTCGCTTGCGGGGACGCGGAAAAACTGTCGATATTGCAGTCGCTTCCTATACTCTCGTATAGCGAGCGCCACGGGCCTCCAATGGCAACGCGCTGGAACGCACGACACTTTAGCCGCCTCGGGCTCAGATAGTCCGGGGCCTCTGCCCTCGTAACCACCTAGGCGAAGGCAACTCCGCAACTCCTTGGCGACGTCTACTTAGACGAAGGGATGAAACGAAAATCGGAAGCGAGTTGCGGCGTCCTGGCGGGGGGATTTCGTGATGTGGTCAGTATGCAGTGACGTCATGCCAGGCCTCCCTACCCGACGGCACTCAGACTTTCGCCTCTTCATCAGCGCCTTCTGTTCCGCGTAGGACGCCTGCACGATTATGTGCTTTCTGCAACAGCCCTGGCTGGAGATGATGCATTCGTCTGCCGGAGAGAGCCGTGGCTTCGATCATGTTGGAGCTGCAGGCATGTAAGGTCCCGCGTCGGCCCTCTGGCGCACAAAATGACGTCCATGTGCTTCTATAGTCCCCTTCTCCACATGACTGTAGAAGATTTCTAAGATGATGTTCCTAGATCTCAGCTAGATCGAAGAAAGCAAATGTGACCTCACAATTAAAGTCTGCGTAGCGGGAACCTATGTTCACAAACTTTATCTTTTTCCCGCCTTGGCAGCGTCAGCGATGCAGTCCAGCTCGTTATGCCTGATGAAGCCAGTGATGAATGTTGGCAAAAGCTCCTCGAAGCAATGACTTCATCCGCTGTCACACACCCGTCAAAGGTATTTTTTGTCCATGCAAAGTACAGCCATGATACAGATTTACGGGATAATGTAGATGTAAACTATTGGTCCGACTTTGAGGATCCCAATCCGGGGAGATGGAGCTCCTAAGCGGGGTCCCAGTTCTGAATGATCCTATATGGAAAGTCTCCTTGGATGATTTCCTGTAGCTACAGGCGGACGGGTTCCCTTTGATGTTGAGGCACGCAAGCGCTTGATGACAGAATGAGCAGTTGAGAACGAAATCGCTATTATTCTACATTGTCTGAACCGAGGAAATGGTGGGTGAATGTGCTTCCCAACGGATAGACAGCTATGAAGGAAGGGATGAATAGCTAAGGACGCGTTGCACTGATGCTTGGGGATTTGATCGTTTTTTAACAAAAACCATATCATGTTGAGGAAAAAGAAGCTAAGAAATTCGTGGCAGAAACCTTTGGAAAACCAATCCCCAAACGCTTGCAGACTCCCGTTCTCGATTGCCGCATGATTTATATTGATCTATGCATACAAATGAAAACGTCCTGTGGTTGGAAGGTAACCGTGCAATAATTTTGATTCGAAAATAATCTGTTCCCAGTTACAGCTGATTGATGTTGTTAAGATTCCTTCAGAAACATTTATATTTGAAGATCACTACTACAATTCATTAATTGTGCATTCTCTTGCTTGCAGTGAAGAGGATTACTAGAATTAAGTTTCTGGAGTTTAAAGGGAAGGAAACCGCTGTATTAATCAAATTCAAGTACCTTAGCGTTTGTGGATTCAGGAAGGAGTTTAACGATTGACAACTTTCTGCTCATTTTGATCTCTTCTATCTTTTCCACATTTGTAACTATTCCTCCCTGGCACGGAGTATGAGGCCTAAATTCATATGACATTGCAACAGCAATTGTCTCCCGCAGAGCTGAAGCATTTGCCCGTATGTAGAGAATAAAGACGTTACGATACCCTGAATCCGGATTAATTCGTCAACTGCTTGTGTATGGGCTTCAATATAGAGGAAAACTGAGTGAGGCGTTTACACTGCTTGCTTGACTACGCATCATTGGCAAAGTTTGTGGTTTGACTTTGCCGTATTGTTGCTGTTACGGAAACTGCTCTAAGTCACCCTCAGATATATCACCACATATTCGGGGCAAAGCTGGCAGATTGTAGTGCTCGTAAGTATGATTTCATTTTCAAAATGTTCCCTTGTAGTACAAGACGATTACGTATCCACAGACTAAGTCTATCGTAAGTTGTTTATTTCTTTCAAAACCGTCAGTCCCATCATGAAGAGCCTCTTGAGAACCCCATATTTTAAACGCCCCGAAGAGATGTAGGAAGAACTTAGTGGCGAGTTCCATTGACGTTCTTAACGCCCTGGCCCAATTGGCTGGCGACGACGGTAGCTTCCCTGACGGCACGGGCAACATGGCCCCTCACAGCGCCCTCCTCCAGAGTCAACAGACCGCCGATGGTGCAGCCACCAGGGGTCGAGACCATCTCCTTGAGGATGGCAGGGTGCCTGCCCTCTTCCAGCACCAAGCCAGTAGTTCCCTTCATCATCTGCGCAGCCATCAGGTTGGCCTCCTTCCTCGGTATGCCCATAGCGACAGCACCATCGGCCAAACCCTCGAGAATCAACGCCACGAACGCCGGGCCAGAGCCGCACAGCGAGGTGCAAGCGTCCATGAGGTGCGGGGGCAGGTGAACGACCTTGCCGACGCGGTTGAAGATCCAAGTGACGAGGGTGGTCTGGTCCTTGGACAGCGGGGGCGTGGGCTGGGAGATGACGGTCATGGACTGGCGGACGAGGGCGGCGGTGTTGGGCATGACGCGGACGACGCGGCAGGGGTTCTGGTCGCGCGGCACGCCGTCCGGGTACAGGCACTGCTCGATCTGCTCGACGCTGACGCCGGCCAGGATGGACATGATCAGCTTGCCGTGCAGGGCGTCGCGCATGCCGGGCGCGCCCAGCACCTCCTGCAGCATGTACGGCTTGCAGGCCAGCAGCACGACGTCGGCCTTCTTGGCGCCGGCGAGGTTGTCGTTGACGAAGACCTCGAGCGGCTGGTTGTACTTGCCCAGCGCCGAGTTGATGGCGGCGGGCGCGCCGTCCCACGCGTCGCAGGCTACGAACTTGGTCGGGAGGCGGGGCGGGACTTCCTCGTTGGGCTCGGACGGGCCGGACGGGTCGTTCAGGGCGGCCATGACGCCTCCGAGGATGGCGTTGCCCATGACGCCTGCGGGAGATGGTCAGTCATGGCGGGGCGGGGGGGGGGGGGGGGTGGGAGGATTTGGCGCACCGCAGCCCAGGACGGCGAGGGTGAGGCCGTTTTCGGTGTGTGATTGCGGCATTGTGGGTGCAGGGGGGATCTGGGGAAGCAATGGCAGAAAAAGGCGGGCGTTGGCGGGGTTATTTGTAGCGTGGGGAAGCTCCGACAGCGGCAGCGCGTGGTGTTGCAATTTGTTTGACTCGCAGGCGCGGGGCCGACGCAAGCCGCCTTGTCTGTGCGCCACGAGGACAGCCACAGCTCGCGGGTCCCTTGCTGCCGCCGCTCTTCGCTCCGTCGTGATTCGCTGCTTGGTGCGTGTCTGCTTTCTTTTGAATGTCTGCTCCGGCAGCAGCGGCAGCCGCGGCGATGGCACATCTGCCAAATGTCGCTCTTCAGCACCTCTACTACGTACTTGGTGAGCTGCTTTGAGAACCCCCCTGACATACACAAAATTCAAAAGGTCGAGGCGAATGCGCGAGGGCTGCTCTTTTCTGCTGATCAACTATGCGTCGATTCACGACCTGGCCATAAGTTTACGGTGAGGATGGACTGTAGCGTTACGCAGGAATGAACTTCTACACCTAGTTGCGTCTGGCCTGCTTTATATCTGTAGCGTTGATCAAACGCTTTTCAGTAAACATAAGGGAAATCCCAAATGCAGCTCTCTGGGAGCCAGATGCATGTTCCTGGGTCTAATCGTCGGGTAAGAGAGAGGGGGATTTCTCCGGGCAAACACGCGCCACCCGCACGGCCACGAGCTGCGCGCGTTGCGGCATCGCGATCCACGGCGAGCCGCCATCAAAGCTTCGTGCACCTCGACGCCCTCGCCCCGCCGCATCGCGCCCCGCCGTCGCGCCCTTCAACCATGGCCGACCCGTTCGAAGTGCGCATGCGCTTCACGAGCCAGCTGCAGCACTTGAACGCGTCCGTCACATCCGCCCAGAAAGCCGCCAACTATGCCCTCAAGTACCGCGACATGGACGAGGATCTGCACTCGTGCATTCTCGAGCAGCTCGAGAGAGTGAGCACGCACCCTACCTTTCGCGCAGCACCTTGACGCTGCTCACGCAACGACCGCTGCTAACCAGCTGGCCAGAATAACATGAACAACCGCGCTAACATCATGTACTTCATCGAACACCTCTGCGACATGGCCCAGCGCGAGAACCACCTCGAGTTCGTGCGCATGATGCAGCGCGACATCCTTCGCGTCATAGATGCCGTCGCCCCGAGCGACGGCTCCGGCGCCGCCAACGTGAAGGTCGTGCGGAGGGTGAGCTGCTGCCTCTCCTCAGATCCGTTCTCGCCGTGCTAACAGGCGCCCAGGTCCTCAACGGCCTTCAGCAGAAGCAGGTTCTCCTCCCCCAGACCGTCCACGAGCTCGAAGAATGCCTCAAGGAGCGCGACATTGCCGTGGCGCATCCCGCGCTCGGGTCTCCGACGAACGGCGCGCCGGGAAGCGCGAAGCATACGCCGCGGGGGAACGGCGCCGTGCGGTTGGACAAGCGCCAGGTTGAGCAGCGGATAGAAGAGGACCGGGAGAGGCACAAGAGATTGAGGGAGGTCATCTGGCAGGTGGATCCCGACAACGACGGCGAGTTTGAGAAACTCTGGGAGGAGAGCAGTGACATCGGGGACGACGACTACCTGGCTGCCGAGGAAGATGCAGAGGAGCGAAAGCAGGCCATTGCGTTCGACCAGTGAACGTCTTCCTTGGCTCGTCTTCGGCGTTCGGCGGAAAAGTGGTTTCGGCTTTCGGTGTTCTGGCGTCAGAGCTGAGCAAGTTATACTCGGCGGAGGTCTGCATGATGGCGGCGTTGAGTGGCGATGGACCCTTTGATTTTTGATCGCATTGGAGGTGTGCAAGCCCTCCATCCTCGGCGTGATACCCGCCCTAAGCAACCCATATTTGTACACTAAAGAATCCATCTATACAAACACAGCCCAAAAAACACCTCGACCATGCCTCGCTTGATGCTCCGTCCGCGCACGGCGTATATCGTTGCAGTCCCGTCAAGACTTAGAAGCGTTCCATTCCATATTTTCCATACATGTCCCAAAGCCGCTCAGCCAATGGCCATTTACTCCATGATGACGACCGCGCCCAGGCCCTTCATGGTCTCGATGACCTTCTCGGCCTCGTCCTTGGGCACCGACTCCTTCATGACCTTGGGCGCGCTCTCGACGAACTTCTTGCTGTCCACCAGCGACAGGCCCAGCATGCTCTTGACTTCCTTGATGATCTTGGGCTTGGCGGCGGCGTCGAAGCTCTGGAGCTTCAGGTTGAACAGCGTCTTCTCCTGCGCGGCGGGGGCGGCCTCCTCCTCCTCAGCAGCAGCGGGTGCGGCAGCCTGGGCGGCAGGGGCAGCAGCGAAGCCGCCGACGGGCATGTCGGGGATGTTGAGGCGGGTCTGCGGCGGTTAGCGGAGGCGCGGCGGGCGGCACGCGACCACGACGCGTCGGGCGGCTCACCTTGAGGGTGGAGACGAGGTCGGCGGTCTCCAGCAGGGTCAATTGGCTGATCTGGTCGACGATAGTGGCGATCTTGGGGCTGGTGGGAGCTGCGGCGGCGTCGGTCGACTGCCATCTCCGGGCGGCGGGCAGGCGAGAAAGCGACGAGGCGGAGGCGCGGACGGACGAGGTCCTGGCGGCGCGGGCGCAGCAGCGCAGCGCGGACTGGCACGAGAGCGACATGGTGTGCGAGCGGGGGCGGGTGTGGTGGAGAGAGGCTTGACGTGAGGCCCGGAGCGCAGATGTGGTGGATGCTTCCCGCCGACTTTCAAAATCTCAAGGTCGAGCGCTGCCTAATGCGGCGTAGCGCCTTGGCGGCGACCCGGCCTACAGAAATTATTTTGGACGGCGCCGCCGCATCCACGCGCAACTGCTTCCTCGCCGCCGCATCGCGCTCCCATTCCCGGCTCCGACTCGAAGCGCGACCATGGAGTGCGGCTGGGGCATCTCTGCGCTTCAGGCGCGCCTCGACGAGCTGCCCGCGGAGCTCCGCTCCATCCTCCGTCGCAGCTCCAACCGCGATTTCCTCGCTGACCTCGCCGCCGCGTCGCTCGACCCGCGGTACACCGACTACCTGTTTACCCTCTTCGAGCCGCTCTTCGTGGAGGTTCGCGCCTTGTGGACGGCCTCGTATCCTCTCGCCCACGTGCTCCCTGCCTATGCTCGCATTTTACAATTTGCGCCGCATTTGTCCGACCATGCGGAAGCCCTACTATCGTGCGGCGCTGCGGCGATTGCCTCTGCGCTGCACTACGACTCTTCTACAGGATCGGACGCGACGGCAGACGCTCGCTTAATCCAGCTCCTCCTCGGACTATTTCGCCTTCTTGTTTGCGACAACGACACTTTCGGCCGGTCTATCCAACCGCTCTCGCTCCAACCGCTGCTCGCCCACCCGAACAGAGTCGTCCGTTACCTTGCCATTCGCTCCTTATGTTTATATTTGCACGCTGCAGATGCAGCGCAGGAGGAGATGATCTCCAGATACCTCGGGGAAGAGACTGTCCATGGTGACTGGGAAGGGAAAGCAATTGACTATCGGTTTCTGAGCCTGTGGGAGGAGAAGAGATACTCGGAAATGACCAAGGCTATGCTGGAGGCTAGAGCTGCCCGCGAGACGTACACTCCGTCTCCAATAAGCAGAATCATCACCCAACGCGATTTCGGCCGGTATACAGCTGAAATCCACGGCGTCCTACTTCCCCGCTCTGATACACCATCTGCTACCCACCAAGGTGTACGACTCGTGCCAACTGGAACAACCGTCAGCAACCTCACGGCGGTTGCAAGCAAGCTGGTGGGAGACAAGCCTCTGATGTTGACCGGTCTGGCTGGATCTGGGAAGACTCTGGTCATCCGCCACCTTGCCCGGGAACTCAATAAGCTGGACTCCATGGTGACTCTCCATCTTAATGAGCAGAGTGACGCAAAACTTCTCATAGGAATGTACACAACTGGCACGACTCCGGGAACTTTCACATGGCGACCGGGTGTCCTCACGACCGCTGTACGAGAGGGCCGATGGGTGGTGATCGAAGATTTGGATCGCGCTCCGAATGATGTCATCAGTACCCTTTTGCCGCTCATAGAGTCCGGCGAATTGCTCATCCCAAGCAGAGGAGAAGTCGTCCGGGCTGCTCGCGGCTTTAAGATCATTGCAACATTGCGGACCACTCTCAACCTTCGCGGCGAGCAAATTATCCCAGGCGCCGGTATGGTTGGAACCCGGTTTTGGGAGCGCATCAACATTCAGATGCCACCGGAGAACGAGCTTGGCGAGATCGTTCAAGCTGCTTTCCCAACCATCCCAGTAGCGCTTGTGCCTCAGATCATGAGCGTTTACTCTAGTCTTCAGGCTTTATCCCGAGACAAGTCTTTCACGGCCAGCAGGTCTGGCTTGATCCGACCTGTAACTTCACGCGATCTCTTCAAATGGTGTAGCCGAATTAATCCTCGTAACCTGGACGATATGTTTCTCGAAGCAGTCGACTGTCTTGCAGGCAGCCTGGAACATGGCTCCGCCCGCGATGCTATCGTAGCCTGCATTGCGAGAGAACTTCACGTCGATCCTCAGAAGCGAGACCATCTTCTGCTGCAACGTACAATCGCATATAAGACGTCTGGAAACGACGATGTCGGAGAAGTTACGATCGGACGCGCTACAGTGAAGCGGTCTCGACGGAAGAGGCGGCAAGACCGACGACCATTCGCTGCAAACGAGCACACACGTCGGCTCCTTGAGAAGATTGCAGTGGCCGTAGATCACCACGAGCCTCTGCTGCTGGTTGGTGAGACCGGTACCGGCAAAACGACTGCTATACAGCATTTGGCGAATGAACTTGGGCGGAAGATGGAGGTCTTCAATCTGTCACAGCAAAGTGAAAGCGGCGACTTGCTGGGTGGATTCAAGCCCGTCAATGTCCGCAGCCTCATGGTTCCCATGAAAGATCGGTTCGATGACCTCTTTCTCTCCACCTTCGACAACGACAAGAACCGCCTCTTCCTCAATCAGCTTAACGAGCATATAGCCAAGGGTCGATGGAAGGCTGTCTGTAAGTTCTGGCAAACAGCCCTTCGCATGGTTGAGGATGCCGTCAAGGCCACACAATCCGGGCCACCTCCACCTGTCGCAGATGAAGAACAGCCAAAGAAGAAAAAGAGAAGGGTTGAGAAGCAGCCTAAGCTGCCAGCTACGTTCTCCCAGTCAGAGTGGGATTCTTTCGCCAATGACCTCAAGCTAGTGGAATCGCAGATCGCAAACAAGTCGAATGCCTTTGCTTTCAAGTTCGTTGAGGGAAATATCGTCAAGGCTCTCAGGAATGGCGACTGGGTTCTTCTTGACGAAATCAACTTGGCTGCGCCAGATACGCTTGAGGCCTTGGCCGATCTGCTCACCGGCGGTTCAGGAGGGACTCCTTCGATTCTTCTGACCGAGACTGGCAACGTGGAAAGAATTGAGGCGCATCCCGATTTCCGTGTTTTTGCGGCAATGAATCCAGCAACCGACGTGGGCAAGAAGGACCTTCCCATGGGCATTCGCTCGCGGTTTACGGAGCTGTATGTCGAGAGTCCGGACCGAGACTTCAAGGGCCTGCAGAGTGTTGTGGAGACATATCTTGATCAATATCTACACACGGATAGGAAGGTGTCCGCAGATGTCGCTAATCTGTATCTGCATATTCAAGCCTTGAATGCAGAGAACAGGTTGGTTGATGGCGCAAACCAGAAACCGCATTTCAGTCTGCGTACGCTCACGCGGACACTGATCTACGCATTGGACACCGCGCCCCTCCATTCACTGAGGAGAGCTCTGTACGAAGGCTTCTGCATGAGCTTTTTGACGTTTTTGGACAAACCTTCTGAAGACTTGGTTGCGGATGCGGTCGTCAAGTATCTCAAGCCAGAGCTTCGCTCCCCTCTTCGAAAACCTGCCGAGAAAGATCGGGACTATGTTCAGATCCGCCGCGATGATGGCCGGAGAGCACACGACCTAAAGAAGAAGGGTGTGAGCAAAGCAACAGACGATGCCAAGTTCGAAGAGTGGCTCAACAATGCCAGCAAGGACCCTCAATGGCTCCGGAAAGGCATGTTCGAGTCCTCAGACGAAGAGCACTACATCATCACAAACTTCGTCTGGCGTAATCTAACCAATCTTATCCGTGCCGCGTCGACTCGCCGATTTCCCGTTCTCATCCAAGGCCCTACGTCCGCAGGAAAGACCAGTATGATCGAATATCTTGCGAAGAGGTCTGGCAACAAGTTTGTTCGTATCAACAACCACGAACATACAGACCTCCAGGAGTATCTGGGAACATACGTGTCCGGAAGCGATGGCAAACTGCAATTCCAAGAGGGTATCCTTGTCAAGGCTCTTCGAGAAGGCCATTGGATCGTCCTGGATGAACTGAACCTGGCTCCGACGGACGTTCTCGAAGCACTGAACCGCCTCCTCGATGATAACAGGGAACTTCTGATCCCAGAAACCCAGGAAATTGTTCGACCCCACAAGGACTTCATGCTCTTTGCCACGCAGAACCCTGCAGGTCTCTATGGTGGACGAAAGACCCTCTCTCGTGCTTTCCGCAACCGTTTCCTTGAATTGCATTTCGATGACATCCCGGTGAACGAGCTCAAGTACATCCTGGAGAGACGGACTCAACTTCCCCGGTCGTGGTGCGAACACATCGTCAACGTCTACAGGGAGCTTTCAATCCTACGGCAGTCTAGCAGACTTTTCGAGCAGAAGAGTTTTGCAACGCTTCGTGACCTCTTCCGCTGGGCAATGCGGGCGCCTGAGACGTCCCAGCAGCTTGCCGAACAGGGTTACATGCTCCTGGCGGAGCGTGTGCGTAAGCCAGAGGAGCGGCAAGCCGTCAGGCAGATCATCGAGAAGGTCATCAAGCAAACCAAGATCGATGAAGAAGTCCTCTACTCGGCCGAAAGATCTCCAGAAATCCGGCTGTACGAAGAAAATGCTTCTTCAAAGAGCGTCGTCTGGACTCGAGCAATGCGGCGGTTATACGCCCTCGTAGCCAACGCACTTCGCCACAACGAGCCTGTACTGCTTGTTGGTGAGACTGGCTGTGGTAAGACGACGGTGTGCCAGATGCTTGCGGACGCATTTGGCAAGCAGCTTTTCGTTGTCAACGCTCATCAAAACACGGAGACTGGCGATCTCATCGGTGCTCAGAGGCCGATCCGCAACCGCGCCTTTTTGGAAGAGCAGCTCGTCAAGGACCTCCGCGCTGTTATCGCCGAGACTGGACAAGCCCTGGAGCTCTCGCAAGCGCCCTTGGACGAGTTGTTACGCGTGTATGACAGCCTTATCAAGGAACAGTCTGGAACCGTGAAGGAAGAAACTCGCCAGGCAATTCATGCACAGCGTATCAAGCTTGCATCGCTTTTCGAGTGGGCTGATGGAAGTCTCGTCACCGCAATGAAGATTGGTCAATATTTCCTCCTGGACGAGATTTCCCTCGCCGACGACTCTGTCCTGGAGAGATTGAATAGTGTGCTTGAATCATCACGCACTCTGCTCCTTGCTGAGAAGGGCCCTACTGACTCGAGTGTCAAGGCCTCGGATGGATTCCAGTTTTTTGCAACGATGAACCCTGGTGGCGACTATGGCAAGAAGGAACTTTCTCCAGCGCTGAGGAACCGTTTCACGGAGATCTGGGTCCCTGCTCTCTCTGACCTTGAGGACATCACCCAGATTGTCAAAGCCAAGATCATGCCCTCTGCAGTCGAGTATGCAGCGACGGTTGTGAACTTCTCTCAGTGGTTCAATGAAAAGTTCAACACTTCTGCAGCGTCGTCTATCTCAATCAGAGATACGCTTGCATGGGTACATTTTATCAACCGTTGCGGTGCAAGCGATCCCGTCTTTGGCGTGGTTCATGGTGCTGCCATGGTCTTCATCGATACGCTCGGAGCAAACCCAGCGGCACTTCTTGCGATCTCGGCAGCCAACATCGATCAAGAGCGGGCTACGTGCTTGGAGAAGCTGAGCGAACTCGTCAATGCTGATGCCAAAGCTATCTACTTTGCACCTGCAGACATTGGCTCTTCCGACTCGATGGTGTCAATTGGTTCTTTTGCTGTTCCTCGACTTGGCCATGCTGTAACCGACCCATCTTTCTCCATGGCGGCTCCAACTACCAAGTCCAATGCCATGAGAGTGCTACGTGCGCTCCAGCTGTCAAAGCCTATCCTTCTCGAAGGCAATCCTGGTGTAGGAAAGACATCGCTAGTTACTGCTATCGCTAAGGCCGTCGGAATTCCTCTTACGCGCATCAACCTCTCTGAGCAAACCGATCTCATTGATCTATTCGGTTCCGACGTCCCTGTTGAAGGCGCGCAAGCGGGAACTTTTGCCTGGAAAGACGCGCCATTTTTGAAGGCCATGAAGAATGGAGGATGGGTTCTGCTCGACGAGATGAACTTGGCATCGCAGTCTGTCCTGGAAGGTCTTAACGCATGTTTGGACCATCGTGGGGAGGTGTACATCTCTGAGCTCGACCAGACTTTCCACCAGCACCCCGGGTTCAGGGTCTTCGCAGCACAGAATCCCCATCATCAAGGTGGTGGACGCAAAGGTCTTCCTGCCTCCTTTGTCAACCGTTTCACCGTGGTGTACGCCGATGTCTTCAGGCTCGAGGACCTCGTTATCATCTGCAAGCAGCAATTCCCAAACACAACGGAGAGAGACATCGAGACTTTGACGGCCTTCATCGCGGGACTGGATGTCCAGGTCTCGAATCGTAGATTTGGAGCTCTCGGAAGTCCATGGGAGTTCAACTTGAGAGACACGCTTCGATGGTTGCAGCTACTTACTTCACAGCAGGGTCTGCTTCCTACCGGTATGACGCGAGACTTCTTGGACACGGTCATCACGCAACGCTTCAGAACAGAATTCGACAGAAGATGCGTTATTGGTTTGTTCGAGCAGGCCATCAAGTCGTCCGTGTCGCAGCGGAGCTACTTTCACAACTTGGGTAAAGATCACGTCCAGGTAGGACTGGGGCTTCTCCCACGTCATCCATTGTTGCAACACCTCCCATCGAGACACGACATAAGGAAATCCCAGCTCCCGGTCATGGAATCAATGATGATCGCAGTCCAGCTGAACTGGCCCATCATTCTGGTTGGGCCGCCAGGCTCTGGGAAGACAAGTCTTGTCCGACAGCTCGCATCTGCTGTTGGCGCTGAGCTTGTCACCTCATCCATGAATGCTGACATTGACGCCATGGATCTTGTTGGTGGGTACGAGCAGGTAGACCCGTCGCGGCAGGTGCTCCGTTTCCTTGAAAGACTCAGTCACTTCTCCCGTTCTTCTGTCATTGAAAGCCAAGTCCGCAACGACTCTGAGCTTTCCTCCCTTTTCCTTGATCTCGTCCGACTTTCCTCTCCAGTCAATTCCTCTCAAGTCGATTTCGATACCATCCGTCGATTGCTCACACAGCTTCAGCCCCGAGACGAGCGGCTGGAAGTTGTGGAACTAACCAGGGAGGTCGAAGCTCTTGCACAAGAGTCGGTTATAATTGATCAAGCCAGGTTCCAATGGGTTGACGGTCTCCTTGTTCAAGCACTGGAACAGGGCAAATGGCTTGTTCTTGACAACGCCAATCTTTGCAGTTCTTCCGTTCTCGACAGATTGAACGGTCTTCTTGAGCCCAACGGGTGCCTGATCATTAACGAGAATTCTACAGCTGATGGGGAGGCGAAGATCGTCAGACCACACCCTAACTTCCGCATTTTCATGACTATGGATCCGCGTCACGGTGAGCTCTCGCGGGCCATGAGAAACAGAGCCGTTGAGCTTTTCTTGCTGCCAACATCAGATGAAGATGTTTCTAGCAACGATCGTCTCAATGCTTTTACCTTTGAGTCTGCAATGTACAGATTCCGGCATGTTGATTTCCTTGGCCGTGCGCAAGTGGATCATGTGTCCACCGACACTCTCGTAGCTACTTCCTTAGACCACCTTTCTGTGGAGGATTCAACTCGCCTTGGCAGCTTTTACCATCAGCTGTCTCAGGGCTTGCTTGAGTTGCCCGATGGCACTGGATTGCGGGCATCTCTTGAAGCAAAGATGGATTTCTTTTCTCAACTTCCGCAGGAATGGCTTTCAAAGGCAATCTCGTCGGTGGAGGGTTCAGCCAAGCTGATGGGAACCGGGCAAAACTTCATCAACGCGCAGGTCAGTGACCTCGCTTCTCCTAACAGAAAAAGAGGTAGAAATGCTGATTGTATACCGGCGTATGTAGCCAATTCATCCTTTGAACAACCAAGCACTCGTCCTCTACAACAAGAGTGATCGTCCCGATAACCCGGTTTCTGACGCCCTGAAATCTTACTGGCTCGGTGCGCTGTTCGATTTCTGTCTCGAGCTCAAGGACATGCAGAGTCTGCTTCAGCGAGCGACGGACCAAGCCAACAAAGTCAAGATCAAGGATCGAACACGATTGGGCAGGAGCTTGGTGCCGTCAAAAGCAGCAGCTAAGTCGATTAAGGATCCGTTCGTGGGCGTTGGCCCCTTCTTGCGGTCCGTATTCGATGCGTTGGCTGCTTGGGGCTTTGAAGTGCTTCAAGGCGGCGTTGTCGACGAGCTGGCTCTGAACTCAACCAAGCCTATTCGCCAATTCTGGTTCGATCTCTTCACCCTCACAAACGCTTCTGCCGTCGAAGATGCGGTATTCCAGGTTTACCTCGCCCTCGGCCACAAAGCCTTGACGTCCTTCCAATTCACGAATATCGCTCCGTCTGCTAGACTGCAAGAAAATCTGAGCGAGAGTCTCACCTCCCTCCAAATGGACAGTCAGCTCTCGACTGGCCTCAGCATGGAGCTTCTTTGGCAGCGGTTCAAGCCTCACACCCCGCCCACCTATGCCGGCCTTCTCAACCTTCTTAACCTCGAGGGTCTCGCCGAAAGATTCGATCTTTACGTCTGGATGGCCGATGCACCACTTGCTGAACTGGCACGTGTAAGGTCTGCCCTGGCAAATGCAATGGAGATGGCTCGTAGCAGGGACGTCGAGGTCAACGGGTTGATGGAGGAGCTCCAAGGAGCCATCGACGCAATGGGGCAGAATATCCCTCCAGGGAAAATGGCTATGAAGCCTTGGTTTGCGGAAGCCTTTGAGGGACTTTGCCAATTCGCGGATTTGGCGCAGCTCGCCTCTGGAGACTTTGCGGAGGATTCGACAACACCGCTTCAGACTCTGCTGGCCCAAAGACCCACCAAGGCCAGTTCCATGGCTCCTCACAGCTTTGCGGACGCTCTGCTTACCCGGATTTCTGCGTATCTGGGTTCCCATGGGGATGTTGGTCCTGTTGCTTTGCAGGGCACGTACCATCTCTCTCTGCTCAGGAACGTCATTGCTCTCAATGATGCCTCTTTGGCGCAGATGGATCTTCTCAGCTCTGAGATTGATGTCCTTGGGCAGTCTTTGGTTGCGCGCTCGAAAGATCTTCTGAATGACCAGGCTTTGCTGCTGTCCGGACTGCACCAGCGCATCACTAGCGAGCTGATTGAGGCGCATTCCCATTTCCTGGAGGAAAATACTGATATGTCAAATGGCGTCGTCCTGCGGCAGGACTTGCCCGAAAATCACTACTTCCGCACTGCACTACGCCTCCTCCAGCGCAGCCTCAACTACGTTCAAAACCCAGATACCAACAAGAATGCCGATGCCGGTCAAGCTTGGATGAGCCTGGCAGTTGCTTTCCTATGGCTTTACGTTCCCGACCGTCCATTCGACCCCGCTCTCCGCCCGCTCGTTGAGCGCAGTCTCTTCGGCACCCACCGCGACAGCCTCGCTGCCAGCCTTACAGCATTCCGCCATTTCGAGCAAGCATTCACCGGCAGCACGGAGAACCTCCGCACATGTATCGTCGAAAAGGACATCGACGCCATGGGCACCGAGCCGTCAGTCCCGGCCATCGCAAGACCGCCCCAGTCGGAACTCCCGCGACTTTCCGGCGAGTTTGGCAATTTGTTGAGGATTCTGGACGGTCTGGTGCGGGATCTCGACACAGGCAAGACTGGCGTCTTGAAGGATTCGACGTTGGAGATGAACCTTCGGCAGATTGTCAAGAGGCTCACCGACGGATACCGTGAATATGACGATATCACTGCGCCCGTGGTGACCTTCCTCCAGTGCTTGAGGGTTGGCATCATTCTTGCTGGCAGTGTCGATGGAAGTCGAGATGAAGTGCTCGACTATGTCTCGCTTCACACGCCGTTCCTTGGATGCGGAGGCGACATTATCCCCCGTTTGGACTCTACTATGCTTAGCAGCCGGGGTGGTACCGACCTCCGCTGGCATGCTCTGAGCGCTCTCGCGGTGAAGTTGAGTATCCAGCCGGACAAGATTCCTCATATGAGTGAACGCGACCTGATCCATGATCTGTTCCGTAGCTTCTACGGGCAATGGAAGGAGAAACTCGAAGCCGATCAGGAGAAGGCGGCCGAGCAGTCAGGTCTGTACCGATTCCGCGGTGGGCAAGAAGTGGAAGAGGAGGCTTCCGAGGAAGAACTGCAGAGCATGTTCCCGGACTACGTACAGCAGGAAGAAAGAGAGAGCGGTACCGTTGCTCCCGCTGAATCGCCCCAGGAATTGGCTCGGAAGTTGGCTGTCTGTCATTCAGACATTTTCATCAACAGGGTGAATCCAACGGAGAGGATCAAGGCGCTGATTGAGAAGTCGACGGAGTATATCAGCCGTGTGGATCCGACTCATTCTAGTGGAACGGCCAGTCTTGAGGCTACGCTTCCGGCAATTTTCATCGCTCTCAACCAGCAGAGCGAGCATCTTCTTCAAAACAGCCCCTCACCTCATCAGTACAACTTCTACACTGATGCTAACACCGGTGAGGCAAAGAAGCTCGTCTCCATCGTCCACCGCGTTCAAAAACGCTTCCGCCAGATTCAGGATGTCTGGCCTGAGCATATGACTCTCAGCGACGTTCTTCGCACTTGCGACGAGCTTCTCGCTTTCCGCCATGTCGAGCCCGTTGCAAAGTTTCTCACGAAAGGTGAAAAGCTGCACGCTTCTATTTACGAGTGGCAGCGCGTTGCGAGCAGAGAGTACAGCGCTGCTACGTTGTACGACGAGGTCACCAACCTGCTCGTCAGCTGGCGTCAGCTTGAGCTAACCACCTGGGCACGTCTCTTTGACATCGAAATGGAAAAGGCAAGAAACGATGCCAAGAGCTGGTTCTTCGTTGCTTACCAGACCATCATCGCTGCAACGGAGTCGCTCGGGTCGGCTGCGGCGACGGAGGATCACGCCAGGGAGCTGCTCAGGACCTTGGAGGACTTTGCGCTTACCACGACTGCTGGCCAGTACCATGAACGGATGAGGTTGCTTGAACAGTTCAGAGAGCACCTCGCTCTGAGGGAAGTCGACCTGCCCTCGGTCAAGCCCGTCCGCACCGCGCTGGACAACTTCATCCGCTACTTCCTCCGGTTCGCGCAGCCTGTGCGTGACCTCATTGCCAAGGGCCGTGTCAACCTGGAGAAGGACATGAAGAACGTGCTCAAACTTGCCAGCTGGAGAGACCGCAACATCGAAGCGCTGCGGCAGAGTGCCAAGACATCCCACAAGAAGCTGTTCAAGCTTGTCCGCAAGTTCCGCGAGCTGCTGAACCAGCCGGTGGGATCGGTACTCAGGCAAGACCTCCCCGAGCCTGCGAAATCGGCGTTGACGGCCGCGCACGTGCAATCCAAACCTACCGATGTGATGGTGGACGCCGCAGTTTTGCAAGTATGCGAGCAGTACGCGCCGAGCTGGGCCTCGAGACCATCGCGTTTCAAGGACGTCCAGACGACCGTCAGGCTCATGCATAAGATGGCCGCACCGGGCGGAAACAACGGTTCAAGCTACATCCAAGAGTTTCTGGACAACCTCGACGCCTCCATCGCCGAGCTGCAGAAAGCAACGCCCGCGACGCTGACCGACGAGAACAAAACGGAAGTCAAGCACCTCAAATCGCAGAAGCGCAAGCTCTTCAACGACACCCTCAAGACCTTGCGCGACATGGGCTTCCGGTCGCACGTCGGCGGCGATGTGCTCGAGAAGCAGGACTCGATCGCGAAGGTCCTGGCACGTCTGCCTACGCTGTCCGCTGCGGTTGCGTCTTCTTCTTCTTCGTCCAGCAGCGCGGGTTTCGGATTCGCGAAGGGCGCTGAGGAGTACCTACACAAGACGCTGAATCTCATGCAGCAGGTTCGGGATGTTTCGAGGGAGCATTCGGGGGATCTGACGAATGCGGAGGTGGCGAGGTGTATTGCAAATTTTGAGAGCATGCTGCATACGACGGTCAAGCAGCGCGAGACGGCGCTGAAAGCGTTGGAGGAGTCAGAGGTGTTGGAGAAGACTGTCAAGCAGATCGAGGCGCTTGGTGCGAGTGCGACCAGCAGCGATGCTGTTGTTCTGGACTCAGATTCCTCGGCTCTGCCTCAAGACGCTTTGCCGTGGGTCTCGCCCATCCTGACAGTGGCGGCCCACGTTGTCAACGCCCAGGCGCAGCTTGGGAAGATCGGGGTGGGTGAGGTTATCGAGGGTCTGAACGCCCAGGCACATGCGTTCGACGGCTTGCTGCAAGAGATCTCTCAGCTTCCTGAGCTACCGAAGGGAATCTCTTCGACCGCTCACGAGCAGCTCGCAGCCAGGATCAAGACAACCCTCGAGGAGCTCAACACAAGCATCACCCAGTGGCGACAACGATACCCATCGCTCGAATCCACCCTGAAGCAAATACTCCCATGGATCCAAATCCAAATCCCCACCACAAACAACCTCAACACCATCCACCCCGCCCCGACCACCTCCCTCGAAACCCTCACCCAAAACATCTTCACCTCCCTCGACACCATCCTCGGCTCCATCCAAGACCTCTCAGCCACCCAAACCGATCCCCCCACCACCCCCATCCACCCCTCCTGGCTCCTCGCCGAAACCGCCTCCTTAACCAACGCCTACAAAGCCCTCCACCTCCCCCGCATCACCGCCTCCCTCCGCACCATCCTCCACGCCCTACACACCCTCTCTCCAGACCAGCACCACCACCATCACCTCCGCACCGCCTGCGCCATCCTCGCCGCCACCACCCTCCCCATCGTCCGCGAATACCGCTCCATCTGCGCAGACGCCGTGGCGCGGTTCGCGCAGCACCACGCCGCGGTCGCACGGCTGGGATACCGACTCGGCAAGGCGTTCGTGGTGGTCGGGACGAAGGGGTTCTGCACGCCGGCGGAGCAAGAGGGCAAGGGGGAGGGCGAGGACAAGTTGGAGGGGGGCACGGGGTTGGGTGAGGGAGAGGGCGCGGAGGATATCAGTAAGGATGTTAAGGATGATGAGGATTTGACGGAGTTGGCGGCGGAGAGGGATGAGAAGGATAAAGGGGAGATTGAGGGGGAGGAGGATGCGGTGGATATGGGGATGGATGAGTTGGAGGGGGAGATGGGGGAGGATGAGAAGGATAAGGATGAGGAGGAGGGGGAAGGGGAGGGTGATGAGGATAAGGAGGAGGAGGAGATGGATGAGGAGGCGGGTGAGGTGGATGATTTGGGGCCGTCGACGGTGGATGAGAAGATGTGGGATGATGGTGGGGCGGAGGATGCGGAGAAGGATAGGGAGGGCGAGGAGAATTTCGGGTCGAAGGATAAGGATGAGCTTGCTGGTGGCAAGGAGGAGGAGAAGAAGGAAAAGGAGAAGAAAGAGGGGCAGGAAGGTGAGGAGCAGCAGGATGAGGATGATTTGGAGCCAGAGAAGGGAGCGGAGGAAGAAGAGCGTGTTGGTGGTCCTGACGAACAGGAACCGCTGGATCCGCATATGCAGGAGGGAGAGACGTTGGACTTGCCTGATGAGCTCAACTTGGATGACGATGGCAAGTCGCAGGGCGATGAGGAAGACCTTGACGATATGGACGATTTGGGAGATGCGATGGACGAGGACGAAGCTGCGCCGCCGGAGGAAGAGATGGGAGAGGCGGAAGAGGGCGCCCCTGAGGACGGTCCGGTCGACCTCGATAAGGACACCGAGGAGGTTCCAGAAATCGATGAGCAGGACAAGGAAGATCAAGCCGCCGAACCAGAGGATCAGGAGCAACCAGAGCAGACTGAGGGCGAGCTCCGCGGCGCCGACGACGCGCAGAAGGACAAGACGGACGACGACGCTGCCGCAGAGACTGGGCTTGGCCTCGATGCTCATGAGGAGCAGCAAAATGACAAGGACCAGACAAGCGGGGCGCAGCGTGAAGATGGCGCCGAGGGTGAGGCTTCCGAAGAGCAGCAAGACTCGACCGAGAAGGGCGCTCGTGGCAAAGCTTCTCAGCAAGACGCTGTTGGAAGGGACGACGAGATGCAGGACTCAACCGAGAGCCAGCCGTTCAAGAAGTTGGGCGATGTCCTCGAGAAGTGGTACAACCAGCAGCGTCAGATCCAGAATGCGTCGGAGAAGGAAGAGGAAAACCGGCAACAGCCGCAGGACAAGGACGTCGACATGGCGGATGCGGATTTCGAGCATCTTCCCGACGATGAGGCTGAGGCGGATACGCAGGCTCTAGGCGCCGCCGAGGAAGACCAAGCGCGCGCTCTGGACAGGGAGATGGCACAGGACGTCAACGACAAGGCTGAGCTACCTGAGAATCTCCCGGCTGAAGCCAGCGAGGAGAGAGAGCAGGTCGAGGATGACGTCGCCATGGAGGACGTGGAGCCCACCAAACGGGACGCAGCAGAGGAGGAGCAACAAGAGCAGCTCGGCGGCCAACCCAACGCCTTCGTCGGCGAACCCGGGAACCAACCAACCACCCAGCAAGACTCGGATCTGGAAGCGCCCGAAACCGCCGACGACTCGGATTCCGACCTCGAAGAAGTGGACCGCCAACTCTCGGACACGCGCCTCGACTCCACGCACGACGACAACGACGCCTTCCCGCGCAGCCTCGACGAAGCCCGCGCCCTCTGGCAGCACCACGAAGCCTCCACGCGCACCCTCTCGCAATCCCTCACCGAACAACTCCGCCTCATCCTCGCGCCCACCCTCGCCACCAAAATGCGCGGCGGCCACCGCACCGGCAAGCGCCTCAACATGAAAGCCATCATCCCCTACATCGCCTCGCAGTACAAGCGCGACAAGATCTGGCTCCGGCGCAGCCTGCCCTCCAAGCGCGCCTACCAGATCGCGCTCGCCCTCGACGACTCCAAATCCATGGCCGAAAGCGCCTCCGGCCTGGCGTTCGAGACGCTGGCGCTGGTCGCCAAGGCGCTCGCGACGCTGGAGGCGGGCGAGCTGACGGTCCTGCGGTTCGGCGAGGACGTCGAGGTCGCGCATCCGTTCGAGGCGCCGTTCAGCGCTGAGGCGGGCGTCGACGTGTTTCGCCGCTTTGGGTTCGCGCAGGAGAGCACGGATGTGAGGAGGCTTGTTGCGCGCGTCGTGGAGGTTTTCCGCGAAGCGCGGGCGCGGGCGGGGGGCGCGGCGAAGGAGTTGTGGCAGTTGGCGGTGGTGATTTCGGATGGGGTGTGTGATGGGCATGAGAGTGTTGCGCGGTTGGTGAGGGAGGCGCAGGAGGAGAGGATTATGATTGTTTTTGTGGTGGTGGATGGGGCGGGGAGGGGTGGGGGGGCTGCCGGAGAGCAGCAGAATAAGGGGAGTGTCATGGATTTGTTGGATGTGAGGTTTGAGGAGGGGAAGTTGATCAAGAGGAGGTACATGGACACTTTCCCGTTCAGGTGGTATGTGGTTGTGAGGGATGTGAGGGAGTTGCCTGGGGTGCTGTCGACGGCGTTGAGGCAGTGGTTTGCGGAGGTTGTGGATACGGCTGGTTAAGGAGGTGGAGGTGTTCGGAAAGAAGAGAGTGGGGAAGAGGCTGTGATAAAAAGATTGAGCGTATTGATAGAGCTGGAAAGGCGGTGGGTTATTGCTCTTTGGTTTTCATGTCGGTACATCAAAAGTTTTGTAGATTTTAGCACCGGTGTTGTCGGCCCCTTTGTACGTTTTAGTCCTGGAAATTCAAGAAGAGAAAAGCTATTCATTTGTATTCAGAGAAGTTCTCTCCTAACTACTTTCAGGAAAAGAGACGCTGGACTGGCTGCTCATGGGCCGTCTCCCAAGCAATCCTGGCAGAAGTTCCTGTACGCCGCGAACATCAAGATGGCAAAGCTCTGGGCCTCTGGAGACTCGGTAGCGGGAGTAGTATCGTGCCAATCGAGCGGATTGACGACCGGAGAAAGCAGCCCATCGTCGCCGATCCTCTCGGTGATAGCCTCCCTCTTGGCGTCAGCCCACTTCGCATAATCGACGCCAAAGTCGTCCGGCTCGAGATTCAGCATGCGGTACGCCGTGGCCGTGAGCAGCGTGGTGCCCGACAGCTCGCCAAACCAGGCGGTGTCGTTCAGGTAGTTCCTCAGCAGCGGCTCGTCGGGCTCCTCCGCATCCAGCGCGATAGCACCGTCCAGGATAGCGCGGATGCTGCTCTTCAGCTCGTCGCGCTCGGGCAGCAGCGCGTCGGCGAAGCGCGACTTCTTCGCCGTGGCCAGCACGCGCGCCATGCCGGCGGCGGCCCACGCGTTGCCAGTGCTCCAGATGCCCAGGTCCTGGCTCTGCGGGCCGACGATGTGGTGCCACAGGCCGGGGGCATCGTCGGCGGCGGGCGGCACGGCCAGGACGTCGCGGTACAGATTGCACTGCTGGATGGACTGGTTCAGGAGGGCTGGGTCGTCGGTGGCGACGGCCCAGTAGGCCAGCATGGGCGGGGCCATGTAGACGAAGTCGGCCCACAGCTCGGCGACGTCCTCGCGGTGTGAGATGGCGCCGTTGGGCCAGCGGGGGACGTCGTTCAGTAGGTGCTGGACTTGGCGGTCGGCGGCGGCGGAGTACTCGGGGAAGGACTGGCCGATCATAATGGCGGAGACGCCGAGGGAGGCGGGGTCGCCGGCGGCGCCTGGGGGAGCGGTCAGCAGTGGGTTTGATGGTGGAGTTGGGATTGGCGAGGTGAGGCGACGTACCGCTGGCGCCGACCAGGGTGGTCGAGTTGGTCAAGATCTGGGGTTTGGCGTAGGACAGCGAGCGGACGTCGCCGACGTTGGCGACGGGAACCTTGCCGTCCGGGAAGGGATCGTGGCCGAAGACGGAGTAGTAGGGGTCGTACCACTCCAGCAGGGCTTCGGCAAATGTGCCGTACTCCCAGCTGTGGGTGGCCAGGCGCTGGCCCTGGGCGATGACGCTGGCCATGAGCGCGGACGTCATGGTGGCGAAGATCACGATCCCGGATGCGGATCTCGTCGGGTGCGGAAGGTGCAGGGCGGGGACACTTCAGCCAGCGCGCGAAGAGGCAGTCGCGGAGGCAGGCCGCGCGCTTTAAAGCTCGACGCTGCGACGTGTAATTTTAGCGCAGAGATCACATCTTGCGTCTTGCATCTGTGGGAAACACGCCCTGCTGAGCTTAAAGCAGCCCTCCCGCCTCCGACCCGGCGGAACTCCCCCTTCGAGCGCCCGGCCTCACCTCCGCTCCGCCGCTCCCTGCTCCGGACGTCTTGGTGTTTCAATCGCGAATCCTGCTCGTCGAATCGCAGCGCCCGTCCGTGTGACGCGACAAGCCGCCGCCGAGGAACGCGGCCGCCCAGCGCTATTCTTAGCTACGTTTGCCTCAGCCTGTAAGCTGACCCGGTTGTGCATCCTGCGCGTACCGAGGAGCCGCTTCCGGCATCCCGCTCAAGGCCCACACGACGCCGTTGCTGCTCCCTAATCATCACTCGTGGCCTGGGCCGCCGCCGCGTGTTCCTTTCAATATTTGGTCGATCTTCGTAGTCCCTGAAGCCCTTAGTGGAGACAAGAATCACAGGGCTCCAGTATCGTATCTGCAGCGCCTCCTCATATGCAAATTGTTGGAGCCGTGAATGTGATTCGGCGAATGAGGCAGAAGTTTTATTCTTGAAGTGAAACCTGAGGAGACGGCTATAACGGGTGCAACCCCCCTGGCTCCTGCCTTCCCTGATACCACTATCGTCACTGCCATAACACAAATAAATAGCGATAGTCCTCACATCATCACCGGTTTGAGCCTTTATTCCGTTGCATGGGGACCAATCTAGTTTTCGGGACCCATGCGGTATCGAACAAATGCACTTTCAGATGAAAATCACCTATTCTTGACCTCTAACACCGGTTTTGAAATACACCGCTGGATGCCAATCAACTCTCAAATACTGGTCTTTGCTCCGTCTTTGGCCGTTGAACCCTGCCGAATTAAAGTGAAAAAGAGTCAGCCTGGAATAGTCTAAGTTGTCAGGGCATCGGGAGGCTGCACTGACATATCTCGAACCGGATGTCTGATGCCTCGATTATGACCTCGATGTCGAAAACGACCCAGCACTCAGGTTTCCTCAGTGGCCACAGGCCTTTCTTGGTCTTTTTGACGCCATCTTTTATGTCCCTCGGTAGGCGAACGTCGAGGACACACAAAACTTCAACACCGGAATGGAGCTCCACGTGTGTAGGCAGCCCACTTGGACCCAGATCGCTCCTTACGATGCTGGTTTTGAAAGGGAGGTCAAGCTCTTCAGGGTCTATCTTCTGCTTGAAGCATAGCTTGACAGGAGTCTGGACTACATCGTCCTTCTACGCGTCAGGTTTCGTCTTACTTGCGCTTCATCTTTACATACCTTCGTGATAAACCACTGAATTTCATCGCCAAGGCGGGGGGTTGCGGACAGCATCTCATCGGCGCTTCTTTTGTCATGCATGACGGCGAGCAATCTTCCATATGACATCCTACAGTAGCTCACTTCCCGTATTCTTGCCAGTCTATCAACAATGAGGCCTTTGCAAATAGCAAGGTACGGTTCAGGGATCGTCGTAATCTTCAGAGGTGGCGTCATCGAGTTGCTGGTATTCGAATATTCCTTCTTCAACAGAGTTCGGATATATGGAGATTCCGCGAGCTCCCCGGAGAGAACCAGGCAGAGCTGATCAGAATGGTAAGGATTGTGTTTGGAATGACAAGTGTGACGGGGAACCTACAACTGGCTCGTTGGGATACCTGGCCTGGGCTTGCCTTGTCAAATCGTCTACCAAGTCCTTGATTCCCGCAAAATGCTTGTCAAGCATGCTTTGCAACGTCTCCCTTGGTCTAATGTCAGCTTCAATCGCCTCGGAGCGGTAAATGCTCAATTCAACTCACACCCTGAAGCGCATTACCCCATTGATTATGCCCGCTTCGACGTTTGTATACTCTTTCCCACAATTCCTAAGTGGGATTGTGAAAAAGGCTGGTGTGGACATGTCTGGAACCGATCCAAACCTGCGTATGACGTCCCCCAATTCTTTCGTATGCATCATGCCCCGTGGTTCCCGCTTCATCTTCGGTCCGAACTCGGAAATCCGGGAAAGTCGCTGAACTCCATGCTCTACAAACTGTGAACCGAAACTAGATGGGAAACGGGCCTCTTCAAGGCTGTCAGACTTCCCATCTACTGACGTGTGTGAAGAGGCTTACTTGGCAGCGAACCGATGAGTTCCAGAGGTAGGGCTCCAACCAGCACGTCAATCATCCGAAGCATGGCTAGAGTCTGATCCGGTTTAGCTTGGGAGCAATTCCAGCCTTAGGCAATAATCTTACGGTGTGATCATAATCAATTCTACACATGAGCATAAGACCATGTTTCTGTTCACTGTCAGCATTTGCGAAGATTGAAGGGGTGGTAATTTACTTTGCAGAGGCCAGGATCTTCTGTCGAGGTGAACACAGCAGCAGCTTCCTCTTCTCTGAGTGTGATTGATACTCGATGCCTCCGATTTTGTTTAAATCCTGCCTCCTTCACGATAGTCTCGAATCTCTCACACGACCGTTCAGTGCAAGTATCTGGCACACTGAAGACGAAGTCTATAATGGCGTTAGCCCAACTCGATCCGACGATGGAACTCCCCAACTGGCCCTCCACATGTTTGTAGAGCATTTCGAAGAAGCTAAACTCTTCCCCTTCAGTCATGGAATTGAACCGCCCTTTTCGGGAATCCTTTGGCACTTCAAATCCGCCAAGGCCGATAGAATGTGTGTAACGTCCATTCGGATCTGCCCCTGCCGCCCCATAATCCCAGCCCAATGCTGACGGTACGGTGGGGACATAGTAAGGTGCCCCGGACTCTCCAGGCCACTTCTGGATTGTTCTGACCTTGGTCGTCGTGCCGGTTGATAGGTTAACGTAGGAGACTCGGGTGTCTAATTTGAAAGATATGAGCAGGGCTAGTCAAGGTGTATCGAGTAAATGAGTCACCAAGACTTCCCCGAAGATTCCTCTGGTGGAGGTCCCCATAGAAGTCATCGAAATCTCTAGGCCTTACTTACTCCATTTTCCATAATATACGCCGATGATCATGTGCGGCTTCTCGATCTCTTTCGGCAGCACTCGTGTGCTGCTATTCGATCCCTCGAGTTTTAATTCGTGTCTCGAGCCGCCGATGGATTGGGGTCTTTGCTTCCATCGAGCTCTATTTCTGGTGAGACCTGGTCCTTGAAAGAATGTGATAGCCGGGCGCACATCATTCCTTTGAGGTCCATCTCTGATAGTTGGACGTTCAAAATTTGTGAGACTTCGCTCCGTCGATTCTCGTTCCTTAGGTACTGCAAGATGTTCTTGTGTGATATTGGGAGGATGAGAGGGATTGGATTCTCTTCTTTCACCATTCAAGGAAAATCCCTCCACCTCATCATTCAAGCTGTCATGGGTGTCGGAAGCGATTTCATCATGCAGACAGCAAATCCCGCAAAACAAGGTTGCCGGTATGTGGTCTCCGGACGGCGTTGTGATCCTACTCACGATGTCTGCAGCGGTTGGCCTTGAAGAGCGGTCAGGGTTGAGCATGGCGGCGGATATATCGAGCATCTTGTTGTCACATGCCTGTCCAACAGTACGTAGCTCCTCAAGCAGAGACTGTGTAGCCTCAAAATTTGTGCTTAAATAAGCATTCTTTGACCCATTCCGCGATAGGTAGTCGTGCATAGGTGCAATGCCGTAGCCCTTGAGAGTGACGATCATCTCAAGAAAGACGCATCCCAACGACCAAATGTCTGCGGAAGAGTTTCTGGAATCTCCCGCTGCAACTTCAGGTGCCGCGTACCGAGGTGTCATGCTTGTTATGCCCGAGGTTGTGCTCCCAACGTCACCAGAATAGTCTTTAGACAGTCCAAAATCAGTGAAGAGGACATTCCCTCCATCGATAAGGATGTTTTGCGGCTTGATGTCTCTGTGTCTGATGGACTGGTCGTGGAGATACTGGATCGCAGTGGCCAGGCAACCGCAAAAGCTTCGTAACGATGTCGAATTCGACGGGTCCGTTCGTTCCATGAACTCCGCTAGATTCATGTCCGCGACGGGAGTCATGATCAATCCTAGGTACTTGGGGTCTGTATAGCTGCCAACGAACTGGATGGTATGTCGGTGTTTCAGAGCTTTGACGAGCTTCATCTCGGCATCAAATTGTCTCAAAGCCTCTTTCGACTTGTTCCAAAAGGCGGTTCGGCGGGGAATACGCTTGAGAGCATATTCCTTGAAACTGATCGTACTTCGGATTAGGTCCACCTGGCTGGTAGCTCCACATCCCAGCCTTCGAAGTATTTCGAAAGGTAGCGGATCGTCCTTGCCAAAATGGTTATGACGCCCGCCGGGTCCTTTCTCCAAGGCCATGGATTTTGTCATGATTATAACCTGGGATTGAATCATGGCTCGACGAACAGACGGTTTGATCGTTGGCGGTAGGGACCCATTCTCGACCGGGAATCCGTAGTCCGTGAAACCATGTTCGAGGAGCTCCCCAAGAAGGCCCAGCTGCCCAATCTTGCGCAGAACGACGTACGTTCGTGGCACTCTGCTCCATGCTTCGTTTTGTGTTCGGAGGACGGATGCAACATGTTCGATCTCAGCATCAGTCAAGGCCCTTGTTTCATCGGAGAAGAGGTAGCTGAGGGGGTCGTCGGCGACAAGGCTGGAGGTACGCGCTGGAGGTTCCGCCATGGCTACGATTTTAGCGTTGTCGCATAGTGTTTTGACCAAAGAGTCTGCAATACTTATTTGGAGGAGTCTCCAGTGGATGCTATCGAGCCTTTGTCGGCTTGTTTCGAGGTGTTAAACAACGGTCATCATGGTGGATGAAGAGGGAAGAAGCAGCTGAGGCTGGATGATACACAGAGTAGACGCACTCGGGCACGGTTTCCCGCAAGGCTAACCGGAAACGGAGTGATCGATGAAGGGTGGTTGGGGGCTGAAAATCATCTTTGAAGACACTGGAATCTGTTTGTCGCTCTCTCACAATGCACAACGCCGTCCGATACTATCTTCCTGGCTACAAGCACATAAATCTTAGAACAATCTAAACGGATAGCGGAAGACCTTTTATTTGTATAGTACAACTTTCTCTTACTACCCTTACTTTTCTCTCTATAGATTTAATAGCTTAAATATGAACCAATAGTTTAGTTAGATCTTATAAGATAATAGTTAGAACTTATAAAAGTATTCTGCTCAGCCACAATACCTTAGGGCCAAAAAAGTAGCTCGCCAATCAGAAAAGTACAAGCAAACGTTGTCTCACGCTTGCCTTTGGCCAAGTTGCACCTAGCGCTGCAGCACCTTAGTAAAGTACCACTCAAGTAGTGCAGCTTGTAGAGCTCCACTGGCAACAGCATGCTTGCTCGGCGTCAGCTTGATCAAGGAGGCGTGCAAAGAGCCAATTACAATATGCACACACATTCATTATACTTTTACCTTTTGCAACCTCTATATCACAAAACAACCCTCCAGGGGTGTTTGGGCAGGGCTTCTATACTAGCTCTTCTTGAATAGGCCGCACCACACGTCACAGCTAGCCTTATCTTTTATATGCCTTAGGCAGAATCTTCTTCGAGTAGATATATAGAAGCCTTCGCATGCCGTTATCATCTCTTTATCATTTCTTTATCATCTCTCTATCATCTATTCTTAATATTATATTTCCTACTATTCGTGCCTGAATTTATGCCTTTATGTATGCCTTACTTTTAAGTCTTTTGGAATATCGTAGTTTAGTACACATAGAAGCCCTACCTAAAGACCCCTGGAGGGTTGTTATGTGATATAGAGGTTGCAAAAGGTAAAAGTATAATGAAGGTGGTTGCATACTGTAATTGGCTCGCGTGTAAATGAGGCATTGCACATCTCGTCTGTGTGGTTGCTGCTGAGACTTGACACTCCACCGACGCTTTCCGACTTACCATCCACATTCGCGCATCGACCAGTTATGATTCCTACTTCATAAGCAGCATGGGTCACCGAAACCGCCACGTACGACCATAGCTCGTAGAGAACAACGGATCCCGTTTGCTCTCCTGTATTTAAGCTGCGATGCGGCCGATTAGTAGTCGAGTGGGTGACCATCGGCGAATCCCGGCTGTTGTACGTTGAAGTTTCTTTTTGGTGTTGTTTTTTTGGTACCGCCGGCCTGTGCGGAGGGTCTGTACTTCGGCCCGAGAAGAGGTCGTGGAAGAGCCTCAAACTGATAACAAAGCGCGGTAAATCCCGCCAGCATTTGCTGGAGAGCTCAATGAACTTTCAAACACTATTTATATGTATTAAAGCGAGGGAGCTTATCCGGAGGCATATATATAGTAGATACCTCTCCCCCCAGATAGTTGAGCTGTTCCGGGCATGGAGTCTGTGCTATAGAATATAGTAGTTTCATATTCGCATTCTAACGTGCGGAAGCAGAAAAGAACATTTAATATCATCTGCAGATACTCGATACGGTGAAGGGAATATTTATCAGCCGCGTGGTGGTACTCCCATTTGAAGGAAGCTCTGTGCAATTCAACCTCGAAAAGTTATCCGGAGAATCCAATATTGTCCTCTATATGATGTGCGCGTCTAGACCGCAGCCAGCACAACTTCAATCTTACAGGCAACTCTTAAAATAATAGCCATTAGACAAAACGCTTCGGGTGCAGAAGATTTTATTAGTGCAAGGCCATCTGGGCCAAGTCATTTTTTGTTGTCTTCGGACGCCTTGGCTATTGTCGTATTTTTAGTTTCTGCCATTCGTTCCGAACGAATGCAGCGGGAGCCTCGGAAAGCGGCTTAGCCGGCTCGAAAGTGACACATCAAGACACTTGGACTTTTAGCCTTTATATTGGCGGCGTTAAGGACTAGATGCCATTGTGGTGGTCGAGCTCCAGATTTGGAAGCTGACGGCCTGGTATGATACAACATGAGCCCCACAGCCGGTAAACGGTTTCGGCTGAGAGACTGGTCAGGCCAACAAAGGTTGTAGAGTATGGAAATACATGGACGGCTTCCGTATCTTCATAGTAACCATCATAGCCTGGAAACGCCATCCTAATACAGCACAATGCGATGCTATATGTTCAATTGATTCTCAGCAATTGGCATATCTTGGCCCCAAGAGAGAACGAACAACCCAACAACCTCAATTACCTAGCACCGCTGATGATTCAAGTTTAACCTGTAAATTGAATTTAAGTTTGATTGAGCTATGTTCAAGGTAAATAGCATACATCCGGAGAGAACACTAATTTTCACGCAAGCAAATCGCTGGGAACAGCCTCAATAAGATCCGCATCCTAAAACCATTTGCTCAGTATATAGAAGTAAGAAGTCTTGAGACTGTCGCGACTCTATCATATCTTACAGTGGTTTCAGTTTGCCATTTGCCTATGACGGTCATGATATTTCACCAGCGGCGAAGCTCCCACCTATTCTACACTCCTATTCCTTTTCAAGATGTCAAACAGTGTCAGTAGTCTGAACTGGGTTGTCCGTGTGTGCTGTTGAGAACTTTGAAAGAAACTCGTTACGACGAAACCCACTCCGACGTTGACATGGCATGCACAAGGTCCGAGCCCTAGCTCAATCTTGAACGAGCTTGAGAACTCATAAGGTGGAGAACTCATAGACTTCATGCGACCTCAAGGTTCGCGACACTTGATGACATCATAATGATATGAAAGAGCAATCAGAGAGAAACCGATAGAGACAAGTCCATGCATGGATTAATGTGCGAAGATACTAAGATCGACTCAAAAGAAAAGTCCAGATAGTTATTCATAAGAGTCATTGCCTGATGATCTCAAGTACAAGGGATGTTGCTAGCATTCGTCCCTGTCGCTGCAGGAAGCTACGACGTCGGAAGGCTACGCCAGGGATATTTTAAAGGTGTTGAGTACTACCTAGACTTAGACAACACTCTACATACCAAGAATGTGCCAAGAAATCTCGCTTACAACTACATAGTATCGGCTGTCTCTATCACGCGTGTATGCGCTTTCTTAGAATGGCTTAGCTGTAACCCTTCGCTCAGCAAGGCAATACTCGGATTTCCAAATTTTCATCTCGTCAGAAACACCTCATGTCAAATAGTCCCGGCCGTCACATTACCCCACCCGGGACATAGAGGATTGACGTAGTGAAGGCTGCATAGTGATGTATGCGCGGACTCTCAAAGCAACAACTTGATGATGTAATGCGGGGGTCTTAAGGCAAGCAATCAAGGGCCGTTGCTCTAGCCATCCTGCGGGAAAGTTTGCCGAGTCGCAGAGCGTAAGCCCATCATCATTGACGTACGACGTGAAATGCGCATATAACCAGCCAGCATCAAGCAGCAAACAGTCCTTCCAACGCATCCAAAGTTTCAGAGAATTCCTCAAAGTCTCAACACCTCAGCAAACATGACCGACAACTCGAACCCCGGAAACTTCGCCAACCGCCCCAAGGAAGAGGTCCGGGACATTGCTTCCAAAGGCGGTCAGTCCAGCCACCAGGGTGGCTTTGCCTCAATGGACCCCGACAAGCAAGTAAGTTGAGACCTTCGAGTGTTTAAAACGGTGATCTCTAACGTCGAATAGCATGACATTGCCTCCAAAGGTGGTCAGGCATCAGGCGGCTCATTCGAGCCGGGTGACCCACGGGCGAAGGAAGCTGGACACAAGGGCGGTTCCAAGTAAGCTAAGCCTTTCATAGGTTTGTCATGTACTACAGATACGAAGTTTGAAAGGAGATATATCCATTAGCTCAGGCCAAGATTCAAATGGATAGAGCATGCAACCTCTTGGATAGCAGCTGCATGCTCCCGAAGTACAGCGGTCAGTGATTGAAAAGGAGTTTATTCACTGTTCGCGTAGCGCAGATAGCTCCGAAGTTCTCATCCGCACGCCGTGATGACCGTGCTTCTTGTGTTCTGCGGTTGCTTTCGGTAGTATTGGCCAATGGTCCATAGACAAGGCCGTCATTATTTCATCATATCTGCACGCGAGTCAATGTTCTATGGAGTAATCCTGTTACTATCCAGTTCGACATGTGATAGTGTAGCCTACGCATGGTTAGCATTGGAATACATATGAACATACAGCGAACTCTTGCCTCTTGTTTCAGTATCACACTTCATAGCCGATGTCAATGCTCGCTTCCGCTACAACGTTTCTCCAATGGGCTTCCTGTACTTTCGTAAGAAAAAATGAGAATATACTCAATCACATCAGCATCCCAAAGATACGCACCTCTGCTCGCGCCCACAGTGCCACCCTGTCTCCTGGCTCCAATCTCTCCAAGAACCCCTTCCCGGCGCCCACCCCAATCCCCTTGCCTTCCTCATCTGGAAGTCTCGTTTCCTCGCCCTTGACCCACTCGACTTCATAATCTCTGAGCTCGTCGCATGCTGTGATATTATTGTGCACCTTCCAAGCCACCTCGCCATCATCGCCTTCTCTGAAATCCCAGCCTTGTCCCAACACGTGAGCTCGCGCCTCGCTGGGCTCGAGGAACGTAGGCATCGAAGTTGCCTCGAGATGCCTCAAGAACTCTCCAATCGGATCCTGGCCATTTGGCTTCAGAATACTCGCTTCGAACCACGTGTGGCTGTTCCGGTACGTTCCCTCTCCGCCCCAGGTGGCCCATCCCTGGTCCCCGCTCTTCATCTTGAATCTGATATCTTTGATCTTGTAGTCCTCCCCCTGGGCCTTGTTCGGGATCGGAATTGGTGGAGAGGTGAGGTATAGCCCGGCAATCATCAGGTCGTCGAAGTCATTGGCGCTGTAGGTTACTTTGTCACAGCGCCGCGCGATGACGCGGTGATGGTAATCGGCGAAGGAGAGGACGCTCACTGCAAGTTCGGTGGGAAGCTTGAGTGATCTTAGCATGGCACGCACGTCGTACACGTCAGAAGGTGAGGGAATGAAGTCTGTGGTTGGAAGAGGCTCTGACGTCATCGATGGATGGGAGATTTCGTCCACTTGGCCCAACTCAGTGGGTTGCTGGTCCATTTCGGCGACCTTTATGGACGTTTCTTTCGGATATTAAGTTAAGTTAATGAGATGATCACGGTGAAAAAGAGGTAAAGGTTGTTTTTACAAGCCCGGGGAAGCCTCGCTTAAAATAGACGGGTTAGGTTAAAGCAAACAGCAAACAACCGCTTTCAGTGACACAAATCTCGTGTCGTGGAATAATTGGTTGGGTGTGTGGGCATGCAGCTGCTCCACAGCATTTGCATGCTTATTATGTTTATCCACAAAAGCTATTCAATTATACAACCACCCGGTGGCAGCATCTCGACAGGTCTGTAGGGATATCAATATTTGTGATATAGAGATCTGATCTGATAGGCTACGTAAATGCAATATCAACCAATCGATTTCAACATTCGAGGAACGGCTGCGCGGTTGCCTAAATGAGCATGCACGAATCATTCCCATACGCAAGGCTAAAGAAAAGCCTGCCAGCGCCTACCATCACCATAATTCCAGGTTCATCACTCACCACACTCCATCAATTTTCTTCATATACCTCTTAAAACGTTTTCTCTTCAACTATCGTCATTATTTGAGTTACACTTTTGGAGCCATGGAGCGCTGATCCATAAGTTGTGAATTTGTATGTTGCCGACCGCACGCCATTCGTACCTCGCCCTGTGAAGTCTTTCCGCCGGCGAGACGTGCTTAGCACCATCCGTACGCGGAAGTCTCCCTAGGCCCAACAGTAATTCAGCCCTGCTTCGCATCCGTATATACTACGGGAATATTATTGCAAGATTACATATGTATTTCACAACACTACCATCCTGATTCACTAGATCCAAATGTGGCTTCAACACCAGGCATATACGACCCAAATATGGCCATGATATTGGTACCAGAGGACAGACCCTCATCTGTGTCGTAGTTCCCGTAATCACCAAGATCGAGCTGCGCGCCAATTGTCTCTGATATGTCCTACGCAGTACATTCTCTTTAGTTTATTCAACTTAATCCAGGAATGTGTTCTTGGTGGTACTTACCAAAGACAAAAAGCTGCCTGAGCTTATGCCATTCGCTGTGGCAGAGGTTTGGCCTCGTTCTGAGGACTGTCGCGGTTGATCGGCCAGATCCCTCCTCTGCTGGGTGTCCTGAACGTATTGTCGGGCAATTTGAGCGAACCCTGCGGCGATCGATCCGGGTAGATTGCCATCACTCTTGTATTCAATTCGACTGAAGTATCCACCAGCTACGTCCAGCATGGCGAGGTTCTTCGAAGTCTCGGCGTGATGCGGATTGTGGATGACCAGGTCGAAAAGCACGAATAGCGCCCCGAGAGGCACACTTGCTAGAAGCCTAACGGTAGTGTCAGCTTTTCCACGCCAGCGGATAAGGCATCCAAATGATCTGACTGACCAGAGTGGGGTGTGTGGCTCTACTTCGATGTATCTCGTCAGCTCCAGGATTGATCGTGCGGTTTCTATAAGAGCCAATGCGCTCTCCTCACGTTGGAAGCTTGAGTACGAAGATGAGCAACCCGTTTCTTGACCCTCTGTCTCCAGCTGCAGGGCAGTGCGATGCAGAGTTAGAGCAGCGTTGTAGTAGAGATAGTTTACCATGATGCAAATCGTGACCATATCGGCCCCTGCAAGTGAGTGCGGCTTGAGAGATGCACCTGGTCGTAGATGCGGCGGTATAGTGGCTTTCCAGGCTTCCAGCTCATTTAGGAGCTGCCATATAGCGGCACGGTAGTATTCGAGGGATTTGCCAGCTGCACTGACGGAATACAATGTCGCGTGGATTCTGGCAAGAAGTCTTGCGTGTCTCACGGAAGTGAGCATCCAGTCGAAATTGCCGAACTTTGGTTCAGGGAAAGGCGCGATCGCACAGTTGATATCGGAATCATTGAGAACCTGTTGATGTCAAAGTCTGCCGGCTGGGCAACACGGCCGAGTCAGACTTACTGAGCTTCGTCCTGCACTAAAGCTCATCATCTTCTCCAAGCAGTAGAGCACCCAGAACGTCCGGCTGCGAGAGTCATTTGGAGAACTCGTGGCCTTGTTGAACTCCAGGGTTTGAGCCTTCTTTGCGCCCTCGAGGACTAGAATGAACCCGATTTGCATGCAAGAAACACTAGACGCATAGATTGCCTACAGAGGTCAGAGCTGACGACGTGAAGTATGGCAATATACTGTACCATCGCCGTTATTGCCTAAGTGTCAGGAATCACGATTAGATTTTGCTCGAGGAACGTTGCATTTCGCACTTGCCTGGATTGTTGTCAAAGAGCTTTTGGCAATCAGAAGGTCCGGGAAAAGAGCCAAAGCTATTGAGAAGAATCGCCAGGACTTCTTCATCCCTGGTTGGAAACTTCCACCATCGCGGTACTGACTCCCAAGGGCAAGAATCGCATAGAATAACGCCGACCATGCTTTATCTTCGGCTAGGAGGGTTTTTGCACGGCTGCCAAGAGCCAGTGCTTCAAACTGCCCTCTGTGGAGAAATGGATGAAAGGGATGAATGTGTTCGAAGTACGCTACTCTGAATCAGCAGTGGAAATGCAGGCGTGGTGCAAGAATACCTGTTATGCAAGCAACAATGTGCCCCTTCTCCACATCGAGGAAAGACGTTCGGTCATCTGGTTGGGCAGGAACCCGATCAATGGTCTTCATTCGATCGCTGATGATGGAGGCTACTTTCTCGACGATCTGGTTTACTTTGTCGTGTCCCAAGCGGGCGGACAACGACGCAAGCCGAGATTCGGAGAAGAAAGTCAGACTGTAGTCGTTGCCGAACACGCCGAGGCCCTGAGGCAATATGAGCTCGTGGAGGCCTATCGGAACGTCAACTGACTTACCGGCGGAGAGACCTTCTGACTTTTGCCCATCATCCCGGACTTTGGCATGTCCGCAAGTAGGCGGTCAATGTAGAGCTCTTGCAGTCCATCGAATTTCGGTAAGACAGTCTCATTGCTGGGCTCTGCAACCTGCGGAGCTTGGCCGCCTGGTGTTAGCGCTGATTGCGCCTTTTCTGTGCCGCAATACTCAGCCAGTCAGCAACGGTCGACCGTGAAGAACGATGCCTACCGTCCAATCTTCGACCGGGCCTTCTGGGCTTTGGAGCGGGGCTAAAATGGCAAGCGGTTCCTCGGCGCTGGGGACGTGATCAGTTGCTTCTTGATAAGAGCCAGTTGAAACAGTTACTACCAGGCAGCTGGCACACGAGGATGAACCGATTGCAGCTTCCTACGTCAGTCTTGACCCGTAAAACATGCGTTCCAACTTACTCGTGCAGCGCACTTTTCTGTTCTTACACGAATCGCACGTCTTGAGCAGCTTTGGGGGTGTTGCCATTGCAAGTCGCCCTGGGGCAAGTGCTGCGGAAGATGGATTCGGCGCCAAATAGTGTCAGAGTTGCAGGGGAGAAGATGGTGGAAGAGGTTCTCGGAGCCGAGCTTTGAGGACACAGCTTGGAAATGAACCCATTTTTTCGGAGCCGAGCCTGCACACCCTCGTGGAACCCGCAGGGATTTGCTCTCGGGACCGAATGCCAACGCCATTGCCACATGCAACTTCCAGTCCAGCCATAAATATGTTAGCCAGTCCTTGCTGAAAGTTCACACTCTACCAAAACTCCTCCTTTTCTCCCACGGTTGCCGGCAGAGCTCCAACCTGTTCTCGGCTTCAACCCACAATGACTGGTCGAACTTCCATGGAAACAAAAGATCGTGACACGGAAGCACAGAAGGATTCACCCGACAGCACCTACGCCGCAGAAGTGCTTTCGGAGACCGTCGCGGGCTTGATCCGATCCGTTTCCACCCAAACGGGAAACGGGAACCAGGTCGAGCCCTTCGACGTCGGCAGTCCCGATTGGACCTTCGAACGGACACTTGTCGCCGCTATCAAAAGATCGCAAAAGGATGGCGTGGGACCTATCAGCCCTCACTTGTCTCTTGCTTGGAGAAACGTACAAGTTTTTGGTCAGGACGTTGGCGTCACGCTGCAAAAAGACGCAACATCGCTTTTCAAGGACTTCCTCGGCCTTCCCAAACAACTCTTCCATCAAAGCCAGGAGAAGCCGATCCTGCACGGCATAGATGGACTACTCCGTCCAGGGGAGATGCTCTTGGTCCTCGGTCGACCCGGAAGCGGCTGCTCCACTCTTCTCCGCATGCTCGCAGGAGAACACGGAGGCTACAAGCGTTGGACTGGCCATATTGACTACAGCGGAATTGGAGCGGAGGTCATGCACCGCGAGTTCCGTGGATCTATCGTGTATAATGGGGAAGCCGATCACCACTTCCCCTACCTCACCGTTGCTCAGACACTCGAATTCGCCGCAAGCACCAAAACTCCCCACCAACGCATGTACGGCATCACCAGGGGAGGCTACGTTGAAAAGGCGACTGAAATACTGGGCGCCACTTTTGGCCTACGGCACACTTTCAATACCAGGGTCGGAAATGACTTCGTTCGTGGAGTTTCTGGTGGTGAGAGGAGGCGAGTGTCCATTGTAGAGATGGTCAGTCCGAAACCCAGCTGGAAAGCCGACATGCTGACCCGTCCAGCTTCTTACTCGTGCCTCTGTCACTTGCTGGGACAACCCAACCAGGGGACTTGACTCTTCCACTTCTCTTGATTTTGCCAGAGCACTTCGGGTTGCCACCAATCTCACTAAGAACGTCTCAATCTCGGCCCTGTACCAGCCTGGAGACAATCTTGTCGGAATTTATGACAAAGTTCTGCTTCTGCACCAGGGTCACCAGATCTGGTTCGGCAGTCTTGACGATGCCAAGGAATACTTCCAGGAGTTGGGCTTCATTTGCAGTCCTCGACAGACAATTGCGGAGTTCCTCGTTTCGGTCACAGACACAAATGCTGCATGCATCAAGCCAGGCTTCGAAACGCGCACACCCCGTACACCTGAAGAGTTCGAGGCCCAATGGAAGAGCAGTCCCTATTACCACAATCTCCAATCAGATTTGCTCGATCACGAAAGCCATTCCAAAGGTTCAGACTCCGTGGAAAGGTTCAAGGCCGTACGCATGGCTGAGAAGTCTCCGGCTACGAGAACCAAATCACCCTACACCCTCAATCTGGCGATGCAGTTCCTCACCACGATCAACCGCGCATTTCAGAGAATCAGAGGCGAATATGCATACTACGTTGCCATCACAGTGACCATGATTGTCATTCCACTCGTGATTGGCTCCATGTTCTACAACATTCCTCATCAGACCACTGGATTCTTCTCCAAAGGGGGCGTCATATTCTTCATCGTCCTCTTTAATATCATAGTCTGTTTCGCCGAGATCAGCGCACAGTTCTCGCAGCGGGCTATTGTGGAGAAACACCATTCTTACGCCATGTACCACCCGTACATTGACGCGTTGGCTACTATGGTGTCCCAGTACCCCATCAAGATCGTCAACATCATTCTCTTCAGCGCCATCGTCTATTTTCTAGCCGACCTCAAGCGAGAGGCCGGGGCTTTCTTCATCTTCGTGCTTTTCACGTTCATCACGACACTGACGATGACTGGCCTTTTTCGAACAATAGCCGCCATGGTCAACACCGTGGAAACAGCCCTGGCGTGCGCCGGGCTAACGATATTGCCGCTCGCGATCTACGGCGGATATATCATCCCACGTCCATCAATGCATCCCTGGTTCAAGTGGATCTCATACATCAATCCAATTTATTACACCATTGAAGCACTGGTGGCCGTTGAGTTCCACAGCCAACGGGCAGCGTGCGATACACTGGTTCCTTCCGGCCCTGGCTACGAAGACACCAGGATCGAATATCAGGTCTGCCCGGTCGTAGGAGCCAAGCCCGGGAAGGCCTACGTCCTAGGGGACGACTATGTAGGACTCTCCCAAGGCTATCAATATTCCCATGTGTGGAGGAACCTGGGGATATGTATTGGTTTCTTCCTGTTCTTCACTGCCACTTACGCCATCACGACCGAGTTCAAGAAGCTGCCTGGCAATTCTTCTAACACTCTGGTTTTCCGGAAACTCCCTGCTGGGATGAAAAAGTCAAATGCCCATGACCCAGAAGAGCCGGCGCTTGAAGCCAGCTCCAAATTGGAGAACTATGCCGGCCAACAGCATGTTCTGACCCAGGGCGGGAAAGATATTTTCTGCTGGGAGGCTCTCAGCTACGCCATAGACCATGAGGGCAAGAGAGTCAAGCTTCTAGACAACGTCAAAGGTTTTGTGGAGCCCGGTACCTTGACAGCACTTTTAGGGGAGTCTGGTGCCGGCAAAACAACCTTGCTGAACGTTCTGGCCCAGAGGGTTGATGTCGGAATAGTCTCTGGTGACATTACCGTTAATGGGAGCCAACTGGACGCTTCCTTCCAACGTAGAACAGGCTACGTGCAACAGCAAGATATTCACATGTCAGAGGCAACCGTCCGGGAAGCACTCCAGTTCTCAGCTCTACTACGCCAACCAAAAGACACCCCCACGGCTGAAAAATACGCCTATGTTGAGGAGATCATCTCCCTGCTTGGGATGGATGAATTTGCGGAGGCAGTCATTGGCCACCCAGGCAGAGGCTTGAATGCGGAGAAGAGAAAGCTCACCACCATTGGACTCGAGCTTGTTGCAAAGCCCTCGCTTCTCTTGTTTTTGGATGAACCTACCTCGGGGCTGGACTCGCAATCAGCATGGTCAATTATCAAGTTGCTCCGGCAACTTGCCAATGGCGGGCAAGCCATTCTTTGCACTATTCACCAGCCATCTGCAATCGTTTTCGAGCAATTCGACCGTTTGCTTTTGTTGAGCAAGGGCGGTAAGACGGTTTATTTTGGAGATCTTGGAAAAGACTCCACCACAGTCTTGGAGTATTTCGAACGGAACGGCGCCCAAAAACCCAGCAGTAATGCCAACCCGGCAGAATATCTCCTTGACCTGGTTGGAGCCGGTGCTACAGCCCAAGCCACCACAGATTGGGCTGAAGTTTGGACCAACTCCGCGGAGTATGCTGAGGTCAGCTCCAAGATCCAAGAACTAAAGGCGGCACGAAGAGATGCATCAACCAAACTGTCAAGTACCGCGCACACGTTTGAGCTGCCCTGGATTCGGCAGCTGCTAATTGTCCAAGAGCGTCTGTTCAAGCAGCACTGGAGGTCTGCGTCCTACATCAATGGCAAGATGTTTATCAACATCGTGGGTGGTCTCTTTCTTGGTTTTACATTTTACCAAGAGTCAGACTCCATCCAGGGCCTGCAGAACAAGATGTTTTCAGTCTTCATGATTCTCGTCCTCTCACTCGTCCTCATTGTCTTGTTGCAGCCTAGGCTGATTGCAATCAGAGATGTTTACGACGTACGAGAGCGGCATTCGAGGATGTATCACTGGACCGTGTTTGTTGTCGCGAACATCTTGGTTGAAATCCCTTTCAACGTCACGATTTCCTCTTTAGGGTTCATCTGCTGGTACTTCCCAGTTGGATTCTGGCAAGCCATTTCTCCAGGCCGCGGAGCCTTTATGTGGCTCGTCTTTACCATTTATCAGCTGTATCACGCAACATTTTCGCAAGCAATCGCCATCGTCTCTCCCAATGCCGAGACTGCCGCCATGGTCACCATTCTTTTCTATGCTTTCATCCTCGCTTTCAACGGCGTTCTACAGCCGCTTTCTCAGCTGGTCAAGTTCTGGCATTTCGCCTATTACGTCTCGCCATTCACGTATCTCGTTTCGGCGCTCATGTCCGCCGGAACTCACGACGTCGCAGTTCATTGCTCCACGGCCGAGACAAATATCTTTCAACCACCGCCAGGAAAGACCTGTGGAGAGTATGCAGGCGCTTTTGTCAGCGCTTCTCTCGCATCTCTTTACAACCCGAACGCTCGAGAGAACTGCCAGTTTTGCCAATATTCAGTCGCAGATACTTATCTGGCTTACTTGAATATCTCCTACGATGATCGGTGGCGGAATTTCGGCTTCTTGATTGTGTATACTCTTTTCAATCTCGGTTGCTTCTTTCTTGGCTTCTACTTTTACTCGCATAGTAACATTAAAGGTCGACTGGTGGCCTTTGTCTCACAAACTGTCCGCAAATAGAGTGAGCTTAGACTCGGGGCAAGATTTTGAGTTTTCAGGATAGGTAGCATGGAATAAATAGATCAAATCTATCGCTCAATGATTTTCTCATAGAGAAGATACATCAAGCGTCGGTAGAGACACGCCGGATGCCCTCTTCATTCGTCTGTGCGCGCTAAAGCTCCGGGAGAGCGCCTCAAAAAGGTGGCTTTTAGCTTACAGAAGCCGTTCGACAGATACATGGATATCTTTTATCACCCTTACGATGTAATTACCTTTCCTAAAGGCAGTATTGGTTGATACAATGAAGTACAGTAGTTCTGCGGGTCTTTCGAGAGCCGGAACATATGGCTTTCAGTGCTTCTACCTGACAGTCTAGCTCAAGGCGCCTTGGTTTCCGGCATGCTGAGCTCCGCTGAAACTTATCAAGTGAGAGGACCGGACTGAATACCTACAGGGCACACACCTGTGGCAGAGGTGGTCGGAGAATCTGACGAGGTCTCTATCAGCTTTTTCGAGGCCGATGAGGACGAAAGCCTTGAAGGCGGCTCGTCTGCCTCCTCACCCACGGAAGAAGATGTGGGAAGAAAGAAAGTGATGAGAGATATTCGCTCGCACGCTCTAGAAATGGGCAGCACCGGCATTATCCCCTCTTATCGAAAAGACAATGCTTTCTGTCAGCCAAGAAGGACTGGAGCAGAGGGCGGCCTCGGCCATCCGAAATCTCAAACAAATATTCCGCCCACACACCCCTCCCCTCAAGGGACAGCAAACCTTCAGCTCTGCAAAGCTTAGGACGTGTGCTAAATAATCCAGTACAAACCGCATCGCAGCCACCACCGACCTCAGGAAGCGGCAAAACCTCCCGCAGCACCAGACCGTCACGACGGTAGCACAAACTCCAACTCAGGGAGAGAAAAGCGAGACCGATCTGACCCAAGACAACGAATGACATGCCCCGTGCCCGTGCCCACACCAACCAACGGATCCATGATATCCGATCCAATAACTCGCCTCCCAAACTCCGGGACCCCACCTCTTGCCCGAAGAAGCAAGACACGTGATCTACCGTCTCCAGATTCGCGGGACGGGAGCCACCTGCAGGTGGTGCAGGGATCTTCTTCTTCTCCGCAACAGCCGTCATACGCCGACTTGCCGACTTCAGGCAACACTAGCACTAGTGCTGCCGCGCCCTGAAGCGCAGACGGTTACGATTCCGGACGGATGAGGACTAGGAGAACAAGGAGCGAACTGGTCGAGAAAAAAAGTTGACAGTATATATTTGGTTGTCCTGGATAAAAGAGGGTATCATACGATGGGTCTTTTTTTCTCTTTGCTTTGGTTCGAGGATGGGAAAAAAAAACAAACAACTCCAATAAATTGACGCAAACCTCCCTTTCTCCTTACCACCTTCCTACCGGTGCTCCAATTCCTCCCTCCCTCCCTCCCGCCGCCCGCCCTTTTCCTTCCAACATTACATCCCTGGCGCGTTATATGTACCTATTCCTCTACTCCAGAATCCCAGACAACGGTTCGGCAAAAGATAATCAGTGCGTGTGGTGCGGCTCGCAAACTCCAGAGATTCCCAGGGCCATCTTTTCGTTTGAGGAACATACGCGTTTACTTTCGTATAGATTAGAGAGAAGCCTCGGGTCAACCGGGAGGGAAAACAAAAGGGGGGGGTTGAGGTGTATGTATTCCAGAGTATTGGAATTATACAAGTCTCGCCCTTTGGCTGCGACGGTGATGAGATGATGCACCCAGCGGGACGTGCGGACTGCGGCCAGATGTGCGCCTCTCCTGGTAGATTCGAGATCCTGCTGGAAGCGATGCGTCTGCCGGACGGGGTATCAACGCTCAACGCTTGCACACGAAGGCAATCAATGAAACAACAGAGAAATTTAGCAGACAGAGTACAAGATGAGTTCCGGCCAGACGTATCACGAGGATGCTCATGAGAAAGACGAATCCAGCGAGGGTTGGGCCTGGGTAGCAAGCAGTCCAGTGGCAGGCCCGGTCCAGTGGAAAGTGGCACGCAGCGAGTTAGTTCACTTGCCCTGCAGCTTGCGCTTCAGCTTGGTAAAGACGTCGTCGGAGTCCTTCTTCTCCGACTTGGCGGCTACGATGCGCTCGGCGATGCCTCGGAAGGCGTCGTCGATGCCCTGGTCATTCATGGCCGAGGTCTCGAAGTAGGAGCAGCCGCGCTCCTTGGCGAAGGCGGCGCCGCGCTGGACGCTGGAGAGGTCGGCGTCCTTGGAGGCCAGGTCGACCTTGTTGGCGACGATGCACACGGGCAGGGTCTTGCGGCCCTTGGGGTCCTTGAAGTGGTTGGCGATGAAGTTGAAGACGTTGACGACGGTGTCGACGCTCTGGGGCGAGTCGGCGGAGAAGACGAGCATGACGCCGTCGGCCTGGCCGATCTGGTGGACGGCGATGGGCGTGTCCATGTGCACGCTGAAGGTGTCGTTGATGGACAGCATGTAGTCGTCGTTGTCGCTCAGGCGGACCAGCTTGGAGCCGCTAATGCGGTCGCCGGGACTGAAGCGGAAGTGCGTGTGGCCGTATGCATACTAGACAGGGGTCAGCGCAGCCGGCGACGGCGATCGAGGGCGCCCACCTTGCGGACGAGCTCCGACTTGCCCACGCCGGAGTCGCCCATGACGGTGATCTTCAGGTTGTCGCGCATGCGATTGGGGTTCGCGGGCGCGGCGTCCAGGGGCGCGATGGACGGCTGGGTCGCGAGCGACGGCGACGAGACGCTGTCGATGCTGCGCTGGCCATCGCGCGACGACAGGCTGCGGATGGACGAGACGGCGGAGCTGGGCTGCTTGTGCTTCATGTTCTGGAGGCTGGGCTGCGGGCGGGGCGTCTCCATTGCGTGCTCCCAGGCGGAGGGAAAGGGCGAGGAGGAGCGCGGTGGGGGAGATGATATGGGCGCGGGCACGGGGGCCCTGCTGTCGGGCCGTCAGGACGCTTGGCGCGCGCAGCCTGAGGGCGCTGGAGCGGCCCAGCGGTTGGGCGCCGCCAGGGCGCGACGCCGCGGCTCTGCTGGCACCGGGCACGCGCCGCCCGCGTGGCCGCTCAACTTCGCTCGCCGCCGCCCGCCTGCCATCGCGACGTGCAGGGAGTGTTGTGGAGCCGCCGCCGCCAGCCCCCGCCAAGCAGATCCGCCGCGCTGCTCTGGGCGGCGCCATGCCGAGTCAGGCAGGCCCGCCAGGCGTCCCGGCGCTGCGGCCTCCACGCAGCGACGATTGCGACGCCCAGCGCAGCCCTACGCCGCCCGCGCGGCCGCTGCTCGCACGCGCCCTCCCGCAGCTCTCCTCCTCGCGTGCACAGCTGGATCCGTCCGCCGCTCCTGCCCCCCGGCCGTCTGCGCGACTCCACGCACAGCTGCGTCCCGCAACATCCGACTGCTCGCACCACCCCCAGCCGCTGCCCCGACGCGCCCGCCGCCTCTCCTCCGCCAGCACCGCGTCCTCCGCAACCCTCGTCTCCGCCTCCTCGCCGCCTCCTCAGTGCCGCGTCGACTACCGCTACATGGCGACTCCCTCCTCCAATGGCCTCTTCCAGGAGTTCGAGGTGACGAGCGACGACGAACTGCCCACCCACCGTCCCCCTCGCGCAGACAGCCGCCACTGGCAGCACCGCCCGCTCATCGAGAGCGTCACCAACGAGTGGCGCAACAAGCTGCACGACCCCGACGACGACGACGACTTCTTCTACAGCGACAAGCAGAACTGGTACACCCCCGCCATCGTCACCCTGATCGCCGCCCAGCGCATCCCGCGGAGAGTCCAGCGCGCCGTCATCACCGTCTGTGTCCTCGCCATCAGCCTGTGGTTCTCGTGGAGCTGGTTCTTCGGCCCTTACTGCGAGGAGCAGTACAAGCTCAACGACGCGCTTGTTGGGGCCCAGAAGTACGGCTTCTTCGGCGCCAATGCCCGCCCCGCTTTCACCGACATGGTCCAGGTCAAGACGCTTGACCCCAGTCTTCTGCCCACGACGTCTGCTGACCGGCAGCGACTCGTCGTCGTGGGCGACGTGCATGGCTGTAAGACCGAGCGTAAGTTCCTCTTACTCTATATATAGTCTCCCTATTTTGCATCTGACGTAATCATGACAGTCGTTGCCCTTCTAAACAAGATCGACTTCCGTTCTGCCAGCGATCACCTGGTCCTGACCGGCGACATCATCTCGAAAGGCCCCGACTCCCCCGGCGTCGTCGACCTCGCCCGCGATCTGCACGCGTCGTGTGTCCGCGGCAACCATGAAGACCGTATCCTGCTCACCCGCAAGGCCATGACGGTCGCCGAGGCCGACATCAGCGCCAACAAGCACCTCGGTGAAGATGAGGCCCGCAATGCCGGCGCTCACAAGGACAAGAAGCTGGCCAAGTCGTTCAGCAAAAAGCAGATCGAATGGCTGGAGCAGTGCCCGGTTATCCTGAAGGTGGGCCAGATCAAGGGCATGGGCGAAGTTGTGGTTGCCCACGCAGGCCTGGTTCCGGGTGTCGACATGGACAGGCAGGACCCGTTCCAAGTGATGAACATGCGGAGCATAGATCTGGACACCAAGGTGCCGAGCGAGAACCGCGACGGAACCGCCTGGTACAAGGTACGTCCTTCATTTCTATTTTTGGTGAACACATCTCACCGCCAGCCCCCCCTTTTACAAGCCGCGCAATTGGCAGCGGTTTCCCCCCCTGATGTAGTAATCGACGCTGACAAGTTCGCCATAGTTCTGGAACTACTACATGAAGTCCCTTCCCGAGGACAAGCGAAGCACCGTCATCTATGGCCACGACTCGAAAACCGGCCTAAGCATCAAGAAGTTCACGAAAGGCATCGACTCGGGCTGCGTCAGGGGCGGCAAGCTCACCGCACTCGTCATCGAAGCTGATCGTAAGGGTGGACCTGCGAAGCAAAGTCTCGTCAGTGTCAAGTGCAGAGAGTACACGACTAGAACAGAGGATGAGGAAGCCCAGTGATAAGCGGGCACCTCTTGCATTCTTCCATTCCAGACCCTAGCATTGATTGCGTTGCACAGCTACAGCAGCAGAGCAGCAGACAGAGCCGCAGACAGAGCCGTTTCTCCTACATATTTCTGTGTTTTAGTATGGCGTTAAAGCGGGAGTGAAATGGGTTATTATCGGCACGGGGAGGACATCAGGAATCACGCCATTGAGCGAGCCACTATTAGTCCTTTTGGGTATTGAGGATATCCGGCGTCCCTATTGAAAGAGGGTACCATCACCACTTTACATTTTCCTACAGGCTCTAGCGCGGATAATTGGCGTATTGGTCGTTTCGGGCACCCTAGTATGGATGTGCAGGACTGTAAAGCACTCGGTACAGATCAGATGCACAGATGACGAGAAAGAGAAAACATTGCATGTGCAATTATCAAAGCTTACAAAAAACTCATCTTCTAAGAATGACACATGCTCGCTCAGCGCCTCGCCCCGTCACCTGTAAAACAAGCAAAAAAAAAAAATAAGCGTACATGCATCTCACCCTCCCCCTCCCCCTCCCGCCCCCCCCATCCCTCCCTCCCTCTTCCCAACCCCTCCCCAACCAACCCCAAAAACTCAAAACTCAAACTCAAACCCCCCTATACGTCCCCAACTCACTCACCCCACCCGCCGGCAACGCCGCATTTGTCTGCAACTCCGCCGCCCCATCCGCCGGCCTCTGATAGTAGAAACCCCCACCTACTCCTCCTGCTCCGCCACCGCCGCTAGCACTCACCGGCGAGGAAACCAGCGAAGACGGGTGCGGAGACGTGATGTGAGAAGGGAGGAACGAGGTGGAGGTGGAGATGGAGGACGTGGGGGCGTAGTGGCCTTGGTATTCGGCCGGCGGCGGCGGCGCTGCTTGAGCGGGTGGGGGGGATTGTGGTGGGGGTTGGTAGGTGCTGTGGTGGTGGTGGTGGTGCTGGGGGGCGGGGGGTTGTTGGTGGTAGGTTTGGTGGTAGGGGGCTGGTTGCTGTTGTGGTGCTTGTGCCTGGTGTTGCTGCTGAGGTGGAGGAGGAGGAATGGGGTCGATTTTCTCGAGGGGGACGGCGGGGTGAGCGGTGGCGGTGTAGACGGGTGGGGGTTGGGGGTAGGGTTTTAGGGGGAGGCTGGCTTTGCGGTGGCGGTGGAGACGGATGCTGAAGATTATGAGGGAGGTGAGGAAGAGGAGGCTGTGTGGTTTGGGAGGGGTGTGTGTCAGTTCAGCCGTTTGCAGGAGAGAGAGACACAAGCACTTACAACTCCACGGCTCCGAGTATGGCGACCGCGACCATTGCGCCCCAGTAATCTTGGAAAGTGGTGTCTCTCTTTCGGTAGCATGTGTAGTACCCGATGTACGGATCGTAGCACGCACCGGTGCTCCAGGTGCTCGCCAGCGCGGCCATTAGCGCGAACGAGATCAACCAGAGCACAGTCATGAGAATGTCCAGCGAGAGGATCGCCCATGCGTTGTAGGCGCGTGGAGCGGCGAATGAGACGACGATGTTGTAGATTGATGTTATGAGGGTGATTGAGGCCTGGAGTCGTTACATCAGCGTTAGAGCATCTGTTTTAGAAAAGCGTGAATGCGTACGATGGCTATGGAGTAGCAGTAGACATTGTACGAGATGTAGTGAAGATGGTAGGCATTGAGCGCGAGGACGGCGAGGGCCAGAATGAGCTGGGCGATGCGAGAGCCTAGAAAGACGCGCGGGACTGCAACAATATGGCCTCCTTGGACAGCCATGGTGGAGGCGTAACGAAGTCGAACAAGCAAGTTCCAACTAAGAATGGAGAGTGAAGTAGAAGGTGGATGAAGCTGGCAGACTCAGAGCGCGAGCGAAACGGGTGTCCTCAATAAGTATATATTGAACGTCCCAACTGCCAGTTGTTTTTCAGCCTCTAGTCTTCAGCTCGTAGCCCGTCTATTGATGTCTCTTTTCTACCCAGGGAACGACGAAAAATCTATTCTTAAACACCCTTAGCCACGAGCTGAGCGTGCCTGGCAGAAGCCTTCTGTCCCACCCAGGCAATTTCCTAGCTACCGCCGACCGGTTACACGGAAAAGATGTGATCGGTGCCAAGCAGAAAGATGCCGCCCGCAGCAAAGCAGTGGTGCTGGCTGATCACATACGCATCCACACCTTGCTACAATGCACTAGACGAACCTAGGGAGTATGCTACCTGATCCTGTCTGTGTGCCTTTCCCCCGTCGGCAACTAAACCAAACTCCCATCACCACCATTCGCAAGCTCGACATGAAGTAGAGCACGCAAGGGTGCAAGGGCTAGGCGCGCCACATGGCTTGCCGAGCTCAGTAAAAGCACGACAATGTCGTTCGCCGGCGGGTCTGAAAGTCAGAGCGCGAGAAAACGCGGTGGTCCGATCCGCCACCGGCGAGGCTGAACGCGTGCGCCACAAACTCGTATCCTGCGTCTGCCCGTGAGACTGGGCCAGTTGTAGGTCTTCGCTTCGTTTACAGCGCAGAGATCGGCCTCAACTTGGCGAAAAGGTGTCCAGGGTCTTTCCCGCTAGGCGTCGGGTACGGGTTTCTGGCCAGCTGTGGTCGTCCTGATGAGGTTAAGGAAGGCAAGTGGTGTAACGAAAGGGCGTTGCTTGGCAAGCCTCGTGGCTCCATTGGTACGTGCGCTGGCAGTTTTCAGCCTCACGAGGAGCCTGGAGAAGGCTCGGAGCGCAAAGGCTTGCCTTCTCGGCCGATCGATCCGTCTGGTTCTGGATATTTTCCGGTAGCTGGGATAGGAGAGGGGCTTGGATGGAGGTCGAGACCTCTACACGCCCTCCGCAGCTCTCCTCCATTGGCTGCAAGTAGCGTGGCGATTGGACGTGCTCCAGCCGCTGGGGGCTCATTTCCTCAATGCATGCCACGCGACGTGGATCAGGGTCATTGTGTAACATGTTGACTCGGGTATCATAACGTACATACAAACACAGCCCAAAGAAAGCTCGGTCTGGACAGCGCCCGCCCACAGCACGAACGCCTCAACGCCTCTGCATCCACTAGGCCCTCCAGTTCTGCACCAGCCCATGCAGTCGGTCAATCACTATCGGCATGACCGCGTTGACCGAGTCTTGGATCAAGCCCTCAAAGTGCCGAATCGCCTCTTCCTCCGTCATGTCCAAGCACATTCTCTCCTGGACTTTCCACACCGCCTTGTCACGCTCGATCTTGATGTCTGGGATATTTGCATCGCGCATCAGGCTGAACAGGTTGAGGATAAGACTCGACTGCTTACGAAGGGTTGTGTAGGCCGTGAAGCAGTAATTCTTGAAAGCGGTGTAGTTGGGGGAGTTCGGTCCTCCCATGCCGGCGATCATCAAGTTGTCAAGCTTCATCAGCGGTGCAAATGGCTTCGGGTCACGGCCGAGGATATAACCAAAGTCGGCATGGAAGAAGTGCCCGTCGGGCGCGAGGAGAAGATTGTCCAAGTGGCGGTCGCCGACGCCGAGGAGGTACGTAATCACGCAATAGCCGGCGCATGACTTGACGTACGTGTCCATGGCCTCCTTGCGCACGCCGAGCGGGGCGCTCTCGTCCGGGTTGTTTGCTCGGAGGTAGGACAGAATGCTGCCTTGTCCTTTGTACTTTGTAACAGCAGCGGCTAGAGACGTGCTGGGGACGAATTGAACTGCACCGGCAGTTGTTGATGTAGCGAGAATGCGATAAGGAGAGAGTTTCAGATCGAGGTTCTCCATGCGCAACAGACGATCCATGAGCGTAATAATTTGGATCACGAGCTGATCCTGGCGAAGGTCGTCGCCGGTTTTGAAGATGACTGGGTACTTTGCCCCTGTGGCTGTCTTGAAATTGATGAGAAGCGGGAAGAGCGAAGACTTGAAGACATTGCAATCATCCGGGAAGACGCCAACGACCTCCACACTGGGGTCCAATGGAAGGGGTAGAGGAGGGTCGATGTGCACAAGTTCATTCTTCGGGTCTCCCAAGGACTGCTTCAAGCTCTCGATCTTTCGCGGCCTGTCGTCCCTGGAGAATCGGATTTCTTTGGAGACCTTGGACAATACGGTGATGAGTTCGCCCTGCCTGAGAAGGACCTTGCGCCGAGCAGGTCCATCCTGAGTTTCCATGAGAGTGGTCATAAAGTCGTATTCTACCTTGGCGAAAAGCTTCCGATGCTCTGAGCCTTGCTCCGGGCTGCGGTCATCACACTCTACCATCAAATACCAATGGAAGAACGTGCCAAGTTGCAGATTGTTGGCTGCGCGAGTGATGAGGAATCGAGCAAGTGAGGAATCCTGAGTAGGTTCACCTTCCGAGTCGGTCTCAACAGGTTCGAACTTTAGTGCTTGGACAAGCTGGAGCAGATACATCTGCAGCTCATCATCATCAGCCTTACGTAGCCGGTCTACAGCGTATGACCGGACAGCGGGATGGTCAAACGTAGGACCAAGAAGCTCGAGAGCGTCGTCGACGTCTATTTCCGTCCATTTTGACAAAAGCTGAACAGCTTGGCGAGCTTCGCCAGGTTCACTCCATGACACGGATTTGACGAACTTGGTGAGGGCCTATACAGCGACTTAGTCTTGACGGATAGACAGCTTCAGCAGGAAAATTACCCGTTTATCTCTTGTCAAGTGATGCCTGAATTTCCACACCATATCCTTGTCATCTGCGCTCAACTCGTGGGTAGGACCGTATGACATGATCACCTGTATCCAGGACTTAGTCACAAATAGGTGCAGGGTGCCACGCAATACTCACATTCAGCTCATCGCGAGCCTTAGCGTTGGGTTTCATGTCGCGATCCATGACTCCTGTGCGATGGTTACGAACAAGCCTCCTGTGCTTGCTCTCTGCCGGATTGTCTCGGATGCCAACTTCAGGGTCGTAGATTCTTATTAACCGGCCGACCTCAGGATCGTCCTCGCCCACGCCGTCGTTGATTCCGGGGCCAAACGATACCTCGGGGGGAGGTTTCAAACGCACGTCGGAGAGGGAGGAAGACTGGAGAGTAGAAATGGGTGGGGCTGGGTACTCGCGATCGGTGAAGACGATAGGGTGATCGAACCTGGGGAATTCGACGTAGAGAAAGAACTTGTCCTCGTCGAGGCTTTCGTCCTCGGAGCCATCGCCGTCGTCGGCCCCATTGCTCTTCGATGCATCAGTCTTCCGGCCGTACTTGGGTCCGCTGCGATAGGTGCTGCGCTCGAGCTGCTCCATCTTGCGAAAAACCATCTGATCCAGCCATTTGTTCTCGGGTATCTCTCCCATCTCATGCTTCTTCATCAGCGCCTCCAGCCGCTCCATCTCAGTCAAGTCGGGATCCGCCTCGTCCTCCGACAGCTTCCCATTCCTACGGTTGCGGCGACGAGGAGGGATAAGGTGGGGCGTGGTGGAAGATGACAGGCCATCGGCAGGCCTGTGGAGGTATAGCCGGCATCTTTGCCTGCCCTTCTGGAGAGTGTTGTCCTTGTCAAACAGAGGTATTGTGGTGCCGCCGAAGGGAATGGCGTGGATCTGGCTGTCTTCGGTCGGCGAGAGGTCCCACACAGTGATAGCAAGCTGGGAAGACTGTGGGATGGTCGAGTAGGAGACGGGGAGGGTCAGCCATTCATTCCAGATTCTGCTGGATTTGAACGACTTGTAGCTGGTCTGGACGGGGACGGTGAGCGGCTTGCTTTCGGCCCAGAGCTGCGCTGTGACAAAAAGCTCCGAGTGCGGGCTGTGCCAGGTCAGCCAGTTGAGACGTGCACGCGGGAGAGCGCAAGACAAACCTCAGATTAGAACCTCGATGCCTCAGCTCGGGGTTCTTGAGCAGGGTCGAGAAGGGTATGGGCTTCTGGTGGCCATCGAGGTTGTTTCTGGAGCCGGTTTAGCATCAGCCGGGCAGCTTCTCCCCGCACGGGCGACCGACATCCTCACATGGACAGGCAGCTCGAGGGCCGACGAGCTTGCGAAAGAAAAGGGCTCCATCGCGGCTCGCTGGCGGGGTTGCGGGGTGCTGGGATGCGACTGAAGCTATGAGACGCGCAGCGGCCCTGCGAGCGGCGCACAGGCCACACGGTGGCGGCTGCGCCCACACAGCGGACAGCTGATCGCGTCGCGCTCGCGCCTCAACGTCAGCGCGTCTAAGTCGCCCGCTGTTTGTCCTCACGTCCCGCCTGCCCGCTCCCGCGTCAGTTTGCTGCTCCACGCGATCCGGCAGCCTTGCGAAGCTGCTGCTCGGCCGCCCGCCTGCACACCTGGACGACTGCGCCTCACCTTCGCCGCCCTCGCCTGCGCCTTCTCTGCCAGTCCGCCTTGCCCACCCCTGCCATGGCGCGATTAAACCACAGCGTCTCTGCCTCGAGTCCCAGCGTCGACTCCTCCATCTACCGCGACCGCACCCCAGACGGCCAGCAGAGCGCGTCCGCGGCGCGTCAGACGCTCGCTCGCTCAACAACCGCCTACTCTGCCATGTCCTCGTCCCCCGGCGCGTCAAGCGATAAGGAAAACCTCAACCACGACCACCACCGCACCGACAAAGGCAAGGCTCCAATGCGGCCCCCGTCCATGCCCACGCCCACCTCAGACGACCATGATACCCCGCGGGCAAACAAGCGGAGGAGGCTACAGGACCGCGAGGTTTCGGTTGCAACCACCTCCAATGGAGAGCCCATCCCCGACCTCCAATACTACGACCCCGACCAAGACCCCGAAGAGCGTCGCCAGCTGCGTCGCGACATGCGCTTGCTTACGCGTGACTTCAACGGTGAGCCGTCCCCTGGACTATGTTGCCGGCGTGAAGCTAATGTAGACAGACCGTCGCGATGAGCTCTTGGGTGGGGACAGTGCGGAGCTGGTCAACTTCATCGAGCGGTCAAACTTCCTCATGGGCAAAGTCAAGCAGACGTCGGATGCCACGATCGACTCTCGCTTCCTCGTGTCTGCGAGTGACCTTACCTTGAAGAAGACGACCGCCATGGTTATGGGAGCCAATTCTACCGGCATCGACGTGGATGAGTTTGTGTCAAAGTGCATCCTTTTTATGCAGAACAATGGCTATGAAGACGAAGACACAGCCACCCCAACTCAAGCAGCGTCCACGCAAGCACGTGCACGAAGGCAGGCAAGGCGAAATAATGCCGACAGCGATGACGAGCAGGAAGAGACCGGTGACTCGCTTGCTTGGGACATTCTTGGTGAACGCGCTTGCTTCCCGAACAACTGCCGTCCGCCAGTTTCGGGCTTCCTCCTTGGTCCTCTCTCGGTCCAGAAGCGTGTTAGGGCCACGCAGACACAGCGTCGTGCTCGTCTTCGCCGCGATCCCCAGCTCGAGAGACGACCCGAGTCGCTTGAACCCGAGGATATTCAACGCCAAGAGAACTCCAACCTGATGACGTTGGTCAAGAAGATCCGTGGAGAGCTCATCAACGCAATTGACAATCGGACGTCAGCTGTTGATGATGAACTCAACGAATACCCGGACGATGAGCCGCCTCAGGAGGCCATCGAGAGGGCAATGCAGAAACACGGTCTTGTACAGAATTCAGCCGAAGACCCAGCCATGTCACTGTTCGAGTTCGTGATCAATCCTCACTCTTTCGGTCAGACCGTGGAGAATCTCTTCTACACCAGCTTCCTCGTCCGCGAAGGCAGCGTCAAGATCGATCGGGACCAGCATGGCCTGCCCGTAATATGTAAGTCTTAGAATGACTGACTGCTATTGTTCCGTATGCTAATTTCTACAGGTCCTTCTGAGTCCCGTGGCCTCAACCAGCAACGAGCTCAAAATGTTTCAAGGCACCAGGCTGTCTTCAGCATCGATTACCCCACGTGGCAGAAGTTCATCGAGGCCTTCGACATCGCGGACCCTGTCATTGCTCACCGCAATGAGGAGCAGCCTACTCAGGGCGTGCGCGGCTGGTATGGCTGATAGAATTCCTGACTTTCGTTTCATGGTCTTCGATCCCTGAAAGCCTCTGGTACCGCGTTACCTGGAATCTTCTATAAATACCGCTTTCAGGCTTCTATGTGCAATTTGGCCCGTGCAAGGAGTTTAGACGGCTTTGGGCCGGTTTCATTCGAACAAGTTACAGAAGCGAAACGGCGTAGGGAAAATAGGTTGGGGAAGGTACCAGCGATTTGACTTTTCGAAATACTCTTCGATCTTCTTGCTGAAGAGCTTTGGCTAATTATACATTCCACCACGTTGCAGACAGCTGCACGAACCTTTCTGCCATGATACCCCCTTTCTCTCTCCAGCTCCAACCCTCCAACCAGCAGCCCTTCACAACACCACAACCCCCTCCAACGCCTCCCTCAACGTCCTCCCCTCCCTCTCCGGCCTCACCTCCCCCTTCGCCTCCAACCCCACCCGATTATGCCACACAACCCTCATCCCCGCCGCCCTCGCCCCCGGCACATCCGCACTACTCCCCGCCACAAACACCACCTCCCCCGGCTCCCGCACCCCCACCTTCTCCAACACAGCCGCATACGCCTCGCGCGCCGGCTTATACCACCCCGCCTCCTCAGCCGTCACCACCGCATCGAACTCCACACCACACAGCGCCGCGGCCGCGCGGCCCAGCTCGTCGCTGCAGTTCGTCAGCACGGCGAGCCGGTAGCCCTGCCGTTTCAGCGCGGTGAGGATGCCGGGGACTTCGGGCCAGGGGCGCAGCCAGTCGGTCCAGTTTGTGAGGAGGAGGGTCGGGGCTAGGGGGGTGGGGAGGGTGGGCGTGAGGGAGGCGGCGCGGTGGATGAGGGTCGGGTAGGGGGTGTAGGGGCCCGGGTGGGTGTAGGTTAGGTGGAGGTAGTGGGTGCGCCAGGTGCGGCCAATGGCTTTGGTGTCGTCGTCGTCGTCGATGGCTGTTGTGGGGGGTTGTGGGTTGGAGGTGCGGATGGCGGTGGTGGCGGCGAGGTCCCAGGCGGACCAGCTGTCGAGGAGGGCGGTGAGGAGGTCGAAGATGATGACTTTGGGTTGGTCGGGTGGGGGGGTGGACATTTTTGTTTGGTGTTGTTTTTGTTGTTGTTTTGAGGCTTTGGGATATTGGGGTTGGATTCCGGGGGGCGTGGTTTGGGGGGTCGAATGGATTCGAGACGCGGATTTACAGTGGTTTTTGTTTGCTTTTCCGGTGCGCTGCTTTAAATTCTCGCGGAGTGTGAGGAGTGGATGTATTCATCATGCTGAAGACGTGTGACTCCTCTCTGGATAAATACCCGTTCTCGCTTTAGTGCTGACATCCTGGTTGGGTCATGGCGCGAGAGATGCCGAGCGGTGTTCGGTAATCGGGAAAAGTAGGAACTGTCGTCAAGCTGCCTTTTCCGTAGTAAGCTAGCCAGGAGTGGAGATCTGAAGACAACAGCACTAGAACTGCCAGATTTCTTCAAACCTTGATCTCGAAGCCTCCAGGTAGATATCCGGCGGTTGAGCGGGACGTCGGTGGCGAGTCATGTCCAAAGCTTCAACATCACGCGTCCCGACGCGCTCCCCTGTCAATCGCGAATTACGCGTCGCTGACAAGCCTGTGGAAGAGAGGCGTCTTATTTCGTCAACTCCAAGCTGTCTGTGCTTACCGACATCGAATTGTCTCTTCATTTGACACTTGTGCTCCATCGACGTCGGATACTTCACTATCAATATTGCTTTGAGACCTCGTACTCCTGATGAACTCAGGGACGATATCCATGATCTGGGAACCGATACTCATTTTACACCACGGCAAGAGTTGGAGATTGCCATGGTGCGGTGTGTAACACTAGTCTTCATACCACTCAAGGGTCTTTTCTGTGATCCGTAAGCATTTGAGTCTTTGAAGGTTCCAATTCTTCCAGTCATGTATCATGCGGCTTCGGGGAAGACCCTCTCACCGATCTAGTAGTCAAATCCAGTGACTCGTCTTACCGCATTCACAAAACTATGGTATTGACCATTTAGACATTGGTGCATGAGATGACGCTTCACACGCACGAGCCGTGGCATCCGTTGCGTGCCGATCTTGCGCCGTTCGACGAGGCCATCTCTCCGCGTATGCGGACTACGGATTGCATGTGACGCTACTGTGGCTATGCTACGTCGGGCCAGCATTTTAGGGAGCACATGCATTGTAGTGATTAGTACAGGCCTCTCTATTATGTACGCAATACTATAACAGCTACTACACTGTGTACACTTTCAAGTGTACGCCAGACGCCCAGAGCATGGATAGTTCCCAGCTCTATTCGTGGTGCGTACTCGGATCTTGGTTGATATGGAGAATCTGAGAGAGCGGAGGCAAAATGAGGAAGGGAAGAACACTAAAAGATAACAAAATGGGGATAAAAGGGTTTGCAGTGTTGTGTGTAAGTGATTGAATTGCACCTCGTTTGAGAAATTGAGAAGGAGAACTATTAAGTGGAGAATTCAAGCTAAGCTTGACTTAAGCATATCGCGGTGAGTTTGCTCTAAGCTGAGCTTAGCTTGAACCGGGGTTTTAAAGTGATGTTAACAAAAATGTTATTCTGTAGTCTTTACGTTCACGTCAGCTCCGGCCGAAGACTGGGACATGGACCTGCTCTAAGAGCTGGACACACTGACGGGGTTTAACATCTCAGCTTCGAAGATCCGCGACATGATCCTCGAGAAGGTGGAGAAGCGCCACGGCGACCCGCTGCACAAGCACCGTATTGTTTCGCGAGGTCATGGCCGAGGATATCGTTGCTGCCATGGTGACTGATAGGGCGCAGTAGCAGGAGGCCAATAGAGAAGCGTCCCTGTGCGGATTCTGGAGACCTAGTGTGGAAGCCCTTGTTTTAGGGAGCTCGACAGATATGTGGATAACTGTCTTTCTCTGATTTGTTGGGATGATTGGACTATTGCTTGAGGCGGCTTCCACAAAGTTGTTACGTTCGAGCAGCGAAGGTGGCAGTAGATCGGAAGCGAGGCTGGAAAAGGCTCCGAACCTCCACTCTGCTTGAGCAGAAGACCACATCGAAATTCCTGGAGGCAGAGGAGAACCAAAAATTCATCATACCCGGACAAGGGTCGAACCTTCATTAATCATTCATGACGACCAAAGAAAGGGGTGACAACTAGGTGCTCAGACCAGAGAATCAATAGTTGTCCCTCCCAGCCCCACCATAGCTGGTATCCTGCCCATACCCCGTCCGCTCGCTCGACCCATACCCGCCTCCAACAAGCCTATCCTTATCCGCATCCGTTGCGCCATACCCACCCACCACATCCCTATCCGCATCCGTCCTACCGTAGTCATCTCCACCGCGGCCGCTGGAACCGAACCCGCCGCCGCTTGAGCCGTAAGCCTCGTCCCGGCCACCGCTCAGGCCGCTCGAAGCAAAGGTGTCGTTGTCGCGGCGGGCGGAGCCGTAGCTGCTGTTGTCGTTGTCCCGGCGGCTGGAGCCATAGCTGTCGTCGTTGCCATGGCGGCTGGATCCGTAGCTGTCGTCGCCACCGATGCGGCCACCACCCGAGCCGTAGCTATCGTTGTCATCGCGGCCGTAGCTGCCTCCGCCGGCGGCGGCGTCGCGCTTGGAAGCGCCCTTCTCTTCCAGCTTGTTGCTATGCAGCACGCTGCCCGCTTTCTCCATAAGCTTCCCCATCGTCGAGTCTCCTACCCTCGCCAAAATTAGCCCAACGTTCATTCCCCCCGTGCCGTGCCAGAATGAACGTGTGTGTGTGTGGATGTGTGTACATACCACCCTTACCCTGACCCTGCTCCTCCCCATACCCACTCCCCTTCGTCTTATTCCCCACCCCCGCACCCCCCGTCACGCCGCTCCCATACCCCGTACTCCCCGAATACGGCGCCGTGTCGCGCGCCGCGCCCGTCCGCAGATCCGAATTGTCGTACTCGTCTCCGATACCCGCGCCGGTGGAGCGCTTGTTCCCGAAGCCGGGGCCGCTGGTGGTTCCGGAACCGTAGGCGATGGCGTCGGGGTCGTTGAAGGTGGGGTTGTTGGTGTTGGTGCCCGAGCCGTAGGTGTCGTAGTTGTCGGACTGTGGGGTGGGGGTGTTGGTGGTTGGCTTTTGTGGGTGGAGAATTGGGGAGGGACTTACCATGTTGGATGGATGGATGTTGGAACTGAGTTGAGTGGGAGTGGATTCTGGCAATGATTTGAGAGGGAGAGATGAGTAGGCTTTGATACTCTTGGACAGAGAGGCGGGAAAAGGACACAATATATAGCACGAATGGATCACAATCGGGGGCCAGTTTCACAGGCAGATCGGGAAAATCAAACGTCGTCTCAGCTGGGAAGTTTTCAATTCTGGGACAGAGCCAGTTGTGAGGGATATTCTAGCTGCCACATGGTGTAAAGCAAGGTCGTCGTTGGACGGGCTCCCGGCTAGCCTGACTCTGTGTATCCCCGCATTTGACCTGTCCCTGCTTGAGACCAGGCATGACCAAGTTTCCTGGTGGCGTAAGCCCGGACGCTTGCGTGCTTTTGGTCTGACCGGGCGATTCTCACGAGATGGAGGGTGGAAGCGTACGATCGCTGGCAGCGCCATGACGATGAAGGCGTGAACCGGGAAACAGGATTCGCGGGCACTATGCCGTTTGGAAGTAGCCTGTTTAAGACTATTGGGAACATTTAATCGGAGCCGACGTCGATCGCTGATAACGTCGGTGGTTCGGAGGTGTGGGATCAAGGGATGTGAGGCGCAGTTACATCATCCGGGAACCCCGCGTTCAGCTGAACTTGCGGCTCGTTCCTTGACTACCATGCTCTATCCGCAGGAAACCGGCCGACAAACGCCATGAATGCAATAATACCCGGAGCACCTCATCGCCTTGCTAATGACGTGCATTCTGGACAGGTTTGCAGCCTAGCGAACATACCTGCTCTGCGGCGGCAGTCAGCATGCGATCACATGTCACACCAGGACAATACTCACCATGAAGCGCTTGTGGAAGTCGGAGCGCAGCAGGTCGTTGACAAACTCCTTGGGCTTCCTGTCCTCGGTACCACGGGCCTGGTTTTTGAAGACAACGTCGTCGTCCCAGCGACGCTTCACATTGAAGTCCTTGGGATTGAGGAGCGGGTTGCCTCGAGCAATCTCATACTCGCGCTCCTCCTCGTCCTTGGCGGCCTTCTCGGCCTCCTCCTTGGCCTTTTGCTCAGCCCGCTCCCTCTTGATCTTCTCCAGCTCACGCATGAGCTCTGCCGTCTCGTCTTCGTCGTCATCGTCATCCTCTTCCTCGTCGCTGCTCTCGCTGCTTGACCCGTCTGAATCTGCATCGATATCGCGTGCTTCCTCTAATATGAGCCGTCGTCTTTTTGCTTCCGGTGTTTCGTCGTCCTCTACCCCGTCCTCCCGGGGTGCATCCTCCAGCTGTCGCTTGGTCGGGGCGGGCACATCATCGTCGTCGTCGGGAGCGGGCACGCCCTTCTTCTTGGCGAAGTGAGCAGCCTCAGCCCTGAGGAGTTCGGCGCGGAGATCGCGCTGCTCGGTGTCGGCCGCGCCGCCCTGGCCCGGCTGGCGCGTCTTCAGGGTCATATGCGCCGGGAGCAGGCGCTGGTGGTAGGCCGGCCCGCGGAGGGCATCCTTGCCGCGAGCCTACACGGCTGTGAGCGTCGAGCTGGTTCGCGGAGAGCGGGGGAGCACGTACCGGGTCGAAGGTAGGCCTGTGAGCGGTCGTCATGGCGAGCGGCGGGTACGGGGGGCGTGGGAGGGTGGTGTTGTTGGTGCTGCTGGCTGCGCGGCCCAGCGAAATGCGCGGCGGCCGGCGAAAACGGGGCCGATGCGCCAAGACGCGCTCCGTCACTCTGCGCCCGCGCGTCCAGAACTTTTGGTCCAGCACGCCAAACCACCGCCCGCCCCGCTGCTCTCCCCGCCAGCATGCCCCGCGAAGCCGAGCTGTCGCTCAATGAGCGCGAGTTCATCCTCCAGGCTCTGGGTGAAAACATCCGTCTCGATGGCCGCGCGTTTGACGCCTTTCGCGACCTCGACCTGACCTTTGGCGACGAGTCCGGCGTCGCTGATGTCCGCCTGGGCAAGACAAGGTATGCTGCGGCCTGGTTTTGCTGCGATTCAGCATGCTCAAACTTTGGTTAGGGTTCTTGTTCGCGTCTCCGCCGATGTCACCGCGCCGTTTGCCGACCGCAAGTTCGATGGCGTCTTCAATATCAGCACCGAATTCTCCCCAATGGCGTCGCCCGCCTTCGAAGTAGGCCGGTACGTCTGCCGCCGAACGATATGCCCAGCTGCTGGCCGCAAACACCCTAACTGAACGTACAGACAGGCAGACCGACGCTGAAATCATCCTCTCACGCATTCTCGAAAAAGCCGTCCGGCGCAGCGGCGCCCTCGACACCGAATCGCTGTGCATTGTCGCCGGCTCCAAGTGCTTCTCGGTTCGCGCGGACGTAAACATCCTGGACCATGACGGCAACCTCATCGACGCTTCTTGCATCGCCATCATCGCGGCGTTGCAGCACTTCCGCCGCCCAGACATCGCCGTCGAGGGAGAGAAGGTCACAATCTTCAGTCCCCGCGAGCGCGAGCCGGTGCCTCTCTCGATGCTGCACCACCCTCTGTGCGTCACCTTCTCATACTACAACAACGGGGAGATCATGCTGGTGGATGCAACGGCGGCCGAGGAGCAGGTGCGCGAGGGCGAGATCATCATCACGATGAACAAGTTTGGCGAGATATGCCAGGTTGCGAAGTATGGGGGCACGCCCGTGGACCCTCTGGCCATCCTGCAGTGCAACACCATTGCTCTGGCCAAGGTGCAAGCTCTGACGAAGTACATCCAGAGCAAGCTGCAGGAAGACGCGAAGAAGAGAGACGCAGGCGGCCTGATGGCTGAGCTGAGCGCTGAAAACGCAAGATGACGGGAGCCGGCGAGCTCTTCGCGCATCCAAATACGAAGGTCTAGTCACGGTAACGGCTGATTCTGGGGAGGAAGTTGGTGGCATCAGATGCCCCGAGAGGACGGCATGTTTGCGGGTTGGATTTGGAATACGCTGACAAGTCGTTGGCGAAGTGCTTGTTCAGCAAGACGGTCATTCCCGGCACGCTCTCGGGCAGCTCGGCGGGGTGGGCTGCGTGGAAGCAGACTGCGCCCTGAGTCGGCAGGCGATGCAAGCACAGCCGAAAGGCGGGGGTAAAATTCAAATCACAGCTTGGCGGAACGAGCAGTTTCCGTTTCCGCCAGCGAGCTATCCACGTTTGATTACATTTGTGGGCTTCTGTGTCGTCTGGCGGGCACGAACTAGACCGCCGTGATGACAAGGGTGTAGCAGGGATCTGAGTAATCGCATCTGCGCCACAGAGAGCCGCCCTACCGCCCGAATAAGCGTGGAATTTGGCATCGCATGCAGTCTGACTTGCAGACTCGCTTCGAGCCGCCCGCCCTGCAAGCACGCTCCAGGCTGCGCCCGCCTGTCGGCCGAAAGCTCAGCAGGAGGGCTCGTGAAAGGGATGCCGGCATACGTCATCCTGGATAAGCTTAAAGATGGCTGCCGATACGCCCGTAATCCATGTCGTCGACGTCCAGCTCCGGCCCTGTTGCTAACCACCGCCGTTCCAGGCCTGTCCACGACTCGGAGCAGCGACGACCCTGCTCCGGCGGCGACTCGAATATATACAGAGGGCGTGGCCCGCCGTTGCTGCTAGCCCACCCCACCCGCTCCCCCCGCAGTGCACCCGGCGCATTCATCATGGCCCACAAGCTCATTCCCTCCAATCCCGAAGCAGTCACCGTCATCCGCGACGTCGTTCCCGGCGTCATCACCACCAGCTCTGCGCCTTTCCTCCGCTATGGAACCATCAAGATTGGCGGCAGAGGCACGATAGGTGCGTCCAGCCCAGACCCGCCGCTGCTTGATCTCCGCCAGTGACACTAACGGCGTGTTCAGTGCGCATGCAGAATGGCGCTCTCGCCGTCTTCTCGCCCACGGCCCTTACCGACGAGCTCAAGCAGAAGGTGTCGTCGATGGGCGAAGTCAAGTACATCACCGCTTTGGACTTCGAGCATCACATCTTCCTGGGCCCGTGGCACAAAGAGTACCCCCAAGCAAAGGTGCTGGGACCCGAGGGCCTGCCCGAGAAGCGCACCAAGCAGAATAACGAAAGCGTGCCGTTCGCCGTGGTGTTCGAGGCCAGCAAGAAGCACGACATCAAGGTCGACCCGGAGGTGCGCATGCTCCGCCCGCCCCGTGTGCAGGGACTGACAGCAGCAGTTCGACTCGGAGTTTGAGTACGAATATGTCCACGCGCACGCGAACAAGGAGCTCGTCTTCAATCACAAGCCCACGCGCACGCTGATCCAGGCCGACCTCATCTTCAACATGCCGGCGACGGAGCAGCACAGCAAGGCCGGCATCGACCCGACGTCGGGCGTCCTCACCAAGATCTTCTCATCGTTCACGAACACGAAGGGCGAGCCGATCGGGCAGCGGCGGTTCCTGTGGTACCTCGCCAGCAAGCCCGACAGGAGCGCGTTCAACGCGAGCATGGCGAGGATCAACGCGTGGGACTTCGATCGCATGATCCCGTGCCACGGCGACGTCATCGAGACGGGAGGCAAGACGGTGTTCCAGCAGGTCATGAAGTGGCACCTGGACGCGGCGCTCAAGTCGCAGTAGAGGCATGCGTGCAAAGCGGTCGGCAGGCGGTGGGCAGGGGCGGCGTGGCGTGCGGCGTTCCGGGGCGGCGGGCGGCGGCGGGCGGACTGTAAGATATCTCTGTAGCATTAGTGTATACCCAGCATGCGCGGCGCGACTTCTCTGCACGCGTGGACCCTGTGCGCTGGTGAAATTTGCTGATCGGCGGGTGGTGATGGGCGATCCGACACCACCGGCGGCCCGCGTGCAGCTGTTTGCGCTTGAAACGCCGGCCGACGCGTGGACCGCTCCGTCAACCTCCCAACACCATGCATACGCTGCTGCCATGGACTTTGTACGGCTCCGCTCCGGCCCTCCCGCTCCGCTCGCGCGCTGACTGACCTTCTCTCGCACAGTGGACGCGGTTGATCAGTGGCTCCGGCGGGCAGAAGCGGCGCTCGACGGCCAACGACCCGCAGCAGCGCCTGGCCCGCTTCAAACGCGTCTACAACCAGATTCTGGTACCCGCCCCCCGCTGCGCCCGCCCGCGACGCGCCTGCTAACCCGCGCAGCAAACATGGCACAAGTCGGCCTCGCTGCTCGGCGACTGGGGTGCGCTGGACACGCTCCGCTCGCTCTTCCAGCGCCTGACGGCCATCCTGAACGAAGAGTCGCGCTCGCCCGCGCCGCACCTCTGCCTCTCCTTCGCCGCCTCGTCGCACATCTTCCAGTCCATCTCCCAGATCGCCGCCGGCTCGCACAATGAGGCCCTGGTCCGCGAGGCTGTCGGCTTCTTCAGCGCCCTCATCGACAGCGACGAGGAGGAGTTCCTGGCCAACGACCGCTTCGCCGACGCCCTGATGACCTTCATCTCCAAGATCGCCAGCTCGCACAGCCTGGTCGTCGGCGAGGACACGGACGCCGAGATCGTCGAGCTGCTGTTCGGCATCGCCGCCAAGATCAGGCTCGAGCCCGACCTGCTGCCCGTGTGGTTCAGCTCGCGCGGCAAGGTCGACTCGTCCGACACCGCCGTGCTGCAGCAGGTCGGCTTCGCCGGCATCATCCGCAAGGACGACTTCCCGCTGTGCTACCAGCTCATCGACCACGTCCACCACGAGGGCCGCATAGGCGACTTCGCCCGCACCGGCCTGCTCTACATCTTTGAGACCGCCTCCAAGTCGGCCGACTTGGAGCAATGGATCGTCGAGAGCGATCTGGCAACGCTCATGGCCAGCGGCCTCGGCGCTCTGTACAGCCAGTTGAGCAGGAAGCTTTCCGTCATCCATCCCAAGGACGACCTGCCCATCATTCTCCAGCTGTCCGACTACCCGGAGGTCAACAAAGCGGTGAACGAGGCGGAGAACGCTTTCTCAGACGAGTTTACGGTCCACATGGACACCTTCCTGTCCTATCTGGCATTTTGGCAGGATGTCCTCGAGCACTGCAAATCACCCGACGTCAGGCAGACTTTGATCGACCATTTCCAGGTTCTCTTCCTGCAGCAGCTCCTGTACGGATTTCGTCCCTCAAGCTTGTCTCATTCTGCTGACTTCTTGCCAGATACCCATCGTTATTCGAGTCTTCCGACGTGGACGGCGGTTCTTCCGTCGCCGTTCTCAACTACCTCAGGCGCATTCTGGACGCCCTCGACCACCCGGAGCTCGTCCATATGATCCTCCGCTACCTGCTGGCTCTGCCAGACGAGTACGCTAATCGTCCAAGGTCTCCGGGTGTCAGGAAGCGGAGATCTACACTCATGCTCCTCTCCAAGCCCAACGACAAGGAGCCGGAGCTCAACCCATCCCTATTCAACCTGGTGGACCTTCTCCTAAACTGCACCCAATCCCGCAATCCTCAGACGGTCGCGTCCGCCTTGAAATTGGTCACCACTATTCTCAGCAAGAACCACAAATATGCCACCGGCACTCTGGTCAGTGTCACGGAAGTCCACATGAAGGAACCTTTGCGGACCGTCGGCGCATTGCATGCCGAGATCGAAACTTATCTCGATCTTGCTCAAGACATGGTGCCGGGGGCCGAGCTGAACAAGGAATATGATGGCTTCTTGAAGGACGTTCTGAACCTGCTGGAAGCCCATCCTTGCTCGATGAAGTTCCTATACCTCAACGGACTCAACCTTCCTAACCAAGCCGCCGTGGACTTCTTGCACGCAGAGATTCGCAAAGACTCGACAATTCACCACCTTACGGCCGGAGATACTCTGTTCAAGTCTTTGATGTCCATCCTTTCCAATTTCTTCACGAATAACGTCGAAACGAACCTCAACCTTACCGAAGCCATCGTCAACCTCGCATCGTGCCCCAACCTCCGTCTCGAGGGCTGGGTCGCCGTCGAGCCGTCCCAATACCAATTCTCCTCGACCGAGACCTTCGAAGACGAAGACGAAGACCTCCGCGACGTGTTCCGCGCCCGCCGCCAACCCAAATGGACCCGCTCCGGCGCGCCCGCCCTCATGGCCGCCCTCCAAAACCTGCATGACCAAATCACGCTCCTCCGCGAGCAGATCCCAGACTTCAACACGCACGTCACCAACCGCAAAAACGCCTTCCGCGTGCACGAAGAGCTCAACGAAGCCATGCGCTCGACGGCCAACTTCCCACCCCCGACCCCTCTCGGGCCGCCCAAATCCTCGCACGGCGAGACGCCCGGCTCCTCGCTCGGCTCCTGGACCCCGCAGTTCCAGAACATGCTCGAGGGCACCATCTCCCCGCTGCGCTCCCAGAGCCCCCTGTCGCGCGGCCGCGCCCACACCATCCAGGTCCAGCCGACCATCCGCCTGTCGCCGGCTCCGCCACCGAAGCCGCGTCTGGAGCCTCCGTCGCCCGCTGGGGGTTCGTCGCGCTCGCCGACTAGGAGGCGTGGGATCAGTCCGATGAAGGGGCTGACGGCGGGGGTGTTGAATGATGTCAATGATGCGGCGAATGCGGGGGTGTTGAAGAGGGTGGTGAGGTTTCCGCTGAGGCCGAGAAAGGGGAGGGAGGTGGAGGAGGTTGTGTCTGAGGTTGGAGCGAAGGCGGCCGGTGATGCTTCTACCACTACCACTGAGCCCGCGAACTTGGAGGAGGCGAGGAACGAAGAGAGCGGTGGTGTTGAAGAAGCAGCTGTTGGTGGCGAGGGCGTCGCGGCGGAAGAAGCCGTTGTCGAGACGACGACGGCAGCACCTGCGGTGCAGGAGGTGGAGGTGGAGGAAACGGAGATTCGCGAGGCGAGTCTGAGCCATGTTCTCACGAATGTGGTCATCTTGCAGGAATTCGTGCTGGAGTTGATTGCGATCTTGCAGGTGAGGGCGAGTTTGTTTCAGGAGGTGAGGTTTGTCTGATGGAGGGAAGGGGGAGGGGAGAGGAGAGTGAAGAAGGGAGAGAGTGGGAGAGTGGGTGGAGGAGGAGGAGGATGAGGAGGAGGGAAATAATCTTCGCCGAAAGAAAAAAACAGAATGTGGAGACATCAGTAACGGCAGGAAACAACAACACCAACACCAACCGAAACCAACCCGAACCTTCTTTGGTAAGGCAAGGTCAAGACGTCACAGAACAGAACAGTAACGGCCCCCTAAACCCCCCTTTTTTTTTCTTGTTTTTGTTTTCCGACGACGAATTGATGAGATCATTGTTTTCGTTGCGAGGAGCGCTTTTTTTGAAGTCATTCGTACTGTCGCTTTATTGTACTGTAGTGTAGTGCGTGCGTGCTTCCTTTTTTGAGTAAATAGAGTGCAGCATCAGCGAGCGAGCGAACATGCATACATGCAGGCGAGGGTGTGTTTTTTTATGCTGTCGTTGGTTGGGTGTGTGTGTGTGTGTGTGTGTAGATTGATATCCATACCTACCTACATCCAGAAGGAAAACCGTTTTTCTGGCGTTCTTTTCACATCCAGCTATTGCGTGCATGTGCGTTTAGACATGGCAGATGGTTTGAGAAGCGAAGCAGGTAGGTATTGAAGTATTGACATGAGGTGAGGGAGGTAGTTAGCTAGCCAGCCAGCCCTCCCCGTTTCTCAATCTCCTTCCCCCTCACTCCCCCACAACCCATAACCCAAAAACCAAAGCAATCATCAAGCGTCCTCTCCCCCTCCCCCTCCCCCTCCCCCTCTCTATTCATCCACCACCCACTCCTCCTACCATCTACCTACCTACCCATCCCCACCCTCTCCCTCCTCACTCACCCTCCCTCCCCCTACCTACCTACCTAGCTCCCCTCCCCCTCCCCGCCGCCGGCGCCGGAGTAGGACCACTAAACACACTCCACCTCGCCCACGCCTTCTTCCCCCGCCCGTTGCTACCGCGGCGAATATCAATGGATATGGTTTTGAGGATACCGCCGACGCCGCCGCTGTTGCCGGGGTAGCTGCGGTGTTGTTGTTGTTGGCCGTTTCCGAGGTCGTGAGGACTGGGGTAGTCGGATGCGGGATCGGAGTCGAGGTGGGGGTCGAAGTCGAAGTAGGATGGCTGGATTATGGTGGTGGTGGTGGTGGTGGTGGTGGCGGCGGTGGGGAATGGTGGTTGTTGTTGTTGGTGGTGGTGGTGGTGTTCAGCGGGGCTGCGGCGGCTGCTAGCAGCACCACCACCACCACGATATCCTTGTCCTGCTGCTTCTTCTAAGCTGCTTCTCTGGCCCCTTCGCCTCTGCTTCTTCCCCCTCCTCCTCCTCCTCCTCCTCCTCTCCCGCTGATCGCCGCTCGGCTGTTGCTGCTGTTGTTGTTGTCGCCCTCCTCCCCCAAAATCCCGACATTCGACCCCCTCATCCATTCGCGCACTACCACTGCACAGCCTCGCCAAGATCGAAAGGCTGGACGAGCTCGTCAGCACTCTATCCACAAGCCCAGGACGATGCCGCCGCGGCGCCGCTGCTGCTACCGCCGCTGGCGTGCCCCCCTCCTCTCCGTCACGCTCGCCGACGCTGCAGCGTCGGAGTTTCGATCGGGAAATTTCGTCGTCGTTGTCGTCGTGAGGGACGCGGAAGCTGAAGGGAGCGGTATCGAGCAGTTCTTCGGTGTCGCGGCGGCAGGGAGGGCGGGGGGAAGGGAGAGGTCGTGGTGATGGTATGCTGCTTCTCCCGGCAACGCTGCTGCGTCCTTGGTAGTCTGTGTTGGGTCCGTGGTTGCGGAGGGAGTTGATGGAGCTGAGGAGGTTGAGGCGCTCGAGGATGGTTTTGAGGAGGGGGTTGAGGGTTGGGATGCTGGCGGTGATGATGCCGAGGGTGGTTTCGAGGTGAGACCAGAAGGGGATGTAGACCCAGCCCCTATGGGTATGAAGGGGTTCCGACGTCAGCGTTGGGCATTATTTTGAAAGAGTGATCGAGGTTCGAGGTCGTCTCGAATCGCTCATGTGGCAATAGCGTGGGGACTTAGGAAGTTGAAGGGGGCTATCCCTGGGCTTGAGGGCGAGCATACCATGGTGAGTCTCTTCTAATCCAATCACCATCCTCTTCGTAGGACTCAGCTAAGTGCACCGTTCTTGTTATGGCCGACGCTATCGGCATGACGCCGACCATGAAGATGATGAAAAGTGGGATTTTCTTGCGGCCGTGGGTCTGGAGCTTGTTGATGACGGGCATAGGCAGAGCGAACAGAAAGACGTCGATAAGTACATTTAGGGCGCTTGAGATTAGAGACCATAGCTGTATATTGATGCAACCGGAAGGACGGCGTTGGATATCCCAATACCGGGAGATGGGGTGACACTGGAAAATTTGGACCTGTACCTATCATCAATCATTGTTCTCCCTTCAAAAAAATTATGTTCCTGGGACGGGACAAGTCTAGTATGGGAAAAATTACTTACGGAGACGGCGATAACGAACTGAATAATGATTATGACTTGAATAGTTCCGACGATCGTGCGGTATTTCTTGCCGAAAGTAGTTGCACCACGTGCCATCCGGAGGCAAAGCCAACAGATGGATGCGTTGATGGTCCAGAGCGTAAAGTAGTAGCTAGTTCCATAGACCCAACGCCACAATTGAATGCTGTTTATTTCTTCAATTGTCAGTTGCCAGGTATGCATTCCCCAGCCGTGTTTGACTTGTAAAACCATCGCTGCAGTGCCGATAGTTGCAAATAGCTGCGAAAAATGTCAGAAAATCGCACATTTCTTCATCAGACAGGATCCCACCGTGCTGGCTACCAAGAAGGCATCATCCATGCCGAGAGTTCTCGTGATCCGCATTCGCGTATAAAGGCTAAGCATTAAGTCAGAATCCTTGGAACGCGTATATGAGTGAAGAGGTTCCTTTGTTTACCGGAGCAGAAGGAAGAAGACGGCGAAAAGGTAGAGGGCGATAGTCGCACGTAGGATGAACGTTCCACGACCTTGAGGCGTTGTGGAAGGTCTGCGGCCACCTATTAAGCTTGACTGCGAGTGGAGGATGATGTCTCGCCACTCACAAGGATCTGGCAACGATAGTGTTGGGTGACAGGTTGGAAGCGCGAGTGGACTGAAGGTCGGAAGGTGCGACGCTCGAAGGGGGTCCAAACTGGGGAGGCATTGCGCTCATACTTCGAGCGTCGTGGGGATGTGTGGTTAGGTATGCATCAGGGACGATGACGGGTCTTCTGGAAAATAGGGGTGTTCATTCGGCTGGGAAACATGCCCAAAGATGAGGTACGAGCTGACTGCCGCGTACGTGAGGTGCGCCAGCCTTAGTATATGCTCTGCGGAGCGAAGATGCCGTGCTTCTGGGATGCCAAGAAGAAATCGGGCTGGGCGTACTTTCCGCCTTGATACTCTTCTGAGGCCAGTGTCCTCGTTGCTCCAGCAGCATTGTATGCACGGGGTTGAAGCATTCACCTGGATGCAAAGAGCGTAGTTCTTTCATTTTGGGGAGGGGTCGCACACACACGTCCGGATGGATGCTTCAGTTCCTGATGCCATACACGCCCCGTAGAATAGGCAACATCCTGGCAGAGACTTAATTTCGAAAAAAGTTTGGAGGACTTTAGTTCGAACTTCAGCGAAGCTTTCGTCAAGATAGGTCAAGTCGACGTATAGGAGAGCCCAAATAGTAGCCGTTAACAATCATTATGCATTATGTCGCAACTTTTCCCTCTCCAGACGGAGAGAAGCCACAGCCGGTGCGGAGGTCGCAGAGGTCGAAAGCACTACTTTTAAAAAAGCCCGAAATTTCCATTCTGATTCCCCATTACCGAGACAAAAGACTCCAGGTCCAAATTGGATAAGTCAAAGTTCCAGTCCAACGCCGGCCAGGTCGCATCCAGAACGTCGCTTGCAACGCTCGGTGCGCTCTGCTCGAACGAGCCAAAGCCTGGGGGAGTTTCCAGATCCGGTTGATTGGGATCTGTTCCCGGCACTGTCCCCGACGCAGAAGGAGTTGGCAGCCCTTCTTGGACAAAGCCCGGCTGCTGCTGCCCGTTTATGGATTGCTCCGGCGCACCCGCAGGGTTTGGCGTGGCGCTCTCAGCGAGGCCAGTCAGAACTTCGACCTTATATCGCATCTGCTCGATTGCCGCAATGATGCTGAGAATGGGTTCCCGTGCGGTGACCTGACGTAATGACCGGATGCCACGGTTGATGTATTTGATGTGGCGGCGAGTGGCATTTCTGTCATGGAGTGCAGCCAAAATCAACACAAAGCATGCACTCTCCAAGAAGAACGCGTTGTTGTAGACCCCCTGTCGGCCGTTAGTAATCATGCTTACTTCGCATCGACTTCCCTGCGTGCGTCACGGATGCACATACCTCAGCACCCGGGCCAGTGGAAAAGACTATCTCTGCTAGCATTATTATGGAGCGGGCAGCATCGACAGTATACTCGCAGGCCTCCAGCAATGGAGGGATGTTAAATGGATTGGACTTGGAGTCGACGATTATGCCTTCTGCCTCTGCACGTCTCTTCAGCTCGACGAAGAGTAGGAGGAATGGACGGAAGGTGAGAAGCAGGGTGTAGAAATATACTTTGAACAGTCAGCGACGTCGCAAAGTACATTAACGAAACTTACAATACGAGATGGCTGCGTGAGTCACAAGCTTTTCGTTTCTCTCAGAACCCAGATGCGAGCCGATGGTCAAGCCAAGATCCTCCTTGAGCGTTTGGGAAAAGCTCCGTAGCCTATTGCGGATTCGGTGGGCACTCTTGAGGTCTGCACTGACAGATGAGTCGTGATGGTTATACATGTGCTGGACGCTACGAATAATCTCGCAGAGCCTGACTTGGGCCGACATGAAAGTCGGTCGTTCCGGTTGACAAAGCCCAATATCTTCCAAGGAAAGGGACGAGGGCCTGCCGAGACCGGAACAGATGATGCTAAGAAGAGTCAGCATTGGGACGTGGGATGGAGAGGGAGTGGAACTCGGAAGAATGGTGTACCTTTCAAAGGTGAACAAAGTCCAGCACGTCCTACTGGCCTCGGAGCACTCCTTGAGGGATTGTCGGCTTGTCGGGCTTCCCCTGTGCATGCCTGCAGCAAACGATTTGCGGATAGCGCTGCCAAGATAGAGGTAACTAGAGTTAGGATTCCCTACGATAAACTCGCAGTAGGCGTACGCAGGAGTCAGCGGAAATTGGTCACGAGGCGGGGCTAGAAGACTTATCATCAGCAGAGCAATCTGAACGGCTCGCAAATTGACGACATGCGATATCGACTCAGCCTCGGCCCTTGCCTGGGCCAGCAGAGTCTTCCTCCACAGGTCGTGGGCGGTGGGGCAGGCGCCTATGGCCATGGTGACGATGACAAGGGCTCTCTCGGAGGACTCGATCTTGGCATCGTCGCCGTAGCCGTAGAGCTTTTCAAAGTTGGAGCACAGCTGTTCGGCGGACAGGAAGGGCATGTGATGATGGGTGGTGGAAAGATAATTGTGCAGGAAGGTCTGGGCCAGGTCGTGGCGCAAGAACATAGGGTTGGTCTCGCGCTGGCTGAAGGAGTTGCCAAAGGCGAGGCCTTGGTAGCGGTAGACGTCGATGCCCTCGTTGCCATTCTGGACCTCCTCGACATGGGTGCCCGGGCGCGGGACCTCCTCGGGGGCGGTCAGGTGGGTGTGGAGATGCTGGAGAAAGGAGAAGTTGGAGGACGAGCCGTAGTACAGCTGCAGGACGCAGGACGGCGAGTCTGCAGGAACATGCGTGGCACGGATGTTCTTGTAGATGTGGTAGCGCGGAGGAGCCTCCGAGAAGGCCGACGAGTCGGCATTGCTGCTGTCGTGGTCAGCGGCGACGTCCCTGTCCTCCGACTTTGCGGGCTCGTGGTCGGGGACGTCGCTGGGGGTGGGCGCGGGATGGGCGGAGGCGCGGCCGGTGCGGCGCCGAATGAAGGACCTGTACGAGCAGACGGTATTGCGCCTGCTACACACGTTGCATGGGCTGAGGCCGTTGCATTTCTGCTTGCGCCGGCGGCACTCCTCGCAGGCCTTGGAGATCTTGGGCCCGCGCAGCGACGCTGTCGAGGACGCAGTCAGCGGGCGACGCGAATGCGCACACGGGCAGGTGGTCAGTACCTCCGGGAATGGGCTCGTCCATTTGCTGGGCTGGTCGAGTGTGGTCTCTGGGCGGAGTCGAGGGCGGATTTACGGAATTGCCATCGGACATGTCGGAAGGCCGCCGCTCGCCATCGCCGCGCACGTGACGCCTCGCTTGCGGCGCCTGCTGCCTGCGCTGCTCACCTCCCCGCAAGCAACACCACCGCGCCTGACGCCCGCATTCTTCGCCGCCCGCGCTGCTCCTGCGCCGGAATCTGCGCCCGCCCGCCGCGGGCCGTCCTGCACCCCTCACGCTTGGCCAGTTCCGGCACCCGTGCAACCGCCTGGCCGCGAGGAATCAGTGTCAAGTCCCGCAACGCCTCCCTCGCTGGCTGCGGCCGCTGTGTCCCTTTGCTCTGCGCTATCGGAATGCGGCCGGGAGCCTCGGCCCTGGGCACCCGTCGTCCTGGCTGCTGGGCGTCGTTCTGGCAGAGCCGGAATGCAAACCTTACTGCCCCTCTCTGAACAGACTCCCGGCCCCTGAAGACCTCGAATGCAGCCATGCAGCGCGAGACGCAGGTTGCCTGTCCGCATTTTCTTAAGCGTGGATCGTGACATGGCTCTCATTTCTGGCTGTCAACCACCTTCCGCCTGTCCAATGTATAAAGTCCAGATGGCTCTGCTGCATGCTGCGCAGCACTTCCCCGTTCGAGGCCTCCCGCACATTGTCTTGAAGTCCAATCTTTACGCTCCCTGCAGACATGCCACGCGCTGCTTGTTCCGTTCTCGTCTCGGCCCTCTTCGCCGCAGCAGTTGCAGCTGAACCGCATGATCTGGACGGGTCGTTCACTCTTGAAGAAGTCTCGAACGGGAGGATTCCCAGACATGGACCGCTGTCCGTGGCGAAGACGTATGCTAAATTCGGCGTCGAGGTGCCTCCAGATGTAGCTGCTGCTGCTGCAAACGCAGCTATGGCTGGCTCGGCTATTCTCGAGAGATCCGTCGTGGCTATCCCGGAGGACTATTTCGACACGCTCTATACGTGTCCCGTCACTCTCGGTTCTGATACCCTGGATTTGACGCTCGACACGGGCTCTGCCGACTTGTACGTATGCCAGACCGCACGCGGCATGGCGCTAACTTTGGCCTCCACAGATGGGTCTTCTCCACCCTCATGCCCTCAGTCTCGGTCAACGGTCAAAATCTCTACAACCCATTAAGATCGGGCACTCTCCTGCCGCGAGAGTCGTGGAGTGTCTCGTATGGAGATGGCAGCGGAGGCTCGGGTGTCGTTTATGCCGACAGAGTCATCGTCGGAGACGTCACTGCTACACAACAAAGCGTCGAGGCCGCCACCAGCGCGTCCGCCCTGTTTGTTCAAGACACCAACAGCGATGGCGTCATGGGACTTGCTTTCAGCTCCATCAACTCGGTCCGTCCTGATCCGCAGAAGACCTTCTTCGACACTGTGAGGCCCAAGCTGAAGGCGCCCCTCTTTACCGCTACTCTGAGAAAAGGGGCTGCCGGCCAGTACGACTTTGGCTTTCTCAATTCTTCGTTGTACACCGGCACCATTGCTTACACCCCGGTGCTGTCTTCTCCACGGCCCGGCTTCTGGGATTTCAACGCTGCCGGTTACTCCGTCGGCACTGGAAGCGTTGTGTACAAAGTCATGCCAGGCATCATCGATACCGGCACCACTCTGCTCTACTTGCCGTCGGACGTGGTTGCAGCCTACTACTCCAGGGTCGTCGGCGCCTACTACAGCTCTTCTGCTGGAGGCTGGGTACTGCCTTGCGCTGCGATTCCTCCAGCTTTCAGCACCGTGATTGGTGGGGCATTCGCAACGATTCCAGGATCGTACATGATCTACGGGCCAGCCGATCAACCCAACTACTGTTTCGGAGGCATGCAACCGAACACGGCCATTGGCTTTTCCATCTTTGGCTTGATCTTCATCAAATCCCAGTATATCGTTTTCGATTCCTCGACCAATCCCGCAAGACTCGGCTTTGCGAGGCAAGCCGGAGTGGTGTACGCTTGAGCAATGCCATTCTGTTCTGCATCTCAACAGTCATGTTACATCACTCAAAACTTACAACTAGCTTCACTCCGGCTACATTATGCATTTATGGAAAAACGGCTTCCGTCCGCAGAGCTATCCGATGAATATATCGAGAAAATCATCGGGAAGTATTAGCCTGGGCCAAATTGAAACATTCTCTTTGTACTGCACGCCTTACTCTGAGGTGCTACGTGTCTTGCTACATGCTATAAGGTTTTAGGGTTCGCGGCAGACGACGGTTGCAGCGATTCCAAACAAACACGAAGGATAGCGCTAGCTTACCCAGGTCTGTAGGATTCCTGGCGTGTTGACCTCGAGCCTCATCACAGGAATAGTTCGTGGCTGTCGACTCGAGAAGGCGAGCGAGCTTCTAAACACCCGCCTCGTGATGAACACACCATCTCCGTCCCGCCTTCATGCATTCTCGAGGCTCGGCTAAGTTTTCTGCGCCTACCTGCTGCATTTGTCGTAGGATCAACCAGCCGCTGCACCGTCGATCCTCCGATGCCAACCACGATCCAGCCACTGGCTATTGCGACACGCTATCATGCGACGCGGCCCATTCTGGCCTCGGAGAGAAGGCAAATTACGCCTGACGCAAGAGAGGCGTTCTGGCTACCTATAGGTAACCCTCAGTGTCAGATCCTCGGGTGTCTGGACTAGCCGTAGCGCATTTAACCGCACCAAATGGAGGCTGTTCTGCATGTCGCCTATTGCGGCAATTGTTGCTGTCGAGAGCATTTACCCCCGCAACGGACGCCTAAACAGCCTGCATGGACGACTGCGAACATGCCAGGTGGCTGACACAGGTGGGTGAACTTAACGGAGTCTCTCCCGTCCGTCGCAAAGCCCTGTCCGGAGGAGGATCTGCACGCACGGCCGAGTAGTTCATGGAGTCATCGCTAGATCTGCTCGCTTGCTCCCGCTCGCTCGTGGCTTTACCTGGCCTGACCCCATTGCCGTGGCAGACAATCCGTACGAGTAGACCCAATGGGAATTGCCATTGAGACGGGCTTAATCCTTGGCGACCTGGCTAGGCTTTAGTGCGTGAATAGATCCGTATTCCCGTGCGGCCGAAGATTCCTAGGAACAAGAGGCGAATCCCTCCCCGCATCCGCAGCCGCTACACTCGAAAGCCTAGCAGACCCATTCAGCCGTAGGACGACCCATGACCAAGACCCCTTCTACCGCCAAAACCCGGTTCAAACATGGGCTACACGCTCACCCAGACAGACCCTGGCAGCCCTATGGGTAAATTCCAGGCCATTTGCCTGACCCCGATGATATCGACGAGCGTTGGAGTTTTCGGCCTTGCATATCAGCGTCAACCTCGGATTACGTGGCGAAGATTTCACGCACATGTAGCGCGCGGCACCAGGAACGAGCGCTGCATTGCAAACTATAAGACTTGGCCATTCACTACTCAAGCCCATGCAGTGCATCTATCACAAGCCAAGGTGCAGCGCACTAGCAATCCGAAATCATCAGATTGAGTCCTTCCGGATCTTCAGCCCTAAGACTGCAGCAGGAACGTGCCGAAGTTGGAAAAGGCAGCTGGCTTCCCGTCCCCCTTCTGCCCCTGCAGATATTTCACGCGCCGAGCACTCTATCTGGCGGGGAACATGGGCCGGCGATCTTCAAAAGCTTGTCGCCCGTAGAGCTAAGAGCCGACCCGCCGCATCCGGCTGGACTTGTGCTTGTCCTGCGTTAGCAAGAGTCGTCCGTCTCTCGCCATCCGTCCTTGGCACCACAGAATCCTTCACGCTGGCGGCAGCCCTCCCGCACTCCTGCATAAGGACACATGGGTCGGGTCAGAAGATCCGTATATCAGTGCGTCGTCTTCCAAGTCCATCCCCCCTTGCACTTTATGTGGATACTGTGCGTTCCATCTTCATGACTGTTTTGGGTACGCCTGACGCCGACGCACCTTCTTCTCAGCTCGGTTTGCTCAACGCTAGAGATGCTTTCCGACAATGAGGTCGCCCCGGCGGCGCGTCAGGCAGCAGTCACGACTGTCGCTCTGACGTTAGTCTCGTTCTTATTCCTCGGGTTGAAACTCGGAGCGAGAGCGCGTGTTCAAGGGCGCATGGGTTGGGATGACGCTCTAGCTATCACCGCTTTTGTCTTCACAGTCCCATTGGCGGTTACTATTTGGAGACGTAAGTATACGCTTTGATATCAAGGGAATGGATGCTGACAGTAAACAGAAATGCAGAATGGCATGGGTCTTCATTCAAACACACTTCCTCCCGAGATGGTTGTTGAACAACTGAAATGGTAAGCCGAACGTATCTACTTTCTGACTCAAAGTCAGCATACTGCACAGAGATGGAAGTGTCTACTCCGAGTGCGGAATATGATCACATCTCACCTGTCCGTTCGTCAGCGCACATGACGAGGAGCCATCCACTTTCTCTTTCCACACCCAATTCGCTGTATTCTGAACAAGCTATCAGCATCAAAGTTAGATTTCGCATACACTCGGCTGACAAATCCAAGGTTCTGGGCAAGTATCTGGTTATACGTCTCAGCCATCGGATTCGCCAAGCTCTCAATCCTCGCACAATACCTCCGCATCTTCGTCGATAAACGCACCACTATCATGGCCTGGACGGTCCTAGCTTTCGTCATCGCTTACACAATCCAAGGCGACCTCGTTGGCATCTTCTCATGCACACCCGTCCAGAAGTTCTGGAATCGAGCTCTTGCTGGCACGTGCATCAACGCTGCAGTGTACTACTACATCACCATCGCTATGAACATCTCCACGGACATTGCTGTCATCCTCATACCAATCCCTGCTCTCATCAAGCTCAACATCCCAACAAGCCAAAGATACGGACTTATATTCGCTTTTGCGTTGGGTGGCTTGTAAGTCATCACAAGCATTGCAAATCACGCCTTATTGACAAATGATGTATTCCACAGTGGTTGTGTCATGTCTATCTTCCGTCTTCGCGCTATCTCAGAGTCTCTTACATCTCCAGACTCTGGTTTCGCCAACCCTCAACCGTCAATGTGGAGCGTGATTGAAGTTCACGTAAGTTCAAGGCTCCCCTCCCAAGGGACCACAAACCATGGAGCTGTCAAAACTGACATCGGATCTACTCAGGTCTGTCTGATATGCGCCTGCCTTCTGTCATTACGTCAAATTTTGATCCGCATCTTCCCTTATGCCACCAGCTCTTCGTCGTCCGCCAGGCGCTCGCAGAACCTTCCCGCCTACTGGGGAACTAACAGAAAGAACTGGGCCAAGAGCAATGGTATGGGCCCGCTGGCCTCCAATCCCGACTTCATACACGTGAAGGGACACAACGACGAGCAAGGCCTGCCGGAAGATGTCGAGCTCGAGGAGACTAAGAGCTTTAACGGCATCCACGACACCTCGACATCGGAAGTCTACTCGGAGAGAGTGCAGAGCGCACAAGTCAGCAGGTCGACGAGTACGGGAAGCCAGGTCGACCTGGCAGGAGGAGGAGATCGATTGTGGGCATACAGCGTTGGAGTGGAAGCCCACCACGAGCAGTGGCGTTCCAACTGCAGAGTCCCTATAACGTCCCGCTAAATGTACCCGACGAAGCCCAGGCCATGCACTCGAACCTTTCAAATCAAAGGCTCCAACGCCCCCCTCCCACTAATCTCAACATCCCCAACCTCCCTCACGAGACTCTTCCACTCCCCCAACCGCGCCGCCTCCACCCAATTCCCATGTATCTGAGCCTTGACATGAAACGGCAGCCGCACAACCGCAACCGGCCTCTCAAACTCCCTCGTATCAATAACCACCAAATCACACCTATTCGCCCCCCTCCTCTCCACCATCGCCATAACCCACCCATCCCCCTCCGCCGCATCCTCGCTCCTTGGAATAAAAACCGGCTCCTGCACCAACGCATCGTCCCCCGCATAAAACCACCGCGTCACCCCCGTCCGATGACTATGCATCACCAGCGCATTCAACCCCTGAAAAATATTCCTCCCGCCATCGTCCCTCTGCGGCATAAAAGCATCAAGGAACAGGTACTCATACTCCCTCGTCATAAACCGCTCGTCGATGCGCGGAAACTCGCACGGCACATCCAACACCACCCGCGGATCAGGCACGCGCGCCCCATCCGGCTCGCTCAGATCCAACTCCCAGCGCACAAAGTCAGCGCGCGCATCCGGCGCCGGCATCCTGCCATCCGGGGGCGGGAAGAATGGGAACGCGTTGTCGAGGACACGGCTAGTTTCGAAGAACAGCGTCGTCGAGCGGCCGTCGGGGGCGACGCGCTCCCAGGCCCCGGCCGTGTGGATGGGCATGCAGTTACGCCAGTGGTAGGTGCGGTGTTCGCCTGGTTTCCAACCAGGCGGGAGAGCGGCGATGTCGTCCGGGCGCCGCGGAACCACGATGAAGGTGGAGGGCCGGTCGTAGGACCAGGACCAGTGCTGGCCGCCGGCGCGCATGCGTGCGATGTCGGCTTCGAAGGGCCAGAGGACGAGGATGAGGAAGTGGGGGGTGATGGCGCAGTCGTGGATGAAGGCGCACCAGGGGCTTTGGAGCCATTGCTCGGCGTGGGGGCGGCCGTGGCGGTCGAGTGCGTAGACGACGATGTCGCGGGTGGCGAGGCCTTTGGCTTCGTAGCCGAAGACGACGAGCTCGTGGGTGAAGGGGTCGGGTTTGGGGTGGGCGGTGAAGGTTTTGGCGGTGGGGCCTGGGAAGGGGTTGTAGGAGAGGGTGGCGAGGGTGTTGGGGTCGACGGCGTAGGGGAGGGCGACTTCCTTGAGGGCGAGGAGCTGGGAGGCCCAGAGGATGAGGTTGGTGTTGGCGGTGCTGTCGACGGCGGCGCGCACGCAGGGGTGGTGTGTGAAGGGGTTGCGGTAGAGGCCGAAGAGGGCTTTGTTGGCGCGCCGCTCCAGCTTGTAGCGCTCCGTCTCGATGTAGCGCATCTTCATGTCGACGCGGCCGCCGCGGATGCGGAACGCAGAGATGTTGCCGTCGCCGTCGATGGGGACGTTGTTGGGGTCCGGCGGGACGAAGGGGTCGCACATTACGCGGTAGAAGGTCCCGTCGATTTCTGAGGGGATGGTGCCCAGGACGACGAGGTCGCCGATCTCGCCTTCGAGACGGCAGGGGAGGTTGGAGCCGGCGAGGTCGAGGGCGACGGGCCATTTGGAGGTGAGGCCGTGGAGTTCGTCGTTGGAGGCTAGGCTGGCCACGGGAGGCGGTGGGGCGTTGGGTGCGGGGAGCTCTTCGGTGGTTGCCATGTTGGATCTGTCTCCTTCGAACGAGGAAAGAGAATGCGAGTCTGAAGGGCAATGCTCTCGTCCGTTGCGGCGATCCACGGAGACTTTATAGTCCAGCTTAGAAACTGATATTCGGCCTAAGGAAGGGGCTCCCCGGTCTTTCCCACTTCACATAATGCTCAGCCCTACAAAAATGTGCCGCTAGCAGCTCAAAGAAAGCTGCGCATGCCGAACGCCACTGCCGGGGTCTTGTAGCTTGAACACCCTCACAAAAAGGAGGATGCGAGTTAGCTATTGCTGTAGAAAAAGTAGAGGCAAACCCCACATGGCAACGAGGCGTCGTGCTTCTGCGCGGCCCCCTGGCAATGCGGGGTTGTGGGGTAGCTTACCATGAGCGCCCGGATTCGTCGTTAGTACCTGCTGGCTTTCCCGATCAAGTTGGCTCTATGCCTCGATATCCACTGACGGCGGCGGGCTAGAGTGTTAGTGAGCGGATGGGTGCGGATAGAAACCGATTCGCCGGCCTGGGGGGTTGTCCCGCCGACCTCAACAGCTAAACTCTTCGGCCCGACACCTACTGCATCCTTTGCTGCATCCTTTGCTGCAGAGCCGGCCGTCAGGAGATGAGCTGCCCGTTCAGGAACACAGATTTGCAATACTGTTTTAAACCTGTTTGGGATATGGACCCTTTGGAATCTCTCCCCAAGAACCGGAGAACTTGGAGATCAATGCAATACGTCGGTGTTGCGGCAAAGCCATGCATCCAGGTGTCCGGTCGGCCCGAAAGGTGAATCGAGACGGTTTTGTGCCTAAGATTTCAATACCCAAGGTACCTTGTCAGTCCGTCTTTTGCTTGTTACAGCTCCTGATGTTCTCCCACTCAGATGACTGCGATAAATCAAATTGCTTTGATTGGGTTCCCTGAAACACGACCGTATTGCCATCAAGCATCCAGACAACAGTAAACGGAAAGAAAACGTCGAGGTCTTGAGTCATGTCCCTGGAACCTGCCATCGGCCGTACATTACTCCAGTTTCTGTCTCTTTCCTACACGTCCATCCAAAGCGGTGTCAGTATTCACACCTCCTTCATTGCTCATGTTGAGTTCGCAGTCGCTACCACGGCTCCTCTTCGCTCCCGTGCTTGGGTCTGCCGTGGTGTCGGGAAGCTCGCTCGGCTTTTGAGACGTGCGATAGCAAGTCGTGAGTAGCCATTGGTCTGATTGTTTGACGGTGGTGGTGGGAGCTTCGCCATCAGAATCATTGGCGTACGAACGTCGACCATCATCGTCCGAGCCTGAGTGTTCAAGAACAGTCTGCGTGCTCCATTGCTCGGTAGTGTACGTCGTCCCGCAGTTTCCACATTGGTAGGATTGATATGCATTTGCATCCTTCGGCATCGTCCAGTCGAAGACGTAGGCGCAGGATTGACAGGCATACGTCTTTGGATCCTCTTGCCGAAGATTCAGCAGTGCTCGGGTGAAGTCCTTCCAAAAGGCGGGGGTCTCATCGGCCATTTTGATGAACCTTTTACTATCCATGAAATGCTGGTACTGCGCCTTGCATGTATTGATGACAATGTCTCGGAGTCCTCGGTCGCTCTCCACGGTTGTCGTATAGACCAAATGTACGACGTCAGGGAAGGTCGGGCGCGAATACCCGTGATGCTTCTGGTTGAGCAATCTTTGGAACCTCTCGGCGGCGCGTTGTTTAAGCTTTGGTATGTTGTACTTTTCGGCGGTCGCGTAGACGTTAGAGTGAAAGAGCATGGCCTTGCTGACGCCGCGTGCTCCGGACTTGTAGTCGAACGTGTATAGGTACTGGAGCAGAGCAAGGACGCTGCTCACATCATCTCCATCCATTTCGATTACCCCCGTGCTTGATTCCTGCAGGGAGTAAGGCATCTTCCTGTTACGGGTGGAGGGAGAAGAGTCAAACCTTGAAGCTGGAGTTTGGATTCAGGGCGTTTGTGAAGAATTGGCACTGCCAGGTGAGGATGTTTCTGTGTACGTGCCACTGGGAGCCCCGGCAGCGGATGATCAGATCTGTGGAGTGATCTTTCGGCAGGCCAGCAGACCAATGGCTTCAACAGGATCAGCCATCAGCAACATGCATCCGCTGCGTGTTTCGCTAATGCAGGAACTTACGCGGCCATGCCTTTGATCAAATCTGCCGCATCCTCAGACTTCAGGTCGGAAAGCATAGCTACAAGAGTATAGAAAGGCGTGAAGGAGATCGAGAGCGAGGCGTTGATCGAATTGAGCGTGAAGCTGAGTTGAAAGAGATTGCGCTTGCTTCTTGGTTGCACCGTACGACACAAACAACCCCTGGAACGCGTCGCGACGCGTTTGCTTATCGATAAGTCTCGTCTGCCAAGCTCTCCGGACCTTGTTCTCTCCTTGCGAAATGTTCCTCTGGAGACGTTAGAACTCGTGCTGATCACCACAGGGGTTGGAGGTGGATCTTGACAGTTGTGTCTTGTGAAGATTTGCAGCAAACATCAGCTGTCGAGCCATGGATCCATCTTCCAGGCTGCACCTTTCCACCTCTGCAATGGCAATGCGTAACGACTTGAAGCATCGTCTGCGTTCAAACGGCGTTTGACCTACCCCACACTCGCACGCATTGACTCCCGACGTATAGCCTTAAATCTACGATACTTTGCAAGCCCACCTTGCGTCCAAGCCATATTGTTTGCCATGTGAAATCGACTATGAGTCCAGCTGGAAAGAAAAAGGTCTTGTCCAACACCTTCATGGTCTTTCGTTTCTCTTCATGTAAGATCTTCTTGCTGTGGCCAGGACCATTCATCCGGCTGGACAATTTGCCGCTCGTCAGAAGCAACTCGAGCCTCGTTACGCGCCTGTCTTTCTCCGTTTGCGCAGTGCCCTTCGGGTTTGCCGTGTGGGTCCGGATGAAAAGTCCCTTCGGACGGATGTCCCTTACGGCTGGGTGTGATCTTCGGTTGTCGCATACCTCCGCTTCGTAGAAGAGGTTGGTCGTCCGTTTGAAGGAGCTTCCTTGTCCGGTGATGGTCAATCCCTTGGCTCAGGATATTCCTCAAACGCCTGGACTGTTCGTACGGAAAATAGGTCTCGATCAAGCCCATCGCCGAGAAATTACGTTGTGGTCCCATACCGGAGGCGAGAGGATTCGCCCCATGCCTTAGGAACTCCTTGACAAGGTCAGCATGGGCATTGGTGACGGGATGTCCTCTGAGAACGGTGAGAGAGTTCGAAAATTTCTCCAAAACTGGCTCTAGCCTGCGGAGAGCGTATAGCTCATTTGGATCAGCGGCGTGTCTCAGATATTGCCGAAGTATCATGAGAACCCGGTTTGGCTGACGTAGACCGCCATCGCTCACGAGGTGTTCTCCCAAAGCAAGTATACTTCCTCGTTACGCTATTGCATCAGCTCCATGAGAGATAAAAGCTTGTATGTATGATCTGGACATGGGAAGACGTTCATTGATGATGCCGCGTTTAAGGGATTTTACCGCAAGGGCCACCGAAATGAAGACACCTTGGGTTTTGCGAATGATTTCCCCGCTCATTTAGGTAACTAGGATATCGGAACCGGTGGTTTGGTCTGTGCGAAGGGCAGAAGATAACTAGTCCTCGGCAAATTTTGCAATGTCGTCTCTAGTGAGCTCTTCGAGGTAGAACTTTCGATCTCTTAGCTTCCCTAAAGAGTTCTCCAAAACATTCCAAAGTCAGCTGGAGAGAAGGAATTGGGATCTAATCAGGGTGCTGGTTGAATATCTCATACAATAGAGATTGTAGAAGACCCTGCAAAAATCTCTGCATCGAAGTTCCAGCGTTCCAGAAAAGAGAACTTGGCAAGAATCAAGCTATCTTCTCCGCCCCAATGCTGGAGAGCAGCTGTTGTTTCTGGGTGATTCGATAGGTATTTCATGAGAATGAGAGTTGATTTTCCTGATCCAGGGTTCCCGGATACCCGGAAAATCCCAGTCCTGGAACGCGACCACTCGAGAAAGGCTGCCCGAGAGCGTGGATCTGCTTTTGCCAATGCGTTGGGACGAAGAAAATCCACTTGAGAATATCCTCGTGTTATGAGAAATACCGAGAAACCTTGAGGCCATGGAATTGTAGCGGAGACTGCTGAGAAATCGTATTCTTCGTTGCTCTTCAGGTCGAAACAAAGCTTGAGTTTCTTAACGAGGTCTGTTAGATCTGACTTGATAGAAGGGCTGGCACCCGAGGCTTCCAGAGACTTTATCGATTAAGTCAAGTCCTCGTATTATTTGTAGCGCCTGACATTGGCGTGCTTCAAATCATCCAGTAGCGAGTAGACACCTTTTTGGGTGGGTAGAAGTTGCACTCTATTCCATATAGTCAGCATGAAAATCCATGGATTACACGGGAATGTAGATGAACACAAAACAGTATTTGAAAATATGCATACCTGTGGCTGCATTGAAGATGCAAAATCGACTGTTGTCGAATGTCTGATAGGCGCGATTGGATTTCATCAATCTTCTCTTTGCTCCAAAGCGTCTTGAGAAGCCACACAGAAGCTCTGCGTCTTAGGCGGTCGAGCCGAGTTCTTTTGCAGTCCCTCGATAGCTTCAAACAGTTTCCATGACATATCCATACATCGTTTTGCTCATCCCAGGAGGCTCGGATTAGTCTTGCCATCCTCGGATGTGGCTGGCGATCGCTGAAGATCGGAGTATATGCACGTGAGGTCTGCCGTGATGCACTCAAGCTCATCATGTTGTTCCTGTTCGCGGCAGTGGTAGATATCATGGGCTTTGGTGAAGATTCGTGCCGAAAGTTCAACGAACTGGATGATGTTGCCGGTCAGGCTGATGGCCGACAGGGAATCCAGCACCATGCTAGAGGCGATAAGCCGGCGTAGGAATGCCTGGCAGGGAAAGAATGGGAAATCTCAGAATGAAGGAGTGGGATGAATGTTAAATGCCCCCGCAAGGCTGTTGAGGTACGCGAGTATGCCTCGCTTGTCTGCTGGGTTGGGCACACAGCTTCGTTGTCAGCCGGCAACCGATATGGGTACTCAGCCAATCATTAACTCTCTGGTCTGAGGCAGAGAATACAGGATAAGAGGCAGGGGGCAGAACTTGAAGTTAAAGTACATGCGAAAGGCTTCCCCAGGCTAGCGCCATTGATGTATAAATTCCCAAAAGCCATACAAGTTGATCATCAAATTATTAACTTGGTTTATTCAGCGACTATAGTGAGACAAGCATCCCGGCAACGTACCGGTATTGGTCTTTTGGTAGCTCCCGTCGGCGGTTTGTTGAATATCAGAGGATACTGACCGTCTCTGTCGCGTCCCGTGGAACGGAAAATTCCATTCGTTTAGCATCAATAACATGCCCGGGGAACGAGACGCGCATGTTCAGCATCGTCGTATGCACTTCCTCAGCTGGAAATATTCTTGCGAGAGTGTGCCTGGTCCATATGCATCTCCAAAGAATCCTCGTCTGACGGGCATGGCCAGCTTTGAGGAGAGCTGCGCCTGATCAGATCCCTAGAATTGGGTCGTTTCGTGAAAGCAAAACAAAAAGCTTGCCTTCAGTCTTCGGCTGGAGAACTGCTCTCCCTTCGACTCCTGTCGTCAATTTCCCCGCTCTCTTCTCTTCTCCTCCCCTCGCCCATTTGCTCGTCTCCATCCTCATCAAGCTGATCTACCTCGTCTCCCAATGGGCTTTCCCTTGCATCTAGAAGCTCCAGATCCTCCAATAAAGTCCTTGGGGGCATTTTCCACAGACTTGTCGCGCAGACGCGATCCTTCGTCAACAGGTCGTCCACAAACTGGTCCACGTAGGTAAGAACGAAACCATCTCGCATCCTGCGTTTCAGCTTCCTGTAGTCTGAGAGCAGGGGCTCCAATGTCTGGTATATCTCCACAGGCTCCCAAGCCAGTCTGATGTAGAAGGCGGCCAAGGCGCGCAAGTACTTGAAGTCGCCCTTGACGCCCGGCGCGCGTCCTTCATCCGACTGGTCGTCTTCCCGCTCCTCATCCTCCGGCCAGTTGAGGTATGTGAGTATGATTTCCTTCTCCGGAACGAGCTGCAGCAGCTTGAAGGCAAGGCACAGGAAAGGCGTCGGCTTGCCCATGCCGCCGTAGGTTCCTCCAACGAACGTGAGCTCGGCTGCGCGGTCGCATAGGGTGGCGGCGTTGAGAGCGAAGCATTGCTCCTTCCAGTAGTATGACTCGGTGATGCGGTCGCGGACGGCCTTTTCGAAGAGGAGGGCAGGATTCTGGCCGCGGATGAGGGCGCCCGAGTAGCCGCGGTCGTCGAGCAGCGCCTTCGCGTCGGCTTTGTGGGTGGCCATTGCGGGGGGCGACGGCGAGCGGGACGAGGAAGAAGAAGGCCGAGCTCCAGCGGAGCGGGCGGCTTTGGGCTGCAGGATCGATGAGAGAGCGTGAGCGTCCAGAGCTGGCGCGCGGCCGGCGAAGGAGAGCGCGGCACGAGCTTCGGGCGCGACAGGCGCCAAGCCTCGTAGGGCTGAGAGGCAGTCCCACGCCCGTTGGGGCCTGAGGCCGCAATCTCTCTCGCGCGCTCGAGGGCAGAAAATTTTAGCCCGATCGGCACTCGCGTCCATCGTAATTATCGGCCATCGCGGATGCGCCTATTTTCAGACTCGGCTCTGTCCGATCCGATCGATGCGACAGGCAGGGCGGCAAGCAGGGCCTGCCATGCACGCACGCAAGACAATCGGCCCTCGCCCGGCCACCCCTTTTGTCGCAGTTTCAGTCCTCCCTTTTTCGACTCCTGCCACCGCTCCCAGGGTGAAATCTGGCACTTTCGGCGCCCCTGAGTAATTGGTGTGGAGATGGCTGCTGATCGTGGAGGCGACGATCGTCCCGGACTTTCAACGGCTGCACCTCACCCTTCTGGAAATGCCGCACGCAGCCCGCCCTCAACTCGCGCAGCGCAGATATCGCCTGACGAGCGCCGGCAACTCTAGCATGCAGCTCCCGATCAGTAGCAAGGATACACATTCATATGCGCGAGGCAGGGCGAGGCACCCCTGCCCGCTCGAATATCGATAGCGTTGCCCGTCGCAACCGCCCGCGTCGGGCTTCACGCGATGATCCAGCCCACGTCATGCCGTGCAGCCCGCACGAGCAACTGACGCCCAGCTCTGTCAATCCTGCGTGAATCATTTCTCCACTGCGACTTTGATGCGAAGAGCATCGTGACCATGGTGTTGCTCACGGGTGGGCAGGTCTCTATGGCCATTTCCTCCGCCATCGGTATGTAAACAGTGCCCTGCGACGACCATCCCGACCATTCTTCACGGTCGCACAGCCAAGCACTCTATCTCTGAGCTACGCTGATCGCGCTCTGCAGTATTCATATTCACCTCCCTCCTCTTCCTGTCCGGATACGTCCTGCAGCAGCAGACTGTCCGCGGCTTGCAAGAAGCGATAAAGCCCCGCCTACCGTCTCCCATCCCGGTCGTCTCCGCTCCCGAGGAGCCCATCAATCCCAATGCCAGACTAGCAAGACGTCTTGGGTCGCGAGATCCAAAATACGCAAACTTTGTGGAGGAGCTGCAAATAGACTGGAGGAGACTGGGATACGTGCAGCTGGTGACGGACCACCGTCAAGTCTGCACAGCAGTAATGCAGTTCGCGGACCTGCACCGCGATAAGAGCCCTGCGACGAGAATACTGCTCTTCCCCAGAGCCTGGATTGAGGACAATGAGGAGGATGTAGATCCGTACCTCGAGACCAGCAGAAGACTTCTGCGGGCGGCTGTGAGGAGGTATAAGGTGGTCCTCAGACCCGTTGACCCTGTAATCAAAGGCGATGACGGTATGTTTGTCCTTGAACGCCACTTCGGTCGAGGACGTTCCAGATCTCTGACACACTTCTGATGCAGACTCGATCGCTCCGGCATTTTCAATCGCCAGCATCTTCTCTTTGATCGACTTCGACCGCCTTCTCTACCTTGCGCCGTCCGGGGTCATTTTGGACTCTCTGGCACTGGACGCTCTTCTAGCTTTCTCTCCATCAAAAAAGCTGGCAGCATTGCCCGAGGATCCGGCCGCTTCGAGGATCTCCACGAACTTCATGCTCATTCAACCATCTTCGTCAACCTTCAAGGAGCTGTCGTCTGCCCGCGCTAAGTATGACGTGGATGACAAGACCCTGTTCCAGAAGTTCTTCGAAACCTCATCGTCTCTGCTGCCACCCACGGCCGAGGACGACACCACGCTCTACTACGAGTCCCCGGAATTGCGAACTCTCGACGATCCCGAGTCCTTCAACTCGACGGCATTTCTGACTTCTACAGCATATGTCCGACTCACCGATCCTGAGCTCCCCGGGCCCGAGTACGATGTTCCGTACGGCCGGATGGTGCAACTGCGGCCCAAGGAGAATGAGCCGCGGTGGGTGTGGGAGAAGCTGTACTTCAGGTTCCGAGGACGCCGGATGGACATTTGCGGGCTCGACCTGCTGGTGCCCAGCAAGCCGAAGGGGGAAGTTCAAGAGGCCGAAGTGGGATCGGAGGAGCTATGAGAGCTGCGGCGGCTACGATGTTCATGAATCAGACTGTACAGGCAAATATGGGATAAGGTTTCGGAGGTTACGGCATCGGGAGGCGTCTGGATGGATTCGGATGGAGCACCGAGATAAGTTGATGGTGCATGTAAGCAATCGGTACAGATACACAGCGTACATGCTCGGCCAGACACGTCAGCTGTGCTCGTACCGTCATTATTCGCGCTCGTCGCTGGGCCGGTGCGGGCGCCGTTGCGCGCAGGGCCGCTTGCGGAGCCGCGGGCGTCGCTAGCCAGCTGTTTAGCATCCACATTTCACATGAACAGCACTCGACAGCCGCGGGCTAGCGCAGGCGCGGGCGGCCAACAAAGAGGCAGCTCGCGCACGGCCGGCGCGTGTCGAAGTCAATCTCGTTGCTGGCGGCGCTTCGGCCGTCCCGTGCGCAGCGATGGCGACGTCGAGCCCCATTCGGACAGCCTCAAAGGCCGTCAGTCTGCTGTCTCACCCTGGCTCATTTCGCGGCGCGGCCTGCGGCGGGCGGCATCGCCGCTTGGCGGCCTTGGGCCTTGTCCTCGGGCTTTGTGCGCGCATCGCAGCCCGCGGACGGGGAGGTGACGTCGCGGCGCAGGGCGGGCGGCGCGGCGGGCCCATTGGGCGCTGCGGCGGCGCTGGGCGGGCAGCTCGCGGCGGCAGCGGGCGCGCAGCGTCTTATAATTAGCAGGCGGCGGGCGCGGTGGGCGATGCGCGATGCGCAGTCTGTGGGCAGGCCGCTTGCGCAGATCCCCAAAGCGACTCCCGCCTGATCGATCCATGCCGCTCCGGGCTAGGCACGCCCGCGGCTCCCAGGCGTGGCCGGTTCCAGAGGCTTGACTTCACGCACCATTCCCTCCCGCACCGCTTGCCCTCCCCAGTTACCCAACGCAGCGCCGCCGCTCGCCCCTCCGCCGGCGTCGCCCAGCTGCATTCTTCTCCTCTTCGCCCGCCGCCCGCCAGCGCTGCGCTCCGCCTCCTATACCGCCGCCGCCGCCCTGAGCTGCTCCCGCCGCCCCTGCCTCCGCGCCCCGACTCGCCCGCCCGCTGCTGTGCTCGCTGCTGCCGTCGGGCATTCCTGCCTGCTGTCGCCGGCCTGGCCCCTCAAGCGCGCCCTCGCCCAACGGAGCCGTCAGCAGCCAGCCGCCCGCCTGCACCGCCGCCGCAGTCCGTCCGCGCGGCGCCTCAGTCTGCCCGCCCGCCCACGGCGCTGCTGAGCTTTATACTCGTCAGCCTGTTCCCGCACCCCGCAGCCGTCCGTTCCGAACGCGTCCAGGATCGGCGCCAGATCCACCTTGCAGGAACTTGGGTTACTGCGGCACCTCCCCGGGCAGCTCGTCAGGCTGGGCAGGGTAGATTCCAATCTCCCTGGGTTCGATCGCGTCTATGCCGACTCTCGGATTTCTGAAAAAGAAGCGGACGAAGGACTCGTCAGGTTCGCGCGACCTCGACTCGCCGTCGTCGCCCGTCAAGGAAAAGGACACCCAGTCGCCCATCACCCCCACCGTCTCCAAGAGCGGCTCCGATCAGGCACAGCAGCCGCCCTTATCGCCCCCCTCTTCGCACACCTCCGGCCACGCCCCCCAGGACTCGCTGACGCAGAACTCGCGCCCCGCCGAACCTATGAACTCGCAACCCTACCCGCAGCAGTACGCGACCCCGCAGCCCAGCTCGCAAAGCCCGCAGCCGTACTCGCCGCAGCCGCAGCAGAGCCACAACCTCCCCAGCATACAGAACCTCATCAACCCCTCGTCGGCCGCCGACGCGTCGCGCTCCTTCAACAATGCCCCGGACAAGGCAATGGCCCAGAACGGAAGCGCCGTGACCCCTGCCGGCGGCTCGCAGTCCCAGACCCCCTCGGTGCGCGCCACCAAGGGCAAATACACGCTCAATGACTTCTCCATACAAAGAACGCTCGGCACCGGCTCCTTTGGTCGCGTGCATCTCGTCCAGTCCAAGCACAACCAGCGCTTCTACGCCATCAAGGTCCTGAAGAAGGCCCAGGTCGTCAAGATGAAGCAGGTCGAGCACACAAACGACGAGCGTCGCATGCTGCAGAAGGTCAAGCACCCCTTCCTCATCACGCTGTGGGGCACCTTCCAGGACGCCAAGAACCTGTACATGGTCATGGACTTTGTCGAGGGCGGTGAGCTGTTCAGTCTGCTGCGAAAGTCCCAGGTATGGCGCCACCTGTCTCCTATCGGCCCCCATCCCGCGCCCAACTGACGAGGCTCGTAGCGATTCCCCAATCCCGTCGCCAAGTTCTACGCCGCCGAGGTGACGCTTGCGCTCGACTACCTCCATTCGATGAACATCATCTACCGCGACCTGAAGCCCGAGAACCTGCTGCTCGACCGCCATGGGCACCTCAAGATCACGGATTTCGGGTTTGCGAAGGAAGTGCCCGACATCACATGGACGCTCTGCGGTACTCCCGACTACCTTGCGCCGGAAGTGGTTGCGTCGAAGGGATACAACAAATCTGTCGACTGGTGAGTGCCCTCCTCGCCAGAGCTGCTATCAAGGTCGGGGGGATCGTGGCGGATGCACTAAGACTCGCAGGTGGTCACTCGGCATTCTGATTTTCGAAATGCTCTGCGGTTTCACGCCGTTCTGGGACGGAGGCTCGCCGATGAAGATCTACGAGAACATTCTGAAGGGCCGCGTCAAGTACCCGCCCTACGTCCACCCCGACGCGCAGGACTTGCTGCAGAAGCTCATCACGCCCGATCTCACGAAGCGTCTCGGCAACTTGCACGGCGGGTCGAAGGACGTCATGAACCACCCGTGGTTTGCCGAGGTGACGTGGGAGCGACTGGCGAAGAAGGACATTGACGCCCCGTACGTGCCGCCGGTTCGAGCAGGCGCTGGCGACGCGAGCCAATTCGACAAGTATCCCGAGGAGACTGAGGCGTATGGTGCAACCGGCGATGACCCGTAAGAATTGAGCTCCCCGACAGGGCAGGGACTCGGAGCTGACGCGCAGCAGGCATGGTTCCTTGTTCTCGGAGTTTTAGTGTATTAGTGAATCAGGCATCCGATCAGCCTCGGAGCTTCCAGGACTCCCGGCTCCTGTTGACGGCCACGGACATGGCAGCACACGAAGCTCCCAGCCGGCAAGGCGAAAACACGGCAGGCTTATTATGGCGACTTCTTGACGAATGGATGCCACGCCAAGCATCGTTAGTTTGATCTTTTGTTTTTGGGCGCGGCAGCCGCAAGGTAGGCGATCACACAGGTTGGTACTATGGTCCTGCCGGCGCGGGCTGCACGCATGTTAGTGTTAGGGCACACATGTCATGGGGGAACGGGCGCGCTAGAGGGAGAGCGCGGGGCTGGGCATGGGAAAGAAGGGCATATGGCTGCATCGGACTGCCGATTGTACGTTGGGGTGACGAGTAGGGGCTGTGCTAGTGTTATTGAGCATCAAAAAGTTTGGAAAACCCGCCCTGGGCCGGCTGCTGCGACAAGAGGAGGTGCGGCGCGCGTCTCCTCTCGCTCGCTCACGTGAGGGGCAGCGGTGGCCTCAGCGAATAAACGTGAAACGCGGGTGTTTGCCGGTGGTCGGACGACTCCTGTTTCCTCAGCGGCCGGCGGATACGAAAGGGAGCCCCTGGTGGACGCGCCCAGTCGGGCGAGGGGGCGCCGGGGCTCGAGCGAATCAGCGCGGCGCAGACGCGCGACAGCCCGGGATGCACACGCTCGCGCTGCGGCCGTGTGGCTGAGCAGCCCGCCTGCGACGGCAGACGGCTCGACGGGCACAACCTCGCGCTGGCCCTCGCCGCTCGCCGCAGAAAACGCGGCGTCTCCCCTGCGCACGCGGCGACTGCAGCATCTGGCATCGGCGCCATCTTGATCGGCGCCATCGTCATCGCGAGGCTTGGCCCCGAGTCAGCCGCGCCGCCTCTGCCTCCTCAGCCGCCGCGCCGCCAGCGACATCCACGCGCTCCCAGGCCTCGAGACCGCGGCGCGCGCTGCTTGACATGGCATCATGACCATCCTCTGGCTCGGCAAGACCAGCAAGCGGCGGCAGCAGCCTGCCCACGCGCCGGGCAGGCCTCACCACCAGCACCGCGACCAGCACGCCCAAAATAGCAGCACCGCTCCCGCAGGTCCTCACCACCCTTCGCACACGCCCGCCAATGCCTGGCCGCACGCCGCGCATTATCAGCAGCATCCGGATCCAAGGTCCGGCCAGGACGTGCATCAACGTCCACCCCAGGAGCCGCATCTCCATGCGCCCAGCCCGCCGCAGCCGCCTCACCCTCAGTATGGCGCCTACGGCCAGATGGCATATTACCATCCATCCCAGACGGCTTTGAATCTCCACGACACTCAGGCCGCCCCGCCCATAGTCACGGTATCCCCGCCGCCTTCTCCGCCGCGACCCGTAACGTCTCCTGCTCCACCCCCCACGTACCATGCCGACTCCAGCCCTGCATGGCCTCCTCCTATGTCAGGCGCCTACCACTATCCTCCGCACCCCTATGCTGCAGCATCGCAACCTTACTTGCCTTATCAGCCCTCCCCTCCGTCGATGCCGGGTCAGTGGGGGCCGCCGCCTTCCCCACCTTCAATGCATGTGCAATGGGGGCCGTCACCACCCCCGCCCACCCAGCCGGAGCAGCAAAGCTTCAACGCTCGGGTAAATGCTTCGCTGAAGAAACCTACTAAGATGGCTTCGCAATCCTTGACCAATCTCAACCAAAGTTACAAGCAGAAGAAGCTACAAGCTTCTCAGTCTGTCACCAACCTTAGCGACGGCCTCCAGCGCCGCCACAAGATGGCCTCGCAATCCGTCAGCAACCTCAATGGCAATCTTCAGGACCGCACGAACCAGTACATGGCTCACACCGTGTCTCTGTGCGATTTGATCTCGTCGAAATTGGACCAGATCATTACGTCCATTGACGACGAGGTTTTCAGCGGGAACGAGCAGGAGCTTGGTATGCCACTCTCCACGAATTATGGAATCATGTGCTGACACTATCAGTCATCTACGAGCACCCTTCGACGCCCCATCAGGAGGCCGCCAGAGGCAACAACCAGACTCTCGCCGCTGTAGCTTCCTACAGCAACCACTTTAGCAAGGTCTGGCAGTATTCAAACTCTCGCCTGCCGCCCCATCTTCCTCCTCTTAAAGTGTAAGATGTGTCAGCCCTCCGTAGCACTTCGTCCTCTGACACGCCTTGCAGGTATATCCCAACCTATCCGCTTTTGTGCTTAGCTGCCCAGTACTCAGAAAAGGTTTACCACAAGCCCATTGGTGAAGAGCGCGAAAATCACGTTGAGCCCGACTGGAAGCACGGAACGAAGGCCATGGTCATCAAAAGTGTCCCGGTCGATGACATGAACACAGTGGTCTTTGCCATCCGTGGGAGTGCCGGCTTCATGGATTGGGCTGTAAACTTCAGACCCGCGCCAACCTCTCCAAAGGGCTTCCTGGACGACGAAGGCAACCTTGTGCACTCCGGTTTTCTTTACGTTGCGCGGAAGATGGTCGCGCCGGTCGCTGCCCGTCTTCGAAATCTTTTGGCCGAGAATCCTAAGCGTTCTACCTGTTCTCTCCTGATCACCGGTCACTCCGCGGGTGGAGCCGTGGCCGCTCTTCTCTACGCCCACATGATGTCCACCAGGGTAAAGTCGGACCTCAACCGACTGACCCACCACTTTAAACGCGTCCATTGCGTCACTTTTGGCGCTCCGCCGATCAGTCTACTGCCACTTCGGAAACCTGACAGCCCGGATAAAAAACATAAGAAGAGCCTGTTCTTCAGCTTCATCAACGAGGGCGACCCTGTCGCAAGAGCAGACAAGGAGGTCATCAAGAATTTACTCCGTCTCTATGCCACGCCAGCGCCTAGCAACTGCGGCTTCTCATTACCAAGCGTCTCTAGCCTTGCACTGTCCAGCTCCTCAAACCTCTTGACTACCAGCGGGAAGAAGGCGAAGCGCCCCCAGCAAGGCAAGTCCAAAAGTTGGTCAGGGCCATCCGGTAAGCCAGCGCCAGTGTGGAAGGTTCCGCCGGGCGTGCTCAGCTGTGCCGGAAGACTGGTGTTGCTGAGGGACAAGCCGGGCTCCTCTCAGCCACCGAATCCGATCGGTGAGCTGAATGTTGAGGCCTGTACAATCACGGATGACCAACTGCGTGATGTCGTCTTCGGAGACCCAATGTGCCACATGATGAAGCTCTATGCGCGCAGGATCGAGGTTTTGGCAACCAGAGCGGTGACGGCCGGTGGTATGGATTTGGGGTGAGGTCCGGATTTCCTACGAACACGAGACTTGTGGCGACCCCGCACATCTCCGAAGGCATCAGTCCGTAACTCGACGACTGCTGATTGAACGACGTCGACAACGGTGAGGGGATAGTGAGGGCACCAACCATTGCATGCCTCGGCAAAGCAGTTCGAGGAGCTTGGCGTCTTGTCTGCAACCTACCCAAAGCCTGGTATACCGCGTATCTCGATCGGCTGAGAGCGCAGAAGACCGCGCGTTGAAGTCCGGAGAGGAAGCAGACTTTGCTGCTAAGGGCCGGAGGCGGAGGAATCTGGCGGATGTGTTTCCTTGATAACTTATCTCGGAGCGGCAGTGCCTCCTCCCACTCTTGGCTTGCCAAGAAGCATGGATTGGATACATAGTCGGATGGTGTTCGGGCCGCGCGACGACCTGCAGCGTATCTCCTCCGGGCCACTCGACCTAGCAAGCAAGAAGGGCGTCCTCAAGCACCACTTGGCGAAGACAAGCGATTTATATCCTTGGCTACGGCTTATCGGAGTGTCAGTGGTAGGCATGCTTCGGAGATCAGCTATCAGCTTGCGTCTGCAGCGCCCGGACAGGCACTTCGGCTTCTTACTCTCCAACCAACGTGTGCTTCTACATACATAATAACTAATGTATACATATCTTCCTGATCGCTCTCCCCGTTTTCAAGCTCGTGTTTCTTCTCGCCATCGTTTTCCCTTCAACGACGTGTGACTCTCTTCGCCCTCCCCACCCAAAAACGCATCCGGCGTGAAGACAACCAACAATGTCAGACGACAACTCCCAACCCCGCACCTCCCCCGCGGACACCAAGTCCACCTCAGCGATCATCAAAGCCGCCGTCGCCACCACCAGCAGCTCCTCCGTCGACGCCCCCGACGTCTCGCCTGGCACCGTCGAAGCGGCCGCCACCCGCGATGACTCGGGCTGGAGCCGCAGCCTGACGCCCCGCCAGGTCATCATGCTCTCCCTGGGCGGCGGCATCGGGACGGGGCTGTGGGTGGGGACGGGCACGGCGCTGGCGAAGGGCGGACCGGGGGCCTGCGTGGTGGCGTACGGGCTGGTCGCGCTGGCCATCTATATCGAGTTCATGTCGATTGGGGAGATGACGTGCTATAAGCCGGTGCATGGGGGGTATATCCGGCAGTGTATGGAGTATGTTGACAAGGCTGCCGCGTTCGCCATGGGCGCCAATTTTTGGTTCTCTTGGGTCATGATCAGTAAGTCTAGTCTCTTTTTCGTACTGTTGGACTCAGCCCTCCCCTCCCCTCCCCTCCTCGTAAGCTTTTTTCGTCAATCGATGTGGAATCTATCCATCCATCCGCGCTAATGCGTGTTCGGACGAAAATAGTCCCCGCCGAAGTCATCGCCTGCATCTCCGTCCTCCAGTACTGGGAACCCGCCCGCGCCTTCCCGCTCGCGGCCTACATCACCATCTTCCTGGTCATCTCCGCTCTTCCCAACGTCTTCGCGGTGCGCATCTACGGGCACGCGGAGGTGGTGGGCAGCCTGATCAAGGTTGTCGCCATCGTTGGGTGCATGTGCTTCATGTTCGTTATGGCGTCGGGGGGCGTGCCGGCGACGGGGGGGGCGCTGGTGTTTCGGTACTGGAGGGATCCGGGGGCGTTTAGGAATGGGGTGAAGGGGATTTCGAGGGCGTTGGTGCAGGCTGCGTTTAGTTGTACTTCAGGTGCGTCCCTTCTTCCCTCCCTCCCTTACCCGCTTTTCCGGTGACTGACCGACCGACTCCGTCCCCCCAGCCGGCTGGCTCGCCATCACAGCCGGCGAAATGCAACAACCGCGCCGCACGGTCAAACGCTCCATCCAACCCCTCTTCTGGCGCATGTTCCTCTTCTTCGTCGTCAACATCTGGCTCGTCGGCATGTGCGTCCCCTCAAACGACCCGGACCTCAACAACGCGGCGGGCACGCTGGCCTCGCCCTTCATCATCGCCGTCAAGCGCGGCGGCCAGCCCGCGCTCGCGCACCTGCTGAACGCGCTCGTCTTCTTGACGGTCCTGTCGTGTGGCGTGACGAGCTTTTATGTTGCGAGTAGGGCGTTAACGAGTATGAGCGATTTGGGGATTGTGCATGAGGTGTTTGGGTGGAAGGATGGGAGGGGGAGGCCGGTGGTGGCGTTGGTGGTTAGTGGGGTGCTTGGGGGCGGGTTGACGTATTTGAATTGTAATGATACGGCTGAGGTGGTGTATGGGTGGTTTTCGAGCTTGGTGGGTACTTTTTCACTCTGTCCTTTTTTCGCCTTGTCCGTTAAGGACAGATTGCTTTTGTGTGTGTGTGTGTGTGAGAGAGAGAGAGAGAGAGAGAGAGAGGATAGATAAGCCGAACTAACTCAACGCAGGTCGGCGTCTCCTCCTTCATGAACTGGGGCCTCATCTACCTCTCGCACATCCGCTTCCGCGCCGGCCTCAAGGCCCAGAACATCGATTACCACACCCTCCCCTTCTACAACCGCGCCAGCCCCTGGAGCCAGTACTTCGGCCTCTTCCTCATCTTCGTCTTCCTGGCCGCGGAGCTGTACTTTGCGCTTTTTCCGTTCGGCGGATCGCCGACGGCTGAGGGCTTCTTCTCGACGTATCTGAGCGTGCCGTTGTTCGTGCTGGATTACGTCGGGTATAAGGTGGGTGATGGATACCTTATCCCGGTTTGACAGGTGCATGCTGACTTGCTGGGTAGTGGTGGTTCAAGACGAAGATCGTCAAGCCGAGCGAGATGGACTTCTCGCCTGCGTTTTACTTTGACGAGGAGGATCGGAGGGAGAAGGAGGCTGAGGCGGCGAATCCGTCGCCGAAGCGGCCGTGGTATAGGAGGGCTTGGGATGTGATGATTGGTTGATTTGGTTCATGGGGAACGGGGAAAGAGAATAGGAAAGAGGCGCAAACTAATGATGGCTGAAAATGGAAAGAACGCGACATTTCCTGTTGGAGTCCACGGGAATTGTCAGGACTAGCGTTAATTTGCGGTTCAAGTGCAGGCTGGCCGGGCCTCCAAACTAAGGAGAAAAGAAAAGAGTAAGAAGAGGAGAAAAGAACCACAAAGCCATACAGATAGCCACTTGTGTGCTAGCTAGCGCTAGTAGCTATGCGACATGATAGCTTTGGGTGCAAAGGTGGGCTTGCTCGTAATCCAGTGACTGTGTGCCTGGGGATGGCTTTTTGGAAACGCTTCAGGGTTTTTTTACACTCTTGTTCTTCTTGAAGAATCACCGGGAGTAAGTCCTAGGAACAGTCAGGTTGCAACTGCAGTATAAAGCAAAATAGTGCGCTAACCTTCCTTCTTTACTCGTCTCCCAAGTATTGTTCATCCTTGGGCGAGAAGCCTCGTCTGATCAGCATATCACTGTTAGCTTGAAGAATAAGGGTGATCGGAATGGACTAAGGTACTATAAGTGAAGTAATAAGTTGAAAAAAAATATTCTAGGGGCATATAAGCGACAATGAGAATGATTATGTTATGCTGATACTTCTACAAAAAAAATTGCAAAACGTGAAGATGGATTCGTTATACATGTGCCGTGCTGATGAGGGGGGAAACAGGATTGAAGGGGAAAGGCTGATTGAGTATTACTCAATGGTATAGGTACATGAACGCATAACGATATCTTTGAATATAGCATAGCTTTCTCACATCCATTATTTGCGCTTGAAGCCATTACTGACTTGACTACCCCTTTCCTTGTTTTGAGGACATCTCTTATCTTGACGGCCCCTACCTATCATAGCTTGATATTTTCCTTAATGGTAAATCCTATCTCATCCTTTACTCGCTATCACTAAACTACGTAATAACCCTTCTACGTACGCGCATACCTTATGTAACTAATTCTTACCAACTTTCATGACCGGTACTATTTCTACTCCCTAATAACGGCGATTGTCAATCCCACTCTATACTGCCAACGGGGGCAAATGTCCAAGTAAACATGCCTCAACAAGCCCTGAAGCCCTCATGCAGCAGCTCCTTCCTTTCCGTTCTCTCCCTCAGCCGGACCAAACCCTTTCCCCTGACCCCTGAACACGTATCCCGGCGGCCGCCAATCGAAAAGATCCATAGCCTCGGTACTCCAAGGTCCAATGTCCGTGTCCACAACAGGGGATGGCGGGGAAGGTTCCCTCTCCTCCGCACGGGTTGCTGCCACATTGAGGCTGGCTGAACGTTGCAGTGTTCTCTTCTGGCCTTTGCCAGGTCTACGCTCCGTAGGCTTCTCGGATAGTGTGGTATCAAGTCTTTCTCTTGGTGTTCGTTCCTGTAGAAGTTCTGGCGCTGCCGATCGTCTCTCTGACGCTTTGTCGTTTTCGGACCGTACTCGCCGGAACTGGCGCGGGGAAGGTGGCTTTTGTTGTGGAGGAACGGTCTGGACTTGGAGATTTGGCTTGGCTGCTTTGGCTGCCTGCTTTGTCACTGAGTCTCCCTTTGTTTTCTGCTGGTCCACGCGACCATCAGATAAGACCTGCTGGCGTGGTCCTGAGGCTGCGTCGGTCTTCGCTCTTGTTGTTGGCTCACGTCTCTGGTCTTGATATGTAGGGGCCACATGTGTGATGTCTTCATCTCGCATGTCTAGCGCATCCAAGGGTGAGGATTGTGTGAGACCATTTGGAAGTTTACGTATCTCTGAGGGCTGCTTGGTTTTTGATTGCCCAGTCTTCTCTTTGTCAACGTTTGACTTGCTCTTGGCGACATTGATAGAGATGTCGTGCGATCTCCATTCCGATTGCCTCCGCTGAGCCGTTTTGTCTGGTTTCTTTGAAGGTGCTGCATCCTGACACAACAGCATCTTTGGGCGAGCGCCCGTGGCTAGTCGTAACTTTTTTGATTTCTTTGCCGGTGCAGTTTCTTCTGCTGGCCGCTCTTCAGAATCTTCGATGGCCTTTTCCAACAATTCTGTTTCTTCTTGTACGCGGCTCACTTTGTTTGTAGTGCTGACGGGAGGGGAGGATGAAGGTTGTGGGTCGGCGCGGGCCTTTTGCGCAACCGCTGTCCAGTCTTGCTTGGTTCCAGCTGCATGCTTGTGAAATCCTGGCGGAGTGATGGGAAGCGTGACATCGGACGGAGGCTCCTCGACATCGGAGGTGAGATCGATCAATTCGCCCGTAATTCTTTGTATCGAGGCCTTTTTAGCTAGCGGAGTGGTCTGCCCAAACGTTTCGCTAGCATCCGCACTCCTTGGCCACATAGCGCCCTCGCGTCCTTTCGGAAGCGGTGTCCTTGCATCTTTGACATTATTCCAGGTCTGCCCTGCCTCGGCCACTCTCCTCCTCTTTGCGGCGCGCTCGCTGGCAGCCCATTCGTCTTCCCTTTGAAGATTGGCCTGTCTCTCTTCAAACGGTGATCTAGTTGATATGACGGCCCTTCCATGCGGCCCTTTGGGTGTCCCGAGGAGTTGGCTGAGCGGTTTATGTCGGGGTGGGACGCTCGCGGTCAGACCGGTGGTTCGTATACCCGGAGTAGGCAATCTCGCGGCCGCGGGCGCCGGCCTCTCAGGTGCTTCCCTAGGCTTCTTCTGAAAGAGGGGAGTCAAGTCGGTCTGAGTCGTAGCAATGGGCTCGGCAACCTGGACGATGACGCCGTTCTCGAGCGTCAGCTCGTCGCCATCGTACAGCGAGTCGCCTCCCTTCCAGTGGGTGTCGCCAATGTAATTCCGCGGCTGATCGTAGACCATGACGCGCTTGTTGAAGGTATGGAACTTGAGGAAGCCATCTTGCCACCGCTTCTGCTTCCGACGGAGGTCGTGGGTGTATAGGCAGCGATGCTCGTGGACGGGCGCGGTCTTGGCGGCGGCGGCGGACTGGGCGGTGCCTCTAGCGGTGCTCAGGGCAGTCGGAGTCATATTGACGGATATGCGCGCGTGCACATGGCGCAGCGGGCGTCGCGGGGTGCGGAGGCGGTGCGGGCGACGCGCAGCGGTGGGTGGGAGTTGGCGGACGCGCTGCGCGTTCGCGGCTTCCGCGCGCGTCAGCATGTGACTCGCGGGAGCTACCCGGCGACGCTAAGGTGCCGAACTTCCAGAAGGCAGGGGACCCCTGCTGGCCCCGCGGGAGCTGGGCTGCAGCTCCACAGCCTCCACGTACGCCGCACTCCCGCTCACTGCCCAGTCCTGCTCCTCTCGTTCCTTGCGCTGCTGCAACTGCACCCTTTCGCTCACTCCCGCGCGCAATTGGCCCGCGACCGCAGTCATGCACCGCATCCAGCGCAAGGTGGGCGCGTTCCTGCCCCGCAGCGAGGATGACGCGCAGGTCGCCACCATGCTGGCTGAATTCAAGGAGGTCGATCAGATGCTCTCCAAGGTAAGCCCGCTCTCGCGCCTCCCTCGGCCTGATCGCGCCGCCTACCGAAGCTAACTGCAGCACAGCTCGTCGATGCTACCAGCCACTGGAGAGAAGCCTGGGCCCACATCCTGAGCCATGAGCTGTCCGTCGCCACTGAGTTCGAGGCTCTGTACAAGCCTATCGCTGCTGCCGGCGAGCCCTCTGCCTCAGGCCATATCCCCGCTGAGACCCCGCGCGAGACTCTTGAGCGTACGCGCCGCATCAAGGACGTTTACAGCGAGCTGAAGAACGATATGATGGAGGAGGTCAACATGATTGACCGCAGGCTTATCAAGCCGGCGCAGGAGGCGAAGAACAGCCTCAAGCCTATGCACAAGGTTATACAGAAGCGGGAAGACAAGAAGGTACTTCTCCTGCCCCCTATGTAGCTATCCGCTCGCTGACACCGCGCACAGCTGGACTACGAGCGCTACAAGAGCCGCGTTGAGAAGCTGGAGAACACAGCCAACCGTTCTGCCCGCGATGATTCCGCCCTGGCAAAGCATCGCATAGACATGGAGCGCACAGAAAGTGAATATGAAGCGGCGGATGCAAGTTTGCAAGCAAACTTGCCCCATCTCACGGCCGCCGTTCTCTCTCTCCTCCCCTATTTCCTAGCTGCCCAAATTGAGATTCAGAACAACATCCTGGGCAATCTTTACACTGTGCAACACGAATACTGCCAGGACTATGGCTTTCCTTCGCCTCCACCAGACATGGCCGATGTGGTCGCAGATTGGGATGCCACCTTTACGCCGCTGCGCAAAGAACTTGAGTCTGGCTACCAACTGCTCATGCACACAAAGGTGGTGCACCAGCCCATGGATCTACCCGATTCCAAGCACAGCACCCTTACCGGCCTCAACCTCCGCAACACCGCTTCTGACAAATTCGCTAACCGCCCGCGCATCGGCGGCCGACCGTCCTTCGGCTCGCACACGTCCGGCGCGTCGCCCAACGAGGAGAAGACTCCGCCGAAGCCTCCTCGTCCGCGGATTACCGCGTCACCAATGGAAGAAGAGCAGGCTCCGCCGAAGCCGCCCCGCCCGCGGACGAGCAGCTCCAACGCTCCGCCGTCGCCGGACCCCTCCGCTCCTCCCCCGGTCAACCTTGCATCACGCCCCAAGGTCCCGATGGCCAGCAAGCCGCGCATTCCCAGCTCCTCCACGCTGTCGCCGTACGACGGCGCGGCCCGCCGCCCCTCGTCCTCCTCCGCCGGGGGATATTCGCCCGGCAGCCAATGGCAGCAACAATCAGACTACTTCGCCCACGGCTCACAGCAGCTGTCCACATCCCCCCACTCCAACGGCAGCGGCACTCCAGCCGGCCTGGGCATCGGAGGAGCAGTAGCGACGCCGCTCCAGGGCATCGCGGCGGGCATCGGCGCCAAGAAGAAGCCGCCGCCGCCGCCGCCTCCCAAGAAGCGCCTCAACTCGGCCCAGAAGGAGGACTACGTGACGGCGCTGTACGATTTTGACGGGCAGGGGCCCGGCGATCTGGCGTTTCGCGAGGGCGATCGCATCAAGGTGCTCAAGCGCGAGGGGGACGCTAATAGCTGGTGGGAAGGCGAGTTGCGGGGTGCTAAGGGCAGTTTTCCGGCGAATTATTGTCGGTAGTTGGCAGGTAGGTAGGTTGGCTGGCTAGTGCAGTGCAGCGCAGCGCAGCGCAGCGGGCAGGAAGAAGGAAAGCTTGAAACAGGCAACGGAACTTCGTCGCGGTCGTGGCAGCATCTAGGGAGGGCATTGAGAATAATCCATCGAGGTGTGTTGGCGAGTGGGTACTATACGGGGTGTTCGGAGGACACGGGAAACGGGTATCGGAAACTTATCAACTGTCCATTTGTAATATCTAGTAGTTCAGTGCGCGCGAAGAGGAAGGAGAGAAAGAAAAAAAACAGGGACCACCAGCACACAGACGAGAAAACGAACGAACGGACCGTGTAGACGTGGCCTACCTCACAATACGACCATGTGGGGATGCGCGGCATGCAGGTCATGCAATCGCGCCGCTTCCGCCCTCCCTCATCCTCTGCCAGAAAACTCTCCATTACTCGGTCGCCTTCAAATCGGCCAGCGCGCTTTCTTTGTGTGTGCTGATTGCTGATGCTGTTGCTGACACTATTGCTGACGGTTGGCGATGAGATACCTAGGCGACGCCGCATATTCCGCCACAATAATTTAAGTAATTTTTATTTTTGTGCGCCGTGTTGATCGCGATTCAGGGCGGGTACGGGGGCGCGCTTTCAGCTAAAAGGTCCGAGGCGTTGGATGTCGGTCGTCCTTCGGGGGGCGTGTGGGACTCTGGGTAAGTCGGATGGAGACGCTATGGAGAATGGAGATGTGCGGAGAGAGTCAGTGTGCATGAAGAGCGGCGGCGGCAGCACGCAAGCACGCAAGCACGCAGGCAAGGCGCGTGGCATCGGGGAATAAAAAAGACGCAGGAGGAAAATCAAAGCTACTCAGTGTGCGTGGGTTTGTGCGCAGGGCATTCTGTGTGTCTGTGTGGCACCTATGTGTCTTGAGACCATGGTGTGATGTTTGATTTTTCCCTTGGTTTTCCCGCCCACTCCTTCTCCTCCTCCTTCCCCGAGGAGGTCTGGAGGTCCTGGGTAAGGCGCTTTCTCCACACGGTCCCGTTCGTCGGCCGGCCGCTTTTTTAGTTCCCCGCCATGACTAGAGTACTAGTACCCGCTGCCCGCGACTATTACGGTGCCCGCCCCGGATAAGACAAGGCCAGCCGTGGCCGAGCACGTCGGGCATCGGGCAACGAAACTCCCCAAACGCCAGCTCCAACCCAACTAACCTGCTCTGCCCTGCTTTTTGCCCTGCTTGCCCACCCTCCACCACCCACACCCTATGCACGCAAGAAATAAAACCTGCGACAGTAAAAAGCCACAATAATCCCAATCATCCTCTAGAGCTCTTATTCACCCACCCAACCAAACACACCCACACACACCCACACCCACACCCACACCACCCCCCCAAGAGCGCCAAAACCCAAAGCCAATCATCCCCAATCATTCCCCTTATTCCCCTCGACAATACCTCAATTCCGCCAGGGCCTAGACCAGTGACCTCCCGGTAGGCTACCGAAGCAGGAATATCACTACTATTCCTACGCTGCTCACCACAACCGCAAAACAGCCTACAAAGGCACAGCCCTCAATCCTCGTAAATAGCAGTAGTCCAAATTGCGCGACGCCGCCGTGCGACAGCAGCATTTATTCCCGCCCGCTTGCTTGCTTGCTTAAAGCTAAAAGTCTAGGTAGGTAGGTGTGCGCACCCCGCCTCCAAGCAGCTTGCGGAGAGAGCGGGTAAGTGAGCATGGGCATGGGCATGGGCATGGGCATGGGCATGTACGAAGTATGCATGCACATAGACAAGGGGCTACCCTACCCAAGGAGGTGCGCCAGCGCGGCAGGCAGGCAGGCAGGCAGGCGGCGGCGGCGGCTAACCGGCTAGCCGGATCGCGCGTTGATTTGCTGTTTTGTGTCGGGAGATTTGTGTGTGTGCGTGTGTGCGTGTGTGTGTGGGGTGAGACTGGGGAGAGAGAGGGGGACAGAGAGAGAGAAAAGAGGAGAGATCGGGGTCCGGTCTGTGTCGGCATCGGGAATGCCGGGGCAGCGGAGTTTTGGCCAACGATTGGGTATTATTCAGGCGTGGCAGGCGGGGGCGAGTAGAGTAGTGAGGCGTTTTTATTATACTCTTTGTTTTGGGTCTGGGAAAGGGAGGTGGAGAGGCGGAGGCGGCGGCGGACGGGAGGGAGGGGGTGTTCTCTGGCTGGCTGGCTGGCTGGTCGCGAACAGCTTGGCGACCCAGAGTTTGTTCGACCTTTCGGGCTTTGTGCACAGCCTCGCTGCAGGGACGGGGGAAAGGAGGGGTCTTTGGGTTGATGGCGAAAGACAAAGGCTTTGAAAGCTACCATGCTGCGTATCGGAATCTAAGAAAAGGAGATGCCTGGTGTGATGCGAATCATGAATCTTGCCGCGCATTATTTCGACGCATTTCTATCGCCTTGACATCATCCCATCCTCCCGAGCCAGACAGGGGAAAAGCTCCGAGGATGAGGGCACGCGACATCACGGCAACAAGAAAACCGCTTAAGCAAATGCATAAGAATATCATAGGATTCGTTGCTCGTTTGCTCGTGTTAATGCAAACTTCATACCCGAGGTGTTGTACTCCGTCCATAGGTGAACTATCAGGGATATACTGAGAAAGACAGTGTGCGTAGAGAAGACTCCCTCGACCCTGAGCAAATTATCGTACAAGTCTATCAACGCGAGACAATCATCCATGCCACGGGCCGAGCCATTACCACACCCTCCTCTTTTTGACGGCGCGTTTCGAAATTTTTGGCGGTAATGACGCAACGTAATCATCCTGACTGCAGGGGATTGCAGAAGGATTTACTTAGTCGCGACACTAGGTGCTTCGGCTTCGAATGTGCTTTGGTAGGAATACGCAAGGATCGCGGCGGTTATGGCAAAGACAAGGACCCTGGATGCAAACGTTTAGCAATCTGTGCAACTGGATGATATGGATGTGGCGGGCGAGCAAGTTGGCAATGACTCCCAACGAACCCTTCGCGTCCAAACATCCAGTGTGGCGAACAGAATGCTTACGTAGCACGTCTTTTTCCCCCGCAAACTTGCGAGAACCATCTGACCACCTGCCCAAGCCAGCTGCCAAACAAGTTGTTCCAGAAGTTGATCAGGACTGAAGAGTCTTTCCTCTCTGGCGAGTTTTGAGGCAAGCCGGGAGCCACAGCGCCATCGTCATCTTCTATAGTGACAAATGCTGGCCCTGGTTCCGAAGCTTTTGGTTGCAGTCTCTTCGGCTCAGAAGGTTCCGCTTGTGGAAGCTCCGATGGAGTAGGTTCCACTTGTGAAAGCTCTGGCAGTGGGGGCTTCGGTTGCGAAAGCTCCGGCTCAGCAGGCTTTGGCGTATCCTTGGAGTCATCGGTCTTCTGCGGGAAGTCTTTGGAGTGCTCCTCTGCAGTGACTGTCACCACAGAATCCGCACGATCCAGTCTTCCGCTGTACTGTTGGTCTTTGGGCGTCATTGGTGGCGTTGGGACGATTTCTACCGGAACAGCTGGAATGGACTGCTCCGCCACTATTTCCGTGGCGGATGGGACTGTTGGCGACGGTGGGTCATCGGCTTCTTCTTCCTCGGCCTCGTCCTCCCGAATTGAATCAAGAGGAGAGGGAGGTGGCAAGTCCCCTGATGAGGATGATCTCGATCCTTTGCGCTGCGGTGAAGGGATCTCAGCTTCATCTGGGATAGACCTGTCTTCGTCCAGGCGATCCTCCAGGGCTTGGATATGCTCATAGATCGTCTCTCGGCGATTTGGGAAAGTGAGGAGCGAAGGATCATTGACGTCTTCTTCTGCCGTCATATCCTTGGGAGACGAGTGAGATCTTGTGCGCGTAGTAGAAGGACTACTTGGTGGGCTTTCGTTTGACCCGGACAAAGAGAGGGATTCGTGGCGGAATAGTGGCGTATCACCATCGAACTCCACAGGCTTGAAGTCTGCAGAGCCCACCGCCTCTTCATCTTCGCTCTCCTCACGCGACACAGATGTAGATCGTTCGTGAGGAAGAAGCGGCGCCTCGTCGGGGAAAGCATCGAAGGACTCATAGGGTAGCAGGGGAGCGCGATCCTCTGCAGGCGTGGCGTCGACGGGAGCAGCCTCAGGCTTCGAGTCTAGACCAACATGCGGGGTTGAAAGATCATGTGGCTTGGTGGTGTCTCCAGTGACGAAGACTTCGTCAGGCTCAGGGTCAGCAGCTCTCTTCTCGTGCGCTTCGCGCTGACCCTGAGTGGCGTTGGACCCTAAATCTTCTCCGTGTGCAGGTGCGTCGTCGGTCTTCGCGAGGACGATGAGGGGTACGGGCTCCCGAATTTGCGTCTCTGGTTCGGCGTGCTTTTGCAAAGCTTCTGTAGACTGGTACCCAGCATCTGACTCCGCATCTGCAGTTCTCTTTGAAGTATCTTCTTCGAGACTGGCGGGCTCGATGCCACCGTAGACGGGCTGCCCGGCGTCGTGGACTTTGTCGACAATTGTGATGGGAGTGGGCTCCGGTGCAGTGTCATGAGGTGAGCCGCCTTGAGCATCCCAGTCCGCACCGGTAGGGACGAATTCTCCGGCAGCGACATCGGTGGCGGAGGTCAGGCTGCGCATGGACAAGTCATCGTCTCTCTCCAAGACGGGCGATTGAACCTTGACGAGCAGAAGGTTGTTCCGGTTGCCGGAATCGTCGCATACTACATTGCACATCAGCGGACGCTTCTGCAGGGGACCGGACACGACCTACCTATCGACGCGTTCTCGTCACACACCCACCAATCGCCAGGGCCGAGCCTAAATTTGTACTGGTACTCGCCCGACTCGACGGCGTCGAACTGCTTCTCGAAGATCAGGTCGCCTGACGCGGAGCGCTCCTCCTTGATGTCCATTTCCAACGGCTGCCATGCCGGATCTGTGAGGGAGGAGGCGACATAGACGGGTGGTCGCGTGCCGGGGACGGAGAAGGTGATGGTGACGGGGATCTTGGGCCGGGAGAGATCCATGGCGTCTGGGGACGAATCTCTGCGGCGCAAGTAGTGGGAGGGCCGGTGGAGCTTAAAGGAGCTCTTGGAGGCGGATCGTCTGATTGTTTGGATGGTGTGGGGAGGCCTGGTGGTGCCGTTGAGGTCAGCCTCGGAAGCTGCGGGCTTGAGATAAAGCGCGCGGCGCTTGGAAGAAGCCTTGGTCAATGGCATAGCGAGGGCGAATGCGGTGTTGACGCGTGACAGGGCGGAGCAATGAGGATGGACGGGGGCGGATAGGAAGACGTGCGGCGTGAATTGGGCGCGCAGAGGACTGTCGACTTACCAGCGGTGAGGCGGGAGCGCTGCTGCTCAGTCGCGGTGGCGGCACCTGCAGTGTGTGAAGCTGGAGCGGAGAGCAGGCGGAAGCTGTCAGGGAGATGTCAACGCACGCTGGGGCGGGAGCGGCGGTGGGAGGGCGAGTGGGCACTTGGCAGGCGCGGAGGCAGGCGACCCATGGTTCTTGGAGTCGGCCGGCTGGCATGAGGGTCAGCGGAGGCAGGCAGCGCAGCGGTGCGGTTCTGGGTAGCTTGTTGGGCTGCGGCAGGGATGGGCGCGGCTTCGACGCCGCGGCCGGGGGCGCGTCAGCCTGCGCTGCCCGTGGTCGAAGCGCCTGGAAGTTGCGCAACGCTGACGTCCGCGCCGCCCGCACCAGCCGCATGCCCTCCACTCGCCACACCCGCTCTGTCACCATGCCTTCATCGCGCGCCTCACTCCTCGGCCCGGCCGCGCCTCACGCGTGCAGAATCTCATCTCGCCAGCACGCTGCGCCAATCGCCATCGCTGCCCTGCCTCGCACAGAGCAGCGTCATCTGAACACCTGCTGCGCGACGCGTGCCACTCGCTGCCACCTGCGCCCCGACACTTCACCTCCAGCACATCTCGCTCCGCCCAAAGCCTGACGATCAGCCCAACGAGCCAGCTGTCAGCTCCTGGCTTGCATGCGAAGGCGATCCCGTGCGAGCCCGTTCCAGTCCTCCCTGAGCTACCGGCGGGGGGCTCAGCTGCCTGAGGCTGAGTTTTTGTGGAAAGTGCATGCCTTCAGCTATCGTTTCCTATGTCTCACAACTCAACGTCACCAGTAGTACGAGCCTCCTGGAGCAGCACAAGGGCACTGAAAATTTTGTTTGGACATGTTCATGAGGCTATGGCAAACAGTCCTAACAATGCCCGCAAGTCTGTCAGTCATACATCGATAACTGTTGCTAGAAGCCCTGATATCCGCCTCGAAGACAATTTGAGATGCGTCAAGATTCTGAAATCTTGGAGTTTTTTCGTTCTGTAGCACTAACGAGCGGCCAACGTGTCCCATCTTATCGGATGGCTTATTTGTACCTCATTGTCGAGACTGTCGTGCCATTCTTCGCGCGCTCCTATCCTCGGGTTACTCCTTTCTGAAAACTTACCCCGTGGCATGGTAGTAGCGTGTGAGATGCTGGGAAAAATTTGCCGTGGACAGGGCATCGAAACCCATCCAGTGCTTGTTGGTGGGTGAGAAGCCAGAAGTTGACGAGGTCGGAAGGAGATGAGGGACGCGTCGCGACGCCTAGTCTTACTTATCGATAAGCGTCCAAACCTCACGGCCGAGCATGCGGCAAGAGATTGGCTCTTTGCATCCGGATGAATGTTCCGACTCCGTAAACACTGCCGTTGCGATAGTGCGCAACCCGGGCGTCACAGCAGGGGACATAACACGCAAGAATGCAAAGCCATAGCTGCCGGTGTACAAATACGCGAAGATTTTAGAATGTCTGATACTTGCTAAGATAAAATCCACGGGCCGTCGCTCAAAGTCCCTGATGATCTCGGCCGAATCTGTCTCTAATCTCTCCACGGTCTTCGCCTGATCTGAAGGTTCGCAAAGCCGGTTAGACGTAGAAGCATCTCACCTAGAAAACCCTCGTAGCTATTCCGATATCTCCATTACATTCTTGAACGCTCTATCGAGAATTCTAAGCTGGAAGCTCGTATGAGAAAAAGGTAATGCAAAGGAATTCTTCTCTCGGCGTAACTCGGGCTCGCAAGGACTATTCTGGTTCCACATGCTGGTAGGGAGCCAGGATTGAGCAACTTTGATCCAGGAAAGGGTCCAGGCGAAACGGGTTATCCCTCTTCAGTATATCCGTCGGCTTGTAAGGATATGAATCCGGGAAAGCAGGAACATTGTCCACCTCGCTGATGCTTTGTGACCTTTACATGTCAGCGGGGTGAGGGCAGTAGAAATTCCGTGAGAACTCACTGTCGGGTCATTGCATCCATATCTTCACCTGAATGTACACTCACCACATAATCTTTGAAGTCTTCCGATGTTTTTCATCCCATTAGGCTGTACTTGCAGAGATCCGTCGGGTATGTGAATGACTTCCTTATGTCTCTACTCTTGTGAGCGTTTCTCATGTGCTTGAACAGATCGTTGATTGTGGAGAATCCTTCTCTCTGAAAGCAACTGGGTTCAAGGCATTTGAAAGGCTTGACATTCACCATCGTATTCTTACTATTTTTGTTTCTTCAGTAGTAGAGGAACAGATTTCTGGTAGAATCTCCACGCACCTGACGCCTGTGAGATTCGACACGGTTTCTTCCGAACGAGTTCCCTGCCCAAAGCCGAACATTAATCTTTGTAGGCCAGAGACTTGGTGAGTATCCCAGAGAGATTCGTGCACCTCTCGATGATGCTTCACTCACGTGTTGAAACATTAGGGAAAAGGCCCCACGAATCAGGAGTCTCCTCAGAAAATATGGGAGCGGTTCGTGCGCTCTGCGGAAAAGAGAGGGGAACGAAACTATTAGGCTGTTGGAGAGACAAAATATCAATGAGGAAGTCTCGCGGCATCGTTTCCTCCGGAAGCCTGCGGTCCCGCTGAAGGGTCAAGACATCCAGAATCTTCGGGTAGTCTCGTTGTGATTTGCCAATGGACAGTTGGGACTGCAGGAACATACTCATTGATACGGCTTGAGCGGAGCGCAAAAATATGCCGACTGCTTGTTCCTCCAAGTCAGAGTGGCGCAGAAGTTGGTTTCGCAACTCTCCGTCTTCGGAATACTCCTTGTAGCTCTCCGTGACTGGGAAGTATCCTGACAATATCTCTTGCACCGGTGGAGCACACCTCAAGTGCTGCAGAATGTGCTCAAGGAAGAGCATAATGAGGTCAAAGTAGTCTCGACAGTGTCGAATCTCGTCAGGGAAATTAGGGGCATTCTTGACAAGCCGCTCCATCCAGCTCCAGACGAAAGTGCGAGAATACCTGCCGAATTCCAGGAACGAGCGTAAGCTGGGTAGCCTTCCAGGTTGGTCAGGGTCCAAGAGAATCTGACTAGACAGGAGTCCTTCGAAGGCGTTTTTTGCGATGACAATGATTGGCCCGGCATCAACCAATTTTTGAAGCAGGGTTTCAATTGCCACAGCTGTGTCTAGCTCCACATGTGAATCGCAATTGTAGGAACAACCTTGGCATAGGGTGAGAAGAAGCTGTCCTCCGTCACTCTCAGCATCCGCGTCCAGTTCACTGGCAAGAAATGATCCCATTCTAGCTCTGGAGGTATGGAAGATGAGCGCGTGCTCAATGGTCACTGGGTCCTTATGTGTCCTATCGGGTAGGCGATCAATCTCAGTTTGCAGATCGATACCTGCACGAATGAATTCCAGGATCAAGGTGTGGCCTTCATTGTCTCGAGATAGCAAGAGTTCAGGGACCTCCAGCCACGGTTGTACGAGAAGGTGCTCCGATCCCGCAACCTCGGCTCCAGCATGCAGGAGGCAACGAATGATTGCATCGGCAACGGCACAGCCTTCGTCGGCGAGATGCCGTGATTTCCGGAGAAGGGCAATGTCTAATGCTGTTGCTCCTACGTTGCGACCAAAGGGAGCCGCAGCATCTACATGCGCGCCCCGGAAAATGAGTGACTCCACAACGGATGCTTGCTGTGCATGATTGGCTGCAACATGGAGCGCGTGGTGGCCATCGGAGTTTACGAGAGCCGTAGATGCGCCAGTTTTCAGGAGAGTGTTTACTATTGAGACTTCGTTTCGAATGATCGCGACCATCAGAGGGGTGCAGCCGGTGACAAGGTCCTTGCAGTTGATTTGCGCGCCTGCCAGTAGCAGAAGCCTCACAATTTCTTCAGAAGAGCAGAAAGCAGCCAGGGACAATAACGATCTGCCAATGACGTCTTTAAAATTGGATCTCGCCGCAAATTCGGGACTAAAGTCGATATGCCAGTTGGTTGCCATGAAGCGATGCGGTCCAAGAAGGAATGATCGCAGAAGATCGATGTTGACGGTTTGTATGTATTCGATTATATCCAACACGACCCGATCTGAGATTTGACTCTCGTGGCCAGCTCGGACATCGGATATGCTCGGTCTGCATAGGTTAGTATTGGAGTCATATTTTAAATGTGAGAAACTCTTACTGCTCTTGAGCTTGTTGTTGTTGTTTGAGAAAGGAAAGCGGCTGTATGTCTCCAGGTCTGGTTTGAGAAATAGAGCGGACTCGTGCCCTTTTGAAGCCCCATTCTTGAAGCTTCAGCCGGTAAGCCCGTGTCCTAATTTCAGCCTTAAGTCAGCTCAATATGCCAGGTGATGTTTCTCTCATATTGTGGAGGGATTGTGATGCTTGAAAACCTACGAGGCATTGAACTCCTCATTGTCGCGCAGCTGCCGTTGAACATCGGTCAGAGATCTCCCCTGCACAACGTACAGCTCTCTGATTCGGTCCTTGACCTGCGACCAGTTTTTCGTCATTGCTTTGACTGCGCTCAGGTAGACGCATGGACATTCGGAGAGAAATACTGTGGAGGAAACAAGGGGACACGGAGCTTGGGTGAGCAACTCTTAAGTAGCCTACGGGTCTCGCAGTAACCGGGTGAATCACATCGCAATACGGCAGGCGCCTGCCATTGCTTTTTCTGCACAGTGCAAAATGCACTGTGCAAATGCACTTGTCCGGATGGGGGAAAGTATCCTGCAGCCCGCTTGATCTGCAGCGTAGCACCGTGATCCTGGCGGGTGGCTGTGGTTGCTGCAGGTTTGCATTGTGCAAATGATCTGCGCGGGGCGGGAACTGTTGCCTACGGGTGCGTGAGTGTTTCCGACCCACCTGTAATCCGTAGCCGCCACGCGGTTCGTTGCTCGCCCACGTCAGCCGTCTTCCCACATACGGATATGCACTGAGATTTGCACAATGCAAAGCTTAAGCAGGTGCTCGAGTTCGGCGCGGACAAGGTCAACGGCCCACATTAAGTTCTTTTCGTATGGTCAGCTCCTTTGCCCCATCATCCGCCAATGTCAGGTCAATGACCATCTCCTCCCACAGCTTGCCAGTAACTGGCATTTTTATCAGGCGTCTCCCAAATAATGTGCCAGTATGACCATCCCCATGTCTTAGTGTCGGGCTGCCTTGCCTCCTTCCCCGAGTTCGAGGAACCGGGGATGCAGTGCGGTGCGGCTCAGCCCAATCAGCGAGTGCATGTAAAGCGGGTAGAGCCTTCCAACATATGTGCATTTCTCGGCTTTTGCTCTTCTGTGGGAATCGTGCACTTTTGCATCGTGCAACTCCATTAAGATATAAGGCTGCCCTCTTGGGCATCTTTTGAAGACGTCGTCACACTCTCAAGTGAACTTCACATCTCCCAGAGCTCTTCCAGCACAATTCCTCCTCTTCGAATCCTGCGTTATGTCTCCTACACAAGCTTCCTCCGCTACGCCCGAACTGATTAGGTAACCTGCCTACTTCGAGCTGCTGCTAATAATTCTGCTTACAAGATCCCTCAGGAGATGCACGGAAACCACCAACTCGAGCACGTCAACCGTCAGTGAAGAGGTCCAGCGGCAACACCGAGTCATCGCGGATAAGCAATGTAGTAAGGGCACACCGGACAGAAGTACACTCACGGCTGCCAATCTGGCCTGCAGCAGACTCGAGAGGGAAGCGGTCTACTCGGTCGACCGGCAACGTGTCGCTCAAGCTGCCCGCGATCTCGGATTCGAGTTGCCTTCTGGAAGTTTCGATCCCGGGTACCTTTCAAACAAAAGCCCGATGGAACGTTGGCTGCATGACGATGCGTCCTACTCGCGGACCGTGGTATCTAATCGTGGCTGTCAGAGGAAGGGTGCCTGATTGTTGATTTTCTGTCACGGATACAACGTTGTCATTCCATTCATCGGAGATTTTGATGCCTCATGTAACGTAGGAGGGTCTTCAATGCGGGGCCTGCTGGGCCTTGGATAATTTTCTTCAATCTGATGCTTGAATAAAATAAAATTATATCAGTCGTTTCCGGATGACTCTTGTAATGTCCTGGAGGCCCTTTAAGCGTTCTTCGCTGGTCTGACCAAGGTACAAAGCAGCTACCGGCCAGGCATGAATCCCTGCCTCTTGTTCATCAACGTCGACATGAGATCCGGTTTGCTTCAGTAGTTCGATCAGGCCCCGTATCTCTGGCCCAAGTACCTCCTCGGACCCAAACAAGAAAAGCCATCCTTGGGAAGGAGATGCTCTGGCCCAGCGGCCGAGCTCTTTGCAGTTACCAGGCGAAACCATTGGATCATCTACTGGGACCTTATTACCAGCGTACTGTCGACCGTAGAGGTGGAGACTATCGGCATTGAGGTAGTCGCTTTGTGTGTTCTGATTGTTCTTCGAGACAATCGTGACCCAGGGCGAGATCAAAGTGGCCAGTCCCGGTGACCTTCCACGATGGCGTGGGTGATCCGCCAGATAGAGTAGTAGGCTGAGGATGAGGGTTCCGCCTGCCGAGTCACCTCCTACGCAGACTCGTGACGGATCTTCAATGACGGATAGGACATGCTCGTAGCCAGCGAAGGTCTGCTGCATCTGGGTTGGGTAAACGGCGTCTGGTACGAGGGTGTATTCGAGTGCGAAAAGGGCTGGGTTCTGATAACCGGCTTCTTTCAGAAGAGAAAGCCATGCGAGCAGGAACTCCATGTAAAAGTAGCTGGACCCCATTGAAAAGCCGCCGCCTGTACATTAAATCAGCTCCACGCCTGGCAGAGGTACTCAACACAGTCCTCACCGTGACAGTAAAACACAACGACGTCTGGCTTAGTGTCTTCATCGAACGTGAGCCAAACGCCGTGAAAAGCCTCCTTCTTGACTTCACGCCATCGAATCGGTGAACGCAGGTATCCGTGGCGTAACATTCTCCATCTCAAAAATGGCAACGAGACAGGCTTGGAAAAGAAGACCCGGCCAATGATGGCAGGCATGCAGGCGAAAGCGTAGCGGACGCATCGGATGACGAAGTCTTGAAAAGGAGTAGCCCTCTGAACAAATGGAGATCTATCTTTCCATGCTGTAAAGTATCTCTCGTAGACAAACTGATATGGAAGGACCAAGACTGATTGATGTCAGCGTTGGCTGGAGCAGCTCAAGGAGCCAGCGCACGCGGGATACCTATGTGGGGTAGGGCCTGAAGCACCCAAGATGCGACCTCGAAAAACCCCACGTTCAAAACCAACTGGGGAGCAAGAAAGACGAGGAACACCACGCAGTCCAGGTACGAGATCTGAGTGAGAATCATATTCACAGCTCAATGGTTGCAGGAGAGGGGGGATATGTTTCGAGGCAGCAAATAAGAAAAGGAGTGGCCTGGCGTCTATGACGGTGATAGGCCGCGCCTAGGCCAAAAGAAGGTTACTGACAGGACGTATCAAGCGGCCAGCACACGCGCCCACGACGCGTCGTGGCTGCGGAGGCGGGAGAAATGAACGAGGGATTGACGCGTCGCGGCGCTGGTTGGGTCGCAGCAGCGCGGGTGACGATGACGTGAGGGACCCGGGGCGGCGGCGCCGTTAGATAAGCGCGTCACGTGCGGCGAAATTTCCGCGGCCTCATTTGCTGCAGCACTGACAGTCTGGCATCGCTTCCACCACCTCCCGCCGCCTAACGAAGCTGCATCCTCGCGCCACGGGCTGGTCGCGCGCACGCAGCTCCCCCGTCATCCTCCGTTCCTCCTCCCTCACTCCCGCGCCCTCACCGCCATCGCTCGCCACACGCCTTCTTTCCAATGCACTGAAGCTCGTCCGATCAGCCGGCTATCCAGCGACGCCTTCCGCTGCCGCAAATTTCGCGTCTGCCCCACGCAAAGTTCTGCCGCGGATCGTACCATCGCACGCTGGAAGCCATGGATCTCGCCAGGTAAGCGCCGTCGCTGCACCTTGGATTGCCACCGCCCGCGCTGACTTTGCGCCTGTACAGTTCCCTCACCCAGGAAGAAATTCCTATCAAGCTGCGATGCGCCATCTGCAACAAGCTGGTCGTCAACGCGTTCGGCTTGCCGTGTTGCGACCAGTCGATATGCGGAAACTGTATGCCCTCGCCCACAACGCATGGTCGCGTGTGTTGCTGACCCCGCGCAGGCCAGTCATCGCTGCCTGATTCCTGTCCGGTGTGCTCCCACAGCCCACTTTCCGCCGACGATTGCAAGCCGAAGAAGAACCTGCGCCTCACCGTCAAAGCTTACCTGAAGTCGGAAGAGAAGAAGCGGGACAAGGAGCGCTCTGTGAGCGTTGCAGCCAAGCCCGAAACGCCCGTTACTCCAGGTGGCACAGCCCCACCAGTCGTGCAATCGATAGAGCAACCCGTCGACGCCCCCGAACAAGCTCCCCCGAGCGCCGTAGGCAACCAAGAGCCCCAAGAGCAGGAAGGTGCTGTCAACGCTACTCAATCGAGTGAAGCGCCTCAAAACGACGTTGCATCTCAAGGCGCGGACCAAGCGCAACCTGAGGTGAGCCAGGACGCGCATTGTCGAGAAGGCACAGCTGACGACTTCCAGGGAGTTACGGAAGAAGAAAACCCTCAAGAGCGTGGCCTGACCATCCAAGACCCGGCCACGGAACCAGGCAACATTGACAACGCAGATGCGGACAAGAAGGAAGATGGTCAGGAAGGTCAAGAAGGAGCTCAGAATGGACAAGATGCAGAGTCCGAGGATCAAAAACAAAACGGCAGTTGGAACGCGGGAGCCAATGGAGCTCAAGCGCAGGGCCAGATGTTCGGGAACGGATTTGGGTTTGATCCCAGTCAGGCTGGATTCAACGGCATGAACTGGGGCGGTCCCGGTGGATTTAACCCCATGATGATGAACGGAATGTCCAATGGCACCTGGAACAACTTTGGTATGATGGGTATGTTCAATCCTTGAGCATTTCACTGGGCGCAGATGCTAACACCAAGACAGGCATGCCCGGCATGGGGATGGACCCAATGGCCATGTCCCAAGGAATGTTCGGAGGCTATGGAGGTCAAGGCATGGGCATGAACGGAATGAACATGGGCATGGGCTACGGCGGAGGATACAGTGGCGGATGGAATGGACAGCAGATGAGTGGCAATGACTTTGGTGGCGCAAATGCTGGCTATTATCCCGGAGGTGGATATAATCAACAATCGCACCAGCAAGGGCATTTCCCTCAGCATCAGATGAATCATCATCACAACCAACAGTTCGCAAAGAATAATTTCCAGAACCAGAATCGCTTCCATGGGCCCGGCGCATACCAGCAGCAGAAGGCGTTTGGTCAAGGCCAGCAGGGGAGCTTTGGTGCTGGCCCTGGCCAAACTCAGGGATCTGCTGCTGCTCAAGGTCAGGTGTCTGGTCAGGACCAGGGAGAGCATGAGAATAAGGACTCCGCGAATCAGGTATCAGAGGCGGGAGATGATGCTTTCGTGCATCAACTTCCCGTGGAGCTCCAGAACCGCCGACCATCGCAGTCTGCGTCCGTCGAGCCACAAAAGGATCCGGACGACGAGGAGAAGCCTGCCGACCAGGTCGAAACTACGAACGACGCGCAGACGGACGATAAGACGACTGGAGATGTTGCCGAGAATAGTACAGTTGTGGAAAGCAAGGGTGAAGGTGAAACTGATAACACAGCAGAAGGATCCGAGGCCCAAGACAGCGAGGCAGCACCATCTCAAGGTGCTGCTGATGAAGCTGCAGAAGGTGCCCAACTAGAAGGTCAGCAACAGCCGCAAGATGGCTTTCAACCTCCCAACTTCCCACACCAGCCCATGGGTGGTTTTGGCAATACGGACCCCAGCTCCATGGGTATGAACATGGGCATGGGTATGCCAATGGGCATGGATCCGTCGTACATGGGTATGAACATGCCCGGCATGCCTGACCCGTCCATGGGTTTTGGACCTATGAACCAGCACTTCGACTACTCGGGTCGCGGTAGAGGCGGCTTCCGTAGTGGTTATGGACGTGGCTACCAGAATTTCCGCGGTGGTTTCGGCGGACGGGGTATGCAGGGTCCTGGATTCGGAGCCAATGGTGGCGGCCTCGGAGGAAATGTCACTGTTTTGGCAGGCGGAGAACCCAAGGGTGTCGGTGTCGAGGGTGCCCCAACAGGCCCGAAGGCCATGCGCGAAGGTCTCCCCAATACTGGCGCTAGTGGCCGGTTGAGAGGGGCTTTCGCTGCTGGAGGGGTGGGCAGGAGCTTGCCTTATCACGGGTCTGCCCCTTCCTCAGAGCACCAGAAGAGGTTAGTACACATAAAGACATTGCGAGATAAGTGCAGACATTCTGATGTTGAACAGCAAAACACCTGAACGGGAACGTAGCCGGAGCCGTTCGCCGTCACGCCAAAGATCCAAGTCGAGGTCGAAATCTCGGTCTCGCTCACCTTCTCGCCGGCACCGTCATCGTCATCGCCACCATTCTCCAGGTGCCCCGTCGGAAACGGAGTCACGCGAACGGCGCGAGGAGAGACGCCGCCACCGCTCATCACGCAAGTACGAAGATGAGGAAGACGAAGCTTCCTACGAAGAGTCCAGGACCCGAGGCCACAGCAAGGAGCGAACACGAGAGTCTTCGGTCGATTCGTCGAGATACCGTAGCCGGCGCGATCGAGACAAGGATCGCCACCGGTCTTCGCGCTCACACCGTGACCGCAGCCGGGAGCACCGCCGACACAGACACAGGTCTAGAACTCCAGCTGCCGATGATCGTGACGATGAGGCGAGTGCTACGAACGGCACCGATGTTGGCAGCGAGCCTGGCAGTCGTAGGAGACGCGATAAATATCGTGACCGCGAGAAGGATCGCGATCGCGACTACGACCGTAAGGAAAAGGACAGAGACCGAGAGCGTGAGCGCGAGCGTGACAGAGACAAAGACAAGAAGCGTTCTTCTCGCCGTGATCGGTCCGTCTCCCCCTCTTACGATCACTCGGACGACGACAGACACCACCGCTCGTCACGCCGTCGTCGCGAAAAGGAGAAGGAACGGGAAAAGGAAAAGGAACGCGAAAGAGCAGCGCGTAGAGAGGACGAGCAGGCCGAGGCCGAAGAAACCGAGTTCAAGATCCAGGGCCGTTCCAAGGCCAAAGCAGGTGTTCCCAGCGGTCCTGGTGGCTCGTCCTCAATGCCGCCACCTCCCACGCAGCCCAAGGGCAATTCCGGTTCGCGAGCATCCCCGCCGTCCCAGGCGCCGAAGGGTCCATCTGCATCCAGGACTCGGGACCGCGAGCGGGAGCGTGAGAGAGACAGAGACAGAGACAGGGAGAGCTCGTCCCGCCGCAACAGCGTCTCGCAATCCTCGACGCCAACTGAGCTATCGCAGAGTGTTGATCCGCACACGCTCGAACGTGAGGCACGGAACCGGGAGCGCATGCTCAAAGAGGCGCAACGCAGGGCTTCTCTGCAAAACCCGTCTTCGTCCAGTAGCAGCGAAAAGAGGAAACGCGGCCACGATGGATACGACGATGAGAAGCCGTTTGCACCACCGACGGGCCCGAGCGCGGAGCGTGACCGCCACGGAGGTAAGAGACGTAGAGGAAGCGAAGCGGAAGCCGGTGGAAGTGGAAGCAGGGAGGACAGAAGCAGTAGCAGCAGGAAAAGGAGGGTGAGCTACAAATACGAAGATGAGGAGAATGACGAGGCAAGAGCGAGACGCGTGGAGAGCGAGCGAGAGGCGCAGCGGTGGAGGTAAGAGAAAGCGCCTCGAGCTTCCGCCCTGCTCTTGGTCTCTCCCAGCGATTGGCGGCATGGAGTTACGGACACAAGCGCCAAAAGCCTCTGCATAAAGCACTCTGATTCATTCACTGTACATTAGAAACCACCGTCCGTCCGCGTGAAGACGACCAGGGCGGCAATCTCTTGGGTTGGAGTCGTATGTAGAAGTAGCAACCACCAAAAAGACAGCAGATATCAAAGCCAGCGCGATCCACTCCCTTTCTTCCTGCCTGAGGACGCAAATCAGGAGGCCGAGATGAGCTTGACATATTGCTGGCTTGGCGTCTCCTTTTCTGGCTCTCCCGCCGGCCAAGCCGAAAAACTCCCGTCGGGACGCGTGAACCGTCGTCCATTTCCGCGAGACGCGCCCGAACCGCGTCAGCTCCGCTGTTGCGCCTTCTTTGCGCGAACAATGCAGCGGCCCTCAGCGACCCACGACGCTGTCCTTCGCAGTCCTGGAGGCCTTGGCCGCCTCTCCAGCGCCCACCGCCAAGGATTTCCGCTCGGCTATACGTACCGGGCCGAGAACAGCTGCAGCTGGCTACGCTGATCTCCACCCGCCTCTCCCGCTCAGACGTCACGCTGGCTCGACCCCCGGGAATGAGCCAACGTCAGCTCTTGCAAGTCCCGCCGCCGCCGCGCGAAACACCGCCTCCCACCGCGCTGCGTAGCCCCGCGTGTTCGCCCAGGAGCAGCGTCTATGGCGAGAGTGTGGCGAGCCGCGTAGCAGCCCCACTCGGCGTCTTGCACCATGGATTCTTGCCCGCTTGCGTGGGCGTGCGGCTGGAATCGCCGAGCGTCCGGCTCGGTAGTCCGGTGGACGTGCGGAGCTTGGGGAGCCAATAGAGGATCCGAGTTTTCGTCCTTAGGGAGAGGGTGTCGTCTTGGCGTGGAGAGCGACACGCACACGGAGAAGTACTTCATCGTCATGCCGCCTCCGTGGCCGGTCTGATTCCCTGGCTTTTCCTGCCTTTCGCTCCTTTTCTTGTCCAGTGGCTTCCCCACAGCCACCGTCCTTTCTTTAGTGGCTTAAGATGTCCTATCGTAGCGGGCTGCGTCTTCTGTCGTTACCGCTGGCTGCTTGGCTCGCAACACCTACGCTCGCTCAAGAACCTTTTACGAATGATGATACTCTGTTTAACTTTGTCACGGTTCGTCGTTTGATTTTCCCAACATGTCCTTTCATCACCTCCCTGTGGATCCCTCCAGAGCGCAAACTTGGCAACAACGGCAGTGCCACAACGCCAAGAACTTGAGTTTCTGCAGCAATGTCCTACCGACCGGAGCAGTGCTGATCCTCTCGTCTAGCGTCCCGAGATCAGGGCACCTAAATTCGACGTCAGAGTCCACGACAAGGATGCCGTTACTCCGGGCTACTGGTTCGTAGCACCTTACAACACCAATAATAACTGGGAAGACCACCATGGTCCCCTCTTCGAGACTTGTCAGGTCGGACCGGCTATATACGATGGCCATGGGGTGCGTGTTCCAACACCAGACTATCTTAGCCTGAAATCAACTCAAGTATTTTTACTTACACCTCATCCCTCAGGACCTTATATGGAGCGGCGCCTGCCTCTTCAACAACATGAATGCCTTCGACTTCCGTCCCGCTGATTACAACGGCAAGAAGTACCTCACGCTCAACGTTGGCCGTGGCGACCCGTCGGTATATGGTGCTGGCATCATCCTCTCGGATACATACGAAGTGGTGCGCGAGATTCAAATGAGCGGACATACGGACAGCTTCAATCAGCACGAGTTCAGTGTCATCGATAACGGCCAATCAGTCCTCTACGTCACCGAGGACTCGCATCAAGTCTCTGCAGCTGACATCGGTCTGGGCGATACGATATTAACGTGGGCCCGCAGCAACAGCATCAAAGAAGAGTCCCTTGTGTGGGGGCATGAGGGGGTGTCGCTGTTTGACTGGGACTGCATCGACCAAATTCCCCTGAACGAGAGTACCTTTCCATGGATAGAGGCTCCGGACGAAGGCAGGGGATGGGATTACATGCACATGAATTCGATCGACAAGTTCCCGAATGGGGACTACCTCATCTCGATGCGCTACTCCGACTCGCTATTCCGCATCTCTGGGAAGGACAAGAACATCGTCTGGAGACTAGGCGGGAAGAGGTCGGATTTCAAGATGAAACACGCATTCTACTTCTCCCGCCAACATCACGCCCGCATCATTAAGACCAACAGCACTCACACCATCATTACGCTCTTGGACAACGCCTCCGGCAGTCTTGGCACTGACGATGAGACAACTGCTGGCGAGAGCTCTGCGATAGTCATCCTGGTCAATCACGACCCTTCCAACCGAGAAAATTGGAGCGCGGAGATCCTTCGCCACTTTCCCCGTCCTGATGGGGGCTATTCGCACCTGCGAGGCTCGGTCCAGATTCTGCCTCGCAGCTCGGACGCCGATGCTTCAAAAACGCCTTACCCTTCAAGCATAACCAGTGTGTACGATCGCTACCCTGACTGGGAATCCTCCAACGTCTTCGTCGGATGGTCCCAGAACGGATACATAACCGAGTTCAAGCCAGATGGAAACATCGCCATGGAAGCACGGTTTGTGGGCGATAGGCTCGATACGTATCGTGCCTTCAAATATGAGGGATTTGTTGGAAGACCAACAGAGCCGCCGATCTTGAAAGCGTTTGCTTTCGGGGATGTCAGCGGGAAAAGTTCTGCGATTGTAGACGGATCAGGGAGGGGCGTGGGACAGCTGATGACGGTGGCATACGTGAGCTGGAACGGAGCGACTGAAGTGAAGGCGTGGAGGATCTACGGGCACGTCGTTCAACAGAGCGATGCCATCACCACGCTTAACGGCCCTTCCACTTATGATACAACCTACGGAATCAGCTTCGGTAATGCCGCCGCAGCAGCAGCATCAGTATCAGCATCCCCGTCTGTATCCTCCGCTTTTTCCTTCTCCGAAGCCTCGGCGCTCCCATCTTCGCTCCCAGACATCTACACCGAAACCAACAAACCAGCCCGCCGCCGCCGCTTCCGTGGCCGCACAACCGCGCCCAAAGACAGCAACAACAACAACAGCAACAAAAGAAGCCCCACAAACGGCAAAATCTCACCCCCCAACGACCCCCCCATCAAACACCTCGGCACCTTCCCCCGCACCGGCTTCGAAACCCTCATCACCATCCCCAACCTCCCCATCTCCTCCCTCTGGGCCGAAGCCCTCGACGCCTCCGGCGCCATCCTCGGCCGCACCGACACCACGCAAACCATCATCCCCTCCCAACAACCCCACAACCCCAACACCTCCCCCTCCTACACCTACTCCACCGCCCCCTTCACCTCGACCGCAAACGCGGACGAAGAAGCCGACGCCGACGACGCCGACACCGTCCCCTCCGCCGACTTCACCTTCGCAGACGGGCAGGGCATGATCTCCCTCACGAAGATCTCGCCCGCCGCCGCGGCTGGGCGGTGGGGATTCGGATACGCGTCGTCGGGGATTCGTGGCGGCGGGCGGGCGGCTGCGCTGTCGCTGCCGGTCGTTTTGGGGATTGGCGCTGCGGTGGGGGCGGGGGCGGCGGGAGTGGTTTTGGCGGGATGGTGGTGTTGGAGGGGGAGGGGGAGGGTTGTTGCTGCTGCGGGGGGGTTTGTTTTCGGCAGGGGGGCGAGGGGGGCGAGGAAGATGAAGGGTAAGGTTAATAAGGGGAAGGGGAAGGGGAAGTATAGGGCTGTGGCGGATGAGGACGATGAGGAGGAGGAGGAGTATGGGTTGGAGTTGGGGAGGGGCGGACGGGGGGAGGGTGATGAGGTGGATAGTAGTGATGGGGAGAGCGAGGATGAGTATTTGGGGCAGATGAGTTGGGCGCCGGAGTTTGGGAGGGGGACGGCGAGTTTGGGTGGGGGGGCGGAATTTAGTGGTGCGGGGAGAGTGCCGTTGATTTTGCAGGCGAGGAATAGGTGGGATGGGGAGGGGAGGTAGGTAGGCGGTGGGAGGAAGGAGGATATGAATGTCGAAGTGGCTCGTGTGGGGTTGGCGGACGAAGAGATGGATTTGTGCATTCGAAAGGAGTATGATTTAGTATGGCATAGCATTGCATTGGAAGGAGTAGGTAGGAGTATCAGGTTTGTTGATTTCTTTGCATCCAAAAATAGATTTCTAAATCTCAAATATAGCTGTTCTGTTGCGGTTGGGAAAAGATGTCAAGGTGGTTGTACCTTTTGATTGCCAGGATTGTGGTCTCAGTGTAGAGCTTCTCGGTTTAGTCGGGGTTAAAAATTGCTTAATTCAAGTTGAGTGCCTTCTGTTCCATCTTCTAAAGAAACAATATAGATTAGAGAGTTTGATTACATTAGACGTCTACTAAACCATGCAATTTACGTTCTCCTTTAATTGACGCTTTTGGGTGTAGTCGTAGGAGCCTTTTAAGCACTTATATCCAGAAGCCGGATACCCTCGAGTACGAATAATTAGGAAATAAGTCTGAAGAACAAGAATTGAGGTAAAAGAAGACGTAAAAAGAAGCTTATGAACTTTCTCTTCGTATACCGTGTCCCCCAAAGAGACGCTCCAACGGATCAATCAAATCCAGAGTCCCACCACAAAGGACTTTGCTCCCTGTCCCACGACCCAAAGGAGAGAAGAAATCAAGGAAAGAAGAAATCAAGGAAAGAAGAAATAAAGGAGAAAAGAAATTAAGGAGACAAGAAATCAAGGAAAGAAGAAACCAAGCAACTCCAGATCCCCCAAACCAAGTCAAACCAAGCAAAGAACACCAGCACACTACTCCCCCCTCACTAGCAAGCCCAAACCATTCCCTCATCCCCAGACGGCCCAGACATCCCCGCTCCCCCATCTCCAGACGGCCCCGGCGGCCTTGACTTCCCTGGCCCCATCCCCCCACCACCACCACGGCACCCCCTCGCCCTCCTCCTCCTCCTCCTCCTCTCCCTCTCCCTCTCCAGCCGTTCCCTCTCCCCAAGCACAGCAGCAAAATCCCTATCACACCTGCCCATGAAGCCGCGTGCGCGATCGGCGCGATCCTCGGTGATTGCTGCGCCGAGGCGGAGGGCGCGGGGGGTCCAGGGGGAGGGGTTTGGGGTGCGTTGGTGGTCGGGGGGGAGGGGGGTGTTGATTGTGTCGGGGTGGGGAGGGGGAGGTAAGGGGTGTTGGGGAGGAGGGGGAGGGGGAGGGGGAGGGTAGGGGTGTGGGTGGTAGTGGAGGGGCTGGAAGTGGTGGTGGTGTGGTTGGTAGTGGAAGGGCTGGGAGTAGTGGTGTGGGTGGTAGTGGAGGGGCTGGGATTGGTGGAGTGGTTGGTTGAGGTAATTGGGGGAATGGGGTAGCTGGGGGTGGTGTGTTTGCGGATGATGCTGGGGGTGGTGTTGGAGGTGTTGGTTTAGTTGCTGCTGGCGCTGCTGCTGCTGCTCCTGCGGCTGCAGAAGGTACAATTGCCCCATCAGCGCATATGGCGGCTGCTCTGACTCTGGCTCCGGCTCTGGCTCTGGCTCTGGCTCCGGCTCTGGCTCCGGCCCATATAGTCTGTCAAGCGCTTCATCGATGGTGGGGACCACAATCGGCGGAGGGGTAGCGGGCGCGAAGTTGGAGAGGTCGAGGTCGAAAGGATTTACTGTTTGTGGTTCCTCCAGAGGTCCCAGCGCGAGCAGTCCAAAAGGAGGAAGCGAAGCAAAGGGTGAAGCCGGCGGGCTGTCCGGGGGTGTTTCCCAGGGGACGTTGTGCCGCGTGACGGGCGTCCTTTTCGGCATATTGGCAGCGACAGGAAGGTCGGTCTTGTGATTGACTTTGATCGAGGCGTGGGCTCGGCGTGCTGAAGTAGTGTCTGTCTTCTGTCTTTTTCGTTTCCTCTGCGGCGGCGGCGACGGCGACGAAGTGTTTGCGAGGTCCGCCTGGGCTCCGCGGGTGGGAGACATTTGTGTTAAATGTTAAAGTCCTGGTCCGGGCAGAAATAGAATAATGGTTAGCACAGGTGATGGAACCAGAGAAGAATAGTCGTGCCGTGGTTGAGTGTGGGCGTTGTAGCAGCAAAGTGAGGCGGTCAACAGGACGATGACTGAGGTCAACCAGAAAATCAACATCACAACCGAGAATGGAAGGTTCGAAGAAGTAACAATAGCAAAGCGTGTGTATCATTGACGATGCGGTTCCAAAAAGAACAGACAGTACAGGAGAAAAGAACGCCCAACACGTCTCGCTATGCAGCAACACGGCCCAGGCTTTTGATCGGTATCCACAACGCAACGCAACGCAACCACACGGGCAGTCCGAAGTCTAAACAATCAGCGCCCACCACCGCAACCTCTGCGCCTCGCTCCAAAAGTCCTCCTTCTATCCAGCCAGGGAGCCAACGCCGACAGACGACAAATGCCACCATCTAGCGCGAGCAACAAGTATACGCGCACTCTACGAGCGGGCCTCTTCAAGCTCGAGCTCCAGCTGCCTGATCCTCTCGTCCTTCTCACCGCTGCTCAAGTCGGCGACCTTGCTCTTCAGCAGGTTAACTTCGGCGGTCAGGTGAGTGATCTGCTCCATCTGGCTGTTGATCTGGATGCTCTGGCTCTCAAGCATGTGCTTGATCTCAGCCAAGTGCTCCTTGATGCCTGCCGCAGCGGAGCTTGCTGCAGTGGACGCGCCAGACGCGGCACGGGGAGTCTCCTTGACTGGTTCCGGTTCCGCGGCTTTGGGAGCTGCAACAGGCTCGGGCTTCTTCTCCTCCACGCGAGCAGCAGAGGGGCGTTCCACAGGCTTAGGGATCTCCTCGAAGCTGGAGGCCTCGTCAGCGGATTCCTCGGGCTCATCCTTGTCAGCGAACTTGGCAGCCATGTTTGCCATGGACGCCTTGTTCTCGTTGACAGAAGGAGGCGGGCCGCGGGCGGCCAGAGCGGGAGTTGGCTCGGGTTCGGGCTTGGGTTCCGCCTTCGGAGCAGGAGCGGGAGCGGGAGTCGAGACGGGCTTGAAGTCGGCGGGGACCTCGACCGGCGCCGCGCCCTCGTAAATGCTCTCCATGGAGAACTTCGGAGGAAGAGCCTCCTTGCCCGCGAAGAACTCGTCGGCAGACACACCGGGCTTGAGACCGACGCAGGGCGGGTAAATGTCACCCTGAAAGACCTCAGCCCGTCTCGGGACGATGAAGGAGATGGGCTCAATGTAGTTGTCGTTGACGGTCTTGTATGCGCGCGTGACCTCGTTCTCGTGGAGCTAGCAGGTGTCAGCAGCTTCGTCGTTATTCGCATGCAAGACACTTACGCTGACACCGCGCTTGGGCATGAATGCAACACCGCGCTGAGGGTCGGTAGACTTGTACTCGGAGAGGAACTCGAACTTGTCGTTCTCGTACTCGAAGTACCGAATGTTTCCGTCACTATCGGGGTCAGCTGTGGTTCTACCAAGCTGTCTGAGGACAATTCTTACCCCTTGCCAGCAAGGTACAGACACTGGGTTCCCTCGTCCCAGAAAGGCATGCAGACACCGGAAATGGAGTCGAGAATCTCGAAGCCGTTCAGCGGCTCCCTGGCGGCCCTGATGTCCCAGAGACCCAGCTGGCGGTCGCTCATCTTGGAGAAACCGGTGGTGGCAATCCTGTCGTGCTCGCCCATCCAGACGGCGCGGCTGTTTTTGGCACCGCCGTGGCCCTGGCCCTCGTGCACAGGCTGCTCCTGACGCACATCCCAAATGCGGAGCTTCTTGTCGCGGCTGGTGGTGACGAGGAGGGAGCCGTTGGCGCTGAAGGAGAGGGACTGGACCATGTCGGGGTGCTTGAGGGTCAGCTTGGTCTGGCCATGCTCGACATCCCAGAACTTGACGAGGTAGTCGCCAGAGGAGCTGGCGAGCACGTTCTCGGCGGCGGGGTTGAACAGAACGTGTCCGACTTTCCTGGACGGGGATCAGAGTGGCCGGGCAAAAAGGGGGCGGGCCAATTACCTGGTGTGGCCGGACAGCTTGACGACGGGGGCGACATCTTGAGGCTCGTCGGCGTCGGTGTACAGCGAGAAGTCCTTGGGCACCGTCCAGATGAAGACCTGTCCACGTATCACTAACGGGCCCTTGCAGCAGCGCAGCGTCTTCGTACCTTGCCGTCGTCGGAGCCGGAGGCAATCACAGAGTCATTGAAGGGGTTCCTGGCACGATTCAGCCTCAGTGTGGGGTGTAGGGCGAGCACGCGACAGCGCGTACCAGTCGGTGTCGAGGACGGGCCCGGTGTGGCCGCGGAACAGCGGCAGGATGTCGGGCAGCTTGCCGCGCTCGTCGATGGGGATGACGGCAAAGGCGCCACCGCCGCCGGACTCGTAGTTGACGGCGAGGTACTTGGGATTGGCCTGCAGCGGCGTCAGCGGGGGGGTCAGGGACACGGGCGGCGGGCGGGCGGCGGGCCTTGATGATGTTGCTGTCCCAGGCATTCTTGGAGATCCTCAGGTTGTCATAGCATTGCTCCTGTGGCGGGCGCGGCGTCAGCGGGGGCAGCAGCGGCGGCAGGCTCAGGGCGGCGTGCCTTCTTCGTCGAGCGTCCGAAGACGTGACCTGCATGCAGCGCGCGTCAGCACGGGGAGCCCCTCGCAGCGGGCGGCGGGCGGCGGGCGCGACATACGGTACTTGGAGGCTCTCACGAAGCGGCCGGACATTGGGGCGCACGCACGGGGGTGGGTGGAGTGGGAGGGAGGGTGCTCAGAGAAAAGCTGGCTTCTTGACCCCCGAGTTGAGCTGGCCTGGGGGACCCGCCGTGAAGCTCGCAGCGTAGCAGCCGCGCGCGAGTAAGGGAGCCGCTGCAAACACGCCCGCCTTGGCGCGTTTGCCCCATTCGAGGCCCCACCGTTGCCGTGCCGCCGCCGCCCCCCGCCTCTCTCCGCAGCCCGCCCTGGTGCGACGCCCTTCACGCGTCCTGACGGCGCACGCGTCGCGCCATGTGGCCCAATCACTCCCCGCTGACGCCGCTGCGCTGAGCCACTCTGTCACATCCGTCCCAGCCTCGAATGGTCCCAGCCCACGTTCGTTCTCCATCCTCCTGGCACAGCATGTCTCGTCCAGTCCGCGTCCTGATTGAGCCGCTCGAGGTGCTGCCCCTCCAGCCCGCCCCCCAGTCTTGCTGGAAGCGGTGGGCTGACCAGCTGCAGCCCGTTGAAGAAGCCCGTGTGCGGCGTTCTCACGCTGTCGCGCAGTCCCCCCAGCTTATTGCCCCAACCCACCCAATACGTGTCCCACGCCGCCAAAGAGGTCACGGCCAAACTCGTGTCCAGCACGTCTAGGAAAGCCGATGGTCTCAAGCTGCTAGAGTCCGGGACGCTGTCTAGCAGCGCTATAAAGCTGTCCAGTCGGTCACCCGTAATCCCGTCAAATGCTCGCCGAATCACCGGAGCAATGTCTCTGAGCTTAGCATCAAGCGATAGGACATCTCTCAGCGCTATTTCACGAGTCGCGTGCACGATATTATTGGGCGCGAGGTGGTCTGGTGCTTTTGGTGGACTCATGCGCGGCCTCCCGTTGACAGCAATCAGGATCGCCGACTTTGCGTTGTCTCTCAAGCCTCCAAGGTCATGAGCTGTCGCCATAGCCGCGCGCCAGAGCAGAGCACAGAGCGCATCGTGTGTCGAGATCCAGAGCCCATCGTTCAATTTGCTAATTTACCTGGTAGGGGTAGGAGAGCCAAAGTGAAGTATAGCTTTCTTTACTCATTCAGCCTAGTTCAGCCTATTTTTACCCGTAATTATCGATCCTTCGGCCTGAACATCATAATATTCAACGAAAACACTTGTGTCTGGCGCTTTATTTTCAGTAGGTCTGACGGAACATCACTCATGTCTGGCACTTCGCTCTGAATCCCCTGGATCCGACGGCAATTCGCCGCCCAGATTTTTATGATCGTGAAGGTGCTCGCCTCGTCAACAACCTGATGCCACGCGCAAATGCACAAGACTAAGCTCCCCTCATGAAGTTCGCCTGTGCGAGGGCATGTCAGTGTATAATTATTTTGGGGATATTCGATCGACGTTCAATTTTCACAGATGATACTTTCATCCTAAATAGCATCTCAAGTATGTACAGGTAACGTAGACTCTCGCCCTGCTCTCATTCATCAATCCACTGCCCTTGGTCTCCTCGTTATCCATGTCGTGGGGCCCATCCAAAGACACAAGAATCCTTTAAATTGACCCCAGAGCAGCAATTCCCTCTCTGGCCTTACCCGAGCTATCGACAAGCAGGTTATCCGCACAGCTGGATCCAAGACCACCGTTGCCAATCCACGCCGGTTCCCTATTTACCCGTGTCAGTAAACACAGCTTGCAGCCAGCAATCATCATATCGACTTACCAGTAGTACAAACCAACACCGCCACTAACCCCCTTCACAATGGCTCCCACATCCTTGATCCACGTAGCCTGGCCCGCAGCCGACTTCGGAATCGAGCTAGTATCGCTGGGGAACGCATACGCCGGGTTCGGACAAGACGCCGGCCAATCCGTCTCGGCCACAACAAGCTGCTTCCCAAAGTTGGACGCCAGCTGCTCGAGCGAGTACTTCAAGCTGCCCAGATAAGCCTGGTCGTTGTAGAACGGATAGTACGACACGCCGATCATGTCGAAGTCGGTCTTGAGGAAGGGGCCCTGCGCCAGGATGTTGTTGTACCACCACACCTGCGTGCCGGAGTCCCACCCGTTGTCCAGGTGCACCATGATCTTGGGCTTGGGCGAGAGGTTGCTGTCCTTGATGCCCCAGGCCGCCGAGTGCAGCAGCGAGGCGATGTTGTAGTAGGATGAGGTGCCGCCGAGGGGCCAGAGCAGGCCGGCGCGGATCTCGTTGCCGATGGAGATGATGCTGGGCGTTATGCCGGCGCTGGCGAAGGAGTTGGAGACGGACTTGGTATATTCGTAGACGGTGTTGGTGAGGGTGCCGATGGTGGAGTCATCCCAGGCTGCGGGGGTGGTCTGTGGAGAAGGAGTTTAGTAAGGATGGTGTGGTAAGTCATGTGGTTGGAGAGCTATGGATGGCGTACTTGGTGCGACGGGTCGGCCCATGTATCACTCAGATGCAGATCCAGATAAACGCTCATGCCCGCTGCTTTCACACGCTTGGCGAGCTTCAGGTTGTAGTCCAAGTTGTAGACGCCATCGGAAGGATTGACCCAGACCCTTTGCCGGACGGAGTTGACTCCAGAGGAGGAGAGGATCTTCTCAAGCGGTGTTGTGACGCCGCCTGTTGTCTTATAGGTTTGTCCTTTGTCTTCAAGCATCAATAGCGACGAAATGTCTGCTCCCTTGTATGTGATGGTGTCTCCGAGCACCGTGCAGGGCGCAAGGAGTAGTGAAAGCCAGCTTGCTGTGGGCAAGTACATTTTGCACAAACGACTTGTTTGGCTTAGGAACGAATGGCCAGGCAGGGAACAAGAATAGGAATTGGCAATATATACAAGCAAGAAATGACGAAGAGAGAAGATTGGGATCACGCAACGCTCAAATACTTGTACTCATTGTATAGCCAAGGCTTGAGTAGAGAGCGTTTCGATTTTCTCCGCCAATTGCCGTGATGTTTCAAAGCCCAAGCAACCGATATCCAAGGGTAATGGATTAACCATAATACCCGGTCGGCTTCGGCGGAGCAACGAGCCAATTGCAGGTTTGTCGCGACCGGTTCCGGGGCTCTCGGGCCATGTGGAGCGGTCACACGGAATCTCCCTTACCAGCAAAGGATAGGCGCTTCGGTTGCGTCTCCCGGAAGAGATGTAGCGCCGCCATCTCTATTCTCCAACTTTAACCACCTCCTATTATAGTAAAGCCCTTTACTGGATGCCGTAAAACAAGCGATCGGAGACTTCCTTTCTTGTGCACCACTGAGGTGAAACTCCGTCTGCTCCGGCATCATCTTCGTCTTCTGAAGACTCCTGTCATTCCCCGGCGCGCTTACCCATGCACTTCGTCGCGGTCTTTTATCACTCCTACCCCTCAACCTTCACTTCCAACATCTCTCAGTTTGTCCAGCAGACCTGTTTGCCGCCATCCTGCATCCTCGTCTCGCTTTTGCATAACTACGGAGAAATCACGTTTGTCTCAGAGACCCTGACCACCGACGCCTCCATATCTACGTTCCAAGCCGACTGTCAATCCCAACTTCCAAGAGACAGTAGGAGCATTTTAGGCTGCTGCTCAACCTCATCGTGCAAATTGGTCGAGAAGAGCAGCAAATATCATGTTTATCCGGAGAGCGTCGTGAAAGTCGCCGAGAACAAAGATCGTCGAATCTCTTGGAGAAAACGGAACAAAAAGGCCGATGGTACTTACTCAAACCCGCTTGTGCTAAAACGTTTCTACTCTTGCCGCACATCTTCTCCGTTCCAGTATCAGCCGATGAAATCCCGCCAACACGCTCCGCCAGCGACAGCGCCATTGCAAGCATGTGCTTGGCCGGACCATCCGGCTTCCGATCCTGTTCATGTCTGGATTTCACGAACACTTATGACTCTCCTGTCAAAAGCGCAGCTTGTGGCATTCAGGCGGGTTTCTTGCTGATACAGCAGACTGCGTACTCTGGTTTGGAGTAAGCTAGTATCGTTGCCTGTCGCATTTTGGACGGACCCTGGTTAGATCGACGAAGGCGAATGCGGGAGCTAACGGTGTAAGCTTTCTTCCTCTGTTAGCCTATCTCATCACCATAAATGCTAACCGAATCCGATGAAGCTCGTCGTTGGTGCTGTAGGCACTGAAATGACTGTAGAAACTGCAGTCATTCTCCTATGCATTCGCCTTTGAGGTCTTGTCAAGGTATTCGAACCTTTTCTTTCTGTTTGGTAGTCAAAAACTCCTAGAATAGAAACAGCGATGCTGCTTGCCAATCAGTTCCTGCCTCCGGATCATCTCGTCGACTTACTGCGTCGCATGCTTCGAGAGATTCTCTTCAAGGTCATCACTATCTAATCGTCTGTTGGAGGGCAGTGAAGAAGCCAAGAAGATGAGTTGTCTACCTCAGATCGTCCCGGACGATCTGTACTACTAGCTACTAGTGTAATGCTGGACGCACCTGCCCAGCCTGGGTCGTCCTGTACATCATCGGTCACGCCTTGGGCTTCTTGAGAACTTTGCAACAGCCTGGAACGTCGACCGATCCCGTGGGTCATCTACGAATCTTCATCAGGTTCTCCGCAATTGTTCGCCACAGCCAAGATTTCTCTTTCTCGCAACGATTACCCGAGATGATCAATTCCACCTCATCGTAACCGAAGACTTCAAAGAGTAGGTAGCGCATCATGCTCAAAGGAACCGAGAACTCGCTCGGCTGTTGTCTGTATTGCGCTTTCGTGTCTTAAACGTAAAAACCACCAGAACGGTCCAAAGAAAGCAGCTGTAGTATGTTGTGGCTCCGCGAGTTCATTGTTCCTCACATGGGCTGAGGTTATTCGGATTGGTTGACGATAGATCGGACCCCATGTTACATGTCTTCCCGGCTACTGTTTCAACTCCCAATGCATGCCGCGACGGCGTCTACGATGACCCCTGAAGAGTGCATACCGAACTTCGCTCCTGGATCCACGATAGCGTAAGAACAGTGAGGATATTCTACTGCTTAAAATCAAAGCTACAGCCATCAGAAGCGGCGGCCAAGCTTTCGCCAAAAGTCTTGGATTTCTCTGATAAAGTGCAAAGTCCAGAACTCCTTGCGTTCAACAATAATGCAACGCTCGAATGAACCAAGCAGCCGGGACGACTGACCGCTAAAAAGAGTCATGTCAGTCAGCTAGGAGAACAAACCGGTTTTGCCGATGACGTCTTCTTCTGTCTGCAGAATCCGAGCTCTGCCGCTAGTCTCTAGATCAGTGGGATCGAGCAGCATCCGGAAATCGCGCTTGAGCGGTGTTTGTATTGAGAATCGACCTCATATATCAGATTCTCTCACGCGTCCAAGGAGAATTCGGCAACGGGACACACGGAGCCGTCGGCACGAGGCGAGGGACGGAGAGCTGGCCCGTCTTCTCCGCCCGCGTCACAAACTTTAATTTACTTGAAGGGGACTACACCACCAACACGCGACCTCCGCATCCTTTTCTCCCATTTTGCCAGCGAATACTTCGCGATGATTCTGACCATTGACTCCATTTTGCCCTCATATTGGTCTAGTATTCCCTTCTTCCTGGTGCAATTAAGCTTATTTTAGGCTTGCACCAGAGGCGTTCCGCTGCTATTGCTCGATTACGGCTCTTCCTTCCGTTTCATACCATTGTCCTAGTCATCTTCCTCGCATTTCTGATCATCCTTATTGAATTTATCTAGCGAAGCACCTGCATTCAGGCTGTGTACGGCTCGGTTGTATGCCACATTTCGATCATACCATAAACACCAGAGGCGTATTTCCTTCACCTTGGCGGTAGTCTAGGCAATGTGGGCCCTTCTGATTCATCCACTACCACCCTGAGGTGTTGAAACCCTTTAGCCGAGAAACATTGCGAGATCCCGTGGCCCATGGGATCATCAGGGGAGCAGATAAAATGGAGGAGCCTTGCCCTCCAATGTTTCAATCAACAGTCTTGGCCAGCCCTCTTTTGACATCAGTGATCAGCGCAAGCCGCAATCATGAAGACCTTCGCTTCCATCGCTCTTGCTGCCTCTGCGCTGGCGCAGGTTGTCCATGGACACTGTACGTCTGAGACCTGATAGGGTAGAGTCCGGGTTCCGCTGAATGTTCTCTTCCTGCAGACATCTTCGAGTACCTTACCGCCAACGGCGTCAAGGGTGCTGCGTACCAGAACATCCGTCAGAACACCAACTACAACTCCCCGGTGACTGGTGCGTATCGACATTGGATCCTGAAACCCCAGGGCCGCAGGAAGCTGATCGAGTGGTATAGATCTCACGTCCAACGACCTTCGCTGCAATGTCGGTGGTGAAGATGGTAGTAAGACCAGCACGGTCTCGGTCGCTGCCGGCAGCAGCGTCTCCTTCACTGCCGATATAGCTGTCTACCACCAGGGCCCCGTCTCTTTCTATATGACCAAGGTCGCCGACGCCTCGAAGGCAGATGGAAGCACGCCGTGGTTCAAGATCAAGGACATCGGACCTGACGTAAGTTCAGGACCCAAACCCCCTCCGAGCTCTTGTCGCAGTCCTCAATCTCGTTTTCCATCTTTTTTTTTTTTGGAAGAACATCATGCTCTTGGTTACCCAGGCTGATTTCCCTCGCAGTTCTCGAGCGGTCAGGCCGTCTGGGATCTTGAGCAGACTTACAGCGTGACCATCCCAAGCTGCCTCCCGGCCGGCGAGTACCTGCTGCGCATCCAGCAGCTGGCCATCCACAACCCATGGCCGGCGGGTATCCCTCAGTTCTACATCTCTTGCGCCCAGGTCAAGGTGTCCGGCAGCGGCTCCGGCTCGCCCAGCCCGACGGCCTCCATCCCCGGCGCTTTCAAGGACACTGACCCGGGATACACTGTGAACATCTACAACAACTTCAACAACTACACCGTGCCCGGACCGGCGGTGTGGAAGTGCTAGGTGCGATGAGTGTGGACGGAGAGGGATGAGAGATGGGAGATGGGATGCGGGTGTCTGCTGGAGGGCCCGAGCAAGCTTCCTAGATACAATGCACGCTTAACGAAATTGGCCGTCATGGGTCGTTGGTTGAATGTTCACATGAAGCTCGTGTCCGGATCATTCGATGTTCCCCATCGCTCAGCTGCCCGATCACAAGCGTGCTGCACGACGGACGCCTGCCAAGGCGGCGGTTGGATCTTGCTCTCCACCGACAGAGCGGAATTCCGTCCGAAACAGGCAATTAATGATACTATCCAATCTAGGAACAAGGAAGGAGGATACTCGCGCGATGACGGTGGCAAGGGGCACGGCGGCCAGTCGGATCCCCGCATGACGGGTGGATGACGCCTTTGCACAGGATTTTAGGTTCAGAGCCGTTGCGATTGGCAAGGCCGGCGGTTCGCCGAGTGGGATTTTGTGCGGCGGGCCATTAGGCGGGCGTGCCAGTGCGGCTGTCGAAGCACTTGGGACGCGGGCGGGCTCCTGCGAACGGCCTTAACCGCGCGTCTGGATACGAGGCTGGAGAGCTGCAGAGGCTGGGCTTGCGAGCTGGACGCGCCGCTCGCGCTCACCGCCGAGGGGGCGGGTGCTGTCAGGTTGACATCGATCGGTGGCGCGCAAAGTTTGGTACGGGCGGCGAGCATGGGCGGAGGCCCGGGCGGGCGGCCAGGTCAGCGGCGCCCACCGCGCCCGCGCGCTCAGCTGGGCGGTCCGCAGCGCGCGGCGGCGGGCAGCAGCAGATGGGCGCTGGGAGAGGGCAGATGGCGGTGACAGGCTGATTAATGGGCAGGCCCTGGCGACGCAGCGGCTAGCACAGGCCGCGCGAGGAGGGCGCCGTGTCAGGCAACCGTAGCGCCGATCAGGCCCTGGCAAGACCGCTCTCCGCTGCCGCCGCGCAGCACCAGACCTCCTCCCGCCGTCACTGCTCCGTCGCGCCCTCCACCCTCACGCCCGCCCCCAAACACGCGCCAGGCACGCCCCGAGCCCAGCCCTCCCTCCCACCTCTGGACCCGCTCGCCCAGCCCCAGCCGTGGCGCGTCCGCCCGAGCTCCCCTCCTGGCCATCTCAGAACCGCACCTCAAACACGCTAAGTTCGTCAAGCGCTCTCGGCCTCGTCCACGAGCTGCCCTCCCTCCTGCCCGCCAACGCTGCTGCACCCGCAACACCGCTCCTCGCTCCGCCCGCCTCGACGCTCTGCCGCACCCCAGCCCTGGACTGCTCCTCGACCGCCGCCCGCCCGCTCCCTCCTCGCGCCCGCGCTACCCCGTGGCCATGGAAGACGACTACCGCGCCGTGATCGACGACGGCGGCTCCGACGCGGAGATGCAGCTCGGCGGCGACGGCGAAGCGCCGCTCTCTGCGCGGCGGCCGTCCGCCAGCAGCGCCCTCTACACATCCCCTACCTCGCGGCCCCGGAAACGAGGCCTCATGTCGCGCTCGCAGCCACGGCCCATCCACACGCCCACCAGCCCCATGTCCTCGACAATCCCGCACAACCTGCTGCCCTCGGCCCCCGCGTCGCCGCCGACGCCCGCTCCGAGCCCGACGCCGCACCAGCGCGCCCCCGACTGGAGTACTGCCGCCGAGCATGAGGATACTCAAGTCAGGGATATCCGGGCGCTGTTCAGTGAGATGAACGATGCGGAGAAGCAGCGGCTTCTGGGCGAGTTGCTGAACATGTGTAACAGCCACCAGCTGAGCTTCGTGCACGACTTCGTGAGCCCTAGGCTGAAGAAGGACCCGTTCCAAGTGCTGCCCAATGAGCTCTGCCTGCGCGTATGTGGAGCTTCGCCTGCCTAGCGCCGCCTGTCGAGGGTGTGCTGACCCCGCTCTGCACAGATTCTAACCTTCGTCGACGACCCCACCACCCTCGCCCGCTCATCGCAGGTCTCGAGACGATGGCACGAACTCGTCAGTGATGACATGGCCTGGAAGTCCCTCTGTGAAAAGCACGCTTACCGCAGACTTTCCGACGCCGACGACCCCAACTTCCGCCCAGCGCCCTCTTCGATCTCGTTGACTCCCGGGGGCTCCCCACAGTCTCAGTGGAGACATAGCTCGCTCAGGCCGTACAAGGGCGTAGCCGCCGGCTCAGCAGGATCCGCCGGAGACCTCCGGACACAAAGTCTCGACCGTGCAGGAGGAGCATCCGCCTCCAAAAGTGGCCGTCGCAAGAACAAGGCCATGACGTACCGATCACATTTCAAACAGCGCTACATGGTGGAGACGGCATGGAGATCTGGCGGCAGATGCGACTCGAGGCAGATCACCCCCGATCAAGGTGTCGTGACGAGTCTTCATCTCACCGACAAGAACATTGTTGTTGCGCTCGACAATGCAAAGATCCACGTGTTCGACACTCAAGGCCAGCACCAGAAGACGCTGCAAGGTCACGTTATGGGCGTTTGGGCCATGGTACCGTGGGGCGATCTACTTGTTAGTGGCGGGTGTGACAGGGACGTGCGAGTGTGGAACATGGCGACAGGGTAAGTCTAGACGTCTTCCACGTGCTCCGACGTCGTGTATGGTATCGGCTGACATGCACCAGTGCCGCGGTACACACCTTGCGAGGCCACACGTCAACCGTACGGTGTTTGAAGATGTCAGATGAGAAGACGGCCATCTCGGGCTCCAGAGACACCACGCTTCGTATTTGGGATATCGAAAGAGGCATTTGCAAGCACGTCCTCATTGGTCACCAAGCCAGTGTACGCTGCTTGGAGATCCACGGAGACCTTGTAGTCTCAGGTAGCTACGACACAACCGCGCGTATCTGGAGCATATCAGAAGGCAGATGCTTGAGGACACTCACGGGCCACTTCAGTCAGATCTATGCCATCGCTTTTGACGGTAAGAGGATAGCAACTGGCAGTCTCGACACAAGCGTGCGGATATGGGATCCCAATGATGGGTATGTGCTCCTGTTCTCTGTTCGTTGGGAACTGTTGACTAACAGGATTTTAGACGCTGTCTTGGTCTCCTGCAGGGCCACACCTCACTTGTTGGTCAACTGCAGATGCGCGGTGACGTCCTCGTAACTGGCGGTTCTGATGGTTCTGTCCGCGTCTGGTCTCTCAACGAATATCAGCCAATTCATCGCCTTGCAGCCCACGATAACAGCGTTACGAGTCTTCAGTTCGATGATACCCGGATTGTCTCTGGTGGTAGCGATGGCCGCGTCAAGGTTTGGGATTTGAGAAAAGGCACTCTCGTACGTGAGCTCAGTCAGCCGGCGGAAGCTGTTTGGCGTGTTGTTTTCGAGGAGGAGAAGGCGGTCATAATGGCGAGCAGGGGCGGTAAGACGGTGATGGAGGTGAGATGACCCCTTTTTTTCACTCAACTCGGACACCCAGCGACTCTAACAGGTTTGGCAGGTGTGGGACTTCTCCCCTCCAGACGACGAGGTGGATGACTACAGATCCAGTAGCCCGCTCAGCGCACCGGAATACCACCAGTCGACGCCGGCAATCATGGCTGGAGAACAAACCGACGTCAACATGGCGGACGTCGAGGGAGCCTAAATAATAACAACACTATGCACAGTTTAATTCAGCGCTCGACACAAAAGCAGCTGCGATCATCATTCGGTACTGGGCCTAAGCGGGGGTGTTTCTTTTCGTGTTCTACGGTGTACGGGTGGTCTAATCCCTGGCATTCCTGGCGGTGTTCACCTGAGGGGAAAATGGGTTGCCCTTTGCAGAGCTTTTCTTCGAATATCCGGAAACTTTTTCTTGACGACTATGGGCACAGGCACGGAACGAACCTTTTTTTTTTCTCTTCAGCAAGCGAAAGCAAAACCTCATCCTTGGAGAGATGAGAGACAGGCGGATGGGCATGTTTGGAGTTGTTGTCTTCAATCATTTGTTTGTTTTTTTTCCCCTTTCGTCTTCTCGTATTCCCCGGGCAAACAGTTGAACCTGCAACAGCTTCTCACGATGGGTTTCCTTGCGTATATTTCCTCGTTTCATTCTTGAAGTTCCATTCTCAGCACTGGCTCCTGGCGGGATCGGTCGTCCATAACCAAAAATCAAAGCTCTGCGCGACTTTTGCTGATAGCGTAGTGTAGTAGACCTAATCGAGGGTTACTGCGGCAATGGGCAGCCAATGCAGCGCCGCAGACGTTGGCCTCCAGGCGAATCCCTGTGCAGTTCGGGCGCTTAAGGGCGCTTGCGGGGCCGTCAGAGCCGTGGTGGGTGGACGAGACTGGCGATAGGGCCAGTCGATAAGGGCCAGCCGGAGCCGAGCGCAGGCCGAGGCGCGAGCCGGCCGAAGCGGCAGGGCCAGCCCGATGATGCAGCCCCTAAACTCCGTGCCGCCTGCCGTTCCCGCGCCGCCCGCCTACGTCATGGCACGCCGCGGAATTCACGGAACGCGGCTAACCAGCTACTGCGAGAATAAAGGCGCAGGTGCGCCTGCTGCACACGATTCCTGCTTGCTGACGGCTTTTTTTCTTGCTTGCCATTGACTCTCTCCACTCACTTTCCTAGCTGCAATTGACGTCTGCTTTTCCTGCTGCTCTTATTCCACTGCCACCTGATCCTGCACTCCGCCTCTGCAATTGACCAAGCCTCAATCCAGCTGCAACACCCAGAAACAATGGCGATGAAGGGCGACGCGAGCGCCGCGGCGCAAAAGAAGATCGAGCTCTTCTCCGGCACCTACTTCGCCGCGTGCACGCTGGGCGGCGTCATTGGTAAGCGCCTCCTCCCTCCTTTGTCATCTCCCACGTACCTACTCCACACCACCACCACCACCCGACACGCGACACAAGCACCAACCCTCACCCAGCAACCAATCAACACCAGCACAGCAAATCCACTCAGCTAACCCTCCTCGCACAGCCTGCGGCCCCACCCACACCGCCGTCACCCCCCTCGACCTCGTCAAATGCCGCCGCCAAGTCGACCCCAAAATCTACAGCTCCAACCTGAGCGCCTGGCGCCAGATCTTCGCCAAGGAAGGTCTCCGCGGCGTCTTCTTCGGCTGGGCGCCCACGTTCGTGGGCTACTCTTTCCAGGGCGCCGGCAAGTACGGCTTCTACGAGGCGTTCAAGTACCTGTATGGCGAGCAGTGGTTCCCCGGTGCTAATAAGACGGTTGTTTATCTGGGGGCGAGCGCGAGCGCGGAGTTTTTGGCGGATGTGGCGTTGTGTCCGCTGGAGGCGATTAAGGTGCGCATGCAGACGACGTTGCCGCCGTTTGCGAGGTCGTTGAGGGAGGGGTGGGGGAAGGTTGTTGCGCAGGAGGGGTTGGGGGGGTTGTATAAGGGGTTGTATCCGTTGTGGGGAAGGCAGATTCCTTATACGGTGAGTTTTGCTGTTGGGTTTGGTTTGGTTATTTAGTGCTGATCAGGGAGCGCGCAGATGGTCAAGTTCGCGACGTTTGAGAAGGCGGTCGAGCAGATCTACAAGCAGCTCGGTAAGCCGAAGGAGAGCTACAACAGCTTGCAGCAGACGGGCGTCAGTTTCTTGGGTGGCTATATCGCGGGTATCGGGTGTGCTGTTGTTTCGCATCCGGCTGGTACGTCACGTCACCTCCCCCATCCTTGACTCTGATCCTTATCTGGACGCTGACGCATCTTTGTCCGCACAGATGTCATGGTCTCGAAGCTCAACAGCGACCGGAAGGCCGGAGAGGGCGCTGCCCAGGCCATGACTCGCATCTACGGAAACATCGGCTTCACGGGGCTCTGGAACGGCTTGCCCGTTCGTATCGTTATGATCGGCACGCTCACCGCGTTCCAGTGGCTTATCTATGATAGCTTCAAGGTGTACTTGGGCTTGCCCACCACGGGTGGCCATTAGACGAGTAGACGAGAGGTTATGTCAGAGAGGAGAGGTCTAGAGGGTGCGGCATGTTGGAAAGACAGTGCGCTCATGAAAGTTTGCTTCCTGTTCTGGCGCTCTTGGGGGATTCTTGCGAAGGCGCTGGGAGTGTTTCCCTATGGAGTAGGAGCGGCTTTGTCCTGGCAATGCAGTCGTGCCTCTTCCTTGGAGAGATCGTTCTGAATCAGGTGTACTTAGCTAATCGAACTCTAGTTGATACGATCTCGTATTCACATTTGGCACCTGACTATGAGGTAATAGATCATGTTGCTGAATAAGAACTATGGGGAGGTGCCGGGGGGGACGCGTCTCGCGTCGCGGGGCTCTCGGGCTTCTCTGCCGACCCGACGATATTTGTCAAACCAAGAAACTCACTCCGCCCTTCATCACTTACATTTAGGACCGACAATGCTTATTCATTGTGCGCAGTGGCGTTCAGGCATATCGATCGACGTCACCAGGACCGTGATGGAAGCGCAACTTTCGGCATCATTCAATTATACGACCTGGCCGAGGACTCGAGGATTAGCATCAGCGACACCGCTCCGCAGGACAGTGGGAAATCTGAGCTGTGATCGTGCAGAGTCGGGACGTTGGTTTTATGCCCCGAGATGTCAAGGTAAGGTTGTCGCCCTCGCACCATGGGTCAAGGTCAACAAGCGCGCAAAGTTGTCAGAACTCATCCGCCTACCTTAATTACCTTCTCGTCGGTGCCGTCGTCGGCTTTCTGAGGCCTCTCCTTTCAATCAGCGTCGCGCGCCGTTTTCGCCACTATTCCCTCTCTCCCTCATCATCATCACCACCAACAATTTCATCACCATGGATCGCTGGCTTTCATTGGCAGGTATCAGCACTGGCCATCCACGTAAGCATATGACCACAGACGCGTGCGCTCTGGCTTTGGCGTAAATCCGAAATTGTCGCCCGACGCAGCTCGTCCCACTCACGCATTCAAGCTTACATCTAGCAGTCTTCAATGCTCTCTCAAACCGGGACCGTCCATTCCCGCCTCACTATCTGGTTGCTGAGAAGATCCCTTCACCAACTCAACGACACGTCGGCTTAGTGTGGTCCAGCGGCAGCACAACCACGGCTTCTCACATCGCGCATTACTTCATCTGATTGGAGCCTGCATAGTTGGCCAACTGGTCTCCCGGCCCCGGCATCGGCGGGGGTACAAGCAAGGCCGTGTACAGGAACTCAGTATTTTTGGTTGGTGGTCTGCTCGTTCTCAACAGCCGCTGGCACTCTGATCTCTGCCACTCCATTGCCTCTCAGATCAGCCGCCTATCGGGAGCTCGCTTCAAGGTTCGCAGCCTCTGCTCGAGATTTCCCAACGTTTGACGATATCACGCCTCCCAGAGTGTCCTCTCTGTCGAGCAACCACGCGAAAGACCGTGCCAGGGAATGTCCGTTCGATGAGCTTCCGCAAGCACCCATTGCAGACATACAATTTCAAAAAGATCAATGCCTTGAAAAGTGTGGTGGAGCAAAACTCTTGAGATCTCCTAGCACTTGGTTCTTCAACGACTTGCGAGAGCTCTTGGTTGTTCTGTCTCCAGAGATGATCATCGCTCTGGACATCACAGGCTGACCTTCGGACTTCAGGGTAATTATCTTGGGCTATCTCCACCAAGATATCTTTCGCCTGCTCCCTGACATCCGGGAAGATTTTGAAAGTCTGGTGCGCAATCACACTCACCATCATATATCTGCAGGAACCTGCACTTGACCCTGTTCGTCGATCATCGGAACCTTGAAGTTTCTATCCTCACTTTCTATTTCACTTCATTCCTCCAAGTTGCAATGGCCCTAAAGTACTTCGACCAGCCAGCTTCACGTTGGAATAGGGTCACTTACAAAACCCAACGTCGGCGTAGGTCATCGGAGGATGTAAGTGCGGCAAACGAACATCTCCATCACGCGACCCGTCACCCGCAGATCCAGGCTCACCATGAAGGCTCTTCAGGTCACAGAGAGGGACATATACCACCTCAGGTAGTCCGTCGGAACATCCACGCAAGACAACATTACGGCCGCGCCGGCAGCTTTGAAACCCACAAAAGCAAGGAGCGCAAAGCGCACCCAACCATGGATGTTGATGACCATCTGGCTAGACAGCAAGAGCAGCGTAGAGTACGCTTCGAGGATCTTGCCACCGACGAAGAATCCTCCGCTACCAGCATAGAATCTCCCTTCGAAAGCCGCCGGTACGCAGATTTCTACCAACCCTCACAAAGGATGGCGGAAAACAAAGGAAGCTCAATCCAATCGGTTAGGGGGCCAAGCTCCGGGCCACTCACCTTCGAGCCGCTTATAGAACCCAACGATGCTGCTGGTCGATATGCCCCGAAGAGCAGCGGAGCATACAAGACAACATATCAAAGCCGCAAGGCGAACGGCAACGTCTCTCCCCATCCCAGCGGAAGATACTTCCAGGAGCCCGACCATTCCCGAACGAACGGCTACCATGCGCCTCAGGAGAGAGCCCGAGACATTGTCCGGGAGATTGGTAAGCACTCCTCGCACAAAAGAAGTTCGGGTGGTTTCAATGAGTACCAAGACCCTCGTGGTAGCAATCACTATCACGAACCGCCTTCCCCATTTGATCGTCGTTTTCCAAGTCTTCCTGATAGTGACCAAGCTCCTCCCGGGTGTTCAGGTCATCAACCCGACGTCGTCGACCTTGTCTCAGATTCAGACCAAGAGAGGCCGTCCAAGGTCCCTCCTTCTAGAAGGAACGATGTTCATGAGAGCCGTTCCAACCATATGCACCCTTTACAACCGCAGCTTCTTCAATCTCGCCGCGACAATTTGAGTGTGCGCAACACCGCAAACAATCAGCCTAAGCCCCATGAGTACCTTACTGACGCGGAAATGCATCCAAAGCATCACAAGCATCGGTCCATGAGCAGAATCCGGCGCAAAAACCACGGTATCGATCGGCGAGCGTCTTATGCACAGACTGACGATGAGAGCTATCTGGAGGAGCACGACAGTTTCCTTATCAATAGACACCACCGCCTCCAGGGCGACAACCGCTCCTACAAGCGTTACCAGAGCCCAGAGCTCGAAGAGGAGACCTACTTGCCTTCGTCCCATAGCGGTTTCCAACCACCAAATGGGAAGCGTCCACGACTTCGACCAGACTCGGACACCACAAGCGATGCAATGTTCGACTCACGCCACCGCAAGCTGCCTTTCAATGCCTCAGACAAGTCGAAAGATGGGATCAACTTCTCTCAGACAATACCGAAGCTTCTTTACAGCTCGCAAGGTCGTCAGCCGGCACAATCCTTCATGGATGAGGATTCAGATGAAAGCACGTGGCCCATGCCTGACAACCGGGTGCAGAGGAAGGGTACTAGCAAAGATTTCTCTTCCGAAATCGATATGCCCAAAGCTTCAAACATTCAGATGGAAGCCATGCGACTTCCACCATCTATAAAGCCAATTCAACGTGCTGAGGAATTTGAACCGTCTGGAATATCAGCCAGCCAGGCTCTCCGCGCTCAAGCACAGGAGAAGAAGACGGCACAGACAAAAGAGTACGATATTGAGATGAGCGACGTCTTCAACGGGCCTCAAGACCAGGATATCCCCCGTCCTCCTGTGTTCAAGAAACTCTCATCCGTTCCGGACACTTTTCACTCGCCCGCCGCTCCTCAAACACCAACGCCCGTTGCGGTTAACCCAGAGAATGCAAGCTCCCGTAACGGTCAAGCTACTGCTAGCGCACGGTCTTTAAGTGCCTCCAGGAGAGTCGATTTTGACCCCAGATGCTTCATGGAAGAGAAGGTACGGATGATTCATCAGAAAAACACGGAAGGGGAGTATGTAAGGGCTTCGCTCGGCTCTGCTCCTCAGCCCAAAGGATCCTCTGCTGCCAAGGCTATCGAGATTCCCAGCTCAGAGGAGAGTGACAGCTCCGTCTGGAGCAGCAGCGAGGAAGACAACGACGATGACAACGACAGTGCGCGGAAGGCAGGGGAGGAGGAGAGTGCGGGCAAACCCAATGTTAGCAAATCGGATAACTTCAGAGCCAGAGAGGAAACGAGGCAACAGCTGAAGCGAATTCGCTCTCAGATACCCCCACCCTATAAGAACGCGCAGAAGAATCAAGCAGCTAACAACAAGACTCCGGCGAATAAGGAAGCCGGCACTCGCAACGGCACCAATACAGCCCTAATCAAGGGGCTCATCAAGGCGCAAAATAAAGCGCGAGGTTCCAGCACGGTCAAGAATGGTCGCAGACAGCCGTCAAAGCCTGATGCTACCAACAACAATACCGATCGCTCTGTTGAGGAAAGCGCATGGAAGACAGCTATGGCGCTTCTGAAACCGCCTTCGTCTGAGCCCGTCCGCTGCCCCAATCCCGTCGGTCATGACGCAGAACTTTACGACTCCATGGACGTGGACGGTGACGGTGATGGCGGTTCTCCGTCGTCTAATGGAGAGGTCGCCCGCATGCGTCGAGAGAACGAGGCGCTGCGGGCGCTCTTGCAGAAAGAGCGAGATGCGGATAAAGAGCGTGACGAGGCTCAAAGGAGGGAGGAAGAGAAGAAACGGATTGCGAATAAACAGAAGGCACTCCAGAGGGCGAAAGCGAGGCAGGCGGCGCTTGAAGCGGAGCTGAAGACTGCAGAGCTGCGCGCTGGCGGCGTTGAGGTGAAAGAGGGAAGCTATGAGTCCGGCAAGACGAAGGCTAAGAAGAAGGGAACTGCGGCGAAGAAGTCCCCGAAGCAGAAGAAGGTGGATTCCAGAAAGAAAATGGTGGCTGACGAAGACGCCTACAAGAGTGCGGAATTCGTGCAGGAGGATCTTAGTGATGAAGAGTTTGGAGGTGCTAACAGTGCCGAGGTCAACTATATGCCGCTTGAGGAGGGAGTTCTTGAGACCGCCCAAGAGGAGCCCGAAGCCGTTGACGAGCACATCAATCACATCGAGGAGGGTACACACCACGTAGATGAGCAGCAGCCCCAACCTGCCGGCGGTCCGGCTAAGGAGCCTGAGAATACCCAGATTGATGCCGATGAGGATGGCTTCAGCGACCTCTTCGAGGAAGGTCCAATTACCAACATCGAGGATGCTCCTGGAAAACCTGTTGATGAGGAAGTCTCTCAGCCAATTGAGAACAACAGTGAGCTGGCTATGGGCGAAACTGAAAAGCCAGAAGGTATGAAAGTCACCCCAGTCAACAATGGCTTCCCTGTGCCTTTGTCCGCCAATGGTGCTGCCGAGCATAACTTAAGCTCACTGCAATCTCATACAGGCTCTCCAATACCTCCTGTATATGCTCTATCTAATCATAAGTCAGATGCAGAGAAGGAAAAGGAAGATCAGTCGGCTACATCGCCACAGGACACTGCAGCTGCTCCGCCCACTAAAGCTCCCTCAGCTTCTCCACCATCTCAGGATACTCCGAAAACTATTCCTCTTCAGGATCAGCAAGCCCCAGACAAGGGCCAAGGCGCTTCACCATCTTCATTGGCTCAGGAGAAACCCGCTTTCAACTTCCAATCCACCATCGCCGATACAGCAAAGAATGGTCAGCGGAACCAGGACGAGGACCACTCCGCTGCGCGGAAGGTAACAAATGTCGCATCTCGGGAGCTTGCTCAGCGTAATGCTGCCAGGAGGGAGCAAGCTTTGGCTAATGGTTCTCTGAACAAAGGCCCCCAGGGTGTGAGGAAGAACTCGCCAGCAGGGTGTCTAGATTCTGCAGCGAAGAGAAACTCAGCAAATAGAGTCAGCACGGCAAATAAAGCCAGCGTACTGGGATCCAAATCCATGAGTAGTGCTCTGCGCCCCGCATATGAATCGAAGAGCCAGACTTTGTCTCAAGCGAGGCGGCAGCTAAACGCTGAACGCCTACCCAGCGAGACTGACCTCCTATCGTCAACGAAATCGAAAAATAGCGCGCTGGCCTCACTACCTCGAAGACCGCAGACCGTCTTGAATGATCCTGGATCGACAGATCATGGTCCCTTGGCAAAAAAGACACCATCCACTCCTCATTCTTTGGTTACAGATGACGACAAGGAGATACACTACTGGAGAGAGAAAGGATTAAAGTGGGAAGAAGTTCGAATACTGTATGCCGCACGGACTGGAAAGACATTTACCAAACAAGCTCTCCAGCATCGATACAAACGTATTCTTGCCCGCTTCCCTGATCTCGCAAAGGAAAAGAAGGATAAGGAGCCCATGGGCTTAGCCGCTCTTGCTGTAGCCCGAGAAGTGGAGAAGGAGCCGGAGGCGAACAGTAGTGATAAAGATCAGGGGCCGCCGAAGCTGGGCGGCAAGGTGTGGGATCATAACTCATACGAGCATTACCTGGCATACCAAAGAGAATTGGACAGCTTCCTCACCGATGGTGAAGACTCCTCCGACGACAACGACGACGACGACGACGACGACCAAACTACCTCTACAATCACCCGCACCGTCATCGAACCCGAACCCCTCGACGAGAACGAAGTCTGGTTCACCTACCAAGTCATCCGCAAAGCCTGGACGCACGACGAACCCGAGACCTCAGCTCCCGAATACATCATCGGGCCCCCAGCCTACACCACCCTCCCCGAAGCCAACCACGCCGCCGGCCAAGAAATCATGAGCACCCGCCACGGCCTCCCCGGCATCGACCCCCTCTTCAACCGCGACTTCCGCGCCCACACCGACGCCGACGGCCTAAAGCACTACCGCGCCGTCAGCAACTTCGCCACCGTCCGCGTCGACGTCGTGCGCGCCCTACGCGCACCCGGCGCACCGCGCCCCACTGTCACGGCTGCCCAGCACGCTTGGCTGTCGAAACGCCAGTGGATTGCTTGTTCGCGCGAGGTGCATACCTGGTCGTCGTACCGGCTCGTCCAGCAGCCCACCACGCTCTCGCTCCCGGAGGAGGAGGAGGAGGAGAAGGAGGAGGACTTGGCCGACTTGTTCGAGCCGCCCGAACAACAACAAGAACAACCTAGGTACGAAGAGGTGCGGCTGCAGTGCGAGCGCAATTACCGCGTCATCGGCACGTTTACGGTCTTGGATGCGGCGAATAGGGAGGCGGGGGCTGCGCTGTTGGAGGCGTGTGCGCCGCCGCGGAGTGCGAGGATCGATGTGGTGGAGAAGAGGGCGGAGATGCAGAGGGTGATTTGGAGCCTATGTGATCAGTTGGAGGAGGAGGGGGGGTTGTTTAAGGAGAGGAGAGAGGTCGCGAAAAAGGGGCAGAGGGAGGGCGAGGGCGAGGGTGCGGAGGTGGAGGTGGAGGTGGAGGTTTGGGTTGAGGAGGCGGAGTTGCAGGGCCCGAGGAATGTTTGAGTGGGGTGGATGAGTTGGATAGTTTGGACGATTTGGGTTCGGATATATGGGTGCAGACATTGGTGGGAAACTTTACGGTATGCGAAGTTTGGTGGGGGGTAGGATTTGGGATTTTGAAGTGCCGCAGAGGTACGCATGGCCTGGTGATCTTGCGTCTCTCAGAATCCGTTAAAGGGGAGTTCCATACAGCGGATCTACTACGAGATTTGGCAAATATTTCAAGCGTCTCCTGCTTCACCCTCATTGCTGATGGTGTCGCTCAGCCTACAGATTCCGACTACGATAGCTGGGCTTTGCAAAATTGGATTGCAGGCGACGACGATCTTAGCGAGTACTTTGACACCACTGGAAGAATTTGAAAGGGACGTCATGTGGAAAGTAAAGAAGGTCAAGACAAAGCTTCTGCAATCGCTGTCATTCAAGCCTTTGAACATCCCGAAGCTGACCCAACGATCATCCTCGGAAACGACACATCCGCGACATCACTCTTTCTGAAGAGGAACTCTCTATACTAAAAGCTGTCTGCTATTGGCAACGAGAAGCAGTCAGGAACTACAGCCTATTGCTGAGCTACAATACGTACTCGAAATTCAGCCCACGGCGTAAACTCTTCTTCGCGCACGAGTGCAAGATACTTGTGAGCACTCTGGGTCACATTTTGGTTAACAACGAAGATCTCACAAGTCTGGCCGCACACTATCCAGCACTCACCCAGAAGATCAAACTGAGTGTCGAGACAACGAAGAAGATCACGGACAGACTAGCTGGCTATTCACTATGGCTACAGCTGTCTCCCTTCCACTTTCTTTTGTGACAAGGTTTTTTGGGATGAATACTAGCGAAATCCGTGACATGAGCCACGATCAAACCCTTCTCTAAGTAGCCTCTACTCCTCTGACAGTACTTATTATGGTCATGAGCCTAGCATTGGCGTCCAAGGGTGACAGTGTAAGAGACATGCTGTGGAATTTCCGTAGACTGGCAGTCTCCGGGTGACATTCGGGAGGACAAAGAGACGGGTGTTAGTCTTTGAGTATTCAGAATACCTTTACTGCAGGGGAAAAGATAGAGGGTCGATTGTATAATGATGCTCTGGAAGCAGAGGCAAAACATGAGGCTGATAGAGTGAGGGATATCAAGATTGGTTCCGTAGTAGACTAGTAGGAAGGTCTCCAGTAGAGATAAAAAGGTAGACTGTTTAGAAGAGGTAACTGCACAAAGTAGACGTAGACTGCTATTGCGAACGTCTTCTAAGGCTCAATCCTATGTGGGCTTCAATAAGGCCAGACTTACAATGACTTGCTCGAAACGGCAATGAAAGGACAAGCATCACCACTACCACTAGTCATAGTGCACTGCAATATATGTCTTGCTGAGCCTGGGTACGATCAAATACTGTTACATTATTTATCTTGATTCTACAGGTATCTTTAACACTTCGGTAAGAGAGTCACGTCCACTCTCCAGCCGTCCGGCTTCCATTGCCGGAAGTATAGAGGGGAGATTATGGCCCTGATGCTCCCCAAATCCAAGTACTTTACCCCCTAAATCCGTTCTTTCCCTACGTTGGGCCACGAGCCTGCGAACAGAAGAGAATATGAAACATGCATACAGGCCGCCAGCTACGATGCCGGGGCCTTTGTCCGCAGCTGGACACCATGCCAGCTCTTGATCTCGTCCTTCAATATCTCGTTGACCAGCTTGTGCTGCTTGATGACGGTCAAGCCGGTGAACTTGGGGCTCTCGATGTCGAGGGCATACATGGATCCGCAGCCGCCGCTGATATCCTGAACCTACCCGGCGAAGAAGAAAAAAATCTTAGCTCTTGACGGGCTTGTCCTCGCGAACCCAAAAGATAACAGCCGTGGGGGAGGGGGGAAAAGCATGTCGCGAGTAATTTGTCATACCTCCAAGCGTACGGGCTCCAGATTGTCCTTAATCTTGTTGAAGACATGCAGCTCGCCCTCGGACAGGTAGTCCGGCGGCTCGGGCGCGGCGGTGGAGCTGGACATTGCGCGGCGGCTCGGTGCAGGCCCACATGGTTGTTGCAACGACGAGGGGAGAGCCGGTCGCGCGGGGCGATGGTGCGGAAGGAGGAGCAGCTGGGCGTACGAACGCGTCGTGGGGGCGCGGATCACGGCAGGGAGCAGGCCCGCAGGTGCAGGCGCGGCGCTTCGGCGCAGGCTGCGGGCGGCGAGGGCGGCGGCTCTGGACGGGGCCATTGGGAGGGGAGTGGTCTGGCGGGCGGTTAGAGAGCGGGAGGGGGCGGCGCAGGCCCACGGACTCCTCACCTGGGGGGGTGGTGTGTCTGAGGGAACGAGGTACGAGGGCGGCGGTGGTGGCAGTGGCTGCGGCTCACCAAACGGCCGTCATCGACATCACCGCGGCCGGGGTGGGGCCCGCCAAGCTCGTCAATCAGGCCAATGGCGGCCGCGGCATAGCAATTGGGACTGCGCATCTGCGGCGGCGCCCGAGCCTGCGCGCGCCCGAAACCACCAAGGCATTGCGCTCCCGTCCGCTCAGCGACAACACGCCGCTCGCACGACGCCCGCTCCCAACCGAACGCAGGGCGTTTGCCGCAGCGCGTCCAGATCCGCGTCTCGGATCAGCGCCAGCCGGAGCATGCGGGGGTGCGCGCGCAGCGCTCGCGCTGAGTGGCTGCGCCCCGCTCCGACCTCGCTCGCCGCCAGATACAGCCGGTGCACGCAGAGGTATCTGGATGTACCCGCGAAGTCACTCCCGCTCCCCAGCACACCACCACCGCGCGCAGAGGTACGCCGACCACGACACGGCGCCAAGGGTCCGCGCCGCCGGCCAGTCTGGACGAGCCGCTCGACGCAGCCGCTAGCTCGAGACCCGTCGCGGCCTATCACCGCCCCTGCGTCCGTCCCCCCAGGCCTCTGTCCACTCTAGTTGCCACGCTTATCTTGGTGCTGGTGCCGCTCCCGCTTCTGGAGATCCCCAGCGCCCGTTGGGAGCAGCAGGCTGCCCCACGACAAATTTTGCCTTGCCGCGGCTGGCCGTTTATTTTTGACTTCTTCTCCCCCCGTCCCCCCCACGGTGCTCCCTCTGCTACGGGCTGGCGGAAATTGCCTGCTGTGCGCAATGCGCATGCGCATACGCCTCACTGTCTGGAGCCTCGACCGAGCCGCTGACAGCCGGGCGCCGCTGATCCCTGCGCCCGCAGGAGGAAGGGGGGGTGGTTGGGTTGGCGGAGGCATGGGCGGCGTTGAGCGGGCGATGCAAGGTTGTCGCAATAGCGACCGGTGACTGCACCCAAGACGACAGCGGCTTGACGCCACCGCGCGGCGACCGCCTTCAGGGTCCTGATCTTGCTTGGGCGAGAGGCAGAGAGAGGGGTGCCGCGACCCGAAACGGCGAAGATAAGCAGGCTTGTCCGCGGGGTTGCTGGGTCTGGAGGAGGAGGCGCGGCGGCGTTGGGCGGGGCGGGACTCCTCCTCCTCCAAGCTGCGAGCGGCAGTGACAGCATCCATCGCGGCCATCGCCGCCAGAATGCTGACGCGCGATCGGCGCGCCGCCCGTGAGAAAGCCTCATCAAGCAAGCCATGGACGCAACCTGCACGACAGCAGCAGGCAGGGTGAGCTAGCCCCACAACACCAAAAGCAGGCCGCGGCACGGACATCACCACCATACCTGCTGGGCGGCGGCTCCAGCTCCAGCAGCCCCACAACACCCCCTTCCCATTTCATCTCCAGCGTCTCCTCTTTTTTTGCTTTCCTCTCTCCTCGATCCATCTGCACTCCACAGCGACCCTCCGCACTATTGGCAACACCGTCTCCACAGATTCCTTCGGTCGCTGCTGCACTCCACACGCTCTCGAACCTGTGGTGGTGGTGGCGGCGCAATCTATCGGGCGCTGCACGGCACACTCATCTCGGCCTCCCCCGCGCGCGCCCCGCGCCGCGCCGCCGCCTCCTTGTCGTCTTTGTTGAGGTAAGTGCCGTTACGACGGGATTATACGAGCGGAGTGAGCGCCGAAGACTCCTCCCTCGGGAGGCAAGAGAACAGTAAGCCGTAAGTGAGTGAGCAACGCACACCTGCTACTCAGATCTGGCACGTTGCCGCTGCACTACCACGCTCACGCCATCCCCATACATATGCAGCAACGGCGACCGCGGTCGATCATGCATGTGAACGAGAAGAGCGTGACGGAGGATCCGAGCAGCAAGCAAGCAAGCAAGCAGTCAATCTCGTCACGAGAAAAGATGCCCGAAAAAGAAACCGACGCAGCACACCCCTCCTCCCTCCATGCAGGGCAGGGCGCGTATCTAGAACCGCCCCGACGTTGGCAAATCTCACCGGTGGCGGCCAATTACCCGCTCTCAGCACCCAGCAAGCCTTTTTTTTTTCCGCTGGCCGGGGGGTAAAGGGGGGGGTGGAGGGTGGAGGGGGGTGCCCATAGCGATGCTGCATATGCTCGAGAGCTTACCAATCATGGAGTGGGAGGGGTTGGGGGAGGGGACCGGAGGGATGCCGGCTAGCATACATACATAGGCAAGGCTGGGTATAGGTAAGCTAGGCTAGGCTAGCTAGCTAGCTACTCTGCCGAGAGCGAGCAGCAGCAGCAGCAGCAGAAGCACGCAGCGCAGAAAGCAGCAGGTAGCCGTGCCGGCGAGTAAGTAAGTGCATGCGAGGTAGGTAGGTAGGTAGGCAGCGGAGCAGCTCCGGTCCTCCCTCCCTCCCTTGCATCCATCTATCTGCATCGTTGCCGCCGCCGCCGCCGCCGCCGGCGTTCGTCGTTCGTCGAGGTCCTTCTCCGCCCCTGCCACTCCCCTCCCCCCGGTCGGCTATCCCGGGAATAATAAGGACAGATGTCCGAGCTGAGAGACTACTGAATTTTTTAATTACTCTTCTTCTTCTCTTGTACATACATACTTATGCTATGCCCCCCGGGAGATGCTTAATCCGCCGTACATGATGGTCTGTGTGTTCTGTCTGTCTGTCTGTCGGGAACGCCTGTTCGATTCGAGACGCCCGCCCGCTGCCACCACCCGGTCGGTAAGCCGTCCGTCGGTCGAACGCCGCCGCCGCCGCAGCAGCAGCAGCAGCCGAGAGTCGGCGAACGCGCTGCTGCTAAGGTTCGCCGCTACCGCTTCACGATCGCTAAGTTAAGATTATTAACGAAGAAGCATGATCAGCCCGCGCGCGGTTCCAAAGGCAAAAGTCAGTAGTAGTAGTAGTAAAAGAGAGAGGCGACGACCATCAGGGTCCTTAAGGTAGGTATTTTGCCCGTGGTCGCAAACAACTCCCCCGTCCCTTGGGACAACAACGGCGACCAGACGTGCAGACCAGCGCCACCAGCCGCCCCAACTCAACGGAGTGACCAGTTGGGCAGGCGTGTTAGTAACGCTGCCTTTCTTTCACTTGGCTTACCCTTCCGTTTGCGGCGGTCCCGGGGACGGCACTACTACACTACCCAACGGGCGGGGCGGTCATGATGAGTTGACGGGGCGGGATTACGGGTTGGTCAGCCAGCCAGCGAATACCTAGAGTGACGGGGCGATGGCAGAGAGAGAGAGAGAGCATGACGGGTGATACGAGCACGAGTGAGCACGGGGGGCGACGAGACGAGACGAGACTATAGTCGCCCTTTTGGTGGTGGCGAAGGAAGCTAAACGCCGAGGCCGGTACGGATCGCGTCGGGATGAAGGGCGTTGATAACGTGTGGCGCGTAGGGCGAGATGGAGATAGATGGTCGGAGGGGCGGCGGCGAGATGGGTGAGGGAGGGAAGTGCGAGAGAGAGAGGTACATTCGACTTGTCATAATTTTCTTGGAATTTGTTTGTTGGCTTGACTTTGTTTCGCGCTCGTCGATCGCTCTCTCGTCTCAGCTCAGCAGAATCGCTTTGCCTTCTCCTTTTGGCTGGAGCTACAGATCTCTCTCTTTTTTTTCTTTTTTTTCTTTCTGCCATAAGCACCTTATCTCGTCTACGTAAAAGATCTTCAGTGTCCTTGCTCCCAACGCCTTTCCCTTTACCTATTCCTCCCAGATGGCATGATATATTTCATTTCTGTGACTCAAATCCATGCGCAGTCCGTGTAACTCTCTCTCAACGATCTTGTCTCGGAATCCTACGGGCTCGACGGGTGTGACGGGATGAAACATACACGAGTCGGAGCAGCCCTTCGGAGTCACCGACACGTGGGATGTGCAAATCCCAGATGTTGAAGACCGCCTAGGGAAGGAATGTTGAATGAAAAAAAAAAAATTTAGCAAGCCCGCCAAGTATAAGCGCCGGTCATCCTCGGGTGGCTTAAACTGGCATGGGGCTGTGTTCGCGTTGATTGGCGGGTTGGTTGGCTGATTGACCGGACGGTGCGAAAAGGGAAGTATGGCATGATGTTGTGCAGCAGGCAAAACGCCCAGTCTGAGCCCGCGCATGCGACAGGCCAGCCACAGCGCGCAAGCGAGCCACGAGCACACGAAGATGGGCTTCAAGGGTTCGTTGTCGCGGTGCGTTGCGCGCGCGTTGCCACCGCCACTCGGATGGCACGGACGGACGGACGGGGCCGGGATGGTCGGGACGCTACACCCACGCCGTACGTACCTACATGTCTTTTAGACGAGGGCGGCGCGGCGGGGGTTTCAGCATCAACGGGATACGAGCGGCAACAGCGGGCTGCGTAGATGGTTGGGGCGAAGCGAGGAGAGCAGCAGTCCGATTCCCGTTTCTCACGGTTTGTACCGCCGTCCCTTGTTTCGCGGCTTGCGTGCTTTGCTGCTTCTGCTCTGTGGCGCAGTGCTAGCACATGCAGGGCGCTTGGCCGGCCAGCCCAGCGCGTGCGTTGGTGGTGAACATCACTTGCGCTTCTGGAAAAAAGGACCCTGCCGTCTCTCGTCTGCCTTGCCTTGCCTTGCCTTGCTGCTGCTGCTGCTGCGCAACTCCTCTCCTGAGCACGACATCTGCGTGTGCAGGAGGGACGACAAAACGGCTGCCCCACGACGCCGGTACTCGGTGCTGGTGCGCCGCCGCCTCTCCTCCACATACCGCGCAAGAAGAAAAATCAAGCGATGATGCTTGTCGCTGCAGCAGGCGCACCGCGTGGTGCAACGGCATCCTGCCTGCTTTGCCTGCATCCCCCCCACGATCTTGACGTTTTTGCGGGGAAGCGAGAAACGGACACATGCGGACAAGGGGCAGATCATCCACCGTGGGCGTGTGCTGCCGTCATCTCTGATGCAATCGCGCTGCCGCTCTGCCCGCTGTCATTGGGGACGCCGGGATGCCAGACCCTGCGTTCGTGATGCTTGCCGTCCGTCTTCTTTTCTTTTTTTCTCGCTGCTGCAGTCTGGGGTAATGGGCGTTTCGAGGAGCGAATGGTGCGTCTTGGTGCTGCACGGATGTGATGGGCAAACCACTCCGCTTCCGGTACCTCACAGGTGTGGGTAGGTAATCGCGGGTATTGCATGTATCGCCGGGAGCTCATTTGCTCGGTGATGCGGCATGATGATCGTTGGGCAACGTGGATGATGCAATGGTGCTGGAGTGAGGTCGGGCCTGGACATGTTTGGATTTTCTGCCGAGGGGGAGAGCGGCTCTCTTGTTGTTGCGTGATTGATGCTAGCTCATGATGGCTTCATCTGGGACAACTTGTCGGGTTCGAGCGCATGTGGCACCACGTCTGGAGTTGGAGCATCCGTTCCCACGACGGAATGCAACGCATCTGTCGGGAGATTTGTGGGCATGGATGCTTCAACTCGTGACATTTGGTAATCCTGAGCGCGACGCTCATCTGGTTGAAAGGAGCCCTCCTTAGGGGAAGGACGATGGTGATGCTGATGCTCGGGGCCGAGCAGAGCGATTACCTAAAGCCAAGGGCGGGGCTGTGTGGCATCACGTTCTCACTGCCGAACGTCAACTCCGCCCGAGGTGTCGGCAGGCAGGGTTCAGGTCGGCGGTTGCTCGCTGTTTCCTCCTGGAAGGAGATACGCAATCCGGTAGTGGCGGCGGCTCGTTGTGCAGAGCTCTCACGATATCTGAGGCCGCGCGTACGACGCATCAGGATACGCATCTTGCGTGGATGCCGTTGAGAAAGATCCCGAAGGCGTTTGAGAACGAAGACGCATGCGCGGACGAGAAAGGCAGGCGAGCAAGGAGGGCAAGCGGATAGGGCGGGCGGACGACCGGAGGACCGTCCTCTCGTACGAGGCTGGGCTCGAGTCTTGAGCAGGATTTTTATTGCATCATGATCTCCCGCGCCGCACGGCCAAGATGCTATCGCGAGCAATCTCCCAGCAAAGCCCGATGTTGGGATCGGGTGCAGGCATTAACGAGCATGGCAAATGCCTCCGCTGGCAATCAGCACGTCTTACGAGATGGGTTTGGGGGCAAGCAAGCTCTGATGCGCACCTAGGAAAGGGAGATCCGCCGGCGATCAGCTGCTAAGTTGCTCACTGGACTGGCCCTCAGCCTCAGCATCTGCGTCGCATGCGTACGATTTGCATACATGTGAGATGACCGGCCTGCTCTTTCGACAATCTGATGTAATAATAGCCCGATCCAAGACCAGTGCCACCGTCAATCATCGCCTGGCTCTTGTGTCTACCGTTTCTCCTGTTGCGGTGCAGTGTAGCCCGACAGCTGCCCACCAGTCGATCCTGCGTCCACGTTTCATAGGGTAGTGGACATAGAAAGAAGAATTCGACGGAAAGAAAAGACCCAACCATCACCTGATATTCCATGCGTTGATCGATCTTAATCTGATCTGATGTTCCTGGTTCACGCATGCGTCGCGGAGATGGGGAAGAGCACCACGTAGAAGAGTATAGAGGGAGGTATTTACTTGCGCATGCAGGTTGAAGCGTTTGCGATCCTCGATTTCAGCGTAAGATCAATCGGAAGGAAGGCAGATTCGATTTGCGATGTGAAGTAGTCTCCCTGCGATGGAAGCAAAAATAGCGCTCAATCAATCGGTGATCCAGCGTGAAGCACTGCGAAACAACGCCAGGCCAGCCGTCGAACCAGCGGTGGGAAGTCTAAAGCAAGGAGCAAATGGAAAAAAAATCGCAGATTTGAAAACTCTTCCTCGACAATGCAGCACCGGCTCCATCAGGCCCTCCCCTTTTGCTGTAAGGCGTTCATCGCTTGCAGGAGGTGGTGATGCGGGTAGTTGCACCTACGCAGATCGCCCGTCGTCGCCGTTTGCCGCGTTCCGGAGTCAGTCAGCGGCACCGCGCAGCAACCCAGCGCCCTCGGGCCTCCGACGACCGGGGACCAGGCCTCTCCCGCATCAACCATCACCCTGCCTGCTTGCGCAACGAGGCGCCCTGCGTATGTACACATCTCGGTACGTACCTCGTCGACCGGGGACAGCCGTTTCAACCAACGCACGCGCGCGCGGTTCGGAAAGCATGGGAAAGGTAGCAGGAGTGTATAGCGTGGGGCCTTGTCGCGCGCAGGTCAAGCGGTGGTATGACTGTCGTCTGCAGCTGCTGGCGAGTAGGGAAATGCTGGGTCCCGACGCGCTGGGAAGGAGAATAGCGCCACCAGCCCCAGCTCCAGCCCCAGCAAACCTCCCGTCCATCCCCATCCACTTCGCATCATCCTATGCGCCATCCCACGGCGCCCTGCCCGGCCCCTTCGCCCTCTCTCTGCCCTTCCCTACCTCGCGGCAACTGACCCCCAGTCCCCGCGGCGGGTGCTCCGGAAAGCCATCTCCGCCCGATCCGGGCGGCTCGTTGGCTGCGCTGCTGTGCCGCTGCGCCGCATGTATGTCTATGTACGCGGTGAGATGCTGTTTGCACGAAAAGGGTGAATGCATGGGTGGCGGTCGAGGAAAGAGAATGGGAGGGGATAGGTGCGGAGGCTGCCAGCTCGCAATCGTATTGGCGTCTTGCTGGCAGGAAGGCTGCAGCTGGCCGCCTACCTAGGTCGGGCTAGGCTGGGCTGGATGGCCTGCTAGATGCGGGGTGAGAAGGAGAGGAGCAGGAGGGGGCGCGCCGCGTGGGCCGTGGGCCGTGGGCAGAGAGGTGGGTGTGGGTGTGGGTGCGGTGGTGCGAGGCGGGGCTCTTCATCCTCCCTCCTCATGCACATGGCGCGGTCTGGAGTTCACCATCGCGAACGGTCGCGGCCGTGCTGCTGATGCTGGTGGTGGTGGCGTGGTGGCACGATATATCTCGGCCGGATCGCTCGGTCCTGCCGCCGCGGCCAGGAAGGGCGCAAAATTTGGCTATCCTCCATGTTCGACGAGGGCCCAGAAATATTAGGGAGGCGGAAGGGAGAGGATCAATCGAGCGTTTCACCTTATCGCTGGCCAGTCGCCGCTTGCGACAGCGGAGAGAAAGCCCCGGTACTACTCGCTCTTCCTATCCAACGCAGGGATAGCTTCCGCTCCTTGGCGACCCTGGAGTACCGCTTCTCCCAAACCACTTCCTCGGCGGATTCGGTATCCCTGGGAAAGCGCGTTGACTGAATGGGGAGAAAGCCGAAGGAGGGCGACGATAGCCCTCATGCACTGCGCTCGCGTGAGCAAGCAGATTTTGTGGAGAACGAGGAGAGCTTCGTGAGTAAGCCGCGCGGCTGTATAGACTTTCGGCGTCTGCGAAGACGGCCGTCGTGACTGTACTACGTACTCGTGAGCTGCGTGTCCTGATTCGGCCTTTCTTATTCACGAGACTAACGGCAGCGCGCAGCCGAGCCGCTATCGTGGCTAATGCCGTGCGCGTCGTGACCGGTCTGGTGGTGTAGACATCATTGGTAGGTCGCGTGGGACTGGTGCGTGGCCGTGGCTTATTTCTTCATCGACTACCGGATCTGTACCTCTTCACGTGGGCGCAGGCAGAAAGCCACTCGCCCTCCCACGCTCGTACTTTGCTTCTCTTCGGTCCTATCATCCGGACACTCCACCAGCGAAGCTCCTGATTCGTGAGTCGCGAGACGCGCCTGCCAATAATACCGAGATAGGGAGGCGCGCGCAACAGCCATGCATGCATGGCGCAGTAAGCATGAGCAGTGCATGCTGCAGGCTTCTCCGCAAAATCCAAGAAATCTATATTGGCAATATGCCCAATAATAACCGCTGCAAGAAACCGCCAGCCAGAGTGGGAGCCGTATGCAAAAAGCAGGATAAGCTGCCGAGGAGATGCTCGTGCTCGTGCTGATTTTGCGCGCGTGCAAATAATAGTGGCGCGGTCTTAGCAGAGAGCTTGGCTTTGCAATGTGAGTGCATGCTATTCGCTGGAGCTCGAAACAGAGTCGAAACGGTTGCGAAATTGTGGACCTGTTGCTACTGCTGATGCAGGCGCTGTGGGTACTAAGGTTTCGCACAGTAGTGCGGGATGTCAAGGTACTTCGGTCGGAGCCGCTGCGTGATGAGGTAGTACTCACGCTCTCGATTGGTGAACACCTTGAAGACGGATCTCTGATCAGATCTGGCTATATCTGATTGCTTTTTGGTTGTTATCGCCGTCTCTCGGCTTCTCTTTAGTGCCCACTAGCAATACTCACCGGCGACCGGCGGTGAATTACTCACGCAAGACAGAACTCAAGGTCACGGCGACACTTGAAGACGGAAGGAGTGCGCCCGTGTCAGACAAGCGCGTCCCGACAGCTGGGCTGGTCGGTTGGCATGCCGGTGAGCTAGGGCCCATGGAGATGAAGATGGTGGTTGTGGCCATGGCGGCCCGTGCCAGGTGATGCCAGCGCTGTTGATACGCCAAAACGCGCGTATGTCGTGAAACGGCAGGCTTCCCCGCATTTTCTGCATCAACCAACACCCCCAAGCTAGGCAAAGCCAAATCCCCAAGCACCTGGCGAGTAAGCCAGTAGTAGTAAGCCTCAGAGCAATGGTAGAAGGACGGTCCTGGCGCAAATTGAGCCAATCTGGATCGCCGCAGTAACGGCTTTCGGGTAACGAATGCATACTTTCCGGCGGCAGACGATGGCACGTTCCACTGCTGCAGCGCGTCATCCTCTCCGGTGCTATTGATTGAGTACCCGCGGTGATGCGCGGCCGTTGGCGTTGCTCGAGCCTTGGCTCCATGGAGAACATTCTACGCATCACACGTGAGCATGTTGTCTGATGCCTGCAGTCTCCAAGGCACTGGGAGCATTCCGAAACGCACGTCGCACAGCGGTGAATAAGGTGCGCTGCAGTGTTATTGCTGCGTGATGCGGTGCAAGATCGCGATCCAACCGAAATGAAGCTATTGTTTCTCGAAATTGGAGCAGGGCGCAGAGCGGGGCCTACGAAGCGGCCGTCGTAATGATAGGATGGCAACACAGTCGTGATAGATGATGCAGTGTGTCAGCCCAGCCAGCCGGCTTCGGCCAGCCACCAGTCTGACCGGCTGGCGTCGGGCGCTCGGGCGCTCGGATCTGCAGTACATGTCGCCGCATGTCAGAGTAAGAGTCTTGTTGGCTCGCTTGCGAGGTGGTTGGCTGGCCTGTCGGATGGGGCGCGTGCGGCAACCGTCATCGACGATGGGATTCCGGATTGGTGAGATGGGATTTGCGGATGTGCCGGGAGAAACAAGGCGATGAGACCGATGTGTGGCGGATAGCGAAGGGAAGAAAAGCTTGGCCCGCTGGGCGCGCAAAAAGCGGTGACGGAGAAGAAGCACCGAGAAGGGAATGTATATGTAGTCGCTGCCGACTCATGCAAAGAAGCTTTGGATGACGCCCTCTTGATGATCGCCACACAGCAGCAAAGGTGAGGCTGTGGCAGCCACCGGGCGGGATGGACCTTGGAGGCGCGTCCGGCGCTGAGGAACGGCGTATACTGCACGGCTTACCTACGCAGCGCGCTTGGTGGTGCTTACGAGCAATCTCGGCCGGGCGGCTGAGCATGCCAGGTCTGGTATAGACCGGATTGGGGTGTCGCAGGGTTTGCTTTGCGCGGGCGGTCTGCGCCAGTGCGACCCTAGCAGCGGTCGTACGCGACGGATGCAGGCAGGGCGACAGCAGACGAGAGGTACCTGCAGTGGCGACATCGGCAGCAACTGCGACATGTGGCGAAAAGGCTTGTTGCAACTGCGAGCGTGGAAAACACTCCGCCGGCAGGCATGCTGTGGTGTTGCGCGCACCAGATCCACCCTAGTCGGGCCGCGTCGCCCCGGGTGCAGGCTACAGGGGTCCACGGCTTTGCTGGAGGTGGGGAGTTTTGGAGACTGGAGTTGAGAGCTGGAGCGAGAAGGCCCGAAGCGGCAGGCAGAGTGGAGTTCTGTCATGATTTTCCCGACGCGCAGCGCGAACCATGTCGTCAGCGCCGCAGACCGCCTCGAGGCCCCGTTTCTGATGCTGCGACACCACGGCAGCCATTGGCATCTCCCGTCCAGACCGCGCGGACGCCTGGACACCGTGGCCGCGGCTCTGTGGGGGCAGCGGGCGGCATCGGAATCGCATGCCCCGGAGGGAAAGGCCAAGCTCGCTGGAGGCGTTTTGAAGCCGCGGCAGGCTCCGTATTCGCTGCGGTTGCTGATAAGGAGCCCCTGATAGTGCGTCGATGAGCGCGCGTGTGCGACGGAGATTATTCGCCTGCAGGCGCTGCACATCCCTTGCGCGGTGCTGCTCAGGAGCTGCGACGGCGACGCCTGGTGCGGCGCGCAGTTATCGGTTGAGCTGCCACGGCCAACAGTTGCCTTGTTCAGCGCTGACGCAGGCCCGGCACGGCGGATCGCCGCCATGGGAGATCGGCAGACCTGGACGCGTCTTCCCTGCCGGGCGGTGAGTCACGAGTCAGACACACGCGTTCTGCCAGCAGATTATTTTGACTTCTGCTTGCGCCGCCGCTGCATGCCATCGCGGCTGCCGCCCCGCGAGAAATCTGGGGGTCTCCATTGCGGCCGGCGCACGGCAGCCCGCTCGGTCGCTGCACTCGTGCATGCGGCGTGTGCGCATAGAGACACGGTGCTCTGCCCGGCGTGAGACGCGTCTTGCGGGTGTGGTCGCGTCCGACTCGGAGGCCGCCAGCGGGCGGTGCTACCACATTGCCGCAAGCGCCACTGAATCCGCTGTAGCTTGTTATTTTAGGCGGCCGGGAACCGTTAGCAGGCTCGTGCTACGGCTCGGGGGTCGGCATTGCATTGCGGCGAACTGCTGCCACGCCCAATCACACGGAGCGGCCAGCCGGACATGCAAATCTCCTCAGGACGCTGCGCAGCCGTGGAGCTCCTCCTTAAGCTCGTCGCTGCGCGATGGAGCGGGCGGGCCTTGTTCATGCCGCAGGGGAAGGTAAAGGGGCAGAAGATCGCGGCTCTTGCGCGATCGCCCGGGGGTGTGCACTGCGTTTGATGTTGAGTGGAGTATCGCGGGCTGCGAAGAAGCAGGGAGGAGAAACGGTGAGGGAATCGATCGCGGCATCGAGCCAAGGCACCCGCAGCCCGCGCAGCGCTGGCGGGACAAAGTTTAAAGGGTCGGGCGGAGCGGAGCTTTGTACGGTGTGACGGCCAGCTTGCACGCTGCGCGGGCTCCGCTGTTCTCGCATCACTCGATCGGCCCCTTGGTGTTTGGCGTGTCGAGAGGGCTGCCGCGCGCCATTGGACACGCAGCAGTCGCGCCGAGTCAGCGGGCGCGTTACAAGTACATCATCTGCCTCAGATTTGTCGTGACCTGCAGCACAGTTCCTCGTCCGGAGGGCAGTTGCGGGGGCGGCTGTAAACGTGTGGCGCCCCACTGTCGACGTGCGCGGTGGAGCTGCCAGACTGGCGAGAGGTGACAAACAGGCGATCCGCGCGCTGCGGTTTCTGCCCACCGCGGACCTGTGGTTTCGGCGTGCTGGGGCGGTGCTGACGACGGGCGTGGCGCGCCCACCCACGGCTCTGCGTGCCTGGGAGCTGAGCAGCGGCTGCACGGCGGGCGGCCGACGCCGGGGCAGCGCCTTGGACGGCGGACAGTAGCGGCCTTGGAAGAGGCCGGGATGCCAAACAATTGTGCGCGCGAGGGGACGAGACCGGCTCGCTTGGTGGGCACGGACGTCCCAGCCGTGCGCCGCCCGCCGCTTTGAGCGCGGTGGGCCGATGTCAGGATCAGAGAGCGCAGGAATGCGTTTTGCGGCACCCCGTTGCCGCGCTGCCGCTGAGCTCGATCTGCCCGCGCGGCGCCCGGCCTGCGCCTCATTCCGCGGCGGCGCTGCTTGCGGGCGGCGACTGCGGCGGCGGCAGCGGCGTCGGCGTCGGCGTGTGGGCGCGGGCTCTGCTCGTCGTGCACTGGGAGGCTGGCGCTGGCGCGAAAACACCGATGATGTCAATGCAGAGGCCCGCGGGCGGCCAGCGCGCGCGAGGGCGCAAGCAAGAATAGACAGCACAGGCGCTGCCCCAAGGCCCACCAGCAAAACGCCAGCAGAGCGAGTCGTGCGGTCAGCTTAGTGCGACAGCGGCGGGCGTGGGATCGCGATGTCACGGCTGCGGCGGCGCTGCCAGGCGGCTGCCAGGCCATGTGCGAGGCGCCGTCGCCATGGTCCGACAGAGCCCTGGATGCGGCCGCGGCCGCGAGCTCTGCGCCGGCTCGGTCAACAAAGGCCTGGCCGGCTTTGTCACTGATCGTAGCGCTGTTGTACCCCGATCTGCAGCAAATCCTTCAACGCTCGCTTTAACGCCGGCCCCCGGATCCTTGCTCGAGTCGGTTGGGATCGCCCTCGTTCGAGCGCACCACCGCCTGCAAGCCAAGCGCGCCATTTCATTCGTCTGCGCGGCGGTACAGAATTTAGAGTGTGGGAGGGATATCTCCATCCTACGCCGCCCCAATAACCCTCCGCCGCGCCCTCAACACCCGCAGCGCCTCCTCGTCCTACTCCTCACCACCCCCCTCCCCTCCCCCCGGGCCCGAGCTGCTTCCCCATAATAATCAGGCTGCGGCGCCCCCGACCCAGCTTGCACCCGCGAGAGCCCTTCCTGTGTGGCCCGCTTATCAGTCAGTCCACGGCTGCCTCGCATTACGCCATCAGCAGGAGCGTACAGAGCACGGAACACCCGGCTTCGCTTTCCTGCTTCCCACCGCTGCGTCGCCCTCATCACCTCCTCGCCCCTCCGCGAAAGGCACGCCTCGACGTCCCCTGTCCTCGCCGAGCGTCTTGCACCGGTCGCTCGCCACTATCATTCTGTGAGTCCGGCTTTGTTTGGCCAGCCGCGCCGCCTGGTTCAAGCTCTTCCCGCGCCCGCTTCCCGCTCCTCGCCATCCGCCCATTGCAAATTTGCTAACCTCTGCCGGCCCTCGCAGTGCGTTAATACTTCTCCGTGCTTGTTTGTTCTAATGCCCTGCCAACCCTAAACGACCTCGACGCAACTCCTCCGCCCGACACCACCGTCAAGCCGACCGGATGCCTTACACTCCGCCCTCCCAGCGGTCTCCTGCCTCCTCCAAGTCAAACAGCCCTATCCTCAGCCGCTCCCATTCATACAGCGAGGCGTGCTTGAGCCCTCAGTCGAGCAGTGCTGCTCACCGACCCGTTCTTCCCCACTCTTCCACGTCGTACTTGAGCAAGCACCGCCGCACACCGTCAATATCCCAATCCACCCAGCAAGATGGATCCAAGGGCTCGGTGACATCTACAAACGGTAGTGCTCACCACGTCACCCCGCCGTCGATGAAGCTGTTGATACCCGTAGGTGCTGAGTCCACGCCCCCAGACTCTGTGCAAAATTCCGACGACGAGGATCGGGGTCGACAATCTGGAAAAATTGCCGAGCTGCAGGAGGCCCTGCAATCTATCGAGCTCAAGCGCGGCCACTCCCCTGAGAGACATGTCGACGGCACCGCCTCGGCCCCCCACGAGTCAGCCAAACTCACCGGTCCGACCAGGCCGGCCCTCACCCCGGAGGCTCGGAAGATCTCGCATTCTAGATCCTCGAGCGAAATCCAGCTCTCCAGCCATGCCACCAACCTGACCGGGTCCCCCATCCACACGTCGGACGAGAGCGAGGATGAGGGCCTGACGATGAAGCCCCCGCTTCTCCGCAAGAAGTCGGGCGAGCTGGTCAAGCCCGCACTCCGGCCCTCGTCCCGGAACCGGCGCCGGCCTTCCAGCATGCCTGGCACGCCCTCCTTCTCCAAAGCAGTGCACTTCAACGACGACATCGAACAGGTCCGCCACTTTCTGCAGGTTGACCGCCCCATTGCTGTCAGTGCGGGTTCATCGCCGGTCGAGACGTACGACAGCGAGACAGAATACCCGTTCGGTTACGATGACGGGAACGGCTATGCCTCGTCGCGCCGCGCGCGGGTCGAGTGGGAGCTCCGGATGGCCAACTTTCCCAGGGACACCTTCGAGCGAAAGGCCCTGCCCGTGCGTGTCGAGAAGATCGCTTTGTCGCCTGATAGCTCCACCCTTGTGGGCACGGTCGCCGTCGCGAACCTCGCGTTCCACAAAGCGGTTGTCGCCCGCTTTACCCTGGATTACTGGAAGACCACGTCTGAGGTGGCTGCCGAGTTCAGCGACGACGTGCGTCGGCGACAGGCCCACGACGGATGCGACCGCTTCGTTTTCAACATCAAGCTGGCCGACCAGGCGAACCTTGAGTCGAAGACGATGCTGCTCTGCGTGCGTTACAACGTAAACGGACAGGAATTCTGGGACAACAACAACGCGATGAACTTCCAAGTCGATTTCATCAAGAAGGTGCAGCCCAAGAACGGGAGGGGCAAGCAGGGGTCTGCTGGCACGCTCGGAGCGATACCACGTAGCAGGCATTCCCCACCTGCGGCCCGACCACGGTCCATGTCCGCCCTTGACGACGACTTCAGCAGAGACAATTTCGAGTCGAAGTACACGTTCGGCTCGCGCAACTCGAGCACGAGCGATGCGCTGCAGCCTCCAATCAGGCTGAAGAGCAAGAGCAAGCCTCAAAAGGGCAACCTGTTCCCCGACCAGCCAAGTCGGAACTCTTCCCCGAGCTCGCAGGCGTTCTCCACCCGTTACGATTTCTCGGCCTCGCTGTCCGCCGCGCTGTCCAGCGCGCAGACCGCTCTTGGTGACCGCAGTGGAATCAAGAGACCCAACAAGCCCCGGAACCATGACTACTTCAGCTTGCAAGGCGAAGCTCCCTCGGCGACTGGGTTTACCGCTCCCCGACCGGATCAGTTGTCATCCGAAAAACCGGATTTGAAGTCGGCGGAATACAACGAGCTGATCCAAAAGTATTGTTTCGTACGTCCTCCCGTCCAGGCTGGCCACTTGAACCATGGACACTGACAACCAATGCAGTTCGGATCCGGACGGGGCAGTCCTCAGGTTTCCAGTCCTAAGCCGGCCATTGCGACCGACGGAGCTCGCGACATCGAATCCGACGGCAGCACGGCCAGCCTTCAGGATTCTGGTTCTAACAGCCCGAGCCCCGCAAAGGAGGTTCCATCGTCAATGGACGGCGCCGTGGACCAGAGAAGTCCGGCCCGCGCCGCGAGCCCTTTTTTATCTAGGTCGGCGTCACCCGGACCTGTGACAGGGTCCGACTTTGGCGATCGCACGACGCCTCCTGTTTCCTTCGGCTATCCGTACAACATGCATGGAGGTATCTCTTTCGAGACGCACGCTCCCAAGGCGATACTCGGTTAGCAACCACAGTGAGTGGTTGTGACGGGCAGCGCTTCCCCGGCACGCCTCGGTAGGAGCGACCTTACGAATTTCTTTTCGGTCACGATCACGCTGTTACGACCTTTACTGAGTATGACACGACGGACGGATGGGAGAGCTTACCGCTTAGCTGCGTATGGCAGACCGAAAGTTCAAGTGTCCTTCCCTTCGAGGCCCAAACACGACGCTGGTACATTCCCGACTTCGATGGTGGCGGTGGAGGTGACCTTTGGTGGATCATCATTCTTACTCTTGTTTTACTGCCGGTGCATGCATTCTGGAAATTGCGCTTCTTCATTCTGCATTTCGACTAGGACGGTCTTCTGCACACGACGGCGTTTTAATGGGTCTGGGTTGGTTTCTCTTTGCATTTCCTTACGTTTTTAATAGACAGGCTGTAACTCAGTGGCTTTGTCTGAGGTCCTCGGGCTCTCCGCCCCGACGGTGCGACTCGGTTGGAACGCTCTCGTTATGTTTTTTGGCGGTTTTTTCCCGGGGGCTATGGTCTAAAAGTTGCGTCTTGGTCGGTCTTGCTTTTGTCGGTTTTTTTTTTTTCGTTTCTGCCGAGGGCGTTCTCTCCTCTTTCCACTTCGTTTAGCGCGGCCGACAGGGCAATAAGCAGCATTGAGCGATCGCTTGGCGGAAGTTGATGAGATTGTTTTCGATGGTATGGTTCGGGCGGGTGTCTTTCTTGGGTGTTGGGCGGGGTGTTGCGCTGGGAAAACACGGGCAAGCGTAGAAAAGGCACACGAAAATCGAAAAACATTCGAATACACTCTGTGACTGCTCTCGAGTTATTTGCGAAGCGTTGAGTGCGTGGGCCGCGAGTTTAATAAGATGACCAGGACTGGCTCTGAGCTTACTTACCGTGACTTTTCGCACCTCGGGAGCTCGTCGCTAGGTGCAACTTGCCCGAGACCCTGCCCGCACGCGTCAGCCACCACCGCAGCCGCCCGCAACCCTCCAAGCTCCCTCGCACAATGGCGTCCTCCCCCGCCGCGGCGTCGACGCCGCAGTTCGACCTCACGACCGTCCTCTCGCTCCTCGGCACCGTCGCCGTCCTCGCGACCGCATACACGCTCTCGCTGCGCGTCCTCCCGCGCAAGAGCCCCATCAAAGCGCGCATCCTCTTCGTCTGGCACCTCTTCGACGCGCTGATCCACTTCATCTTCGAAGGCTCCTTCCTCTGGAACTGCTTCTTCGTGCACTGGGCCCCTCCGCCCGTCCCCGCGCCGCTCTCGCCCTACTCCGTCGCCGCCGCCGCCGCCAGCAGCCTCACCACGACGCCCGCGCCCGCACCCAGCCCGACCTCCTTCCTCATCCTCACCCCGCCGGACGTATACTTCTTGGGCAGGAACGACACGCTTTTCGGGGCGGCGTATGGGGCCGGCCCGTTCAGTAAGCTGTGGCAGGAGTATGCGAAGGCGGATCGGCGTTGGGGCGGCGCGGATCTGACGGTTGTGAGCTTGGAGCTGTTGACGGTGTTTATCGGTGGGCCGTTGGCGCTGTGGTGCGCGGAGATGGTGAGGAGGGGGGAGTGGTATGCGGGGAGGCAGGGGATGGAGGGGAGGAAGTGGTTTTGGATGGTGGTGTTGGCGACGGGGGAGTTGTATGGTGGTGAGTCTTTTCCTCGATTTTCTTCTTGTCTTCGTTTTCATTTGTGGGGGGGGTTTCTTTCAAGGTGCGTCTCTTTGCGTGAAGCAATGCGTAAGAGAAGAGGTTTGGAGAAGGTTCAAGCACTTGGAAGGAAAGAAAAAAGCATATTTTAGTTTTGTTTTTGCTCGTTTACGGGTTTCCCTCCGTTTCAGGAAAGAACAGGACCTAATTGGGGTTTTCGGAGAAATGTGGGGAATGTTTTGGATGACTTGCATGTGGTATGCATGGTGGGAATGCATGGCTGACGTGGTGGTGATGCTTACGCTTTAGGCTTCATGACTTTTGCGCCCGAGTGGCTCTCCGGCTCGCCCAACCTCGATACGTCCAACTTCATGTTCAAGTAAGTCACCACGCCGTCATAGATCTTCGAAAAGCCTTCCTCCTATTAATTCCGGCTTGGCATTTTCCAAACTGCAATTGCTGCCCGCTGACATGAATCTGCAGATGGGTCTACCTCTTCTTCTTCAACATGCTCTGGGTCTGGTTCCCGTTATGGATCATGTACGAGGCCTATCAGGGTATCACCAGCGCGCTGTCGCAGAAGGAGGTGGTCAATGTCATCAGCTACCTTGAGAAGAAGGCAGATTAAGCAGTTCTCACTACAATTGAGGCTTCCAAGGATATCACTGTATCATTACGTTGAATATCGGCGGTCACGGAATGGACAATGATTGGGGGATGAAAAAGGACATTGTAGTATTTCCCTCACTTCCGTGTAGTAGGGGACAAGCAAGCGGACACACCGTCCAGGTATTAAATTTTCGAACGATCAAAGGCTGACTCTTCGCGAGCTCTCCCCTGTATGTATATGTCTCAACACCAAATGAAGACCCCCACCTGTAGTGTGTAGTATGTGTAATGGTGGAGTCGATGTCTGCAAAGCAAAGGTGTTCTCCGCTCGCTCATGCTGGTAGGGAAAGGAAAATTTATCATGAAGGGGGATTAGGGAATATCACGTCCCAGTGAACGTTCAAACCACCGCTTGTCTGTTCTATTCCACAGCTAAGAGATGGTAAACCATTAGTCTTGGTGACCTAAGTTCCTGAATCAGTTGGGCTTTCTGATTCTCTGCTTCCGCTCGACAGCCACGTGTGGTGTCCGACACCATCTCACTCAACATCGATTGTTCTACCTATTCAAGGAAACAGCCGCCCTACAAATCATCTTGTGGCAGGAGAGCCTAGGTCGAAACTTAGGAACATAATTCTTTATGTCTCACGTTTCTGTTCAAAAAACGTAGTGTTATTTTCCGCTCACTACGGTCATGCCGAACAATTCTTTTAGATACTGATTATCAGCAAGGAACCATTTTGATCACTTCTAACATAATATATTGACAGTACGCCTCAGAATCGTGGCATTTCCCTGGTGGACAAAGCCAGAACGACGCGAAGCTCAAAGAGACGAGTATTACTTGATGTTTGTCTCCCTTACCGAGCCGGAGAAAGGAGTGGAGAGAATTCATGTCCTAGGATTTCCCAAGCTCGACCAGAAAAATACAACCACAATCGGCATCTTTGGGGCTTTTTGTGACTGTAGTGGATGTTTCAACTTTGGTTTTGGATATCGACGGTGGTAGCCGGAACTGATAATGGCTCGCATGCGCAGGCGACTCTTCAAAGGAACTTATGGAGGTACCCACCCACAACGTGAAAAAAGTCAATACGTATATGTAGTCTTTGAGTTGTACGTGAAAGTAAAAAGAACTTGCCATAGTAAAATGCTCAATCTAGCCATTTACCACCAAAATCTAAGGTTAGCCGAGTTATCATTATTAGTAATGAGTTTGCTCTTCTCAATTAAAACTGAACGAAGTATTCCACCTCCATAACTAATCATTCACCACGTCAAGAGTTGTATCACTAATTCTTGTATCGTGATACAACATACATGCTTTTCACTTCGTGGGTATGAAGGCTGCAACTGCGGATTTGACACTTTTAATATAAATATTATGAATCGTCAAACGATCTTCATGGGATCTCACCGCAGAAGTATCGTTGAACATACTTTCCTATTGAACGTTCCAATGCACCGGCCCCTTTCCCAGTTATCCATTTACTCTATTCATAAATACTTCTTTTTCACTTCGAAAGTTTGAAGTGGTGAACTCCACAGAACCATGTCGAAGAACAAAATTTCGTATTAGGTATCTGGTCTAGAAAACTGCTAAAGATGCTGAGATAGAGGACGGCGTCGACGGGGTGACAATTCGCATCCCAGTGGCAATCCCAGTGCGCTGACTCATGACCACTTTCTTTAGCTCAACGTCTTCGATAATTCTAGACATTCTTTAAACTCGACTGCCATAACAACCCCTTAAACTTGCAGCTAAAGCCTACTGCCCACTGTGATGCCTACGCCTACAAGCCTAGAAAATGGTTTCCGTTGTAAAGAGCTGGTCTTATACCTCTGCGCTACGCCACGCAGTCCCCCTTTAGGGCAAAGGAATGGTTGGTTATGAATCCTGAATAAGGACTCATACGGCATGGCCATACATATACTATGTGTATGACACTCGGATTCATGAGGTCGGATTTCACGTGTTACCCAATATGCAGTTCTGAGTTCAGTGGTCATTTAACACGTTGGACAGTGCTTGAGACAACCCACAACTTTATTGGCACATACCATAGTCCACTGCAATTAAGTCTGACCGGTACGAATAGGGTTGGCTCGGCAGGCTAAGCGATGCGGGTATTGGGGGCCTTGCTGAACTAGTAGATGTGTTAGGTTTCAGTCAGCCGCATGGTTCCTCATTTGTCGTGCCTCAAGCATCCATGAGAATCTCCTGTCTCACATATTTTTCTAATTCCTGCATCCGCCAAGACCGTTGGACAGACCAGACTAGCTACCCGTAACTCGTTCTTACCATTCTTCTGCACCATTGCCGTCTCGTCTCAAGCGGATTCCAAGCGCCAAAAGGTCAGCTGATCATGGCACAGCTCTATGCAACATGCCACGCGATCATCCTAAGGCTCCTGAGCCGGCCTCTCACATAATTGCCGACGGTTGATTGGGCAACCCAGCCTCCGAGCGCGGCACCAAGTTCCAGGGGAGACGTGGCGCCCCCTTTTGGAAGCAGCCGACGTCACCTTCCAGCGCGGACTTACTGCAACGGGAAATGTTGATGCTTCTCCACAGCTGAGACATCCCTGCAGCGTGCGGAGTATCGGGTCACTTGATCGACGCGTGCTAAATCCGACATTCAACCCGACTGCGGCCCGAGCGAAAGTCAGATCTCACAGGAGTGCATTCTGTTGAACAGAGAGCTAAATCCGACATTTACAGTTTTCGGAGGTGAGAAAATGCGATGGCGCGGCGAGGCAGCTGCGGAGACCGCCAAAAAACATCCTAACCCCGCATCAAGGATCATTAGTCTCGTCAGCCACAAAATTTCCGTCCCCGCAATGCTGGCACGGCAATTCTGCAAGTCCGCACACGCAGAGCTCCCTTCGGCAGCAGCGGTACTTCTCACAGTGCGCGTTAGAGGCCTTTGATACTGTCGGACTAGAGGGGAGGTCTGAGACGTGCACATATTTCCGCATTCGGCTAGCGGGTCTTAGTGAGATCGCATAGTATGCGGACCACCGCGTGCTCCTGCAACGGATCTCCAACCAAATATTGCCGGCAGCAATGCTTTCGGCCCCTAAAACTGGCGCCCGCCGGTGGTACGTATCTCAGCTGACAGCCACGCACTCTCCGGCAGGATTTAGAGTTCGACTAGCACCGGGCCCTAATTTGCATCCCGCTCAACTGCCGCCCACTGCCGCGACAAGGCTAAATCCGACAAATCCGCCTTCAAATCTGGGGTAAGTATCCTGGGGGTGTCTATTATTGGGTTATCAAAGCGCTCTGCTGGGCCGAGCAAATCCGTGGCAAGGCATTACAAGATGGGGCGTGGGTATATGATCCACCGTTCCCCACCCGCTCAGCAGATCGTCGTGGACAAAGCTGTGGGGACAAGGTTAGGGATATCCCTCAAGAGCTTCTCCGAGCCTCCCTTTTCCGCAGCTACTTATACCAAGAGAGATTCAACATCTCTCTGACACTCGCCACTTCACCGTGTCTTTGGAGCTCCGAGCCACTGCCTAACATGGAGCTCAACCTCGATCACTCCTCTGGATCCGGAATCCAAGCCGGATTGGCATTCCTGCGATCCAATCCCATCTACATCTTCTGCATCCTCCTCCTTTTCATCGTCCTCCGCTTCCTAAAGAACCGCTATGCCTCCCCCCTACGGCACTATCCAGGACCATTCCTAGCCTCAGGCACCCGGCTGTGGAATCTATGGATCACCTGGCAAACGCACCAAGAAACCGTCTACATCAACCTCCACAAGAAATACGGTCCGTCAACCCCATCCGGTCCTTCCGCAGCAGCAGCAGCAGCACCACCACCACCACCACCACCTCCTCCTCCTCCTCCTCCTCCTGAACCCCCAACCTCCCCCTCCTCCCCCCTCCCACACCACCACACCAACTGACCCCACCCCAAACACAGGCCCCATCGTCCGCGTCACCCCCACCACCCTCTCCTTCTCCCGCCCCGCCGCCGCCCGCTCGATCCTCAGCGCCGGCAAGGGGTTCCACAAAACGCGCTTCTACGCCGTCTTCCCGCCCGCCTCCAACCCGGACATCTTCACCGAGATCCGCGAGACCGTGCACGCGGCCAAGAAGCGCGTAGCCGGTGCTACTTATAGTATGGCTGCGATGCAGGGGATGGCGGTGGGTTGTGTTGCGGAGACGATTGGGCTGTTGATGGGGAGGTTGGAGGGGTTTGCTGTGGGGGGGCAGGAGGTGGATTTGGGGGATTGGTTGCATTATTTTGCGTTTGATGTGTTGGGGGAGGTGGCGTTTAGTAAGAGGTGGGGGTTTTTGGAGAAGGGGGTGGATGTGGAGGGGTGTATTCGGGCGATTGATAAGAGTCAGCAGTATAACGGGACGGTGGGGCAACTGCCGCTGCTGGATGGGTTGTTGAGGAATAATCCGGTGTGGAGGCTGTATCAGAGGGTTAATAAGGCGGCTCAGCCGCTTGTGACGCGCATTGCGCTGGAGGAGATGCGGAAGAGGAGGAGTGGGGAGGTGAAGGTCGAGCGGAAGGATCTGCTCGGGCAGCTGCTGAAGGCGAACGAAGCGTTCCCGGATAAGTTTGGAGAGGGCGACGTCTTTGCCGTCACTCACGGCGCCATGTAAGTGTGCCTCAACCTTCCAGGTGCTTGCTTCAGCCGGCTGACTGCAACTCCCAGCTTCGCCGGCTCCGACTCCACCGCCTCAACCATGCAGTCCTTCGTCCATCACATCCTCAAAGACCGCCGCATCTACCACAAGATCGTCGCCGAGATCGACGAGGCCACCAAAGCCGGCCAGCTCTCGCGACTCGTCCAGTTCAACGAGGCGCAGCAGCTGCCCTACTTCCAAGCCGCGCTCAAGGAAGCCATGCGCGTCCGTCCCGCCGTCGGCCTGGCAATGGCTCGTTCGGTGCCTCCCGGCGGCGCCGAGATCGACGGCACGAGGTATCCGGGGGGCACGGCCCTCAATGTTAATGCGTGGGCGGTGCACAGGGATCGCGAGGTTTTTGGTGAGGATGCGGAGGTGTATCGGCCGGAGAGGTGGTTGGAGGATGCGGAGAGGGCGAGGTTGATGGATAGGCATATGATTCAGGTGAGTTGAATGACAAGTCAAAAGGGAATCCGGTTGCAGATTTTACTGACGCAGAAGACAGTTCGGCGGCGGTTCCCACGTTTGTATTGGCCGCAACCTTGCGTTGTTGGAAATGAACATGGTTTTGCCCATGTTATTGCGGGATTATGCTCTGGAGCTGGTTTACCCGGATCGCGAGCTGGACTTTCACACTTACTTCTTTGTCGTTCAGAAGGGATTGAATGTAAGAATTTCGAAGAGAGCGTAAAGCGGTGGTCCTATCTGGAACATGTCCTCTGTTCAATCTCGGAGCTCTTAAGTAGGCGTAATGGAGTGTATTGTCACTACCATAGATCAATATCGAGGGAAGTTCTGTTCCCCGATTGCTTCGGAGTCGAAGATATTTTGAATACCTATACAAACAGTGGAGAAATAGTTAATAGCCGTAAATCGAAATCCCAATATGTAGACATGTCAATGGTAGGCCTACTGACCATTTCAAGGCCAACGCTTACCATGCCTGAACTGTCGCGGATTCATCAACCAGAGCAAAGCCTACCTATATATCCTAAAAAGAAAATCTCGTCGTATCAAAGTCATGACGTCTGTACCCACATTCATTCACATCATCACACTCATTAGCCAGCCCATCGACCCTTCCATCCATCCCGCCTTTCCCCTCCCAAATGCAAGCAATCCCAACCAAAACCTAATCCCCCATCGATTTCCCTTCCAATACCATGCATCCATTCCACCCAGTCCCACACCCGTTCAGAACCCCCCCACAATCTCATATCATCTTTCTCCCCCCCCTTTTCGACCAACCCTTCCACCCACCAAACCCCACCCTCACAAAACCCTAACATAATTCCCCGGAAAAAGGCCCTTCCGCCCAGCATAGCACCCCCAAAACCAATCCCCATTGATATCCTCAGCCTCTCCGATCTCCGCGCCTTTCGGAAACATCAGCTCGTCCGACACGTCGTCGGCCGGCCAATAGCTCCACAGCGCCGCGGCGTGCAGGCCGATGCCACCGTCGGGGGGGAATTTCTTTTTGAGGACGAGGCCGGCGCCGCCGCTGCCGCCACCACTGCTGCTGATGGTAGTAGTACCGCCGATGGAAGACGGGGGTCCTGCTGGTCCTGAGGTGGGGGCGGATGCGGGGAGTGGTGGTGCTGCTGATGATGAACCAGGGGGCGCTGGCGGCGGCGGTGGTAGTGCTGCTGCTGCTGCTGCTGCAGTGGCAGAGGCTCCTGATGATGATGACGATGAGGGGGGTTTGCTCCCGTTAACACCTGCGGTTGTGGTTGCGGTGGTGGAGGAGGCTGAGGAGCTGGCCCCAGCATTAGCATTACCGCCGCCAACAACACCGTCCCTCGACGTCGACGAGACCGACGCGCCCGAGTTCGACCTCACCAGCGCCGCCGTGCCCGCCCGCGCCCTCGCCTTCCTGATCGTGCCGTCCGTGTCGCGCCAGCGCCAAGCAGCGTGTGAGCTCCCGTCGACCGGGCTCGTCGCGCCCGCGGCCGCGGGATCGAAATCCGGAGCGGCGGCGGTAGTAGTCCACGTGGTCGCGGAACACGTGTCGATCGAGCCGGAGGTTGAGGCGTTTTTGCTGGCGCCGTCGTCTTTCAGGGCTAGGCCGCCGACCAGATCTCGGGTTACGATGCGACGCTGACCGACTTCTCTGTCCTCGAAGCCGACGACTATCATGCGATGGCCGCGGAGGCAGCGGCGCCAGCCGTTGTGGCCATTTTCGGGGGCGATGCGGCCCGAGGTGACGAGATTGTGGTAACAGGCGATGCAGATATCGGAGTTGCCGGCGTTGCATTTTTGGCAGTGGAAGCGGGTGTGCGAGGGCGGGATTGGGTATGTACAAATGTCGCAGAGGGTGCTGAAAGTAAGGGGGCGGAAAAGGAGACCTGCAAGTGTATGTGTGCCTGGCCCACGAATGAGAAAAGCGGATTTGGGAGTAATGGGAGGCTGGGTGGAGTAAGGAAGAGCCGGGGATGAGGGCATCGAAGAGCTGTTGCTTCCAGAAGCGGTCGTAGAAGGCCTATGTTGGAGGGGAAGGAGAGGATGGGTGCAGTGCCGGCCCTGATTTACGCAGTCGTTACAAAAGCCCCAGGCCCCCTCGTTGCAAATATCGCATTTCCAGTAGCACCCGTTGGAAAAAGACAGGCAGATGTCGCAGAACACGCCTGACTGAAGTCGCTGAGACGGGTCCTCGTCGGTCAAGAGGGTATCACCACTGCCAGAGCTCACTGGGTCCTTCCGTGATCTGATGTAACGGTGGCCAGAAAGAATGTGCGGATGCTCGTGTCCAGGAGGGTACCCGCCGGCGGGAGCTCTGCGCTCGTATCTCGGCCACGCCGCAGCACCAAAGCCGTACCAATGCAGACAGCCTCTTCCCGTCCGGTAGCACCGCAAACACAGATTGTAATTGCCGTCATGGCATTTTCTGCAGTTATAGTGCAGATCATGTTCGATGTGCTGCCTGCCGCAGCGGTTGCACGAGATTGAGGGCTCGGGATACATTGCAGGTCGTGACCCAGAGGCGCCAGAGGACGAGGACGGCCTTGCGTTTAGATTGCCAGAATCAGAACTATTATGCCGTCTGACCGACAGAGGCGCAACATGATTTGAAGCGGGGTGCCGCGAAGACGGACCAGGGAACTGTCGAAGACTTGCGTGAGCTTCAGTGACAGCGGCTGGGGTGTTCAGAGGCGGACTGCCCATCATCTCCGCCGTGAAAACGGCCCTCCTGGGCGAGTTTTCAGTAGAATTCGCTGCGTGTTGCCTACTAAGTAAGACATCTGAAGCACGGGCATGCCTTTCGGGATCAGTCACCCTGCGGTCATAGTGCGGCGGCCGCTGTCTCTCCGCCGCCGCAGCTTCTTGATTAGTCTGCGGGCGGTTGGTCAAGTCTGTGGCAGAACGAGCTGCGGGCCGGGTTGAGTCAATTGACAAGCCTCTTGGGTTATGGCGACGAGAAGATCGTTCGCCGTCCTGGCTTGACGACCGTCTGTGATGGGTCCTGGCTCCGTCATTGGCAGCCTCAAACAGATGCGGCCTTGACACCGGGGGTCGAGAATGCGATTGCGATTGCGATTGCGATTGCGATTGGGACTGCGACTGCGATGCTTGCTGAACTGCCTCCTGAGTGGCACTCTCCGCCCGAGCGCGTGGTCTCCTCTGAGGCCGCTCCCCCTCCTGCGGCTGACGCGCTGCCGAATTCGTGCTGGCGCTGCGAGACCGCTCGTGCCTGGCTCTCGCCCTTGCTCGCTCCCGCTCTCTCTGGCGGCGGCGGAAAACCGCCGCAATCCTCTCGGTGATCTCCTCCTCCTGGGAAACGTCGATATTGTCCAGATCAATGCCGTCCAGCAAACCCTCTTCCCTGATCTGGCGCATAATCTCCTCTTCCATTTCCTGCGAGTCGAAGTCGGACGAGCTCAGAAGAGAGCGCAGACTGGCCTGGTGCTCGATGACGCGTGGAGGGCGGGGCGAGGTCGAGCGGCTACCCACAGCGTCCGGCTGCGCATTCCTCGACGCGGCCGAGGCGTCGCGGGGTCTGCGGCGGCGGTCATCGCGCTCGCGGCTGCGGTCCCTGCGGCGGTGCTCGCGGCCGGGGGGGCTGAGGGTGTCGCTGCCGCTGCCGCTGCTCACGCCCACGCCCACGCCCACCTCCTGCAGGCTCAGCTGGCGCACCTCCTCGAGCATCCTGCGGTCGTCCTCGTCGTCGTCGTCACGGCGGCGGCGGCGCAGCTTGGGCAGCACGTTGTCGCCGGGCTTGTAGACCTTGCGCATGTCCTCCTTCTCCTGGTCGGACTTGCCGCGGGTGGGGTTCGCGTGCAGGAACATGTCGAGGAGGGTGGTGACGGTGGCATTGGGCTGGGTGGCGCGCACCGAGGCGCGGCAGGACGGGCAGGTGTAGGGGTGGGCGGTGGTGGCGCTCTGGGCCTGCCAGGAGAACCATTCCTTCAGACAGGCGCCGCAGAAGGTGTGCAGGCAGTCGAGCAGGGTCAGCGGCTGGTAGAGCACGTCGGTACAGATCTGCGGCGGCGGTCAGCGGCGCGGGATGAGGAAGCTGGGGGATCCGCCGGCCGTGCGGCGCACTCACCGAGCACGACAGCTCCTTCTCCAGGTCCATCAGCGGGGCGTTCTGCGCAGGTCCGGGCATGGCGGGGGGTGCGCGCGGCCGGCGCAGCGGGCAGCGGGCGGGTGCTGGGAAGTCTGGTCGGACACGGGGAGCAGCGAGGCGCGAGGAGCACAAGCGCAGTCAGCGGTGTAGCGCGCCATTCGCTGTGCGCTTGGCGGGTTGGGGAGCTGCGCGGCTGCGGACACTGAGCGGCCGCCTCTGCTCCACCGCTGTGCTGGCGGATGCACACGACGATCGACCTGGGCGAGCGCTGGGCGCGGCGAGGGCCAGCGTGCGCGACAAGCCGTCCGACGTCGTCAGAAGGCGCTGGAGCTCGCGCTGTTGCGACCCCCGTGGCGCGCCCCAGCTACCCAGCAGCCGCGCTGCACCACTCACGACGCGCCGCGCGCCGCGAACCGTCCATCCTCAAACACGCGCGCCTCCGCCAGCGCGACCCACGCACTGCTGGTCCGCGTGCCTCTGCCAGCCGTCGACCGGGTTCATCCCGGCCGGCTTCCGCTGTCTGGGTCAGGGCCGGACCCGCTAGCTTTAGCATCAGTCCAGCGCTGGTTCTCGCGCAGAGCCCTGGTTCCTCTCGCCGGCCAATCACATGTCTCGTGCTCTATACAGCACCAGAGCCGCGACGACGTCTTCAATTGTCCGTGCTTCTCCGCAATGACACGCCGCCATCTCAGCATGACGTCTCGCTATTGGGACCCTGGAGAATAGGCCCGGCCAGGGGTGTGCATCCAGCAACCACTTCCCCTTTCGGCCTCCTCTCCAATACTTCATTAATCATGCCCGCCAGGTTCCGAGCTTGCCGCTCACCATGCGTTTCCGAACTGTAGCACATCAAAGCCTGACTGGAACCATCCTCGTCGTCGCGGTTGCACTTCCTACATAGTTTGATTGCTGGAAATAACCTCTTCTACATCCTGCGCACAAGGAAACTGGCATGGGGCGACCTCCTTACGGAAGACAGCTTCCAGTCACTAGCAGCTACTCAGATAGTCTTTCGGACCGTCCTGGACGATCCTCAATTCATCATCTTCGGCTCCTCCATTGTCCCCCAGCAGGAACTGCGCTACACCTTTAAGCACAAATGCTGATGGCGCACTGCTCGACATCATTGAAGGATGATATGCATTATCAGCACCTTGAGTCACTATCCAAGAGAACTGGCCGGATCACTGCCCTGCTATCATGAACCGAATGGACACATAGTGACGTGACGGCGGTGCTACCCAGTGTCCTCCAGCAAAGCGCACTATTCCCAACGGCACACCAAAGGAAACTGACCATCTCAAGTCCAAATCACTCAAGGCAGCCATTACAACATTTATCGAGCCGAAAAGTAAAACTCCCATCCTCAGACCGCTCTCTTCCACCCAGCCTAGTGCCCATCACCCTTGGTATCATGCTGCCCATCACGCCCAAAACTCCGAACCCACAAAGCCCCCCCGAAGACCAAAAGCAAAAAAAGATAAGGAAAAAGACTCACGCCCTATACGGTTGCACCTCCCCACCCAAACCCTCCTCCATCTCTCCATCCCCATCCCCTTCACCTTCCCCCTTCTTCCTCCTCCTCGCAAAAGCCCCCTGCGCCTCATCCCCCAACCCCCTAAACGCCCTCCTCCCATTCGCCTTCAAAATCTCATACACCGTCTCCATACTCAGACTATACCCACTCTTCCGCCACCTCGCATTCAACCAGCTCGTCAGCGCATCGCTGCTCTGCCTGAAATCGCGCGTGTCCCACTCCTTCAGGATGACCTTGATGACGGGCCCATCCGGCGGCAGCATCTCCTCGGAGCGGGGGAAGGGGACGGCGTCGAGGGGCAGCGGTTTGGGACGGTCTGGGAAGACGGTTTCCCAGGCGGTTAGGAAGTGGAGGAGTTTGTGCTCGTGGTGGGCGCGGGCGGTGAGGCAGATGCCGAAGGGGCGGCCGTTGGAGCGGAGGGCGCCGAGGGGGGCGACGGCGATGGGGTATCCTGTGGGAGTTTTGTTGGTTGCTTTTTCGTGATGGTCGATGGAAGTGAAGTGTTTTTTTGCTTTCGTCAAAGGCCTTACCTGCTGCTGCTGCTAGCTCGCACAAGGCACTGTCGCCCGGCGCGGCCAGGACGTCGATGCCGTAGTAATCGAGCACGAGGTCGATCCCCTCCTTGCCTCCCAACCGCCGCAGTCCGGTCAAGTGGTCTTTGGCGACGCATTCAGGGGTGCTCTCGCTGAGCACGGCTATCAGGTCGTCTTGGTCGGGACAGGCTTTCGGAAGCTCGATGTCTGGGTGCTCCGCGTTGAACTCGATGAGCCCGGCCAACGAGCGGACTCTGCTTTCGTCGAGGTTGGCGAAGAACTCGGCGATGATTTGCTTGAATTCCTTGTCTGACGAGGACTGTTAGGAGCGAGAATAGTGAAGTGGTGACCGGGCATGAGGACTCGACTTACACGCCACAATCTCAAAGCTGCTCATCGGACCATTGTTCCTGAACACCTGCGGCGAGGGCGCTTGCACCGGATACGAGACGACGGCGCCATGATCCCTTATCCGCGAAATCGCCATCTCGTACATATTCATCATGTACTTCTCCGCATCAGCATTCAGTCTCGAAAAGTCCTTCCCCACCTTCCAAATCGCCGGATCCACAAACCCCACCCGCAGCCCATTCCACTGCTGCCGCACGGCGAACAACCGATACCTGTACGGCGTGCTCTCCAGCTCCTTCGCGACCGGCTCCATGAGCGCGTCCATCAACCACGTCAAGTCGGCCGCGCTCTTAGCCATGCCGCCGACGGCATCGAAGCTCCTGCTCAGCGCAAACACGCCATCCATCGGCACCTCGCCGACCGTCGGCTTGAGCGCGTACAGCGCCGCCCGATTCGCCGGAGTGATCAGGCTGCCGACGGTGTCGGTGCCGATGCTCAGCGGCGCGAAGCCGGCGGCGACGCTGACGGCGGAGCCCGCGCTGCTGCCACCCGGCGCGGTGTGGTCCCAGATGAGCACGCCCTTCTCGAGGCGGCGGGCGACGAAGGGGGACTGGGTCTGGCCGCCGACGGCGCTCCAGCCGGGCATCATCTCGGCGGACTTGAGGCCGCAGAGCTCGGTGAGGTTGGCCTTGCCGAGGACGATGAGGCCCTTGGCGACGAGGCGCTCGACGACGGTGGCGTTGCGGCGGGGTTTGGCGCCGACGAAGGCGTAGGAGCCGACGGTGGTGTCGATGAAGGAGAGGGAGTCGGTGGCGATGTTGTCCTTGACGACGATGGGGATGCCGTGGAGGGGCCCGCGCACCTTGCCGTCGCGCCGCTCGTCGTCCAGCCGCCGCGCGATGGCGAAGAGGTGGTAGCGCGGCGCGACGGAGATCATGGCACGCAGCTGGCGCCCTTTGCGGTTGTGCCGCTCGATCTGGGCGAGATACACGTCGACCAGCTCGACGCTAGTGAGGGCGCCAGTCCCCAGGAGGCGGGACAGCTCCGTGGCGGTGGCGGACAGCGTGTCGAAGGGGAAGCCGTCCATCGCGGCGGTATTGCGGGTCTTATTCCCGTTCTTATATGCTCGATTTCCAAAGCTCTTCTCTCGGCCGGCTGCGTGCCGTAGTCCCAGTGACGGGGAACAGGTCTCCTAATCAATCCGTTCGACAGTGCTGGCAGTGGGGAGACGTTCCGGAAGTCATCGCGACACTGAGCTCGCGGCTTGCACGCGTGAGTAAGGCGGGCAAACCACGGGGCAGCAAAGTTATAGCAGGGAAGCGGCAAGAATAAAATAGAGTCGTGGAAATGGCGATCTGAGCACCGATCGTCGACCACGAGCCGGAACGCGTGGTGACGAGATATATATACACGCTGGCGGCGGCCGCCAGTCGCCCCAGGCTGCAGCACGGAGGGTGGGCATAAGCACGCAGCTGGGAGTGCTTAATGAGAGACGAGCAGGCATACAGGCCCATCGGAACGCCGCCAGAGCGCAGCCGGCAGCAGCTGGCAGGCTCCACACCCAGACGCCCACGAGACACACAGCACGGCCGCGGGGGCAGCCAACGAGGGCGGCGGGCTGCGGCTGCCACATGCATGCAGGCTGTGACGCGCGCAGCCTCCGGGCTCTGAAACCCGGGGCGGCGCCGGCGTGGTGCGTGGATGGAGCTGTGTGCAGATGCGCCACGCCGCGGGCGTCCTGCTAATGCTACCCTGGCGTCTATATCTCGTGCATGGAAGCGAGTAGGTGCGTAACGGCCGCAGCTGCCGCGAGCGGCCTAGCGCTCGTGGCACAGGGCGACGATGACGAGAATAGCTCTGTGTCGGCGAGCTAGGGCCCGCGGCCCGGCTGCGAGAGGCGCGCGTCGCAGCAGAGCGACAGCGCAGCGCGGGCGGCGAGGCGTGTGTGGTGGCCGCGGCGGGCGGTGCGGTCGTCGTCCCGGCGTGGGATCCACGTGGATGGCGGCCATCCCTGCCGGCCCAGCGCCGGGCAGCCGCTTTCGACAGAGCCGGCGGCGAATCTGTTACGGAATGGGGTAGCATCGCCGCGCGGTGTTGGGCGGAGGGCGCAGGATTGGGGGGAAATAAACCGGGGAGCCCGCGGCCAAGGCGTGATGGATATTAAAGCGTCAGCCTTGTCACGTACATATCGGAGTTGCGGGCCATGGGCTGCAGTGGGCGCCGAAGCTTGGGGACGAGCCAAAGACGCCATCCCCGCCGCATTGCCGTGCCGCAAGTAAGCACGCCTCGAATCCGTGCGCGCGCCCTCGCGACAACCTCGCGCTGCACAGAGCTGATCGTCATTATGGCATCGCGATGGCGGGCCCGCGACGATCCGGAAAAAGCAACAAGGCTGCCAGCGTCAACGTGGTCTGGCAGACTGCTTTTTTGGGCTCCCATGGCTCACTCAGCTGCTGCTTCGTGCAAGGTCATTGCTGTCCAGCCAAAACGTCCGCAGCGCGGGTTGATCCTTTCACTCTCGGCCATGCGGGAGTCTCTAGCTCAAACAGTCTGGGAACACATGGCAAGGATGCGCCAGAGCTAATTCGAATCTCGAATTCCAGAACCTCTCGAAGGGCGACAGCGACGCGTCGGCGGCGATCGCCGTGATATCGTATTGCCAGCCGTGATGAGCTTATAGCCTAGAAATGATAATACGGCCAGTTAGTCTCTTGCTTTGTATCGTCGATGAAATGGGCGAAACCCTCAACTTGGGGGCAGCTCTTTGACCTCCAACAATACTGCCGTCGCCACTTGAAGAAAGCACCGCAATCTGCGCGAGTCGCCCTTTGTGCTACCCGACCTCAGCACGCTGGACGCCCCCCGTTCGCTTCCATTTACTGCTTTGCGCTCAGCCTTGCATCCCAGCCTCGTATCCCCGCTTACTTTCCACGCCGGGAATCAGTCTGGGCATCGTAAGAAGCTGTCGTTCGGAGAAGCAAAAAGCATGCGTGTGTCTCGGAGGCGCGGGTTCCTGCATACGCAGCTGCAGAGTGCAAATTCTGCGCGCGCCTGCATAAGCGCTCGGCCATGGAATCCTTCTGGAATGCCCTTCATGCGGTGGCAAACGGAGAGCAGACTCGAGAAATGACCGGCGGGTAGGTTCGAAGGGCGAGGCTATTGTGCAGTCAATGGCGAGCATTCGACATTGAACATAGGACGTGTATCAAAAGGCGGCTCGCCAAGAGCAGCCTCGGCACCTCTATAATTGACGCCCGAGCAATCTAAGGCGGATGCGCTATCTTTCTAGGAGAAACAACGAACAGTAAGAGAGCAATTGTGGCATTCTCTGGCGAGACTTGCCTGGTACTGTTGTACATGATCGAACCGTTCTACCGCCCGGCATCCAGCAGCAAATATCTAGCGAATGAAAGGGATGGCGACCGTCGTCCTAGCACGGTACTGGCGGTACTCGTCTCCAAAGAAACTGATCAAGAACTTCTCTTCGTCTGTATACTCGTTGCGTTAGCCGTCTTCTCCTCGCGTTTGTTGAATCTTGGCAGCTTCGAATATGGAGGCCGAAGGGGAATAGAAACAGACAGAACTTACGCATGATTCGGTGGCTGAAGAATCTCCACAAGACGCCCGCGTAAATCACGAAGCACACCACATTCCCGAGCATGAACTGTGTTCCCAAACCCCACCAGAAGAACCCGAAGTAGGCCGGGTGTCTCAGCCACGCATACACCCCCTCCGTCACCAAACTGTGGCCCTGATTCTTCCGGCTCTGCACGATATGGTTGAAATTCGTCCCAGCCTGCGCCATCGCCACGCTCCGCACCGCCTGGCCCAGCACAATCAACGCAATCCCCACCGCCGCGGTCAAGCCACCCGCCGCAACCCTGCCGTGCCACCCAGGAAAGAAGTAGCCGGTGACGAGGTGCTCCAGCAGCGCCGCCGAGTGCGCCATCTGGTACTCCTTGCCGTTGCTGAACAGGAAGCTCGCCGTCTTGGCCACGGGGGTGTTGTAGCGCGCCGTCGTCCAGAACTCGAGGAAGTGGAACACGGCCAGCGTGGCGACGAAGAAGGGCGCGCGCCACGCCGGGCTGCGCGACGCCAGCGCCAGGTACAGCGCGCCCGCCACGCCGAGCCCGAGCGCCTGGCCCAGCGCGAACGCGCGGAACCCGATGCCCGACAGCGAGCGCGGCTGCCCGGGGAGCAGGTCGCGCGCCGAGACGGCGAAACCGGGGACGCTGCTGCTGCTGGTGTTGTTACTGGCGAGAGGGGTAGGGACGGCGGTGCTGCTGCTGGCGGACGGGGTCGTGCCTGCGGTGCGCTCGTCTTTTTGCTCGCGCAGGCGGATCGCCTGGTCGACTTGCGGAGTCCATTCGCCGCGGCTGGCGGGGCGGTGGACGGGCCAGGATATCGAGGGGTCGGGCTTCGCGTGGTTTGCGCTGGCGGTGCTGGGGGCAGCAGGGCCGTTGGCGGCGCCGTTCGGGGAGGCCGACATGGCAGAGGAGGTTGGGGAAGATGTGGTGCTGTGTGGGGTTTGTTTTTTTCGGCTGAGATGGTCGCTAACACGGTCTCAGGCGTCAGGGCGGAGGAAGATGCATAGCGAGCGAGCGGACACGGGGGCGGCGCTGGGGCAGAGCGGGAGGTGGTGCAAAGGAGGGCGCAGAACAATGGCAGCGGCTGGCGATAAGGTCAGAAGGGCCAGCACAAAGCCACGCCGGCGGCCGATGACGACGCCGCAACCGGCCACGCACCGGGGCCCCGGCCGGGCGGTGAGTGAGCCGCGGGGACGTTGACTGTCGATCCAGCGTCATCCCCGCACCTCACTCCCCGATCCTCACGCCCCCGAACTGCTCCTCGTAGGCACACACGCAGCTCCAATTGCCCGCCATGCGTATCGACGAGGTGGAAAACAAGCGCAAGATGCTCCGCGGCGAGCTGTACCACGCCTTCACGCCCGAGCTCACCGCCGCCCGGACACGCTGCCAGCACGCCTGCAAGCGCTACACCAACGCCGGCGAGGTTCCACGCAGACGCTTGGTCGAGCTGTGGAGGGAGTAAGTAGCCTCGCCTCGTATTTCGGCCATCAGCACCTCTCAACGCTGCTCCGCCCAGCCAATCCAGTTAATGCTCTATCCCGCTCCCCCGCAGTATCGTCGGCGACGAGACGCCCCTCCCCCCGCCCGCAGCCACCCCGGAAGAAGACGAGCGCCTCTTCGAAAACGACGCCTGGGTCGAGGGCCCCATCCACATCGACTACGGCTTCAACGTCCGCCTCGGCCAGAACGTCTACCTCAACTTCAACTGCACCATCCTGGACACCTGCCTGGTGACCATCGGCTCGCGCACCCTCGTCGGCCCCAACGTATCCTTCTACTCGGGCACCCACCCGCTCGACCCGCTCCTCCGCAATGGCACCCGCGGCCCCGAGCTGGGCAAGGAGATCCACGTCGGCGAGGATTGCTGGATCGGCGGGAACGTCACCATTCTGCCCGGCGTGACTATTGGGCGTGGCGCGACGGTTGGCGCTGGGAGTGTTGTTACGAAGGATGTGCCGCCGTTCCATGTCGCGGCGGGCAATCCGGCGAGGATTATTAGGAAGATTGAGACGATGATGGATCCGGAGCAGGCTGCTGCGGCGGCGGCGGCGCCTGCTTCGAGCGTGCCTGGAGGTATGATGACGGCGCAAGATGCAGTACGGTCGATGCAGATGACGAGTAGGAGCACTGATTCGCAGACGCAGGGTGCGGAGGTGGCTATGAAGGAGGACGCTGAGGACGCTGAGAGGAGCGACCCGGCCGAGGAAGAGAAGCTCTGGCGCTCATTTGCTGCAAGTGAGAAGAATGCTGCCGAAGCGGGTGCATTTGGGAAGAAGAGGAAGGAAAGTGGTGCATAAGCGGAGGAAGACCAACACGAGAAGAAGCAGTGGGCAGACGAGTGACTCGAAAAGTTACGCAAACTAGATTCGAGGCATGAGCTAAATAATGTCCGAAGACTACTCCGCTAGGGAGTTCACAAGTTTGAAGTACTAAACTCGCAATCTGACATTCTGTCATCTATGGATGCGAAAGTTCAAAGAGTGCACAAGCGAAACTCAGGTGAAGTGTGAGCAAGTGAAGAATCAGATAATTGTTTGTTTAGGTGCATTGCTACGGCGAATGTTATAGTTGCAACAGCAGGACTGGAATAATCATCAAGAACGACAACATGAAATAAAGAAGCAAAAACCACGAGAAGAAGAAAGCTACAAGTTGAAGGCCAGGTCTATGAGAGCAAAAGCTACACACAGCCCGGCCGTCCATATCCTTCCATTTGGAATGGAATACATGGACACGAACCCCGTCCACCCCGGCCGTTTAGCTGCTGGCCATTGGGCCTGCAGCTGAGCCGCCGTCGCTGAAGAAGAAAGGAAGAAGGTTTGGGGGCGAAGGCCGGAGCTTATATATTGGAGGCAGAGGGACCGTGCACTGTTAGTAGGGCGGTCACAAGGGCATATGCGGAGGGTGCATATGACTTGCCTTCGGCCACCTGTTTGTCTGGAGATGACTGTTTGCTGAGTAATCTTCTACATAGCGGGAGGCGCGGCTCTTGAAGGTTACATCGGGCTTCAACACGTGAAGTCCAGCTGGTGGTTGCACCGCGGAGCCCAATTAAGGTCACCTCAATGCCGACAACCTCAGCAAGCCTGCGCTCTTGCAATGGCGAAACAGCGACCGGCGCCAACGCAAAATTGGGACAGACTCCTCACGCCCAGGCCAGGGCTAGTGTGCCCGCAAAACGACTGCTGTGACATCTATGAACCACGTGAGACCGGTATAAAAGCCTTCCATTGGTGAACTTCAGGACATCGCAAGAGAGTCATGCCCCAAACCACTGGCTTGAGTGGGATTCAGCGATGAACCGCACTCGCAGAAAGATTGTAAAGGATAACCGCCGAGTGAGTGACTGGTGCTGTCTGTTTTCGACCCGGCTGAATTTCCTGCTATGGAGCCCCTCGTGCCTGAATCTAATGAAGGTCACGTCCTTCGTAACTTCTGATATCGCTTACAAAAGTCAGCATCTTCAGAGGTCGAAGCATTTCATCAAAGGAGGTTGCTAATGGACTTCATCATAGAGCTCCAGGGCTCGCAGATACCAAAGCCAGACAATACACAATCCTTCAAGCAACCACAAACTCCCAACCACATTCTCAACCTCACCCGCCGCTCCCACACACCCTTACCCAACGACACCCACACTCACAAACTCCCTCCCCTCCCACGTCCCCGGCCTCTCCCTCCCAACCCTCTCGCCCGTACTCCTCCACCCCTCCACACCCGCTCCGTCCCCAACACCCCTCCTCGTCGCATCCCACCTCAACAAAGCCAACCACACCGCATCCGCATTCCTCCTCTCAAACACCTCCCTCACCTCCCTCCTCTCCGCCACAACCGGCAACAGCAACTCCAGCACCTGCTCGAACTCCACCTCACCCACCTGCACCGTCTCGACGACCGTGACCAACAGCTCGACCAGCGCCTTCCGGATAATGCGGGCAGGGGCCGTCGTGTAATAAGGCTGGACCGGACCACCGCTTCGCGTGATAACCGGAGAAGACCCACCACCGATGCCGCCGCCGCCGCCACCACCACCACCACCGCTCTGCAGAAGAAGGGAAGAGCCAGAGTTGGGGTGTTTGGAGGCAGAAGAAGAGGTGGAGGATGAGGACGCCGCTTTACCCCCCGTCCGATACAACGCCACCAGCGACGGCCAAACCGCCTCAACTCGACTGCGCATAAAGTCGCCGGCATGCCTGCACATTGCGGCCATGACGTCGAGCGCGCCCGCGACGACGTAGGCCTCGGCGTCGTCTAGGCGGGGGACGAGGACGGGCCAGAGGGTGTTGACGAGGGGGAGGAAGGAGTTTTCGTGGCGGGCGAGGGCCGGGAAGGTGGTGTTGAGGAGGTCGAGGAGGGAGGTGCGGAGGGGTGCGGAGGAGGCGGTGAGGTAATGTTGGGTTAGTTGGGAGATGCTGAGGAGGAGGTTGTAGACTTTTGGGGCGGGGGGTGGGGGGTCGGGGGGAGTGGCTGCGGCCGCGGCGTCCTCCTCGGTCATTTCTTCGTCTTCTTGTTGTGCTGAGTTCTCGCTGTCGAGTTCCTCGATTCGGGGGGTCTTGTCTTTTGCGAGGTCTTTCCAGGGGCGCCTGGGCAGGACTTCGGTGATTTCGGTGTCTTCTGGGTTGTCTTGCTTTGCTTCGCGGCTCTGGATGTCTTTGAGGGTGTTGATGGTGTCGTCGATGGTGGTCATGTTACCACGGGCCTTGCTTTTACTCCCGTCTTCACCTTCTGTGATGGCCAGTTGTGGGGTCTTGACACCCTCTTCCGCAATGCCCTTCAAAACTGAGAAGAGGAGCTCCACCAATCTTGGATAGCCATGGAATGATTCCAAGGCAGCAAAGACGCTACCAACCAGGTCATCGAGGTAGGGGAGAAGTGTGGGTCCGGATAGCTTGATCATCATCAGAAGTACCTGCGGAGCCTGTGGAGAAATGTCGAATGTGTTGAGCTTCAGAGCTACGGCATTGACAAGGTAGTCGACGTTTTCGACAATCAAACTTCCAACATCCTTGTAATTGCATTCGGCGGCTATGATGTTGAGACACGTGATAGCGTGGGCGCGGAGATGGAGTACTGGAGATCCTACAAGGTGGACAATCGGATACAAAGCGTCCACAAGCTCTATGCGAAACTCATCTTTGAGAGTGTGCGCTTGGAGTGCAATGGTTTCAATGGCCAGCGCTTGGAGTCTCCAGTCTGATTGCGAATCCAAGGAAGAGTCTCGTAAGACGTCCAGAGAGAATGAATACAGCTCCTCCAAGAGCTCCTCCTTCAGCCCCACTGCCGTATCCCCAAGATCGAGGAAGTCTAGCATAGGGGCGTCATTCTCACTTGAAGACTTGAGAAGCTGGAGAGCGACCCAGAAGCTTGCAAGTTGGGGCGCTCCATTGCTGGAGGAGAGAGAGTCTACAAGCTCTCGTGCGGCGGTCAGAGAAGATTTTGACGAGCTGACGTGTTTGACTAATTGGCGCAGATCATGTATGATCTCCCTTTGAGTGCTGTTCTCATAGAATATCGGCTCGAAGTCCATAGAGGGCCCGCTTCTTGTGGGGAGCGTCAAGTCTAATGACACACCCAACCCCGTAGTAGGTGCAATCTCCTTCAACTTGGATTGTTCCAGTATACCTGTGGAGATGCTGTCGCGAAGATTTGATGCTACCGCTCGATCCACAAGATCTAAGTCCACTCCCTGTTCTGCTAATAATTCATACCCAGTAGAAATTTGCTGTACGACTCTGCGTTTTGCAGACTCGTCTGGACTCTGCATGATGCGTGGTAGCGAGACTACCCAGCTATGTATGCTTGATCTTAGTAGCTCTGCAAACCTCGAATCGGCCGCTAACACCTGTCGGATTGTAGTTTTCAGTCCACCCTGCTCGTCGGATCCGCATAGGACGATCATCGTCTCGATGATCATAGCCGCAGAGTCCTTAAGAGATTCACGGCAGTCCTCCAGAACGGTTAGGCAAAGGTCCAATAGCGCTCTTCTGACCTCGCTCCGGTCGTGTTGGCGGATGCGAATGATGTTGGCGAGAGCGAGCTTGACTTGAGCCGTTGTAGCCTTCAGCCATGACTGAGTAAGTTTATGCTCAGACTTGCTGGATGACTCTGCGGTTGGCGGTAAGCTTTTAGTCTGCTGATCGCTGAGTACGGCCTTGAAAAGATGTGCTAGGACTTCGAGGGAAATGCAGAGGACTTCATAAGAGCGGCGCTGCTTTGTCGATGGCGTCAGAACCTTGGCAAGGTTAGAGATGATTCCGGGAAGGAAGCTCGCCAAGGCCTCTCTATCTTTGAGTGCATTGCAAGCGGCTCTCAAAGCTTGCGCAGCGGCAAGCTGGACGGCATTAGAAGGTCCTTCAGTGACTCCTTCCAAGATGACAACAATAGCATGGCCCAAGGGAGGAATATTATCGGCCGCGGTCAGAGCCTTCTGGCCTTGCTCATCCTGGCCGTAGGTGATAAGTAGCTCTGACAGACAGCTGAAGGCAGCCGCCTGCAGCTCTTCGGAGACGGCTGCGGGCCTATTCTGTGCTTGGGGACCGCCGCTGATCAGGACCGGCAGGAGAATGAGGAGCTGGCGTGTTAACGCCGGGTCGACATTGACGCGCCACCCGGTCTGGAGCAGAATTGCCAGGCATTTTAGGGTGAGCTCCAAAGCAGCAACGGGGAGTTTTTGCTTCTCTCTGAGAACGTGAGACAGAGGAAAGAATACGTATTCAGCAAGCTTGTCGTTCAGAGCAAGGGGATGGCCGGCTGCTCCTTGCAGGGCAGCGAGAAGATTTCTTAGGGCCTCAACGACATCTTTGCTGTTGCCGTTGTGCGCGGCCACGCGCAGGACGGCCTGGCTGAGATTGACGCAGTGAGGTTTGAGCTGCACGAGAGGTCAGCCCGGGCACGGGACGCGCGGATGCGGGCGGAGGGCGACCGACTTGCTGGAAGATGAGGCTCCTGCGCTCCATGGTGCCTGCGGGAAACCAGACGGTGGTGGGCGAGCTCTGCAGCACGCGGCCCTCAGGTCGGCGAGGGAAGCAGACGGGAGCTCATGCGGCTTCACAGCCTGATGCACGCGGCTGGGAAGCTGTAGCTGGAGCGGCGGGGTTCTGCGCAGAGCTGGCGGCGCGGTGGCGCGAGGTGAAGCTGTGCTTGGCGCGTCGTCGGGGCGGCGGGCAGCGGCAGCGGCAGCGGGGCGGACAGCTCGGGCGAGTCGCGTCGCGGAAAGTCAGTCGCCGTCCCAAACGCGTACCACGGTCACGCAGCCAACCACGACCGCACCTCTCTCCCCGCCTGCATCCCGACGCGCATCGCCCCAATCCTCGAGCCTCCCCTTCCGCGCGCCCGCCCGACCCTCTGCCGCGCCGTCTCGCTTCCTTCACGCGCTTCGGCGCATCCCACCGCCTCCTGGAGACACCGCCATCATGCCCGGTACGCGCAGTCGCGCCAGCGCCGCACACGCTGCCCCCGCCGACCCCGACCCGCAGCACGAAAACGCCTCCGGCCTGGCCTTCAATGAGCCGCTGACATGGCGCGCCGGCAAGCCTATCCCCGTCGCCGAGCTGCTGCGCCGCCTGCAGGCCCTGTCGCAAGAGCTGCGGGGCCTCGAGCAGGAGGAGGCCGAGCGGGACGCTCTGCTGCCCGTCGCGAAGGAGCTGGCCTCGCAGAACCTGCTGTCGCATAAGGACCGCGGCGTACGCGCCTGGACTGCGTGCTGCGTCGTCGATATGTTTAGGCTCTGCGCGCCCGACGCTCCATACACCGCTTCGCAGCTCAAGGTGAGACGCGTGACGCTGGACAGGACGCGACAATCGCTGACCGGAGCCGTCTAGGACATCTTCATGCTATTTATCAACACGATATTCCGCGCGCTGTCCGACCCCTCGGATCCTTACAACAGCCAGCACCTGTACGTCCTGAAGTCGTTGGCAGAAGTCAAGAGCGTCGTTTTACTCACCGATATCCCCTCCTCCAACAACCTCATCCTGGCATTGTTTACCATCTGCTTCGATGTCCTGTCCGGTCCTTCGAAGGCTGAGTCGGGCGAGGAGCTCAGCAAAAACGTTGAGCACCATATGACCGCTGTGCTGGCTACGTTAGTAGACGAGGCCCAAGGCTTACCTGGAGAAGTTGTCGACGTTATTCTGGCACAGTTTTTGCGCGCTGATCCGCGGACAATCACGAGCAATGGAGCCAAGGGAAAGAAGGCGACCCAGATTGACGAGAGGCAGTCCACTCTGCTTTTGAAGGAGGCTCCGCCCGCATACAATATGGCCAAGAACATCTGCAATTCCTGTGCGGACAAAATGGCGAGGTTGATCAGCCAGTACTTCAGTTCGGTCATCATGGATGCTACCACCGCAGGCCCGGCACCTGTTCACAAGTCTGGAAAGCAGCGGGGGAGGAGAGACAGCAGTATTGGAGATGAGCCGGAGGATGACCGACCACGTCAGATAACGGATGAGGACCTACACGAGAGCCGCAAAGCGCATAGGTTACTGCGTGAGCTTTGGCGATCTACACCCATGGTCCTTCAAGACATCATCCCGCAGTTGGAAGCCGAGCTAGGCGCAGAGGATGTCCAACTGAGAACACTGGCAACGGAAACGCTCGGAGATATGGTTTCAGGAATTGGTGCAGCAGGGCCACCTCCACCGCCAACGTACACCCCTTTGGCTTATCCCTCTCAGAGCCTCTCGTCTTCCTCAGATAGACTGCAGGTCTACAACTTTCTGACCACACCGACTTCTCCTCACTCCTTCCCTTCGAGATACCACCAAGTTTATGAAAGCTTTTTGAGTCGACGAAATGATAAATCACCAGTCATTCGTTCGGCCTGGGTCACGAGTATCGGCAGAATCCTGATGACTAACGCCGGTGGAGTTGGTTTGGATCTTGAGGACGAGCAAACATTACTCAAGTACCTTGCGGATATGCTGGTTGATGGAGATGAGCGAGTTCGGCTTGCAGCAATCAAGGCGATCGAGAGATTCGAATTCGACGACATTGTCTCAAAGATCGGAAGCAGAGGCGGCATTTCTGAATCCGGATCGATCCTAAGCAATCTTGCCGACAGAGTCCGAGATCGTAAGGCTGCTGTCCGTACTGAGGCCACGAATCTGCTCGGCAAGGTGTGGGGAGTAGCAGCAGGCGCGATCGCTGAGGGGAGCGAGCGCGTCAGTCAATTACTTGGGCCGATCCCTTCTCGAATTTTGGACGCCTGCTACCTCAACGACCCGGATGTCAACGTCCTCATCGATCACGTTCTCTTCGAGCAACTTCTTCCATTAGGCTATCCTGCTATCAAGAGCAAATCCCGTGGTCAGGACAGCCAAGCGAATGGAAAGACAGAGCATACTGAAGCCGACTCCGATAAGATCAGGGTTGAACGAATACTCACGTTGGTCAGAGATCTGGTTCAGCGGTCGAAAGTTGTACTGTTTGCCAAACAAGGGAACCAAGTGATGCTGGCCAAGTATATGGAGGCTTTGCTGAAGAAATGCGAAGACTACAATGGCGGTGTCATGGAGAAAGGAGAGAAAGAAACCAAGCTCCACCTTGGTAAACTCATCGACTATCACGCCAAGACCTTGCCGGAGTCTTCGAGAGCCTCCGAGGATCTCTGGAAATTTGCGAAGATGCACGACCGCCGTGCTTACCAGCTTATCAGATTCTGCATCGCTCCGGATAGCGATTACCGGAAGGTGTACAAGGCCATCAAAGAATTCACCAAACGGATGGATGACGCCACCGGCTCGACTGCTACGATGCTCGACACGTTAATTCCTCTTATCTACCGAGCAAGTGTATTGCTCTACAACAAGAGCCACGTGCCTGCAATCATCGAGTTTTCGCGGACTGATGAGAAGGGTCTCGGCAGCACCGCGCATGAAATCCTCAAGGAGATCTCGTCGCGCAACCCTGATGTCTTCCGTGGCTATGTACAGGAGATGTGCAAAGCACTGGAAAGCGAAGCACCTACGGCGAAGAAACCCAACGGACCCGGCGCAGTTGATGATCTGAAAGCGTGTGCTGGGTTTGCCCGGCGATTCCCCAAGGATGTGCCTACGGAACGCAAGTTCATCCAGAGCATGATCAGCTTCGCGCAGTACGGTACACCGCCGAAGGCTGCTAAGTATGGCGTTCAGATCATTATGACCAGCACGGACAAGAAAGAGATGCATACTCGGGACCTTCTTCGCCAATGTACGAAGGGTTTTGAGTACGGGAAGGGTAACTTTCTCGCCCGTTTGGCTGCCTTGAGCCAGCTTATGCTGCTTGGCGGCAAGGCTATCGAGGACGAAAGTGACCCGGTCATTGACATTTCCATAAACCACGTTCTTCTGAAGGCAACGCCCAAGGATCCGTCCGACGACCCTCAATGGACTGATGAGCCGGATGAAGATTGCACAGCCAAGATGTGGGCGCTTAAGATTTTGGTGAACCGCCTTCGGGGTCTCGCAGATGAGCAGTCGATTAAGGAGGTCTCGGCGCCGGTTTACAAACTTCTGAACACGTTGGTTGCCAAACAGGGAGAATTGTCGAAGAAAGTTGAGTCTCCTGCGGCTCAAAAAGCAAGGCTACGCTTGCTTGCTGCTCAGTTGCTGCTCAAGCTCTGCCGCGAGCGTCGCTTTGACGCGCTACTTACCGCTCAGGACTTCAATGAGCTAGTCCTAGTCGCCCAAGACGCTAGCCCCAACGTGCGTGAAGGCTTCATGAAGAAGCTGATGAAGTACCTGGGCCAGGATAAGCTGCCCCGCCGCTTCTACGCACCCGTTTTTCTCCTCGCCTTCGAGCCAGATCCGCGCCTCAAGGACCGCGCCACGACATGGATCAAGGCACGGCAGTCAGCCTTTTCCAAATCCAAGGAGCCTGTCTTCGAGAACAGCTTCTCGCGATTTATCAGTCTGCTGGCGCATCACCCGGACTTCAACATGGACATTGAGAACTTGCGCGACTTTGTGCAATACATCATGTTCTACCTCAAGACAGTCGCGAACGAGGACAACATCAGCCTCATCTACCACGTCGCGCAGCGCGTCAAGGCCGTCGAGGACGCCATCGATGCTTCTAAGTCGGAGAACCTGTACGTGCTGTCGGATCTTGCGCAAGCGGTTGTTCAGCGGTTCCAGACGCTGCATGGCTGGAGCATTCAAACGTTCCCGAAGAAGGTGCGCATGCCGGCGGATGTTTTTGCGAATTTGCCTGGCCATGACGTTGCGCAGGAGATTGCAGAGAAGCAATATGTGCCGGAGGAGCTGGTAGACGAGTTGGACGATCTCGTCAAGGCGAGCCTGAGGGCGAAGAAGGTATATCCCTACCTTTTTTTTGTGAAATTTGAATTGCATCATTCTTTACTGACTCTCTCTCCAGCGCAAACCTGAAGGCTCTGGCGACAACCGCGAGAAGAAGCGCGCCCGCTCCTCTATTGCGTCCACGAAGACGCTTCCCGTCCGTAAAGGCCCTAGGCCATCCAAGACCCCCAAGGCAAAGAAGATCCGCAAGGACGTGCCGGACAGCGAGCGCCGCCGAAGCGGCCGTAACCTTGGTGGTCGCAGCTACGTCGAGGTCAGCAGCGACGAAGAAGGCGGGGAGGGAGAGGAAGACGAGGATGTCGAGATGGAGGATGAGACCGAAGAGGAGCAGGAAGAGGAGCAGCAGCAGGAGGAAGAAGCGGAGGAGGAGGAGCAGAACGGCGCCGGGGACGATGAGGAGGAGGACGAAGCGGAACAAGACGAGGCGGAGCCGGAGCCTGAAGCTGCGGAGGAGAGCGAAAGTGCCGCAGAAGAGCCCAAACCCACGCCGAGGAGTACCCGCGCGACGAGGAAGTCGTCTGGCGAAGTGGCGAGCGTCCGCGCTGCAAAGGCGAAGCCGGCGGTGAAGGAGACGACCAAGTCGAAGGGATCGAAAGGCAAGGCGAAGGAGAAGGCGAACGGTGCTACGCCTGTGAAGCAGCCTGAAACGAGGATGACGCGCAGGTCTGGAAGGACCTGAGAATGGGTGGGCATGCGTGTAATGAGCTGGACGGCCGGTGTGATCTTTTCCCCTCAAATTACTTGCGTGCGTTTGAAGAGGAGCTGCGTTGTGTTTCGTGTTCATGGTTTTCAGTGCAGCTCTCACTGCTACTTTAAGCAGGGATCGGAACGGAGCAGGTAGAGACGAAGGAATGAATGAGGGAGAAAGGGAGGTAGGATAGGGCAAGGGGAGTTTCGGGCGATGCGTGGGCGGGTATGGCGACATCGGGTTCTGTCTTTTGTCTTTTTTCTTCTTTTTACTTCTTCTCCCTATCTTTCTGCCGTTCTACGAAATGCATACCCGGGTGTCCTGCTGCCTTCCTAGAGTCGGTCTTTTGGTCTGTGTGCAGATTCTGGAAACAAAAGTAAAGTGAAATGTTGGTGTGATTTCATTGGCAATTGTCTTCGAAGTGTATTTATCTGATGGTTAGCACAGCGTTTTCCACAAGCAATGATATCCCAGGCCGCCAATCACGAAAGAGAGGTGCTAACTTGATGATTTTCGTCGTCGTCCGTCACCCGCAACTCCGGGCATCCGCGCGGGCCAACCGCGCAGAAAGTTCGGCAGGCGGAACAACCTTGACGCGCAATCGCGTCACTCCCGCTCCTACCTAACAACGCCGCGCCGCCACTTCTTCCTCTCCTTCTCCTACAACAACGGACCACGAACCAAACGACGCGGCCCCCATGACGACAACCCTCACCCGAGCAAGCACGAGCCTATCACGACCGCGGCCGCGTACGCGCGCGCCTAGCGTCCAGGCGCTGACTGCCTCAAGAACAGAGATCGGAGCGGGGCAGGATTGGTCTGTCTGAGCACATCCATCAGACCAACCCTTTCTTGCCAGAAAGCGCAAAACGCGTCGTTCCTGGGTTCTATCCGCTTGTTGTTCCTCCTCACTCTCACCCTCACCCTCTCCTTTTCTCTTTCTCTTCCCCCCCAAAGACCCCAGCGTCACGGCCTCGTTCTCGCTACCAACCCTTCCGCTTCTTCTCACTGTCGTCGTTGACCCCTTCTTCCTATTGTCTACTTTACTTCATGCTTCCGCTTTCCGACTTCCACCTTTTTCTCCTTCGCAAGAAGGGGGCGCGCCGATGACGACGAATCGAGCCTCGAAGCCTTCTGAGCTGGTCGCTCTGGGGCTGATGACAGTGCTAAAACCATTAGTAGTTTTCAATCGGAGGCGCGTTTGGGGTGGTTGTTTGGTTCGCTGGGGGTGTGTGTGTGTGTGGCTGTTGTCGGGGATTGGGGGAGAGGCGATGATGGGAGTGCAGCGGTTGGGGTGCGAGAATGAGGGTCGCTGATGGTTGGGGTCCCTTGGTTGGAAGGGGGAGATGGAGATGGGAGTGGGAGGAGATTGTGGAGGAGGATCTTTTCATGCCCGATGATGACAATAAGCCAAATTCGCAGACAGCCCGGTTCCTTCATGGAGCGTCGCAGGTTGTCGTTGAGAACCAGAGAGCTAATTTGAGGGCAATTATATATATTCATAAATTCAAGCAAAGACATTCCAAGTCTTGATCCTCTCTTCCTGTTGCGACTCTACAATGCGAATGCTTGCATATCTACAAGGCCATCGGTCGTTGAACTCAGGTGTCCTTCACCCAGCTATCATCCTTCATCTTGCCTTCCTTCTGAGGCCCTTCCAAAGCCCAAGTCTCGACCAGGCCAGCCTTGGGATCCTCATCGGGCAGACCTCTCGCCCTCCTAACCTTCAAAACTTCCTCCCGCACGCGCATCGTGCACTCCATCCGCAGCTCCACGGCTTCCTTCCCATACTTCAACCCCTCAGTCAAAACCCCCATCTCCAACCCTTCCTTCCTATCCTCCTCCTCTTTCTCCCTCAGCCTCTTCCACCTCTCCCTCAAATCCCCAAATATCTCCTCCACATCCACCCTATCCCCAAACGTCACGCTCACCGTCTTCCCCGGCCGCGGCACGAAGCGCGGAAACTGGCGCGCCTCGTGCATGATCTGCTCGGGGCCCTCGACCCACACGGGCACGACGTCCGGGCACGGCTCGCTCTCGAGGATCAGCCGGGCCACGCCCCACTTGAAGTAGCGCATGGTGCGGTCGTCCTTTTGGTGGACCTTGCCTTCCGGGAATATGTGCACCCAGGCGTGGCGGCGGGAGAGGTAGGCGGAGGGCGCGGGGAAGGAGTCGTGGCCGTTGGTGGTGTAGGTGAGGGCGGCGGAGGTGAAGGGGTCGGAGATGTCGGCGGGGGCGCTTGCGCTGTCGCTGTCGCTGTCGCTGTCGCTGGCGGTGGGGCGGTGGGAGAGAGGGGTGGTGAAGGGCGCGCGGGAGAGGAGGCGGATGGCTTGTGTGATGGTGGGTTGGAAGAGGCCGCCGTGGGGGGAGTGCGCGAGGCGGTGGCAGGGTAGCGTTTGGCCGAGGGAGAAGAAGAGGGAGAGGACCCTGTTTTTTCGTGTGGGTTCTTGGTTAGGATACAGATGCGCAGTTGGGGAAAAGGCTCTGGTTGGATCCATACTTGTTCGGAAATGCTAGGTCGTGGCTGGCAAGGCTCCAGCGAAGGTTATCCGGGTTGAGCAAGTAGCGCATGGGCAGCGTGCCCCAGAGTAATGGATCATCCAGTCTGAGCAACGGGCGCGTCAGTTAGTCGGGCTGTTCTCTGCCAAGGCGTTTCCCGCGAAAGCGTCAGGGCGTACATCATACACGGATACATGGTTGGAAACTGTTGATGCGCCGCGAATAGGCTTCTCGTCAGCCGCGTTGCCTCTTCCATCAATGCGCCGTTAGTGTTGCGCAAACATGCACATACCTGTAATCAATCCCCTCTGCCGTCTCTCGACGTCTTTGCGCTCGTCCAGCAGCTTCAGGAACTTGTCCAGCCCATTGACCTCGAGGTTGCTGACGCCGAGCAGGAATCCTCGACACAGCAGACCCACAGCGCCCATGGTCGCCACGGAGCCGCAGCGCCATGGGAGGCTGGGAGCAGCCGGGTGCTCCTCAGGCGGCATCGCGCGTTACGGCTGGACCATCAAAACGAGCGCTTGTTTAGTCCGGTCGGGATGGAGGAGAGAGGGAGAAAAGGAGGGTGGAGTGACGGGTGGAGACTGTCACACAGAGGCGAAAGTTGTTGAGCCCTAAGATTTTCAGGTCAGGGACCTTGGCTGTGACGGCAACGGACCTGTGGGGAGCTTGGACTCCCGCACGCGCGCGTCGCTCTCCTCTCCGCGATTTTTTTGGGCGGAAAATTCCTGGCCGGCGCCGTCGTCATCGTCGACGGTCCCTGCCGCCGACGCAACGCCGCATCACCCGCGTCGCGCAACCGCACTTTCGCTGCCCGCCAACACAAGCCGCCGCAGAGCTGCTCAGCTCTACCAACATGTCGCACAGTATGGCAGGCCCTTCACTCGAGCTTCCTGGGACATAATGTGCTGATCCGCTGCTAGGCAAGCGCAACACGTCACTCGCCTTCTTCACTTCGTACGAACGCGACCAGCTCAAGTCCACCTGGGGCACCGCGCGCACGCGCTTGACCCGCGATTCCTTCCTACCGTTCTCCTCCTGCAAGCTGTGCCTGCTGCCGTCGCGCGATCCGGTTGCCTGCGCTCATGGCGACATCTTCTGCCGCGAATGCGCGATCAACAACCTCTTAGCCCAGCGCAAGGAGATCAAGCGGCTGGAAAAGGAGGCGGAGCGGAGGGCAGAGGAGGAGGCGGAAGACAAGGCAAGGCAGGAGGCTGAGGAAGAGAAGAGGGCGGTCGAAGACTTTGAAAGGGTTCAGATGGGGCTGGATGCGAAGGGCATGGGTGGGAAGATTGTAGGTAGGGAAGGAGGGAAGGTCACGGTCGAGAGAGAAGTCGACGGTGCGGATGGCAGCAAGGGCGTGAAGAGGAAGTTTGAGTTTGATGAGGAGGAGGTCATAAGAGTCGCCCGGGAAGAACGGAGTAAGTTGCGCAAGGCGCTAAGTGATGAGAAGGTATGTCTGCCCGCGAATGAGCCAATGGCTCTTCTCCACGATCTCTCCCTTGTGCTGAACAACTTGGCTGACAATTGAATGCAGCGGGAAGCCATTTCTAAGTCACAACTCCCATCATTCTGGGTCCCCTCACAAACGCCCGACTCCAGCACCGCCAACGGCGACTCCCTGCACGCAGTGGCCAGGCCGACGAAACTGAATCCCATATGCCCGGGATCTCCCGACAACAACCCGCACGAATACTCGTTGAAGACCCTCACAACCATCAAATTCATAGAGGAAAAGGACCCCAAGAGCGGCGACCCAGTCCGAAGCTGTCCTAGCTGCCGCAAAGCGCTCACCAACGCGACCAAGGCGATGCTCGCGATACCCTGCGGCCACGTTCTCTGCAAGCCCTGCACCACCAAGTTCATGACGCCGCACAAGGAAGCCAATGCGCACGATCCTACCGCGGAGTTTGGCGTTGTTCGGTGCTACGTCTGCGAGATTCCTCTGGTCGAACCGGCGCAATCTGAGAAGAAATCGAAAAAGGAGAAGGAGGGCAAGAAGAAGGAGAAAGAGAAGCTCAAGCCGGGGTTGGTGGAGATCCGGACGGAGGGCACGGGCTTCGCGGGAGGCGGGAAGAACATGGTGGAGAAGCAGGGCGTAGCGTTCCAATGCTAGCGCATGGCGGAGCGGCTGAGGGCAGCGCTGCCCAATGGTGTGGCGCGGTCTTCGGGGTCGATGACGTAGTTACCGTTCATCTGCTCATTAGCGGTTGACATGCACTCAGCCTTACCACGAACATGGGTCCGGCAATAATGCAAAAGTGGTAGAGCCCATCATCAAAGAGCCTTCCCCGGGTCACGCGGAGGGACTTGTCACGACGCGCGGCAGGCCATCCGCAAACGCGCTGGCGACGCGGCGCGGCGTGTGCCACCAAGAAGCAAATGCCAGGCGCGCTTCGACGGAGGGACGCAGCAAGGCTGAAATGATGCCGAGATTGTCGAGCCCCGGCAGAGCGAGGCAGGATCCAGAATGCGCGTGTGCCCTGACAACGGCAAGCCGCGCAGCGCGGCAGGAAATATGCAGGAGAAAGGCCAGTCAACGCCAAGGAAAGCAGATGAGATGCAAACAGAGGGCGGGTTTGCTGGCGCCGGCGGCTGCCTGCAGCCTCGAGCAGCGCGTCGCGACGGCGAGGGCGCAGGGCGACGGGCGCCAGGCGGCCGCGCCGTGGCGGACGAGAGGGTGTTCGTCGGGGCAGCTGCAGCGTGCGGCGCGGCCCAAGCGCGCGCCGCGGCGCGCTGGGCCGGCGCGCAACGAGGCTGGCCGGCGGCAGAGGCAGGTGAGGTTGGTGTTGAGTTAGTGGCGGCGCGTTTGGGCAGGCTTCGAAGGGTGGCTTGGCCGGCTCGCGCATCCCTGCACGCGGCTGGCCATAAAGCTCCCGCTGCCCTCCTCGCCGCAGCTCCAAGTCGTCCAGCCGATCGCAGCGCGCACACGCTTAAGTCCGCCATAAGTCCGCTCGCCGCCGTACCCTCGCGCTGGCCTGCCGGGCGCGCCTTCGCATCTGCCCGCCCGCGCCAGGTTCGCCCACGGCGCAGCTACACCGACGCTCTCCGTCCCGGTCTCTCGTCTCGGGCGGTCGGGGGCTCCACTTTACCAGGCGCTGCGCCGAATCACCGCCTCCGCATACCCACGCACTCGGCACTCCGACGCACGAGAGCAGCCACGCTAGCGCGCCCTCGCTCCGTCTATAAGTTTCGGTGTGTCTTCGCTTTAATATGGACGACCCGGAAGACTCGTCCTACGCGCCGCGCTCGCCCGACCTGTCCGCCTTCGACGCCGACCAGCCCGAGCCCGAGCCACTGCACCCCCAGCACCAAAAGTATCGCGGCTCCATTTCGCACCCTCCACCTCAGTCCCCCTTCGCGCCGCCCCCGACCCTCCAGCACGCCTACCCGCCCCACGGCGCCTACTTCCCGCCCAGGTCCAGCGTCTCCTTCCAGACCAGCCCCATGGCCGCCCACGTGAAGCTCGAAGGTGAAGGCGCCCCGCACTGGTCGCCGCTCTACTCCGCGCCCGCCCAGCTCAAGACTGAGACCATGGAGCCAGGTGATCTCATGGACGCCTCCAACGGCGCCATCATCAAGTCCGAGGCCCGCGAGCTTGCGCCCGGCGTCGCCGAGGGCATTGAGGTCAAGACCAAATTCCCTGCCGCGCGTATCAAGCGCATCATGCAGGCCGACGAGGATGTCGGCAAAGTGGCCCAGGTGACGCCGCACGTTGTCGGTAAGTCTCAGCCCTACTCTCACCTCAGCCCGCGGAACAACACCCGCTGACGTCCGCGCAGCCAAGGCGCTCGAGCTCTTCATGATCTCCCTCGTCACAAAGGCCGCGGCCGAGGCGAAGAGCCGCTCGTCGAAGCGCGTCTCCGCCGCCCACCTCAAGCAGGCCGTGCTGCAGGACGAGCACTTCGACTTCCTCAACGACATCGTCAACAAGGTCTCAGACGCGCCCGCGCCTGCCGACCGCGGCGGCTCGCCCGACGAGGGCGAAGGCAAGAAGCGCAAGGCAGGCCGCAAGAAGCGCAAAGACAGCAACGACTTTTAACGACGAACGACGACTACCCTTCCCTCTTCAGGACACCATAGATTTCACTCCACGATCAGGTTTTTTTACTGGTTCACAGGGCATTGTTTGGCGGGATACAGCATCACTGCAAGTCAAAGACAAACCGGTGGCTTTGACATTCGGCGCGGAGGAGTACTGGCGGAAAATTTGGGCGGACAACTGCGGGGGAGCGTGGGATACCTGCGCAATCGGCTTTCTGATTGTTGTATTCATTTATTTAATTGCATGGCGGTGGAGATGGCTGGCCTTACACAGTGTACGTGTAGGCCATCGGAATGACACGCGAGGACCAGTTTCACCTGGAAACATGATGCAGCAGCTCGACGGACCAACAAGGTGTCGCGGATTCCAGCGTGCGGGTGACTAAGCGCCGAGGGGAATTTCTGCCCCAGGATCGGCGGCGGAGCATGACCACCCGCCTCTCACAGCGCCGGCTGACAGTCCCTGCAGCGCGCGCGTCTCGCACCTTTTCCTACGCGTCGCTGGCGCACCTGATCCTCTCCACAGCTCTCAGGCCGTGTCCCGCGTGACAGACAGCCTGCCGACCCTTTATACCTCGTCGCTGCCACCTCTTCTTTTCCCCCGGAGTCGCCATCCTTCACACAATCGCCATGTCGAAGGCAACCTTCGCGATCATTGCAGCCGCCGGCGCTGCCACCGGAGCCGCAGCAACAGCCGCATTCTACTCCACCAAGAAGGAAGCGCCCACAAACACAGTCCCGACGGCTGTTATTTCGTCCACCAGCACTGCTGCCACACCCGTCCCCGCCATTCCTCCGAAATCTTTCACCTCGCCCGCACCCGTCGATCCCAACGGTCTCTACCAGTATGGCTTCCCCGGCCCCGTCAACGACCTCCGAAACGCGGCATCCCTCACGTCGAGCTTCAACCGGCAAACGCGCAACCCGCACTGGGTAGCCGAACACATCACACCACAGTCGCTGGCGCAGAACAACGGCGACCGCAAGCACAGCGCGTTCGCGGAGGACGCGTCGATCCCCGAGAAGTTCCGGGCGAAGCTGAAGGACTACTTCCGCAGCGGCTACGACCGGGGCCACCAGGTGCCGGCGGCGGACGCGAAGTGGAGCCAGCAGGCGATGGACGACACGTTCGCGCTGAGCAACATGTGCCCGCAGGTGGGCGACGGCTTCAACCGCGACTACTGGGCGCACTTTGAGGACTTCTGCCGGCGCCTCACGCACCGCTACCCCAGCGTGCGCATCGTCACCGGCCCGCTGTACCTGCCCCGTCGCGAGCCCGACGGCAAGTGGCGCGTCAGCTACGAGGTCATCGGCAGCCCGCCCAACGTCGCGGTGCCGACGCACTTCTACAAGGTCATCTTTGCCGAGGATGGCAGGACGGGCGGCGATGTGGCGTTGGGTGCTTTCGTGCTGCCCAATGCGCCCATTTCGACTGACAAGCCGCTGCAGGACTTTGAGGTCCCGCTGGAGGCTGTGGAGAGGGCGAGCGGATTGGAGTTCGCGAACAAGCTGCCGGCGGTGCGCAGGAAGAAGTTGTGCCAGGAGATGACCTGCTCGCTCATCGTGAAGGAGTACAAGGATAGGCAACGGAGCTTTGGCGCGAACCAGGGAAAGCCTGGGCTTCCTTCGCCGTCCAGGTGATGACTTGGCAAATATATAAATATACTCAGCATGGCATGGGAGTTATGCGCGGACACGACCTGTGTAGTTTTATGGAACTCTTTGAACTTTGTTTTCTTTTTAGAGAGCCGAGTGTTTGCCTCGTCTTCCATGGCTCCGGCGCTCCAGATATGCCATGATCCCATATGGCGCGTGCCAGCGCCGTCTATCTCGTGTTTCAAGCAAACCCGTCCTTCCGTGCAATTCTCTAGTGTACAATGGTTCGTCGCAGCGAGCCGTCCATCTGCCGTTCAAGCCTCCGTCCCCCAAAGTCCCCAATGTTTTGCCGGCCATCTTCAGCCCCGAAGCAGCCTTTTATCGAAGACGCGCCTCCCCAAACAATCGTCCATCATCCAGAATCTTCCTTCCCCACACCGTCCATCTTCTCCACAGTCCCCCTCTTACAGGCTGACGTTTCCGCCGGAGGTCTGCTGCAGCTTGGCGACGTACTGCCTGCTGACGACGTTCCAGGCGCCCATGTACTTCTCCATGCACTGGGTGAAGCAAGTCTCCTCGCCCTTGGACAGCGAGGTGCCGGGCTTGGGCACGCAGCGCTCGAAGCAGTGCTCGTTGAGTTTCTAGAATGATGATGCGCATGTCAGCAGCCGGCAAGGAATGCATACTGCGCCGGAGGGAGAGGGCTTGGAAACGAAGGAGAGGCATGGCATTGGCGGTGCGGGAAGGGCAATGCGACGGAGGAAAGCGGACGTGGGCGTACCTCGACCAGCTGGCGGGCGTTCTGGACGGCGGCTTCTTGGCGGATCTGCTGCATGACGGCAGTCTTGGGGTCGGAGGAGGAGACGTTGAAGGAATCCATGGCGGGCGGGCGGGCGCGGCGGGGTGGATGGATGGTGGTGTTCGGATGGCGGCTGAGTTGTTGGAGCGCAGAAGTTTCGTCACAGCTGCAGCTTCGATGATGCTTGCGAAAAGGGCCGGGGCTTGGCGCGGGCGGCGGGCGGAGGAGGGAGCGCGCGCGCGAGTCAGGCGCGGCCGAGCTCCGCTCCGCCAGCACTTTAGGCACGAGAAGAGGCCAGACATCACGCATGGCAGCGAAGCTCCACCGCCGCCCTCCCCCGCGCTGCTGCCCCGACCACGACCCCGAAGCAACGGCTTCTCGCTGTGCGCAGGAGCTGCCACAATCATTTCCCTCCACCACTCCCGCCCCCGCCCGGCCTTTTTCCTTTGGATGCGCCCATAAATTCCGCTCCCTAGTTCCCTTACTTTCCCGCTGATCCCACGACCATCCGCACCGCAAATGCTTCTCCCGTGGACGTGTCTGCTGCTGCTCGCCGGCAGCCTGGGCCTCGCCGGCGCCCAGGACAGCAGCAATGCCGAGATCAAGAGCATCCCGGTGTGTTTCCACCCCCGCGCGATGCGCCGTGGGACGCAGTGGCTGACAGCTAGCTCGACAGCTCCGCACGCACAGCTTGCAGCCGGTGGGTGAACCCGAGCTCCACCACGCCGCCAACCTCGCGCCCGCAGGTTGACATGCGGCCCAAGACTGAGCTTTGCTGACGCCATTGGCGCCCTCCGCACAGCCCTACCTCGACTCGGACATGCAGAGCCGCTGGTTCGACTTCGGCGGCGACACGGTCGTGCGGACGGACAAGTACGTCCGCCTGACGGCCGACAAGGGCTCGCGCTCGGGCTGGCTGTTCTCGCGCGTGCCGCTGACCGCCACCAACTGGGAGATCGAGTTCGAGTTCAAGATCCACGGCCAGGGCAACCTGTACGGCGACGGCATGGCCCTGTGGCTCACCAAGCAGCGCGCCCAGCAGGGCCCCGTCTTCGGCAGCGTCGACAAGTTCGAGGGCCTCGGCATCTTCTTCGACACCTACAAGAACAACAGGCCCGGCGTCGTCTTCCCCTACGTCATGGCCATGCTCGGCGACGGCCAGACTAGCTACGACAAGAACACGGACGGCAAGGCGCAAGAGCTGGCCGGGTGCTCCGTACGCTTTCCTCTCCCTTTACTCTAGACAGAGGAATAATCTTCACTAACGCCACTCCTTCCATGGCCCACAGGCCCGCGGCCTCCGCAACGCCGCCATCCCCACCAAGGCGCGCCTGACCTACTTCGCCGAGAAGTCGCTGAAGCTCGAGCTGCAGTACAAGTCCGAGTCGGACTGGAGCGAGTGCTTCACGCTGGCCGACGTCAAGATCCCGCCCGTCGCCTACCTGGGCTTCAGCGCCGAGACGGGCGAGCTGGCCGACAACCACGACATCATCTCCCTCTCCACCAAGAACCTGTACTCGCCCTCGGCCGGCTCCAACGGCGGCAAGCAGGACCTGCGCGCCAAGGCCCGCGCCCAGAAGCTGAGCCCCTCCCGCAAGAACAAGCAGAGCGAGGGCGGCTGGGGTTGGTTCTTTCTCAAGTTTGTCATCTTCGGTCTGGTGTTGACGGGTGCGTATGTGGGCTTTACGGCGTATAGGACGCAAAGGATGAGGTCTAGATTCTAAGCGAGAGGGGGAGCGAGATTGTTGTTGTATGGGGGTTTTTGTTGGATGAATGAATTGTGCAGGTGCCTTACCTACCTTGGAAGAATTGAAGAAGAGGGAGAGGCAGCATTGCCAGTTAGTTGCACAGGTGACGGAAAAGGGGCATGGAGTTATCCTCTACACTGCTTTGTTATTACGCTGTGTTTTCTTTTTCTAGTCTACCGTTAAGCATTGCGCGCGTGACTCATTCCCTCCTCGGTCTGAATGGGGAAAAAACAAGTTCTTATGGTCATCGCGAGCTTCATCTGTCTACTTAGTCACTGCTTTGTGTGAGAGATGGACCCATTACGCTGTTTGTGAACGGCTTTGCGCTGGAATTTGAAGTTGCCGTCCATGTCTTTAGGCTCGACGTATGTATCGGAGCGATGTTCTCTTATACTTTTCTTAGGATCTTCTTCCTTCTCACAGCGGCTATGCACTCTTGTTAAGCTCTGCCTCTTTAGTCCGTCTTACTGATCCTGGCAGCTTGATCGATTGCCGCTCTGCGGAACTAAAGTTGATAGAAGAGCAAACAATGCTAGTGAGCATCGGGAAAGTCGATTGAATATGATCAACCATTTGTAATGACAATAGTCCTCCTTATGGAATCGAAACCAGCTCTACCAGAACCTTGAGGAATAAGGCACGAGATTCCACTGGACGATTCCGAACCGTGCGTGAACTTCCAGCACAGAGACAAGAAAAAGGCCTGCCATAATAACGCCATTGGGACAAATCGCTCTGTGAGTTGCTCAAAACAGTAAACACAGGAGGAAAGGTGGGTTATATGCCTGTGAAGAAAGAAAATGAGCAATTTCCTGAGCATAATTCTCTGTCCATTCTACGACAATGTGACGTTCGCCTATCATGTACCTACACCCTCTCTGTTCTCTAAATCACATTGTCGGAAACATGTGTGCCCGTCTTCTTGCTCCGCTCCAAACGCACCCCAGAGGCCCATTCAAACCTCCTCTCTCACCCCTCTCAAAGCCTCCCGGGAGATAAGACCTCCACTGAATAGCTAGATATATAACTAACTGCCACATTCGACATAGCTCTCCCCTTCTCACCCCCAAGACCCCATCCATGAGTTCGTCAAAAATAATAATAATTCATTCTCGAGGGTATCTTACGCCAGCCAATATGCCTTGCCGTTCCCCTCTGCTCCAAAAAAAAAACACAATAATCCCGATAGCAGCAGCGGATGGTAGCGTAGCTTTATAAGAATTCCCCGCTCTCCCCACCCTTCCTCTCCGTAAGAATAACAATACACCACAAAACGACTGCGCCCTCAATCAAGTATCTATAGCATGGCGGCGGCGGCGGCCTGCGGAAGATTTCTTGTAGAAAGAACGAGAAGTAAAAAGCCGAAAGCTTACCCAAACAAAAAGAAAGGAGAGAAAGACGCATCCCTTACTCCATATCCAACCCCACCCAGCCAGCCATATCCAGCGAAGTCCATGTCATACTCCAAGCAACCAGAAGACCGCAAAAAAAAAAAAAAAAGAAGGGAGGGAGGGAGGAGAAGGGAGCGGGGGGAGGGGGAGAGCGGGGGAAAACAAAAAGAGAGAAAAGAAAGACCGAAGAACCACACACCCCCCAGCTCACCCAGCCCCCGAAACGCTCTGCTTCCGACTACTCGGCGGCGGCAACTGCCCTGGCAGAATCTGCCTCGGCCCGCCCACGCTCGCCTGCCTCCTCCCCCCACCCGCACCATCCACACCCACCATCCCATCCGCGCCCTGCTGACCCATGCTCCCCATGAACCCTGCAAAAGCACCGCTGCTCGCAGCAGCAGCAGCGGCAGCAGCATCACCGCTGCCGAAAATGCCGCTCAGGAACCCCGTAGTAGGAGGAGCGCGCGGGGCGCCCATCGCGCCGTCGGCGGACGGGACGGGCTGGAGGCCGGTGGAGAAGAGGCCGGCGCCGCGGGAGCCGCCCATGGCGTTCTGGAGCATTTCCTTGATGCGGATGTTGCGGTACTTGGACTGCATTGAGACGAGTGGGCGGGTGACGAGGGGCTGGGGGCGGGAGCGGGCGATGGCGGCCATGATGGCGTCCTTCTCCTCGTCCGAGTCGATGGGGCCGTGGTTGTCGAAGTCGTCGGCGAGGGGGGCGTTGGCGTCGATGGCGGCGCGCTGCTGCTTGGCCTGGTTTTTCTTCTGGTACTGCGCGAGCAGCATGTCGTAGGGGAGCGAGCGGCCGGGGACGGCGCGCTTGGCGCCCATCGAGTGCGACTTGCACGTCAGGCTGCGGGCGCACATGCTGCCGTTGGGGAGGAGCACGCCGCATTGCTTTTCGACGTCGACGGGGCCCTTGGGCTTGGGCACCTTGGCCTTCGGCTCGTCCTTTTTCTTCTTCTTGGCCGGCATCTTCTCGCCCTCGCCGTCGGCTTTGCGCTTCTTGCTCTTCTTGGCGCCCTCGCCGTCCAGCGCGCCCTTGGCGCTCTTGCGCGCGTTCTTGGGCGGGCCCCCGTCGTCGTCGTCCTCGATGCCCTTCTCGCGCCGGATGGCGGCTTCTTTGGCCTCTTTGGCCTCCTTCTTCTTCTTCAGCTTGGCCTGCTTCTTGTCCAGGCAGTCCCTGATGTGGTCTTTGGCGGCGGTGCGCAGCACGGGGCGGCGGCAGTGGCGACACTGCACCGTGTCGAGGTGGTCGTCTAGGGGGCGGTTGGTCGGGAAGGCGGCCGTCGTCTTTTCGTCGAGCTGGTTGACCAGCGGCGAGCCCGGCGCCGACGGCGGCTCGATCTTCTTGCTGTTGGCATCTGCGAGGCGCGTGTCAGCAACGAGGGTCGCGCGCGCGGAGCGGTGCTGGGCTGGCGCATGGCGTACCGACGATCTCGCTCTCCTTCCAGTTGCCCGGCTGGGTCTGCTTGACGGGGGCCTTCTTGAGCTTGAAGGTGGCGGGCTTCCTGTCCTTCTCGGTGAAGATGTCATCGTAGGCACGGGCGTCGACCAGGCTGTGTCTGTTGGAGCCCGGCGCAGGCGCTGTACGGCACGGCGGTCAGCTTCGCGACGCGGCGGGAGCGGCTGGGGGCGGACGTACTCTTGCGCGCGCCGTTGGCCACCATGCTGGGTAGCGGCAGAGAGCGCTATGAATAGTGGGATATGTGAGATAGCGAGAGTTGCGCCGGGCGCATTGAGGCTGGGGCTGCAGCGCGACGGGTCGAGGTGTGGGGGATGCTCTCCGGTCGCGACGCAGCCCTAACATTAGCCCCGTTGCATCCACGCCGCCCGGGCGACGTCACGCAGGCCATGGCAAGCAGAAATCATCATTCTTAAGCTTGTCTTTCATTGCATGCAGATCCGCTCCTCGACGTGAGCGCCTCGTCTAATATACATACAGTCGCTGTGGAAAACACAAAAGAAGAACGCGAGGCGTAGCCCAATGCCCGAGCAGGCGCTGCTGCAGGCTGACAGAGAAAGGAAGAGAGAAAGAGAAAATCTGAAGTCTTTTTGGCAGTGATCCGTCCGCAATGTGCACCAGAGCGCCGAGAGCACCGTCGCCAGATAGCAAACCCTAGCCTTCAGCCTCCCATACTATGCATGAGGAATTCCTGAAAAGCCAACCACATTCGTACCACCCTGCAACGCCCGTGAGATGCCGCCGCGAGAAAGCCAGCGAAGTCGCGTTAAAAGGAAAAGAAAGAAAAGAGTAAAAAAGACCCAGGTATTCTGCCGCTCTGCAACCCTGAAACTTTTTGTAGCTTGTCACAGTTGCCACATTGTCGTAATGGCCAGACCGAAACTTCCTAGCCGCAGTCAAGCACTGCTCAAAGCAGCATCGCAACGGCCCGGTGGATCTGAAGAGAGGCCCCGGGGAGAAAATGCCGTCCAGGAAGCGAGCCAGGTTGGGGGGCTTTCTCATCCGACATGCGACAAAATCGAGCAGAACACCAGAATCCAAAGGCCCCCGCCCAATACTATGTACTCATTCCACTCATCAGTCATTTCGTTGTCGAGGAAAGAGCTGGAACCGTAGGAACGATTCGAGTCCGCAATGCAGGAAGTCACCAAACACCACTCCCGCCGGGATTCCGCTAAAGGAGACGCTGAAAACTAGAGGAGAGGGTTGCTTCGGAGAAGATAGGGAGTTTCGAAGTCGAGAATGAGCCATGAGAGATTCCAGACAGTCTACTGACGGCCGCTCTTCTTGGTCCGGGATCCCTTGGCCTTGGTCTTGGGCGGCGGCTGCTGTGAGTGGAGGTGCTCCAATTCCTCAAGTGCGTACGTGTTCTCCCATTTGAGGCACCAGTACTTGGACGCGTCGTTGTCGGTATACGTCTTCTTCCTGGTCTGGATTCCCGTCGTCTCCTCGCCCGCCGTCTTCCGGGCCTGCATTTCGCTAAGGTGGTTCTTCCAGTTGACCATGTACTCGACGATGGAGTCCTGCCAGTTGCTGAGCTCCTTCTTGAGCTTCAACTCGCGATGCCCACGGTCGTCCAGCCATTCGTGAAGCCTCTGTACGTCTTCGGGGCTGTCAAAAAAGCCCCATTGCGTAGAGTCCGTGAGGTGAACAGGTCCCTCTTCCATGTCCCGGCGGTCGTTCTTAGTCAGGCCAGTAAGCGCCTTGTACTCCTTCTCATCCTCGAGATTGGGATGCTCCAGGAGAGGCTGGTCAAGCTCGTCCGGACCCTGTACCCACAGACGGCCATTGACATAGCCGTACTCTGCGGTCGAACTCGTGGGAAGTCCACCAAGAGGCATTCCCCATCTTTCGAGCCACCAATACGTGTTGCAGAAGCGATCCTTGCCTAGACACCGCAGTTGCTGGCACTGGTTCTCCCTGAGTTCCTCGTCGTACTTCTTGATCTCGTCCTCGCAATTCCGAATCGACTCATTGGTCTTCTCAATCTTCTTCAACAATTCGCGGTATGCATTCCGTTGCTTGGCCTTCTCCGCCTCTTCCTTCTCTTTCCTCTCGCGCTCCTTGCGCGTAGCCTCATCCTCATGCTTCCGCTTCCGGCTGTTGGCCCGCCGCAGTCGACGGGCGCCCTCTTCATCTTCCGCACCGTCACTATGCTTAGTGTTGTCGTGGGGTTCCGCAACACTAGACATGCTAACATCGCCATTGGTCTCAGCGGGAGGTGAAACGGAGAGAGTTGCAGGGTAGTCCATCTTTCGCTTCTGCTCAAGCTGGCCCAGCTCCGCCTGGTACTCTTTGCGCTTCTTCTGCTGCTCCATCTTTTGGTTCCTGATGGACGTCATGTTCACATTGCAGTTCTGCATGTACAAGCGAACGGCATCAGTGAAGGTTGCGTAGAGCGTAATTGTGCCTAGCGCAGCTATCCGGAGGTTGATGTCCAGGGTGTTGTACTGCTGTCGAACAGTCTCGGGCTCAGGGTCCATGTCGGATGGCGCCAGGTGAGCGAGGATCTTCTCGCAAACTTCCTTGCGACGAGGGTTCAGGGCAGCCTGGCGCAATGCTCCGACTAGAACAGTCTGCCAACCGCCATCTTGGAAGTTTCGGTTTCCTAGGTTGTCGACCCAATCAAAGTGAGAGAGCAGTTCTGACGCACGGTTAGTGTGTTGAGGCCCGACATCCTTCATCGGCTCCTCGGCGATTTCCTGCGCCTGCAGCTTGCTCAAGCTGGCGCGCGTCCGCCGAGCAGGCGGGGTCTCAGAGCGCGCCGGGCTCGGCGATTTGCTATGCTCATCAGCCTCCTCTTCCTCCGGCTCAATAATATCCTGCGAGAACTCCGAGGCCAAGTCGGGGAGGACCTTGATGTGGCCCTTGTCATCTACCAGCTGCTTGAGGACCGCGCAATGCATCTCAGTAAGGAGCTCGCAGCTGGCGGCATCTCCATGATAGCCAAGAGCCTCAATAAAGTCGTCAAAGGTAAACGAGTCGAGAATAAAGACCTCGGCATGAACGTTCAGGGTCTGCCAAACAAACAGCAGATCTCCGACAGACTTCATCTGAATGCCAAGCTTGTCCGTAGGTGGCTCGGCTCCCGACGGGACGTCGTCCGACAGGAACTTGAGCGCGGGGCGCTGCAGTCCATTGCGCTTGGGCTGGATCAGTAGGTCTTCAATGGGATATTTGATCGGGGCCGGGCGCGGCGGGGCCTGGTTTGGAGGAGGCCGGGTTGGGATGGTGATCTGATGCGGAGGCGGACCAAATTGGCCATTCACCGGGACTGGAGTCCCGTGGCTGGACTGGAATGGAGGAGGCGCAGGAACGCCAGGCCCGGGCCTGAAGACGCCTGTGGCTGGAGCCGACGGAGGGAAGAGAGTGTGCTGGAAAGCCACCGTCTGCGGCGGCTGACGCTGAAGCTCATTACCTGGGCCCCGGTAATAGTTGAAAAACGTAGTGGGCTCGTTCTTCACCATGTTCTTCTTAGCCTCAGCAATTCCCTGGGCGGTCAAATGGTAGGGAACCTCCTTCGGTAATCTAAACTCGGCGACAAGCTCGGGCTTCACCTGCCACGGCGCACCCTTGTAATTCTCGCTATGCGCGATGTTCCGGATGAAGCTCCGCAGAATCGAGCGAGAGTACGTCCTCCTGTCTCTAGATAGGCGCTTGCTGTCCAGGAGCATATCATTAGACTGCCCATTCTCGTGCTGAACCGTAACGAAGTAGCGAGAAAGCGGCGGCTGGTTCAACAAGGGGTGAATCCTGGTATCGACCGAAGGGGAGAATGTAATCTTGTCACGAATTATACCAGGTACGCGCTTGTCTGCGTTCTCGTCGATCTGAGCAATTACGTGCTCTCCGGGGTAGTAGTCATCCTTAAGGTCGGCGTGGACGCGGGTCACCAGCTCTTCAAGACGGGGAATAGTCGAGTGATGGACCTTGCGGCACACCTGATACCGCAGCGGGCCTGGGAAGATGCTCCTGATCTCGCGAGCATCCTCGTCCTGAGTATTATCAGCACGTGCGCCGCGAATAACATGTCGGGCATGCGCACCTCCGCCTCTAACGCGTCGAAGAACGACAGGTTGCCCTGTCCGGTGATCTGGTTGGTGAATTGCTTCTGCGCTCGGTCAGCGACGGCTGCGACAAGGGTGGCAGGGCACTGCGCGGCTCACCTTGCGGTAAAAGTCCAGCCTGTGGTGTGTTAGCTCCGGCGCCAACGTCATGCGAGAAAAAAAAAGCCAGGAAAGCTTACCGGGCCGCATATTTGTCGTACTCGGTGAATATCTCGCCAGTGACCTTGATCATCCAGACCTACGCGTGGCGTCAGCCTCCCCTGCCTGGGTGCCCGCGCCTTGTGGCCGGGGTATACGTACGGCGGTATTCTCGTCCCGAATATTGGGGTCCGGCACGTAGGCGACGGGAGCCCTCTTGTAGAAGACCTGGATCAATTAGCAGGAGACGGGGTGGGAGGTGAGGGCGATGGGCGTACCATGTTGGCGACGAGCTGAGCGCGCCGACCCACGGCGGGCGCGGAGGGGTGTCGAGCTGTGGGAAGCGCGTCTCAGCCCTACGAGTCGCCGCAGAGCGGACTTAAGCTCGGCGGCAGAGGAGCGGGACGGGCTCAGACTGCAGCGACTCGGGGCGGCGCCAATGGGGGCGGCGGCAGCGACAGCGGCGACGGCGAGGATGGGCGGTAGCAGGCGGAGCGACGGTGGGGCGAGGGCGTAGGCGGCGGCGGAGCGCGAGGTCGATAATCGACGGTTTGGGAACGCGTTGCAGGGCGCTGGACGCGTGCTCGGGTGCAGCAGCGCGGCGGTGCTGGGGACGCGGGGCGGGGTGGCGGCGTGGTGGACGGGCGGCGGCGAGGAGAGGGTGGGGAGTGGAGGAAAAGGTTTGGATTTGCGCTGGGCGGCCTGGTAAGAAGAAGGTAGCTCGCGCTGCGGGTAGAGGTAAAGTCGGGCTTGGCGAAGCGGCAGTATTTCCCGCCAGCCGCCGCCGACGGGCCAGCAGGGGCGCGCGCTAAAGCTGCCAGATTTGCGAGACTCCAGTATGTGCAACCTCCAGCGCCTGCTCTCCGCCGCCGCGCGCCTGCTGCCCCCGCCCACGCCGCTGCGCCGCCCGTGTTTGGGCTCGTTCGGACCGCCGCGCGCTGCCGCATGCGCTGCCCTGCCTCCGCTGCGCCCGCCGCGCCGCCCGAGCAGCTGCTCGCCGTCCTCGATTTTGCCCGAACGGAACCGAGGGCGTGCTCCGCGACCACGCCCCGGCTGCAGATGCTGCGCCTGCCAGATGCCCGCCCCAGGCCGCATGCACGCTGACGGCCGCTGTGTTGACGGCGTACCCGTGAGACGGGCATGCGCGCACAACGCAATGCCCAATTAGTCTAGCAGCTCTCCAGCGCCAGGGTCGGCATATGCACAGCATCCCAGGTGATTCTTGAGCCCGCATGCCGCCCCTCCCATCTGATCCCACTCGGGCTGGTGATCGTCCACTCACGGGCGGTGCGCGCGGTGAATGGACCGATGTCAGATCTGTCCACAACGCCTCTCAGCCAGTGCTGCCCCGTGGGCCCTTGTGAAGCCTCGCTGCGCCCTCATCCTCCACGTCGAGCAGCACTCGCCTCTGCGCATGTCGAGCACATCTTGGGAAGTGTCCTACCACGAGCTTTTCCTCTTTTGTCCTCTGACGCCTCCATTTCGCCATGGCAATAGAGTCCGTGCTCTTACGCCTTCGCATCCCTTTCCTAGCTCCTCCCAGGCCGATGATTCTGCTGTTGCTTTTGCAAGCTCTTCTCGGATCTCGTAACTGACCCTTCACTCTCTGCATAGCCATGCTTTTCCTGCCTTTTCTTTGGTCTCCCATTCAATCCAACGTTTTGTTGCAAGCTTGTCGACTTATTCCACGGGAGTCTCATCCAAGGCCTGATGGAGTTGTGCCACTCCCCAAGTCATGATAGCCCGAAAACAAAGGGCTTTCCTCTGTATGACAGTTGGTAAAACCCCGCAGCATTTGACTAAGGCCCAAAGGGGCAGAGAAACGGAAGTCCTACCTGGAGACTGCCGTCCATGGAGAATATTTGACCGTTGCTATAGAGTTTAGAGTCCGAGGGAGATACTTTGCCAGGCCACGTCCCCCCTCCGCCTTTTTCCTTCTTTGCATAATCTAAGCTATCTCTTTTAAAGCTCCTGGTCCTCCTTTTGCCTTGTCCCTTCCGAGAAAAAACCCAAGCGGCTCGATCAAGACATTAGCGGTCTGATTGGACCGCGGTTGCTCCAGCTCACCAAGGGTCGGAGTGTGGAAAGGATGCAGAATTCCTGTCCTTGTCAAAGCGTTCCTGCCACCTCCCGTCCCTGGTGAGCGCCCGGTCGGAAGGTCTGAGCGGAAGTGCCTCTTTGTGAGCGTGAAGCTGCGCAACATCTGCGCGCCCCACCACGAGGGAAACGCCCGGCTTCTTGAGCAAGAACCGGCCGGACAGCAGCTGCCTCTGAACGTTAAAGGTCTTCATCATGCCTGTGGTAATCAGTTCTGCGACCTCTATTGTTCAGGAACAGCCATGGGGAGGCTTTGGAGGATAGCTGTGGTTGAGGACGTGCGGTCGTTCCGAAGAGGCCAGAAGAGGAATGAAAGATTGGGTTCCGGGGAAAGCAAAGGCCAGTGAAATATCTGAACGACGCGCTTATGACAGCTTGGCCAAGTTCCTTCCGTGTCGCACTCTTTGACCGAGCGGTCGTATCAAGTGTTTTGGCATGGCAGGGTAGCGGGGTCTTTGTCTGGAGATGTCCGGTGTAGCATTGCCGGCGATCACAAAAGATATTGACCCTGAAAAAAATACGTAAGCTATGTTCACATCACCCACTGTGTCGCTAAGCACCTGTGCTTCAAGCTGGGCTCGCCAGAAGTATCTGTCGGGCTCGAAGTTCTGCACCCCTTCATGAGCGCAGAGCATCAACAACACAGCGAGATCGCCAGTGCCTCAATTCTTAACACATCGACACCTTACAATAGCAACAAACCCCTGACACCACCTTGGGCAGCTTTGGTAGCGCGGTCGGCACAGGATAAAGGACGGGCAACGCATTTTTGCCGGCCAGTTCACAGGCTTGATTAACAGTCAGCGCGGCTCTCCCCCTTCTCCAGCCCTACCGACGGCAACACCCATCCATGACCGGAATCGGCCGAGAATCATGAAAAGGAGTACCGGAATATGATTAGTCAAGCGGAGGCAAGCCGAAGTGCCCAGAGGAACGCAGATCCGCATATTAAGAGCGGCCAGTAACGGCGATGAAATTCTTAGCAACCTCTAATTATCCAGCAAACACCAGAAATTCGGTCTCGTTGGAGGAGCAACAGTAGAGTAGGACGGATTGAAGACGGCGCTGTGTACAATAGCAGTACCTATCGTGCCTGAAGCGCCTAGCAGAGAGAGTGCTACCGTTCCCGGCTTGATTCCGCTATCTCAATGGCCACACACTTAGCACTTCAACAATAGAGCAGCAGCAGGATTGTGGAGAAAGCGTCCGAGCTATCCCACAGGCCAGAAGCGGGCCGCAGGGTACTTTATCGCCCGTCCTGACCCACCCGCCACGATACTCGACAAGGACGTGCCAAAAGACGGCGTGAGCGCGCTTATTCGAGATGACGAAAACTAAGATAGCCCCGTATTGGGTGCCCTTATCGGCTTCCGATCGTTAGTAGCCGGCAAGACTGCACTGTCCAATACGATACTCAAACGCAGTGACCACTGCTCGGACACTTGGGGAATCCGGCTTCCTCGTGCGACGTCATCAAGTGAATTACACACCGAACGGCGGGGCGAGCGACATGAAGAATCAGATATTATTCTTCATATGTACATGAATCAGCTAGGGGTGTGTCATCATGTCATCATGCGCTTTCACAAGCGAGGCTTCAATTGGCCGGATCCAGATACACAGATCGGAATATCAGAACGCAGAAAAAAAATCCTTCTACTGAGGCTTACAGCGCCGCAGAGTGAGACTAGCACGACGACTCCAAGGCCAGAGTAAACTCATCAAGCAATTACGTCGGCCTCGCACGTCAGCACCGTCCTCAGACCCCAAAGCCAACGCGCAAGCATGCTTCCCGCAAGCTACACGACAGCCGTCCAGCATCCAATCAACCCAAACAGGCAGCCGATTAGACCGCGTCTGCGTCCAGACCCCAACAAAGCCAAACCCACGACCCCCAATGCAATAGCCGCCGTCCCCTGCCTTAAACCCATGCCACGACCCGCCACGAGCGGTTAAACGGGCTCCACAGCGGCGGCCGGATAAAGACCTGCACATATGTATGCAGTCCCAAAAAAAGCAGCATGCTGATCTCTCTCGGTCCAAGGCATATGTACCTAGCCAGAGGAGCCTTCTCGACGGATCCGCCGCGCATCCCTTCGCCCTCTCCCTCTTTTTCTCGAACCGAAAAGCGAGCACAGATACACAGTTGTGTTTTTTTATTTTTTTTCCTTGGTCCGGATGTGCACCCGATCGGCTCTCCACTCTACTACCGTGTTCGCGCCCAGCCCGGCCTTGCAGCAGTTTGCCTTGCCGCCGGATGGCCTTGCAGCCTCTCGGCCTTGGGTATAAAACGGGCAGTGGATCTTGTCTCGAGCGTGGACGACATTCGGCATAATTCTCCAAAGAGGAAAAACGTTCTGAGGTGACGACGGCATCCGGCACCATTCGAGAGATCCCGGGTTTTGGCACCGTCCTGAACCAGTGGTACCGATAACCCTCTTGCAACCGTCTGGGACGTACCGGTACCATGGATGAGTTGTTCGATCCACATCATCTCATTCGCTCCGCAACCGCGACTTCACAATCGACTCGCATCGAGTGCGCAAAATTTATCTATGAATTATTTGTCGCCGACATAACTTTATTGTCTATCGATGGTGCGAAAGAAAAAAGAAGTCATTAGCTACGACGTCAAATACACGTTCAAGAAGCCAAGCCAGCTACCGAACACACCGACGGCGCTGTACGAACTCGTGAACATGAGCGGCAGGAACTCGAGGCGGGCGCCGAACACCAGCTGGTGCACGAGCGAGCAGTAGGCGATGAGCGGAATGGCGACCGTGATGTACAGCAGCGCAAAGCGATCCAGGAGGAAGAAGCGCGGCTGGGGAGAGCTGTGAGAGAGTCAGACCATGTCTGGGAAAAAGACGCATGAGGATGCAATATCAGGAATATTAAGAAATAAAAGAGGAATTAAGGAACCAGATAACAGGAATTTTAGGTAATAGGGGCAAGAGATCCGGATGGCAAGGGAAAGGTGATGAGAGGACAAAGAAAGAGATTGGAGAGGACGTACGCAGGCGCCAACCGGTCAAATGCCAGCAACAATGCGACGAGCCAGAAGACGGTATACAAAATCTTGACCGGGAACTCCATGGCGGTGAAGAGCAGGGGGAACAGGCTCACGTGGCCAGCGACAGCGAGCGGTCGGAACGCCCCGAGGTACCTGCGGTCCTTGAGCGCGATAAGGCTGAAAGGGATGATGACCGTTAGGACGGCCTTTTCGTGCACGTGCCAGCCGAAGAGGAAAGATGCGTATCCACAGAGCGTGACTGCGCCAATGAAGATCTCCCAGGTCGGTTTCAGGAATAGCTTGACCAGCGGAATGATCTGGAAGAGCAGGGCCAAGGCGAATGTCGCCTGCTTCGGCACATCCGGCAAAACTGCGAACTGCGAGTCGCCAACAAAGCCTCTCGTCAGACTCGTCGCGGCGGCGCGATCCACGTGCAGCTTGAGGTACGGGGCCAGGTACAGCAGGACGCGGTCAGTGAAGGAGTACATCGCCCACACATTGGGCGCCCAGTACGCATGAGTCAAGCCACGATCAAATGGGAAAAGACGGCTCAACAGTTGCGGGATCTGGTTCCAGAACACGAACGGGCCAAACGCTGCGGCGAAGATGGCGATGATGCCAAGGCCCAGCTTGACGCAGTTGAGGAACTGGATGCGGAAGATGGACTGCGGGCTCAGGCAGTACACGCGCAACAGATACACAAAGTACGCCGGGGCGACGTAGAGATACAGGTGCTTGAAGCACAGCAGGGCGGCGAAGAGGTAGCCGCTGTACAGCAGGGTGGACTGGTTGCGGGCGAGGACCAGCGACAGCACGAGGATGCCGAAGAGGAACCCGTTGTACTGGAAATGAATGTGGTCAATGATCAGAAGACCGGGCGAGAGCAGGACCGAAAGCGCGGCGGCGTGGGCGAGCGTCTTGGACGACGACGTCCTGACGTAGCTGTCACGGGTCAGGCAACGACAGAGCCAAGATTGCAGGACGCGGCGTACAGATGAAGCGCATAGACCAGGACCAGCTCGGTGGCGATCACGGTGGCGCGCTGGAAGTAGACGGCCTGCCAGGTGTCGTAGCCAAGCGCGGCGACATTGAGCAGGCCGGGCTCAACGAGGCGGGCGGCCTGAGACAGGCACCACTCGAAGTAGGCAAAAAACGGCGGGTAGTCGAGCGTCCATTCCGAGGTGTTCTCGATCGGTCAGCGGGGCGGCGCGGCGGGCAGGGCGACTCACCTCGAAGTACCAGGCGCGGACGGGCAGCGAGTGGGTGAGCGCGAGCCAGTTGCGGTGGACCTCGAAGTCGGTGGATTTGCTGGGCAGCAGGCATCAGTTGCCCGGCGCACGAGATTGGCGTCTCAGCGGCGGGAATGTGCGGGCACGTACTAGGCGGGCAGCAGCAGCAGCTTGAGCGCGGCGGCGACGAGGCCGCACTGGGCGAGCGACGGGTGGAGGGCGGCCATGCGGAGAGCAGAGAGGCGCGGCGGACACGTGAGGCGCGATCGTCTGGGGGCGCTGCGCGGTTTAGGGGCCGCCGGGCGGACGGTTGATGAGGATGCGCGCAGCTGGCGGCGCGTGGACCCTGCCGGCCCGGAGCGGCCTAGCGCCAGGCACCGGGGCGCGCGCTGCCAACACCGCGCGCTGCAATCTCAGCCGGGCGCCTGTGCGCGGCCTGTCTCGTGCGGGCGTCGCTAAGAATGCCCTAGGGCGGCGCTCATTTCGTGTCGTCTCCTGGCAGCCCTGCGCCTGCTGCAGCCCTCCCAGCGGCCGGCATGGCCCTGCTGCGTCGCCCGGCCCGCGCTGCGTCGTACATAGCTCCCACACCGAGCCTTTTCGCACCTCCCGCGCCGCGCTCGTCACGACCTCGCTGCCGCCGCTCCTTGCACCGCCTGCCCTTCGCTGCGCCGTGCCCGCCGCCTGCCTCCGCCCGGCCACATTCCTTCGCCGACGCACCCTGCGCCGGCGCCGACAAAAGGACGGCGCGTGCACACCCGCCCGCTCACCAGCCTGCGCGCCATCGCTGCCTTTGTCTCCGCAATAGGGGCTCCGCGAGGCCACGCCGCTGACTCGCCGCGCTCCCATCCATTCCTTGCCCGCCGCTGTCCTTCTCCTCTCCTCTCCCAGCGCTCTGGTTTGCCCGTGGCATTGCTTGCTCGAGTCCCGCCCGCTCTTCGCTTCGCCCGCCTCGCCTCTCCCACGCGTACGTCGGCTCCTGCGCGCAGATCCAATATCCGCGCCTCTGCTCACCACCTGCGACACAGGCCCAGGCCGAGCCGTTGCAATTCGCCTCGCGCGCCGCATCGACCAGCGTGCTGTCCCGCCGCGCCGCTGCTCCAATTCTTCGTACCCTAATAATTCCCTAGTCCGGTACGCAACGCACCGGACGCTCTAATACAACACGACGGCTGTCCTATCTACCAGTGCGCGGGACGCTTTTGTCCTGCCACCGCACCTGCTCGCCATGCAACCTGCAGACTCCACCCCCGCGGGCCCCGGCGCCACCCGACTGAGCTCCTTCTCAAAAACCTCGATGAACGGCGACTCGACCGGCTTCTCGCACGGAGCGTTCCACTCGAATCAGCCCTCCATCAGCGGCTACGCCGATCGACACCCTCAGAGGAACCTGCCCAGCATCTCCACCGGCAGACTAGGCGGCCTCAACCAGAACGGCGCAGACATGCAGACCCCCGGCACCGCCTTCGACATGAACTTCACGCCGCTGCTGCCCTCGCAGCTGCTGCTGGGCTCGCCCTTCCAGCCCGGCTCGCCCAACGCCTTCGGCTCGCCCCAGTTCCAGAGCTTCTCCAGCTTCCAGAACGGCGCCGCCCAGCAGCAGAGCCAGCCGCCGCAGATGGGCAGCCCCATCCAGCAGCCCATGTCGCCCCAGCTCTACCAGAGCATGATGTCGCCCACCGGCATCAACCCGCCCTCCTTCTTCGCCGGCCCCCAGTCGCCCACCCAGGGCTTCCCCAGCCTCGCCAACCAGGCCCTGGGCGGCCTGGGCTCGCAGATGCACATGGCGCCGGGTCTGGTGTCCGGCACGAGCAGGACCGTGTACCTGGGCAACATCCCGCCGGAGACGACCGCTGAGGAGATTCTCGGACACGTGCGAAGCGGCCAGATCGAGTCGGTCAGGCTCCTGCCCGACAAGAACTGCGCCTTCATCTCCTTCCTCGACAGCAGCTCCGCCACCCACTTCCACTCCGATGCAATCTTGAAAAAGTTGTCCATCAGGGGTCAGGACATCAAGATCGGCTGGGGCAAGCCTTCGCAGGTCCCCACCTCGGTCGCTCTTGCCGTCCAGCAGTCGGGCGCGTCGAGGAACGTCTATCTGGGCAACCTGCCCGAGGACGTCTCTGAGGAGGAGCTCCGTGAGGATCTGGGCAAGTTCGGCCCAATTGATACCGTCAAGATCGTGAGGGAGAAGGCGATTGGGTTCGTCCATTTCCTGTCGATCGGAAACGCCATCAAGGCCGTCGCCCAGCTTCCCCAGGAGCCCAAGTGGCAGCCGCCGCGCCGCGTGTACTACGGCAAGGACCGTTGTGCCTACGTCTCGAAGACGCAGCAGCAAAACGCGGCGCAGTACCTGGGGATCGCGCCCGGCTACGCCCACGTCCTCAACGGCGCTGACCGGGATCTGATCTCGAACGCTCTGGCCCAGCAATCCGTTGCTGCGGCCGCTGTTGCGACATCCGCTGGCGGTGCCAACAACCTGGGGAACCGGACCGTCTACCTCGGCAACATTCATCCTGAGACGACCATCGAGGAAATCTGCAACGTCGTCAGGGGCGGTCTGCTGCACCATATCCGTTACATTCCCGACAAGCACATCTGCTTCGTTACCTTCATCGACCCCACGTCGGCCGCTTCTTTCTACGCGCTCAGCCAGCTTCAGGGTCTGATGATCCACAACCGCCGCCTGAAGATTGGCTGGGGCAAGCACTCTGGCGCCCTCCCCCCTGCGATTGCTCTTGCTGTCAGCGGCGGCGCTTCCCGCAACGTCTACATCGGCAACCTGGACGAATCCTGGACCGAGGACCGCCTCCGCCAAGACTTCTCCGAGTACGGTGAGATCGAGCTGGTGAACACTCTCAGGGAGAAGAGCTGTGCTTTTGTCAACTTCACGAACATTGCCAATGCCATCAAGGCGATTGAGGCTGTCCGCCAGAAGGAGGAGTACAAGCGTTTCAAGGTCAACTTTGGAAAGGACCGCTGCGGCAACCCGCCTCGCCAGCTGCAGAACATGCAGAACCAGCAGAACCAGCAGAACGGCGAGCTGCAGTCGCCGTCGCCGTTGAACGGCATGTCGCAGCCGAACAGGGGGCAGAACTCCATCTCTCCCACCGGCTCCGGCAACTCCAACGGAGTGCAGGCACCGACGCCCGCCAACATCCTCTACCAGAGCCAGAACAACCCGCTGATCATGTACCTGCAAGCTCAGCAGCAACAGCAGCAGCAGCAGGCGCAGCAGCAGCAGCAGCAATATCAGCAGCAACAGCCGAGCCTTGACCCCTTCCCAAGCGCCCAGCAGCAGCAACAGCAGCAGCAGCAGGGCTCGCAGCAGAGCCAGGCCTTCCCCAGCCCTCAGGCAGCCTTCTACGCCGCGGATAACGCGAACGCCACCCCGGCGCACACGTCGCACCACGGTCCGAGCAGCTCCTTCAGCTTGACGAACGGCTCCGGACCTGCTTCGAACTCTGGCTCTGGCTCCACGACCATTGGCGGGCTGCTGGCTCCTTCCAACATTGGCAGGAGTGCGCAGCACGCCCGTGCCGTCAGCTTGCCCGTGTTCTCGCAAGGCCCATTCGGTCAGCCGTCGAGCGCCACGAGCCAGGGCCAAAGCCAGAACTTTGGCAGCTTGGCTAGCGGCCTGGGCGGTTTCGGCGCCGGCAATGGCTTCGGTCTTGCGATTCAGGGTGAAGGCCACGGTGGTCTGCCCGGCTGGGCTGAGGAAGAGGCGGGTGCCAACTAAGCACATTGCATTGACGGACAGATGGTCGGGACAGAAGGTCATTTGACCTTTTCAAAGATCTTTCTTCAGTCTGCTTCATTTCTTTTTGTTTGTTGTGATTTTGTCACATTTGCATGCTGTTTTGCGATTCTTTTGTTGATACTTTTTGTCATTTGACATTTCATTTTTTTTTGAATCTTTTGATCCGACGCACGCACTGTACTCCATTGTATTACTGAAATTTTCCTTGGTGGATGCGGGTTATTTGCGTGTCATGACGTTCGCTATCGCTATCTTCTGATTGATTTTACGTAGTTTACTACTCCCCTCGCATACCCCTCATACCCTTAATACTACCCTTCAACCGATCGCGAGCACTTCTTTCGCTTCATTTCTTACTTGAATTCTTCATTTCTTATCTCTTTGTGGTGTGGAGGCGAGGTGGTAAGATTGAGATATCATTCGCGGCGGACAAAAAAGATTGAGAGTGATTCCCCCTTTTTGCGATTCCTTCAGGCAAAGATTCCCCCCGGTTGGGTTTTGATACCACATGGCTTCAATTCGCAGGCACTTTGGCAATTTTCTCGACTTTACACAATTCAAAACAGCAACGCCACCTGGCTGGCGCGGGAGGAGCAGGGAGCGAGGAGCGAAAGAGGGCGGAGTACCCGACCGACCCACGACAGAGTAGGACGATGCAGGGGGAAGTGAGAGGGCAGGAAGATGGGCGAATGAAGAACATTCGGCTGGAGTTACAGGGCCTATCCTGAAACAGTGGCAGGATCCTGGCTTCATGCGGAGTGTCTGTCAGTCGTTTTATCGTGCACCTCGAGCAGATACAACAAGAAGAAAAATAAAAAAGAGATTGTAATGTTGGTTACTTGGCAGTCGTTGTTGTCAAAAGAGGATCAAGAGTGAGGACGTAATGTGTGAGCGTGTGTGTGTGAGAGATGTATGGATCGGGGAATGGGGAACAGCAACTGTAGAACGGCGCACTACCTGTGTGCTACTACCAGCACTCCAAAATCGATGACGCGAAAGGGTTCATCCCATGTGGATACTCGGTGTCGCAATTGCCTCCAATTTGCTCTCCAGGTTGCCGCTGTGATTACGATCCTGGTGTCGCCATGCCTGATTGAATTTTTTCAAATCCGTGGAGCTCGAGCGCGACCTTCTCCTTCTAAGCTCTAAAACGTGTGTCTCTTCTGCAATGATCATTGGCACGAGAAGGCGCACTGCGCTGTTCCGTTTCTGAAGATCAGTGGTGTAGGCAGCGGCTCTATCTCACGCTTTCCTCTGCTGTTCCCGTCGATATATTGCCATCCACCGCCTTTTTTCTTCTAACCATTAACCTCTCCCGTCAACCTTTTCACAGGACTGCTGTACCGCAGTGAGACTTCGGAAAAAATCACACAACAGCACCCACCTTTTACGCCCCAGACGACACCATGGAATCTTAGCCACAGCTTCCGGCGCATCTCAGTGTTCGGCCCGAGGAACTCCAGCTCTACATTGCGGAGCTCATCGAGAGCCGTAAGGATGTTAGCAGATTGTGCCTCACGTCCAGGGCGCACAACCGCATCACACAGCCGGTGCTGCTCCACAGCTGCCATATCGGTCCAATGCAAACTCCTTGCCTTTGGTCGACTCGTTTATCCCGACACCCAGATTCTCCCCTTATCCTCTTCCATCTCCCCCATCTCCTCCATCTCCCCCATCTCCGCCATCTCCTCTATCTCCTCTATCTCCTCTATCTTCTCCATCTCCTCCATCACCTCCATCTTCTCCATCTCCTTCTCCTCCTTCTTGGCTAAGGCGGGCTTGCTGTCTTTCTCCTCGACAATCTCCTTCTTCTGCTTCTTGGCCGAAGCCGGCTTACTACGGTTGTTCTAGTCCTCATCGAAGGAGGTTGGGGAAGCGCACAGGCAACCGAGCAGGCCAAAGACTGCTGCGCCCTGGTCCTGGATATTAAACAGTTCGCTATATTGCTCTGCAAGCGCAACGAAGCGGCAAAGAAGGACAAACACTTTTACCAGGCTCCGCTTACATTCGAAGTCGCTATGGCCGAAGGCCATGCCTTGCGGATGGACCTGCAGAAGCTATCGGTCTCGAAGAAACGGGAAGTTTCTTCGTCAAAGTCCGGGTTCGGGGCTCCATTGACCTCGCGTCTGAGCGCGGTCTTGCACCTTTCCCACATGACGTGGCGCTCGAGGCACCTGAACGCTCTGTGAGCACTGACCGAACCCGCAAACACCCGAACTTCCGTCTTTTGGTGGGCCGCTCGCAGGAACCTCCTCACCAGCGCAGGCGCCTCGATATCCTTCCTTCCCAGGTGGAGGTTCTGGAGCATGTTACCTCGCTAGCGTGATGCTGGACGCACCTGCCCAGGTCGTCCTGTATCAACCTCCTCGCACATCCAACCGCAGCGACTTCTGGCTCCTGCTCCCGCTCCTGACCCTGCCGTCTCTAAAGACCCTGAGGGCATCGGCGACCTCGTGGGGATCCCAGAAGTCATGTTCACGCGCTGCACTGCAGGAAGACCGTTCTCCTCGGCGACTACGGCTTCCGCCAAGTCCATCCCAGCAGCACGGTAACGGCGCTGCTGCCAGCGAGTTTGATGGAGTTGGGGTTGCATTGGTGTCGTCTGTGTTCGGTGGTGCATCTGCGGGCGTTGATGGGGAGGAAGAGGAGGGGGTTGGAGGGGTTGCGGAGGGTGGAGGTGAGGTTTGGGGCGGTGGTGGTGTTGGAGGAGCATAGGGGAGGGTGGAGGAGTTGGTGCGGAGGTTGGAGAGGGTGATGGTGCTGAGGGTTGTGTGGGAGCTGCTGGCATTTTTGGATAGGGTGGGGGTAGCAGGTTTCTTTTGGGATGATGGTGGTGGAAGGTGGTGAGGGTGAAGGGATGGCGTGAAGGGGTGGCAAAGAACCCGTGGTCGGTTAGGAGTTACATAGGTTAGCAGGGAAATTTTTGCTGCTGGTGAAAGGTAAAGAACTTTCCATGGTTTAGGGATGTGGCGGAGGAAGAAGGTTCAGACATTCATAACGAATCGAAATCCAGACAATTGTCAGACTACGGTGTCTGCAATAGATCGTTCACTTCTATTGATACCTGAGCGGACGAAGGTCTTCATATGCATCTTGGTATAGGGGCATGATAACAAGACACTAGGTCGCTTGAAATAAAACTGGAGGTCAACCATCATCGATCGTAAAAAGATGTGGGTTTGCCCCACAAGTACGAATTAACATTGGTAAACTATACGACTGCCCGCCCGAAAAGCAGGTATGTAGCTCTCTCTTTATTAAGTCCGCCCCCACACACATCTAGGAGCGAGCTGAAGACTTTCCGGAGCAAGAACAATCTCCCCTACTTCAGTAACACCGAAGCCACGGATGTAACAGGCTAACAATATCTATTGTTTGTAGGGGGTTCCGCTTTTCTCCTGATTCGATATTCTGTCGCGCATCTTGCATTGCAAGGGTCAGTTCAAACAGCATCAGCAGTCAATGGAGAGTCAATGATCATCATATTGTACAGTTCAACCTGGCTCGGCAGGTGTCATAATTATACTTACACACTTATGTACTAAATCAGCGCCTGGCCTCTAAACATGCCCTCCCTAACGTCCTTGACGACGTCGGCCCGGTCGCCCTTCCCGAGCAGCACGATGCCGCGACCACGCCTGCCCATGCGCCCGGTCCGGCCAAGACGGTGGATGAAGTCTACGGTGGAATGCGGAACATCGTAGAGGATGACATGACGCACGGCAACTGTGTCGATGCCGCGAGAGCCGAGGTCGGTGGCGACAAGGACCTTGGTGTTGGGCAACGAGCGCTTGCTCTGAGAGCCCATCTTGGTGCCTTTAGCCTGGCTGGATTCAGAGTCATCGTCTGTTGGAATGCCTTTGAAGGAGGCCAGGATTCGGGAGTGGCGCTCGTTTGTGGTGTCTCTGTTTAATGCAACGGCATCGATGCCCTTGGAGACAAGGTACTGTGAGAGCTCAACCGCCTTCTCACGTTCATTCACGAAGACAATGATTCGCTTCGTGTTAACAACCTCTTTATGGTCGTCGTAGTGCTCGGCGGCGGACCGGCCAATATTCCAGATCGTGTCCGCGCACGCGAGATCCTTGTTTCCACGGTAAGGATTTTGGTCAACCTGGACGACGCCAAGCTGTACACGTCTGGGAATGGCGTGGATGTTTGGCGTGACAAGTCTTTTGATGTCCGGGAAGCGTTTGCGCAAGTAGGTATCCATGCTCCGAGGAATGGTTGCGGAGCAGAAGACGAGCTGGCGCAGAGATGGCGAGGATTTGTCGATGATGTCAGATGTGAGCGGAGAGAAGGAGCGGTCAAGAAGAGAATCAGCTTCATCGATTACAAGATGGCTGACGCGGCTGAGAATGTTGGGGTCGCTCTCAGCGATGCTAGAGAGGAGATGGGGCGTGGCAATGATGACATCAACACCGGAGGGAGAGAAGAGGCGATTCCGGATGACGGTGCCGCTGTAGGCGGCAGAGACGAGGGCTGCCCTGAACTTCACCGTATGCGAGAAGGACTTGACTACAGCTCCGACCTGGGAGACAAGCTCTGCAGAAGGAACGAGGATGATGGCTCTGGGCCTCCCAACGCTGGGATCCTCCTCGCCTGAAAGCGGCGGTGGATCCAGCTCGAACATCTTTTTGTCCTTGCTCTCTTCTGCCGCGGCCCTCACTTCCTCCTCCTTTTCCTGCAGCTCTGCGCGCTTGATGGCGTCCATGACGGGCAGCAGGTAAGCAAGAGTCTTGCCCGAGCCCGTCTCGGCTGCTAGCAGGAACTGCTGCATTTCTGCAACATCCCTGCGGGAATCTCGTCTGCCTCCTTTGCTATCCATGCCAAGCAAGGCGGGAATAGCCACGCGCTGAGCGGGGGTCGGCGCGATGTCGTCCAGGCCGGGGAGGGCTTGGGTGAGGATAGAGTTCTGGATGACGGGCAGCAGAGGGAACTGGTGGAAGTCATCCAGCTCAGCGATCCTCTGCTTCACGTCGTTTCGGCGGTCATAGGGCACCGAGCTCAGCGCGCGTCGCTCCTTCAACGCCTTGTACCACCTAGGGTCCTTCTGCGGGCCCTTCTGCGGAGTCTTGTCGCGTGCGTATTTTGCAGCCGTCGGCCTGGTCGGTCTGTCCGTCTGCCCAGTCGGTCTGTCCGTCTGGAGCCTCAGGGTGCTCGGCACTTTGGTGCGGTTGAGTGCGGCGAAGGGGCCATCAGCTCTGCGCGGCGCCGGCCTGGGCTTCGATTGGGCGACTTTGGGCGACAGCTGCATGCGCGACGGCTTTGGGCGCCTGTGGAGCTGCGAGGCAAAGCGAGCGTGCTGCCATTGCGGCTGTGTGGGGAACAGAGTGCGGATTTCGCAGAAGGGGCACAGCTGGGCGGCGGCGCGGAGCATGGCGAGGGGTGGGGAGTGGGCGGCGGATGCCCGTTGGGTCAAGAGATCAACAACGCGGCATCAGGGAGAGACAAGTGCACAGAGGCGCGTGGGCGGTGCGGACGAGGAGCGCGACGTTGGCGAAATTTTGCGGCGCGCGGGAGAGCGTCGGCTGTTGGGGCGCACCAGCCACACCAACACCGTTGGCCGCCGCGGCCGCGCCACAGCCGAGCGCAGAGCGCGTCACAACACGCCCGCCGGAGCGCTGGCAGACGCGGCGGACGCACGCAGACGGCGCGATATGCACGTAGGGCGGCCCTCCAGTCGCGCAGCAGGCGGGCGCTGGCAGCGGGCGCGGCGCACGGGCACGTGTGTGGCGCGTGGGCGGCGTCGCGCGTCGTTTCCGTGGTGATCGCGGCTCGCCCAGGCGCCGCGGGTGGATCCGCCATAACACACCAGCACGGTTGTTATCCTCCGCACAAGCTCGCGCATCATCGTCATCCCTCTCCACCGCTCCATAAACAACCCGCCTCCTTCCTCTGCGCTCGCGCACCCTCTCCCGCCCACGGCCTCTCTCTCCGCGCCGCTGTGCATGAGCTGGCCGCGCCAGTCTTCGCTCATTTGCTCTCGCGCCCTCTTGCATTCCTCGCCTGCATTCCTACGCTGCTCGGCCAATTGAGCCTCGCCCGGCCCACGCTGCGACTGTCAACTGGTCGACATGCCCCCGGAGCCCGTAAGTCGTGCAGCTGCCCAATCCGCCCGCGCTCCACGCTCACCTCCGCCGCAGGTACAGCCTCTGCGTATAAACAAAAACACTGCGACGTCACCGCCCGCGAAGATGTCCTCCGGCGGCCCTCTGTCCGAAATCAGCCCCATGGAGCACAGGAGGAACTCGCCCAGCGCTGGCCAGCTGAACAAGGTGCGTGTCGCCGCATTCCGCGCCTTCTGCATGTGTTGCTGACCCGCCCTAGATGTCCGCCGGTGCCCGTGAAACGTCTCCTCTGGAGACCTCGCCCTTCGGCTCTTCGTCCAAGCACCGCTTCTGGCAGTCGCGCGACCCCAACTCGCCCGACGTCGAGAACTCGTTCGAGAAGGAGCAGCAGACCCTCTCGCCCAAGCGCAGCTCCATCGAGAACCTCATGAAGGCCTCCCGGGTCCGGAACAGCACCATGTTCGCCCGCGAACAGAAGAACGAGTATGACCCGACCAAGCTGCCCATCGTCGAGCGTCCGCTGGCCTCCGGTCGCCCGCTCAGCGCCCAAGGCTTCACCCCGCGCGGCTTCGATCCTCTGCGCAACCGCGAGTCCCCGCTCAAGAGCCACCGCCGCAGCGACAGCCAGGACACCACTCCTCGCGCTTCGCCCTCCAAGTTCGATGGAGGCTACACCACGAACTCCCCAACCAAGACGCAGTCCTCGCCCCTAAGATCTTCCCTGTCCCGGAACGGCAGGTACAGCCAGGGCTACGACAACGACTCGAGCGCCATCTCTTCTGACGACGAGCGCGTCGGGGAGGGTCCGCCGCGCCCTCTGCGCCGCCACGCGAAGAGTGTCACGTTCGAGGCCAAGCCTCCGATCATCAACGAGTACGAGATGGTCACTCCAGAGCCGTCTTTGGCTTCCCGCGAAGGTAGCTATACGTCCGGCGACGACGACGACGACGAGGATTACGAGTTCGAGGGAGATTCGATGGAAAGGGACGACAGCTTCGACGCTTCTCTCGAAGATACAGACAAGACTCCGGTTGTCCTGCCCGGCGACTGGCGTCACATGAGCCCCGAAGCTGCAAACACCTCGTTAGCCGACAGCTTCGACGACCCCTTCGATGGCAGGGATCCGAGTCCTCCACCCACCGCCAGGCCCAACTCTCAGCGGTCTGAGCATGCGCGCAACCACTCCAACGCCTCTGACGGCGAGCAGCGCCCGCTTCCACCGCTTCCTCCTACGCAGACTTCTCCGGATATTCGCAGCAGGAGAGAGTCCAGCAACGGCCTCTCTGCCGCTGCCGAGCGTGCCAGCAGCGCTCACCGCTCGCTGCCTTCGCCTCCCCGGGTTGCCGCTACCATCTCCAAGTCTGACATCCTCAGCATCGGTCGTAACTCCATGTCACTTGAAGACCGTCTGCAGCTTATGGGTCTCCAGGGCTCGCGCGAGGCGACTCCCACGCTGCACGACAGGGAATGCTCCCCGAGGGATGATGGTTCCGACAAGAAGGACAGCCAGGACACTGTCAATGATGAGGAACATGCCGAAGGAAACGTGTCTATCCTGGACGAGATAAATATCCCTCACATCTCGAGGGAGTCGATCTTGGAGAAGGTTAAGAGCCGCAACTACGATGACTACGAGTTTGCCGAGCAGCCTTCCATGACCTCCGAGCGCAGCTACGGGGATCTTGGCATGTACGATCCGGATGTGCCTATTCCTTCTCGTGAGGTTTCCTCCAACTTCGACGAAGACGTTCCTGAGGAGCCTGTCAAGATCAAAACTGAGGACGAAGATGATGGGGCTGTGGACATGCATGCCATCCCCGAGCTCCACCACGCTGAGGGCTCACCTGACCATGACGGCGATAGTTCGCGCGAGGGATCCGTAATCCACCACGACATCAGCAGGACTGAGGTTGATGATGATGATGCAAGCCGCTACTCGTCCCCTCATTCAGAAGCCGAAGACGAGAAGCAAACTCAGAATACCAGCACCGACGAGGACGACGGCCCGCCAACTCCGAAGGTTGACGATGGTACTGAGACGGAGAGTGACGGAATGTCCCCCAAGAAGGGCCACCACAAGGTCGACAGCTTGCCAGAGTTTGGACAATTCGCCAACCAGGAAGACTTCCACCTCCAGCTTCAGTCTTATCTTGGCAAGAACCGAGGAACTCCCGTAGACTCTGCACCCAACCTCGAGCCGGATGAGGAATTCCTCCAACGCGAGGTCACGCCGGTGGACCAGCTCGAACCGCCCAGAGCACCCGGCACTGAGGGTGAGGATGAGCCTGGGACTCCGGATTCCGTCATCAGGCGCCCTATCGAGCCTTTCGAGCGTGAGGATTCCTCGGAAGTTGATGCACCTGTCGCTACGATCAAGGCTCCTGGCGGATCCCTCAAGACCCGCGCCTCCGCTACGCCTTCCGACTTCTCTACTATGGCAGCCACCCGCCGCAAAGTCAGTGGCGAGCTCCCTCCTTCGTTCCCTGAGCGCAGCCCTAACCTCTTGGCCACGACTGAAGAGGAGATGGATGAGGCATCTCACCTTTCCCATGTATCTGAGGAGCAAGAGCCCACCACGGATGATGAGACGAAGAGCGAGGGTGACCAGCCCAAGCGTCGCCAAAGCTTCAAGATGAAGTTGGACTTCCCCATGTCCGACATTGGCGAAGACTTGAGCTTCGACCTTGACCGCGAATTTGATCGCGTTGTCGAGGCTCAGAAGGTACAACCACTATTTCCTATTCCATCTTACGCCCAATTCTCAGCATCGTCAGCAACAACTTCAGCAGCAAACTTCATCGGAGGTCAACAAGTGCGCCATGAGAACAAAACAGCTAACGGTTACGTACGCACACAGAAAGGATACCTTATGCGCCAGAATACCAAGGTCGTCGTCGCGAGCAGCCGCAAGTTCAGTGACGAAACCACGACTGGAACCTCTGGTGACAGTTTGGTCCCTCCCCCTACTACTGACCGCGGCGCCGTGCCCGCACCAGGCAATAGGTCCACCAGCAGTTCTGGTAAAAAGAGCCGCGATCGCAGCAACACCTGGACTACGGAGCCCTGGAATGGTAAAATGAGGCGCCGCAGCATTCGCAACACTTCGAACGCTTCGACCTGTTACGATAGGCCAAAGACTGCGCCCGGCAATGCGCCGCCGCTTCCGGGCCAGGACAGTGCCGTTGCGGACAACTTTGGCGATATGTCGATGATTGATGAGGGTGATGAGAACCTGGAGAGGGGTAGACTCTTCGTCAAAGTCGTCGGTGTGAAGGATCTTGATCTTCCTTTGCCTAAGAGTAAGTTTTCGAGACCCACATGCCTTGTGATAATTCTGATCTCATATTCCAGACGAGCGTACCTGGTTCCAGCTTACGCTAGACAATGGCCTGCACTGTGTTACGACTGCTTGGCTCGAGCTTAACCGCAATGCGCCCATCGGCCAGGAGTTCGAACTGGTCGTTTTGAACGACCTCGAGTTCCAACTTACCCTCCAGACCAAGCTTACGCCGCCGCCAAAGCCCAAGGTTACCGCGCCTGCACCTGCGCCTCCGAAGCCATCCGGCCACAAGAAGAGCAATTCCGCCTTTGGTCGCCTTCTTACTTCCCCCAAGAAGCGCAAGGAACTTGAACGCAAGCAGCAGGAGGAGGCCGAGCGTGCTGCTGCTCTGAAGGCACAGGAGGAGCGCGAAGCGGCCAAGCGCGCCAAAGCCAACCCGACGGCTTGGGATCTCCTTCATGATCTCGTCGCTCACGACGGTTCGTTTGCACGTGCCTATGTTTGCCTCAAGAACCATGAGAGCCAGGCATATGGTCGTCCGTTCACCATTGACATTCCCTGCTTCAATGAGTGGGCGCTTGAGGATTCCGAGATCGCCAGCAGCATCAAGAGCAAGCATGGTGGTCCCGTCCGCCGCCCGCCGTACAAGGTCGGCAAGCTGACGCTACAGCTGCTGTATGTGCCGAAGCCCAAGGGCGCCACGGATGATGACATGCCCAAGAGTATGAATGCCTGCATTCGTGAGATGAGGGAAGCGGAGGTGTCCAAGGGACGTGTGTGGGAGGGACACCTGAGCCAGCAGGGTGGCGATTGCCCCGTGAGTATCTCCTTTCCCCTTCCAACCAGTTCAAAGTGAAGAATATGTGACCATCCTGACCAGGCTGTATAGTATTGGCGCCGTCGGTTCTTCCGACTCTCTGGCACGAAGCTCACAGCCTATCATGAGACCACTCGCCAGCCTCGTGCTACGATCAACCTGGCCAAGGCCTCCAAGCTCATCGACGACCGCACTTCGCTAGTACACAACAAGGTCGGCGGTCGGCGCAAGTCGGGCTTCGCTGAGGAGGATGAGGGTTATGCATTCGTCGAAGAGGGCTTCCGCATCCGTTTCGGCAACGGCGAGACGATTGACTTTTATGCCGACAGCGCCGAGCAGAAGGAGGGCTGGATGCACGTCCTCTCTGATGTGGTTGGCAAAGACACCATCTCAAGCTCCGCCAAGGCGTGGACCGAGTTGGTGTTCCAGAAGGAGAAGGCCGAGAGGGCGGCTCTACGCGCTCAAGGCCAGCAGTCGAGCTCTTCTCAGCCCCAGCAGCAGGACGGCCAGCAGCTCCGGTTTGATCCTACCCGTCCAGGCATGTACGATCGGGCAACGACCAACAGCGATCCTAACAACGCCAAGCGGTATCACCGTCGCAGCGAGGTCCCTCCGCCGCCCGTCGAGAAGAGCCCGCGCCACCATGCCATCGCAACTGCGCCCCGGGCACCTTCTCGGCGCGGTGAAGTCAAGTCCATGATCTTCTAATCGCCGGTCCCTTCATGACGGACGGATGGATGGGCGGATGAATAGATGGATGCAACGACAAAATTTCCTTCACCCCTCTTGCTTGCATTTCCTTGGTGCCGATACCCATCTCTTCGTCTCCACAAATCTCATTGTCTGCTTGCTTGCTTGCTGGCTCGCTGCTCTCGGATGTCGAAATCGATTCGCTGCTGGCCGGCCTCCGGACGGACGGAATAGACTTTTTGCTGGGTTCTTTCCTGCCCCTCAAAAGTTTTCCTTCTCACCCGCACCCGGCTGCTCTCCCCTTTCCCTCTGTACATCTTGGCCATGAGTCGTCCCCTCGGTCTTTTTGCTTGGGCGTCATCGGTCCGTGTCTGTCTTTTCTCGCTGTCGTCCTGGACTACCTTCTCCAAGGATACATACGCAGCGGCATGGTCGATCGATTGCGGCCAGACAGACGTACAACTCGCTGTACAGGGCTCCTGGTTTTCGTCCACCTCTTTCCAGTGGATCTTGTATGCCGTTGGCTCGTTTTCCTCTTCCTTGCTTATCTTGCTCACGCGGGCTTCGCGGGTCTTCTTACTCGATCCCGGCGTTGCCCAACCCACACTCCTTTGATGAACAAATTTTCCTTGGTTGCCGCGGATGGAAAAACGACGAAATATATCATCCGGTGTTGCCGAGCTTTCTTTTTTTTTGGTTTTTTTCTTCGCGTAATTGGTTGACGGATTGATTGATCAACGTGGATGGGAAGGAAGGGAGAGGAGTGGTAGTTGGTGGCGGTAGTGGTCGTGGTTGGTTGGTTGACGAGGGCGTCTTCGGGGCTTTTCTGCGGCGAAGGAAGGAGTCTTTGTTTTCGTTGTCTCTTTTACTCCGATCTCGATGTTCTTGGTCTTGGTCTTTTTTGCTGGGGGGTCTCTTTTTGATGATGGTATGAGGTGACGCTGTGTAATGAAAGCTACGTACGTACGTCTGTTAACGTAGGTTAGGCGCATGCAGCGGGCTTTAATTACCATTTTCAACATGTGTGGTATGTCGGACTTGTGATTATTGATTGTGCTCGGGTGAAATGGATGGGTGACATGCGTACCTTTTTCGTGTGCTAGGTATCATCGCTCGCCCGAAGGGAGCAATAGTCCACACCAAAGAGCGAGCGAGGGAAAGGGGAGGGAGGGGGGAAGAGGGAGGGGACAGAGCACCAGCCATCCCCCCACCTTAAATTCCCGCTGTCATTCTCCCTTCTCGTCCCTTCTCCAGCCTATAGCCGCCGGCGTTGGCGGCTCCCGCCACCGTCGCCCGCAGACTCCGTGCCGAGGAATGTGATTGATGGCTTCGCCTCAACACTAAGTACTTCCAATTACTCTCTGCGTCACGGCGGAATCACTCCTACCAGCTTCCAGATGAGAAGAAGTCTTCTCAGCCAATCAATCAACCAGCCCAGCCAGGTCCGTCGGCCCGGCTGGCTCGGTTGGCCATCGTATCGTACCGCCCACGTGGGGTGCTGAAGGCTGCACGTGGGTATATATTAGGGGTGTGATATTTCTTCTCGCTTCGCTTCCGTTGCCGCGGTGGCGGTGTCGGGTGGCAGCGCGCGTGAGGGAGAAGAGATAGCGTGAGAGGGAGGGTATTATGATGAGGAGGGACTGATTCCTGGCCTGCTTTGGTGGGAGGGAGGAGAAGGAGGGACGAGAGGGAATTTGTGGGGGCTGCGAGAACGGATCTGCAGAGAGACAAAAGTCGCCTAAAAGATATATATTTTCTAGACCTCGCTGGCTCTCAGGTGAGCTAAGCTTGATGAGGTGCTGGATATACGCGTGGTGGGGGTTACGTGGGAGTGGGTTCGCGCGGATGACATCAGAGTTCCATTGACTCAGTCCGTGGTCTCGTTCGAGTGTTTACGTTTTACCGCATCCGGCAACGAGCGTGATACTCGTTGCGCCAGTAGGCTGCTTTTTTTTCGGGGCAAGACATCCCCGGTGCCGCCGGCGCCGTCGGATGCAGTTAGATGCTTGCAACCAGAATCGATAGTCTGTGAGGAACGTTCGGCAGCTTTCTCCACTCCAAGTCAGTCGTTAGCGCGGGAAAGGTGATCAATTGGCTGGCCGTTGCGCTTGGTTTGGACCCTGAGGAAGTTTTCCGCCAGTCATCTGGCGCTTCTCTCTGTTTATCGGTCCTAATGGCCGGAAGGAAGGAACGCTGAGAGAGTCATAGCATCAGGAGGTGCGGAAGCAGGTGGCCATGGCTATTACTTTTTCCAAGTGACCACCACATCAGACGAGTCGCGCAAACCAAGGCCCAAGGCAGTATGACTGCCTGCTCAAATCTCAATTTCGACCAAAGTTGAACAATGACAACAGAACGAAGGAAAGAAATCATGAACCCTGAAAGCGACAATGAGTACCGCGCGTCCAAGCGGGCCGATCCCCAATCGTCACAGTCCGTGCCCCTTCCCATCCGCGCATTGGGATCGGCGAGGCCGCGTCTTCGGTCGCCGTTTCTCTTGCGGAGGTGTGTGAATCGTGCACACCCGTACGCGCATACGAGCTCCTGATGTGGGAATCCTGTTGGACGATCTGTTTCGTTTTCCGCGCTACTGTGGCAGTGCTGTGGTGGCATTGCCCCCCGTCCGGCGCCGCGAAACGGCCGGGTGTTTTACTACGTAGTCATGATGAGTCGTGGTGTCGAGGAACGACGTCGTTGGCGCTCGTTGCTGATGTTGGCTTCGTCATCGCCCCCGTGTTCCTGGATCTTGTGAAAGGGAGGCCATTGCGGTTTCGAAGTTGGAACATTCGATCTGATAATCTGTTCCGATTCCTAGGGTTGAAAATTGATTTTGGCTTACAGGGAGTGCAGATCGGGTGATGCTGCGCCGTCTATCACTGAAGGATTTGGCTTCGAAACCTGATTTCTTCACCTTCCAAATACACAGCTTTTCCTCGGTATCTTTCAGCAGGGACTCGTCTGTATGTGCTGCTCATAACGTTTGAAAATACAAGGAAATCAGGGAAGTATCTATTGTAAAGTTTGACGAGAAGCTCTCAGAGGCAAACTTAGACTATGTCATCAGCATCCGCACAAGGTAGAACAATGCCGAGAAGTTCCGCAAATTGTGGTCGCTCAATTAGACAACCGCCTTAGCTTGGAGAGAAAATGGCGACACGGAGAGAAGATGAAAGCAAACTGTTGAAGGTCATGGTGCATGTCAAGTGCTTGTATACCCAGCTATGGCCGTAAAGTTCTCAAGACCTAGGGATGGAGGACGCCATCTTTTTCTCACTTCTACTCCAAACGACTGCTGCCAGGGAAAATGCTAAGCTCAGTGGATGATGACATTGCAAAGGGTCGCTTCTTAAGAGCTTGTCAGCAAGACCGCGACTTCGGCGCTGGATCTCAGTCATTAAATTCAGGATGCAAGAATGTATTTACTTTACAAGAATGCCTAATTCACACCAACCGCAAGAAAGCTCTCTGATGCAATACCTCGCACGCATGCGGGTATGTGTGCCTGTGTGCACTCGCGCGGTAGTCCCCAGTTTTTCCCAACTCCAGGGAAGTGCAATCAATCAATAAAAGGCAGCGAGCAACGCAAGCTGCAAGAATGAAGAAGAGAAGATGGATGCACCGTCTCATCCCCCACCAAGATCAATCCGTTGAGTTAGTAGCAGCAGCGCAGAGGAGAACGCAGAAAGAAGAAAAGGGCCAGCTGGCGCGAGAGAGCCCAAAGGTAAAAAAGATCAACAAGAGAGATCTCCGTCTTCCGTATAGACAAGCCTCCCAACATGCCTTTTCCTGTTACCAAAGCCAAACGAAAAAGAGATGAAAGAAAGGTGTACCTACCTGTGTCTCCTCTCCTCTTCCACACCCCCCTCTCACCTTTGAAATTACGCCAAGGAAAGCCTACTACTCCTCTTCCTCGCCCCCCTCCTCAACGGCGTCCCGCCCTCCGCATCCGCCGTCCCCACGCTCTCGCTCCTCACGCACTCGCTCAGCTCACTGGCCCTTCTCTTTGCGATCTCAAATTGGAGCTGCCTCTTGCCCTTGCGGATCTCGCGCTCCTCGCCGGGGCCAACAAAGCGGTTGATCTCGCGATGGTCGAGCACGCGCTCCTCGGTGTCGTGCTTGCCCTCCTTCTCCGTCTTCGGCCACGCGTAGCCGTACATCTTGCTATGGCGCTCGCAACGCGGGCACGCTGCCCGCGTCAGGTATGCATCTTCTTGCACAAAGTCGGAGTCGCAGGTGCGGCACGTCACCCACCGGCTGTACTTGGCGCATAGCAGCAGGGGCGTCATCGTGTAGTCGCCTGGATATCGCTGGTTTGGATCATATGGTTCGGACGAGGCCGCGGATTCTATGGTTGGTATTGGGGCTGTTGACGAAGCGCCGCTGGTGCCATTGTTGCTCTGCGAGCGTGTGCGCGGAGGCGTGTTCAGGCGCTTTTGCCGTACGAGCTGATGGTTGTCGTCGTCGAAAGCGACGCTGTCAGACAGATCAGAAAGCTCCGAATCCTCGGTTTCGTTGGCTGTAGGACGCTCCGCTGGGTTAATGGTCTGGGCCTCAGAAGTGTCCACCTTAATCTCAATGGCGGAGACATGTGCTTCGAGCTCTGTCTGGGGTTTGCGGTCCGCGGCTGTATTGGCGGAGATGTCTTCATCGACAGACGTGGCGGCCGTGGAATGCTGAGACGTCTCACTGAACGAGCCGGGTGAGCTTGCACTGAACGAATCCGACTCCGTGAGAGCCGTTGCTAGAAGCCTGTCGCGTTGTTGGCTGCGAATGGTCCTGAGCCTTGCCATAGCGGTGATGCTTGGGATCTGCTCTTCAGAAGGTTGTAATGCATCCTGGCTCTGCTCCGACTCTGTGCGCTCCAGTTTGATCTGTGCATCTTCTGTCTTGCGACGCTTATTACTCTCTGACCCTGCCGTCGCCGGCCTCTCCGACTCTTCCTCTGTGTCTACCTTTCTTTTCTTGCCTCTTGGACTTGACGTCTGCGGAGACTGCATTATATCGACATTCCTCTTCCTCCGACCGTCGATCGACGCGGGCTCGGACGTGGTGTCGCGTGAAACCGCTGCTGAATCGGTGCCGTACCTCCTCTTCTTCCGGAACGAGTACGGGCCCTCCTGTGGCGGCAGCTGCCCTGCGGCAGACTCGTCCTCGTCCTCATCGTCCGTGTCCTTCTTCGCCGGTGCCCAGCCGTTCCTGTGCAGCTTCTCACACGTTGCGCACAGGCACTCGCAGTTGTCCTCTCCAAAATAGTCTTCACCGTACGACACGGTGATCTCCTCGCCAGCCTCAATATCCTTCTTCGAAACGATAGCCATGCCGTTCGGACCGTTGGTCGTCAACCGAGCGTTTGCGTCGCAGTCGTGGTTCGCGAAGCGCGCGGGACCCAAGAAAAGCGAGGGCGCCTTCTTGCGACTGGACATGACGATGCTGAAGTCGCGCTTGTTCAGATCGAGCGTCTCCTCTTCCTCCTTCGTCATGGCGACCTGGATGCCGCACAGGTACTTGATCACCTCGTTCTTGCGGATATCTCGACGAGCGGTGACGGCGGCTTCGTGCTGGTTGATGGTGTAGCGATTGGTCGTCGAGACCTCCCACGGGCAGTCGGGCATGTACAGGTTGATGTACTTGCGGAAGTGGCGCTTGAAGTGCTCCTTCTCGTCCTTGGTGCCCAACTTCTGCAGGTATCTCTTCAGGCCCGGCAGCTCCAGCAGCAGCTCCTGCGCCTTAGCCGGATCTTTCGCTATGACGACCGAGTCGCGCAAGATGCGGGCGATGTCTTCCTCGCGAATGCTCCGGCATGGCGAATAGCGCGTGCGGTTCTTGCGGATCGTGGCCCAGAAGTACACCTTTTGCGCGCGCCGTGGTCAGCTTGGTCAGTAGTCGGAGTCGCGGCTGGCGGCGCGACAGTCGGTACTCGCTCACCTTGTCGACAAGCACGTCGGTGGCCAGGTCGTCATACTGCGCGAGCTGCGACAGGGTCAAGCCGCCCTTCTTTGCGAGCGCTTCTTTGAGCGGCGCTTCCTTCTCTTTGGGCATGGCGGCTTGACGACAGGCCGCGAGCGCGAACCCGGCAGCGGAGCGCAGAAGGTGTCGCGGAAGATCAGGCTCGGGCGGATTGGTTTTACAGCGGGCGAAAAGGGGAGGTGACGTAGACTCGCAGCGAAGGATCGTGCGCTGTCGCGGCGCGCAGCAAGCTGAAGAGAACACAAAGACAGGAGCGCAGCAGAGAGAGAGCGGCAGAGAGGCAGGCAGGAAAAGAAAGGCGGCGGAAAGGGAGCGCGCTACCGGGAGAGCAGCGCGGGCAGGAGGAATTGCAGACTCATTGAGAGAGGGCGGCAGCAGCAGCAAAGTTTCGTTTCACTTTCGGCGCAACCGTGGGCGAGGAGGCAATGCAGGTGAGAAAGCGGAGGAGGCTGGGGGGAGTGAAGCAGGCCAAGGCCAGGCTGAGCGGCGCATGGACAGCAATCCGGCGCCTTGCCGGCCCCCAAAGCTGCTCGCGCCGCCTGAGGCTGCTCCGCGCCGCAGCCGCACCACCTCCGAGCGCGCCCAGCGGAACTACCCGCCGACATTTCTCGCTCCTCACCACCGCCAGCGCCTCGCCCGCCGTCCGCGCCGCCGCCCGTCCGCAATCCGCGTCGCCGAAGAGCTCGCGCGAGCCTGCCGCCGCCATGATTCAGCTCAAGGTCAGTCGCATTGGCCCGCCGGGACAAAGCCCGCGCGCCGCTGAGCCCGGCTTGCTGACGCCCGCCCGCCCGCATACAGACGCTCGTCAACTGCATCGACAACTCCGGCGCCGCTGTCGTCGAGTGCGTCAACGTGCTGCGCAGCAAGAGACCGGCCAAGATCGGTACGTGAAGCGCCTGCCCGCCGCCTGCGTCAACCTGCGCCTCGCCCTGCCTCCGCGTGTCGATCCGCATGCGCCTCCGTGCATCGCCGCCGCGCCGCCGTGCTCGCAAGCCTGCCCGATGTGGACTGCCGTCTGACCGAGTTTTCGTTCCGCAGGTGACCGCATCGTCGTTGTCGTCCAGAAGCAGCGTTCCTTCGGCCCCGAGTCTGGTGGCAGCGTCTCCGTCAGTGCCGCCAACAAGGTCCGTCGCGGTGACATCAGGCACGCCGTGGTCGTGCGCACCGCCAAGAAGCTCCAGAGACCAGACGGCAGTGTTGTCAAGTTCGACGACAACGCCTGCGTGTTAGTGAACAAGGCCGGCGAGCCCATCGGAAGTCGTTTGAACGGTGCGTGCCCCAATACTAGTGGTCGGACAGACGGGCTTCTGGTCTGCAGAAGATGGAGATGATGATGTGGGAGTATCAAGTCAACAGCAGAAACTGACCGTTTGGCTTGAACAGGCGTTGTTGGCAACGAGCTCCGCAAGACGAAATGGTCGAAGATCCTCTCCCTGGCTCCGATGAATGTATAGACGTTTGAAACCACACGAGAATGAAAGAGTAAAGAAGGACCAGTGGCTCCAAGCATGCGAAATGCTCGCATGTATATTCTGTATGAACATTTGTAGCTATGCTGGATGCCGGATCTCTGGGTATCAGGAACCCCGGAATTTTGATCATGAACGCCGTGTTGTAAGCAGGAAAAAAGAAAACAAAAAGCCGCCGAGAATACACTTCAATCCTCCACCTTAACTCCATACAGAATCCGTTTTTCGTGGATCGTGATCCGGATGCTATTCCTTAGACTCTCCGCAAATGCTATTTTGCAATGTCTATTCGCGATGTGCGGTCATGACACACTCCGCAGGCGCGCAGTGGGGGCCTACTGCCAAACATGGCCGCAGGTCGGGCTGACGCAAACGTAGTAGAGTTTCTGATACGTGTTAGCGCAAACATTTGGATACTGGGGTGCAGGAGCTCTCATACCATGCCGGTCTCAGCGGTACGCTGCTGCGACTGGAAGAACACCGCCTCGGTCTCGCCGCACTTGGGACAGGGCTGGTTGCTCCTGGGCAGCTATACAAGGAAGGCAAAAGTCAGCGGGCAAAGCTCTCCAAGCTCAGCGCGACTAACGACGATTGCATGATGAAAATCAACACAGGAATCGACACCAGTTTCATGACTCCTGCTCTTGCTGGGTGCCAATCCGCTCTGTCATGTGCGGCTGCCCGTCGTGGTGGTGGTCGTGGTCCATCATCACCGCATCGTCATCCTCGTCAACATCGTACTCATCAGCCGCCCCGAGCGGAACCTCCTTCGGGCGGCTGGCGTGCATGACGTGATGCGGGTCTTCGTCGTCGGCCTCGATGAACAGGCCCGCGTCCTTGGTCTCCTGGCCACAGATCTCGCAGAAGATCTCCTGGCCGCACATGGTGCAGAAGGACGGCACGTCACCCACGTCCAAATCCTCCATGTCCATGTAGGGGCTCATGTCGTTGTGCGGGGCGCCACTAGTACTAACCGTCGGGTCCTGGCCCAAGTCACTCGTCACGCCTGCAGTCTCGGCCGCCGTGTTGCTCATCTCGTTGCGGTAGATGCACGACGTGTCGGCATCCGTGTAGTAGTTGCAGGTGCGGCAGGCGAACTGGAGCGAGTTGCGGTTGTCCGGGTTTTCCCTGGGGTAGAGCAGGTTCGAGCTGTTATGTGGTCAGCCACAGCTTCCAGAGAGCAGTCGAGGTGCAGGGAGCTCACCAGTCGGCGCAGAACCTGAAGGTGATCTTCTTGGGCTCAGTGTTCCCTGCGTCGGAAGCCGCGGGGCTAGCGTAGTCGGCCATAGTGGCGAGAGGTCGGTATAGCGGTCAAGACGGGGATGTAGGGGGTGCGAAGGCGCAGTAGCAGGCGCTGCGGGGCGTAGCAGCGAAGGGGTCGGAGAGGTGGTCCTGCTCGAAAGGTCGCAGTGCGCGGGCGCGGCGGGATGAAGCTGAGCGTGGGTGTTGCGGGAAGAACCCTTGGAGGCGATCGGCGGCCGGTTTTGAGCTGACACTGCGGCCCGGCTTCCCAGTCACAACCCAAATCCCACCCGGTCGGCTTGGCATACGTCTTGGTATTGACAACACGCCCAGCATGCAAACAAAGAAGACAGTCATGCAGAGACTTACGGTCACAAGGTGGCTGATGAAGGATCTGTTTCACGTGTTTACCCTCACATGTTCATTCTTTGGCCGCACAAATCATCTGCTACTCTCTAGCCTCCTTGCGGCTGCAAGAGTTGGAGTTGATCATGCGCACAAACAAGACGGCCGTGTGAACATATTTGCCTGATTTACATTTCTTTCTATTCTATACATCGATACGGACACGTATACGTGGCATACAGTTGTGGCTAGTATCTTACGAAGTTGGATGTTTTTGTTGACTCAGCCCTTTGACTCGAAACTAGGTCCGCTCGCACGGCTAGAAGATCCTGATTACGACGGCCAAAAGCCCCAATGCCCCTTTCTTACCGCTCGGAGATCATCGACATTCAGAATTCCAACATCTTCTTTCAGTAAAACATCCCACAGCTGGTCTCTCAAAGCCCGAGGCCACCTAGGAGTTCCCCAATAACGCGGTATTAAACCCCTCACCTTTGCGTCCTTGATTTGCTGTCTCAAGGTTGACAACTGCTCTGACGACAGTGGCGTCCCACTAACGAATCCGACGGCCTTGCTCAACTTCGCTGATGCATAATGGGAGTTTGACGGGTTGTACTTGAATTTCTTGGTCCTCTCCACATCAGAGGTGTGGACGAGACGCTCCAGGGGCGCATCGAGGAAAATATCTCGGTATGTCTGGTTCGCCACAACCAGGTCGTAGGGTGTGCTTCCAGTTCCGACAACCGTGATGGGGCGCGGAATGCGATGTGTTCCATTCCAATATGATAGCCACCCACGTTCTCGCAACGGCGCAAGCGCATCGTATAGATATGGCCAAGTCTCCGCACCACCAGTCTTGATGTCGATAAGCAGGGTGAGACTCTGCGACGGCTCCGTATCGAATACGCCGTGGATCGGTTTCTGCGCATCTGCTTCATGATGCTTGTTCGCCGAGTCGAGGATCTTGAGGAGCGGGTCGAGATACATCTCTTTAAGCGTGCCGTTGGGACTTATGCTTATGCTCTCCTCCGTGTGGCCAACGTAAAGCTCATTTTCAACGAGCCAAATGTCAGCCTCAACGCCAACGCATCCCGTTCCAAGGGCCGCGTACAAAGGTGTTGAACGCCAGTAGTCATCTGCTGAATATTAGCAGCTCGAAAATCGGCTCGCGATCGTCTCACGCCAAAGTTTGGCGGGAGCGTGGAGGGAGCGCTCACTGTGTGAGTGACACGGGATGGGCAGGACGTTTCGAAGGAAGCTTTGGGGATAGCTTGGAGAGTCGGGTCCGATCGTATGTCCGCCGTTGCGGAAGGAATAGAAAGCACTGTCAAAGGGATCCATAGGCCATGGCAAGAGGACGAACGCTACGCTGCAGAGGACGATCAGACAGGGACGTCGGGCTGCTATGTTCCGACTTACAACGCAAGGAAGAAAGATATAAAGAGCACGAATCCAAGCCGCACGAGTCTCATCACCGAACGGTGGCGGAAAGAGCATGTGGGCATGTGGACTTTGTCGGCTGCATCGTGAAGGGGCAGATACCCATGCCTCGTCATCCAGAACCAGGGCTTGGGACTGCAGCCCGCACCATCCAGGGAGCACCAGCAGTCGGCCTTATTCTCCGGAGTGCTGTTCGGTGTCATTGTCGTGTGCGTTTTTCATTTCAGGAGCGAGCTGGCTGGGTTCGCTGGTATAAGAGTACTCCCGATGGAAAGAGTGAAGGAGGAGTGAAAGAAGCTCAGCCCCCGACCAGCACACGCGTGGCCTGCGAGCGATTTTCCGAACTTCGACGGCCCGGCGAGGGTCCAGCCTCGAAGTCAGGCCAATGAGCAGCAATTGGTGTCATTCACTAGGCCTGCTCCGCCACCCGCTTACCCCTGCGAGAGCCCGTCCCACCTCTTATTTCCCCACATCCGAACACTGCCGAAGCCCAAGCATGGTGTTAGACGTGTCGCAACCGGACCGGGCAATGGCAGCGGTGTTGAGACTGGACCCTCGGACCGATCTTGACGGGAGCGGGAACGGCATTGCTTGGCATATGCAGACAATCTCTTGGTACGAGTGCTTATTGTCGAGTCAGATGGCGTATGCCTCAGCCGGGATGGAAGCGTGGGAACAGCGTTGCCCAAGGCGGCAGTTAGATTGGCGAAAGCGGCCGCCGGCCCACGGACTTCGCACGGTGGTGCTGCGCCGCGGGGCTGTGAAGCGATGGAGAACGCTCATGAAATAAACTCACATGCGCCTCGCGGTTTCGCAATACGACGGCGAGCCAGAGAGAGTCCGGATAGACTCGCTCGGGACCGAATAGGCTTGCGGGCTGAGACAAAGACGGTACCACAGGATCTGTCATACGCCGGCTCAGTCATCCTAGCGCCAGCCGCAGCGCAGCGCAGCTCCCATCGCGCTCACGCGAGCGTGCAACAGCCGGGCGGCGCTGGGCGTGGTCTGGTATCGGTGCCTGGCGGATCGGCGGCGACCTGGGCGCTGGGCCCGGGCGGCTGCTGAGGTGACGATGCCCGCCTTCTTGGCGCTGATGCCCGCGCGGGGTCACGGCGTGCGCTCGCGACCATCTCACAAACATCTGCATCGACACCTGCAACAGGCGCGCTACAACACCCGCTTCCATAGCGTCGCGCTATTCCCCCACCGCCGCCCCCGCTCCTTGCATCGCTCTTCCTCGAAACAGGCAGAAATGGTAGGCCGGTGCGCGCCGCAGCTCCTGCCGCTTGTTGACTGACGCTGCTCCAGGTTGAGACCGGCTTGCCGCCCGGATGGGAGGTCCGCACCTCCAAGTCCAAGGGCCTCCCCTACTACTTCAACACCAAGACGACCGAGTCGCGCTGGGACTCGCCCGAGGGCACCGACCCGGAGAAGCTGAAGGTGTTCATGGCCTCATACCATAGCTCCAAGGCTGGCGAGGCCATGCAGGGCGGTGGCAATGACATGATCCGCGCCGCGCACCTTCTCATCAAGCACGAGGGTAGCCGGCGGCCGTCGAGCTGGCGCGAGGCCAAGATAACACGCTCCAAGGACGAGGCCATGGAGATTCTGAAGGCGCACGAGGAGCGCATCAAGGCGGGCGAGACGACGTTGGCCGAGCTGGCCGTCACCGAGTCGGATTGCAGCAGCGCGCGCAAGGGCGGAGATCTGTGAGTTGCTCTGGACACGCGATGGACGCTGCTGGACAGCTGTTGACGGGCGGCAGGGGCTTTTTCAAGCGGGGCGACATGCAGCGGGAGTTCGAGGACGCGGCGTTTGCGCTGCAGCCGGGCGAGATCAGTGGCATCGTGGAGACGGCCTCGGGCCTCCACCTGATCGAGAGGTAAGTGCACACGGCCGAGTCTGCGTCTGTCGCATCCACGTGGCTGTGCAGGGCGCTGAATCCTCATGCTTGACAGGCTGCCGAATGCGTAGAAATGATGAGGCTCTTCGCCCACCACCCCAGGGCGAGCTGCGGAGGGCGTAGTCGACGAATCACAAAGGTAGAACGGCAAAAAGCTAATGACATGTGAATCAAAATGGCAAGCCGAGCCGTCATGCAGACGTCGTCTGGGCTGCTGATGAAATTATAGCCGTGGCCGAGCAGCTGGAGCGGTAGCTCGCTGCTGCAAGGGGCTGAGCGGCCTAATGCTCGATCCGGCGCCAGCTGCGCGATCCCCGCTCCGCGTCTGCTTTGTTGTTTGTCCGCTCACCACTGCCTGAATAATCTCCAGGTTTCCATCGCGCCTCGGGCAGGCGGCGGCCGAGCCAGCCCATGCGCCGCGCTGCACCGCCCAGCCCCCGGCACGCCTCTGCTTCCTGCCGCGCCCAGCTGGTCTAGGCTAGCTGTGCGCCCTCCCGCAGGCCCAGTAGCGTGCGCCAGATTATGCACGCCGCGAAAGCGCTACGCGTGTGTCGGCAGCATCCCGCCGCCGCCACTCAGCCCTTTGTTTTCTCCATTGTCTCCTGTTGGTGCCCTGCGCTGTTTTCGCCTTTTTTTTTTGGCGGCCAAGCCTCCCGCTGCTCCGCTCTTATCCGACGCAGCGCAGCCTGCTGCGCCGTATCCAGTCTAGTGCAACGTCGATGCAGCTGTACAACGCTCCCGGAGCCCGACTACGGCCCTGGTCCTCCCGGCCGCTGCGCCAATCTTGGATCTGCTGGGCGCGCAGCGGGCGCGTACAGACGGCGCCTGTCGGGCACAGCCGGCCCTTCTCGAAACCTCTGGAGTTTGCCGCCTATGCCGCCTATGCCGCATCCGGCTCGTGGGTGAGCGTTGCGTCAGCCCACCGGCGGACTGGCTGAAGGCCGTGAGCATGGTCGAGCCCGCCGTAATGGTGACCTCTTGACGCCGCTTTGACTGGCGGCCGGCTGCGCTGCGGTTGTGCCTGCCATGGGATATTTTATTGAGCCCTGCCGCCCCGCGATCCGCCGTCCCCGTGTTCCCCACCACATGGACCCGGACACGACTCGACCAACCTAAAAGCCTTATACTTCCAGCACTGCCCAACGCTGCGTCAGCCCGCTGTCCCTGCTCGGCACCTCCTCCTCGCCCCAGCATTTAAAACCTTTGCGGGAGCGCTAGGGAGCATCCGCAGTCCACTTCACTCTCATTCGCACCCCCGGCCTGGCCCTCCACAATGGCGACCTCGTCCGCACCCACTTCTGCTTCTCCCAAGCAAACCTACTTCTCCGCAACGGGAGGCTCGCCACCGCGGCACCACTACCGCCGTCCCTCGTTAAAGAAGACCCTCACGCCCAACTCGCCGGGCGTGTCTGCGCCGCGCACGCACTGTCCTCGAGATGTCGACGCTTTCAGCTTCAACCCTTCGCATCTGCCGGCGTGGAGCATGCCGCAGGATCTTTGGGAGCGCCTGCCTGACCGGTTGCGGCCCCACCTCGTTGGCGTGCAGCATGCTGGAGCCGCCGTGCTCACGGGCTTCGAGCGGCTTAAAGAAATCCGGACCACCCTGCTCACCGACCTCGTGGAGCTCGACGAGCCGCAAGAAGACGACGCAGGGGCCAACCCTCAGAGCTCCACGGCGGAAACCAATGTCCGCACGGAAAGCGAGCTCGACGTTCTGCTCAGCAACATGAACTTCTTCGAAACCACGAAGAAGGGCCCGCGCTCGCGGCACGACTCGCTCGCGACGCCCTCGCTCTCCACACCGTCTCTTACCCCTTCGAGCAGCGAAGGCGGGAGTGACCGGTCCGCCGACTCGTCGATGCCAGGTACGCCGGGTGAATCCTCACCGGTCACACCCGCAAGTCCTCCGACTCCTATCTCTCCCTTCAGTTTCCCGGTCGACAAGCCCCCGCAGTCCCACCCGTCTCCGATATCCCCTCCCATTTCTCGTCTGGACCCCGAGACGCCCCGCTCGCCCGCCAACATGCCCGTGACCTCGAGATCTGACAGTGTCACTTCAGCATTTCGCCCTTACGCCACGCCTCCGCGCAACCCGCACGCCGCATACTACGCCGCCGAACTGGCGGAGTTGCGGTGCGTAGCGCTTGTGCGGTTGCGGCACGCTGCGCGCCGCGTTGACGCCGAGTGGGGCGAGTGCAAGCGCGTGGGTGACGTGCGGCCGTCCGAGCGCGACGACGACGCACGGATGGCCAAGGAGTTCGAGCTGTGGTGGGCGGGCAGGAAGGGAGCAACAGGCGCCCTCGAAGAGAGGGTCCGAAGGATTGAGAGGCTCGGTTTGGGCCTGAGCGGCTTCACGTGAGCCGTTTTTTGCCTTTTCTGGGGGAACGGGTTGGGGCCTAAGCTCGTAATGAGGAGGATATGCTCGGGGGTGTGCTTGGTCGAAGGGAGTGTCCGTTCCTTCTTTTTTCGTACCTTTCCCTTTTCTCCCTTCTTGTTCCTATATTGGGATGTCTTTGATTTTTCATTTCCTGTTTTGGAGCTGGGTTCTCATCTGCATCTCCTTCTCAAGGCGCTGGGGGGAGTCGAAAGGGGCACACATCGGAGTCCTGGCAAAAGCTCAACACGCGCACATCATGCGGGCATCGGCGTCATCGCCACTGCCATCGAACAAAAGCTGCACGAGTATATGCGCACACGGATGATTTCATTTTTGTATGTTCTTTTTTTTTTTCTTTGGAATTCGGGTCCTAGTGGTCGGCCCATCATTGCGTGGGGACAGGTGTTTCCCGTTCACTTCTCTTCATGTACCAAGATTGTTTACACGGCACACATGCCCGATATCATTTTAAGACAACATATGTCTGCTGGCAGAACGGACGAGGTATGAAAAATCTTCCGAACACAACGCTTCTTTCCGCTCTATTGAGTGATTTCGCTGTAGTCATTCGTTATGCCCTACAATTCAGATCATGTGTTCCCACATGTTTTATGCCATTATTCCAAGCTTCTCCTTAGCTACTGCTGCATGACCCACACCGCAATCGATCGACTGCATGTGACCATGTACCACCCTTCTCCATCTTGGCTGGTTGGCATTTCCCCCCCGGCTGACGTTCGCGGCAAGCGTTGTGGATACCACCCGCTCGTCCGGAAGCCGAACGTACTACGAATCGTACAATCGATCATCTGAGATACCCGCATCCCTGGCGTGGTTCTTCAGGTTTCCAGGTAGAATTATCTCGTGATTTTTCTTTCGTGCAGCTAGGTGATTTACTTGTTTTTGGATCCATCTGCATGAGGTGGCTTTCGGTCTGGTCCGCGGCGATCGGATGGTCTAGTTCACATGTCTGGCGGTTGAGAACATGGTCTGATCATCTCTCGTCCGGTCCTTGCGTCTGATGCATATGCCACCTGTAAGAATGATTTCCCGGTATCCAGTGAAGACGCGCGGGGCCGCGACTAGCCGCCTCTTCCGCGCCTGGCAGAAAGCAGGACAAGTGCTCTAATACAGGGATAATGGCAGGACCGGCAGTGCTGATTGGGTGTAGTATAAGGCCTTATCTAAGATTATCAGAGTAATCATCGTGCGGTACGTGGCGTGGCGACGTTTCTTGATTCGGCATCAAAAAAAGTCACTTACGCAGGTACCTACTGAATTCCACGTGCATGCCACGACGAAATAACCATGGCTGCTTGAATGACAAACACTCCGACACGTGTTGGCCGCCCGGAGAAGATGTCTTTCTAGAAAATTCGTCGTGCAGCAGCGAACCACGTTTTTCGAGGACATCCGGCCATTCAGAATGGAGGTGACATCACGATCTCTGATCTCAGGGTCGTGGCCGAACAGGGAAATTAGTGGCCTACCTCACGTCTTTCCATAGCATTTTTCCAAGATTGGCACCATGGCGGAGACCGCATGGGCGTCTCGCTGACTTTGAAATTGCTCTCTAATTCTTGGGGCCAGCTTTCGTGCCAGCTTCTACGGTGAGAACATTCACCGGGAGATAACGACCTTCCCGCGCCTCCCGCATCCACGGCACATCAACACCACCGATCTTCTCTCGCGCATACTCGATAAGCGGCCCAGCGCCCGGCGCATCTTCCATAACGCCGATAACGCCGACACGCGGCACGCCCAGCGCAGCAGCGAGTTTGGCCTCGGCAGATGGCTTGAGTGGAATAAGGCGGGCAGCCTTGGTGGCTGGGAGCGAGAAAGAGGCGGTCTGTGTGAGGAGTGGCAGGTGCGATGTCGTGATTGATGAAGGAGGTTGCAAGGTGAATATTAAGGGTAACTGTTTGAGAGGTTCCCCAGGTAGATGTGGCGCATCTGTTTCAGTTGCTGAGGGCGCACGTGGCTTCGACAGAGCCGCTTGGTTCGACGCGGACACTTGGGTCGGCGGAGCATTTGCAGCCAACTGCTCGAGATGCCGGGTGGTGCTGTTGATGCCAACGGTGATATGACGTGAGAGGTCAGGTGGCGGCGGCGGTGGTGCTGGAGCTTGCTGTTGCTCGCTCTGGTCCTCGTGGCGCTTGCGCTTCTTGCTGCGCCTGCCTTTCGAAGGCGTGATGTGCGTGGAGCGGTGCCGGCCAATGGGGGCGAGGAGACTGGTATCGGTTAGATATGGGGCTGGGGAATGTGGTTGCGGTGACTTCATGATCGCCGGCCTGCCCCCCCTGAGGAGCAAGTCTGGGGGGAGGGTAGATCCCGGGCACGCCAATAGCATGACGCGCAGCGTCCAGGGCGCGTTGGCGACTGGGCGTCTGGGAACCGGGATCGCTGGCGGGAGCGAAAAAGCAAGCGGCGGAGCAGGTGTTGCGGCGGAAAAAAAGAGACGGAGGGAGCGCGCGGCTCCGGAGAAAGGCACGCGACGCGAGAAATGCGGCGGAAGACATACTTGACCAGCATTTCCAGCATGACATCATGGTCGGCGGTCGCGGGCTGGGGCCTGAGAATGTTGATCAACGCCTGCAGGGCGGCGGTGCAGCATTCCGGGCGCTGAAACACCTACCACTGGACGGCGGCGTACGGCACGTCGAGCTTGACGACGGGCTTGCCGGGGCGGGCGCCCTTCTTCGGCGCGGCGGCGTCGGGCATGGCGGGCGAGAGGCAGACGCGGCGGCGGCGTGCGTGGCCAGCGGCACGATGCGCAGCGCGATGCAGCGGCGGTGGTCGCAGGCGCAGGCTCCGGGCTAGCGCGGTCGGGGCTAGCGCGCGGGCAGCGCGGGCCGATGATTCAGCAGGCGTTGCGCTGGGCATTCGGCGCTAAAACTATCGACAAGCTGACGCCCCAGCGCTGGTGCGCACCTGCCTTCCCGCCCGCGAAGTCACCCCGCGACGCGTCCAGCACTGCTCCGCCCGTCGCCGCCGCTGCGCTCCCACCCGCCCAATTTGGCTGCGCTTTGTCCCCGTCGCCGCCCGCTGCGTGCTGGCGAGCCCGTGCCGCCGCAGCTTGCAGCCTCGCTGGCCGGCCCCTGCGCTGCTTCGCTCGCCAAAAAGCAATTGTAGGCTGCCGCCCGCACCCTTGTCGCGCCCATCGCCGCAAGCTCCAGAGCTTCACGCATGCTGCCGCACCGCTTCCCCCACCACCGTCACCTGTCCGCCAGGCCTTCCGGGCCCTCCTGCAGCTCCTGCCAGCTCTGGTAGACGCGCCTTCACCGTCTGCTGACTCATGGACGCGCAACATGTTATGGATCCGCCCAGCCTAGCTCCCACCACGCCGCCAGCGAGCCTGGAGTCGCCAGAAGAGCGCCGTGACTCTATGGAAGACGCCGCCTGCTCTCCTGCCCGATTCAAACGTCCCCGCCTGGACAGCGGCAGCCGCGCCGTCCGCAACATGTCGCAGGACCTGGACCAGGCCGATGCCGAAAGGCTGGCGCAGCCCGCTGGCAACACGCCGGCAACCCCCACCGAGCAGCGCGAGCAAACCGATGACAATCTCGTCCACACACCTAACACCCCCAGCCAAGTCACCCTCAACCTGCGCCCGCCGCAGACGCCTTCGCAGACCCGCGCCGCCGACATGCGCGCGCCTGCAAACGAGGCTGCCAACCTCGCCAACGCAGACTCCGATGCTGATTCCAGCGCAACCCTCCAATCCTCACCTTCCGCCTCCTCGCCCAAGACCAAAATCCACACTCCGCCCGCAGACCCCGAGCGGACCGACTCCGCGCTGTCCCCCGCCGCTGCCTCCAGCCCCGTTGTCGAGATTGCCGTCGACGATCCGCAAGACATGGACGACTCCCCGCATAGCATAGTGGAGGTCGATGATGACGAGGAGGAGGATGAAGAGATCATGGTTGTGGGCGACACGTTCGACATCTTCGATGAGTTCCCCTACGCGAAGAACTTCTCTCTCGAGGCGGCACTCGGCGGCATGATCAACTTAATAGCGAAGCCACGTAAGGCCCACATTGTTCATATGGTGCCCATGGAGGATTGTCGTAATGCTGACCAAGCTTCTTCTACAGGCCAGAACAATGGACTGGACGCGGAGTTGACGCAGCTGAAGGACTGGCTCAAGGCACTCGCGTCTCTGGTTCGGCAACGCAAGGTTGATCCGGTCACTGCATACTTGCGGCACCCCATTTTCTGGGATAAGATCGCCAAGGTCTTTCATTGTATCACTCAGCGCCAGGCTCCGTACGGTGAGGCCTTTAATCTTGACCCCGGACAGTCTGAGGAGGAGGCGTTGCGCGATTTGTGGAGCACCTACGTTGCCTGCGTCGCGCAACTTCTGAACGTGGAGATCCGGCATCTTGAGGACACAGTCCACCAATTCAACAGCACCTCACCTGTGCTCAGCTTCAACCACATGAAGATCTTGAAAGAGCTATTCAAATTCCAGGAGGACTTACCGTTTTGGGCCCTTATGAAGGATTTCGCCGGCAATGGAACCAAGAAACTGTGCTCCTCCATCATGGCCTCGTTTCTTCATGAACTGGATGGCCTCCCATCGCTCGTCAGCCTGGTGAGGATGGGTATCGCCAACCGGTCTCTCCGCGCGGTGGCTGAGGAAAGCTTGCAGCTGATATCCTGGTTGAATTCATTTGCCGCCATATGGAGGACAAGCGCTAACCGTACTGACTGTCGTTGGATGGCTCGTCAGCTGCTCGCCCTCTTCCGGGAGCTCGATCGCGAGATTCAAGCCTCGCTGAAGGCACCCATCGAGATGTGTTCAGAACTTGTCTCAATTGCTGGATCGCTCTCGCAGAACGCCGCCCAGATGGATCCAGAGACAGCCAGACAGCTTGCCGCAGAGATATACGATGACTTCCAAGACGCAGATCATACATCCCTGATCCCTGAAGTGCTCCATGGGTCGTGGCTTCTGAAGACTCTCAAGCGATACATTCTAAAAGGACATATGGCACATCGGATATATGGGGTTGAGCACATGAGCACGCATTTCATACAGATCTGGTCCAGCTGGAGCCAAAAGCCCGGTGGTCAGGAAGTCCTCGATTTCTTTGCACGGATCCTAGTGGAGGACGAAATCATCGACTACATTATCGGCGTCGACTCTCACCCTCAACTTGTCTCCCGGAGCGGTAATATTGTAGGCTTTCTTGCTGTCAACGGCCATTATGGCGAGGCCCAAACCGATGCTATCTGGAACTCCATCACCAAAAACCAGGATCATCGCATGGCGGAAGCGCTGATAGACATGCTCAACCACACGGTGCAGTTGATGCAGGTGCAGGATCTGCTTTACATCTGCGCCAAGTTCCGTACCCTCCCGGTGTCCAGCTTTACGACGTCCTTTATGGATTTCTTCCGATGCCTGTGCACTCAAATACAGAAGAAGGCGCGGTCCTCGCTCGTCCAGTGGGGCCAGGAGAAGAATCGGATGAATGCTTTCGAGCTTTGCATCTATTTGGTGCAGGAGACCTTCCTGGAGGAGTTCTCAACCCCTCTTTTGCAGAGCCTACACAAATTTGCGGTACAAGAATTGGCTCTTTTCTCAAGACCCGAGTTGGCGAGCCCGGAGGATAAGGAGAGAATTTATGAGGCCTGTGCCGAAGAAATCAAGAAGAAAACGCCTAACGCTGGTCCCAACGCGGAGATCATCTCGAGCACGCTTCAAACGACTCCCAATGATGCGGTATTCCTCGCAGAAAGGCTCAATTTGACAGAGCATGTTGCCGAGGAGCTGTGCTGTTTCATCAAGGCAGAGAAAGAGGCGGAGCAGAAGAGCCAGGTCACGGCGCTCGCATCTCGTCTGGAACTTCTATTCCAGTTGATGAATTTCTGCCCTACGTCCATCACTGCTGAGACTGAGGAAGCTGTCTGGGACCACCTGGTCGGCCGCAGTGCTATCAGTCCGACTGCGCGAGACATTGCGTGGCATCATCTCTCTCTCATGGCCAGGTCGCAGACCTCAAAACATGCATTCCTTGACCTTTGTGCAGACGATCACCTTCCCAAGTTAGAGCCGGAGTTTTACACCCCCGGGTTGTTCGATTTCCTCCGTCAATTGACAGACTATCAGCGGCGCACCTCTCCAGAGGGCGAGCTCTTGGCTGATGGTGTCGTTCAACCACCAAGCGTAGAGCTGGTCTGGAGGGTCATTCTCACCGCTCCCACTGGCACGATAGAGCGGACTACTGCGGATTATCTCGCGAACTTTTACCTGGATGCTCGGGCCTTCAGCCAATACATCGAGGAGTATCCCAATGTATTCCAGGACACCCATACTGCCCTCATCCGCCGCTGCGTTAGGCAGATGGTCACTGCATATTCGGCCTTAAAGAACACCGCTACAGATCTGAGCTCAGGCGAGGTTGAAATGAAGGACATTGGTGTGAATGAGAACCCGAAAATGCTCGAGCTCCAGTTCCGAAGAACATTCCTATTCCTCACGGTACTACTCAACTTAGTGAGGAAACGCCCTGATTTGCAAGTCACCTCCCCACGTCTCCGTAGACCTTCGGTCCCCGCGGTTCTTGACGACACAGACGGGGAGCTCAGGCAAGTGAGATTCCAATCTATTGGCTCCGAGTCCGGACCCATTCAGTCGGTCAGCGTGGGAGATCTCCAGACTTTGTCGTGGCTTGCAGACCGCCTTCGTGAATGGACAGGCTTCTCTGAATTTCGACTCATCCACGGCGGCGCTCCTCTTGATCTGAAGACGCTCGGAGACCGTACAATCGGCGATCTGTCCCTTCATCAGAAGGGAGCTATCCTTGTCAAGAGCACCGGTGATACTGCAACCGCTCCTTACGGACAGGGAAGCGCGAGCATCATCGAGAAAGAAATTCTCAAGAACTACGATATCATGTTCGACTTCATGGATGGTGGGGATGACTCGTTGAGTGAGGCTGTAAGTCGTTTTCTTCTGTGTCATTTACGATGTAAAAACTGACGCATAACCAGGCCTATGACTTCTTGTGCCAGCTTCCTCCTCACGGAAACGCTCTCGCTGTCACGTATGGCGGCCGCCAAACGTCTTCGATTGCTGACATTGCAGCATCCGCGTTTCCTCCGGGCAAACTTTTTAAGGCCAGGACTTCCGTGTTCACACTCAAGAAAGACTTCAGGAATCAAATGAGATCGGTATACCCTCGGAAGTCTTCAACAAGCCAGGGAGTTGCGATTAATATGGGACAGGGCCCTGTGAATGTACAATTAATCAGTCACTCCGTCCAGCTGCTCAACGCCGTTATCCTCAACGACAAACTTATCAACAGTTCTCTGTCTGGACCGCACGACGAGTCTTTCGTATTAGCAGTCCTGGATACCTTCACGGAGTTGCTCAAAGGCAAGTTCACAGCTGTCCGGGTTGAAGAGAAGAGCTGACGACAAAGTAGAGCGGGTTGAGCCAGAAGTATCCGCTTCGTACTTCGACGACGAAGCTCATCTCGTCGATCGCCTGATGTCCTTCTTGCGAGCCTCGCTGCACAGCGCGCCGAATTCCAACATCACGTTTTTCTGCTATGTAGCCCTTTTAGAGGCTTTCCATCATAGTCGTGGTGTTTGGGATGCGTTCAAGGGCCGTACCGATCTCGAAGAACTGCATTTCACTCTCCTTGTATCTCACAGGGAAGAGAGGCTCCGGCAAATGATCTCCCTCAACATCGAGAATCACTGCCGGCACCTTTCCGAGTAAGTTTCATTTCCCTTGACTGCTGCACACTCTTTTCGGAGTAACTGATAGTTTTACGAGAAATAGGAAGTCATGCGTCGACGAGGATGACATTGTGACGTTCTACTGGAGTATCTTGTCCAATCTGATCCCCCGCGTCTCAACGCATCCGAAGTCCTCGAGGCAGCTCTTTGAATTGTCTGTCAAAGCTTTTCGCAGATACGACGAAATCCAGCGCGACGAGGAAACTCTCAGGGGCTACATTTCGACGTGGAGCGAACTCATGCTTGCATACAAGCACGAGACTTATGTCGGCCGTTCCGAGATCGACTTCGTTGTGTTTGGCTTTGCACAGCTTCTCCGCACAGCTCTTCAGTCCCTGAAATCGTTTAAGAAGCCTCTGAACATCGAGAACCTCGCCGCGAGAATTTTTACAAAATTCCTCTTCCCTCCGACGCCTGCAGACGCGAAAGACGAAGATGGCGGCTTGAGTGCTCTCCCGGTGCTCGACACGAACACTAGAGAAGAGCTGTACAACCTAATCACGGCGCTTTGCGAGGACGTGACTGTGTTCAAGCAGATGGTCGATCTCAATCGTCAACTTCTTGCCAGCTGCGCCTACGACGACGACTCTCCGTACGTGTTGGCCGGCTCGCGCGATCTTCGTTCCGAGACCGGTTACGTCGGCCTTGAGAATCCGCAGGCTCTCTGTTACATGAATTCTATGATGACGCAGCTTTTCATGGATGTCAATTTCAGGAAGTTCATCTTCGAGGCTCAGGCTAGGTCCGATGACGGTCTGTTGAAAGCCATGCAAGAGCTCTTCGCTACCATGCAAAGCAGCTATGGCAGATCCGTCGACATCAAGCCCTTTGCACACTGCGTCCGTGGTACTGACAAGAAACCAATCAACGTTGCAATCCAGATGGATACCGAGGAGTTCTTCCGCTTGCTCATGGACCAGCTCGAAAGCGAATTGCCCACACAAGAGGACAAGCAACGGCTGCGTAACTTTTACGGTGGTCGCTCTGTCAACCAAATCAAGTCGAAGGACTGCCAGCACGTGTCTGAGACTACCGAGACGTTGTTCAATCTACCACTGGAGGTAAAGGGCAAGGAGACTCTTGAAGAGAGTCTAAAGGCCTATGTGGAAGGAGAGAGCTTGGAGGGCGAAAACAAGTACAAGTGTGAACCTTGTGGCGGCCGTCTCGTCAATGCGGTCAAGCGCACCTGCCTTCAAAGCGTACCCGACAATCTGATCGTTCACCTCAAGCGCTTCGACTTCGATCCATTCACGTTGACCCGGAGCAAGATCAACGATTACTTCCGCTTCCCCACACGCGTCAATATGAGCCCGTATAAGGTGGAGTACCTCAGCGATCCGGATAGGCCCATTGAGGACGACTTCTTTGAGCTTGTCGGCATCTTGGTCCACGCCGGAGGCGTTGAACAGGGCCATTACTGGTCATACGTACGGGTTCGGCCGGACAACCAGGGCTCTCCAAGGTGGATTAAGTTCAACGACGATACAGTCACCGAACAGGATCTCGGCAAAGTTGAGTCGGAGTGCTACGGCGGAAATGGTCGGCACACTTCAGCCTACATGCTCCTTTATCAGCGCGCCTCCTCGATTGACAAGGACTCCGCGGACATCCTTCGTGCCCCTCAGTCGCTTAACCCTGTTGCCCAAATGCCCAAAGAGCTGGAGGAGCAGATTTCCGAAGAGAACGAGCGCCACATCCGGGAGTATTGCATGTTTGACCAAGCTCATGCGAACTTCGTCCGCAGGTTGATCCCACAGATGCGCATGATCAACAAGGGAGTCTGCGCTGAAGATCATGCACTTGAGAAGGCTATGATCGAAATGGCTCTGGAGCACATCCACCAAGTGATCGGCCGCGGTCAAGACGTACAGGAGCTGGAGCGGATACTGTTCGAACTCAAGAGAACCACACAACCATGCTTGCGCTGCGTCAAATTGGTTCTCGATTGGATAAGCCAGCACGAACGTGCCATGCCTGATTGGCTCATCTACTCCTTCCAGCTCGATGGATGGAGTCCCTTCGGGTATCATATTGGCTGCTTTATCGTCGACATGTTGAAGGAGCTTCGCACCCGCGATCCTGCGACTTACGGCCTTGATAGCTTGCAGACCGATCTGGAGCAGGCCTTCGAACAGGACAATGACGGTGCAATATTCGGTATTCTTGAACGGCTGGGATCCATGAAGTCTGACCTTAGCTGGTGTCCTCGCGGTCTTGAGGTCATTCAACGTGTGTGGGACGTTTACTTCAAGTTCCTTACAGCCATTACCGAATTCGGCATACATGAGGTTGCACTTCTTCTGAACCACGGATTCCTCCAGCTATGCCTCGAAATCTGCCACGTCGACTCCGTCCCGGAGGTTGCCCAGCGTCATCCAGAGCTAAAGCAAATACTCAACAAGAAGGTTAAGCCGGGTTTTGTTGAGTTGACGACCTTCCTGACGCGTATGATCTCATTCATTGACCTGGAGGCTGATATGGTTCCAAATGCCGTCGAGCGCATTCGGGCCTACGTTGATTCCGACATTCAGAAGTTCCCTTTCACCCATGCTGAACAATCTCTGTTCTACAGGTGGGACAAGGACAACAGCTGCCTCACCGTTCTGAACCGTTGCCTTGAGACTTGGGACATGACTAGCCGACCGTTTGTGCCTGGAGAACTCATCCGTATGATGTTATCGGTCGAGCCGAGCATGGGCCACCTCAAGGCCATCCACGTCACGATCCAGGAGGGAGTCGAGCTCTTCTTGCCAAGCATGGGCGCGCCGTTCGTCATGGCTGCAGTGTACTACTGCTGGACATGCCCTAGGCCCAAGGATGCGCAAACAATGATCCAGGATATCATCGCCTGCATAACCCCGGAGAAACAGCTGCTAGGAGAATCATTCATTGGCTTCATTAACAACATCGCGGCTCTCCGTGCGGAACACTGGGGCGAAAGGCATCCTGCTTTCTACTACATCGTCCTCGTTGAGACAGCGCACATCTGGGCCATCAGGCTGATGACCTACGAAGACCAAGAAGTTCAGGCCAACGCGCTGAAGCAGACACGCCTGCTTATCACCGGACTTCTTCCCTCTCGGCATGCTCCTAACAGGGACCAGGATAGTGATGCAGCTCTTGAGGCTCGCATTCGCGCAGTGCATGACTTGACGCGTTGCGGCTACGAGCGAATGGCTGTACTGCAAAGGGAACTTGATATCCCACGCCATTTCGTCGATTGCCTTTTCCACCTCCTTGCGGATTGCCAGCGTTTCCTGAGGACGCTCCAGGCCGTTTATCCTGATACCTTTGCTGAGAGCCCCGAGATCGCGGATTTGCTGCGCAGATGCGTCGTGGCGGACGAAATGTACAAGGCATGGCCCGAGAGCGACGACTATGACTCGAGTAAGTATATTCTTACTGATGGGTGTGAGCAGCCGGACAATCGGGACATTTGAGTCTACTGAGGAAGAACTGGATCATAAGCGATTCCTCTTCGGCTCGGACGTCTCTTCAGCGCTCTTCTCAGCACAAATCAAAATTGCGACTAACGCGAATTACAATAGCATTCTCGGCAGACGAGGAACTTGAGTATACGGACAACGATGTCGAAGGCATTTGAAGCTGCATAGCTCGTCAGCCCTTCGTCGACGCTCTCATACTCCACGGGCTCGATCTTCTTCATCGCGAAGGTGTAACCTCGCTCTTGGCGAAATTGGCGTATTGATGGAACACCCACGGATTACTTCTTGCTTCTACCGGCTTTAAGTGGACGGCTGGTCTTTTGAAGGTGGAACTTTGCGGATTCTTGACCTCTGCTCGGACACTCGTCATGACTCTTGTTCTCTTACCTGATTCCTTTGCGTTGGGAAAGCGGAACACGAGTGCAGACAGTGTCAGGCCAGAATCCTCTTTCTTGTAGTATCATTCCCCAACTTTGCTTTCTGACAAGGTTGGCTTTGCTCAACACATATCGGGTACTTTGCGGTGCGTAAATGGGCAATCGGAGTTTTCTAATGCATGGCGACGGCGATGGGTAAACAAGGGCAGAAAACTGCTTACAAAATATTCTGGTAGCACTGGCGGGTTTTGAACTTTTCTACTCCAGCGGATTCATTCTTTCCACTTTCTCCATTAGGGTTTGACGGGAGGGATCACATTCGACTTTTTCGTTTGGCGGGACTTTCACGGGCATCATGCGGGTATACGAGTTGCTGAATGATATGGGTACTTTTCATTTTGAAGCCGGACGGCTGGGCTTCTTTTCCTTGTATCAAAGAGACGAGCACTTCCTATGATATGCCAGGAGTGGGAGGGATGGGCTATGGGAACTAGACGCTCGTTCATGAAGACAGTATGGCTAAGAGCACAGAGAGCTGCAGAATTTCTAGACCTGTTCATTTTCCTCGTAGCAAGGCTGACATGTTTTAATTGTTCTACTATTTTGTGTGAATGTTAATCGCCACAAATGGTGAACTGTATACGATGGTTAGTATTCACCGCCACCTATTCACTTCAATATCTTTCACTCTATTGTATTGTGATCCTATTGTCATACTGGCTATGTCTAGCCGACCGCCCCTCCCGCTCTTGCAATCTTCTCCTTCTTCAACGACCTCCTTTCCTCCAGTCGAGTCCTTGTCTTCCGGCCTCGATGACGTCTCCATCCTTGACGCCTATACCGCACCGCCACTCGCACCGGCATCCTCGTCCATACTCATCACTCCTTCACGACTCCTGGGCCGTTTTTCTGGGATGGGGTCTGGTCTGGCTTTGCCTCATCAGGTTCCAGATTCTCGACGGCTGCCTCTTCTACCCCGGCTGCTACTACCTTCACATCGGTTTCCAATGCTAAGATCTCCGCCCTGTCCGCCGTCCTTGCACCTCTTGCTCCCATCACCTCTGCCCCGGTCATTACCGCCGCTCTCACGGTAGCGCGCTGACAGCCTCTTCGAACATCAACAGCCGCACCTGTTGACCTGCCCGAGCCACAGACGATTTTGGCTCACTCGACTCACAAACCACCATGAGCGTCCCACCCTCTCCGCCGCCTACGGGTGAGCGGCCTGACAGCGACCCAGAGAGCGACCGCGCAGACAGCCCATCACAGAAGCGCCCCCGCAGCAAAATGGTGGAAGGCGAGCAAGGCGGTGGTCAAGGTGCTTCCCTAATTCGCGTCTTGTTTACATCCGAGGCTGCAGAAGATCTGGCAAGGCAGGCTCGTTCAGCGACATCGAGTAAAGCGGAATAGCCTGAGACTCAGCCCCAGAATGACGATGACGAGCTAGACCCGGAACTGCCGCTTGAGGAGTTCGATTGGAGGCGTTTCGAGGAGCGGTACCGTGTTTCGAATGCCCCGCCCGCCTCATCCCAAGGTCACTGGGGACAACGTAAATACCAGCCTCTCAGCTACCCAATCGCTTCGATTTTGACTGTCGTACCGGCTTGGTGCCCGATACGCCTGACCCAGGAACAGCATTTTGGCATCGCCTGAGTCAATTTTGAGCAATTATTCCCGCCGATGATCCTAAACATCAAATCCAGTACTTCAAGAAAGTGTATTGGACGTCATGATCATTGGCCAACCAACCCTAGTAATCTTCACCGCCGCAGCACCAGCGCCAATAGCCCAAGCAGGAACACCGCCTTGTCCTGAAAGCAGCCGCTCTACACAAACCCCGTCCAAAGACCGTTAGCTGCTCTACGCTCATACACAGGGTCGTCGATGCCGCCGCCGTTATATGGCATATTGCTGGAGAGTCAGTCGAGTGAGCAAAAGCCGTCTGTGACCGGGGCTCGTCACGCACGTCCAGGTCAACAGGTGTAGCTGATGACGGACGTGCGCGCGGTCGCGAGAGATGGAGCATTGCTTCCTGCTTTAAATGGAGGTATCTCTGGCGTTGAAATGGCGGCCTCGGCAGCCCGTGGAAGGCTTCCACTTCAGTAGCGGTCAGCTCTGCTACCTCACCATCTTTGTCGGCGTCCTCAATCTTCTTCCATAACAAGCCTCCTGTCCATGCCGGTATCTCAGCCAATTTGCGGACCGTTAAACGCGCCTGATACGAGACAGACCGGGTCAGCAGGCCCAGGCTACAGCAATCTCGATGCCTTCAGCGGCCACGACACTTGCCCTCTTTGCAACGGTCTGTGTGGCCCCGATCCTCTACTGTTAGTGTCTGGTCTCCGTGCCCTCCTTACTCGCTTGCGTCTACGCCCTATACCCCGCGCTATTACTACATCGCCAACTCCGCGTTCATCGTCCTACTATCTAACTACCTCGACCGCCTACTGCTCTCCTCTAGCACGCTCACACACCCTCGCCACCATGTTCAAGAAGGCCGTCGATGATCACAACGCGTCCAATCGCCCCGTGAAGCCCATGCTCTCGTAGCAGTCTTTCCCCAACATATCGGAAAAGCACCTTGAGGAGTACTGGCTTGCTCGGGACGAAGGTGGTAAGGACGGATAGGGTGGTTCGTCTGGGAATAAGAAGCTTCGATCACGCAGGCGCCACATCCGGAACAATTCTCCCCCCAGCGAGGACGACCTCCCCCAATTCCTCAGCCATTGGGAGAAGAAGATGATCTGCGCAACCATCCCGCGGATCTTGGCTGTACTTCTTGGCACCTGGATTTTCGCAGATCTTCAGAGAAAGCACGGATGTTCGGTGATGGTTGTGTGTTGTAAATATCGTTGAATTGTTAGAAGATGCACAATCGCAGAGTTTGAGTTGTGGTCGAATTGTCAAAAGGTGTTGGCGCTGATGTTTGAATTCCCCGCGGATTCAGCTCTTCTGGTTAGATTCCAGTAATGTCCCAACTTTTTTGTTTTGTCAATAGAGCGTACGACATGTTATATTACTTCAAAAGCGTGGTGGTGCACACAGACAGGCCAGGCGGCAGGACTGTGTTTGTTTTGGTCGCACGGCGGAGAGAGAGGTTCCGAACATCGGCCAGACTCAAAGATGCATTAAAGCGTGGTGATTGCGCCGACGGAAAATTTGCGGGAGGTGGAATGGGCGCTCGGGCATAGGACAGACGGTCAACTAGGGCCGAAGCGGCCGAGAGTAAGCGAATGCGACTACGGATGGCAGGGTAGCATGACTTTGGCAATGAAAAGGAGAGACATGAGGAGGCTGGCGGACGGCGAGACGTGAGATACGAAATATTGAAAGCGCGGGGGCTGCTGCTCCAAATGGCGGGCATGGCGTGGAGCTGATGCAACAGCCGCGCAGAGCAGGAAAGCGACAGATAAGCAGTGCCGCGTGCGCATGCTGTCGTCGGCAGCTCAAAGAGACTTTTAACCTTGACGCACGCTGCCGTGACGAGGGCCTGCCTGCAGACACTCAGCAGAGGGGGCGCGGTCAAAGCGTGGTTTGCGGCGGGCTTGGCTCTCGTGTCCAGGAATCACGGCGACTTGAAGGCAACGCAATATAGGTGAGCCGTGCCTCTCGGCAGCAGCCGCGAGCGGCACTCATGTCCGCGGGGCTTGCGTTGCCGTGATTTCGGAGGGGGAGCATTCGCACGCGCGCTGCTGGAGAGCGGGCAGCACAGCCTCGCGAGGGGCCGGAGGGCGAGGCGGGCGTCTCATGTGCGGGCGGCGGCGGGTTGAAACGCGAAGGGCGCGCGAGGAGGCGGCGTGGATCTCGCGAATCTGGCAGCGCTGGTGTTGCTATTTTCTGCGCGCCGCACCCCTCAGCGCGGCCCGTGGTGTCGCTGGCGCACGCGCGCTACGCCTGTTCCTGTCGCCGGCGCCGGCAAATCATCGCGCAACACCCGCACCTGCCGTCTTGCTGCTCGCGTATCCGCCACCGCCCGCCCGTCTGCTGCCTCCTGCCGTCCGCTGCGCGCCCGCCTCTCCCACGCGCCCTCCAGCTCTCCGCCGTCGCCAGCGCGTTTCGACTTCTGTCAGCCTGCGCGCTGGCGCCGCCATGTGCATCGCAGCATCGTGCATCGCGCCCTGCGTCGCGGGGCCCACGTCCGCGCGCCGCCCCGCCAGGCTGTCGGCCGCCTGCATGCTCCAGCCGCCCTGGCCCTGGTCCGACTGCCCGATCCTGCCCTCCCCATGCCGCTTCGGGCAGTTCTGCGCCCAGGTGAGCCCATCCGTCGCTTAGTGAATCCTCCAAACGGGCGCCCGTCATGCATCACCACCGCCTTGGCATCTGTGCGGCCGGCCGCGTGCCCTGGCTCGCGGTCCCGCGCCAGGGAAGCCGTCGCCTGCGTCTGCCCACCATCGGCCCAAGTGCCGTCGCCGGCTCCTGCCTCCAGCTTCGTATCTCCACGATGGCTTGCAGGACGGGGCCTCGTCACCACGTGCTTCCGTTCTCCACCGTCTGTCTTCTTGCCGTCTTGCCTGCATGCTGCGCGCCGGCCGCTGCTCTGCCCGCTGCTCTGCCCGCTTGCCTCTTTTTCCAATAGTCCGGGGACATTGCTGCTTTCGCCGCGCACGACATCCCGGGGTATGCGCGTCCGTCGCCCACAAGTCAGGATGCTTAAGACGTTTCAGCTATAGCCAAGGCTCCGAAACGACTTAGCAGATCTCCCGGTAGCCCCTTCCGGTCCTCCAGACGAGGGCCCGCCCTTGTCAAACTACTATAGAAGGCATACCCGCCATCCTGATACTCGAGGCCCTTGTTCGCCCCTCCCGTCCCCTCCCCGCCGGACCTGCTTCGCGCTCTCTTTCTCTTTGGTCGAGCAGGGCTTCACTGTCTCTGCCGCCATCGTCACTCTTTATCACCAAGCGCAGCCTTCACTCTTTACTCCCCGCACTGTTGTCTCGACATCTAGCTGCCTGGCAGCACGGCGATCTTTTCTAATCCTACCTCTTATATCTAATCTAATCATGGGCTGGTTCGGAAGCCTTGGCTTGGCATGGAAGTACTTGTGCGTTCCTCCGCCCAGTTACGTCGACTTCTGGTCCAGGCTGACTTCGTCTGCAGTTTGGTTTTTGCGTGTTTGCTTGTAGTCACTGTGATGGCGGGGCTCATCAAAGTGCTCTACAACAGAAAACAGTGAGGCCCCAGCCCCCGGCCGGCCTGTCTGAATGTCACTGACGATAACCACAGATTGAAGAAGCACCTCGCCCTCAAAGCCGCACAAACCAAAGAAGAGTCCGATGATCTCGCCCTGAATGACAGGCCGAAGGACGAAGGCGATCTTTTTGGAGTACGAGCGCTGGAAGCAGGCTACTACGGCGGCGTCGCTCAGTCGCGCCCAAGTTCTCCTACTCCTTCATCGATGGGGTCCGCGTCCTCTCGACACCCCTCAGTCAGCACAAACACCTTGATCGGCAGCGCCGCCTCTCTGACTCCCAAAATCATTTCTCCGTCTACCAGCGTCACGCACCTGCCCCACACCAGGAATACCTCTGCAGATGCTCCTAAGAATCCCTCGTCGCCGCCGCGCAGGCCTCCTCCACCCATGTTGAAGCTGGAGCCTTCAGAAGCAGAGCTTAATGGGAGAAGGAACCACGGTGCTGTTGACATTACGCTCACTCGCCCTTCGACGCCCGTTCATATTAGATCTCCCCAGTCTCCCGACTCCCCGAAGTCGCTGAGGTCTCCGAGGTCTCCGTTTGATGACGAGAACGCCCCCAAGTCTCCCGCCATCACTGTGTCTGCAACTTCAGATCTCGAGACCCCGCAATCCCCCGAGCTCCTCAGGCCCATTGCCTATCAACCCAATGTGCCGCAACTCCCTGTAGTGGAGAGCGTGTCACGTATTTCGTGGCGGCCTGAAGGCGCAGACGATGCCGCGGCGAATGCGAGATCCATGGCGGCATCGTTGGACTACACTATGGGCGCTCCATCGACAAAGAGCGACCCTTCGTCACCGGCCAAGTCACCTTCTCCACTCCCGTCCCCAGTCAAGGTCTATCCGCAGTCGTACGTGCCTCGCCGCTCGAGGGAGGAGTCACGCTCGATTTTCCCTGCTGAGCCTCGTGAGCCAAGGTCCAGGAAGAGCTCCTTCTCGTCAGTAAGGAGCCGCCGCACCGGTAAGCTCAAATAGACATTCAAAGCGAAGATGCCGTTCTGACCCAAGTGTAGAAGCCGGGGATGACGACGATGTCCCCGAGGTCCCGTCTTTGCCAATCGAGTCTGACTTCTACATTCTCCAACCAACCGTCTACGTGCCGTCGCACACTCGCGACATGAGCGTATCGGAAAGCGAGTATAGCACAAACACTCGCCGCCGTCGCTCCTCACTCTCCAGCGTGGAGACGCTCACGCATGAGACTTCGCAACTTAGCAAAGGTGGCCTGTCCCGCAGCGGGAGCACGGCGAGCAGAAGGTACAGCTTGGGCAACAATTCGCTCATGCCACCGCCTTCGCCGAATCCCAGCGGCACGTCGCGCTTTAGCGAGTTCTACGACGCCTACTACCGGAACTCGCAATCGATGGTTGGTACGGAGCTGAGCATCGAGATGCTCAAGCCGGAACCGCTGGCGGTCCCACGGCATTCGACGATTGTCGAGGTGCCGACGCCAGTAGCGACACCATTAGCATCGCCGATGCCGCCCAGGAACCGCACGAGCGTGGGGTTCACGGAAGCGGGAATGGCGATATGACGCGGGCGCGAGTTCCCAAGTCGTTGATGCATAGCACAGGCGAATCTCCAGGGCGTTTTATTTTCGAGCGGCACCACTGCGAGCATTTCCTCCGGGATGCATGGAGTCTTCCTTTTTCTTGTCTTTTGGATAGTCTGATTCCCACAGAGTTTTGTCGTTTGACGCCACTGGCACACGGCCGTTCACGCGCGCGCGGAAGACGAGAAGGAACATAGATACACGTAGATGCCCTGTACATAAACTAAGTGTATAATAGTAATACCCCCTTTTGGCGGCGCGACGCCCGTCTCGCGAGATGGCAACAAAAAAATTTGCAGAGCGACGCGCAGTGTCCATGACTCTCGGCCAATGACACCAGCGGTTTTATGGAGGTTGATGCGCGCGACGAGTGGGCTTGCGGCGTTGAGGATGGTCGCACAATGAGCTGACCACCACGTGTTTGTGGTGAACAGGAGCAGCGGCGCGGCAGTGCGGGGGAGCGCAAGTCGTGGCCGGGATGCCCGGGCGGCGGGCGCGCGCACAGCGGCAACCACGTGAAAGCGCGCGGGTGTCTCACCGCCCAGCGCGCGCGCGCCCCTTGCTGGAAGCGGCCGTTGTTGGCGCCACCGATTTCCCAATCGTCGCGGCCCGGGCCCCAGCAATCGCGAGACCTCATTTTTGGTGGTCGCTTGCTCTTTCTTTTTAATCCTGTCTCCTCGTTGGCCAATCCTGCGCGCCTGCTCACTGCATTCCCGACCAGGCTGATTTAATAGGTCTGGCACCCTAGCCGCAGCTGCTGCAGTAGTCTACCCGTCTCCGCGGCGCGTCGACCTTGTTGGACTCTCCGTCTCACTCTCCGTCTCTCTCCTCCGCCGCCTCCTCCTCCACCACCACTCGCCAGCGCTGCCTTCTTCCGCGACCGTCGCTATCGATTCCTCCTGCGCAAACCACCCGCACGACAACGGTCAACACCTCATCCACCGCGCATCATCTCACCACCGCCGCCGCCTCCGCCGCCGCAATCACCACCACCTCTCCGCCCCCACCACCCCACCCACCACACCCAACAATGCCGCTCATAGTAGACGGCACCCCCTCTCCTGCCGAAGCCAGCAGCAGCAGCGGCAACAGCAGCGGCGAACCCTCCTCCACAACCACGTCCTCCTCCTCATCGCAAAAACCCACCAAATTCCCAACCCAAGCAACAGGCCCCTTCCGCGACGAAAAGGAAGAGCGTCGCCGCGTCCACCATGATGCTGATGTTGTTATTATCGGAGCTGGTGTGTTCGGCCCGGCCATCGCCGTCGCCATGGCGCGCCAGGGTCGGAGCGTCATTTTGCTGGAGAAGAGCCTCAAGATGCCGGATCGGATTGTGGGGGAGCTGTTGCAGCCGGGAGGCGTGCAGGCGTTGAGGGATCTGGGGTTGGAGGGTAGGTTTTCTTTTTTGCCTTTTCTTTTTTTATTATTATTATACTTTGTCTGGGCAGGGTGCTGACTGATTGGGCGCATATAGATTGCCTGGAGGGCATTGACGCGATTCCATGCTATGGCTACGACGTCATCTACTACGGCACCGGCGTGCAAATCTCGTACCCCAAGAACATTGCGGAGACGGGTACGAAGACCCCAGAGGGTAGGGGTTTCCACCATGGCCGCTTCATTCAGCGCCTACGTGAGGCCGCCATGAAGGAGCCGAACATTACCGTGGTCGAGACGGAGGCCAAGGAGTTGATACGCAACGGCTGGACTGGCCAGGTGCTGGGCGTGGAATGCGCGACCAAGGGCGAGAAGGACTACGTGAGTTGTGCCGCGCTCTGGAAGCCAGCAATGCTTGCGCGACAGATAATCTAACAGATCAAACTCAACAGTACTTCGCCCACATGACCCTCGTCGCCGACGGCTACGCCTCCAAGTTCCGCAAGTCCAACCACCCGCACGTTCCACAAGTCCGCTCCAAGTTCTTCGCCCTCGAGCTCATCGACTGCGAGCTCCCCATGCCGCACCACGGCCACGTCATCCTTACCGAAGGCCCGCCCGTCTTGCTCTACCAGATCGGCACCCACGAGACCCGCGCCCTCATCGACATCCCCGACGGCCTACCCTCCGCCTCCGTCAAGAATGGCGGCGTCAAGAACCACCTGGAAAACGTCGTCCTGCCCTCGCTGCCCAAGTGCGTCCAGCCGAGCTTCGAGGCTGCCATGCGCGCCGGAAAGCTGCGCTCCATGCCGAACTCGTTCTTGCCGCCGGCGACGAACCGCACCCCGGGACTGGTCATCGCAGGTGATGCGTTGAACATGCGGCATCCGCTCACGGGCGGCGGTATGACCGTTGCGTTCAACGATGCGGTGTTGCTGGCCGAGCTGCTGCATCCAAAGAACGTGCCGCTGCTGTCGGACTCGAAGCTCGTACTTAAGCAGATGCGCGCGTTTCACTGGCGCCGCAAGAACTGGGCTGCTGTCATCAACATCCTCGCGCTGGCGCTGTACGCGCTTTTCGCCGCCGATGGTAAGCCCATGCAACCCCACTCCCAACAATCCCTTCAATCTATCCGCCACCAGGCCCGCACCCAGCTAACTCCTCCTCACAGACGCCAACCTCAAAACCCTCCAGCTCGGCTGCTTCCGCTACTTCCAACGCGGCGGCAACTGCATCGACGGGCCCGTCGGCCTGCTCGCCGGCATCATCCGCCAGCCCCTCGTCCTCTTCTACCACTTCTTCTCCGTCGCCGTCTACGCCATCTGGATCCGCGTCGCCGAGGCGCCCCTGCTGCTCAAGCCCTGGGCCCTCGTTAGCAGCGTCTCGGTCTTTTGGACCGCGTGTAGGGTTATCTTTCCGTATATTTGGTGTGAGTTGCTGCCGTGAGCGTGGGGGGGAGTCGATGGGAATGATGGTTATGTGAACCATGTTGTTTTTATGAGGAGGGGTTGGGGGGCCGCCGTTCGTATATATGGGAGGCGGCATTTCTTATATGACTCGATTTGACGAGAGGAAGAACGAAGAGGGGAAAGAAAGACATTGCTTGATTATGCGTTTACGAAGTAATTTTTTTTTCACGCTTGTATAAAATCCAATTACGTAGTTTTTTGAAAGTACATACATAATCTCTAATACGACTTTTGAGAGAAAGTAAAAAGGGGAAGAAGTATGGACAAGTCATGCCATGTGTTACGACTTGCTATTCAGGATGCTGTATCAGGCTGTAGTAATCTATAGTGGTCTGTCTGATGAATCACTTCCTGTTACTCCCCTGGGGCGAAGATCAATCAAAGTACTCGAAACTCATATTAGTTCTCCATAGCGCCTGGAGTTGAATCATTCATACGCATGGTGAACTGCAACATCTGTGTGTGTGATTACTATAGTTCTACCATCGTTTTGGTTTTGACTGCTTCCGGCTTCGAGCCAAGTCTGACCGTGGTTGAGTTCGCTACGAATGACTGATCCCAAAAGACGGTCAATTTGTAACACTACCGGAAGTCCTAAATATGTTCCAAGTTTAGAAATGAAAAGAGCCCTGCAGCAAGCGCTGCTCTAGATAATCTCATTCTTTCTTTGTTTTGCAAAGAACCGAAAAAGAAAGCTTGTATGTAGCATTGTCGAGCAATCGATAGTTGCTCGAGTTTCTTCAACGGCGGCTTATGCCTCTTCGTTCTGTGAAGTAAGTCTGATTAAGGTTAAGACAGAGCGAAGCGATGCAACGTACCACCTGTCCTCGAATTCAAGGCCCTCCCTTAGTTCCCTCCACAGCAACAGCGGTAACAATATAGCACTCGGAGTAAACAAATTGATACTTCTAGGCGCTAACATAAGAACCTCATCTTCCTGGGGGAATTTGTAAGCACTTTTGACATCAGCTCACATCTGACGAAGACGGAGTAGGCGAAATCGCCGCGGCTTTCTGTCATCGATGGAGCACGCCTATCCCTGTCAACTCGAAAATTCTTATTTGAGATGTATTTCAAGAGTGCTTCGACTCATGAATAACATCTCTTGCGGTGGTCACTGGCATGGGGACGTAAGTTCAGCTGGTATAACCAAGACTTTCATGGGCCTCAACTAAGTCATTGTACTCCCCATATTTCCAACGCACCACTCTTCACAAAATCTCCTTCTTGCTTGTATAAACATAACGATATGGGCGGTAGGGCGAGATTCGAAGTTAGCTGCCTGAAAAAATGGACACTTTTCTTGAAGTACGAACAAGTCTTGTGCAAAGCAATGACGTCTCCCGTGCGTAAGCCGAGCGTTTGTCTAGATGGAATATTTCGACTGCTTAACTTGCATTGCCGTCCAGATGAATGTTTCAACCCCCCATGACTTGTTGCAAATAGGATAGAAAGAGGCTAAAACCTTTGTTCTTTGGCCTCTCATGAATCGAGAGTGCATACCGTGGGGAGCTGAAGCAACCGTCTAGCTGCAACACGGAGCTCAGCTGCATGGCCTGTTCATCCCGATGCATGCTCCAACCCCACGCGAACTGTAGCAAAGAGAACCAGGAACGACAACAACCGAACGTACAGAACCTACCACAACATGCGCGACACGGCTCTACCAGCCACGCTTCGACAAGTGTCCAGGCACGCTACACGACTCCAGCCCTGCCATCCTTACCGCCTTCCAGCCGCACATGCTTTTGCTTTTTTCGGACCCGGAGAACGCCATGCAGCAGCCGCATCTCGCCGAAGCATGGCTACACGATCGGCCTCCCCAGGACAAAACCCGGAACGCACACACATGGTACACCCACACCCACACGTCCACCTCCCTCACCCCCACCCCCGGTGTCAGCCACATCCGGCCGGCGGAAGGGGGAGAGGTCTCACCCTGCCGCATTCACATCCCTTCCCGCCGCCGCCCCTGGACACAACCAAATTCGATCTGTGATACCTACCTACCCAACCGGCGCTCCGGCCACCTCGCCACGACAGATCGACCAACCGCTCAGGAGGAAAAAAAGCGGAGATAAAAAAAAATTGAAGGACGGGACACTCGTGCAGGAGAATGTGCAGAGGAAGCCGCGCTGCCCGAGGAAAGCAAAAAAAAAAAAAGGACATGCATGTCTCAGCGGCCGTGTGACCGAAGGAATATATTTGTGCGCAGCTATAAGCGCTCGAAAACCGGGTCAAGAGACCCTTCCTTCCCTGGTGAGCCGCTGTTGTGTCTCCCCTCCCTTTTAACCCGCCCACCCAAGGCCTGGGCATGGCATGGCATGGCATTTGCGGATTTGTATGTAGGGAAGGGCGAGTGAGAAAGAAAGGAGAGACAAGGCAAAACTCGCCACTTTTCTTTTGTTTCTTTCTCTTTCCTGGCGCTGCGGTGGAAACGGGGAGCGTTGCACGGATTGAGCCTCAGGAGCCGTGGCAGGAGGTCATTGGACGCCATGAGAGGCCCCGTTTACTTCTTTCTGCCGACGGCAGGAGGCACGGATGGCTGCATGAGGGCGAAAACGTCTCGGCGAGCAACAGTGTGTGTGTGTGTGCGCGGGCGCGTCGCGTTCGTGTGTGATGTGGTGAAGGTGTGTCTGTGTGAGTGAGAGTGCGTGTGCGTGTGTGTGTGCGGCAGGCGGTATCATCTGCACCACTTCAATAGATTCTGCGCTGAGTCCCCGGGTCAGATCGATCGGGAGGCCGCTGCACGATGAGTCGGTACGACATGCAGCGGCGCGCGATCCAAGCAAGGACGCCATCTGCTTGTGGTGGTTGAGAGGCAAGCAGCGGTCTGGCGCGGCCGGGGGAAGAGGCGTGAGAAGGCGGCGCTCGGCACAGCATGGGGGACGATGCTACGCGCGGCTGAGACGAGGTCAGTTGAAACAGCGCGAAGGAGGTGGAGGGGTGACCGCGGGCAGCAGGCGGAGAGGAAAGAAAGAGACGCGGTCTCGCTGGACCCTGAGACGGGAGTGCGTCATCAGCCCTCGCGGCTTGACTCGCGCAAAGCAGGCGGCCGCGGGGCAACACAACACCAACCCTCCCCTCTCACCTCGCCCTCCCGCTCCAAAACCGATCCCGCCCGCAATCTCGCACGTCGTACGCCCGCCATGTCAGCCGCCGACGCGAAGGTGCTCACCACCGAACCTCTGGTACGCCGCGCCTCAATGCCTCGATCCCCGACCGGAGCAAAACACGCAGCAGCCGTCTGACTCTGACACCACCACCACCGCCGCCTCACAGGACCCCAAACAAGCTCGCTGGGTCCGCCTGGTCAAGTACGCTTCGCCCTCGCCCTCGCCCCCCAGCCGCCGCCCTTCCCTCGCCCATCCACCGCGCCAATTGACTTCACCACGCCCCACTCCCACTCCCCCTCCCGCTCCTCTCACTCTCTTTCTAACACCTCCGCCCCCTCCCTCTCTCCGCATCCAGAACAACCTACCAAGACCCCCTCTCCCAAACCCGCGACTGGGAGTCCGCCGAGCGGCAAACGCGCCCCGCCGGCTCCGCCATCGACGGCGTCGGCATCGTCGCCATCCTGCAGGCGCCCGGCGCCGCGCCCGCGCTGCTGCTGCAGAAGCAGTTCCGCCCGCCCGTCGACAAGGTGTGCATCGAGGTGCCGGCCGGGCTGATCGACGCGGGCGAGACGCCCGAGCAGTGCGCTGTGCGCGAGCTCAAGGAGGAGACGGGGTACGTGGGCGAGGTGGTTGCGGAGGGGTTTGGGGTGAGCCCGGTGATGTTTAATGGTAAGGTTGTTTGTTTGTTTGTGGGAAGGGGAAGAAAAGAATCGAGAAAAAGGACGACTGTTTATTCTCCGTGCAGTCACCTCTTTGCCCGTCCATCCATGCTAACTCATCCCTCTCCCTCTCTAACACAGACCCGGGCTTCTGCAACACGAACCTCAACATGGTGCACGTCACGGTCGACATGACCAAGCCCGAGAACAAGAGTCCCAAGCCCGAGCTCGAGGACAACGAGTTCATCGAGTGCTTCACCGTGCCGCTGGCCGACCTGTACGCCCAGTGTCGCGCTCTCGAGCAGCAGGGTTACGCTATTGACGCCCGCGTCGGCACCTTGGCCGAGGGTATCGAGATCGCGAAGCGTTGGAAACTCTGAAGCAAAACGCCCAGATGAAAGACTCAAGGCTAGACTTTAGAAAAGGAAGAAGCAAGCAACGGCATTTCAGAACGGCCGCGGTGGACACACTTCATAGAGTGGACAACGGTCCTGGAACATTCTTTTCGGATGATGATGATGATTTTCAATTTTCTTTTGCTGCGCGGCAGCGTGGCCTCAGTCGGGCTTTATATCCAAATAACAATACCCAAGATGACTGAAGAAGATAAGCCTCTAGAACAATAGAGCGAAAAGTTCCACCAACGCCGACCACTGCCAAATTTTTGCGATGCCTGTCTTTGATCTCTCCAGCCCATAGTTAGTACCAGATTGTTTTGTCCCGTTTCCCGAAATAGTCTTCCAAGATACCGTCGCCTTCGAATATGAAACAATTCAAAAATGCTTGCCCTCGGCCACGCCGTTGACCCCGTTGACAAGGCTCTCCTTCGCCTCAGCCAGGAGCTCCTTCGTGATTTGCTCGAGGCAGCCAGCGCTGGCAGCGACAAAGCCCAGGTACGGCTTGCTGGGCTCCAGCACTCTGCTGAGGTACTCGGGGTGGTACTGGACACCGACGAAGTAGGGGTGGTTCTTCAGCTCGATGATCTCCATGCGCTCGCCCTTGTCGTCCTTGCCGATGAAGTTAAGACCGCCCTTCTCCAAGCGCTCGATGTACGCTGGGTTGACCTCATACCGGTGGCGGTGGCGCTCCAGGATGCTGGGGGCCTCGCCGTAAAGGGCCCGCAGCTTGCTCCACTCCGAGCCGGGCTGGAAGAGCGTCGGACGCAGACCAAGTCTCATGGTGCCTCCCATGGTTTCCTTGTCGATCTCGGGCATGAAGACGATGATCCGATCTTCCGCCTCGGAGTTGAACTCCTCGGACGTCGCGCCCGTGATGCCGCAGATGTCGCGCGCGTATTCAATCACGGCTACCTGCATGCCGAGACATACACCCAGGTAGGGGGTCTTGTTGTCGCGGGCCCACTTCGCAGCGGCCATCATGCCTTCCGTTCCGCGCTGCCCGAAGCCGCCGGGCACGAGGATCCCGGATGCAGTGCACACCTCATGCCAAGCCTTGTGGAACCTGGCCGGGTCGCTCTGCCTCGTCGTGGGCTCAAGGTGCTCTGCGTCTACCCAAATCAGGTTGAGCTTCCTCCTGCAGCGCATGGCAGAGTGCTCGAGCGACTTGATGACGGAAAGGTACGAGTCGTGGAGCTCAATGTACTTTCCGACAAGCGCGATGTTGACCGTCTCGAAGTAGTGATCTTGCGTGACGGTCAGATCCTTCCAGGTCTTCCAAATCTTCTCGCCCTTCTTGGTCATCGACGCTGGAATGTTCACGGCATCGAGCTTCAACGTCTCGCGGAGCAGGCCAATCAGCCCTTGCTGTTCGAGGAGAACGGGGACCTGGTAGATTGTGGGCATATCGCGAACGGCGACCACCTGCTCGATGTCGACTTGGCAGTGGTGCGCGATCTTCTCAATCGTGGAACGCTCGAGCGGGCGTTCGCAGCGGCACGCAATCTAAATTGAAACGTCAATAAAATGGCGCCTACAGCTGATCGGCTGGCTGCGTACCAAATCGGGAATCAAGCCGGCACTGCGCACGCTTTTCACGGCGTGCTGGGTGGGCTTGGTTTTCTGCTCTCCGTTGATCGTCGGGACATACGAGACGTGGATGTTGAGGAAGTTGTTCTTGCCCGCGCGGTGCCGCAGCTGGGTCATGGCCTCCACGAACGGCATGCTCTCGATGTCGCCAACCGTGCCGCCCAGCTCGACAATGCAGACATCCGGCACCTCGTTTGTGTCGTCGACGGGGATTCGGGCGACGCGCTCGATCCAGGCCTGGATGGCGTCGGTGATGTGCGGCACGACCTGGACGGTCTTGCCCAGGTAGTCGCCGCGGCGCTCCTTCTCGATGACGTGCTGGTAGATCTTGCCGGTGGTGATGTTGTTCTCGCGCGTCAGGGTGATGTTGAGGTAGCGCTCGTAGTTGCCCAGGTCGAGGTCGACCTCGCCGCCGTCGCTGAGCACGAACACCTCACCGTGCCTTGAGACCTGGTCAGCGGCAGCCAGCGCAGCGGGAGCGGACGCGGGGCGTACTCCTTCGGGTTCATGGTTCCCGCGTCGACATTGAGGTACGGGTCGACCTTGATCGACGAGACGTGCACAGCCGGTCAGCATTTCGACCCACAGCGCCAGGAACACGCGTTACGGCGGGCTACATATCTTCAAACCAATCGTCTTCAGCAGCAGGCCGGTCGAAGAGGCTATTGACGCGTCAGTCGGGCGCCGGACACGCGACTTGCGTGCACGATGGGAGCTGTCATACCGATGATGCCCTTGCCGACGCCGCTAATGACACCTGCGCAGCTGTCAGCGCGCGCGCCCGAAGCGGCACAGGACAGGTCGCATACCTCCAGACACCAGGACGTACTTCATCTTGCGCGGATCGAAAGCAGGTGGTGCCTTTCCTGGCTGTTGCCAGGGGGAAAGAAAGAAAGAGCGAGGTGACGGCCGCAGTCGAGAAAAAATATTGGTGGGGCTGCCTGGCCCGCGGGCTTAGGGCTGGCCGGCGTGGAGCTGCGGCGCGCCAGGCCAAAACGCGACACGCCCTCGTCCGGACCGTTCGCCGCCCTCGACACTGCCGGCCTGCGTGCGAGCAATTTCGCGCAGCGGCACGCGAACCCAAAATGCGGCAATGACGCGCCGGCCTGCCCGCGGCTCCCGTCGCTCTGGTCAGCTACGCCGGTGACAGCTACCCGATGGGACGCGCTGCATACCACCGCAGCGATCTTCGATGTGATGGCTGCACAGCAGCGTCTGCGCGTCCAGCTCACACGCTTCTCTCCACTTCTGCTCCTGCGCGCAGCAAATGCGACAGGACCGGACTGCGCTGGACAACTGAATGGTAATTCCCGCGAATGCGACGCTTCGAAAGTGCTGCGAGTCCCCCCTCGCAGGCCCTGCTCTTATAGCCGCTGGGAGGAGACTGCTCCGCGCAGCGCAAGGCAGACTCCAAGTCCACAATGCGTCGTACGGCTGCTTCATATCTGTGTGAGCTGCTCAGCAGGCCTGCCAAGCCTTCTGGAAAGCCGAGAGCCTTCAGCTTTATGCGCCAGCAGGAGCAGTGCGCCGCACCAGCAACCTGTCCCGTGGGCTTTGAGCTACTGGCGATGCAAGGCAACCCATGAGGCAGACTGGAGAAGGATGGCCTGAACATACACCGGATGGATAACGATGTCATTTATACAGCAACACCCCGGATGGCAGACACGGCGTGCAAACCGCCTGTTTTTCCTATCTAGCCATGTACAGACGCAGCTGTCCTCCACCACGATGCGACCTTCGTGATTCATGCAATCCATCCCAGTTTCGTCGACCCATCTCACCATCTCTTCGTCTCCCAGAGGGATATATCGTCACAGTCCTAAGAAAACAAACTTGAAAAAAAAGCAGGTCGCGCATATGTAGCTGCCAAAATGCTACGTACCTATGCCTTTGCCGAAAGACGCGCACTTGCAACCGACAAGTAACTGGAAATCTTCGGAGCCCGTGCCGCGCGCCAAAAGGGAGATAATAGAAGGGGTATGCCATGCCAGCTTTAATATGACCCACAAGATGCCCGTTTATCACCAAGTATTCCCTTGTAACAGTAATCCCGATTTTAGATACCTAGACCGACCCAATTTACTCCCTGCGCCGTTTGCGCCCCGAATGCGACTCGTTATCTCCGCCCTGCTCGTCATCATCGCTGATATGGCTGGCCCGTCGTCTGGCTAGCGCCTTCTCGTTCCCCTTCTTGACTTGGATGTTGCAGCCTTGCAACTTGAGCGCCCGCGTCAGCGCGCTGCTGGGACGCATGCCCGGGAAGTCCTTTGCTGTGTAAACCGTGAAGACGTCGCTCAAGACTTCTGTCAGGATCGGCATCAGACCGCCGACGTGTAGATTCATCGGGTCGATACGCATCAGCACGAAGCGCAGCCGATACTTGCCGTGCGTGCGACAGGACAGGTCCGGAAAGCAAAAGAAACAGCCCTCAACATCATGCTCGTCCTTGGCCACTGAGGGCGAGGCGACCAGTTGGCCCATGAGACGCCTGGTAGTTCTCCGGTCGGGTTGAATCAGCGCCGTCTCCTCGTTCGTGCCGTCGGCGTTCCACAGCGTGCAGTGCACGACATTCAACGAATATCGCAGCTCATCTGGATCCGACTGCCCAGTCTTAGGGTCCGTCACTAGGAGTTGGATAATCGGTGGAGGGTCGATCACTCTCCGGTCACGCTCTCCAAACCCGCATGCTCGAGCGGCGACTGGTTGCTGCCGTACGATGAGCTTGTACTCGTATTGCCTTCAAGTTTGTTAGCCTTGTTGCAGATTCCGCTGGAAAATCCAAGCATACGTTTTGTCCTGCTGCGGTCCAGGGTAGGGCGCACTGGGAACAATGCTGGACCCGGCGCTCGCGACAGACACAGCTGGTGGAGGCGGGGGCGGAGGCGGTCTTTGGACTGGTGCAGGAGCTGCAGGCTCGGGGTATGTTGCAGCAATTCCGTAAGAAGAGGCCGTGGATCCACGGTGCGAATCGATTGATGCGCGAAAGGACGCGTTGCTCGGCGGATAGCTGGATGTGTAATTAGGCGAGGGTAGCGGCTGGTAGGGCTGCTGCTGCCTCTGCGGAGGCGGTGGCGGATGGTTTCCTGGGGGAATGTACGGAGGCTCTTGGTGGACGGGCCGCGGCTCGTCTGGATAGCGGCCCGTCACCGGCCGTGGAGGAGGGGGCCTGCCCTCGACCTGTGACCTGGGAGATATGGTGCGGCCATACTGCTGGGGAGAGTATGCGGGATCTGAGCGGGGTGGCGTGTAGGGGTGCGACGAGAGGAGCTTCTCGACAGGAGCGGCGGAGCGGGTCTGAGCACGATGGTCGGGTCTGGTGGCGGCGGGGGCAGACGAGGTGGTGGGGAGAGTGTGGATGGAGGGCAGAGAGCGCTGGGAAGGGGAGAAGAAGGGCGGAAAGTCAGGTCGCACAGAGTCCCGGGGCACGGAGAGCGGAGGCAGCTGGACGGGCTGGGGCAGGCGGCGGTAGGAGTCTCCAAGGTAGGGCGGCGGAGGAAAGTGGCGGAGGTTCTGCGTCTCGGTCATGGCCATGGCGGTGGTGGAGGAGTTGGAGTGCTGAGGATGTATCGGCGGCGGCGCTGGAGGTCGGGACATGCGTGTTATTAGTTGTCCGCGGCAGGACACGATGCACGAAGCCGCATCGGGAGCTCCGCTCGTTGTTGGCCGTGACCCGCAAACCGGAGTCGGTGAGGGCAGCGAGACAGTCGAAACAGCAGGCGACCCAAACGGTCCAATGTGGCGGATACGGAGGTTAAAAGGCACGAGCGGGCCGTCGTGTCAAGGTTGTATCTGGATCGACATGGGCAGGCAGGAAGCTTCAGAGGGCGTCGGCTATGCTGCTGTCGCGGACTTCTGGGATTTGTTCCAGGGATGGCAAAGCCTCACGCCAGACATTTGCGACAACCTGGGATGGCAGCGTGGGCTTGACTCAGTCGATTGGCGCACTGTAGCACCGGGTCGGTCGCGGCCAATGGGCCCTGGGGCGTGCTGCAGGCCGTGGGGAAGGGCTTGTGGGTGGACGGTGGGCGGCAGGCAGGCGTTCCGGCGGCAGGCCAGGATATGCCGGGTTTTATCTGCGCGGCACACGGGGCTAGCCTGATGCGCAAGGAGCGCGCCTGCGAGACTCGCGGAGGTGCAGCTGATGGTGGTGATGCAGGCGCAGATGCGCATTTTCGTCGCGCATCGTCAAATAAGGCCCTTTCCCGGGTCAAACACAAACAGGCGGCCCCAGGTTTTTCGGCGCGACTGTTTCGCATCGGTGGGCGCTGCAGGTGTCACGCCCCAGCAATTTGAGAGGGCGCAGTTACATGCCAGCGGGCCTGCGAGGGCGCCGCAAGGAGGCCGCCAGAAACTGGAATGCGGAATGGTCAACACGGTGCCGCCGTGCGCCCTCGTGCGACGCCGCTTGCCGGGCGCTGCAGGCCGGCGTGTCTGGCAACCAGGAATCGATCTGTCAACGGCGGCCCTTGGCGTGGCGCTCCCTAGCTGCCGTTGACAGCGACCAGATCCGCCGCCCGGCCTTGCTGCTTTCGCCGCCTCTTGCAGCCCGCCAGCCCGTCGGCTGCGCGCGCAAGCGGCCTGCCTGCCGGGCGCCTCGCATCCGGACGCTGCTGCGTCGCCCGTGCGACCGCCGGCCCCGCGCGCGCCGCCCTATATAAGGCGCCGCGGGCGCTGCCTCGCGCGCAGGCAGGGCGGCGCGGCGGGCGCAGAAGCTTAATCGGCGCGCTGCAAGTTGAGCCGCGGGCCGCCCGCTCTGGGCGGCGCCTGCTGCTTTCGCGTGGCCCGCCCTGCCGCTTTGGGCGGCCGGCGATGAAAAGGGATGGCCGGCGCAGGGCTCGCTTCCAGCGCTCCACCGCGCGCGCTGCACTTTCGATAGCGCTGTGCGACGCGTCGCCTGTGGCGGTGATGTAAGTCTCATCCGCGCGCGACGGCCTTGGCAGGCGACATGTCTTGCGCCTGCTGACCGCCGGGGGCTCCACGCCCGCCCGCCGCCCGCTGCGCGGCTCCGGCGCGCCTGCTGTTGCGGCCCAGACGGCGCACTGCAGGGATGCCGCCGCCGCACGACGCTTTAGCCCGGCGGCGATCAACGCCTCTGCCGCGAGACGAGATGGCCGCGCAACAGTCGCATTTGGGCGGGAGCCTCGCTACCGCCCGCCGCCGCCCGCCCTCGGCGCCTTTTTGCCCGCCGCAGCCCATGCCCGCGAGCGGCGGCCTGCTCCCTGATCACCGGCCTGGTCCCGGCGCCTGCACGGCTGCGCACATCGCGCCGGGCTCCCCTGCCGCGCGCCGGGCTGGTGCGGTTTGGCGGCGTGCGCTGCGCTGCCGCTCCGGGCCTAGGGCGTGCAGCTGTTGCCGGCGACCAGGACGCGAACCGGGAATGAGTCGAATTCTCTCCGCTTGCGCCGCGCCCCGTCACTGCCCGCGCACCATGTTTATATCAGACAGGTCCGTTCATAGCTGGACCGGGTCGCCGGCTCCATTTCTTTTGCTTTTGCGTTTTTGGCCTCCCTTTTCCTCGCCTGCCCGCGCCCGCCTCGGCTGCCCTTCGCCGGCTAAATGCCGCCAGCTCGCGCCAGCAGCGGTGCGTAACCGTAGCATCAGCTCATTTCCAGCCTGAATCTGCGCGGATCACCAGGCCGCCTTCCCTCCGGCGTCCGCGGTCCAGACGAGCGAGCACTGCTCCGCGGCGCCTCGGCCGCGTCGAAGCTTGTGTGAAGCTGATAAGATGGCGGCAGCGAATCACGATCGGGCGCGCACGCGGGCGGCGATCGACATCCAGGCACAAGCCACAGCAGCGTGACGATGCGGGGACGCTCGCGCGGGACGTGGCGAGGCGTTCGGGCCATTTGAGCATTGGCGCGAGCTTATTGCCATGAGTCGCCATCAGGCAGCACGAAAACCAGGAACCAGGCTTCAGCGAGGCCCGATGCTCCAAGCGGCCCTCTGGCAGGCCTGGCGGGCACCCCCTTCGGCATGCGACCAGATAGCGGCAATGATCACTCCTGCACGGATCTTGATCGTGCAGCTGTCTCGGAGCCTCGGGCGGCTGGCCTGCGCGCATCACAGGCCGCCAGCCTCTGCCGCCGGTCGAGGAATCCGCAAGCGAGCCCGTTTCTGGCACCGCCGAAGTCTGGGTAATTGGCCGGCGTGGGTGGTCGAGGAGCGCGGAGCAGCGGAGGTCCCTGCAGATGGCACTGTGCTCTGGGCGCCGCCAAAGGTTGCGACATCGCCGGGTCGCCGCGCTCCAACAATGCAACCATCAGGCCATTGCTTTTGCCCGGCGCAGACCTGGTTTTGCGGCCGGCCGTTGGCAGCTGGTCGCACCACCACGTTTCCGCGCTCGGCGCCCGCCCAATCGCGAGCCGTGCCGCGCCTCAGGTACATCGCCCTGCCTTCTTGGGCAACGGCGGGCTCGCTGAACGCTCACGCCCGGGCCGACTGCCTGAAGGCGCGCAGATCTCCACGCTTCGTGAGCGGGCACATGTGAAGCCGGAGCAGCCAACCGTTGAGCCGATCGCCCCGAAACTCCCAACAAAGCATCTTTACCCTACGCCCGCGTGCAAACAGCAAGTGCGCGCGAAACAAGACCGAGGACGCTTTAGACTTCTGCTAATGCACGCAAGCTGACATCAAAGCACTTGGGTCCGCTTGGCACCCATTACCCGCCCGCAGCGCGCGCTCATTGCCGCCTCGGGATCCGCGGTCGACGCGCCATGCTTGGCTCTTCTTAACCGCCGGCCGACCTGGATCCGGGGATGGGCTCGTGGCGCCGCCGTGTCAGAACGCACGTCAGCCGTTCTGCCGTCTGCCTAAGCATTTAACGCATCCACTGCGGTAATTTTGCAGCTTTATGCCTCCGCTCGACAGGACGCGTTCCTGAAATCTCCCTCCTGGATACCGCACACTAGCCACCAAGGCTTCTTGGCCACCGCTCCACGGTACCCTAAGGCGCCCTGTCCAATATCCCCGCGAGCTTGATTGAACATGTCTCGGAGCGCCTGCCGCAACGGGACTGCCCACCACATCCACCTGCGACCGATGAAGATCGTTCACGCAGCAAGAAATTCTAGCCGACTGTGCAGGACTGGTTCCTTTTAGGCTTGTGAGGGGTTGAGCACGAACGGCTTTTATTACGCCGACGAAGAGACGCACGACACGGCGGAGCTGGAGAACTGATGGACGTCGGAGGATGCAGCATCATTACCCGTCTTGGATTCAGGGTCTGCATGAATTCGGACCGCTCACTCCGTGACTTTCGCCACGGCCATATATCGAATGGAGCCTCGCCGACAACACGAGCGCCGACGAGAAGCCAAGTCCGTAGCTCTTCGACCCTGAGCATCAGGCTCTTGCTCCGTTAACCTTGACCCCATCACGCATGCAAATACCGACGCCCGCGGTTGCCAATGCCGGATCGACGCTCTCCTCGTGCCTTCCGGGAACCGCTTGGTAAAACAGAGTTTGAAGATGTGCTCCTGCTTACTCTTGTCTGATGGTTCGATCTGCACAACCCGGCTTTTCTTTTGCACCTCCTACCAGATCATGCATGGCATTTCCGCACGAGACCGCTCACACGATCGATGCCACCGTGCAGAACCTTGGCGTGGTCCCTGTCGCCGCGTGCCCTCGGCATCGAGTGAGGATTCAGGCCGCTGCTGTGGCGACGGAGCGATATTGATCTGCATGCACGCCCGGACAATTTGCGGCTCCGATGGCTGCATCGTAGCTGGTAGGGCCGCTGTCCATTGACCGAATGGCAACTAAGGCACGGCATCTGTATCGAAGTCATATTCCTGGCGTGCTCAGTGAAGTCGCCCAGAAACCTGCACGGACAACTCGCCACCCCGCTACCTTTTCCCCTCAAAGCTTCCTTCACTTACGCTTAGTCGCTGTTGTGTCCACTGGTCTCGGAGGGTGTCCAAGCGCCCCTACTTTTGCACCGCCAGATCGTTCCTAAATACGGAGAACCGCCCAGAGACGTCACTGCCGCCTCGTATTGATCGCGCTGTGACGACCTCTACGCTGAAAGAGGCCCCCCCCCTCTTTCAACAATCCAACGGTACAATGTGTCTCATGAAGCGAGCAAAATGCGGGACGAAAAAGCGCCAACATTGCTCGATTTGGTGATTCCTAATCTCTTCTCGCCGTTTGATTTTGGACAGACGAGGATGCGGAGATTGCTCCGCCTATGTAATTCCGCTGCTTATCAACTTGTTCGGAATGCACCGAACGCGTCAATAATGCGCCATCTCCCGATCTCCTGCTCGCTCCAAGCTGTTTGTTCACCTCGCCGAAGCTGAACCTTCGACCAAGCATGCTTACTTCGCTACCCCCCTTTCGCCGAAAGAGTGAAAGGGGCCGTATGCAAATTAAGTGCTCGTTCCCCTCGACGCCTGCGAGGTCAGCAGCGTCGTAGCGTGTCTGTGCGAGAGTTTCGGCAGCAGCAAGCACTGACTTCATGTAGGAGATGGCACGGTAACTTCCTAAGCCACAAGCAGCTGTAACCGCGTCGGTGGAGACCCTGCAGGACCACGCTCCCTCGCTGCTTACCTTTGACCGGGCGCCCGTCACCCGCTGCCCTGCCTGGCGCCCAGGGCCTGTCGCGTTCGCACCGGTCCACTTCAGAAGTCAGGCATGCTCTCCCAGACAGGCCGGAGAGACACGCAATATGGGGCCGACAGAGAAAGGGGGATAGACGACGAGACCGTGATCCACACCACCCTGGTGGACGGCCTTCTTGCACCACCACTCACGGCGGCGAGAACTGAGGCCGGAGGATCAGCCTACCCGCCGTAGCGGGTCTTGTTATCCGAGCCCTTCTCATTCGGCCGATCAGCAAGCACGGTGGAGACCCGAGCACACCAGCAGCTCTCCACACGGGCATGCGCACCTGGCACACCACCCGAACGCCCGGCAGCAGGGCTCAAACGGCAGCAGGGGTCCCTACAGCGTCAGCAGCCGGAGCTAGGTGCGAGCGAACCGAAAAGCAGCACGTCCGGTGGACTCGTTTGTCGTGTCGTCTTTAATCTTACTGTTCTTGGCTGACGCTTCCAGTGGCCCACGTCCCGATGGGGAAGGTAGCTTTGCCTTTTCTTCCCAAGAGGGCGGATGGCCAATGTGGGTCGCTGCACGCTATTGCTGCGGACAGTTCAGGCTGTAGTGCGCGCGCGCATGCGCATGGCCATATGGCCAGATGCACTAGGGCGTTGAGGGGGCTTGCGGCTGCTTTTCTTCATGCTTCTGCACCTGTCCATGCAAGTAATTAAAAGAGAGGTCAGCCAGCAGCCGCCATCTTCCCTCTTCCGCCTCCACGAGCCACGCTCACGCGCAGACCCGGGCTTCGCTCCAGTCCTCCACTGCACATTGATTGCAACGGTTTTGCCCCGACGTAGCACGCCTGCTGCTGCTACCGTTTCGACCGGGCTGCCGGGTCGAGCTGCATCTGCCCGGGCAGACGGCGATGCGCTCGCTCACTATGCCAGCCCCTTGCCGAGTGCCAAAGAATTAAGGTTGTGACGCTTGCACGGTCGCTGAAGGCCGTCCGTCATGCATGCACGCTTCGCGGCTTACCATGCGCATTATACTGCATATCCCGGCGATGATGCACGCTCTGCAGGTCGGTGACGAGCCACCGGTACGCAATACGGGGGCCTCTTGTACGGCTTCGTGTAAGCAGGTGAGCTGACGGCGAGGAGTGGAACGAGTGAAAAGTTTGGTTAAATAATCGTGATCAGATCTCCACCACGCCGGCGGCGCGTCCGTCCGCACCAGAACCTCCGTCTTCCCAGTTTCAGCAATATAAAAGACTTACGGCCGTCGGGCCAAGTTTCCCTGTTCAAGCCAGTGGACCTCTTCCCGCTTCTCGGTCAGTTAGTGCCGCCGCTGCGTGCTTTTCCGACGCTTGTCGATGGAAGTGATGCCATGCATGCTCGGCATGCCTGGCTTCTGTGCTGCTGTCCTCTTGACGCCCCCGCAGTCTGCACGTTCATGTGGCCACATCCTCCTGGAATAAGAAGACAAAAGCAAAAGTCTTCATATGTGCCTAGGTCCGGAGATATGTACGCACGTACGTATACGTACACACCCAGCGCAGGACCCACATGCACACTCGCTACCGACTGCTCATTCACTCTATGGCGGCGGGCTCATTATGGACCAAGTGCCTGACTTGACTGCACCGCCCACCAGCCCCTCACTGCCTCCCTCTGCTCTACCCAACCAACCAGCACGCACATGCCTCTTTCCTGCCCAATCCCCCGAACTCAAGTTTACCCGCATTTGCCCGCCGAAAACCAGAGAGTTCGGCTGGCACTTGCCGGGGATACAGCCAGTGCCGTTATTCCCTTTTGCTACGCGCGGATGGTTATTCCCACCTCCCACACCCCTCCCTCCATCTCAACTCGAACAAAATGACTTGTCACGCACGCACGCACGCACCGCATCCAGGTAGCACACACACACACACACTACGCACGTATCCCCATCGAGCCGCCCACTCACCTACGTACTTGCGCACGCATCCATCCTTCATTCAACTCCTTTCACTCCTGCGTTCTAGGCCCCCTCATCATCCATGTGCCCTGCCACCTATATGCCCTGCTTCCACTCCTAGGCTAGCTACCTGCGCCCCTTGCCCCTCCCCTTGTCACAGCCTCGCTACCAGCCCTTACCCTGCCGTCCCTGTCAGCCGAGCCGGCCGCATGGGCATGGCATGGGCATGGGCATGGCATGGCATGGCGCAGACGTCAATCACACTGCAGTAGCAGGTACGCACGCATGTAGCAGAACCGGGGGGTTGCAAGGGAGAAGAAGAAGAAGGGAGATGCGTGATGCACGCGTGCGTGGGTAAGGATGTCATGTGTCAGCAGCAGCAGCGCCAGGGCGGGCGAGGTGGTGACAGGGCCAGGCGGCATAAGAGATAGGAGGGGAGGGGGGGGGAGGGGGATCTGGATCGACGAGCGGGAAGCTTATCGATCCTTCAACCGGCGGCCAGGTGTGGGAAGGAGGATAATGATGTGATGCGATGGGAAAGGGGAGGGGGCCTCTGCCGTTCCGCTCGGTCGGTTGGAGGAGGGAGGGTTGAGATGAGACGGCGAATGCGATGCGTAGTATGTGATGTTGGTGGCATATGCGTCCGCGCGGGACGAGTTGGCGGGGGAGAGCGGGGTTGTCTTCGTGCGGATGCTTCGGCAAAGGTGGGAGAGATGGGGGGTTGGTAGGTAAGCGGGTAGGGGACGGACGAAAAGGTCGGCGGCTGAGTGGCTGCCCTTTTCTGGGGCCTTTCTTTTTCTTTTTTTTTTCTAGATATTAACGCCGCTCTTCTCCTTACTTGGTTTTGTCTTGTTGCTGTGCTCGCAGCTGCTGTTGCTGGTATCTATAATTCGCTCCCTTCTCTCCTTTTCTTCACTGTATTTCGCATCTCTACTGCCTTGAATACATCAGCTGATATCAAATTTCAAACAGCGGTCCGCTACCACCTCCCCTCTACCGAAAAACACCTCCCATGCCCAAACTTACCCATACACCACCACGACCTCAACCCCTCCGCAATAAGACGCGCTGAAGCATCTGCAGCAGCCCCCGGTTCGGACAGACCCGAAGCCCGATCCTTCGGTCATCGTGTGCGCCAAGATATCGCAATCCCCGGAGGCCGAAATCCCTTCTCCCTGGAACGTTTTTCCCATTCCATCTCACCCTTATATTAAGTCCATAAGCGCTCTGGGTCGAACTTCTGCAATCGTAAAAGCGCGCCATATTCCAAATGCATGATCCCCCCCGGGGCTTTCGCTGCAACGATGAAAGTTTCAGAAAAGATCCTACTGGGCGAATGGTTGGCAACGCGTAGCGCCCACATCCCGACCGACGTTCTCGCCGGAACCCGGTTGCTTACCAACGAGACCGACAAGGATCGGAGCGGTCGCCGGGGGCTTTAGGTAATCACCAACAGCATTTTCGAGTGGTAGGAGCAGTAAGTAGTGTTCCCGGTCTCCAGGGAAACGGAAGAAACCCTCACCCGGGATGGTCTTGCTTTTGGTTACCCGTTGATGCCTTTTCTTCGTATACGTCCGTACTTTGGGTGCGATCCGGGATTGCCAAGGAAAAAAAAGCTAAGATCCCGGCCTGGCAAGAAAACCCGCTGGTGTGGATGGTTATGTACGTAAGATTCGTATCTCGAGTCTCGGGCGTTGATGTCCTTGCGAAGTCGTCGGCGATGATCTGGGGTACTAGGCGATCTGGGCCTTGCTATTTTTGATGCACCGATGCTTTACGGCCGCATTGTGGCCTATGTGCGTCCAATGTCGATCTGCATATCAGTGCTGACGTTCGGTGGAGAGCGTTGAGGGCGGCAACGGCTCCGGAATGCTAAGCCTTAGTGTAAGGCTAAATTAGATGTCTCCTGATATTTGAGGATATGCAACCGGCAAGGCAATACGGCATTCTGTCTGTCACGGCCGAAAATATGTCAACATCCGAGGCTATACCCCGAGTACTTCTTGCTTATCTCCGGATTGGTGTAAAGAACGGCTTATGTGGCGGTGTAATTGCCACATGGGAGCAACATCTTGCGAACGTCTTCTAATTTTTGGATATGTATGGCTTGGATGTCACAATGTGTGTGAAATCTTTAATGCTCGATAAGAATTGCATTAGCCAGCGCTAATGGAGATATATCTGATTGAGGCCCATGAAGCGGATTGAAACGCCCGACGATGCTCAACCGTCACCGCCCTCAGCATCACTGTCGGAGTCGCCGTTAAACTCCTTAGGCTTCGTCTTGTTCTTCTGCTTTGCCTTCTCCATCTCAGGACCTGTTGACGCCTTGACACCCTTCGAGCTGAGGTAGAGGAAGAACGGCTCCCTGTAGCCATCGATATGGGAGAAAAATTGGTTGAATCTGCGCAGTTGTGTCAGCGACTCACTTATCAAGTCCGTAAAGAGGTGATTCATGGTGAACGGTGGTTGGAGGGATCTTACTGATTGCTCTCTTCTTCCTCCCGGAAGATCCTTTCATAGATCTCCCTCTGCTTGAACTCCTCCATCTCCTTCTCGTACTTGGTGAACTCGACCTTCTCGCGGTTAAACTTCTCCGCAGCCTTCTCGTTGTACGAGTCGAAGACCGGGCGCTCAAGCAACAGACCGAGGCCAGGAACTTTGGGAATAGCGACGTCCACGTTGCCGAAAGTCTCGGGTATACGTTCGATGGGACAACCGCAACGCACCACCAGTGTTGCCATTCCGACCATCTTCCTGATCTGATGCATCATGAAGCTCTGGCCGTGGACCTTGAGGCTGATCCATTCCGTTCCGCCGATGATGATGGGTTTCTCTGCAGCCTTGAAGCTCTTGATCAGACGTTTTGCGGACGGATCTCTGAATGTCTTGTGCACAGTGTAGTTGTGGTAATTCTTGGTGCCAACGTAGGCGTCGAGGGCAGCGCGCACGCGGTCGAGGCGCTTGGGCGGCACACGGTACGCCTTCTTGGCGTCCATGTAGATGCCTTTGACTTTTTTAATAGCAGCTTCTATCGCTCGTTTCTGGGACACAGTAAGGTTTGCAGGGTCGAGAGGTGGCATGTCATCTTCGGCGGATGGATTCGGTTTGTCGACGATGATCTGGACGGCGTCGTCCTGTGCTTCTGCCGACTCAGGCTCTGTCGGTTCAGCATCCATAGGCTTCGAGGCCGGCGCATTGGCGGGCCTCGATGCCTCAACAGACTCGGCGCCCCGGGCATCATCCGACGCTTGGACAGATTCTAGGCCGTTCGTCGGTTCCGGATCCTTGGACCGTCCTGGCTCGTTGATGATAATGGCTGCCTCCTCGGTTCTTTCGGAAGCATCAGCATGCATGGGATCAGCGCCCCTTTCACCGCCGATACGGACAGGCTGAGCCATGTCTGCGGCATCTTCGGCAGCAGCTTCGTTGGTCTTTGCGTTGGGAGCTTCAGGGTCTGTGTCGGACTCCCACAGGGCCTTCTCGACCAGTTCTCTAACCCACGGCTGCATGTCCGCGAGCGCCGGCTTAACGTACTTTTCGTCCACGTCCTCCCAAAAGCCGGAAACCTCCTCTTGCCTCTCGTCGTAGCCTTTCCGATCACCTACCTCATCGGCCAGCTCGACGAGCTTTTTCCCAAGATAGCTGTTGGGATGGGGCGGGAGGAAGGAGTACGTGGGAATCAAGTACTCGTACCACCGCGAATCGACTGCCTGGTAAGCGCTGAAGCTGCCAGTGGTGCGCTCAATACCCCAGACTCTGATCTGCGGAGAGAGATGGCTGTTGATCTTCTCGACAATGTCTTCATCCTCGACAATCAGCTTGAGCGAAATGACATTGCCAGCGGCGTGCACGCCCTTGTCGGTCCTAGCACAGCGCACGAGGGCCGACTTCTTGGGGTCGTCGGCGTTGGCCTTGGAAATGGCACCGGCCTTGACGAATGCGGTGAAGAGATCGCCCTCGATGGTCCGGTGGTTTGGCATGCTATTGCACCTTCAGAAACAGCCTCTTGTCCTTATGCTGCGGCTACTCACATCTGCATGCCCTTGTAACCGCTGCCCGAGTAGCCGATCATGACGACAACCTTCCGCTTGGGGCGGCGCTCCTCGGCGTCAACCTCTTCCTTGGAGAAGGCTTTGGGGAGGACAGACTCGACGCCCTCAGCCTCGAGGCGGCGGCGCTTGGCTTTCTCATCCTCGTTGCGGGCGCGCTTGTCTGGTTGGTTGCGTCTTCACATTAATTAGCCGCGCCGTGGAGAGGAGCGGAGGGGCAGCGTACAGATACTCTCCTCGGCCAATATCCTTTCTCTTACCGCGCGAACCATGCTGGAGATTGCCGCCGCCTTGCTGCCACTTGCGCTTGTTGCCGCGGACGCCCTTGTCGCGCCATTGCTTCCTGCTGGCGCCGCCTGATGCAGAGTCCGCGGCGTCGCCGGCGGATTGGGGGGCGCTGTCGGCGGGCTTGGGGTCCATTGCAGGCGCAGAGGGCTCGTCGCGCGGAGCGGCAGGCTGTGCGTGCGCCGGGTCCATGGTGCAGGGCGGAGGATCATAGGCGCGTGGTGGAAGAAGACGGCGGCGCTGGGAGGGTTGGCCGCGAATTTCGTGCAGATCGGCGGCTGAACCCCGGCCGCGCGCAGCTGCGGGCATGCGATGCCTGTGCCTCTGCGCGGCTCTCGCCCGCGCTCCGCTGCCTGTTGTCTATTGTCCGCCGCCATTGCCTCCTCGCCCGCGACGCACCCGCCCCCGCTGCCTCTCCTCCTCCAGCGTCGCGCGCCCCCGCTGCCCGATGCCCGCTCCGTGCACTGCGCGCTGACCCCGAGGCCATGGAGATCGCCAAAGTCCTCGTCCGCACCGTCGCCCGCGTCTTCTACGACACCGAGCAGATCATCGTCATCGACGCCCTCGTCAACCATGGCGCGTACGTGCCTCGCCCCGCCTGCTCACGCCGCCGTGCTCACCTGCGCATAGCATCTCTGCCGCCGACCTGTCGCTCGTCATGGACGAGGGCAAGAACCACAAGAAGGTCCAGAAGTACTGCGCCAAGCTGAGGGAGGGCGGCCTGGTCTCTGTGTACGTGCATGCGCCTTGTTGCCGCCACGCAGCGACGCTGACGCTTGTCGCATCGCAGCTACGTCCGCTCCGAGACGCGCGAAGGCGCCCAGAAGCCGACCAACCGCGAGTACTACTACATCGACTACCGCCGCGCCGTCGACTGCACCAAGTACCGCATCCACATGCTGGACGAGAAGATCAAGGCCATCTCCAAGCCCACCCAGGAGAAGAAGGACTACTCGTGCCCGCGATGCGGCTCGCAGTGGACCACCATGGAAGCGCTGGACCACGTCGACATGAGCCGCGGCGGCTTCCTCTGCAAGCGCTGCAACTCCCCCTTGAAGTCGCGCAACAACGCAGAAGAGGCCGAGCCCGAGGCTGACGACACGCCCGCCAAGTTCAACAAGCAGTTCAAGCCGCTGCTGGACATCCTGCAGCAGATCGACTCGACCACCGTGCCAGCCGTCACCGGCGAGGAGGCCATCGCGAATGCGAAGCCCGTGCCTCGCGACGAGCACATCAACCCGGCGCAGAAGACGGAGGTGGTTGCGGACGAGAAACTGCGGCCCACGGCCGTCAAGGGTCTTCAGACCGGGCCGGAGAAGGTTGAAATCACCATTTCCACCGAGGAAGAGAACACGGCAGCGGAACAGGCAAAGATTGCGGCCCACAAGGCCAAGATCGCCGCATCCAACGAGCTGCCGGTGTGGGCCACGCACTCGACGGTGGGCGGCGAGCCGGTTGGAGCGAAGGCGAACGGGGATGCGGCAACGTCGAGTGAACCCGCAAACGGCCTGGAGACGGCGGAGGAGAAGAAGACGAGCAATGCGGAACTGGATGCCTACTTTGCCGCTCTGAAGCAGGAGCAGGAGAGGAAGGCCAAGGAAGAGGAAGAGGAGGAGGACGAGGAGGAGGAAGACGACGACGAGTTCGAGGACGTGATGGCTGCCACTCCTGCGGCGACCAGCAGTGGCGATGGGGCCCCGGACGCGAAGAGAGTGAAGCTGGACGACTCGGCCGCGCCCACACCGCCGCTATCGTCAGTGCCGGCAGGATCGTCTGCGCAGCCGTCGGGCGGAGAGGAGTCAGACGCGGACGAGTTCGAGGATGCGCTTTGATTTGCATAGAGGCGGAGTTGGAGAGCAGCATTTGGAGCATTTGCAGGCGCACGGGGCAACGGAAGTGGGCGGGGAATCATTGCAATGGGCGGAGCTGCTCGGCGTCCAGCTGCCAACACAGCGCTACTGTAATCACATATAGAAAAAAACAAAGAGACGGTGACGTCTGCTGGCGCAATTCCCTAGCGAAGCGTCCCGCGGCGGACCCCACCACCGCGTCCAAGTCGCCGGTGATCTCCCGGCCGTCGACCGCACGCCGCCAGCTGCACCGCCGACGTCTCGCGTGGCCGTCCGCTGAACCCGCACTCTCGCCCTCCTTCCCCGACAATGACCGCCGCCGTCGCCAGCGGGGCCGGCTCGCTGGCCGCCCTGCTATCCCAGACGCACCTCGACGACCACGACGAAATCCTCAAAGCCGCCAACGCCCAGCTCTCCAAGTCGAAAAACGACATCGACGCCCAGCATGTCCGCGTCGTGGCCCTCCTCAAGCTCGACCGCTTCGACGACGCCCTGCGCCAGATCGAGCAAGGCGGCGACACATTGAAGCAGCAGGCCGCTCTGGAGCACGCCTACGCCCTGTACAAGACGGGCAAGCTCGCCGCCGCCGAGCAGGCCGCCGCCGCCGCCGCCAATGGCCGCGGCATGCAGCACGTCCTGGCCCAAGCAACCTACCGTGCCGAGAACTTTGCCCGCTCCGCCGACGTGTACAAGGCGCTGGTCGCGCGCGCCCACGAGGCCGACGGCTTCGAGCACGACAACGACCTGCGCATCAACAGCCTGGCCGTGGACGCGCAGCTGCTGTGGCAGGGGCGGCGCGACCTGGCGCAGAAGGCCAAGCCGGCACGGGACGACCTGGACGCATTCGAGACGGCGTACAATGCGGCGTGCAGCAGCATCGCGCGCGGCGAGCTGGCGCAGGGTGAGGTGCTGCTGAAGCGCGCCAAGGACCTGTGTCTGGCGTCGGAGGACCTGAGCGAGGAGGACAAGGCGGCCGAGGTCATGCCCATTCTCATCCAGCAGATCTACGTGCTGCAGAAGCTCGGCAAGCTCGACGAGGCGGCGAAGCTCGCGGCAGAGGTCTCGATACAGTTGTATGGTCAGTGTACGATTTTCCAGAGAGCCGTCTTCGCTGATTGATTTGAAAGTATCCCAGATCTGTCGACGCGGCACATCGCCCAGCTCAACGACATGGCCTTGTCCGGCCAGTCCGAAAACCCGTACCTGAGCTCGCGCAAGTTCCTGTCGTCTTCGAAGCTTCCGACGAGCGACAAGCTGTTCACCTTCCAGTCGTCCATTATGGACCACGACCGCTACGTCATGGACCTTGCGTCCAACAAGCAGAAGGGCGTAGCCAGCACCACGCTGGCCAAGATGTCCGCTGACTCGGCCGCCGCCATCCTCCCCGCCACGACCTCCCTCGCCGTTATGAACGCCGCAGCCCACACGAAAGGCTCCGTCGGCAAAGCCGGAATCAAGGAGCTCCTCCCGCTCGTCAACAAGCGGCCCCACGACGTCGGCCTCGTCCTTACCGTCGTCCAGATGTACATCCAAGACGGCAACTACGGCGCCGCCACGCCGCTCCTCGAGAACTTCCTCGTCCGCCTTGAGCACACGGGCAACCCAGCCGACCTCGCCGTCCGCCACGCTCCAGGCCTGGTAGCCACGCTCGTCGCCCTCTACTCCCACGCCGGCCGCAAGGCCTCCGTCCGCACCGAGCTCGCCAAAGCCGCAGCCTACTGGAGCAGCCAGCCCTCCTCCGCCAACCCCCCTCCCGCATCGCTCCTCCGCGCCGCCGGCGCCGCTCTTCTCGAGTCCTCCAAGCCCGCGGACCTGGAGCAAGCCGGCCAGATCTTCTCCTCCCTCCTGTCCCGCGACCCGTCCGACCGCAGCGCCGCCGCCGGCCTGGTCGCCGCGTATGCACCGACGCACCCGGAGAAGGTGGAGGCTGCGCAGCTGGACGCGCTGACGCCGGTAGCGCGCCTGGTTGCGGACGTGGACGTCGATGCGCTCGAGGCGGGTGGCGTTGCGAGGTTGCTTCAGCCGCAGCAGCAGGCCTCTGCTACTGGCGCCAAGAGATCGGCGCCGAAGGAGAAGGGCGAGGCGGAGACGAAGAGCAAGAAGATTAGGAAGAGTAGGATGCCGAAGGACTTCGATCCTGCCAAGAAGGTCGACTCTGAGAGGTGGTTGCCGATGCGCGATCGGAGTTATTATAAGCCGAAGGGGAGGAAGGGGAAGCAGAGGCAGGCTGGATTGACGCAGGGAGGGGTTGTGGCGGAGGAGAAGCAGGGTGGGCAGCAGCAGCAGCAGCAGCAGCAGCAGGTTGTGAGTGGTGGTGGTAACAAGAAGAAGAAGAAGGGTAAGAGGTGAAGGGATTCTTGGGGGCCATGATGAGGAATTTGTCAACAGTGGGTCTATGGGAAGGGAATTGGGAATGGACATGGGGATCGCAAGCGTACAGTCATCATGAAAAGGAAAGAAAATAGGAGTAATGTGTGAGAAAACTCAAATAAGCATCACCCAAAGCCGTCCGGCATAAGACCTCACGTTCAGAACCATGGCATGCAGAAGTTGGCAAAGCTTTTTGTCAGGGAACTGGTGCTTCGTTCCTAACATTTGATCTGGATTTTAGGGAAAAGGGCATCTTTCTGTTCTGATATCGCTCACGAAACAGTCATTACAACCTCTACCCCAGAACGCCATCATCCTCATCAGAGTTGCATATCAGCAAAGCGCAAGCTTGCCACTCAAAAGCAGATCTGGAAAAGGGGCTTTTGGATTCTGGGAAGAGCCTGATGTCGATGGAAGAGAAGGATGCTCTTTATGTCGTTTTGGCTCCTCCTCCTCCTCTTCTCCACTTCACCCACCCATGACCCAGTTTGAATCGTTGAAGCTTCTTACCGCCGGGCGGATCCGCTGGCTGTCAGTGATCTGCACGCAAAAGATCGATCTCCATGAACCAATTAAGAGGACGAATCAGCACGGCCGCAGAGCTAATTGGCGTCGAGGCGCGAGGGCATCAAAGAACTGTCTGGGGGGAAGGCGATTCCCGAAGATCTTCCTCGGTTGAAACCTGCAGTGCCATTTCCGGATCAAGAGATCTACTTCCCCCGCCTTCTGACCTTAGATCTATTATACTGCAAAACCTTGAATTCTCAGGCACAGGATCCCTAGGAAACCTTCTTTGGACTGCAAGTCCCCAGTGTTCGGAGCGGAAGTTCAGAGGCCGCGGCCCGGGAGCTGCACACGCCGGTCCGAGGACGGAGGACTTTGCTTCGCCTACTCACTGTTTTGTTTGAGGGCTGTGCCGACCTTGAGAGCAATTGAGATCGCTTGTAGGCCGGGTCTGCAGAAGCAGACCTCAGCGAATGTTTTTGTGGTTGCTGGCCCCAACTTCTGTGGCGCAGCTGTCTTATCGATAACGTAGGGCTGAGGAGATCCGGCAGGCAGCGCACGTTGACGTCATCCCCCAGCAAATCAAGCTTGCAAGGACAGCAGATTCAGGGTCTCTTGCCGTGTTGTCAGAGGGGCCGGCTTGGCGGCGACGGCGCGCCTAAATGGGCAGGCACTTCCCTATGTATTGCTCTGCTCTCGGTCTCCAACACACCTGCCGCTCGAAATTTAAAGTGGGGGTGGGAAGGATTTCGCATTTTCCTCATCTACGATTCACGCCATCACACACGCTTCCCGCAGGAACACAGACACGCGACTATAGAGAGAAGAAAAAGACAAAGAGGCCTTTGATCACCGCGCGCGCGCCAGCAATGGCCATCTGCTACCGCATCTTCATCACCCTCACCAACATCTTCTTCCCGCCCCTCGCCGTCATCTTCCTGACCGGTTTCGGCATGGACACGCTACTAAACGCGTACGCTGATCCCCTTCCCCATAGGGAAGCACCTCACTAAATCGGACGCGCCACAATAATACAGCTTCCTCTTCCTTGCCGCCATCATCCCCTCCCACATCCACGGCTTCTACATCTCCTGCACCTATTTCCACCGCCGGCGGAAGGTGCGCAAGGGCCGTTACCCTGGCGGCCCGAAGCCGATGATTTATTCTGAGAATGTATTGTTTGGTGGGGCGAGGTGGGATGAGGTGCAGAGGTTGAAGAGGGAGGAGTTTGGGGGGAGGAATGGGAGGGGGCGGGGAGTGGAGAAGAGGAAGACGAGTGGTCGGAGCGCGAGTGGGGTGAACGGGGGGAGGGGGAGTCGGAGGGCGGGTTCTAGGTCGCTGGGGGAGCGTGGGTATGCTGTGGGTGATGAGTTACGGTGGGTCCGTGGTAGCGCTGGAGAGGGTGGGGTTGGGAGCCCTCAGAGAGGAAGTATGAAGCGGTCGGTCACGGTCTACTGAGAGAGATAGCGGATTTTAGAGATGGGGTTTCAAGATAGAGGAGAGCCGGTGGGTGACAGTCATTTTGAAGGCATTATTGAGCAGGAGATATCGCGTCATTCGTCACAGCATCGGATAGAGCGTTTTGAAGTCTTCATCACTTCATGAACGAATATATTCTAGCATATTCTAACACATCTTCTTGCTATGCAAAACTTTACCATCATACGGCACCCCGCAGACAATTCGACGAGAAAGGGCCTGTCCGGGAAGACCTCATATTCTTTTGGGAAAAAAGGACGAGCCAGGCTGTTGTTGTGAATACATGCCGGATGTGCGAGGAGAAGTCAAGAAGGATCGCATAAAAATTGAGAGTTAAGGTCAATACTGACTTGTTGGCAGCCCACCAGTACTAAGGTGTTTTTTTTCTACTCTTGTGCTGCTGAGAAGGGAAGTATCAGGTGTTTGGCCCAGATTCCTTATCAACTTGACGATAGGACTTCGTTTTGGTGACACCTATCTGTATCAATAAATAAGCGTAGGTGACAGATCTACAACCTACCTTCCACAAATGCTTATTGAGAACCCGGTGGCCGCTCACCAGGATCGAATAGCTCTCCTCCCCCGGTTTTTCATTCTCCTGTCCCTGCTCCCCCATCAAATCCCCTCCAACAATCAACGTGCCGCCCTACTCTTGCCGATGCTCATGTCTGAGATGGAACTTGCAAAAAAGCCCGTTGCTGGCGCTCCTGCTGTTTTCCCTTCCTCTCCTACTCTCGCTTCGATTCCTCCTCCCATTCTCCTTCCTCTCGTCCCTCTCGCACCCAAACGTCGTGCGCGACCTACTCAGATGCCCCTCCTCCGCCTCTGCAAACGTCGCGGACCGCATAGTCCTCGCCTCGCCTGAGCAGCACCAGCTCCACGGACTCAGACAGCGGATTCACCGCTAGGACCAGAGACGCGCGTACATAGGCTGCGGAGTTAGCGGCATAAGTAAGCTTCTCTCCAGCGCCAAGGCTGCGTGCCCCTCCACGTGTTGGCCAGGTAGATCGAGTAGGTGCTCAGCACGATCGAGTGGACGTTCAGGTAGCTGGGTCATTGCGGTCTCCAATTCCAATCATGTCCTTTCGTTTCTCTGAATTAATATGATTACGGATGGTTCCATCCCTATTTGCTGCTGAAGGGTTAACGAAGGCCTTGCTGATAGACGTAAATTTGCCATGCCTCCAGTTCCGAGAGGTGTTGGGTCGTTTTCCGTGGGTTTCAGTAATGAAATGGACTTGAAGTGTCGTTGCGTATGGCGCCTCGAAGGCCCGCCGTGAAAAGGATTCCGTTGATGAGCCAGAGACCATGGGGCGTCGACCCGAGCGGAGAAATTCTGTCGTTAGCACGAGAGGTATCCAGAAGTGTTCTCCCGTTCAGCGTCAGATGAAAGACGGGTTCCACTAATTTCGTCTTTTTTTTTTTTGGCAAAGACCAATCCCACATCTAACATCTTGTGTTTTGAACCAAGCGTCCACCATGGTTCAGAAGGCCTGTCCTTATGTCTGCCGTGGAGGTGTTGCGACGTGGTCCACCGGGAAGCTGCAGAGACAATGGCCGCAGGAGTGAGCATAGACAGAGGGGAAAATGTCTCGTCGAGCTGACAATCATGCTTGATGAATTCTGTAACGCCGAGTCGTCGACCTCTTTCCTAGGTCTTTGTTGATTCGCCTAAGAACATGGCTGCCCGAAGCTATTCTGCCTGCCAAAATCTCTGGGGAATTCCTCGAGCTAACGTTCAGCCATGCGATCCGTAACAGGCCAAAGAGATTCCGCGGCGTCAGGGATAGAAGCTGGCCTGGTCAGCTGGGAAGGTAGCACGCTCATTCCTAGTCCCGCGGCATGCTTCACGGCACGACAAGCCTGGCTGGAGAGTGGATGCACGTAGAGAAGGGAGATGTCCAGATGGCAGGAGGAGGCTTGCGTTCAGGAGAGAGAGGCATCAGGCGAGGAATCCGGAAGCCGCGCCGGGCGACGTCATTGCGGCTCGCGGGCTGCCGTTTCTTTCTGCCGCAAAGCAAAAGCCGGAAGAAGACGGCGATGGCGGAGGGAGAAGGCTCAGCCGGCGGCAGTTCTGCGCCGCGAAAAGGCAGTTCCCGAGGCCCGGAAGCCGAGATGTCACGCCTTGATCTCGCGACGGCCCCGTTTCCAGGCTGCGGAATCGCAGGTCCGCCGGCTCTGCCAGTCTTTCCGCGCTGCGCAGCCGCTTCCGCCGCTCGTGGGCACGTCGGATTCCGCTTCCCTCCCTCTGCCCGCTCGGCTTTCGCACCCGCTCAGCCCACCACCACCGCACCACCACCAGCCTCTCCAGCCGATCTCACACCACATCTCACCACCTCACGCGGCCCGACCCGCAGCGCTCATCGCCGCTCCGCGCCTGCGCCGCCCAGAGCCGCATCTTCCCTCCGGCTTCGCTTTCTCCGCCTCGTCGGTCGCCAATGCCCCGGCCGCTCAGACTTTGGCCGCCCCCGCTGAACCTAATCGACCCACGGGCAATTGTGCGCTTGATTGCGGCTGCGGACGGCGGCCAATGATTCGTCCACCTCTGTCCGTCCGTCCGCCCGCAAAGCAAGCCAGCCCGCCCCTCGGCTCCGCGCGGCCTAGGTACGGGAGCGACGGCGAACAACATCGAACGTCTATGGCCACGGTTCCGCAGCTTATTGCCGGTCTACGAGGAACGTTCTCCCGCCCCTAACCACTCATCTCGGCGGCAGCGGTTCCGCGCGTGCAATTCCCCCTCCCCCTCGTCTTCCTTTGCCGGCCACGCATCATTTCCTCGTTCTCGGAAAATGTTTGCGACACTACGTTCGAAGTTGCAAAAAACCGGCCGCTCGAGGTGGCATGATGGAACGACCGTGGCTCGACTCTCGACCCGTTTTGCGGAACCGGAAGTCTTTTTTCGGGCGGAGATCATCGGGCCACGGGTATGTACGGCTCTTTCTTTTTTCCACACACATCGCAAAACACGAAGATTCAACGGGATTCGTGTGATTTTTTTCTTCCCCCTCGATGGCCGGTCCCGGCCTTCGCTGGCGGCGACCACTCAGCTTTTCCCGGCACTTTGCCGCGGGCGAATCCCGCGGATTGCCGACTACGTTCGAAGTTGTGGGCGTCGCCGCGGAACGGGCTCGGCCTTGCTTTTTTGGGGCGCTTGCAGCTCGGGATGAGGTGGTGGTGCTTTTGCAACTTCCAACACAGAACCGACACCCGAGGTGGATGTCGTCCGCGGCCTTGCCGTCGACGGCTTCCGACGGCGGGCGAGGTGGAGGGACTCCGGAGGGGGTGTGGTGTGTTTGTCTCTCCACGCTGTTCTGTCCGGGAGTGAGGGCGGCTGCTGTTGCGGCTCTGGAGGTCGGACTGGTGTTGAGTCTGGGGTCCCTATGCCTCCGTCCACTATTCTTCTCGGAAGCTCGTCCACGCACTTTGGATGCTGTGTCAAGGTCAGTAGTTATTGTCCAAGTGTGCATGCTGATGTGTGACAGTATTCTTCTCCGAAAACCATCTGAGCTCACTACGAAGCTGTTAAAGTCATCGAACCGTTTGAAAGATGATCGACATCAGCCTTGCCCATCGGTGCACCTCATCAGCAAAAGTAGTGTGGGAAACAGCATCTGAAACGCCCACGTCTTCCTTCAGCAGCACGGGCGAAATCCTGAACACGCTCGCACAGTACAGTACAACCTCGAAATGTCAAAAATTGAACGGCCGCCCAATAGAAGTCGTACACATCATTGCCGTCGTTCATTATCCCAAAACCAAGCTCCCTCTCACAGAGAGAAGTCTACGGGAAGACTATCCACTTATCCTCCGCCTCTGAACTTCTAAAATCCAGCAGTTGCTTGGAAGAGCCCCAAAAGCAAAGGTACAGGCCAAGTCCATCTGGTAGTTATGTAAGATTCATATCAACCCCAAGGTGGATTGCTACACGTGCACAGCTCAGCATGCATTTACGTGCCTACACCGCACGGTAGACTCCGCAGCTGGAATCATCACGCAGATATATTTCATCCAGATTTGGAATACATGGCTGTTGTGGGTTTTTGTCAGAACGCAGCCTGCCTAACTATCTATGCATCCTGTGGGGTCCCCCCAAAGGGGCATATCACTATCTAGCCGCGCGGTGATCTGCGCGGGCCCGCCTTTTATTTGCCGATAGTTCAGCTTTGAGTGTGAATTATGAGATTCTAAAAGGGCGATTATATCATAATGCTAAGATCAGGGATCTATAGAACCTTGTAGAACGCCGCGACAAACCCAAAATAGCACCGGGCACGTGGATGCACGAGGACCGTTTACGGTTCAGTCTGTGCTCAGACTAAATCGATAAATGTGGAGGCATGAAATGTTTCCTCAGGTTGCAGAACCAACCGAAGCAAGCTGGGCTTTTGAGAAGAAGCTTAGGTAGACTAAATCTCTCCTGACCGAAACTTCATTTTACCCTGGCTTCTGTGTGCGGTTGTATCCTCGGTTTCGCTATCCCCAGATAAAATCCTAAAATAACACCAAATACTCAGCATCAACTTTCCGCGGTGACGAAACGCATGAATTCTAATGCATCTTGACTTCCACCTCTAAGTCTACCTCACGCTTCAAATCTAAACAACCACCTCAGCCTCAAACCACGCACTCCTCCCCCACAACCTCCCCCACAATCCTCCTCACATCCACCAACTTCCCCACCACACTCTCCATCAACACCTCCTCCACCCCCCTAACCCACAAGCCATGCACTTCACTCTCCACCCACTTCCCACGCACCTCCCAAACCAGTCTCCTCAACTCCGAACCCTTCCACCTCCCGACCCTCCTGCCCAACACCTCCCACCCCCTCCTCTTCCACTCCAGCACCACTCCAACCGCCCCCACAACCCTCACCCCCAACAAAAACACCTCTCCCCTACTCCCCCACCCCATCGCCCCATCCCCCTCCTTCCCCGCCAACTCCCTCAGCGCCTCCAACCCCTCCACCGCCCACCTTTCCAACCGCCTCGCCGCATCATCATCCCCTGAGACGATCGCGCGCACGTCCAGGGCTTTGAGAACGCCGCTCCAGATGCCGACTTCGCGCACCGGGTCGATGAACAAGTTCTGCTTCTCCTGCGCGAATAACGCCGTGCTTTCCGTGCGCGCGTCGCGCAGCAGGCCCGCGAAACCGGCGGGATGCTGTAGCGCCGGGGGCGCGGTGGCAGCGCGGCCGCTCTCGTGGTCGAGGAGGCGGTGCAGCGCGGCGGTAAGGAGGACGGGAGAAGAAGGGTAGGTGGTTGAGAGGTAGGTGGAGAGCTTTTGGGCGGCGGCGAGGGGAAGAACGGATTTGACGGTTGTGGTCATGGTGGATGAGAGACGTGGTCCGGCGATGATGCGGGTTGTGATGAGAGAGGCGGCGTCGCGGATTTCGTCGTCGTCGTCGTTGAGAGCGTCGTAGGTGATTAGGGAGAGAGAGAGGTGGGCGGTTTGGAAAGTGGGCGTGGTCCAGGTGTGGTGCCAGAAGTGACGGAGGGTGGAGAGGGCGGAAATTGCGGCGAAGCGGGTGGGGAAGGGCTGCAGAGTGGTTGTTAGTAAGGGGTTGAATGTGGTGGGGAAGGGGATGTTGGTGTGGTGAGGGGTGTGGGACGTACGTTGTTTTCTTCCAGATCACAGCGGACGGTGTGCACGAAGAGCTGGATCTCCTGTGCGATGGCTTCGGCCTCCTCGCCTGTGGATAGACGATCATCAATGAAGCGACCAAGTAGTGGTAGGGAGCCCTCGTGGAGGGACGGTGATCCGAGGCCAAGGCCCTTAATCTGTACTTTCTCGCTCCCCAGCATCATCGGAATGAGACAGGCCATTGGGAGCTGAAGACCGCGATCGAGGAGCTCGGCAACTACATGTCGAACCGTTGAAGAGACCTCAAGATCTGTCGAGGAAGCTGCAACTTCTAACAACTTGCCAATGCGCTCATGGACCTCCTTTCTGGCATTCTGGATCAGCGGAGATATGGCTGACGCGAGAGACTCCAAGGTGATACGACAGGTGTCGCGATCTTGGTGGGTCAAGCATGAGAAATATTCCTCGATGAGAGGCTGTGGCGGCGGCGTCATCCTCCGCGGAGCACTGATCTCGAGAAGTAGATGCTGAACGAGATAGAGAGACAATGCTCTTCGCAAAAGAGCATCTCCCGCGGACCTACCACTGTTCGCATTCTGTTGATCTTGGTCGAAGCGCCTTAAGACAGCGTTGGCATCCTTGAGTAGGCCCGGAAAGACATCGCCGCCGAAGAAGAGGCCAGTTAAGGTGGCGTCATCTACAGAATGTCAGAATTGTATACTAGAAAGTGATGAGCGGCAGCGTACCTTTCAAGCCACAGCTAGCAATATCGTGCCTCTGGACCAAAGTGACAATATCTAGATAAGCAGACTTCGTCAACGGGCAGACGTTCTGCTTATACAGACGATCGAACTGTTCAGAGAGCGCAAATGACAACAGCTCCAGATCATCTGTGGGAGTCAGTACTCAGACTTGACTGAATAACAATAAGAGATGCTTACCACGGGCATCATGGTCTTTTTCCTCGCAAATCTCCTTGACAAGATACTTCGCGGACAGGAGCATGCCATGAAGCGCGTTTTGTCTCGTGAAAGGCATCTCAACAAGCGCAAGCACCCACTCAATGCGCTCCTCCTGTCCAAGCAAAGCCGCTAGCGTACGTGCAGCCATGTCTCTAACATGCCAGTGCGAGCTGGCAGTAAGGTTGAAAACCAATTGTTGGATTTCCGCTCTTCTTTCAACTGGAGGCCGAGCTCTCTGAAGGATCTGGAAGGCCGGAAAGACTCCTTCCAATGCCGTATTCGTCAGCTGCTGCGTAGCATCATCATCGACACCTTGCCGTCTCGGGTTGAGAAGTTGGACGATGATGTCAAGCAGGTTCGGATATTTCTTGTACGAGAGGCGCGTGATCTTGAGCCGGTCTGTTTCCTTCCAGTTCTGCGTCGTGCTACTGCCCAGGAGTCGATCGATGAGGGCGCGGAAGAGCATCAAACCACAATTACGGATCGCCCAGCTATTTAAATATGCATCAGTCAACTTCATCACCATGGTTAATTCGTCACACTCACACTTTTGACTCAAGCCTGCCCGCCGCCAGAGATAAGCCTTCCGCTACGTAGGGCTCTGAAGGCAGCGCGAGCTTTGTGTTGGTGAACACATCCTTCAAGCAGTTCAGAGCGTGAACTTGAGGTAGATGACTTCCCTCGATGTTCTTGTCTTGCCCCTCCTGGACAGCCTCGGCCTTCAGGTCACTGATAACCCGCTCAAAGAGAGCACCTTCAGGTGCTGCAGTCAGAATACCAGTAATAAGGGATGGCAAACCAGCTGATCGACGAGTGATCATGGAACCCTTGTCGCGAATGCAGCGTAGAGTTTCCTACTATGCTATTAGCACACATCCACAAGGATCGTTAAATGATTACTAACCTCATACCACCGATCCAGTAGCCCCTTGATTTCAGGCTTCGACGAGCGGCTGCAACGAAGGCAGAAAGCAGCGAATGTCTGCGCGACCGTAGAAAAAGCGCCACGGTGACGCAATTCGGCCAGTTGAAAGAAGCAGAGTTTGCCTAAACCCTCGAACTCCGCATTGTCCAGAATGGAATCGCCATTCGAGAGCTCGAATGGTGCTTTCGCCACAATGACACGAAGTAAAGTGCTGAGAGCAGTCAGAACGTATTATTTCATCTTGATAACAAAGGGAGAGCTTACCTTGCTTCCTTGAGACCTCGCCAGGAGTAGCTCAGAATATCCTTCGTTGTCAGGTCCGGCTCTTCCTCCATATCGTCCGGTACATGACCCTCTGGAGCATCCACGCAAAGAACATTCCTGACACAGTCCCAAATCGAACGGAGACTGGCAAGGATGCGGTTGTGAAGCCCCTTCCAATGTTCCAACTCCGCAGCATCCATGATAGACATAGACGAGTAGAAAGCAGGCTGGTCCACGATGTATCTGCAGGATTATAAGCTTCAATTCCGAAAAAGAAAAATGAAGGCATACCTAAGAGCAGCCAAAGTGCCATGCATAGGATATGCATTGACTGCAACGGAAAGGTTGCTGCTTGCGGCAGCGATCGTGTCATCAAGTAGGGAAATCAGATGCTGGACGATACCGCGACGGCTCTTCATCCAGTCTGCCAGGACGCTGTTGGCTGAGGACTCTGGGCTGAGAGGCTCAGCTCTCCTCTCGAAGAGCAGGTCGTAAGAGCGAGCAACGCCATCGGCATGATCAGCTCTACCGCTACGAAGCATAGTCTTCTCTGCTCTGTCCAGGAACGAGGCGAATGCATGTTCGATCAGCAATGAGGAGTCTATTTGCTTTCCCAAAAGCACAGGCGCAATTTTCGGTTGCTTCTTAGGCTGCTTCAGAGCAGGTTCGGTCGTCCCGTTCGATCCGAGTTTGAGCAAGAACGCAGCCGCGTAACGGACGTCATCGAACGGATCCATGACGAGGTCGAATAGCTCCCGCACGAGCAGAGGCGTAAGGACGTTCATCTGGAAAGGGAATCTTATCTCGCCTTGAGCGGTTCTGGATAGTAAATTGTGCGGTACTGATGGATCCAGTCCGGACTTCATAATAATAGTCAGGGACTTGAGCGCAGAGATGTGTCTCTGGTATGCTGCTGTTGGGTGAAGCTCGGCGGTGATGAAGCGTAGGTACCATTGAATGAATTCAATGTGGGCTTGGTAGAGTTCGAAAGTGCTAGGTCCAGAAAGCTTTGCAGATATGTCCTGCCCTTGAGCCTGAGTCTTCTGTTCCTTTGACAGATTCCTGTTCATTACACCAGTAGAGCCTCGCAGGCGTTCGAACAAAGACAGAGTCAGGCTCATTATTTCACCACGAAAGTTGGCATCCGTGTCTGCGTGGAGGCGGGGCAAGTTGCGCCTGAGAGCAGCGAAAGTGCCAAGAGTTAGAGGTCTGGTAACGGCGGCCGATGTAGTGAGTAGAGCGAAGGCCGCAAGCCTCGTCTCCGGGCGTTCGTGTGCGAGGAGCCTCCCAAGAAGCCTATCGGGGATCGAAACAATTCCATCACGGATTTCGATTTTCTGAGACACGCGATGGTCTTATTACATTAGTGCCTGTTGCCCGATTTAAAGCAGGACAACAGACTTACCAACTTCTTGAACGAAGCCCATGTCCTTTCCAACTTGCAGGGAAGTAAACAGCAAGGAAGCCTCCAAGTCGTCTGATGGCTTGGAGGTATCTGTCGAGCTTGGCTTTAGTCGAATGTGGTCGTCAAGATGCAAGTGCTCCAGAAACCTGAGGTAGTCCGAAAGGACTGGCTTGAACATGTCGGGAAATACATGGCTCTTGAAGTTCAGCATGGCGTCCGGATTCCTGCGGATGATGCTCTCCAACGGCTCGACCCAGAGTGGCAGCGAGTTTGAAGTGACACGAGGCAGCTGTTTTGCGTTCTGGCGACGGCCGTACTCCAGGATGACGCAAACCGCGTTTCCAGCCGCAGGCGTGGTATCCTGGTGGTTCGCCCAACTCATGATACCGAACAGGAAGGCCTTGTGGGGGTTTCCTGTTGCCGGGCAGGATTGCAATGATTTGCCCTTGCTGGTGCTCCACTGCTCAAACTTGTTGATCAGGTCATCGATTAAGATAACTTCCTTCTGGATAAAGTAGGCCAGCGCACTGAGGGCAGGCTTGACCTTTGAGGTGTCGTCCTCCTGAAAAAGGACGTCGAAGAGTCTGATGACGGACTCATCTCTGACGATGTGGGCTGTGGAGCTCTTGTCCTTCTGCAGAACGGAGCACAAAAGCAGGAGAACCTGCCTCATGGATTTAGGCTTCGCACTGTCGGATCTCTCCAGGAAGATGTCGAAGAGGTCAGTCCAGATGCGCTTGGTCCAGATCAACGAGCGGATTCTTTCGTCGGGTGAAGCCTGGCATTTTTCAAGAACCGAACACAGCGGATTGCAGGCTCCGGCCCGGTGAGAAGCGGCAATGTATGGAATGGAAGCCGTTCCGACAAGGGCGTCCAGCAGATTCGAAAGCTTACTTTTCATCAGTCAGCGTTGCTGCCGTGACAGGAATGCTCCGGCAAGCAGTAGACGCGAACCATGATAGAGTCCTGCAGGGCATTTATTCCTCTTACTTTATACTTTCGTCTGAGACGGCTCCATCGACAGGAACGTAGCTGGCGAGGTCTCTGCTCAGCTGGCGCAGGAAGTCGACCGAAACGGGAGCAGCGAGAGGCGCGTGGTCTCCCATATCGGGCAATCTCGGGGAAGAGCCGGACGGCTCAATTTTTCTCGTCTTCCGCACCTCGAATCCGCGCCCCGCCGTAGACAATGTGAGCGTCGGGGCGTGCAAGGCGGCTGCCGGCGAGCTTGGCGTGGAGAAGGGCCAGTGCGACGGGTGGAGAAGAAGAGAAGCGTGGAAGGCGCGTCCGAAATTTTGATATCACGGGACTGGGGCATTTGCGGCAGGCGCATCCCTGGCGCGCGGCAGGGCTCCAGCGCCGGCTCGCGGCTTGGCGCGCGATGAAATAATTTTGGGGCCGGGGCTGCCGACGACATCGCAGCTCTCGCGACGGCGACGACCAAGAGCCCACCACCCGCCCGCCACCGGCCACTCCAACACCGCTGCCCGCTCCTCCATCGACCCCGTCCCGCCCTCCTCGCAGCCCGCCTCTGCCCCTCGCCCCCCGCCATCGACCGCCGCCGCCATGACCATCTGGGACTCTCTGACCGGCCGCAAGTCGGCGTCGACGACTCCAGCCCCCGCCGGCTCGCCCGCGCCGCCCACCGCAGACACGCAAACAGACTCGTTCCAGCCCGCCGCCTTCGACCCGACGACCGCGCAGGATGTGTCGTCGTTCCTGAATGCGTCGTCCGCCTTCGACGCCACACAGCTGCACCCGCTAGCCGGCCTGGACAAGGACACGCTCGACTACCTGACGCTCGAGGAGGGCGCGCTGTCCGACCTGCCGGGCGCCCGCTCCGCCCTGCCCTCGCGCGGCTGGTCCGACGACCTGTGCTACGGCACCGGCACCACCTACCTGACCGCCCTGACCCTCGGTGGCGCCTGGGGCCTCGCCGAGGGCCTGAACAAGACCACCCCGCAGATGCCCTCGCGTCTGCGCCTCAACGCCGTCCTCAACGCCGTCACCCGCCGCGGGCCCTTCTTGGGCAACTCGGCCGGCATCATCGCCATGGTCTACAACATCTTCAACTCCACCATCGGCTACTACCGCGGGAAGCACGATGCCACCAACAGCGTTCTTGCCGGTGCCCTGAGTGGCGCTGTTTTCAAGAGCACGAGGGGCATCAAGCCCATGGCCATTTCCAGCGCATTGGTTGCTGGTGCGGCGGGTTCTTGGGCGGTACGTACCCACGCTCAATCGGTACAAATTCTTCATCGCAACGATGCTAACAGGATTGATGTGCAGATGGCGAGAAAGGTCCTCTTCTAATCGCGAAGCGAATGCGCCAACAAAAAGTGATTCCTCGAGCTTGCGCCGATGGCCACCACCCCGTTTTTCAATAATTCCTACCTACGCCCCTCCGACGAACCCATCCATCCGTGGACGAAGCACGAATCGTGGCCAGACGAAAATTTAGTCTGTGTATGCTATCTATTGTTGTACAGGGGGTTTGCGCGACGGCGTACGTGCGCAAAGAGTTTCTGTGTTTCTGATGGTGAAGCGGTTTTTTCCCATTTTTCTATGTCGTCATAGGGTCCAGGATGCATCCAACGGAGTATACTCTCACACACACAGGCGATACACTCCCCTCTCGAAGCGTTTGATTTTTGGTTTGGTTGGTGGTGTCAATGAGGGGATGGTCCGACACGCTTGTATAAATATTTCGTTTTGGGGTGGGTCTGATGATTTGCAAAGCGGCGCCTTTCGAGGTAGATGTATAGAGGTCTTCTTCGAAAAAAGATTTTCTTCATTCAAACACAGTGTGCCGGAACCTCGCATGAGCAACGATGTTGTCATTTCCATTTTCAGAAGCTGGGCTCGGGATGGCGCAGCTGCATTCAGTCTCCACGCTTTAGCTATGCAGATACCAGTACACTACATTATCATAGGTCCTCACCGGATTGAGATACAAACAGCCGAGCTCTCCACTCTTTAGGTCTTCTGTGAGAGCAATTGGATACTTTTCTCCTCACTTCCCCTTTCATTGGTTCCTTACAAGCTCTAGTAATGCGGAGAATCTGCGCCAACATTGGATGGTGAGATTCAAATTGTTGATTTTCCGATGCAAGTCCCGACCTAGGAAATGAATAATAGCACAATTCTTCGTATGACCTTACTGATGGGGCGTATTAACGTGACAAAATACTGAAAGATGAGTGTACGGTCGTAGTACGATGTTCGGCCTATCCGATACCAATTTGATGGCCGGCGTCCCGAGAGCGGCGAGCGGCAGCGAGTTCTTTGAATCTTTGAATATCGATGTGCTAGTTTCGATGAAGATGTAACGTGGTAGCCGAGTCTTGCAAAAAGCGCTATGTTGAAGATAATACGGAAGGTTGCTCTGAGACAAGCTCTCATTCAAGCACCTCTTTCAACGCTTCTTTTTCAAAACCATCCAGCCGGTCATGCGGTACCACGGATACCCTAGCATATGTCCGCTGCCATTTGCTGAACAGTTGACACGTGTGGTAAGCTCTACCATTCCCACCACATAGGTAAATATCCTGCTATCTTCCGATAACGCCTCAACTAGCCATGGAAACAATTGCTGCGTTGAAACAGTCCGACCACCAGTCAAAGCTACTCTGCAATTACTCTCAATGAAAACCAAAGGCGTGCTGTTCTCTCTTCATCACAATCCAAACTTTCCAAGCCGTTTCTCGTCTTCCATGAAGACCCAGAAGTGAAGTAGCGACATAAAACTGAGATAACGCTCGCCAGCATTTCGAACTCTCGATGACAACCACCATGATTCATAGACGTGACTGGTCTTACATTCCTCATGTTGCAGATCACAGAAGCTCCACGACATGCTCACGAAACTCTCGAAAAAACCACGAGACCAAGAAGACAGTAGGGCCCAAGCCAAACGAAGGAAGCACAGTGGAGCTCCCGGACGTCACATAACCTCGCAACGTACCAATCAGTCTCGCGACAAAGAGGACAGCTCTTATAACCCCCCATTTTCTTAGATTTTCTTTATCTCTCTTCGACGCCTGCCTATACGTAACGTAAGTAAGTCATCAAAACACCCCCGAAAATGCATTCCTGCCTCTTTCTCCCTTCCCCTTTATCTCGGCCATGTATGTGCGCCTCATAATGCCATCCATGCACGCACGAAATGCATGCATTCTGGTTCTTTCTCCTAGCCCACAAGCCAGCTAGCTACCTACCCAGCTAGCTACATTCCCACCCAGCTCGGACACACAAAAACACCAATCCAAAGAAGAAAACGCCCATCCATGCATCGTTGGGAATCCATTGCCACTATTCACTCGAAGCCTCCCCCCCTTACCTACCCTACCTACTTACCTACCTCCCCGCAAAATAGCAAACCAGCCAAACCCCAACCCCCCTCTCTCAAAGCTCCCGTCATCGTCGTCGTCGTCGTCGCTGTCGTCGTCGTCGTCGTCGTCGTCATCGTCGTCGTCTCCGCTCGGTCGACGCGCTTCGGGAAAACGATCGTATAGGAGCGGGCTCGCCAGGCGCGTGAAAGAACTAAATTCTCACACCCTCACGAAAGCTACACCAAAAAGAGCGCACGCAGCACTCGCGTTAGAGAAACGCCAAACTCCTGATCCCCCCACCATCCCTCTCCGTGTTCCGGGCGCTGAACTTACTCGCGTCGATCTGCTTGACCTGCGGCAGCGCGAGGCGCACCTTGTTGCGGTACAGCGCCGGCTGCCGAGTCTGCAGAGGGTTGCCCTCAAAGTACACCGTCTCCAGGTTCTCCTTGTCGCGCAGCTCGCGCTCGACTTCGGCGAAGTCGGAGAGCTTGCAGTAGCTGGCCCAGAACTCTTCGAGGCTCGTGAGGGTGCTGAGGTTGGTGAGGTGCTCGATGGGGTTGCCGGTGATGTCGATGACGCGGAGGTTGGTGTTGGCTTCGAGGCCTTCTGTTGAGGTGAGGGCGTTGTGGGAGATGTGGAGTTCTTCGAGGTTTTGGAGGTTCGAAAGGCCGGTGATGGACGTGAGGCGGTTCGATTGGATGGAGAGAATCTTGAGGTTGCAGAGAGTGTCAAGGCCCTGTGGCGCCGGGTATCAGTTGTGTCTGAGCAGCAAGTCGGCTTGGAAGCAGGGCAGACCTTGATCTCGGTGATCTTGTTCTTTCCTAGCCACAGCTCCTCGAGCCCTGTAAGCGTCTCTAGATTCTCAATGCTCTACCAGCCAAGTCAGCAACAAACCCACCTCAGCGCACAACAGAACCCCATACCCTTATCCTGTTTGCGCCGAGCTCCAAGTTCCTCAGCTCTGTCAAGCCTTCCAAATTCTCGATCGTAGAAATCTTGTTCTGTACGAAGTAGAGGTCCTTCAGCTTTTTCAAATGATTGAGGCGCTTGATATGCTTGATCTTATTGAAGCTTAGGTCAAGGTTGTTCAGCTCCGTGAACAGCTCGAGGCCCTTGATATGTGCGATCAGATTATCGTAGAGGTCTAACTCCTGTAGCGTCGGAGCCAAGGTCTCGGGGAACTCGATGGTGGAAATCTGGTTCTGGCGAAGAGAGAGACGCTGCGAGAAACCTTAGCTTAATCCAACACCACCCCGAGAAAGGACAAAAACTCCAACATACCTCGACTTGCTTGAAGCGGTCCAGCCGCAACGCAGGGATCGAGGTAATCCGGCAGTGAATGAGGTCGATTTGCTGCGACGCGTCTCGCCAGTCAGCCACACAACACCTTCCCCCCAAACCTCCAACATCATATCGCAGAACTCACATCAACATCCTCCTCGTAATCCTCCAACAAATCTGCCCATCGCAAAAAAAAAACGCATCAGCCTCAACTCTCCCAACACCTCCCCCGCCCCACCACACCACACTCACCTTCATCCGCCTCAATCTGCTCCACCGGCGGCGCATCCTCATCCGAATACTCAGGATCCGACAGGGCCTCCGGGTTCGTGATGACGGGCTTCTTCTCGACGCGCAGCTTTCCGTCCCAGCCGCTCTTGCTGCGGGGCGAGCCGTGATGCGGCTGTTGATGGTGCTCCTCGCTATCGACGACCATGGCGTGGGGACTGCTGACGACGTCGTCGTGGCCGTTGCCTGCTGTTGCGGGGTTGGTGACGGCAGCGGCAGCGGAGGGCTGCTGCTGCGGGGTGTCGTCGGTGTCGGAGATCATGGTGACTCTACGGTACTAGGGCGGCGGTAGCGGTAGCGGCGGGGGCGGCGAGGGCGTAGGGTGTGGGTGTGGTGAGGGTGTGGGTGTGCGTGCGCGTGCGTCGGGTGGGAGGGCGAAGGAGGGAGGGCGGCGCGGATGAGAAGAAAGTGTGCGGCGGCGGCGGAGGCAGGAGGGCCATGTGCCTGCAGTCGCGCGGCAGGGCAGGGTGGTCGTGCGCGCCGTAGGGCTGGCGGGAAGCGGGAGTTTTTGTTTGGGCGCCGCGGCCGCGGCGATGACGTTGCTGCCGACCGGGGGGGAGACCATCTTGATACAGTACATCCCACACGACCGCATCACGAGAGCTTCTTTTCCCCCCTCCAACCAACGCTCGCTCGCGGCCCGCCCCCTGCTCTGGCCAGGCTCATGCATCTTGCCTTGTTTCACAGCATTTCTCGTTCCGTTTCACCGCCATGCAGATCCTGCGAGTAATGCACGTCGTCGAATAGCCAAATGTTTCTTTGTTCTTCGCATCAAGCGGGAATATAGCTGCTATTCGACTTCTTTCACGCGGTCTCAATGTTATATAGTTCCGCTTGTCCAGCAGCTAACAGAACCCACCGGTGTGCGTCATGGCCGCTTTCTCGCTCTTGTCCGTACGCCAGTGACATGCTGCTTTCATTACTCTGCTCTTTTTTTCTCCGCGCGCACGTCTCTGCCGGAAACAAAACAAGAAAGAAGCTTTTTTATGATTTCGGATGGTGTGGTGGTTCGCAGCGCTCAAAGTAAGCCAACACAGCCTGTGGTATCAAGGTGGAGAAAAGCAACGGAGAAGGAAAAAAGCGAACGCGGGGCCGAGAAACGCAAAAGAAAACAGTGCAGTCGGAAGGTGTTGCAAGGGAAAGAAAAGAGAGCTACAAAGGAAAGTGGTGTCGGTCGGGTGGGGAGCTATCTTTTTCTCTCGCTTGGAGGAAGACGAAAATATGTGGTGAAGACCAAAGTCCCGTCCTTCCGTGGAAGGAGTCGGGGGAAGAAGAGTGGGGAAGAAGGAAGAGAATACTAGTCTGCCAATGTCAATGCTCCGCAATGCTAGCCAAAACGAAAAAGAAACCAGTGTATGCAAAGTCCGTCACAGGACAGCCACGACAGCTACAGAAAAGGATAACGCAAAGGAAAAATCAAAACGCCCATTTTGCTTTGTGCCGCCCCTCCAAAACTTTTGTGCCCATGGTCCGATGGCCGTTCTGTATCGACAGGTGTCCGCGAAGCTGGTGCTGGGCAGGCTGCCACCATTGTTGGGTCGGATTTTGGAAGGTGTAAAAGTCGTTCTCCAGGAACCAATGCCGCTTTCCTGTCATGCAGATTACAGGGATTAAACAGTACAAGTCTAAGCGCCGATGCGTCCGTATAAGGTGCACCAGAGGGTGTATCAGTGGGGTGGTGGGGAGATGGGACGCCATGGCGGCGCTGAGCTCACTGCCGAGAACGTAGCAAAGCGGCACGGTCTGCGGAGCCTTCGAGCAGCTCCGCGATGGAGCGCTCGGCTTGCGGTCGGCGCTGGGAGTTCACCCAGGCCCGGCACCACTTGCGTGCTAGGGGGTTCCTATGCCACTCTCAGTGTAGCATCTGATGCTAACAGATCTATTTCAACTCACAACGCAACATCTAGTACTAAGCTGACGTCGCTGACCTGGGAGCCAGCGAGGTCCTCAAGTACCGGGATGAGGTCGAGGAGTTCATTATCGTGCGCATCCGAGAACCAACTGCTGATGGGCACGGCGTGCTGGGGGTGGAAGATGTACGAGGTCGGCGAGTTGTCGATGATGATGGTTTCCTTAAGGTCGCGTCCAACTTGAGAGAGATCCTGCCCCTGAAGTCAGTCCCAAAGTCTCTCCAACATCCGTCAAAGTACAAACCTTCACATAGTTGCCTTGGTGGTTGTAGCAGCTCTCCCTGAACAGCCTGTGGTGGACAACGCCGTGAATGTCGAGCTGGTCAAGCAGCGGGTCGCCGTACTGGAATGCGTTAGTGGAGTGGGGCTCGAGGGGGGAAAGCACAGACTCACCTTAGAAACAGAAGCTGTGAAGACAACCACCTCGTACAGCTCACCAACACGCTTCATAAAGGCATCGACACCGGGCCGCTTGATGACATATACGTTATGATATTGTCCCTCGATCTCGACGGGTATCGTAAAGTCGGCCTGGTGCAGGATCTGCCTTGAATCAGCACTTGTGGAGCGGCGAATAGGAGAACTTGGCTAACCTTGAAGCTGCTGTGGACTAGGGTCTCGTCCAGATCCAGGACTAAGCATTTCTTTCCCTTGAACTCGGGCTTGATCGGTGGGAGGAGCCACTTTTGCTGCGGCTCTGCAGGGGTAACAACGAGAGAGCTATCTTGACTTTGGGGTGTAGTTCCGGACGGAGGCACAGTCTGGGCCTGACGATCGACAAGCGGCGGAGGTGGCGGCACGTCAATCTTCATCTGCCCTGCCTCCCTCTGCTGCATAACTTGGCCGCTTGCCTCGTCCGAAGTGGGAACCTCGTTCGCGGCAATTGGTATCGAAGGGCCCGCGTCCGTCATCTCGATATCGGCATCCCTCTGCTGCTGTTCGGGCGTCCTGTCGGCAATGGCTTGTTCTTCAGATGGAACGACCGGAGTAGGGGCTTGAATATTGACTTGAGGGCCGTCCTGGGCGGCTGCGGAGGTGTCCAGGCGGTCAGGCTGGGTGGGCACGGGAGGCAGTGGTTGATCCAAGGACCTCTTCTCTTGAGCGGCTGATGGCGGTTCCGGCATCGGCTTGTCCGTTTGTGCATCGCCGGGCAAAGGCTGCTTCTCGAAATCCCTCGCAACCCTCTCTCCCGCCTTGGTGGACTCGCCAGCCTTCTCCTCGATCGGTTCCTTCGAGTCCGCGGTGCTGGATTCCGCCGCGCTCACGTCCTTGTGCTTTGCCGGCGTAGGCGGCGCAGATTGCTTGCGGACTGAGCGTAGCTTGGTAGCCTTCTTGGGCGCCTCGGGCGACTCCTCTTGACCAACCACATTACCCTTTTCCGGCACACCACAGCAGTTGAGCAGGATCAGAATCCTCGAAACACCGCCCTTCTTCTTGAGCTGGCCCTGAGGGGCAGAACCAGCCGCACCAACTGCTTGCGCATTCTCAGGAGCCTTCTCGCTTGTCGGAGCACGCGCCTTTTGGGAGCGCTTGCTGCTCGCCGTGCTACCAGCGCGCCTCTTGCCCAGAAAACTGCGCTTGGAGCCCCGGCCCACGCTCTCAGCTCCGTCGCTTACGGTGGCTCCACTCAGCCCAGAACCGCTCGCAGTCGCTTCCTCGCCAGTTTGCGAACTAGAGTGTGGTACGTCGAGGAAAGAGGGTTTCCTCTTGGGGTTGGCTTCCGCACCAGCAGCTTGTTCCGACGTTGATCCAGCAGCGTTGTCTGACGAAGAGGGAGGGACGGCACCCGAGGTGGCTGCGGCGGCGGGCGTCAGCAGGTCGCGGCGGGCGCGAGGCGCGAGGCAGGCAGCGGGCGGGGGAGGAGACTTACTGGTGCCGTTGGTCTGCGGCGCTACCGCTTCGCCATTGTCGTTCGCGGCCGGCTTCTGCACAGCAGTCGCCGGATCTGCGGGCGACCGCACAGCCTCGTGGCTCATGTGGGGCAGCGAATGCCTCTGCGAGGCTCCGGTAGTTCTCAAGACTCGCCGGCGGAGCAGGGAATGCGGATGGCGCGCTCCTTGCTTTGGCGCGTTCGGGCGTGGTTGCGGAGTAATGAGGCTTCCAAAAGCAGCAACCCGGGCGGAGCGGTGGGCGGTGCGGTCGAGGGCTTGGGGCTTGGAGTCGCGCGCGCAGAGGGGCAGTCCTGCGCTGCAGCTTCGGCAGGGCGTGGCAGGAGGGTCTCGCTTCAGAGCGTCGAGGGGAACCGGAGGGAGAGTGATGGCAGTCGCTGCGCGGGCGACGATGAGTTGGGAGGCTGGGATACTCCGTGAATCGCTCGCTAACCGAAATGAGAGTCGCGGCCAGTCACGGGCGGCTGGGTCGGTGGCCTGGGCGGGCAGCGTGCGATGACGAAACGGACGGGCGGACGCAGCAGCGACAGCGCGAGCGAGGGCAGCACGGTGGTGGCAGCGAGGTGCGGTGCGGTAGGGGAGTGCAGCAGCCGGAGTGCAGGGCAGGGCGAGAGGCTGACGGCGTGGGCGACGGGCGGCCGGTCGGGGCGACTGCCGCTTCGAGGTTCTAGGCTCTGGGAGCGGCCGCTCTGCGGAAGTGAGGTGCGCAGCAATCAGGGCGGGCACAGGCAGGCTGGCATTTGGTAAGTTGCGGGCCCGGGGAGCTTGCGAAGTGAGCGGCGAGGAACGGCCCTGCGCTATTGGATCGCCCGCCGCCAATGAGCGCGCCCCGGCCGCCAAACAGCCGCGGCGGGCACACGAGGCACTGCTGCAGCGCGCGTTCCGCGGCCCTCCGCCTCACCGCAGCGCGCCGTTGCCGGTGCGGGCAGCGCTGCTGGGCCTGCGGCCTCGCGACGCGCCTTGATCGCCGCGGCGCCGTGCAGCGCGGTGGCCCCAGGCCAGAGGCTGATCAGCGAGCGGCGGGCGGTTATTTTAGGCCCAGCCAATGGCCCGCGGCGTCACACCTGCGCCGCGCCACGCGCCTGCATCTGGGCAATCTGCCGACTCGCAGCAGGGGTCGCGCCGCCGCCGCCAAAACTCCTGAATGCAGCTGCGCGACGGTGCGACCACGCGAGCCTCGATAAGCTCGCCGGCTCACTGCGCGCGACGCAGTCCCACCCGCGGGCTTGCCAGATAGACTCGCGCCGCGCCATTCGGCTAGTTCCACGCCGAGAGATCGAACATTGGACCAATCGTTCATTTCCAGGTACCCGGGCGGCCTGCGCCAGGTACGCGCCGGCCGCCATCGTGCCCCAAAGCTGCCCCAAGACCCGCCGCTTATTCCCGCCCGAACGCCTCCATCGCACAGAAAAATCCCCAGACCTGCTTTTGTCTTCACACAGCAACCGGAATGTCCTCCGCGTCCGTGATGCACCCCTGGCTGGCGTCCTTCACCAGCTTGGCGTACTTGGACAGCACGCCCTTCGAGTACTTGAGCGGCGGCGCCGCCCACCCGGCCCGCCGCTGCGCCATCTCCTCCTCGCTGACATGCAGATTAATCTCGTTCGTCTCGGCGTCGATGGTGATCTCGTCGCCGTCCTGCACCAGCCCGATGGGGCCGCCCACCTGCGCCTCAGGGACAATGTGGCCGATCAGGAAGCCGTGGCTGCCTCCACTGAAGCGCCCGTCCGTGATGAGCGCAACGTCGTCCCCGAGGCCCGCCCCCATGATGGCAGAGCTGGGCTTCAGCATCTCCGGCATGCCCGGGCCGCCCTTGGGGCCCTCGTATCGAATAACGACCACCGTCTTCTCGCCCTTCCTGATCTCGCCCTTCTCGAGCGCCTCGATGAACAAGTCCTCGGCGTCGTAGCACTTGGCCTTGCCCGCGAACCTCAGACCCTCCTTGCCCGTGATCTTGCCCACGCAGCCGCCGGGAGCAAGACTGCCGCGCAGAATCTGCAGGTGGCCAGTCGGCTTGATCGGGTTGCTCAGGGGACGGATGATCTGCTGATCCTTGGGGAAGGACGGGGCGTTCTCCACGTTCTGCTTCAGGGTCTTGCCCGTGACCGTCATCTGGTTGCCGTCAAGGAGGCCTTCGCCCAGGAGGAACTTGATCAGAGATGGGGTGCCGCCGATGCCGAACAGATCCGCCATGACGTACTTGCCGGAAGGCTTCAGGTCCGCGAGGAAGGGAGTGCGGTCGCTGACAGCCTGGAAGTCATCGATGGTAAGCTTGATGCCAACAGCGTCGGCGATGGCAATCAAGTGAAGGACGGCGTTGGTTGAGCCGCCGGTGATGGTGACGAGAACCATGGCGTTCTCAAACGCTTGCCTCGTCAGGATGTCGCGGGGGCGGAGGTCCTCCTTAAGAAGGTTCTTGATCGCACCACCCGCAGCCAAACACTCAAGGCGCTTGGCCTGAGACTCGGCGGGGTTTGTAGACGAGCCGGGAAGAGTCATACCCATGACCTCAATGGCGCTGGCCATGGTGTTGGCAGTATACATGCCACCGCACGCACCACCACCAGGGCAAGCATGCCGGATGATATCGAAGCGCTCTTCCTCATTGATGCTCCCGGTGATGAACTGACCGTAGGCCTGGAAGGCGGAGACGATATCGAGCTTGGGGTTCGAGGGAAGCTTGCCGCAGCCAGGCTCAATGGTGCCGCCGTAGACCATCAGCGAAGGGCGGTTGACGCGGCCCATGGCAATCAGGACACCAGGCATGTTCTTGTCGCAACCAGGGATGGAGATGTTCGCATCGTACCATTGGCCATTCATGACGGTCTCAATGGAATCGGCGATCAAGTCTCTGGACTGGAGGGAGTATCTCATGCCCTTGGTGCCCATGGAAATGCCGTCACTGACACCAATTGTGTTGAACTGCATGCCGACAAGGCCGGCACGCTGCACACCCTCCTTGACCTTGTTGTTCAACTCCATCAGGTGCATGTTGCACGGGTTGCCGGAGTACCAGACGGACGAGATGCCAACCTGGGCCTTGTTCATGTCGTCCTCCTTCAGGCCGGTGGCGTAGAGCATTGCCTGCGAGGCGCCCTGCGACTTGGGCTGGGTAATGTTGCGGCTGACCTTGTTGAGGGTGCCATCATTGCGGCGGGCGGCGGTCGAGGAGAGAGCCCTCCTGTCATACGAGGGTCAATGGACGCGGCGGAGAAGCTGTGGGCTTGGAGTACTCACACCGACCGCCACTGCGTCCTGGCGCCCAATGCCGGCCGCGCGGGCATGGCAGCCATCCTGGGGAGAAGCATGGCGTTGATTCAGCCGGAGGTTGGTCCCGCAATGCCCCAAGACGAGTCGAATTGAGCTTCTCAGAAATTTCGTAGGTTGGGCCGTGACTCAGCGAATGAAGCTGGAGACGATTACTCGCTGCTCCGCGAATGGCTTAGCGCTGGAGCTCGCCCGCCGCGTCCGCCGACTTCGGAGCCGCGGGGCTCGACGCGCTCGCCGGCTCCCCGGCAACTCGACTCTGCGCGCCATCAACAATCAACACCGACCGTGGCGCCAGACTTCGAGCCAGAGCTGTCGCTGGAAGGACGGAGCAGGCGGCCTGCTGCACGGCGCGCCGTCTCCGTCCACGCCCGCCGATCGCATCCCGCACCACCCCGGATCGTGCAGACGGTGACATAGTGCATGCTCACTTGCATCGCGGCACATCGCCTTCCTGATGCAGCCCCAGCAGGATTTCTGTCGCCGCTTGGCGCCACAATGCTATTAAGTTTGTTTGTAACATAGCGCCCACTCGCCCACCTGTTTCACCGTCTATCCGAGCTCTTTAATGCTCACACTTATTGTCCCGCCGACGTTTTGGCCACGCTCTCGCCCTCGCGACCGGTCAGCGTGCTCGCTTCTCCCTACGCAGATTGAGCTTTGCGAGACGCCGCAATGGCCGTAGCTTGGGGAGCCCACTTGGCCTGTTTCGCGACCGAAGGATGGGGAGCTTGGACGCCATAATTTACTGGAAATTTGAATGCAATCAACCGCCCAGCTGGGACGGCACCGGTCAGCCCCATCACTAGGCTATATGAGATTATGCTTGACGGCGCTTGCGGCCAGAACGGCAACTTCTGTCCAGATCTCTATCGCTCCCCAGTACACGTAGGCACGCGTCAGCCAGTCGCAATCACCCTGGTTAGAGAATGGGCTTGTCTCAAGTGTACGATTGATTTACTCGCATCAATGCAACGCCTCCGCATACTCCCTTTCCTACGAAGTCCTGTTCTTCGCCAATGCCGGGCACGCATCCAATATCATAATAAGATTGAGCCAATTGCTTACCTCATCAACCAGTCCTATGGTCTAGTGGTATGAGTAAGTCGTCAATAACTCGCCGACGCCTAAGAGCGCGCTCTAATTCGGTCCAGCGTTCGCTTCACAGCAATTTCTCCCCCACGAGAGAGTTCTTGAAGCGCGAAAGGTCCCGGGTTCGATCGTGAGTTGCCTGAACATCAACGTGAAAGAATGAACATGTGCCTAACAGTGACATAGCCCGGTGGGACTACAAGTCGATTACTTTTTGCGCAGGCGTACAACACTTGCGCATCTACTCGATCTTCCAGACCTCGAGCAACTTTGTTTCTTCGCCTTACCTCCCTTTCGTGAAGAAGCCTCTTATGGCCTCCTTGAAAGCCGGGCAGCATTGCATTTGCAGTTGCAGAGTCATCATTTTGTGGGTATATTTGGACTGACTCGCGTGTTCCCCGCTTGCTCGCATCCCACCTCGACGGACAACTCAACACCACGAACACATCATGCATGCATCGAACCCCGGCACCATTCCCCATTGGACACTAGCTATAGGCGATGGGCCGCGCAGGCGCTCTTGATGCACCGACAGTTGTCAAAAAGCATCTCCACGTCTTCGGTGGCATGCGCGATGGATCCGACAATGTCCGCCCAAGGATAATGCGCCGAGCCAAAGAGCCGATCGCTGGACAATGGCCTGACGGACAGCTCACAAATGTCTATTTCCTACAGACAGCAAACTTCCTGCAGGTTGTACGTGGAGATGTGAAAACTTTCATGACCCTGGTCGTGGCATCCCTCCCGGACGTATTGAGGCATTGAAGCTGAGGTAGCGAGGAAGTGGGTGCGGTCTACTTTGGAAGGTGTTCCTCATCCGGATTCCATAGGTTCTTTGACGTTCGAGCGTAGGGACCAACGCTGAAATACTTTGATGGTGCGTATTTCAATTTGGTCATGGCTGGGATCCCATATGACTTTGAAGTGCTTGAGAGTAAAGACTACACATACGGCGAACTTCCCTGGTGCCACGCAACGCTTCCAAACTTTATCTGAACGAAAATTAATTGGCTATAGCTATGAGGCAGTTTACCCTGACCGTTGGAGTGGATTTTACACATGGTGCCGTATCCTCTTGCTGAACACAAAAAAATCAGAGTATACACATGCGTCCAACAAATCATCGCCCCCGTTGTCACAATTGTCAGACTCCCATATGAATCTGCCCAACATGTGACTGGGTCAAAGAGTCTCATATGCCACGTGACACTGTAATACTTTACATATCCATGTTCAGTGTCTGCCCCGTCTGACCGCTTACCACAACACGTGCACCCCGTGTTTTCATATCAGCTGCTCTCACAAACCCAACGCCATCCATAACCACGTACCCTCCTGCCTCCAGAGCCGACCTTGACCATACAGTAGCCTACTTGTCTTGATTAAGATAGCATTGAGTAAGCATATTGGACTCGAACAAGAAAGCGCCGAGCTAATGCAGTTTCTTTGCGATTGTGTAAACTGAGTCTTGGATAAACAGAGATAACCTTTCTGAGACCCACCGGCTTTAACAAAGTGGTAAGCAGTATCTTAGAGTGCAATATATATAGCATACTCGACATTCGGATTCAGTGAAGCGCATTGTTAAGTGGCTGGGCAAAATATTTCAGCAAAGATATCACCATAACTTGGACGAGCAGCAAATTCTAAAATCATGAAAGCATATCAGTAAAAGACTATCTGCAAGATCATCATGCGACATAGACGATATCATTCATTTCATTGAAGAGCAAACGAGTTTCACAGTCAAATTCCCCACTCCCTCATCATGACAATCTGTCAACCCGTCCACCTACTTCTCATCCAAATCCATACCCTCCTCCGGCACCACGCTGAGCCGACTCTGCCTCACCACCCAAGCAGCCGGCGCAGTAACGCAATCCTTAATCCTCTGCAACGGCCCCTGAGGCGCGTCACCCTTCTTCGGCAACTCCGATGCCTGCAGCAGCTCCAACGGCAGCTCCAGCACCTTCCCCCATCCAAACATCAAATCCGCCGGCAGATTCTCCACGACAACAAAAGCCATGCTGAACCCCTGCGCCGGGAACTCCGGTGTTTCGTGCGGCGTGTCGCAGGCGAACCAGCTGAGCGTCACCTCGCCGACACCGCGCCCGATGACCGGAGCGCTCAGGAGAGAGTTCCTCTTTTCCTTCCAGGGGAGGGGGATGGAGCGGACTTTGCCGGGTGGGTACCAACGGACGCCGGCGAAGTTTTTGGCGTGGTCTTTTGAGATAAGATTGAATTCGTCCAGTCTATGGTGGGATACTGCTTTGAGGAGGAGCGACTGCTTGGAGCTTTCTTCGGGAATCGTGGCGAAGAGACCTATGGGGAGAGTGACGCGGACAGGGAGGACGAAGCGCCCGTCTTTGATGGCGGCAGGCACATCGTCGAATTTGGAATCGATCTGCTTGCAGCATTCTTGCGCAATGGGGTCAAGAGGAATCGAATGATCAGCTGCATGCTCATGTCGTAGATGTTCCTTGAAGAGCTCGACAGATGTGAACTTCGCTACGTTGCAGCCGCGATACTGGTGCGTCTCAATCAGGTGGTTACGTCTCTCGGTCCAGTCCAATTCCATATCTTGAAAAGGCCCCCAGCAATATTGGCAAACAGACTGCCATGGAGCCAGATCATCCTTGGAAAATGCCGACTTGACGTTTCCGAGATATCCACAGCTCCATATGTGGCACCTTGAGTGTTTTTTGTGGGCTATTTCTCGGTCCTTGAAGACTTCACCACAGTAGATGCAGCAGCAAGCAGTCTTCCCTAATTTAGCATTCCGGTCCGGCGGTTGCAAGGTAGCCTTAGGCACAGGTTTCCGCTCGCATTCGACTCTTCCCAGCCACCAACTGGATAAGTCGCATTTAGAGTCGAAGTGTCCACAGACGTGTTCAACGCGCTGCTCCCAATCGTCTGATACGTAGCCGCAGAAACCACAGTACAAAGCTGGATGACCTGGGTCAATTGGATCCGCGGGGACTGGTCGTTTCAGGATTTCTTCAGACGAGACATTCCCCTTTTTGATATGCCTCTCGTAATGCCTATGGAAGCCATCCTCTCTAACGAAGATTTTCTTCCCGAGAGGCTTGGATAGACATTTCTGATGGTTGCAAACCCAGCCTATTCGAGGTGCGTGTGTGGGTGCTTCGTGGCGTTTCCATTCATAGGAATTCCTCAATACCTTACGGCAGAAGGTGCACTGGTATTTCTTGGTGGGCGGATCCTCTAGTATGCAGACTCTCTGAGGACTTGGAGAATGTTGCCGGCGTCCCTGCCTGGAGTCTCGAACCTTCAAAGAGCGGTGGCTTCTGGAAGAGGCATTTGACTCGCTACCGCTGGTGACAGATCCTTCTCCGGAAGCCTCTGACGCAGCGCGAGAGAAAGACGATCGAGCGCTCATGTTGTACGGGGAGTAACGCCCATCGAGGGATCTCCTGGACGGATGGCGCCTTGGTTCGTCACCGGGACTGGCGAGTTCCGCCCAGTCGTCCTCAAGGGGCATCTCCAAGTACGTTTTGAGGATGTAGCTTGAGTCCGATGGACCAAGTTGGCGCAACGCATCAGACAGAGACTCTCGAGACTCTGAAGGGGAGTTCCTTGGCGGAGACTCCGCAGATTTCTCTGCCTCTATCATGAAGGAAGATCGTTAGCAACTCTGACTAATGTCGTGAAAGATTCTGGCAAGGATATAGTAGGACAAATACATGAAGAATACTTACTGTCAACTCCGGTCCGACTTCTCTTGTTGTTGAACCAGGTTTTGATTTGCTTCAACTGCGTGAGGCCTGTCTCCTCTGAGATCTTCTTGAAATCCTTTGGATAGGGATTCTCCCGAAACTTTTCTTCAAGAATAGATATTGCCTCTTTGGGTAGCCTGGGCCTTTTCGAGCCCGATGGACCGGAATGAAATTGTGAATCTGTGGAATCGGGAGCTGGGTCTTGAGTCCTCTGTGTAGGACTGAGAGTACTCTGGCTCGGAGCTTGGCTTGTCGGTACGAATTTCTCGGGAGCACCTTGTCCGTACTGGGCGCTATTTGTGCTCAGTGGGCGCCTTTGTTTGGTCAGCCAGCGTTCCCAGCTAAGAAAGGTGTTTAATTACCTTCGAACCGGCTCTTGAATCGTAGAAAAGGCAGGACCGGGGGGCTGAGGCTCAGTCAGCGGAAACCCAGCAGCCCAGCCAGGAGCTTGCTGGGAACCATAACCGAAATCATTGACAGCTTGGAGGCCTTCGTTGGAAAGGGTATTCTGTAGGAATTGAGAACATGCGCGACCTTCTGAGTTTGCGGGGAACCAAAAGTTCGGAGGAATTTGGGCGTTGCCGGCCGTCTCGTTGAGGCCTAAATCAAGAAAAGGGGAGATAGGCTGAAGGAGTCCGGGTTCGAGAGGAAAACTGCCGGGCGACGTGTAGGAGGCTCCTGTTTGCAGGGGGTTGAGTGTCACATCCCCAGGAAATTGGCTTGGTAAGCCGGCATTTCCGTAATTGATACTGGACGCTCCAAGTTGGAACCCAGAATGATCCGGGAGGTGCTGGTCGGAAACCGGTTGTTGCTGAAAGTTTTCACTGAACAGCGGATAGTCAATATCGAGAAAGTCATCTTCAAAGGTAGATCCCCCGTAATCGGCAGCAGGTGGGATGGAGAGTAGAGCGGGGTCCATGGATGCTTCTTGCTGGACAGGCGGTGAGGGACCAGCCGGCCATTGGTTGAAGTCCCCAAAGGGCTGTGCTGGTGCGCAAGGCTGAGCGGAGTCGGACAAGGTGTTGACAGGGTGAGAGCCAGGGTAGCCGGTGCGGCGTCGCGGTCCTGGCTCACACATGGTGGCCGGTGGAGTTGGGAAAGGAGAGAAGACAGTCTCGGGAAAGGCATGGCAGGCGACGGCAATATATGCCTTGTGGTAGGGGGGATTGAAGATGAAGGCGCAGAGAGGCGCAGCTCACCTCCGGGCTGCTAGGCAGACATGCTGCGATGAAGAAGGCGCCAGGCTGAGCGGGGTTGGTCCGTGCTCAGAACACGTGACCCGATGAGTGCTGCCACGCTCTGGACGACGTGATACCGCCATATTGCTGCTGCTATGGGGCATTTGGCCTGTGGATATGATGAGCCTGGATATCAGCATAAGGAGGAGCCACCGTTTGTGTCTAAACTCGCTGCAAGCAAGACGGGACTCTGAAGACATGCCATATTTGAACGCTCAACCGCTGTCTATGGAGCAATGCTCACACGGCCATTGCCAATGCGACCAGGACTAAGCTGTATCAACTGGAACAGTCAAGCCATCGTCCTTGCTAAAGTAAAATAGGCGAGCAGAAAGTCAAAGGAGCCCCTATGCTGTCAATGCTGAACTGATCCCCAAGATGCCCATGCCAACAAATGCAAAAATCATGCACAAGCCCCGGCTATGCGTGAGACCAATGCTCTCCTGGTACAGCTGGAGGGCCACTGAAGCCATGACACCCGCTACGTAAACCATCAGCAACGACTAAGTAGCTTTTCGCAGCGCGTGAGCACTTACCTGTCACGGCAAACATGCCTCCGTACACAGACTCACCGGGCTCACCAATGCCTGTTCGGCCGGCGAGCTTGAACCATAGCGCTGCCACTCCCGCACCCAACGGCTGGCTGGCACCACCAAGGATAGTGCTAATCAGCATGGCTTTCCATCTGCTGTTGATGGCGAGATATAACGGCAGCGCCATGGCGAAGCCCTCTGTGATATTGTGGATGAAGAGAGCCAAAAATACAGCGAATCCCAGCTGCGGATTAGCGTGATTGGTGGCGTACGTGATGAAACCCTCGGGGAGCTTGTGCAGAGCAATAGCGAGGGACGTCTGCAAGCCAATGGAGAGGAAGGCGTTGGTTGGGACGTGGTGATGATGGTGGTTCTGGTCTTGATGGTCGTGATGATCGTGATGGCTATGATCATGATCGTCATGGTCGTGCTCCTCGTAGTAGTCGTGGGTAGAGTGGGTGCTCCGTGGTTTCGAAGCGCCGTTCGCAGTGGCATGTGTGGTGGTTGTGGTGGGCGAAAGGGTGTTGTAATCCGCATCCACTTGCTCAGGTCTGGCTGGAATCAAAGGGCTCTGCTCATCAACTTGCGGAAGCAGCGGCAGTCGCTCATGTGGAAAAGTGTTATGGTGTGGCGTTGTCGAGCCATGAGGCGCAGTAACACTACGGGATAGCCCAGGCTGACGAGGCCATGCGTGAAGCGGTGCTCTTGTTCCACCTCTGGCTTGCACAATTTTGAAGCATTCCGCACCACATGGATCGGTGTTCCCATAGCAAGGACCAACAGCGTCGCAGTGTGGTTTTGTACTCAACATGATCTGAGAAGCCTTGTGGGCCAACTGCGCTGGGAAAGATGGTCTGCAAGCAGTGGGGTAATTTTTCGGCAGCCGGACCGAGTCGGTGCTGTCAACCATATCGCTGTGCGCGGAGGTCTCGAGGCTAACAGAGCCGCTGGTGGGCACGCTCAGATTTTGATGGTTCTGATACTTTGGCAGCCCGTTGTCATGATCATGATCATGGGAGCGCGTTGTCTTGTCAACGTCGTGATCTCGTTTAGCCGACTCCTCGTCGCCGTGCGTGTGGTCACAGTCGACGACGTGCGACGGCATGAACTGATGGATGATGCGCGAGATCAACTGAATCCCAACCACACCTCCCAAGAAGCAGGCGATCAGGATCCACGCAGACGCTTTTGGCGAATGGCCGCCTTTCTGCAGGGAACTTTTGGCGGACGGGAGCATGCTGTATAGCGCAGAAAACAGCTGGTGCTGGTCAGCGTGGCTTTGCGCCGGGAGTGGAGGGAAGAATCTACCATGACGCCGAAACTCAAGCTCAGAGAGCACGACAGGAAGACGTTGCTGTCCTGGACCCTGAAGTGCTTCTGGCCAGGGAATAGCCTGACGATGATGTCGATGCAGATGACGGAGGCTATACGAATCAGTTCTGAGCGACAGGCAGGCCACAGCGATTCGGGACTTACCTCCGAGCACGCACGCTGTTATCCGCAGACAGACCCAGTCAGTTGCCGGCGCTCCGATAGCAGCGCTGAGGACTCACCTATGCCGCTCATGCCGGACATGATCCAGCCGCGGGTGTCGTTGTCGAGCGCCATGGTGCCGCTCGAGCCGTGGCGCGCGCGGGATGGCCGAGGTGTAGAGCAGCAGCAGCGAGCGCGGTTCTTCAATGCCCGGAAGGCGAGGGTGCGGATGACGAAGGTCGGCGGATAGGGCGAGGCTAGCGGTGAACGGGGCCGGGCATTTGAGCACCTTGCTGGCTTTGCCCATGTCTCGTGCATCGCCGGCGCCTCAATGAGGTCAAGCTCGTGCCTGACTAAGCCGATACGCGAGCTGCGTCATTGGCCACTGCGCGCCTGCTTATTGCGCGCCGTCTCAGCGGTCCACGCGCCTCTGCGCCGGCGTCTACACCCATCTGCGGCCCACGCCTGTCGTCGCAGCGACGGCACTCCTACCATGGCTCGGTGCCTGCGAGCACCTTGCTAGCGCACCTGCGCTACTAACTCGCCAGCGACCACAGCATCCGCCTCGACCTCACCGACCGCGCTGGCGCCCGCTCGCTCCCGTTTCACCCTCTGACATTCTCGAGACGGCACTGTGTTGGACCTCGCAAGACCTCGATAGCCTTCTCCAAAACCTCTGCTCGCTCAGGCCAGCGTATATCATCGCGGCCATCATATTTCTGCCTCTGGAACAGTTGTGCCACCAGCACGTTGTGCCTAGGAAAGCGAACGAACTGTCTCGTCATCCTCGGTTCCCAGACATTGCATTGCGTCTTGCCATGCAGTGGCAAGTCCCTCCGTCTCGCCGTCCTCCGAGCACACCGGCATCCCGAACACAGCAGCAAGTCCTTCCCGTTTCGTTCACGCCGTCGAGATTCGCATGCAGTACATTCTGGTTCAAGAATATGGGACACACTTGGACATGATACTTTGCCTCCGCTCGGGAGAATCTCAGCGAGGAACCGAATGAATCCTCAGTGAGGCTATTGTGTAATAGTCTTGGTGTTCACTCTCCGTCTCGCAGGGTCAATATGAACACCCAAAGCCATGAAAGGCGTAGGCTGATGCTTCTATGCCGAGCATCAGGTCAACTGCCGTGTAAAGAGCTTACGGCTCAGGCTAAACGCGACTATGCCTGTAACATATTGGCTTGCTGCGGACTTCCCTTTTCGTTCATTAGCCAGGTTCTCGCAAGGAATGCTTTATCAAATTCCCCCGCCAAAGGACCCTGGACCGGTTCCTATGAATAGTATTAGCGCTGGGTGACGCAAAACAGCATCCGATTTGACATTCATTGAGCTTGCGCTAACCGATGCTGCACAGTGATATGTCCCCATCGGCTTGCCTAAGAACCATATATGTTGATGATACGAGGCTGTCTGCGATACACGACAGCCAACGAAACTGGGAGCTTCGGTGCGGCCCGCGGCCCGTCGCAGCCTAGTGGACTGCGGAGATAGATCTGCAGCCGAGGAGTCCATGTTCTCTTTGCATAGGTAGTAAACGCTTCACTTTTTTTCAAGCAGGAGAACGAGAAAATGTCTGGGGTTCACGCATATGGATCCTGCAACTACAGCGGACTATCAAACCTGCGATTGGGAGCTAAGTCCAGATGTTGGGCGAACTGGAGCGCGGGTGCGTGGCAGCGTCTTAAAGGTCTACTGCCAGCCTGGGGTTTGGGGAAGGCGGCCAAGCGGATGCCGCTCGTGAGTGAGGGCGGATGCGGCTCTATCGGGGCGTAAGTGATAGTCGCGCGTGATACCCCGGTTGCTCGGGCTTATGCAGGTTGTTGGCGCTTCCAACCATTTAAATGGTTCTCGGTAGACGGGCTAATGCAGAGATCCCACAGGAAACATGCATCGATTTCCGCAGCCTTGCTCAGGCTGCAGCGTATCTACCAACCAAATGGGGACCGCGGAAGCTCAATTCTGCCCGTGAGAATCGTCTTGTAGAATATTTCTTCGACGCGACGTCTAGTTCGCGACCATGAAATTCAGGACTGCGGTTGTTCTATTTCCAAATATTTTCTTCCTGGGTGCATGATGTAGTCCAGCTACAACGGGGGTGTTTATTTACAGTTTGTCAAAGACCAGTACGTTGACTTGCTGTATTTTTGGCTCTCAGAATGAGCTACAGATCTTGGTTTCCTTTTCACGGCCTTGCAGATGACGGCGGTATCTGGCAGTGTCTCATTCGTCCGCCATGATCGTCCCCCGACCTTCCATGCTTAATTGCCGAAGCTCATCGCGTACACCCTACTGACATACCTCAAGCTATAACTACGGAAATACGTTTGTACCCCCATCCTTGTATTGTATGTGGAATTTCCAAATACCCTCCAGAATCTGCTTTCCCACGTCCATCGCATTGGGAACTCATCCCCCTGTTCCAGCAACGCCCTCGTAGGCAGAATCCGGACATTCGACCCAAGCCGCTCTCGAGGAGCTGCACAGCAGTAGAGTTTATGCTCATTTGCTGAATGATTGTCTGCGCAGCTGCCACAACAGGCAGGACTATCGTCACCCCACACAATACTACCTCGAAGGGATAAAATTTGGAAGGGGTAAGCACCTTTTCTTGGTGTACACCTTGCAAATGTTCCCGGAAACTTTTGCCATGTTTTTTCCTACTTGGTGAGACTCTTAGCTAAAAATGGATCACAGTTGTGGTTGTTCTCGCCGTTCTCATGCAGTTGAAACATGCTAATTGTCAGTGGAAGGCACCACATTCGTTTCAATACCTCATTCCAACCACAATCACCAAAACTGTTAATACCCACCAAATCGTCTTCACAGCTTTTCCCTCCCTCTCCACACCCACTCGAGATATCCAAATCACATTTCGCTCTCCTGAACTTCCTCTAGATATCCCTCTCTACGAATGTCTGAGTCGGTCAGTGCCCACCCCACGGTGGGCACCGAAGCAGACCAAGACGAAGACGCAATACAAACTCAGCCTGAATACACGACATTTGCTTCAGCACGCCAGCTTCCGGACATATGCCATGATGACTTAGAGGCTATTTCTCGATGGAGGAGACGAGAAAAACGTTGGCGCCGCTTTCGTGGCTTTGGGTGGGTCCTGTCCCTTTTCACCTTGGGACATAGCTTGAGACGTTATGATCGCAAATTACGTTCACGTCGCCGTAGTGAGGTATACATTGCCTAATTCTCGAGTTTGCAAACCCTTCACTATGCTGATTTGAACGCAGTTAGTACCCGAAGAATGCAGACGGCTCATTCAATTTGTCAAGGGGACCAACGAAGATCTATCAAAACCTGTGGTAGTACTGTTCGATTCGGGATCGCCCGATGAGGATTTGATTACGCTTGAAGTACTCCTTCGAGAAGATCTTGGCCCCGGAAACCTCTATCCTGAGAACCAGAGGCGTCGATTGAGAACCATGAACAATTACGACATGTTGATAATCGGCGATTACGAAGCGCAATGGCTTGGCTGTGATGGCTTCCGTTCTGATCAAGAGCTGTACTTTGCACCCATCCGCTATCGCTGTAGATTCCTAATTGTCGACATACTGCGCGACGGCTCGACGGGGGAAGAGGATGCAAACTCTCATTCGGAACTCGAACTACCCTTTGAGGTCCTCATCAGTCAGAGAACAAAGCGAGATCTCCGTCTGACGCACAAGTTTCCACATGGGCGGTTTCCACTGGGCTTGCGAACAAAACAGCCTCAAGCGGATGCAGGTGAGGGATCATCCACACTCTTCCGGTTGGCACACATTAATTTCATCCAAATCAGACAAGGCTGCTTTTGAAGCTCAGCGAGCAGAAATGGAAAGACAACAAGAACTACAAAGACAGCGAGAGCTCCAAAGACAAATGAAGGCCGAGGAAGAGGCTGCTAAGCAGCGCCTCTCCAAGTCTTCGGGAGCTGCCTAAACCATACCCCTCCTTAGTAAGCGATTTCTGAGCGTGAGGCTACGTCGTCTCAGCCTGACAAATTAGAAGCAAATCCCAGAGGCGGTCAAAGTCTGCTCTTTGGAGATCATAGCTGGATTCTGCTTGTGGGGTTTCCCAGTGATCCGCAATGACCTTGATCCTTCAGACTGCTTCAGGGTGGTCCAACTCCATCATCACGGTGCAAATGAAACACTGTCAGGCTATCTTTTCATATCCGGGCTTTGAAGGAGCAGCCAAGATCAGAATGGATTCTTGGCTTTTTCTTATTACGCTATGATTCATAAAAGAGGTGTCGAGTTATTTCGTTACACCACTTCATTTCCATCTTTTTCAGGTCTGCTACGCTGTCCACAGCCCGGTGCTGTGTTCATTATTTATTTTAGTTACCAGAACAGTCCACCCGGCGGCCTCACAGTCAAGATCTCAGACAACATGTTATTGGAAAAGCAAACACTCTTTAAACCTTGGATCGGTTTCTTCTGATGCAACCAAATAGCATATCTCCTATTTGTGTCTTCGCACTTTGGACTTTTTCTTAATGTTTTGGGTCTATGTTTCATTTGAACATCTCCTGTGCTCGTTTCTTGAGGGAGGAAAAGCATGATTTCTTTGGCGTGTAGTTTCCATTCTCCTACAGGGCTAGATCTCATTATCATCATGCTTCTCGAAGAACGCCCAAACGAAAGAGATGATTAACTTGCTGCTATTGTCCTATGTCGCCACATCCGCTGTTTCTACTCATGTGTTACCGCATTGACAGTCGCTGGCTCCAACTTGCACGAAAACAACCTGGACGGCAGAAATCGCTGCAGAGACAGCAAATACATCTGTCCTCTTGGCAGTGGTAAAGGCCGTGAGACATACGGAGACTATGATGTTGAAGATTGCGATAATGCCGAATCGAATGTCAACGCTCTCTACGCGATGAAGGACGAGGATTGAAGCGACAGGTAACAGAGATGCCAGAACACTTGTCGTAATCTGGGTTAAGCGCAGTAACACCCCGTCTTCGTACGCTACCAGACCATGTGATGATGAAGGTTTGCGGAATTTGTGAAAGCCGAACTGAAAATACTTCGTCATTGCTCGCTCCGTAACCCACTTGGAAAAAATATCCTCATTGTGACGAGAAACTGGCGCAACCAAATCATGGGCAAAGGCGTCCGGCGTCTGTATAGAACCCCATACGTTCGCGTCGGCTCCGTTGAGAGCAAGAGGGCCCATATCTCTGGATGCGAGAAATAGTTGGAGGTGATTGAGGTCGTAATGGCTCGGAGAGGGCAGGGCGGCGACTTTTGAGTGTTGGAGCAAAGCGTCATCTACTGCTCATCAGTATGAACACCGAGGTCTATGTCAAAAGGCTCCTTACTGTATTCTTTGAGCTTTACTCGCATACTCTGGATGAGTTTCCACTGGTCACTGCCACCGTCATGCTCTGAATCTTTCAGCCAGAACCAGTTCCGTGCAAACAGCGTCCGTTGCTCATCCCCACACGTTGCATCTGCGAGCTGTGCGGCTTTCAGTTTATTCTCAATATCGATCAGCTCAGCCTGCATGAGCAAGAGGTTCTGCGCATTCATCGCACCGAAGCGGCGAAAAAGAGCTGTCTCAGGCATGACACCCATTCGCTCTCCAAGGCTTGGATAGCCGGTCGGTATATCATTCGCAGTCATTATGATTGGGTTAGGCGCTGATATTTGGCTCGGCAAGCTTGTGTTGTGTAACGGGAGAGCTGGAGGCTGTTGTCCGCTCATTTTGATTTCGAGGTTTCCGTTTCGTCTTTCTCATTCACACCGCAGGGAGAAATGAAGTCAGTTCGATTTGAATTCGAATTGACTGAAATCAAGCACGCTTCCATCTGGGCCGGGCTGAAATAATATGACCGTTGAGGCTATGTCTTCTAAGTAGCCTTCTACAACGTTGACCGGGCGCAAGGCATTCTCGTTTTGGAGCCTGTCCGCCTTCTGCCTGCTTGCCTTCTGACGCCTTGAGTTCTTTCACTGGTATCTTCTGTAACTCTCAGAAAGAAGGGTGAAGTGTTGACTCTGAGTTTCGCTGCGCATATGGGTATACTTTTTCCACTCTTCTTTCTTCCAAGGATACAGGCGGGAATGATTGTGGAGTGGGAGATGGACCTACCAGAGCGGATCCCGTTTCCGACCATGACCGTCCGCGTACAATCGCAGCAGCCATAAGCGCTACCGCATGCGCAAGACAATTGGGCGCACTGCGGCCTGATGAGAACAGGGCACTGGGCCAGACCCAGTTGTGAAGCTCGGATGCCGAGGGAGAAACGCTCCTTAGCAGCTGCAACGCTGCCTGAATTGCCGAGGATAGCGTGATTGGTGAGCTGCATCCTGCATGTTTGGGAGACAGAAAGCTGGTTGACAACGCGACGAGGCTGAGGAGGTCGGGCTGTAAGCGACATTGGTTGCCGGGGGGCTGTTCCTTCATGCGTTCCACCCACATGGACCCCACAGATGCTGGTCGAGACCGAGAAAAAGGAGGGTGGTTGACGGCTGTGAGGCGGCGACTGTGAGGCGGATTCTCTTACCATTGACGCAAACCTATGCAGGGATCCTCACGAGAGGAAATATGCTTCAGCTTAAAGGACCCCTCGCTGAGATACGTCAGAAAAGTATTAATGCGCTTGCCCGAGATTTGCTTCATGAGTTCCAAGATCAGCAGGCAAGACACTTACGCTATTTTTGGGTTGTAGACGAGGCTGAAGCAAGATGAGGTTGTTGAGATATACGTATGCTGAAGTAGACCTCGCTGATGATCTACAGCATACGTTCCACAACGAATAACACACCCAAAGTGCCATCAGAGTCATCGCATCCTAGTCTCATGGGAACCTGAAAGGTCTGGATCCCCGAGCTGCATGGTTTCCCAACTCAACCCCGCAATACAAAGTACCGATCATCCTCGACTACTTCCAGCCACAAGTTCCTAGATTTCGCATAAGACGATACGAGTTCTGAACAGATAAGCTATAGTCAAGATGGTCCATGCACACTATTTGCGGGTGCCACAGCAGGGTGCATACCTTACGAAGGGTGTGCTGAGCCCAAAGCGCATACATCCGACAGTCATGGGCCATTCTGGTTTGTTGGAACAACCTTCCATCATGATATTAGGTGACTGCAGTGATGCAGTCTTCCAATGCAGCTGGTGAGCGTTTTGCAGAAGGAGAATGATGAATGTTGAGGCATCATCACGGACTCACATCTGAGATTGAAGAGACCAGGAGCAATGGGTTATAAGCTCCATCGAAGATATTTTGGAGCTCTATATTGGACTTTCCCTAGGAGCCGTCGCTGTTGCCCTTAGCATTGTGCTTTCAACCACTCTCCTGGGATGCAGGTGCCCAACCGCTGGTCTGCATTGCAGCGGTACCCGACTGGCCGAAGATGACCTCATTGGATCGCGCCACACGAAGCGAACCTGGGTTTGGCGCCTGTCAAGCTTGCGCGTAGTAGCAGTTGCGGGTCAATTCTTGAAGCCCGACATTACTGTCGCACTGCAAACCCAATATCCGCAATTGGCTCTGCACATGTGGTGTTTTCACGAGGTGCAGTCCCCTATCGTGACCAGATCTTGCCGTCTCGCAGCCCTTGCTTCGGGTGTCGATCAGCCCTTCAGTCATTCAATACACCTGCGCTATGCAGACATTCTCAATCATCTTGGGTTTGGATTTGGGTATACCTGCTTTCGTGCGGCATGCGGAGCCTGAGCCTGGTGAAAATATTGGGAGGTGACGTCCAGACGTTTGAGGCCCGACACGTCTGCCCAACCATCCAATCCAGGCTCTGAAGGTCTTAAGATGGCTATTTCTTGCACTCTATGTCCATAAGAGAGCTCCGAATGAAGATTCAAGCATAACCACATGTTATCAGGCCAGCGTCATCTTCACTCAAGCAAGAGAAGGATCAAAGATCTAAACTGTTCGGTATATCGAAAACATCCCCTTGGCTATTGTAGTCAGGTGAAATCTAAGTCTGATGCTATATCCTCTATAGTAAGCTCCCAGTTGGCAGCTTCTTGAATCGTTGAACATGTGCTTCGGAAGGAAGTCTCATGAATCCGGGAATGGCTCAAAGGTTTTTCATCCTGCTTCACCCGTCTGTTCACTCCATTGATAATATTCCATGAGCTCAAGATTATGGCCTCCAAAATATAGTTGGAATTGAAATTGCTCTGACATTTGTTTCATGCCCAGAGTTCATCCAACCAAGGGCATATTGCCAACATCGCCGTATACGTCCACAAGCAATCCGGCACCAAGATCCAGAAGCTTGCCCAGATGTGGTACCCTGGCGGCAACAACGAAGACACCAACGTCGTATCTCCTAAGTTCATCGAGGAGATTCTTGACCTGGAAATCCAGCCCGCCGAGGATTGCACCACACTGGAAATCTACGGAAACACTCTGGAGTTCCAAGGATACGTCGATCTAGAATGGTCCGTGTACAAGCGGACCAAGAAAAGGAGGAGCCAGGCTACATACACAACGCGTTTCAAGGTTACCACACTATATGATCCGCCCTTTGAGATCCTGGTGGGACGCCGTGTCGCGCTCGAGTGCGGCTTAGTGCGCCGATGAGCTGGGAGATTTCATTTGCCGATTGGTATGCGCACAGAAGAAGGAACACATGTGGTTTCAGTGCTTGTCGTGGCATATATGTCCCGGTTTTGAGATGTGAGGATAAGGACAAGTCCGGAGAGTAAGACTGAGCAATGGAAGATGCGTTCTTCAACATGTTTGAGCGTACGTAAAGCAGAGCCTGGATCTTTCCATCTTGAACCCGGCTCGTTGAACGATTTCGGCATTAGTTGCAACCCATCCCGAAAATAGATAATGGCAGATTAGAATAATCAATTTTGTAAGGAACCGTTGGATCTCTACTGAAGGTTCTGGAGTATGCTCGTTCTCACTGCGTCCCAGCAATGTTTCTTTCATAGCTTGAAGGACTCTTGTGAAAAGACCGCAGGTGACGCGTTCAACTGTAACTACATTAGCAAGCCTCCCATGTGAACATGTTTCCATGAAACGACTTAAAGAAGATTCCTGGGACAGTTACGGATGCAACGGTACAGTCAAGCAAAAACGCTTTTGCGGATCCTCTCCATGATCTTACCGATGGTGCCAGTATCCTCGATGCGCACTCGGAGTCTCAAAGCTCCGCGATCGAACGGCACTTAATCCCTGTCCTTATGTATTTCTTTTTGTATCAGGTTCCAAGCATTTGGAGCAGTCATCTCCGCTTTAAAATAAGCCCCACAGCCTCATGGCGCCTATTCTGTTTCCCGACGTACTTTCATATGGGTGGGCTGACACAATCGCGGACTTGAGAGGTTTGACGACCGATACTTTAGGCCTGAATATTTCTAATTCATCTTGAACCATCGTCCCTCGCCCGTGAAGGTGAACAATCCCGGAAGCTTTAGAAGAAGCCCATGGAAGATCTCGATGTTGCTGACAGTGCCATGCCTTGCTTTTTCGCCCCCCTCCCCCCTAAATCCATCGAAGCACATCGCTTTCGCCCAGTTTCATAAGCCTTCCTTCACCTATCCGCCTCACTGATTGTGCAAACCGCATTCAACTGCTGAAGCTCTCCCAATGATCATGTCGAAGGAGACAGCGTCGCTTGATGGAACCATGAAGCGGGTCCGGAATACTCTGCGGGAACCATCCATGCTCCAGCTGATGTCGATATAGCCCTGCACTTCAACCGCTTGACCATGAAACTGCAACAAGCCTGGTCCCCATGGCTGGAACGCCAGTCCGAACACTTCGTTGAGCAGTTTAGGAGAGATGAGGTTCGTTTCAGTGTCGGTATCAACAAGGAGGATGGCTGATTTCGTAATTGGATGGCCTGTGGATGAATGAAGATGAACATCCACAGGAACACCATTCTCCGATTGCGACTGTCTCTAAAATATTTTCAAAATGTTAGCTTCTTAGCATGACCCTTTCTATTAGAGCTGAAAAGCCTCTGGGGCAGAAGACGATCCTGGTCTTGGTTTTGCGGCCCGGAGAGATTGACGACGCACCTTTGACGTGCACCAAAAAGACTGAAAGCCAAACATCTTTGATAGTTGAACCAGTATAATTGAGATATCTGGGATGAATATTGAGCACGGGTACGTGGTGAGCATGTCAAGTTTCTCTGCTCACGAGAAGAACAACTCATATTTATATGTCTCCATTCGTGCTGTTCGGACCACCCAAAACAATAGAGCATACAGATGGCGTAGCAGACCCGAAAAAGAAAGAATGCATTCCGAGTTTGCCCTTCTTGGCAATGATTTGAGGTTGATTCGAGCACGTTCAGCTTCCAGTCTAAATTAAGAAACAATTCGTCATATAAGGATGAGATGTACATCATAGATGTACCGCTCGGTCATATTGACTCGCTAAAGTGCTGTGCGTAATCCTAGACAGATGGGCCGAACGCGAAGAGTGTCTCATTTTTTTTTTTGCGCCTCCTTCGGAACTTGTTGCGCCGCCAACGCCATAGCTGAGTCGGAATGCACGCGTTAAGCAGATTGGCAAAGTAACAACGCTGTATTCTCATTCAAAAAAAATCCATTTGCTTCAAAAGGAGATCGGTCCGACACTTGATGTCGATGTGGAACTAGCCCCGACCACCAGGTGTCTCAGTCTTCCTCCTATCAAGCGCATCAACGAAAACTTAGCTCTCAGCTGGATGACTTGAATGGTTGAGTGGCTCAGAACAGATCAAATTGACTATTACCATAAACAAATTCAGTCTCTTGTCCCATTTCCTCGCTATTGCCATGTGACAAAAATGAGCAATGCTTCAAAAAGCCTTACTTTATTTCGGTCGGTGCACACTCTGATCAGGACAGTAAGAAGGACAGAAAGACCTCGCGGACTGGCTCTGATAACCTGATCATAGCAAGATTCCAAAGTTCTCTGTCGGCAATTTCCTACAAATGATACGGGAAGCTATCCTGTGTTCGTAGCCAAGTGATCTCCTTGGCGACGAGCAAAGAAAGTGAAAGAAAATTCAATCCACGCAGAACATGTGTTCTCGGTAAATGCTGTTGGTTTTCCAATCGGGTCCTTAGCAATTATGCTCCCGAACCGTTGTCGCCTGTTGGGTGGACCTGTTCGCCTCGCAAAGAAGGCTGGATTGAGCTGGCAGGATCTTACTGGACAGTGCGGTGTCTTCTGTGATTAACAGATCAACGAATCCGTTATAATGCAGAATATTCGCCATGGGAACATGAAGATAACTGGTCCAAATGCAGTAGATGCCCAAAATACAGCCCTAAACGTGAGGCTTCCGAGAGCCTCAAACTTCGCAGCTGACTGCTCATTTCCACGCAGCTCCAAGTATATGTAGTGCATCAATCCAGGCTTCTGCCATTTCTCTGCCTATCTTCAAATCAGCTTTGTTTATAAGCCATACTTTGAGATTTCGCATTCGATAATCGCGAGATTTGAGTCATCAGCGATATGGATACCCACGAATTACCAATACTTCCAGTGCACAGCCCCAGAGAAGCTCGAGCGTCCACACCCTCTCCGGAAGATTTTGAGAGTCCGGGGCCACCAACAGAAACTGCTAGAACCCTACCCTCCGGATACGCGAAGCTTGCGGAGCGGATGGGAGACATGCCTGAAGAGGCTATGTTCCGACGTTTTGGAACTTTGAGCGCACAGAACCTCCTCTACTTACAAGCGGAATTGATAGAACTGGAAGAAGAGCTTCAGAAGTGTCAAATCGCCGATAGTTTGAATCCTCAAGGAAACAAGCACATGTACGCTACAAGCTGGCTGTTTCTCAGGGAGTCCCGGAGAGACGGAGACGACAAGCAATTGAAGCTGGTTCAGAGAGTTCGAGAAAAACTCAAAGAATACAGTGGGTTCTTCACTGAGTCGTGGCAATTCGTTTGTTAACTGATCATACAGATGAAGCCATCATTCAGCAGGCGAAAATACTCCGTATGGGCGCGCCAAGTGCCTATGACTTGGAGCATATTCAGAAGTACCTCGATTCATCCGCCATGTGCCCTTCGACTCTTTGTGGACCAGATTCGAAAACATGGGGATCAGTTGATGACCCTGGGAGTCATGCGGAAGACCTGATCTCCCTTCTCGCGCGTCATGACGAGGATTCGTTTTCTGAAATGGTCACCGAAAAGGTCACGAAGATGTTCTTTCGGCTTGGTTGGACACATGCTGCAAATTTGCGAAAAGCGCGTCGTCTCTACGCCCTTGAAGACAAGTATCTGCTCCGGTGGACCTACGGAATGACGAGCGTATTGGCATCTGCTCTCCCAATCGCTTCGATCCTACTGCTATATCACGTACATTCCATGGAAGCTCGACTTGGCATCATGGTCTCATTCAATCTTTTGTTGTCTCTTTGTCTTGCCTTCTTCACTACTGCTCGGTCATACGATATATTTGCGGTCGCCGCTGCGTTCTCCGCGGTACAGGTCGTCTTTATCCAAGCCGGCGTAGCCAGTGGGGAGCATTGAAAATAATGATCATCTTGAAATATGTCGTTAGGAATCTGGGTTGTCTACATTCTGGAAGTTGTCCATGTGCCCCATCACAGGGGATTTCAAATCCAACTCTGGCTGTTTGCTCCAAGTTCATCCAACACTCGTTGTTTGTAATGTGATTGGAAAACACCGAAGAGTTACACAGACACCTGGATACACAGACCCATGTCTCCCAAAGGCACCGGGCTTCGTCAACTCCCAGAGCTCGTCTGCTCCCTGCTTGCTTCTTCCTGGATCTGCTTTCGGAGAGCAGCCTCTTTCAGTTTACTCTCCTGCTTTTTGGCTTCTCGCACGCGCTTTTCATTTTCTGTACCCGGAAGAAGAATTAGCAAGGGGAATGGTTGAGATGATCAGTAATCTTCTACCTGTCGCGGGAGGGGGAGACTTGGGTCGAAGCCCGCCGGTGCTATTTGCACAGATGAGAGGCATCCGTCGATCAAGTTTTTCCTTCCGCATTGTGTCCATCCCGATGATGACATCGATTGAAGAATCTTCCGGGATGACGTAGAACGTGCTTTCGATGAACTTCCGAGGGAGAAAGATTTTCTGGTACTGAAATTTTTCATTTTTTCCCGACCAACGGCAAGTAATCTCGCCCTTGACTTCAAGTAGCTTTCCATCTGCAGATTGAATGGTTTCAACGGTCGTATGATCGAAAGAGGGATTCGGCCCCATGGCGCGCTTCAAGACTCTGAGACTGATAAGGTCTACATCGCTACCAGTGTCAAATTTGACCTCGAAATCACCCGGGAGCTCGCCTCCATCTTTGGTTGGAAAACGGAGTTGAATATATCTGACGTAATTGTCGACCTTTTGCAACATTAGTACGGTTTTTTGCCGCCAGAAACACTGGTGAGGAGGTAGCGACTACTTGCCTCTTGAGCGCCGCTCCTGGCTAATCTTTTTGCATGCCTCCATTCCAGTAAAGCCATCCGAGCTTCCTCTATCCTGAGAATGAACTTAATCAAAGAGCTTTTCCGGTATTGACTTGGGGTTTGCCCATCTGGGTATGTCGAAGGTGGATCCCCGGGGCCCTTGTTCTCACGCACACCACCGTCCATAATTGCGAGCCAATGATCGTCGAAGGGCCAGTTTTGGAGGACTATCGCAATGGATAAATCTGATATGTAGTTCAGAGAGAGGGGAAGTAGGGGCCCTGGACTTGTATGTATTCTTTGCCGTGAATAGAATTGGAAGCGCGGCGTTGCGAGTGGATGGCCAATGATCTGGGGCCGGCTCGCGTGCGAGTAATAGTCTGTGTTTCATGGGAATCTAATCAGACTTGAGAAAAAAGGACGGGTAATATCCTATTCTGTGGCACATACCTACGCGAGATGATTCGTGCTACAGAAAAGCGAAATAGTCGGGAGAGAACACGTGGGCGTGCCCTTTTGGAAAGCAGATACTGAAATCTTCCGCGGAATACAAAAGAAAGGGTAAGCTGCACTCGTCGCAAGCGTATCAAACTCGGATCCACAAAGATGGAGGACTACAATAGCCTGGGCGGACAATTTTTTCTTTTTCAAAGGTCATCGGAGCAAGCGTGAGCACGAGCGAGTGGTGGAGAGAGAAAGCTGAGCGGGTTCCGTTCTATTTGTAATGAGAAGCCTTGTACTCTACGGCAGAGGGGACGGTGCCGGGCCGCGCTGTTGCATGTCTGTAGCACGAGATTCATGTCGAAATGTCCCCGGCCGTGCGTTGGAGAAGTACGGACCACTGGGAAGGTCTCAACGGTGACACGGAAACAAGAATGCATGCTGCGTAAAATGAGGTGAGTTATATCTCGAAAAAGCACCAGTAGCCAAAAGCCATACGGACCAGGAGTACTTGTCATTCCTCAATGCAAAGCTTCTCTGTTTGCTTAGTTATTTCGGGTAGCTGCTGACACTCCCACTTGATCCGCTGGAACTTGAGCGGAAGTTTCCAATGTAAGCGTCAGAGATCGAAAAGGCTGAGAGCCGAACCCGAAACTTTGTAATACTTGCCGTGACGCACCATCCGTGCAGGTGGTACAGCTAAAGTTGCCCCGTTTGTTAAGCAGTTTTTTTCCCATCAAGAACTAATTCTCTTGGAACGTAGATAGAGATATGCATATGCCTCTAACTAGATCGTTTTCTAAACAGTGAACGATTCTTTTTGCTGTTCTGGTCCGCTTGAGAAATGAATTGAACGCGGTTGGTTCAGAGCGTCATCGAAAGGTAGTCAGGGTATGCATTCCAACGTAGGCTGGGCGAATGTTGTGCGACTTGCCACGTAGATGTCCACAAGAAATTCATTGGATAAGATTACAAAGAAAAAAGTAAGGCGACCATTGAGATGTGATCGTGCCGGGAAAAGCTGCAGCGCAGGTAAAAGCAAGCTGCGCGCCCGGCCGGTGTCTTGGATTCTCAGTGATTTGAACCATGGATTGAGGCTCTGCGTTTTGAAGATTGTACCTGGGAAAGGGCTAAGATATAAGGTTTTGCTTCATGCAGGTCCAAGTTTTTCTGCCACGAGGGCCATGCACACGAGCATTGTTGGCATTGGGGCAGTGTAGCTCCGTTGCAGGAACAGAATGTTGAACTATGGAAAACTTGTTCTCTGATACTCCAAAGACCCAACCCACCGGCAGACCAATACTCACTAGTATTGACTTTGAACTTTGTCTTGAAGCTGCATCTCTAATGCCCCAGAGAGGCTTCCCGATGATGTCTTTCCCCTCAGGATCCCCAAGCAGTGCACTCGTAACACCAGCAAAAGAGACTATATCTCGAATCCCTTTTCAATTGAGAGGCGCGGATTTCTAGGTCCAAGAAGAACAACAAGATCAACATTCTCCTCTCCCAAAAAGTCCGCCCCAGACCTTCCAACCAAAACACCTCTCTCCAAACCATAAGACGCCCATTATCCACCCGTGCTCCTCATCTGCCTACGCTACCGGCCTGGTCTCCATCCAATAAGCGGATTGGAAGCATACGCGAGCAAGTCTGTTACGGAGCAGGGTAGGGCTATCCCGATGGGAAGCAAAGGATTAAGCAAACACCTCAAAACGCCCGTGAAAGCCTCGCCTTACTCAAAGCCACCGGGTAGGAAAAAGGTGGCAAGGGGCAGATGTACGCGGCGGGCAGTAGCTGTGATATAGAACAAGAAACAACAACAGAAACAAAAAACCCTCCATGCTGCTTTGGTGGCCTCTTTTCACTGTACATGCACCTGACGCTCGGTTTCATCACAAGCACCAGGCGCAAACGTCGTTTGTCAAACGAAAAAGGAACCAACGTGAAGGTAGAGATGGGCTCAGTCCTTCACCTTTGCCTGTCTCTTCGCGGTGCCGATATGGGTGTTGTGCACCTGTGATGCCTTGTTAGCATCTGGCTTGCGGTATGATCGGAGAAAGGGCTTAGTGAAGATAATATACACACCTTTGTGGCAAACTTCAAGCTCGTCAACGTCTCGTGCAGGTGCGCCTGCAGTGGGCTGATCATGACGAACATGAGCGTCTTGGAGTTACCGCCAAGAGAGTATTGCAGCAGGTAGGTCAACTGTAATCCCAGCGTCAGTTATATGCAACCTTAGTGTCCCTAAGCTGCTCAGACTTACCTTGCTGTTTCTGTACGGCACGTGTGCACCCTCCTTGCCGGAGCCCAGCGCACCGATGACATCGCCGAGACAGCTCAAGCTGCGGTTGATGTTCTGCGTCTCCTTGAGACGGTCTCCCGTGGCGCCCGAGTGGCTCAGACGTTCGCTACCAGCCAGATCGACAAGATTGAGCGTGCCTTCGCTGCGCTCGCCAGTCATGGAGTTCTCCCCCTTGAGCTTGAGAATGAAGACGGAGTGCGAGCGAGACGAGCGGCTGTTCGCCATGGTTGCCGCAACGCTGCGGTTGCGGGATGCGCTGGAAAGCATCTCCTGCACCCTCTCTGGGCTGTCAAGAGCAACGGTCGTAACGTCCGTGATGGTAGTTGTCTTCTTGACCGGGTCATGCCTGATCTCAACCTTCTTCTTGTCGAGTTCCTCGGCCTTGCCGAGCAAGTCGTTCAGGTTCTCGTTGTACACCTCAACGAATTGACCCTCCATCTTGTACGTCCAGCCCTTCTCCTCCAGCTCCTGTGCAGAGGTGTAAATCTGCTGCACGGCACGGGGGATCATACCGTCCATGGAAGACATGGTGAACGTCTTGCCAGAGCCAGTCTGTCCGTAACAGAAGATGCAGACGTTGTAACCGTCAAGGGCCGACTGCACAAGTTGGGAAATCTCTTCAAAGACTTCAGCGTTCTGAGAGCCAGGCCCAAAGACGCGGTCAAAGGCGAAAGGATTTGTCGAGCGCGAGACGGTGCCCATCGCACTCTTCTGCTCCGGACCTTGAATGAGCACCTCCTTGTTATCCTTACCGGCATCAGGATACGCAATTTCCGCAGCCTGCGGAATTTCCGAGTCCGAGGGCGGCCGCACACGACAGAACACGCGGATGTTGCCCTTCAGTTCCTGGACTTGGTTGTGCAGCTTTCTTCGCAGAGTCTCCTCGGCACGCAGTTTGGCCTTCGCTTCCTCCGCCGCGTCAATAGCCTCCTGCATGCGCTTCTGCAGTTCCCCAAAGGCCGAAGATTGGGCCTGGCTGTCGGATTCGAGGAAGTTGATCTTGGCTTTCATGGCGCTGTTAGCACTTTCGAGGGTCATGATGTTGGCAGAGGCTTCGGAGAGCTTGTCGCGAAGGTTCTTCTCCAGCGCAGTCTTCCTGTCGACGTCGGCCTTCAGTTGTTCATTGTCGTTCTTGAGATCCCTCATCTCGCGTTCCTTCTTCTCCAGGTCGACGTCCGCGTTCTGAAGGTGCAGCTCCGTCTTCGTCTTCAACTCAGAGACCTCCTGAATGCGCAGCTGCCGCTCCTTCTCAAGCTCCGTCTCCAACTCCTTCTTCAAATCGGCGTATTTTTGTTCGTACTCCCTCTTCAAATCGCTGGCTTGCTCTGCCAGTCTTCTTTGCAGCTCCTCCGACTTCCGGTCCGCATCTTGCTTGAGTCTAGTGATTTCTCGCTCATGTTGGAATTGTAAGTCTTTCATGTCATGCTCACGCTGTCTTTGCGAGTCCTTCAGCTCGAAAGCGTGCGTGTTCCTTGCGGTCTCCAGGGCCAGTTCGGATTGGGAAAGTTTCAGCCTTGTATCCTCCAGTTCAGAGCGGGACGAATCGACCTTTGCCGAGAGTTGGACGCGTATCGCTTCGAGTTCGTTGACTGCAGTGGCAAGGCCGATCGTTAACTTGAGGCTCTTTGCAGTCGACATATACCGGGTGGCGACGAGTTCATGTAGGCAGCTGCGGATAGAAGAAAGAGATTCTGACATACTCTTAGTCTTGTAAATATCCAAGTTTTCCTTCATATTCTGCCGTTCGTCCGTGGTGCTCTGCATCTGGTGCTTGAGCTCGCCGTACAGGGCCTCCATGTCCTCAAGACGACCCTTCGTGTCCCATGCTGGAAGATGTGCACGCACGTTAGAATCTTTACTCAAAAAAGGCGTAAGAGTTTCTTTGGAAGGGGATTTGGCACGATAGAGAGATTTTGTTGGGGTTGCTGGGGGAGGAAATTGCGGCTGCGGCTGCATTTGTGACAGCTTTGGTCGGGGTATCAGAGATGGTGTAGGCGGCGGCTCTTCTTCTTCCGGAATGCAGTCCTTCGTCCGCTCTTCAAGAGACAAGGACTGGAACTGGGTCGAGAGAGACACCTCCCGGGAAGACTTGGAGTGCCGAACATGCTGAAAAGGCTGAATATAGTGTTGAGAAGAAGATCTCCCTGCAGATTCTTGTGCGGCCTGAGCAGCACGAGAGCTTTTGCGATACGACTCGTTGTCGAGCTGGCTGCTAGAGCTCCCGCGCAGCGTTCCAGACTGGATTTCCTCTGCTGGGACGAAAGCTGAAATAGAAATGGGAACTGTACCCTTGCGCTTGCCGAGAGATGGCGGATCACTGCCATCGGTGTCCATGGATGTGTGAGGTCGGTTCGAAGGGGTCTGGTGGGACATGCTGCGCGAATGCGACATGGAGGTCTGAGGTCTGGAGGGGGCGCCATGGCTGTAGCTGCTGGCGAAGGAGGTGGGTTTGGCGCGGGTAGAGTTGGCGCGAGTAGGGCGGGTCGAAGCTGCTGAGACGGAAGATGAGTGAGCGCCACTGCGGATACCTGCTGCTGTGGTGGCTTTGACGGCGCCGTTGACGGGCCTGGAGCTGGGCGGCGCGGGGACCTTCGAGCCTTTGGTCTCGCCGGCAAGTTGGGCCAAGGTCTTGCGCTTGGGCGCGGGCTCCGGGACTGTTGGCTCCATCAGCATCCAGCCGGATTGGCATGTGGCGGGGCGTGGCATACGTCCAGCCGACTTGTGCTTGGTGCCGACCAAGCTACCCGGCGGGGGCATTGCGCGGGCATTGTTGTCGGAGGCGGTCATCTCCTGCAAGCTGCGCTGGAGGACGGACGCGGGCGCAGGCAGCTTGCTGGGCGGACGGATGCCGGAGGGTTTCTGGGAGGGCGATGGTCAGCGCCAATTGCTGGTGGGCGCAGCGCAGCGACGACGTACCGAGTTCTCGTGCGAGTCCATGGCGGCGAGGCGGGGATGGCGCAGGGAGGAGACAAGAGCAGCGCGGGCAATCGAGAGCTATAAGCTCCTCATCGCATGCGCCAGAGAGCGAGAAGTAGTAGTAGGCGAGCGCAGCGGGCGTGGGCACAGAGATGCGGGCGGTGTTTAGCGGAGCTGCGTCTTGTATCGTTTGCGGCGCCCAAAACGGAATTCTGTAAATAACGTCACGTGATCTTATCGACCCGCGCGACCGGCGCCCACTCGAAAAGTCGTGCACTACCCAGCGACGCCGCCGTAGCATCGCGCCAACGACGAGCCGGACAAAACCAAGCAAAGCCCTCTGAGGAGCAGCCCAGTCTGTCTGTCCTGCCTCGCTGCGCCAAAGAAACTATCCTCTCCGGCCGCCGGACTACGGGTGCAAAGGAGCGGTCGGCTGGGGCAACGTGTTGCACGAGTGGTTACTAAGCCCTCCATCACATGCAACGAGCGCCACTATCCGCTGCCACGACCTCATTGTTCGCGCTGCCGACGCGGTTCTGCGTGCTTCGGGCGCTGTGCTCGCGACCCGCCTCGCCGCCGAACCGCCCGCCGCTCCTTCTGCCCGCCGCCGCCGCCGCCCGACACCATGGAGAAATACTCGCAGTACCGCGACAGAGGTATGCTGGCCTCAACCTCGCGCTGCTCGCCTTGACCTGACGCCCGCTGCAGGCACCGGAGTCGCCCCCTTCTTTCCCGTCTCGACCGAGTACTCCAAGCTCGTGCTGCCCTTCCATCTGTTCCTCTTCGCCTGTCGCGTGCCGCTCCTGTTCACTGCCGCCGCCGTCTACTTCTTGCTGCTGAGCTGGCTCCCGGTCGGCTCGTTTGTCCGGAAGGCCGCGCTATGGCTGATGCTGGGCATTCCGGGCGTGTGGTGGATAGACCTGCAAATTGACGGCGTCAAGAGAGGGTGCGTACGCCAATCGCTCGTGCCCGCCCGCTGTTAACCGGTGTCGCTGCAGTTCTCTGGCCAAGCATGACAAGAAGCGTCTGCCGCACGAGGGCACCGTCATTGCTTCCTCCTTCACTTCCCCTCTCGACGCCCTCTACCTCGCCGCCATATTCGATCCCATATTCACCATCTCGTGGCCCTCCACGAAACTCGTCCAGCGTGTGACTTGCTTCGGCGCCATCCTCCACGCCCTTCGACCGCCGTCCCTCTCGCCGCCTCCGGATGCCCAGCTCGTTCCGCTCGCAAAGCTCATTGCCCAGAACCCAGACGCCTCGATCGTCGTCTTCCCCGAGTGCACAACCACCAATGGCCGAGGCATCCTGCCGTTCAGCCCCAGCCTGCTGACGGTCCCGGCCAAGACCAAAATCTTCCCCGTCAGTCTGCGCTACACTCCCGCCGACGTAACCTCGCCCGTGCCCAGCACGTATCTGAAATTCCTCTGGAATCTGTGCTCCAAGCCCACCCACTGCATCCGGGTGCGCATTGCAGAGGCTGTCTACAATTCCGTCGGCCACAAGCTCGAAGCGCCCTCTTCTGCGACCGGTCGAGATCCCTCGCCCCAGCCCGGCAGTCGTATCGATTCCAACGCCTTCGAGGGAACACTGCTGGGGGAGGGCATCTCGGAACACAACGGGCTTAGCCCGGACGAGAAGAAGGTGCTCGACCGTGTGGGTGAAGATCTGGCGCGTCTGGGCAGAGTGAAGCGTGTCGGGCTGGGTGTCAAAGAAAAGTCGGACTTCGTCAAGGCCTGGACAAAGAAAAAGAGGTGAATTCAACACTTAAAGCATTTGTTTCCTTCCCTGCTTCGGTAACTTTTAAAGCCCGGTTTTGTGCGCGTGGGTCCATCATTATAGGGCACGATATCAATTTACGACCAGATGATCATTGGGGGTGTTTGTACAACTAAGTCCTCAGAATGGTTAGATGGACGGGGAAATTGTAAACTAAAAAGGACAAGACTGTCAGCGGATTAGACGGAGCCCATCCCTGGAAGACAGTCGCTCGTTACAATTGCATCCTCGAAACGGCTTATTTCAAAGCCAAGGGTTATTCAGCACCCAAAAAAGAAGAAGAATAAATGGACCGCACCGTGACAAGAAGGCAAAAGGATAGGCAAAAAAAGTCTTTCTCAATCTGTTCTCTCCGCTCCCACCAGCAGGCCACCACGCCCAAAAATCACAAGAAATACGACCATCTAACCTCACACCCAAAAACACCCCAAGCCCTCAAACCAACCCCATCTCCCCAAAAACCGCCACCCCAACCACCACCCCAACCACCACCCCCACCAACCCCTTGCCCTCCCCCTTCGCCCTCCCATCCGCCTCAGACGGCAGCCGCGAACTCCACGGCCTCCTCACAGCAGCAGCAGCAGTCCCAGTAGCAGGACCCACAATCAACACCGTCCGCCCCCCCGCCACAAACAAGCCCGTCGTAACGCCAAGGTCTTGAGTTGTTGTTGGTGCGGCGGCGGCAGCGGCGGTGGTCGCCGTGCCAGTGGAGGAGATAGGAGGAGGAGGAGGAGACGGAGAAGGAGGAGGCAGGGAGCCGAGCTCGCTGGCCGGGCCAACGATGTACATGCTCGTGGGCCCGTTGTGGAAGTACAGCACTGTCAGTACGCCGTTTCCGATTCGGGGGTGTGCGGTAGGAGTAGGGGGGTGGTGGTTGTCATGTGGGGAAGAAGCGGAGAGAGGAGGAGGAGGAGGAGGAGGAGGAGGAGGAGTAGGAGGGGAAGGGGGAGGAGGAGTAGGAGAAGCAGAAGCCGCGTCGACCGTCTGCGTCGTGATCCAGAAGATGTCGTCGGGGATCTGGTTGGCGCTCGGATCCTCGCGGTACCTCGACGCGAGCGAGGAGATAGCGGTGACGGCGCCGGTGAGGACCGGGGTGCGGTGATGGTTGTCGGCGGCGGCGGCGGCGGAGAAGGCTCCGGAGTCGGCTTCGAGGGTGAAGTTGAGGAAGGTGTTGAGCCAGACGTAGACGTTGGGGTCCGGGGTCGCGCAGAAGCGGATCAACTCCTGGTTCTCCGTGTCCGCGATGCTGGGATCCATGCCGGCGTTCTTGACGCAGGCGGCGCATGAAGGCCAGGATTGGTCGTCGGTCGTCTTCGAGTCGCCGCAGAAGCATGTTCGGAAGTTTTCGCTGATGGTTTTGTCGTTTGGGTCGAGTGTGCCTGGTACGCCTGTCTCCCAGCAGCGCTGCACGAGCGCGAAGATGTCGGCGCAACCTTGGTTGGTGGTGAGGCAGGTGGAGAATGAAGGTGAGGTGTCTCGACGGTGAAAGTGTGAGTGGGCTACGGGATTGGGCTTCGCGAGCACCGAGAGGGAGAGGAAGATACCAAAAGCCACATTCAGAAACATGGTTTCGGTAGCCTGGGGCGTGAGTAGTGATGCGCCGTGCTTTGTGATCTCGGTAGACGCGCAAAAGGCGAATAAAGAGAGAAGAATCACAGTATGTGAGACGATCGTAGTTGGAAGGAGAGCATTTCAGCAGAGCCTTGAGATGTTTTAGTTTTGACTTGAGTGGTTGATCAAACTTTCTACCAGCAGGTAGGAGTACCTGAAGCAGTCTACAAAGAGTGACCCGTATTGATGTAGTCACAAACTGGAAGTAATCTTATGACTTGTAACATTAGCATGTCATGAGACACGTTATTCCGTGACAAATGCGTGAGTTCTAGGATAATAAAAATTGGTATATTGATGGAAGTGTCGTTCAAAGGCTGTGTCTTCAAGAAATGATAGTATGAGACTGCATTTGCAGCGAAGAAGGCTGTCCACGCTCCTGCCGGAATTGGATAAGATTCGAACCTTTCTTTCGGTAACAAATGACAGACACTGCCATAAGAAACGAGAGCTTCAAAAATTGGTGAGAAAATGCCCTAATAGGGTCGTCATCGCAATATATGTGATAAAAACCAAGGAGCCATCTGCTGCGCAGAGCCCGACTCCTCGTGATAAAAATACATTGAACAAACACCCCGAATGCGACTGCCGGTATTCACCGCAACTATTAAGCTGGTAGATGACCTCAAAATGCTGATCGGGGATTAGGTGCCGATGGAGTACAGCGTCCAACAGCTCAGATAGCGCTGCGCCTCGCAAGAGACACAGTTGAGAAGGGGATGAAGAAGAAAAGTTCAAGTGAATAGAAGAATCAAAGTGCAATCGCAATCTTTATCCAGTATACCCCAAGGATCAAATTTGAAATTTTTTTTTATGAAATCAAGCAAAATGGCGAATCAACTCCTCAGGGATAAAGACCGAGCGCCGTTTGCGCCCTGTCAGGGTGATGCAGTAAATCCCAACTGCAGCACATAGAGGAACAGGGGAATACAACAATCCTTTTAAGAAACCAAGTATAAAGCCAAAATCAAATTAAAACCGAAAGAAATGTTAATCGCTCATTGGGATATCTGCTGATGCAATGGATCAAGGGAAAATATTGGAAGGGGCAGATCGAAAACCCAAGAAGGAAGAAATTAACACGAAAGATTTTGCGGCACTGCCGGTGGTACCAGACCCTTTGTACAGAATAGCCAAGCAGGGCGGGTTAATGTCAGGAATGACCAGAGCCGCGAAGAGAAGCGAAAAGCGTCGTGATAATGATGATGATGGTGGTTGTAGTGGTGGTAGTGGTGGTGGTGGTGGTGGTGACGGCGGTGGTACTGGTAGTAGTGGTAGTATCGGCGATGGTGTCGATGGCGTGGACCCAAGCTCTTAAAAAATCTCCAAGCCCTCAAACTCCACGAGTAGATTCCGCTGCGTCACACGCGGACCGCCGTGCCGGCGTTCGTAATGCGTCGCACCCAGATTGGCGGGCCGGGACGCGTACACGCCCACGCGCACAGCCTTGTCCTCGACGCCCCAGAAGAACCACGTCACTTCCCTCAGTTTCTTCCACCCGCTGACGTCGTCCTCGTACCACACCCATAGCGCGTACCCGATGCGCTCCATCTTGACCCGCAGATCCGACCGGCGGCCGCGGTGCGAGGGCAGAGAGGTGAGGGCCCAGTCGGCGCCGTCGGCGGTGGCGCAGACGGAGGTGGCATGGCACTCGTTGTTGCTGAACTCAAGGCCGACCTTGACCCACTTGGAGGCGGGCGCGGGAGGCGTGTAGGCGGGCGGCGCAGCGTCGCGCTGCGGCTGCGGTTGAGCGGCCGGGGGAGCGGGGGCAGCTGCTGGAGCTGCTGACTGCCGCGAGCCGCCAATTCGCCCCGGCGGCGCGCCGGCGAAGATCACTAAGCCGGCCTGATCCCACTCGAGCTCCCAGTCGGCGGACACGGTGACCTCGGCGGCCACGAAGGGGTTGCGCAGGGCGGTGTAGAGGATGGGGGCGGTCGAGGTGTCGGAGCTGGGGGGCTTGCGCCAGAGGTCGGTGTTGGGCGGCGCGGACAGGGTGAAGGAGCCCATCCATTCCGGCACGGCGGAGCTCGAGACGTTCAGCGCGGTAAACGAGGAGCTGTCGGGAGGCATTGCCTCGAAGTTGGGCCGGGGAGTTCAGAGGGTATACCGCAGATCCTCGCCGGCTCGTCTCGCCGGGCTTCGCGGGTGTTTATTTGCTTCCAGCCCCGCCTTGCCGTTCGCAGAAGCGGCGCTTGGTTATGGGAGCTCGGGGGAGGTGAGATAAGCCCTCATTCGCCGTGGACGGGAGTGGAGAGGGCAGGGTAGCATAAGCTGACGCGCGATTCGCTCCGAGGCGGCGGCAGGAAGGGCGGCGGCGCGCGGGCGTATAGCGTGGCCGTAGGGTGCGGGTCAGATGTGCAATTGGGGTGGATCAGGATCGCAGGAGGGCTATATGAGATGTTTCGTAGGGAATGCCCTGGCAGAACGTGTCAATGCACGCACACCCTTCCCTAGTGCTGACGCGCCCTCGCCGCGCGCGCGCCGGCGGGCTTGGGCAGGGAGAGTTGGTATAAGCTTACCGCGACGGGAGCTGGAGCTGGGCGGACGGGCGTGGGCGCTGGCTGAGACAGGAGCGCGGCAGGGCTGGTGCTGCAAACGATATAAATACTCGGCGTCGCATGCGCCTCAGACGGGACGCTGGCGGAGCTGAGCACTAGCGGCGGCGGCGCTATGGCCGGGCAGCAGCAGCAGCAGCAGCAGCATCGGGACGGCGGCGATCCTGGGCTGGGAGAGCTGGACGCGGCGAGGACGGGCGCGGCTCGAGTCTGACGAGAGGCTGCTGGCGGTGCAGGCACCCGCGGCGCTACGTGGCAGCGGGCGCGACAAACTCGTGGCCAGCGCGAGAGTCGCCGTCTGCAGCGGGCGCCGGATCAGCGCCGTCGTGCTTGTGCGCGGCGCGCGAGGAGTGAAGCTGGGCTGGGGGTGGTGTGCTCGTCGTACCGAGCAGGGGGGCGCCGGGCTCCAATTGCTGGCATCGCAGAAATCTCATCGCGGCCCCTTGCAAGCGCTGCAGAACATCGCAGCGGCCGCGGCCAGGCGCCGCACGTGACGCAGCAGCGCGGGCTCGCCGGCGTGGCACCTCACCTGCCGCCCGCGATGCGGTCATACATCGCCCTCACCGCCGCGCTCGCTTCACGCGCGCCTGCGACCGCGCCGCTCGTGTGCCGCCCGCGCTCACGTGGCCGCCCGGCCGCCAATCGCGCGGCAGTGCGTGCCGTCGCGCTGCCGGAGTCGTCTCCAGCTCCATGCCGCGCGCGCCCCATGATCGCAGCGCTGCCGCCGCTGAGACAGGAATGTGCTCCCGCGCCGCCCGCGCGCGTCGAGCTCGCGCCAGCCCAGCACGAGGAGCCTCCCGGAAGCTGCGCGCGGCGGCCCTGGACTACCCCGCAGCGTGGCCGGGCGATTACGCGGATGTTGACCGGCCGCCATAAATTTAACTTTCATTTGTGATAGCCCACGGGCCGCGCTGCGCGAATGGGCCGATGCCGCATTGACGAGCACGCGGAGCGCGCAGAGGCGGCCGGCGCTGCGCAGGACTGAGAGTCGACATGCTGAGGTGTCGGCGGCGCTAGGCCGCAACAGGCATTTGCAAGAGCCGCGGCCCCGAGCGGCGGCACAGGCCCCAACGCCTTCTGATGCGCGCGCGCAGCGCAGCCTTGAGCCGCATCGCCGCATGCACCTCCCTATTCCCACGTCGCCGCTGACCGGCAGCAGGGCGCCCCGATGCGATGCGCATGCAGCGGCCGGGAGCCGCGCCCGCCACGGCCAGCGCAGCGAATGGCCGGTGCCGCGCGCGCGTGCGCCACAGCACAGCCACCCGCGGCGATCCAAAAATAGCGTGTCCGGCCTCCCAGGCTCCACCTCCACCACCGGCCACCACCACGGGCCCTCCGCTGCGCTGGACTGTACGCGTAACGCAGCCTCGCCACGTGAAGAGGAGCCCCTAGCTGCACCCGCACGTCATCGCCCGCCCCTGGAGCTCTTCCATTCGCCTTCCGCCCGCCTTCCCTGCAGCGCTTGCACGTCGGGCGCGCTGCCGATCCCACAGCCTCAGCGGCGAAGGCGCTCCCAGGCGTCGAACCCTGCATTCGCTGCCCTGCGATTGGCTGCGTACGGCCTCTTAGGTAAAGGCTGCCGGGGGGGCAGTCGCTACTGGGTGCTTCCTCTCTCGGAGACCTTTGGGCTTCCGACAGGCAAGACAGCTGAGAAGCTTTTCTTCGCCGCCTGCGCGATTATCGTTGAGCGCCGAGGGCTGCCTAGAGGCAGCGATGACATACTTGAGGGCTCGGAAGCTCGGCCGATGGCTTCGTGGTGGGCGGGCGATGACGACGATGTTGGGGCAATGCTCTGCGTCAAGAGTCCTCAGGCTTCAGCAGACGCACTATATAGGCTCGTTTTGAATTCACCCATTCATCTTGCCCACCAGCACCGTCGCTACTGAGCTTGTCGTCTCAAAGCCAGCATCCCCATCAAACAGCACCCACTCGCTCTCGTTATTTTACTTCCAACGTAATAACCCAAAAAACAACAACAACCAAAATGCAACTCCTCACCCTCCTCGCCGCCCTCGCCACCTCCGCTCTCGCCTCCCCCGTCCCCACCTCCAACACCAACACCAACCAAAACCAACAACACTGGCCCACCACCTTCTACAACACGAACACCACAACCAACGCCACCACGACCGCCACCACCCTCTTCTGCGGCGGCAAACCCTACCTCCCGGGCCACTACACCTGCTACAACAACACCTCCCTCTGCCCCATCACCCCCGACGGCACCGCCACCCTCGCCTGCGCCGACGCCTGCTACGATCCGCGCCTGTACCGCTGCGGTGCCGGGACCCGGTTGGTGCAGGTCGGTGGTGCTGGTGGCAACGGGACGGCGGTTATTGTTGCGACGCCCACGCCTACGCCGGGCCGGTATTGAGGAGTGTTTCTCCTTCTTCACTTTCGTTGGGGCGATTTGATGGGGTCCCACTATTTTTAATTTTTTGTTGGAATGGTACGTGGGTGGTCGTTGGACGGGCGTTCGGCTTTCGGGGAGGGGGGAAATGATTGTACGATTTTCTGCGGGTGGGACGGATTGTTACGACTTTGAGTGACGACCGACATGGCTCGCTCGGGAGTGGGGTACATCACACGTCATAATGTATAGGTTCATGGGCCTTGGGCGTGGACAAATGGGTCGAGGGAAACGATTGATGGGAAGTGGACTTTTACTAAGTAAATGAGACAAGGGGAACCCAAGAGCCCCCATCTAATCATAATTTCTTAGAGCAAATACATGGTATGAAAAAGACGGAACAGGCTGAGATCGCGTCTCGTGAAGAAAAAAGTGAAGCATGCAGAGAATGCTTTGTCAAGAGTATTACAACACACTTACAAAAGGAGTGGAATCACATAAGAGAGAAAAAGAAGATCTGTCTAGAAGACATCCGGCATCTCTATGCGAGAATAGGCTTTCTGCAGGCAAGAGGGATGAAGCAAGCCTTGCGGAGTCCCCTCTGACTGATTGCTCGGCGCTTGAGGGGACAGCCTGGGTCGCTGCTGTATGAGGACAAGTGTTGCTCTAGGAAGAAAGGTTGAAGAAGAAAAGATGCACGAAACGCTTGCTGGACTTGCTGGACAAGCGAAAGACTTTGAGGGAAAATAAAATAAAATCGCGACGGTAAAGTGAGTGAACAATAGCGAAGGCCAGTACTTCATAGAGCGAGAATTTGCCGTCGCCTGCCGCCGATTTTTGAGTCCAGCCAATGGTGCTTGCCCTAAATTTGGATCGGATCAAATCGTAGATAAAAAACCGTCCAAGCCTGGCCGGGGGATGGGTTTGACCGTCATGACGGCTCAAAGTGTGCTACCGTAACGTCTGTGGCGGCAGTGAAGCGAATGAAAACCTTGCTGAAAGAAATGTATCTGTTGACCGGTCGCCAGATAGAAGGCTGGAGGTCCAGTCCTTCCAGGTTGATGCAACTCGGCGGTGAAGCGCAAGAATGAATTCATGCAGGGTTGGATTGCCGGCCGCTAGTAATTGGGTTGAGGTGTGATACGAAGTTGCCCAAGGACATCGTGGAGCGAAAGACCTTCAGAAAGGGATGATCGGTGTGAAAAGGGGTAGGACCGGAATGCAGCGTGCGCGGAAATTCGACAATCGCTGAAAGGTTCAGCTGCTGGAAAATCCGGGGGAAGGGCAGTGAACACTGCCGCGTGTTTCGTCCAACGTGTCCTTGTGCCAGAGTAACTCCCAACAAGTATTTTCATGCGTAGCAAGCGATTGCAGAGTTGAGTCCATACTTTCAATCTGCATGAAAGCTGGGAGCTCCGAATGCGCCCCAATGCGTGGCCGGGTGATTGTACGACGGAGATAGGGCCGGCCGAGGAAGATGGTGGTGTCTCGTCGGGGGCTGAGGCGGAGACGGAGACGGAGTTTGCGATTTCGTCGCGCTAGTCAAGCTGTGGGTAGACAGGCAAATCGGAATGTCTCTTCTCGGGACATTCGGAGCATGTTGGGCTTGTTGGCCGGCACCACTGCCATATAGTCACCTACGACGCCGATAAGGGGAGCCAGGCGTGGGAGGAGGGAGTGAAGAGCACGAGGAAGTGTTGTAGGCGTGGGGGTCGTTGCATACCGGCGGCGCAATCGGGATCTCGTGAGGCGCAACGCTGTCGTTGTAGCACGGCGTATTGAAGTACGAGTCGACGCGATGTCGTTGAGACGGCGGCGGCGCATGAAATAGAGAGTTGGGCCCGTCCTTGATATTGGAGAAAAGGGTGCCGGGGGCCGTGATGTGTGGAGGCAGCGGTGCCGACGGGTACGTGCTGCAGCCCGAATCTCGCCTTCCCAGCGGGTCTATGGCAGGATACCCAAGGCCAGCCAGCGCTTTTTGCTGTGTTGCGGAATGAGCAATTCCATACTGCAACAGCGCGCAGCAGACGACACTGTACAGCTGCCGCGAAAAGTGAAGATTTACTTCTCTAAGCCTGTCGCCCTCCTCGAGCATTCGCATGCGAGCTTCCAGCTCTTGTATGTGCGCGTCCGGTTTCCCTACCCAAACGTGGACCCAGTGGAAAATCACGCCGGACATAACAACGCAGTAGAACACCATGCTGAGTATATCCTGCAGGCTATACTCCTTCACGATCATACCCATTCTGCTGGTTTCGCTGCTGCGCTGGAGGACGTGCGGTGCTTCTGTCAGCGGCGCCACGGTGGCTAAGCTTCTGGATACGTCAGACCTGAGAGAAAACAGAAAAGTAAGGATGTGCGCTCGTGGAGTCTCAAATTTTGAAGACAACGTTTCCAGAGGGCAACAGCGTTACCTTTTACAAATTACGCGCTCGGCCTGAGGCAAACAACCCGTGACGAATTGGCTCTCGATGACACCCCGCGAGATCCACAATCTGGTTGCCCTTTGAAACCACTCGTACAAATCTCCCAATAAATTCCGTCCTCGCGTCGGCTATCTCTGATCCATTCTCCTGCCGGCTGCCGCAGACGCGACGGGGTCAAGGTCAAGCCGTCTATTGGTCGGTCTCCGCGATCGGAGGGCTTGATCCGAGCGTAGGGTCGCAGCCGTAGGGCAGGATTGTCGTCATGCTTCCCAAGGGGTCATTCCCAAACTCGAGTTCGGGGATCAAAGGTTGCATCCGTGCAGGCCAAGCGTGGTCTTGGATCTGTATGCCGAATTAAAGCTCAATGCGAAGCTATGCTTGGCTAGATAGAATATCTCCATCCCTTTCTTGGGTCGGCAGTCTGGGTTTGGAGGAGCGGGGCCAAGATCTTGCTCACAAGGTTCTCTTTCAGTCTCGGCGAGGACGGCCCGTAAAGGAGCGCCAACAAGGCTGCGAGGGTCAGGGGGGAGGTGGTGGTCGCAAGCGCTTGAAACAGCTCCAAATGCAGGAGTTGGTAGCTCTGTGGCTCCTGGCAGAGCGTCGAGGCGCACATTGGCTGGTGATAACGTACCGGCGCCGCTTGATTTACGGGGCGAAGGAGGTCTCTTGACGGGCAAGCACCAGCCCAAAGCCTTGCCGGATATTTCACACGGCTGTGATTCGTCGTTTCGACACCAATTTTCCTAAGGAGCATTCCCGGTTGGCGTCCCGATGTCTACGAGAATGAGCGCTAGTTGATAAGGTTAGAGATGGCAGTCAAGCTCAAAGATAAGTGTCATAGCTTGCAACTCGAGGCGACGGTCGAGATCGACCGCTCCTGGCAAGGCCGTTCAGGCTGATGAAGTATGATCCAATGGAGGGTTACGGAGGATATGTTGTGTTTGAGTCGAAGTCCGGTGAGGGGGCCTTTCGTGGTACCATCATTACCCTGTGCAGGAGTGAGGGTGCTCTCTCTTCCCTGGCATCGCATTTTTCCACAGTCATGTCAAGCCATGGATGTGGACGTGCAAAAAGTTGTTCAATGTCAAGTCGACGTCGAATTACCGTTCGGCTTGGCCAATGCGGGACACGGGCCGGGATGCTGAAGACCGTCAGTGCGCTGGGAAAAGTTATCTGTAGTCCATCAAGGAGTACCGGTGTGGCGTAGACACGAGAGGAATGTAAAGGGGCCCGGCGCCACGGGCGATTGATCCGTAATTCAAAGGCCGAGTGGTACATTGGTACATTCCAAGGAAAATGTTGTGTACGACTTGCTGGAGATTTTCCCGCGTCATGTTTCGACGGGAAATTTTGCTTCAGTCTTGGGAGGCGCCGAGTCCAGATGGCGGTCGATTCAGGTTCTCAAGGAGGAGGCTGTGGAGGTCCGGAGGCGTCATCACCGTTCATCCGACTTCACACTGCTGCGTGGCTCCTTCTCCTTGCAAGAAACTTCTCCAGACCTGAGCTTTCTTTGCATCATCGACTTCTTCTGGATGAGAGGGCCAAAAGAGGGACCACTTAGCAATCATTAGGAGTGGCGATGGAGAGTTGGTAACGAGATACGATGGTTCTGTGCAAGATCAATGAACGCAAGCAAACGGATGCTGCTGAAGGTAAGTCAAATGGGAGAGGGGAGACTCGAGGTCCTTTTGATTTTTGAATTCACGGCTGACAGGCATGGGCACACCAACCCAGCCCCCTGACCATTCCAGATATCGAGGCGAAACCCTGCCAGAAACTCCAACCCATGCACGCTCATTCGGTTCCGTCAAGACAACAAATAAGCAGGCGGTCAGCCCAAGAAGTCCTTGACCGCTCCTCCAACATGTTCCAGATCAAGCAGGAATGTGTCATGACCGAACATGCTCTTCTCTTCGCCCAATTCAACGTGTGTAACGTTTCTGTTTCCAGTGCGGCGCAGAGTCTCAGCAATCTCTCTTTGTTGCCACGCAGGAAAGAGAATATCGCTTGCCACCCCCAGCACCAGGGTAGGTATATTTGCCAAGGGCTTCAGGCCAGCGACCAGGTCTGCGGGAGGTTCCTGCGAGCCAGTCGAAGGAGGGGTGCTGTTGGATGGAGACGGCGCAGAACTATTGGACTGCTCCTGCTCCTCGTAAGGTTTTTCTGGGAGCGTTAAATTGCATGTGTCGGCAGTAGCCGCAGCCTGAGCCTTGTTGCCAGCGGCAAAAGCTGCCAGTTTGGCTTCATTCTGGGCGCGCAACGCATTGATGCGGACACGGTGTTCCAAGCCAAGATCGAACAGATCCATTGCCTTTGAGACGTAAAGCATGCTGTTGGCGTCGTACTCCAGGCACCATTTTTCACCAGCATGGTCCAAGTACGTCTCGATGAGGAAGTCAGGGCACAGCGCAGGCGGCTTGGAGGGGTCGGCCCTTCGCCTGCCGAAGCGCTGCTCCCACTCTGGACCGCTGCGGTACGTCACTGTGGCGATTTCGCGGGCAAGCTTCATGCCGGCGTGAGGAGGGATGCGGTCGTAGTAGAAGCCGCGGGCCCAGTTCGGGTCCATCATGAGCACTGGGAACATCAGCATGGACCAATTAGGGGGCAATCGCACAGCTCACCTTGCCTCTGGGTGTGGCGCATAGCAACGCTGTAGGGGTGGCTACGAGCGCAGCCGCTGATGGAGACGATGCGGCCAACGCGCTCGGGGAACAGTACAGCAGCTGCCAGACTCAGCATGCCGCCCATGCTAGAGCCGACGCTCGCGTAGAGCTTGTCGATTCCAAGATGGTCGAGCAGCCTGAACTGGGCGCGCTCCATGTCCTCCATGGTGAGTATGGGGAACCTTGTGGCATAGCGCTCGCCGTTGGCCGGGTCGATAGACGAGGGGCCGGTCGAGCCGTAGCATCCGCCAATGACATTGGTGCAGATGATAAAGTACTTGTCCGTGTCCAGGGGCTTGTTGGGGCCTATGAACTTCTCCCACCAGCCCGGCTTGGGGTTGGCCTCGGTGCTGCGGGCGTGGCTGGAGGCGGACAGACCGGTGTGCAGCAGGATTGCGTTGCTCTTGTCGGCATTGAGCGTGCCCCAGGTCTCGTATGCTACGTTGAACTCGGGAAGGATGCCGCCCCAGTCCAGCAGCATGGGCTCCTTGCATGAGAAGTTCTGATGGCGGCCGGTTGTGTATGACGGCTCGGGGCCGAGCAGCGAGCGCTTCTGCAGGCTGGCGGAACGGCTCTCGACGGCATCGAGGCACGGGAAGGCGAGGGCGGGGTTGGTGGAGTCGGCGGTGTCCGGGTCGCGCGCAACGGCGGCCGCGGGCTGGACGTTGCGAGGCGGTTGATTATGAAGGCGTCGCGAAGCTGGCCATGGCGGGGCGGCGGAGCGCGAGGCGCCGGGGTGCGCGGGCCGGGGGTGGGCGAATCGAAGCAGCTGCTGGCCTGCTCGGCGAGGCGCCGCGGCGACGCTCCTGGCGACCGACATCTCTGTGCAGACTGCGCGGAGGATGCTGCAGCACCGTCGACCATGCGATGCGCGACCAAAAGTTCCACCCACCGCGACGACTGACGCCATCCTCCGGCAATCGGCCGCCTTTGGTAATCAACGCTCGCTCTCCGACGCGCCGCTGCATGACGACATTTCACGTGACTGAAGAAGACGTGGCCGCTCGCCGAGCATCCAACTGGGAGAAGACTCGGGCAGACAGCTTGGCGAGCAAGAATCTCCACTGCTGTGGACAGCCTCCGTGCTGCCCTTTCGTTGACTTCTCGAGTACTTCCAGAGCGGGCGTTTGAGTGGAGCGAAGGCTGACCACGCAGGAGGGCGTAGAGCACCTAAGATCCGGACAGTCCTTGCCAGCAGTCCACCAAGACGCTAAGCACCCTTCCGAGAAGTTCTTTGCGTGTATACAATCGGAGCATCGACCCAGACGTGAGTACACACAGATGTATACTCGACACATCCAGAAAATTCTCCGACAACGTATGCACAGCCGCGCCTCAAAGCCTTCAGGTGCAAGACAGCTGGCAGACTGTTGGTGGGGACTGTTCTGATCTGTGCTAGGCGTGAGATGGTTGGATCTCCAACAAGCAGCAGACTTTCATTGTGGATTTGGGTATTCTGCGCGGCATGACTCCTGGATTTCACTGCATCAACGCCCCTAGAGATTGTCTTGAGTGAGGTGCAGGTGTTGGCGCGCAGTAACATTCAATAAGAAATGATGCCCCTATTTCCGTCCATACCGCATAACATCTCGGGTCGTTGATGACAAAATGGCTTACCGGATTTTTAAAGGTGAGCAACTTCGCGTATATGCCATATTAAGCTTGTCACTAGAGATGCCCGCCACGGTTTGAGGAACTCACTGTCATGGAGCAAGCCACTGGCCCGCCAGCGCGGCTTCAGTCAGTCCAGATGGTGCTCGCCGCTGCAGTATCGTCTCCAAAAACTTCTGATTACTACGCTTTTCGAGACATTCCAGCTTCCCACACAGCCATACCCTTTCAAGGTCGACGCTCGGTTGGGAGACAAAGAGCTATGTAGCCAGAAGTGTTAGCACTCCACGATCCGTCCGGGTTTCCCAAGAACCAATGTCGCTGGATGAACCGGCCCCGGCTCCCCACGTACATAAGTTAACCGTGCTGGAGGACAACGAAGAAGCCAAGATGATGAATTGTCTAGCTACTCAGATCGTCCAGGACGATCTGATCTACTGCGCTAGCATGATGCTGGACGCACCCGCCTAGGTCGTCCTGTATCAAACCGGACCACGAACCCCACGGCTTGGAAGGATGCGTTTAGAAGCCGATCTTCTATGATTATGTAAAAGCTTTCGAAACGCCTTTTCTGCGTGTAGCTGGTAGTTCTCGGGATTGGCCGCTACGACACTGTTATTTCGAGCTGTAGAACAGAAAGTGTGCAAACTGTCTCGTCTCACCCGAGAGGTACTTCCGGTCATCCAAATCAGAGAAGAGCAGGTGAACAGCCTCGACAGATGAAAAGTCTCGCACGAGAGTTCTCGCACGAGCTTTGTACACGTAATTGAGACATGTCAATTGAGCGTGCTGTCGAGGAGAAGGAGAATTCCGGGCGAGCATGCATGGAGCTGAGTGCATTCTCACATGCGGCGTTATTACCTCTCGTGTTGGCGGGATTTCTGCCTAGAAGCGGCAAAGCCATCACGACGACTGCAAAGTGGCGTGCGTATTAGAAATCGTTGATTAGTATCGTGGTAAATGGAATTCCCTCATCACGTCATGGCCAGTTGTCAGCTTTGCATATGCCGGTAAGACCTAGGGAGATGGGAGGGTGTGTTCGAGCCCGTTGAGATGTTTGGGAACTTCCCGATACCCCTCTTTAGCTGATTCTCGTGATGTTTGCCAGCGGTTCCCTTCAGCCACGCGGCGTTCGGATATTGCACAGCACCTAGCACTAGCGTGGTGAATCCTTTTTCTCGGAGCCCAATGGCACGCTGGACAGCAACAAAAGGTCGTTGGCCAGAGGCAGGCGAGCCTATGGGATTTCGATCCCATAAAATCCGGGAGGATTGAGCCATTCGCTTCAGCCTACTGGTGGCTGATCATAGATACAGCTGCATGGATCCTGCGTTTCATGTCGTATTTATGTTGGACAGACCGGATTGGCAGGTCGATTCTGTTAATATTTTACCTCTTTCCGGTTCGCTATTTGTTAGAGGGAAGACTCTTCTCTTCTCTTGATGCCAAAGGGTATACAGGCAGAAACACTCGTTGCCAAAGATCCGCATGGCTCTACCAAATGATCCTTTTTACAGAAGTAGAGCTGCGAAAAGCATAAGCCATCTAATAATATGCGCCCGACCAACCAAAAACATTGAAGAACCCTACAGAACCCTGCTGTTTGAAGGGGCTATCGAAAAGGAGCCGAAAACAGCCTGTGTTTGCAACGTGATTCAGAAACTCTCCCACAACGTATAGATTCGTGATGACAACACCGAGCATACTTCTTATGCGCGACTCCACAGCGCGTTTCAGATGTAATAAGGAAGGTGATTCGTAAGAAATCCCGGAGGCATTCTGTGCCTCCTTTTGAATGGTAGCCAGTGGTGTTTCGACCAGAGAAACCTTGAAGCGTCCGCTACAGGAAGATCATGAGAGCGAACCCACCTGAATGGGTATATAGAACGTCTCACGAGACGGAGCGTGAAGAACTCAAAAGCTGATTTGTATGACCGAGATTGCAGGAGTCAAGACTGTTTCGGCCGTGGAAGCTCCTGCGTCAGATGCGAAGAAAAGTCGTCTCTGTTTGGTTTCTTTTGTGGCTCTGGCTGCTGCACTCATATTTCCGGAGCACGGCGACCAATATTACGATATTGTAGTTGGTATAAGTAGTTTCTGAAGCGGTTCGTCAGCCGTCACAAAAGCGTTCAAGAAGCGTGCCGTTGCCTTTGATTTACCATGGTGCAAGTCCACACTCAACTGCAGACCGATGCGCAATAGCTGCATCGAACGGGGGATTGGGATGTGCTGTTACGAAGAACCTTGTGTGGTGTGTTCTCCGCACTTTCTCTGGACTATCGGATCTTTCGAGACTCCAGTCGAGATCAACGCAGCCCTGGGACTCTAGAGGCTTTCCGTTGTAGAACACGTCCTTTTCCGAGGCCTGCACCTCCAGGCCCAGCTCTCGAACAAGCTTTGGAGAAACAAGATTTGCGTGCTCTTCATCTTGGAAGAGGGACAAAAGAGCCAGCTTGGAGATTTGCTGTCCCGGCTGTGCCTGGATGTGTATTTCTATGGGAAACACAGGATTTGGTTGGGATTTTCTCTACTCTCAAACAATTCAGTCATGTTCGTGCTGGAGCTGCCTGGGTCTCTCGCGAGGAATTGGGTGGCGCAGAAAAACGGAGCGACGGGAGGGCGAGCGGCTGAGCGCAGCCCATGCGCTGAGGGAGAGCACCGACCTTTCTTGCCCGTCTGACCAGATGTTTCGGAAGACATAGACACATCTCTGAGCGAACGAGATGATGGTTGCCAACGGGGACGCCTGACGTGCCTTGCGATGATGGTTCTTGCAGGACGATCAGCACCGGAGTCCGTAGGATGGGGGACCGGCGCCTTTTAAGAAGCACTGCCCGCCTGTGGCCCCGCTCGCTCAGCCTTGTGCAGCAGGGGTGTCAGCCCTTGAGACACCACTCAACCACCCCGGTGGGGGCGCTTTACATGCGGCACAGCACATCAATCTGTGCTATTAGTTCTGACCGGGGTCTGAAAACGGATAGATGACCGCGTGCCTCACATTGGGCGCTTCCCGCCTTGTCTTTTGCACGCTCGCATCGCTTTAGGACTGCTTCATATTTAAGTCTCTTGCTAGGAGCCTCTGGCCAGCATTTTCCCTGTCTCTGCTGAGCTTTCGTCGCAGACCCACATAGCCAGTCCGCCACCACGTATGGCCTCACCATTCGAGCAGCACACCGCATCTGCACCTCCACAACCTGCCAAGGCGAGGCTCCAATCAAGCTGCGAGGTTCTTCTCAGTGTGCAGCCACTGCGCATTGACAGCCACCCAATGCGGGTCGGATTGCCAACCTCCCGCCTTTAGCGCCACCGGTGGCGGGGGATTCTTTGCCTCTCTGCGCCCTTCATAGGTTATGTGCCCCAACCATGAAGAAGATGGCAAGAAGATGGGAGCCAGTCAACAGGAACCTTGATGTATGTTAAGCCCGCGCCGGAAATAATTCAAGGCAGCAACGCAATCAAGGCACAGCAAACGCCTGCGGCTTAGCGGATGGCAAGGCTTCTCCCGTCCGACTGCAGAGCCGAGGCCATCAGGTAGGTCTGTGCAATCAATTAACATAAGGACGTGCTCGCTATGAAGGCCAGTGCAAAATGGTCTTTCATCTATTGGCTGCTCAATCGTGCTATGACCCAGTCTTGAGTCTGTGAGAACCTTCCTCGACTCTGACCATTCCCGGGATTCATTGATCAACTTAGACTACCCTTATTGGATATAAATCTAGGCATACACGGGGCTGTGAATAGCGATTTCTTTGAATAGAAACATTTAGGACTTCCTAAAAGTTTCCTCATGTGAGGAGCATGCTGTGACCGACCCTCACCGGCGGCCTTGGTGTGCGAGGCTTTAAAGGGCTAATTCATACGACAACGCCCCTGTTGACACATGTAACACAGATCACCATATGTACTGCGTCTTTCATGCTTAGTCTGAATGCTCGGGGGAATTAAATTCAAACAACTTTCGTTCTGATGCGGGAAGAACTCCCAAGTCAAAAGTATACCATCTTCTCGATGCACCGTCATAAGGATCATAGTTATTATCCGGGCCGTATCTTTGTTAGTTTATATCTTCTCATCAACCACTCAAGCCTACATTTTATCATTATACTTTGAAATTCTACTGGATTGGTACGTAGTGAATACTACCTCCGTAGCTTATTAAAACCAAGCACCTCCCAGTATCAGCCCTGGAAATGGTGCATCAGCCTTACAAAAATTTTGTATCCATGAGCTGAAGTGCAGTACTCGATTCAGTCAAACCGAGTGCTTTCATACCGTAGTGCATTTTGACGGCGCTGAGTTCACTCTAAGTTCAAAGAGATTGATTCGTTGCTTGAGCAAAATAGACAATATGAAATCGAACATGATGACAGACATTGACGAAATACCTGCGAATGACCTGGTACCGCCGCGCGTTCAGGCTGAACCACAGGGTTGGGGTGTGCAGCCAGCATCCATGATTGACCGCCTTGTTCATCAAACTTTTAGCACGAGCGCATAAATTCTTAGGGCTGAAAGCCTTGAAATTAAGTGGCTTCAGCCTGCTTCAGCCGCACTTCTCACAGATAAAATCAGAACAATCTGTAAATAATATATAGTTGGTCGCTGCCATCACACTGCATTGGAATCAAAGCAATCACAGAGATTGCGACGACTGCAAAACTATCGTCGCATCTCTCGTCTACCGGGTGTTGCGTAGACACCCTTCTATCCAGTGCAATGCGCCACGCAAGACTGTATGCGAGGAATAGTATCACAAGTGGATAACTCTGGAATACTACGATAGCAAAAACTTTTTTAACATTGTCTCTGGTTTGCATGTGGTATACAACGGTTAAAGGGCATAACGCCAGGCCTCTTAGACATCAAGTTAGAGCTTTAGCCAAAAGATTCAACAACAAAACGCAACATAATTCATTTTATCTCTACTGAAAGCAACTCTTCTTTCACGAAACAATCCTGACTACAGTCTATAACGAGGCGTTGCTTGCTGGATCCTCCCGCACGGCCCATACCCTACGCTATAACCCCCTTTTTCGATCTTGCGTGCGGTAGGCCGTATTTCCAGAGAGGAATATATAAAAACTCTCGCTTTGGTAGATCTCGCAATATTTTCTTAGCCCTAATGAAGGACTCTATGCAGGTTGTCTAGTAAGCAAGTCATGGTTTTTGCTTGTTCGACGCACGAGAACAACTAGCTTCCAACAGCAAAAGGAGATCATCCGCCTTACATGTCCAAGACAAACGACAAACGGTGTTAGGCTGTTTGCACTCCTGCACGAACCAAGCAACTGTCAAAAAACCCAAGTACTTGCTTACTGGACACCCTGACGCTATGTGAACAAGGCATGTTTCCCTGCTTACTAGAAGTGCTTCGCATTAATTGGTATAAGTGCCGGTGGACTATAAAAGAAGCCAAAATGTCATGAATTACCCAACTACTAAGATCGTCTTTGACGATCTAATCTACTGGGTAGCGTAATACAGAACGTGCCTTCCCAGGCCGTCTTGTATTAACAAGCAGAGGCTAGAGAAAGGTTTACCTATAGCCTGAGATTATATCGAATTACTATAGATCGCGATTTACTTTCTTAATGTCTATTCATTAACTTAACTTTAACGTTTTATAGGGGAGAATCTATAAAGAAGTGTTAGTAGGCGAGGTTGAGCTGTTGTAAGATTGTTGGAATATAAGTAACTAAGCAAAGACAAGTAATTGCGCGGCCCCCCCTTTTTCTTTAATTCAATAGATAGTTGCTAACCAATGACACGAATTGGCCTGAAGACCTTTCGATAAAGGTAATGGCATACTGAACACAAACGTGGGTTTAGTAGCGCGGTAGTACGTATATGTGAGAGACTGTCTCACACGGCCGTAATAGCTTGTGGTGTGGCAATGCCCAACGACTTCCATGTATTTGAATACCAACGCGTCAGTGATCAACTCGTAAGATCCACATGCAATAAGGTCACGAGGCTAATGAAGTATAGTAAGGACTGGCATTTTGCAATGTTGTGCGCCGCTGCCAACAAGCATACTGGAGGTACTTCGCCTCAAAAGCTTATACGATGGCTGAATCTCATCATCAATACTGCATCATGTCTTGGGTCCAAGAAATTCATTGTAGTGAATCACAACATCTACAATATGACTGTCAGCTCATGGAATCATTGAATCATCGCCACGATGTTCCCTAACCTTCAATTTCCCTCATTTGAGTAAAAAAACGTTTGGTCACACCAGAAAACCTCAAGATAAGTCTACAAGAAATACAATCGCATGATCTACTTATCCAATTGAACATTGGTCAGATCTCTCTGGTATGTAGTGGAGAAGAAGTCCTTGGAGAGACATAACTTGATATGCCGGTGGTATTGATACGTATTTGCGCATTTCTGAATGCTACTCTGTAGTAGGAAAACATACCGGATCATGGCTCCGGTGCTGCCCGAAATCATTTGAAGGGGAAAAAAAGGTATGGTCGGGGTCCGAAACTTTGTAGCTTCTTGTAAAAATTTAAAGGAATGTGTACTGCCTGTACGACAGATATAAATAAACAGAATTTTGATCAATGATGTTGCTTTCAAGAAGGGAGTTGGCACAAAGAATTGAATCACACTGTGTGATTCAAACACAAGGTTCTTGCGTTGCCGTGACCATAAGAATGCCTCACCTACGGATACCGCGTCATGCTGAGCTGGAGTTTCGAGTATTGATCGAAATTCTCCTCGGTGAGTGAGGAAGTGCACGTCACTTATGACCTGGGAAGCCTGGCGTTGCGCAGAAGGCGGCTGAGGGGAATGGTGAGAGGGAGGGTGAGAGACGTCGGTGTCGGGATAGGCTTGCGAAACATGGGGATGTTAAACCTGGAGACTATAAGTATTCATATACGCGTGCTTGAACCCCATCATGACCCTACGTTGACCTTTTTTCGAACATGGATGCGAGAGGGCATCAAGATCTGACAGGGAGGAAGGATGGCGGAAGACACAGAAAGGAACAAAGACGGGAAGGTAGTTCAATAGAAGCACGTTGTAACTGCATGTTAGGCGCCTGAAAGGAAATCTATTCTCCTCTACCGCACACATCATTGCTCCGAAGCATGTCTTTGCCATTCATGATAAAGACCCCGCCTTGTGGGTCTGGAAAGGTGAGCGTGGTAAATCGCTCGGGTATATACAAGAAAGAGCAAAAGACTATATAACTCAAAGATCCGTGCTTACTTTTTTTTGGACTCCGCCGCTATATGCTCGTGGTCTCGTGAGTCGCAAAACGCCGGTTAGACTGTCGTGACCCGTAAAATTCATTCCTTGTAGCCGCCCATTCCCAGTTTTGACAATGCTCCATTCCATGCATGAACAATAGACAGCTTATGCAGACGGTGAGGCGTTAGCCATAAGATGCTAACCAGGAGCAAAGAGATTTACATGAGAAGAAGGCATAAACAAGCGAAGCGAATAGACACGTATGAAGAGATTTGCAAAAGGCGGAAAAGTAGGGAGGAGCAGGCAGCAACTTATGAAGTCGAAGAAAGAGATACACTTTTATGCCAGCAGCGGCCATAATTAAAAGAATGAAAGACAAGAGAACGAACTCGAGTGTGCTCATGGATTGTTGTGTATGTGAGTGAGCAGAAATAAGAGCAATTGTTGGAGAGCTTCGGGTCTTGCGAGAATGGACAAATGGTGATAGATGCGAGAATTTGTCGCCATTGCCCCGATGCGAACCAACAATGCGTGATCATCGTGTGGGCGGCTATGGTCGTCATGTTCATTGGGAATAGGTGACTAATGACAGGGTCTCTCGGCGGCTGTAGGTGAGGAAGAGGAGTGTGCGGCGGCGGCAGAGTTTATTAGCTTTTCATGGCCGTAGCTCAGCGGTCTGGAGGCACGCAGCCGACAGTTGGGGAGCAACCGCATCGCATGAGTATAGGGACTTGAGCGCGTGATTGGGAGAGCCGATGAAAGGATCCTGAGGGGGCAATGAGATTATCGTCGTTTAGGACTTGACTGCCGCTATTGCTGATCTGCCGTCAAGCCGCCATTGCGGATATTGACTTGAGTTGGGCATGTAACCGACCTGGTTTCGCAACACTGGAGGCCCTCGTAAGCGATCCTCATGCGTACGGCCCAAGATCACCATGACACTCGGTCCAAGCGTCCCGAAAAGTGGGGACGACTCGATGTGGGAGTGCCATCATTTGGTAGGCCAGGTAAATAAAGGTATGCATGTCGGCAAGGGACTCTGGAGGACGAGTCCGAAGGAGTTCGAGAAAAGCGTGAATACCATGTTTCCACGTTCGGGTCGGTATAGCATACTTAACTGAAAGGCGGCATGGTGCGGAGCTCGTACATGGATGCTGTGATGCCAGAGAAAAATCGTGGTGTTCATGGAGGAGAGTCCTATGAAATGGGATGAGAGTTCGTTAAGCGTTGTCGGAGTCGACTGGTGAGTGTCTGCTGCTATCCAAGTATTGTCGACACGGATGCATTTGGAGTCCACCATAGCGAGGCCGGCGTAGGTACTTTTGAATCTTATCGTAAGCTGCTCTTGCGATGCTAGCCGAGAGCGCTACTTGGAAAGAGAGCCGTGGAGGAAGATATCAGCCATGTTGGTGACCAAAAGATCCACGTCGCAGGAGAAGAAAGAAGATGGCTCGATGAAGGATGCGAGACCGGTGCGAGGCGAGGCCTGACCGAAGAGTGCGCGGCCTGACCGAAGAGTGCGCGGCCAGGAGTTCCGTGACGCGAGAGGCGAAGAAGTCGTCGTGATGCTAATTATCGGACCGCTTGGCGCGCCACATGGGCCCATGGACTCGATAGGTCGCATGGATTGTCGGTAATGCCGTAGTGGCGCTCTGTCATGATTCGTCCGGCGTCGATCTCACTTCCTTCAACGTCCCCTTATCCTTCCCTCTCGGACATGGTGGCGGGCTACCCTTTGCCGTCGGCATTGCCAGCGGGAAGTGTTGGTATCCCGAGTAGGAGAGATCCAGAGAGTTCGACGGTTTTACTAGCAGCTGACAATATCATGGAGCACTGCGCGAGGGTTGCCTACCCGTCAATGTACACTTGCTCCAGCATGCTGTGGTCTCTCATCGTATCGTAGCTGATGCGTATCTCGGAATCTGCGTTGTCATCGTCCTGGACTACTAGGAACACTTGATCGGGAATCGTTTTGTTGGCAGGGAAAACCTTCTGCAAGTAGCATTTCTTTTCGAAGACTTGCAACTTCGCGGTGAAAAAGCCGACTACTTCGAGTCTCGAGGTTGAATGTCCCTCGAAACAGTAAGAGAGATTGACCGCCTCCTTAAACCATTTGATCTCCTCGTGTATACCAAGGGCGGCTTGACGGGTGATCAGGTTGGACGACGGGAGGGTCGGATATTTTTTCTTCAGCCCTCTGTCGAATTTGGCGACGCTTATGATCTTGCAGACATCTCGTACCCCACTAGGGTTGATGATAATTCGTATTTCTCTCATACCGTCTTCGAACGGAGGCTTTGCTATATTAGCGACCTGGCGGCATAGACTCTACCAAGTTCACATACCATTCTGTCCTTTAGCTTTCGCAAAGCAGCTGGGACACGAGAGGGCAGCATGCTCTCTACTCTCAATGTTATCCTCTTGATCCGAGTCGTCGGCAAAGCAGGCTCTGCCTGGTCCCGGAAGTCGTCCGAATTCGCGTCGGTGTCATCGGCGGCGTCCTCGTTGTGAACTAGCGCTACCTCTCCGGAATCGCGACCGAGCGGCAGGGTAGTCATGGCTTAGAGTGTTGGCAGGAAGGTCGCAGCCTTATTTTGGAAGATGGAAAATGCAGTTATGTCCTGATTGAAGCGGATATGCATTCAGCCTTGTAGCTGCAACGAGAGAAGCCGGGGCTCGGGTCGTGGTGTTGAAACCAGAGGCTTGCGAAGACTGACGGAGTAGGCGCCTGCCCGTCTGCTGGGCCGTCTTGGGTTAGCTTTAGGTAGGAAAAGAAAGAGACGGACGGCGAGCCAGTCGGACTGCCACTGAACAAGGCGGGAGCTAAAGCATTTTCGACATACCGGCTCGGAGACGCGACAGCGACGGCAGCAAGCCGGGTAGAACGAGGTCCAAGAAAGGTAGGCGGAGAACGCGGGAGGAGCACAGCGACGGTGGGCTGAAGCTGAGCGGTCGCGAAAAGGTGCCGATGGCGCGGCGGCGGTGGATGGGAGGATGGCGAGACAGCCGCGCTGGAGGAGAGAAGCGTACGCAGAGAGCACCGTCGCTGGCCGTGCTCCCCGAAGGCAACCGACGACCGTAACTTCGAGCGCAGATCCAGGTACAGCGTCCCCAATGGCCGGAGGGCGGAGGTGGAGCAGTGATGCTGCGAGGCGTTCTCGCTCAGGATAGGGCGGCTGTGCGGGGGATGAGCTTTATATACGCGGGATGCTGGCGGGCAGCCCTGGGTGAGACAGACCGGCGGCGGCGACAGGGAAGCGGGCTGGGCTGAGGGCAACGCAGTGAGGCTTAGGGGAGGCCGTCGCCTGCTTCGTCAGAGCGAGGTGGCTGCTGGGCCGTGGCCGGCGCCGGCGCGCGGACACGGCCGCCGGGGGCCTGCCCCTGCAGCGAATGGCAGTGTCTCGCGCATGGCCTTGCGATAGGCAGCGTGCTGGCGGCGTGCGCAGACGGCGGCAGACGGAGGGGTTGAGGGCGCAGAGAGGGGACGGGCATGGGCGGAGCGCTCGCGTATCTCTGGGCGACCGAAGCTGCTGCCGCGCTTCCCTGATCGCCCTCTTGTCCACTGACAGCGTTCGCCCGCGGGCGTCGAGCCAATGGCCTGCCGCTACGCCGCCCGTCCATCGCCTTGCATGCGGCCGCTAGCTCTCGCGCGCCTCCACGCCGACTGTGCAGCCCGGCGTGTCAGCAGCGCCGCCGCAGCTCCAGGATAGCGACCATTGATGAAGCAACGCGGTCGACGTTGACTTTGGCAGGCGCACTAACGGGGATGTTCCATGGCGCATCGCGACGGGTAGAGAAGCGGCGCCGAGACGATCGCCGCGACAGTGACGGCGTGCGCGCGGTGCGCTGGGCGGAGGCTCAGCCGCGTCGCTGTCGTCGATCCGCACGACACGCCGCCCGTCACTCATGCCGCGCACGAGGACTCGAGCGAGTCCGGCCCGGGTACCAGGTCGAGCTATCTGGAGCGCGGCGGCAGGGGCGGACAGGGAGACACGCTGTTGTGCGGCTTGGTCTCACGCGTGCGCAAGAGCAGCAAGCCGCGCGAGCCCTGACGGAGCAGATCGCAGGCGCGCAGGAAACGGCAGCGATTGCGTTGAGCTTGGCGGGCAACGGGCCGTGTACCAGGGCGGCAGTGGCGGAGCACCGGTCGAGATGCGATGACGATGGAGGGGAGCGCAGCGGACGCCCTCGACCGTCGCACCGCGCCCGACCCGAGACCCATAATTCTCCTCTCTTCTTCTGACCGCCGCCACCTGCCACCGCGCAGCTGACGTCTCCGCCGTTGCTTGGCCTGCCCGTAAGGCAACGGAGCTAGCCTTGCGCCTCTTTACCCGCACGTACGGCTGGCCGGGACGAGCGAGTCAACGGCCGTCCCGCCGACATTGACCCTGCGCAGATTGGTTTCCGACGACAGACGCCGGATCGTCCTGATCGCCGCGCCCGTTGCTGCCTGGTCCTGCTCTGCTCGCTGGCGGCCCCGAGACGGGACTGGGCTTGATTTTCCACGCCGCACGCCAGCTCCCTTCTTGCCCGCCCGGCTCCGCCCCTCTGCCCGCGATTGCTGCGGCGAGCGCGGCGTCGCTTGCTAATCAGGAACCTGACATCTCGAAAAGCTTGATGTCTCTGCATTGCTCCATCCGCAAGGCCAAGGCTTCGCGTAGGACATTCAATAAGATGTGAATGACTGCATCAGCCAGCTCCTATAGTCCTTTAGGTCCCGAGTGCGTCCGAGTTGTATCAATGCTGGTAGCGGAGCAGAGACGATGAGTGGCGAGTCGCGGCCAGTCGCTATCAGCCTTGGAGAAACGCTTGGATTCTTGCGCTGGGTGAAACGCCGCGCTAAGCTCCTGGCAGCGTAGCCGGCCGTTGCCTTCGATTACCCACCGCGGCTCGCACGGCGGCGGCAACTATCACGACGCGCAGACACGGTGCACCGCCGGAGGCCCCGCCAGGGCTCGGACTAGACAGGGTATTAGAGAACTCTCTATCTTTGAGATGTAGGCGTGCTAGCCTGTTGATGCGCTGCCCGGCCACGCTCCCTGCACCGGCCGGATGGCATGCCGCAATGGGTAACGCGGAGAGACAGGCGCACGTCGTTCCTGGCAGGCTGCGAGTGGCCCACACGCGTGTCAGGTGGATTTTCAGGCGTTCTTCCATGGTTCGCGGTCCGCGTCGTTGGCATGCAGCATGCACAGCGCATGCTCCGCGTGCGGCGTGCCAATGCCGGGCGGGACGGCAAACTAGCAGCGATACTTGGATTCCGACGCTCTCGCGACTCCCATTGGCATGGCGCGCGACGATGGGTCCCGCGATGGCTGTGCGTGCGTGTAGGCAAGCCAAGGCGGACTTCGTTGACCGCCCTTGCGCCTCCCTGCCGCCAGTGCGCCGGCTCTGGTCATCCAAACAGCGTGCTGCCAGGCAAATCCCGCGCCGGCGTCTCCGTGCTCGTTCTCTGTTCGCTGAGGAGCAGATTTCCTGGACATGCAGTCTCATGCTGCCGGCGTCGCGTGAGCTTAGTGCCGAGCGCGCTGGCCCCAAGTCCCGGCCTCTCATCGCTTTCGTTGCACCTGCTGCGCCCGGGTGGTCTTGATCAATACTCCACGCCCCTAGAAAAAATTAACCATCCACCAGCCATCCGATATCTGCAGGTTCGTCCTCGGATGACGGATCGCGGCTCTCCTTCGGCGTCATGTCACGGATCGTGAGCTTGAAGCGCTTGTTGCGTCTTCTCCCTTTTAGCCGTTCGACACAGCCGCTTCTTTTCTTTTTCTTTTTCAGCCCTGGCGTAGGAGTAGATAGGGGCGCACAGCCTTGTTCAACCCACATCCGCGCCCGGTTGTCTTGCGGTCGGCAGAAAGTCGGCGCCCTCGTCCGAGATCGTCAAGATTGCAGGCGAACGGAAACATTGTGAAGAAGTTGAATTCAGAGATAAGATCGTGGAAATAGGGCCTTTTTTTTTCTCTCTTAGCCTGCGAGACCTACGAAACAGAAGAAAAACGACATGATTCGAAAAGCAAAGTTTTCGGAGCGTCTCATCCGGCGCCAGGCACCGCAACGCGCCATCTTTGAGAGTGAAATCCGGTCTGGTATCCACGATCGCCGATAGTTGCATTCCTTGCAGATGCTTCGTGGCTTCCAGGAATTCCAGTCTGCTGAAATGCAGGGGTCTTAATGGAAAACGAATGAAATGCATCGCATATGGAGAGATGTCCTCCAACATCTAGGTACCCACTGGCGTTCCTAGCTCTTTGAGGTCTGTACTGATTTGAAATCGGTGGCGGGGTAACATTCACCTTCAGCTCTCCTTGGCCAAGCCTTCAGGCATGGCAGTCGATCGTTTTTTAAGAGCTGACAGTGCCGTGAGATCGTAGGATAGAACTAACCAACCGCTAAAACCGATCAGCATGGTGTTGGAGGATGTGATGAGGAACGGTCCCGGTTCCCCCGACGCCGGGATTTCGATGGTTCTGCACACCGGCAAATTTGACGTCGCTCTTTCTTGCTCAAGTCACAGCGATCATTGAGCGACTATGTAGGCCATGCCAGTATCTAAGCAGACAATAGCCATACGGTGCTCGTCAGCGAAGAGAAAGTTGAGGGCTGAAGAACCTTGGGCCACTGGCTGCAGGAGATGCGGACTGCGGATGTGGCGGAAGGAGAGGAAGGTAAGGCGAGCTAGGCAGCCGTGGACGTGACCCGTCGGCAGAACCTCGGCAGCGCTATACTGGAAGCGTCTCAGGTGTCATTTTAGTCCGGGGTATTCATTCTTCGGTACGTTTTTCTCGGCACAAACTCACCGTAATGGATAAGTAGGGCCTATTCATGGCCTTGTTGGCTATGGAGACAGGGCCTTATTGAATATGACTTATGTTAGAATATAAGGAACCAAGCCAACGCAAGTAATTGCGCGGGCCCGCCTTTTTCTTTATTCAACAACTTATCTTTTCACCAGTGTTGTAACCTCTATCTTGTCAATCTTATCGATTAGCACTCTGTCCTGCTTCAATTCTCTCAAGACGCGGCTTGGAGTCATCGCGGCATTCAGCTTCGCCGAATCCCTGTTTGACAGCTTTCGTAATAAGCTAATCATAACACTTGTTCTCAGTCTCGACTTTTATGCAGCGTATTGAGCAGCAAGAGAAGTTCACAGTAGTGGTAGAAATGGGCCTTGGTGGAGAGAAGGTAACTGGAAGAGCGCCCTTGGCTCTCATTCGGAAGCTACATATGCATGTAACCTATGTCGAGTAAGCTTTGAATTCTTTGTAGATCCTCGGCTTCGTAATGCATATTCGAATCGCCACGGGCTTGCGTGTACGCAGAACATGGCGCATACTGGAAATAATTCTGAGCCAAAGCACAAAATTATTGGATGGATTGCGCTGGCCAAGACTTCCAGTAAGCCGGTAGTTTATAGTATACACGTGTAGTCTATGATAAACTTGATATATAGCCCCGTCCAAAACAATCGTTGGCGCATGATATGTTTCGGAGTATGTATCCAGGTATGGACGGGTAATATGTTCAATCGTGTGTCTGTGGCCTTTCGGAGTGACCGAGGAAGAATAAAGCAAGTAACACATTCCTGCTGAGACTCAACAGAAGTAGGCGTGATCCTGTGGAATGGGGCGCTGAAACATGCATGTGGTCCAAGTCATACAAGCTCTCATCACTGCGTGGCGGAAACATCTGCAGAGAGTTTAATACACATGTAATACTGCGGTTTGTGCCGCTATTGAGATCACTCACCAGTTAGAGTGAAATGCTTTCCAAGTAGCGTGTCATGCGTCCAATTCAATAAGGTAGTTGTTGAAAACGTCGGGAATGCATTACTATGGCCATCGCCCACATTTTTCAATTATTGCTCCCAGCAGGGAACTCGCGCTCTGAGCAAAGAAGCTCCAAGCCAAATCTCCAATATGAACTCCGAGGTCTCTGAAGGGGTTCATGTTTCTCGTCCGAACACCTAAATTCCCACGGTGAACCTGCGAGCTGCACTTCTCTCCACGGAAAGATCTTCCTCGTAACTTGCACTGTTGGTTCCAGACACTCTTACGGAGCTCAGTGGCCAGAGAGAACAGTTTCGAGCGGCGTGCACTCCCGCTCTGAGTTCTCAATTCCGGATGATGCGCGAAGATAACCATTGATGAGAAAAGAGTCCAGCAGGCTATTAACGCTTACAGCATCAACGACTCCTGCTTGCCTTGACCTTCATCGGATTTCGCGACTTTCATCTTCGAGAACACATTCACTATCCAATACATGGAAGTGTTGGTCGGCATACTGCAAACCCTCCCAGAGCTCAAGCATCTTTTGGAGATGTTCATTTGCGCAATTCTAGAGACTACCATGAAAAGCTCAAGCAGTAGGCATAACAGCAGCCGCCTAACCTTCTGCTACATTCCAGTAGTGAGTTTAGGAAGTGGAAGTTACCTGGGCGGGGATTTTGGGGACAGAGGTACGGAGGGAAAGAGTGAAAACAGGGATTCGAGGGTGCAGCCATGCTATGACGGAGCTCAGACACATGTATGTACAAGGTAGATAATCATAGTCTTGCAGTAGTAGACCGTACAGACAAGTTTTCACCAGCATGCGAGAGTGCAGCAAGAAGTGCGTTCTATATTTTCCTTCCTTTTTTCCTTCCGCATACAGTACTCTTACAAACCCATGCGACTAACCGCGTAGCATGAATCCAAACTCCACACACGTCCAAAACCCAACCTCTTCCCAAAATGCCGTAACTGTCCTATCCTATCCACGGGTATACTATAAACCACGCCCCCATCCCCTTCCCTCCCCTCCACCAACCAACCTACCCCTCCTTCTCAAACAAACAAAACTCAAACTCCACCCCCTCCTCGTCCCCACCCTTACCCCCCTCCCTCACCCTCCCCTCCCCAACCTCCTCCCCAACAAACCCACTCAGCACCCTATTCCCCCTCCTCACCCACCCCCCCTCACCCCCCCTCTCCAAATCAACCGGAAAAGCCGTATCGCAATCATAATCCCTCCAAATCTTCGTCAACAGCACCCACCTCGCCTCCTCCATCTCCAACGCCGCCCTATACAGCTGCGCGCCCCCTATCACAAACACCCTACCCAGGGCCCCCGCCTCGTGCAGCGGGCGAAGGAGCTCGAGGGCGTGGGGGAGGGAGGACGCCGCTATGGCGGGAGTGGTGGTGGTGTCTGCTACTGCTGCTGTGGAGAGAGAGAGAGGCAGGTTGTTGGGCGGTTGTTGGAGCGCGGCGGCGTTGCGCGACACGATGATGTTGAGGCGGTCTTTTAGCGGGCGGAAGCGGGGTGGGATGCTTTCCCAGGTTTTGCGGCCCATGATGACGGCGTTGCGGATGGGGGTGGTGGAGGAGGTGGTGGTAGTGGTGGCGCTGGGGTCGACGACGACGCGCTTGGTGACGCGTGCGAAGTAGGCCATTTCTTGCTTGAGTTGTGGCCAGGGTAGGGTGCCGTTTTTGCCGATGCCGAGGGAGGGCGTGGCGGCGACGATGAGGGTGAGGGGGATGCGTGGGGGTGGAGGCATGGCGGAGGTTTCTGCGGACATTGTTGGTGGCGGCGTGTCGTGGTGTTGGAGAGGAGGGAGGAGGGGAAAGGTAAATAGGAAAAAGTGCGGGTTGCGGGAAGACGCGGCGCGCGCGCTGGTGGGGGAAACGCGCTTTCGCGTGGGCGACTGGTGGCCGCAGAGACCGCCGACATGGCATCATTGCAGCACATCCTAACCTGCAAGGTGCGTGGATACATAGACCCGTTAAAGATCCCATGTAATGTCTCGTTGCTAGGTAATATGTGCGAACAATGGGTATACCCGTCCCGTCAACGCCAAAAAAAAAAAAAAACAGCCTGCATTGCGAGGCAGCAGCAGCCCGCCTTCACCGCTTCAGAGCTCCGTTGTGCTGTCTCTCATAGCTTTTCCTTCGCCAGCCCCTCAATCGCTTCGATCATAGCCTTCACGTCCCTCTCCAGCCGCTCCATGTTCTGTTTGTCGTTGGCATCGAGTGTGTGGAGGTTGCCGAAGAGCCACAGCTCCTGCATCTGGCGCGTGAGGGTGAGGATGTCTTCCGTGGCTCGGATCTGCGTGCAGCGCATGGCGTCAGTATAGCTTAGCATTCCAAACGCAGCTGCTGTAGGCGCAATTGGCGGTCTGCGGGCCCGAGGAAGGTGGTGCGGGCGGGCTCAAGCCTACCAGTGCCGCCGTCTCGACCTCCATCTGCCACTTCTTGTTCGCGGTCGCGTTGAAGTCCTTGCTGTCGGGCTGATCGGCGGGCCTTAGCATCAGCCAAAACCACTTGCTCATGGGGTTTGCGGTCATACAGAAGCCAGGGCGACGATGTTCTCGAACCGCTTGACGAGCGCCGCGGCGAGCTTCATGACGCGCTCTACGGCCTGGTGAGCAGCCTCCGAGCAAGGCGGAAGACGGGAGAGATGGAGGTACCTTGCAGCGCCGCCGAGTTGCGCTGAGAGACTTCCATGGCGAGGTCCTTGGTCGAGGTTCGGAAAGTTGAGCGGACGGCGCACGAAGCTGCCAGAGCGGGACCTCCGGCTTATCGATTGCAACGCACTATCGATACGCGCAGGCTGCCTCGGCATGCGCTTTTTTTATTTCGAGGGGTTCACAAGCTGGTCACTGCATCACCCAGACACACACTGCAATATTTGATGATGAGGTAGAATTGAACTGCCTAGAACTAGAAGCGCAAATCCAAGACTGCATCTGAAGGAGTGGAGTTGTAGCTAAGCAGAACGACGAAGCCAACCAGCCAAACAGACCGAAACCGCTCAAGCGTTTCCACGAACCATGCCCACGTCCTCAACCCGTCTATCGCTTGGCCAGCGGAAGACCGGAAGCTGAACGACAGCATTACTCGTCATCAGTCTCCTCCTCGCTCTCGGCGTTGTTGAGCCACTCAATGAACTGCTCCGCCGACTTGCGCACCTTCCTGCTGGTGGGAAGGTCGACGTACTTCTTGCTGGCTTTGGCGCCCCAAGCCTTGAGGACCTCCTCCGAGATGAGGTCGTTGTCGTAGTACTTCATGAGGATCGCCGACACCTGCGGGATGAGCTTGGGCTTGTCGTTGCCGATGAAGCGCTCGGTACCACCCAGGAAAGCCTTCTCGTGCTTCTCCGACGTGATCATCTTCTTAAGCATGCCGGCACGAACATCGATCTGCTTGAGCATGTTGTCGTCGAAGATGGTCTGAGCCAGGACCGTGAGCGTCTTGTACTTGCTTTCGATACCAAACTCCTTGGCCTTGAGGTAGATTTCGACGTCCTGGACCTTGCTGATACCGCCCTTCTCCTTAGCAGTCTCCTGGATCCAGCCGCCAAGCTGGTCGTACGCGTTGGGGCCATCCTCGCCGTCTTCGTCGTCGCCGCCAACAACCAAGGCGCGCTTGAGATCATCCGGGAGAGCCGTGGCACGGGCCCTGACGGCCTCCTCGGACGTGTCGACGGACCACTCGACCTCCTTATGCTGAATGTCTTCGATGTCCTTGGCTTCGGCGTTGATGCGGCGAGTAAGCTCGTCGTCACTGCCCGCCTCGAGTTCCACGTCACCGTTCTCTTCGCCATGGTCAGAGCCACTGTCCCCATTGCTGCCGCTGCCACCGTTCTCGGCTTCGTCGCCGTTGCGAGCCTCCCTTTTAGCCTTGCGGTCGGCCTTCTTGGAAGCCTTGTCCTTCTTGCCCTTCTTGGGCTGGTTCTTCAGGATGAAGGAGCTGAGCTTAAGGCGCAGGTCGACGTCAGAGCGCTGACCGCAGGCCTTGCAGTCAAGGAGGATGCGACCGTCCTTGATGTTGACTTCGGTCTCGGGGTTCTTGCACTTCTTGCAGAGGACGAACCTCTGGATGAAGCCGTCCAGATAGTCCTGCAGCTTGCCGGCTTCATGGGCGCCGTTGATGATCCAGCGGTCGTCGCTGGGGTTGATGTTGGTCTGAGCGCCAAGCTCGAAGCCGAAGTACTTGATGACATCTGCGGAAGGGATCAGCGGGGGGCCGGGGACGAGGAAGGCAGCGGGGTGACTTACACGAAGGGGGACGGGCGAGCTGCTGGGCAACGTTGCTCAGGTTGACGATGACGGTCTTGATGCCGTTGCCCTTGCCCTCGATCTTGGACTGCAGGCGCTCCATCTTGTAGCGGTAGAAGGGATCGGTGACATCCCGGCGGACGTTGATGTTGGCCATGGCTGCGGCGGGAGTGGTGGATAAAATTTAGCGGGAAGAGCGGGTGTGGGTGGTGGTGGTGCGAGGATGCGAGAAGCTCGTAAAGGCGCGGAGAGACATGCAGCAGGTGCAGGTCGTGTGTGCTCGTGAAAGAGGCGTCGTGATGGGCAGGCAGCTAGCCGTTGGTGCAATGGTAGCTACTACTGGGCTTTCGTATGTCACGGAATTTTTGCAGCTTCGGCGGCGGTTCCTGTCTGAAAGCGTTGTCACGGGGCGAATACATATACAGCCGCTGTGTTGTGGTTTTGACTGCGAAGGCTTTGTGCGGGACTGGGGCCTGGGGCGGATCGGGCGGAGCAGCTGGCGGCTAGACTCCGTGCGCGCTTTGGTGGGCCGGCGGGGGGCGTTCGCGGTGAGTGTGGTGCTGTCGCAAGCCGTGGGCTGGGAAGTGAGAGGGTGGAGCGTCGTGGCGAGAGGGAGGGCGTAGTGGTTAAGTAGGGAAGAGAATTTGAGCCCTCTTATTAAGCGCGCCGGGGCGGAGCGCAAGGCCGACAAAGGCCGAGCGAACCACGACAGGAGGCGCGCTGCACGCCGCCCGTCGCCTCACCTTCGACTGTCTGCACGTCACTGCTTCTGGCGCCCGCCGCCCGCTGATCCGCTGCCGCCGGCCAATCGCGCCCGCTCTGCCCCCGCGTGCCAGCAGACGCAGCGGCCGCCGCCCTCGCGAGCCTCCAGAGCCGCCCGCGTGCCGCGCTGACGCTGCCGGGCGCAACCTTTGACCGCCACGGCGCGCTCCTGCTGTCGGCGGACTGCCCGGCGCCTGCGTTGCTGCGTCAGCGCGCGCTGCTGCGCCTGCCGGCGCGACTCTGCTGCCTGGGGGCGCCGGCCGGCGTCCAGTCTCGCCTGCATCAGCCCACGCGGTCGCACGGGTGCTTCACATCACCTGCAACACCAGCCGGCCGAGCATAACCTTTTCGCTTTTGACTTTCTCTGGCCGTATCGCGAAATGGGAGACTTCGCTAGCAAGCCGAGAAGCCGCCGCTGGTGGACTGGAAGAGCCTGGTAGTAGAAGTCAAACGCGCAACCAGCAGATCCGCCGTCGCTTGCCGCACGCACTGCTTTGTAGTGTCCTGCAGGCCGTTCCCTATTGCTTCAGCGTGACCTCGGTCCTTCTCCTGCAAAGTTTGTCCGCATCTTTTCCACTTGGCCGAGATGCTCCGTCGGCTCTGGCGGAAGACGTCTCAGTGGACGCATGGACAGCATCATTTGAGAATTCAGGAACACTCCCTCTATGGACAGTTCCAGCACAGGGCAAAACTCACGTCTGCATTTGCCAAACAATGGAAGTACGAGAAGACGCATGAAAGCTTGAATACACCCGCTTGCTGGTTTTTTGCTCCAATCCCCCACAACTTTCCATACACGTTTTAAGACTTCTACGAAGAGACGTTAGCAGCGATGGCTTTATTCGCTGGACAATTTATGGTCATTGGTTCTGAGATAACCACTGAAAACGAGGCAACGTGACAGAAAACGCATAGTTCCTTCTTCGTCTGGTGGACAATCAAGTTCAGTACCAACAGCCCAAAGCGATTGTCATGACTCTAGGCAGAAAGAGAACAGGCGCAAAGGAGGAGCTCCCAGATAGTGCATATAAATCTGCTTCATCAAACAGAAATTCTACTCGCCCAGAATCCCCGCCTCACAACACCGCAGCGCAAGCCTCACCCCACAAACCATACGGACCTTTCACACAGTGATACAAGCCTGATGACCATAGATAACAGTGACACGAACTCAAGCTTCACGCTAGACACCTTTGTCCCCATCGGATTCCGCATCCTCCTCAGCCTCTCTACATGCAGAGAGCCTGACATTGAAGCCGGCAGGACCACCAACCGCGTTCCAACTCCAATCAGCTTTCACCAGCCAGTGTCGTTCTCTACGCACCGCGGTGGACACCGCCCTCTTCCGATCAAGATCGTACCAGGAAGAGCGGGCACTAGCAATGTTGGTCGGCCGCCGCTACTGTCAGAGCATCAGATGAAGGCAGAGGCTTGGTATCTGCTGCCACTGTGGTATCGCGGTCAACCTAGCACGCCTACTGACGAGAGGATCCGCGGCTGAGACAACGGGAGGCTGTGGGAGGCGGGGTATTACCTTCCAATTATTCGAGGAGGATTGTTGAAGATACTCAAAATGGTAGCAGTGTGGGAATGAGCATAGACAGTCTTTGAAGCTTATATGAGTTCATGGAGGATACGAATGTAACATCTGGGGCTCTGGGTGTATTATGTAACAATAAGACCTGATGTCTGTTGAGGATATCAGAAGACTAGCAGAGACAAGCAGATTCATGTATATGATCAACGAGAGAAGTAACAAAGCTAATGAGCGGCTCTACTTATTCCCATCCCGGATTCCCGCCCTGATCCCCAAGTTTCTGCAATAATGAAAGACTGGCTCACTCGTGATAGCATTCCCGGTCCGCAAGAATGGAAGGCCTGGTGTCGATGGGGTCGCCGGTGTCGATGTTGACCACGTACGTGTGGACGCGGAAGCAGTTACCGTCAGGGTTGCAAGGAACCGAAGGACAGGAGCCAGGTTCAAGCTGTTTACATTGATAGAGGCAGTCTTAGATAGTAGTGTGTGATGCCAATTGATATTGAGTGACGCCAGCCTGTCTATTGTGGTGTCAGTAAAAACTCACAGCAGATATAATATGCTGATATGAAAGAATGCATTTCTCATTCCAAGAACATAATCTTTGGCGGCTTGAAAGCAGATGGGCTCTCTGAAATCTGAGGCTGTGGCAAGGCTGATCAAGGCGACTATGAGGGTCGCTGTGGAGAAGATCATTTCGAAAGTAAGAAAGTATGGGGAAATGGTGATCTGCGTGGTTTCCGAGTATTGATGATCTGAGCTTTAGAGGATTTGAGAGTAAGTGTCCTTTAGGAGTTGGTAATATGCATTAATAGCTGGAGATAATTCTACGCCGCGTCCAGACACGACGGCTGAATACGATGGAAATATATAGTATACGTGCGGAGTCCATTCGGAGAGGCGATGAAAAGGGAGCTGTAAACATGATTGGACCGTATGGGAAATAAAATCTGGTGGGAAGCATTCGAATACAACCGTACCATCCCGCGGTCTTCCTTGATTGGGTATCCCGGACTCTTCTCTCGTATTGCTATACGGCCTCAAAATCCGGTTAAGACCTGACGCTGAAGAGATGACTGATTATCCGCTCAGATCTCTCGAGATCAAGTAGGTTGACAATACTGGAAGCTTGGCTAACTGTGTCAAACTCTTCAAGAAAACTTAGGCCAATCTTAGCCTGTACTAGTATCCATGGTTCTGGTGCGGGAGTTTTGCAAACGCGGGGTCAAGCTCTGAGCTTATTTCAACGGGACCACATACTATATCATCTGAACCGTAGACTGGGGAATTCGGGTAGGGGTCCCTCGAAGCGCACTTCAACGGGCAGTAATCCAGGGCCATGAGAAGGTCACTTGTGGCATGAGTGACACCTCGGGAGAGCTGGAGGCGGAATGCTCCTGCGTAGTTTTCGGAAGACACGGGGTCCCATAGAAGTGATTAATTAGAGGTCTTTCGAACAATTTGTTGCTGGAGGTTGAGGTCATCAACGTGCTCCCAGGCCAAAGAGTCAGCTCCGCTATGTATTGCTTCTCGTCAAGAGCACTCGTGAAAGAAATGCCCGAGCCTGTGGGTCCCGCATAGAAACATAAATGCTCCTTTCGAAATCAAACAACACAGTAGCGACTGCAAGTATTGCCTCAAATCGCAGATGCAGGCCCTAGTCAAGCCACTGATCCAAAACAACACTGCGGCCGTACCTCGTGTCTCTGCAAAGAGACCCATGCCTTACCCTAGCCAGAACGACCTCTTCCTTGGGCGTGATGTTTCTCAGTTTCTTGACGGTTTTGAGGTGCGTGCACGGGAACACGGCCTGACGGACCACGAGATGGTTGAGAGACTCCCTTTTTACTGTGGTGGTGTCGTGCCTTAGATGATCAAGAGTCATCCGTCTTTCCTGCAGGGTGACTAGTTAGGTTTAAGGGCCTTCCTCTCAGGGAGGTTTTCAGACAGCGATGAGCGGTAACAGACCTCTACCCGGTCTTATCTTTATAAGTTCACCCGATAGGATCACCCGTCCTTCTAGGAATACTGCGAACTGTATAGCGTCTTTTCTGAAGGTGCCGTGCAGCGCCAGCAAATCGATGAGACCACACGGGTGGAGTACTTCCTTGATGGGATTCGAGATTCGGTCATCCGCGCGGAGGTAATCCGGCGGGCTGAGGTGAAGGACTTAGTGGATGCTAAATAGCCCGCGGTGTACTCCGCCGCCATGAGGTATCTTGACGAGCAGCGCGCCCTGTCCCGTTGGACAGAAGGATCTTTAAGCGACGCTGCCCTGGCCCGCAGAATGAACGAGGAGCATCACCAGGCCCAGGATGCCTTGCGGAATGCTCCTTTGTATCCCTCCGCCAAACCCCTGGCTCCGGAGCCTCGAGTCAGTGGCCAGAAGACCGATGGAAAGCTGTCCTTGGATGAAGTGGATGATCTGGCCAACCACTTCCAAAACATGAGGCTCAATGCTGTCAGTCTGACAAAGTCATTGCCAGCATGGCCCAGCACAACCCCAGGGTCCACTTTCTTATGGCAGACCCTGCCCTCATGTCCCGTCTTGTTTCGCGCGCTGCTGCTCCGGAGGAATCCAAGGCGAACACTATCTCTCAGGGAGGCAACGAATCTGGCAGAGCGATTGGTCGTCAATGGAATCAGAGGTCCTACAATGAGGTCAATTCTGTGGCTTCCAACCAGTGCTATGGTTGCGGTGGTACGCACCCGTTCAATGCCTGCCCGGACCTGGTCGAGATGAAGGAGGCTGGGTTGATCTTTATGGAGGGCTTCCGGGTTTATTACGCCACCGAATCGCCGCCTACGTTCATTCAGCTGCCCTCTCGCCAGTGTCAGTGAAGGGTCCGGCCGGTGGGCGGAGGCACGGATTAAGCGGGGCTGAGGGCAACCCGCGTTCGATATGGATTATTCTAGCATTAACATGCTAGAAAGGAGATACAACAACATCGACGGCCGGAGTTGTAGTGCGGAGCGGCAGAGCGGGGTGGAGGAAGGGACGTGAGTCGGTGGGGTCTTGGCGGCCCCAGGCAGGCGCGACGTCATCCAGGCAGCTTCCACGCTTCCCCGCCAAACACCATGCCGGCCTTCAGCAGGACAATTGCCAGCGCCATACTCCCCACATGCTCTCGCGACTGTGGTCGATCGCCCGCCACCTCACAATAGCCCGTGCGCCGTCCGCCAGAGCCGCCATGTCGACCTTCGTCCTCCCCAACTCATCGCCCGACTGTCCAGTCAATCTGACAAACGACATCACCAAGGACCAGCTTCTTTCTTTTCCTGCCTTCAAGACCTGGATATCCACGCTCCAGCACTCCCTCTCCCTCCAGCAGGACAAGGACCATGTCTTCCATGGCGCGCCCTACAAGCTCCGCAAGATCGATATCCAGGCCTGCGACTGGTTCAGCAGCACGAAGCTGGGCTTCGTGAAGCTCAAGGCCGAGGTCACAAACGACAACGGCGAATATCTGCCCGGCGCCGTCTTCCTTCGCGGTGGTAGCGTAGGGATGCTGGTAAGCTCTACGTGCCCGCCCGACCCTGACCCAGCTAACATCTTCGCCGGAACAGCTCATCCTTCAGCCCGACGACGTCCCCGAGAACACCGAGCAAGACAAACACGTCATCTTGACGATACAACCCCGCATACCCGCTGGGTCCCTTGCACTGGCCGAGCTGCCCGCCGGCATGCTGGACGACAGCGGCACCTTCGCCGGCGGCGCGGCGAAGGAGATCGAGGAGGAGACGGGCATGAAGGTCCCGGAAAGTCAGCTCATTGACTTGAGTGCTCTCGCTCTGGCCGACACCAAGGATACTACTGGTGAGCTTCTCAAGAAGGCCATGTACCCGAGCCCGGGTGCGTGTGACGAGTTCATTCCGCTGTTCTTGCATCAGCGAAGGGTGAAGAGGGAGACTTTGAAGGAGTGGCAGGGCAAGTTGACGGGACTCAGGGAGCATGGCGAGAAGATCACGTTGAAGCTGGTGCGGCTGGACGACTTGTGGAGAGAGGGTGGTAGAGACGCGAAGGCTCTTGCGGCGTGGGCATTCTACAACGGGTTGAGGAAGGAGGGGAAGATATGAAGAGGAACGAATCGTGAACAACTGGTATCTAGCTGGAAGAGCATGCCTTTCTGGGAGAAGTACTGGCTTATGGATCTCACAAACCTTACGTGGGCCTGCGGGTGTGATGCGCGGCTTGGTCTTTGGTAGTATTGTTCTTTGAGCCTCGATGGCTTCGTCAACTACACCTCTCTATGTTTTTTCACTTCTGGCGGGCCATCCACGTGGTACTTCCTCCTTTCAGCTTAGCGCAACCTGGCCTGTTACCTTCAGTCTGCCTATAAGTTTTCTTCCTTCAAGACCTCTCTCCTCGGCTCGTCTTTACTTACGACCTCACTCGTGAATTCCTCCACCCGTTCAGAGAAAGCTCGAACCATGGCGACCTTATCGCATATCCTCAGCTGTTACCCTCTACTCTCGAGTCTCATTACCAACCTGTCCAGCCGTGAGCTCTTCAACCTCGCATGCACGTCGAAGGAACATTGAGCCCACATCGTCACAAACGAGGGCACTTACATTGCACTGAAGAAGCAAACCAAGTGCGATGGATATGGCATTGCTAGACAAGAGTGCATGAGGATGTCCGCGGCCTGTCTGGATGTTTTCAGCTGGATGAGAGAACTATTATTAACTAAGATGTATACTTGATACATCCGCAAAAGTCGAGGCACCAGGTCCAATTTCATAATCATTACGCCCGGTACATGAGCGAGGAGAACTAGAGCAAAAGATCACAACTTTGCATTGCCCGTCCGCTTTTTAAAATACTCTTCCAAAAGCCTGAGCACCTTTGCAGCCGAGCCAAAAGAATTCTGATACCTGTAGATCACAATCATCAGCAAACCACGCCGTATCCACCACCACTACTCGAGCTCTCGACTTACCCAGCGCCCGCATGCCCATACTCATGACAGCACACGACGCTCCCCAACAGCGTCTTGACCTCCTCCAGCTCCACCCTCGGCCCACCCCTCCTCCCCGGCCTAAACCCAACATTCACGCTCAAAACGTCAAACTCGCCCCTCTCGTCCAGCAACTCCGGCGCAAACGCCCTGCACCTCGTCAAAATATCCCGCGTCGTCTGGGGGTCGGGCTCGGCACGCCAATCATCCTCCTGCTTGGTGCCGCCCAGCACGGTGGTCGCGGACGTCGCGCGCGGAATGACGTACGACAGGCCGTCCGGGCGCCAGCACGTCGACAGGCGGTGGGGCAGGCCGCGCACGAGGACGGTCTGGCCGCGGATGGGGTAGACGGCCGGGTCGGGCACGAGGGCGCGGGCGAGGATGCCGGTGGCGTTGACGAAGGCGTCGATGGGGGTGTGGATGCCGTAGGCCGGGAGGAGGCGCGTGGCGGTTGCGAGGGCGCCGCTGAGACCGGAGGAGGAGGAGGTGGTGGTGGGGAGCTCGGCTTGGAGGATCTGGGCGCCGAGGGTGGTGGCCTTTTTAGCGAGGAAGGGGAGGTAGACGCTTGTGTCGATGGTGATGGAGTCGTAGATGGCGCCGGCGTGGACGCCGGGGGGGAGGTCTTTGGTGGGGATTTCTTTGAAGTTGCGCATGTAGGGGGCCCACCAGGCGCTGCTGGGGCCGGAGGAGATTTCGGTGTCTTTGGCTGTCCTGGAGGGGGTGTGAGAGGGAGGATGAATGCTTTTGGAGAGAGTTGAAGGGGCGCTGCTTACCAATAGAAGACGCTGTCGAATTTCTGGAGAGTGTCAGTATGTCAACGAAGCAATCGAGGCGTGATAAGATCTACTTCCAGGCCGGATTTGGTTGCAAAGGCGGGTTGGCTCTTCTCCTTCTCAATCCAGTCCAGCCAGATGTTGTAACTCTCAATATCCCACTGCTGGATTTCCTTGTCTTCGGCAGTGGCGTGAGTCCGCCACTGCGCACCAGCCCTAGTTGACTACCGTCATTACACGGAACATTAAGACAATAGATTGCAGTGGAAGTGAGCCAAAGAACTCAGAGCATACCAGGGAGATGTGTAGCCAATGGACTTGTCTCCAGGGACATGCTTCGCAATGATGGTCACAGTGGATCCAGCCTCGAGCAACGACACGGCTGTTTGTAGGCCTACGACGCCCGCACTAGAATGGTCAGCCTCGTGAGGAATAGCGGATAGCACAAATCATTATGCCTACCCGATGACGACGACGTGCTTTCCGTTCAGATGGGAAGACATTGTGATACGCGTTATCTGCGCAATACTGTACCGTTCAGCGGCCAGGGTTCGCGGCGAGACAGTCTACATATACGGTTGGGTGCTGCACCATGAGTCATTCAGCGAGATGCATCTGACGAGCTCGAGCGATGCACTACCCGACGGTGAGATGCGGAGCTGTGAAATGGGCCAGTCGTCGTCGAGCAATTACTGTCGGCGTTGGTGGCGGAGCTCCGAAATGCGGAGCGCGGCCGCGCGACCCGGCGATGTCGGGCTCGGCTCGCAGCCCATTGCGCCGCCGCCAATCAAGAGCATCCGCGCGACAGGGGTCTGGCTGCGGCTATCGTCGTATGATGTGCCCAGTCTTGACTGGGTTTGGCATGTCGTTCAAAGATGTGACTGACTTCCGAGTCAATTCGGCGTTGTCTCAGACACTAGAACTATCTGCCTCGTAGGCAACAGACTCACTTTCCTCTTGTCTCTGAGCATAAGCAGGGCCTCACGTCTGTTATCTTTGTTTACCATTCGCAGATCTAGCCTACAAGAGTAGACCCGCAATCTTCCTTGCATTCAACTTCATCTTCAGCCGTTCCTATACAACTCATGCACAAATCGTGGTATAAGCTCAATCATCTACCATGTCAGCAAAAGCTATCTCACATCAAACTCATCAAGCAACAAGAGCAAAATAGCAAACACAGAGCAAGCAACAGAACACTCTACTTCTCAAGCAACTACGAAACGATACGAGTATAATACACACCAAACCCTCTCGCCACCAATTTTCCTTTTGCATGCTAGTGATCCCACTACCGTCCGCAACCTAATTGCCCAGAATCTCGTATCACCATTATCGCCACCCAGCCAATCCCTAGCCCGCTATCCTTACTACTCCAGCCAAGAATACCTAGACAGACAGGAAGGCTGTGCAAACCCCAAGGGATGTCGAAGTTCATGACGACACAACCCAATCCCGCAATGCAAAAAAGGCAAAAAAGAAAAAGCACAAAGCGGAAAGAGAAGCGAAGAGTGTCAAAAAGCCCGCTAAGAAAAAAGGGGGGCAGGTATTAACATCGCACTAGGCTAGGCCGTGCTAACTACTTCCACAAAGAACAGGAACCCAGAGGGGCAGCAGCCAGGGCTCGTTATGAGAATGAAGAAGTAAAGAGAGAAGTGAAGAACTTGAATTCAGGAAAGAAACCAATGAATAGGGATGCAGAGACAGAGAGGAGAAGCATCCTCAATAGGCCAGGCACTGGACATCCGTGATCACAACGCGCACACAGGCACAAACACATGCACACAACGCCCCATTAGACACAATAGAAGCAACCGACCAACTCTTCATTGATTTAAAAAAAAGAACCTTTCGTTGCTGCCAAAGAAGTTTAGAACATAACGTACTGGAAAAGAACAACAGAGAAGTAGGAACTAGAAGTTCCGGGGGATGCGGGGGAGAAAAAGAGAAGATATATCTGTGTCTCATCATCAACGCCTCGAACTTGCCATCTCGCCGTACCGGCCACGCTCGCGCGTCGTGTCGTACGCCTGAAGCACGCGTGCCTGAGATTCGTCCGTCTGCGAGAATGCGTAGCCGCGCTGCTTGCGCATACGCTGAACTTGCCGCACTTTGCGGATGGCCTTCTGGAACTGCTCCATTCTGTTGTAGACGATGTCGGTTAGTCTCTGTATCCTGATATGGAACGAAAGAGGGTTTGTGAGAGAATTTATTTAGTACTGACCTTGGGCGGTAATCCTGGATGTTGTACTTCTGGATTTCTTGAATATGGTGGTATGCTTGCGGGTAATACATGCGTTTTGCACTATCAAATCGTTAGCATTGATCCTCTCTGTACGCGGCCGCAGGCAATAAAACTTACTACTTCCAGGCAAAATCTCTGATTAAGCAGAGGCAAGGTAGAATCAAGCCCATTAGCCAGAAGACTGGACTGGGGAATAGTCTCGGAATGACGCCAGTAAACTCCTTTGAAATTCCCGTCATCGGTGCAACGTAGGCGTAAAGCGGCAGGAATATCATCCAAAGGATCATCGATCCAGGAATGGCGACGACGGTGTACTTCGTCCAAATGTTGGTGATGAGCGCAGCCTTGCCGAGCACAGTAGCTAGAGCCGCTGTGTACAGAGCCGGACCCCAGACCCAGTGGCCTGCGATCTCACCGTCACTCTGTGGCAAATCCCAGAGAAAGATGGCTTGGGAGACGAAGTAGAGGATGAGGGAGTGGTAGAAGCCATTGGCAACCCAGCCCCAGAAAGAGTGCATGCGGAAGAAGACGCCCTTCTGGCTGAGCTGGTAGAGCTGCGGATAACGGTCGAGTAAACGTGCGCTGACAAACTGGTCGAAGATACCGAGGACGAAGGGGGGCATGACAGTAAAGAAGACGTTATAGAAGGAGAGCGACCATGATTCGTAAATGACCTGACCTGAGAAAGCGTTTTGGAAGGAATACCAGAACTGCGTCATGAAGAGGGCAATATTCTTGTAAAAGGAGTAGAGGATAACCTTGCTGACTCGTTGGTAGCTCCAAGATCCGTGGACGAGTAGCAGTTTGCGAAGGTAACGGAATTGGCCGATGGCAACGTCGGCGCTTCGAGCGGCTTGGAGACCTTCCATACCGCTGATACCGACACCGACGTGGGCAGCTTGAATCATGGAAACATCGTTAGCACCATCACCAATGGCCAGAAGAATGGCTTTAAGATGACGCTTGACGAGCTTGACGACAAGAGCTTTTTGGAGAGGAGAGACACGGCTATGAGGTACGTTAGCTCAGCATGCAGTAAAGAGCATGGGATCTACTCACCAGCAAATGACGGCTTTGCACATCACAGCCAGGTCCAGGAAAAGCTTCTCCATGTCTCTCTCCAGAGCGTATGTCAAGGATTTGCCGTCAATGATTAAGGCCAGAGTCTCCAATTCCATTTGGCTGTCCGCTTGTGACCGGATCGCATTTAGTTTCTTCTCGAGGTTATCTCTTGTTCCCTGGGCGTTCTCTTCGTTGACGATCAGGAGAGTCATGTCCTCGCTGATGAGCTTACAACTCATGCCGATGTTGATGGCAGTTTCTTGACGATCACCAGTAAGAACCCAAATCTTGATACCAGCTGTCTGCAGAGTGTGGATCGTATCCGGCACACCGTCCTGCAGCTTATCCTCAATAGCAGTGGCTCCAAGCAGAGTGAGGTCGTGCTCAATGATCTCTGCAGCCTTGTCCAACTCTTCTGCACGGTTGCCCCCGACAGTGGTTGCCGCAGTGTCGTATATCTTCCTCCATTCCTGGTACTCTTCCTCAGGAATGTCACGCATGGCCAAACAAAGAGTACGCAGACCTTCAGCGGCGTACTCTTCAAGCTGCTGCAGAGTCGGTTCTACGATGGGGTTGGGTTCCTTGGAAAGCCGCTCGAGAATGACCGTATCGGCACCCTTGGTGTAACAGACGATCTTTCCCCCGGGATCTCTGAAGATCGTCGACATCCTCTTACGGGTTGAATTGAATTCGCAGACGCACAAAAGCTCGTACTCGCGTTCTGCTCCATCAACAGTGATGATGACCGATCTGGGCTTTCTTGCGACGAACTTATAATCGAGCATGACAGCACCTTCCACCAGAGCACCCTCGTCGGGCGAAGCCGCCTGGTACTTGATCTTGCCAGTCTTTTCGTTGATCTCGGGGATAACCGTGTGACAAGTGGCCAGCAGTGTCAGGAAGTTGTTGATAATATCGCGGGACGGGTGATTGAACCGGTTCTCCTTTAGCCTCTTGAAATCATGGATGCCAACTTCCACGCCATCTTGGGTTGTCGCTCTCCGATCTTCCGGAACCTCATCGGCATACTGAATACCTGCGATGGTACACTGACGAAACTCCATCATGTTGCAAGTAAGCGTACCAGTCTTGTCTGAGAAAATGTATTCGATCTGTCCGAGCTCTTCGACTAGTGACGACGTTCGGCAATTTGCGGGGGTGCCGGTCTGTTCATGGTAGATGTCGAGATCAGAGTCGATCAGAAAGGCCTGGTAATACTTGACGATTTCGATCGTGACGAAAAGCGAGATCGGGACAAGGTTAGAGTACAACACCCAGTAGGTAAGCAAATCCAGGAAGAACTGTCCCACAAGTGCTGTCTCCTCGAGCTGCAAGTATGCCAGATGTTCCTTTTGCTTTGAACGGATGATGACGTCTCCAATGGAACTGACAATGCTGAGAGTGATGAGAATGGCGCCAAGCATGAGAATCTGGTAGTTAACCAGCCTCTCAACGTTCGTCTTTTTGATAGGTGTAGCCGTTGCGTTTCTCATGAGCTTCGTTTCGTGACCGGTAAAGACGACAACGCCGTGGACCCAAGGGGTATTTCGCAAAGTCGCACCACGAAGAAGAAGCTGGTCGGGGGCAAGAGGCAATTCCTTCTCGCCTCCGCCGGCCTGCATGGTCAATGTGGCCTCGTAAGTGTACAAGCTGCTGTTTGGCTGCTCGGAGCGAATACGACCTCCTAACCTGCCCAAATCGCTAGGACTGACCAAATCTGCGGTCTCAGGAATGGCTTGTTTGATTTTCAAGTTGGTCTCTCCATCCAAATTGGCCGTCTCGATGTAGCAGAGACCCTCGGGTTCAGAACTAGCCAGGAGAACTAAGTCTGCCGGGAATGGCTCCTCCGATTCCACGCGCACAATGTCTCCAACAGCGACATTGATCCATTTGGTCTCTTGGAAACTTGATCCTCTGAGGACGCGAGTCTTGGAGTTGTTCAAGGTCTTATCCTGGGTTTTCCGGCGGAAGTCCTCAACTTGTTCCTTGACGGCCGAGACGAGCAAGACGATGACCAGAGGGACAATGGTAGTCCACCTGTTTGTGGGAGAGATATTAGGAATTTGTTGAAGGACGGCGGTGAACAAGAAAAACAGGTTGGCGTATTTGGAGAACTGTTCGTAGAGGAATTTCGGGATGAAGGTAGCCACGTTGTACTTGGCGGTCGATACGTGATTATCGACGTACTTGTTGGCGGCATTGGCGGGTGGGTTGTTGAGGTGTATTATGCGCGGGCCCAAGGTCGATGGGTCGGGCTGCGAGCGTCCCAAGCCAAACTTGAAGCCGGATTGCTTCCGCTTGTGAGCTGACGGCGGGGTCTTGTCGCTGACGCCAGCCTGAGCGCTCCTCGCGCCAGCCTCCGTCAGCGGGACGTCCATCTCCGAGTATTCCGGCTCCATGCCCAGCATGTTCTTCGCGCGGCCCATCAGCCCACCGCCCAGACTCATTATGCTATTCCGGTTCCGCGCGTGGGTGCGAGTGGCGCCTGGAGGCTCATCGGGGCGGTCATCGTACAGCCCGCCAGCGGCGTACGAGCCCTGCATGGAGCTGCCCTCGTCGTCAATGTCGGTGTAGCGCTGGTAGTTCTGCAAATCCGAGGACTGCGAGTAGATGCGCTTGGAGCCCGTCGACATGTAGGGTGACTGCAGCGACTCGCGCGTCGCACCGGTGTCGCCTGACATGTGCTGAGGCGGCCGGTGGCCGCTGCCGCCAACGAAGTCATCGTAGGAGACGGAGGGACGCGGCTGGGGGACGTCGGAGTCGTTGATGTCGTACTGGCGCAGCAGGTGGTCGTCGGTGGCGGGCGGGGGCTGGCCGGACGAGTAGGTGGGCGCAGAGTCGTTCAAGTCGAGGAGCAGGTTGTCTTCACCATGGGGGGCGCTGGCCTGACCTCCAGGAGGCCTGCCTGCCATTCCGGGCGCGGGTGGTTCGAAGCGTGGGCAGCGGAGCTGGGTGCGGTGTCGCTCGGCGATGTCGAAGCTTGCGGGGGGCTAAAGACGGCGCATCCCAACACAGCCGTTTCCGCGAGGTGTGGAACTCTAATCCGGGAGTTGCAGGGCGGCGCGGAGGGGAGGTCGAGGAATCGCAGGAGCGGGTTCTTGCCTCGCTCATGCACAGCCTCCGACTTGGCAGACGTTGCGCGGGACGCGGGCTGGCGTTCGTGAGTGGCACGGCGGCGGCGCGGACGGCGGGCTGGCAGGGCGTGGTGCTGGGGCGGCAGCGCAGCTGGAAGGGCGAGCGATGTCCACGGGCGCGCTGAGTGTGGTCTCGGCGGCTCTGCGGGCGGTCCAAGGCGGTCGTGGTGCTGGAGGAGACCCTGGGCATGGGGCTGCTTGACGCGATGCGCATCCGCCGCCAACTCGATTGGGCGATTGAATGCTGGGCGCCGCGACAAAAATATCCGCGCGGGCCTGCTGCGCCCTCCGCTCCCGTGCGCGCCGCCCACCGCTGCCTATCACAACGAAGGCGCGCGCTGCTCAGCCCTGCCTGCGACAGCGCCCGCCTCTGTCGCAACGGATCGCGCTCGGACGGATACGCGCGACAGTGCGTGCGCCGAGCGCATCATCGCCGCACGCAAAATGCACGCCATTGGTCCACAAAAGTCGTATATTACAGAAGCTACATTCCCAACGCCGCCCTCACCGAGCCGCAAGCATGTCCTGCACCGCGCTCCAGTACCTGGGCGTCACCACCGGCTCGATCTCCTCCTTCGCAAGCCACTTGAAGTCGGTGAGCCCGTACGCGTTCTCCGCCAGGTTGGCCTGGCCTGCCATGATGCGTGCCTTCATGAAGAAAATCTTCTCGCCCAGCTCCTCGACGCCCTTGTCCGCGTTTTTGATCGTCTTCGGGAAGTCGAAGCGGTAGTGGCCGACGGGGTGGTTGCCGACCATCCAGGTGTTCATGTTGATGCCGCCGGCCTGGACCAACACCCGCTCTGCAGCCTGTCGCTACGTCAGCACTAGCAATTGCGGCGCGAGACCAATGACTTACGCTGTGAAGATTCTCCCGGCCGATGAGGCGTCCCTGGGGGAAGGTCCATCTGCCACTGCCATCCTTGACCAGCAGGTACAGTGTCCTCGACAGCATCCTGTTCAAGCTCTTCTGATCGCCAGCCTTGTCTGCCTCCGTCACCCTCGACATGGGCCTCTCAATTGGCTCTGCCTTCTTGCCTCCCGGCTGCCCGCCCTCCACTCCCGGAGACTCCGTATCCTTCAGCAGAGCTTCTCTCTGGTGATCAGGCTCGCTTTCCTGTGCTCCCACAAGCAGCTCGTCGTTCCAGCCCTCCTCGCCGTACGCATTGTAGACGCCAATGTCGCGGGCCGCCGTCAGCCGCTGCTTCTGCTTCCGCTTCCATTCGACATCTGCAGTAGTGCCCTTCTTGTAGTAGAAGTATCTCGTGAACGGGAGTGCTAAGCGCTCATTGAGGCGGCGCTGGTAGAGGAAGAAGGCCTTCTCGAACGGATGGAGGTCGCGGGTGAGGACCGGCGGTCTCGAGAGGACGACTCCGGCGCGAAGCTGGTAAGTCTGCTGCGGCGCTGCGGCCTGGGCGACAGGAGGAACGGTCGAGGGGGTCGGCGGAGCTTCCTGGACGGCGGCAGCAGCGCTGGCGAAGCGCCTGCGCGAGATGGTCTCGCGGCACGAGATGCAGACAGAGTCTTTGGCTGGATGGCGGGCATACGTAAGGATCAAGAGCGTCGATGGGCGGCACGGGCGACATACCAGACCTGGAGGCCAATTGCCTCGCGCTCCTGTGTCCGGCGTTCATCTCACCACACGGCGGCGACGGCTGACGTTGCGATGGCCGGGAGCTGGTGCCATGTCCAAAAAGTTCGGCGGAGAGCGCCCGAGCGCGGCACGTGACGGGCTCTTGGCGCGCGCAACAAAATTCGTCACGCGGCAGCGAGCCTCACCTTCTCTCCTCACGGCATCAAATCCTTATCACCAGTGACGTCTCCTCTTCCGTGAAACATTGGTCATTTCCACGGTGCCCAGATAGAGCCGAGCGGTCTTTTCGCTAGCGGTACCTTCGTAATCTCACCAAGGCGTACTGTTAGATAGTAACTGCTCACAAGCATCGCGCGCCTCTCCCTCCTGGACGGAGAGCGCCGTCCGTCGCCGGCGTCCCCTCCGCCGCATCTGGAAGCGCGGTCTTCGGTGCGCACCCGAGCGAAGCATGCGTGTGCTCCCAGGGGCTGCAGTAGGGCCTTGTCGACGCCGCCGCACGCGTGACGCGGCACGGGTTCGCCTCATGTGGCAGCGGCTCTACTCGAGTCACAAGCGCCTCGTTTGCAGCAGCGCCGCCGGCCACGACGACCAGTCGCGGGACTGCGCGCGCGCAAGGCCGCAGCCAGCGTGACCACTGCAGGGACAGCACGACGCCAAGCCACACTCGCGCGTCTGAGCGCATGTGCCCTGCTGCACATCAACTGCGCCCTGAAAATTTATGCTGCGTCGTGCTGCCTTTTGTTCAAAATGCTCGCTCTGCCATCTCTGCGCCCGTTTCCGCACAGCGCGCTCCGCCATGAATCTGATCTCCAAGTTCTTTGACCGGACGGACAGCTGCAACAGCGGGCTGGGTGCTAGCATCTTCGAGCCCCGACCACCCGAGACTCCGCGTAGGAGCTTGGAGACCTTCCTCGCAGATGTCGCGGAATCGATCCAGAAAACCCCCGCTGGCCTCGACGCCGTAGCAGAGCAGCATGTCCGGCCCTTTGGTCCAGTGGAGCCGCCTTCGTCTCCACTCGTGAAGCCCCTGGCAGCGGCATTACCCTCTCCACTCGTGCCTGAATCGCAGCGTGTCCGACACAATCTGGCATCAACGACGAAGATCAGCTGTGTCAAGCAACATGCTTTACCGCTACTTGATACCAGCCCGGACAACGGTAAATTTGCTGTTCCTGCATCCGATCTCTTCACATCCTATCAGTAAGCGCGTGTCGCTACAGTCGCTTCACCTGCAACAACCGCTGACCACGCGTAGAATGAATCTTGGCGGGCCAGTTCAGGCTAATGATCCCTCTGGACTCCTGGAGGACAAAGCGCTTCTCTGCCAATTTTACGAGGACACGAACAAAGCTCGAGAAACGGAGGTCCAACTGAAGAATCTGGATGATGACCTGAAAGGGATGCAAGTAATGCAGAACAACCGACTTCTGCTCGGCCAAAAACCGCTGTTCATCGACTTGCCCCTATGGGACCATCACCGCCAGTCCTTGGTGGATCGGCTGGAGCATTTACGCCTTCGCGCGCAGGATCTGCGATTGCAATGCATCAAGCGCGGTATCCTTCTTGTGCCAGAACCCTCTGCTTTCTGCAGAAGCGCGTCCGTGTCCACGACTCAGGGAAGCGGTGGTGTTCGATCTCAAATTGAAATGGCTGTAGGCCGGAGGCATCGATCAGCCACGGCCCCTACAGAAACCATACAGCAAACACTCAACAGCCACCGCTCAGACAGGAAACGGATTCCTCGGCCGGCGAAAGCAATCCTCGAGTACCACTTTGGTTTGGTCCAGAATCCTTCCGACGCCGAACTTGACACTCTTGCTCAGAAAACCGGGTTGCACGTCAAGCGAGTGAGGACTTGGTTCATCACCAAAAGGGCCTTGAGTCAGGAGGACAGAAAGCCATGCTGAAATGGGGAGCCGAAAGAAGAATTAATATCTACCGAAGAAGTCCCTCCACGGGAATCCCGAACGCATTAGCCGCTTGTCGAAATCAAGCTGCAACGACGCCGCTGCGACGTGCCCAACGCTAGAGGTCGTCACGCAAACGAACCAAGCTATAACATTGAGGAATCGCTACTCTCTCTGCAGTATCAACATCGCCTCCACAGCATTCCTGGAAGTCCATCAGAGATTCGGCTTCCTTTCAAACTACAATATGGATATGCCTCTGGGTCCTGGCTATGCGGTGAAATGGAATACTTGTCAAAGCCCTCCGACACTTGTTTCTGAAAGAAGAGAAGAAAAAAGAAATCATTCGCGACGTCCATCCACACACTACATACCAATTCCTACGGATTCTTCCGCTCGTACTAAGGTTTCCGTGGAACGTCACAAACGTCGTATAGACATAAAGAGGCCCTAGAAGCGGCGACGTGCGGTAATTGTTACCAGCCTTTCCTACACAGTGGTAGTATTTAGGCTGATATATGAAGCATGTGGTACAGGAGCGTACTCTCTGCGATTGCGCTGAGTCAGAAGGTGCGCCATCGAATATCCTCAATTAAACCGCCCGCAAAATGTACATCGACTGTGCAGTAGGCGGTCTGCTTTGAAATGACGTAGATCAAGACAAAGTCTTCAGGCACCTTATCCAAGCAAGAATCTAAATGTCTATAGTTGACAAGTTATTCATAATTCGTTAGGTAGAATCACTTAGATGTTAAAGATAGAATGGGAGGAATTGGCGTTCCTTCTCTAAACTTATATCTAATCAATCTCAATATTAATGACTTGATGCACATAATCATCCGTAGTCTAGTCTATGATTTGAAGCGGGTAGGTGAGACCGCTTACGTATTGATTTAAATATGCTGATGGCTCTCATAGCTTAAAATAGTGTGCAATATGAAAGATTATCGATCCTCAACGGTGATGAACCGGTAAGCCCTCAATCAAATCTAAATCTAGTTAGATGCGGAGGCGTTCACAAAGTTTTTAACTGCCTAACTAAATTGCACTGAACTATTGCTCCAACTTGGATCGGGACGATCCTCCTTGGCAGTCTGTCAGTGGCCGTGCACAGGGACCTTTGTCACAAGCGATAATTAGAAGCGTATAAGAGGGTTTCAGGAAGATTCTCACACGTAGTTGAAACATTCACCCGCATGTATCAATTGTACGTCTTAGTCTACTTTTATGTCTAGATGAACGCACTAACTCCGCACGCGTCAGGTACTTCTTATAGCGTTGATATGGAGATAGCCCTCATGCATGTCCTTCCACAGACTGCGGATAAAAGCCGTCTCGATCTCAGGTGTACTGTCTGCCTCACAACCATTACGTTTCCGAAGAGATCTATTACTGGCTGCCCTTGCGCAGCCACAAGCGTACACCCAGCCCAAACCCAGACCCAAACCTAAAACGTCCATATCCCCCAGAACGCCAATCGCCTTTGGCAGTATCCACCTTCTTTTCCTTGAAATGTTCAGTGACCATGCGCACCATGTCCCACTTGCGTCAGTAGAGGGACCAGCATGCCAACCACAGCAAATGCGATCTCCGAGCCTGACTGGCCCTTTCTCTCATGCCGAGCGTACCCGTCCAGCAGGCCGCCTTCGGCGTAGCCGTTGCCGAGCATGGAACTGGTTGTGGAGCCAGAGCGAGAGCGCAATGGTCCGTGTGAGTGAGAGCCGGAAGACTCCTGCATTGAATGCATGGCTACATAGCTGTGTACGAAAACTTTAGCAGGAGTGATAGAAAAAGATGTATGGGTGACTTACAGGAAGGTACCGCCAGAGAACAGAAGCACGCAGCCTGTGGCAAACTGCATGCCTTCCTCTCCACCCAGCGTTTCTCGTCCCAGAATGTTGACAGCAACCCAAGTGGCCACGGCGCCGACTGGCGCAGCAAGACTGAATACAACCAAGTGTGTGCGGGCGGTACGTTTGCTGATGCCCTGCTTGAGGAGCACGGATGTGAGGCCGAAAGCCGCAGGGGCCTTGTGAAGCATGATTGCGAGGAAGATGATAAGGCCGAGCTTCGTGCTAGACGTGCTCGACGATGCGCCCAGTGCTATGCCATCGGCGGCAGCGTGTATGACGAGACCAATCGTCGTAGCTGGTGGGTTTGACTGTGGGCCTGTCGGTGCGGCATCAACAGGATAGAAATTTGGGGAGTGTGTGGGCGAGTGATGTAGGCCGCTGGAGAGATTTGACAGAGAAATGTGCAGAGGTCTTGTTGGCGCGGCAGCCAGGATGTTAGGCAGGACGTCAATCAGATACATCAAGATGAAGCCGAAGATCAGGGACAGGCCGACCCAGGCATGCGGTTCGCGGTGTCCCTCCTTCTCCGCGTGGTGCTCTGAGCCTTCCGGACGGCCGACTTGGACGGGGTCGTCGCCGTCATCCTGTACAGTGTCCGAATCGGGTGCAGCTCTGGACCATCCGGCGGGGTCGGACAAGCCTGCAATTGCCTCTGCGTTGTCTCTCGCTCGCGCCAGGTCGTCCCTCCAGTGATCTATAACTTCGCGATTCGGGGACGAGGAACGCGCATGCAATGCTCGCGGAACATCGAGGTCGTCGAGGTATACTTGGCGCCCGTTCTTGGAGTGCGAGTCGGCTTCGTGGGCAGTGTACAGGGTCTCGATGCCCTCGGGGATAATGACGATCAGCGAGGTGCCCACCAGCACGCCGGTGCCCATGGCGGACAGGTAGCGCAGGTGGCGCTGCGACATTGAGAACGAGAGGGGCAGTGAGCCGGCGAGGAAGGAGCTGCATGGGCGTGAGCTGCGGCGCACAACAGGCGGGAGAGGAGGCGCGGCTGGGGACGCACGAAATGGCCATGATCATGCTCAGGCCGAGCAGCATAAACAGGCCGTTCCACATGTTGGCGGCGGAAGCGCGGGGCGCTCGTGGAGGCGCGAAGGAGCGGGAGGGAGGGCAATTGAGCGGCAGGCGGGCAGCGAGGGGCGGACAGATTTACACCATGGCGAGCGAGCACTAAGGCTGGCAGACGGCAGGGCGAAGCTGATGACGACGGCCGCCCGGAGCAGCAAGCTGCTTACGTACCCGTAGGGCTGGCGGCTGCACCGGGGATCCTGGCGGCGGCAGCTCGGGCCAGCGCGCGTCAAGCGAAGACGCGTGAATCAAGTCGCGCAGCACCGCCTCTGCTGCTTAACCCACAGCTCCGCCGCACCGCGACTTGGCAGCCCGAGTGTGTTGCGCATCGCCGTCGCCCGTCACTGCCGCCCGCTCTGCGCCCCTCACACGCACCATGGCGAAGGAGCTGGAGATGCTCGAGGAGTGTGAGTGGAGGCCTAGCCGCCGTGGGCGCATCGCAACTGACCGTCGCAATAGTCCTCGTCGATTCGAACGATGCCTTCACCCTCAACCTCGTGCGCGCCGGCGAAGATGTCTTCGAGGAGCCTTTCAACCCTGCCTTCACGTATCCTATCTTCGGCGAGGACGAGAAAATCTTCGGCTACAGCGACCTGCAGCTCAACCTCCGCTTCCGCGCCCACGACCTAAAGCCGTCGCTGGACATCCAGTACGACAAGAAATGGCAGCCCATTGGCGAGACCAAGGCCATGGACCTGAAGGAGATGCTCAAGGACTTCATGCTGCCCGGTCCGTTTCCTGTTCTTCGGCGCGCAAATGTTGCTCGCTGCTAACGTTGAACAGAGGTCCTCGACGGCGACAGCTCCACCGAAAATGGCGACGCGGATGGCGCGGACAAGACCTGGACCCCTCCTGGCAAGCGCATCCACAAGTACGCACATCAGGGAAGGAACTTTGAGATTTGGTGCGGCAGTTTGGCCGACCCTGTGGTCAAGGAGATCTTGAGGCGCATGCAGGTGCTCGTTCCGCTGTACATTGAAGGCGGCACGCTGCAGAATCTCGATGACCAGGACTGGACCATGGAGCGCTGGAAGTTGTTCCTTTTGTAAGTTCCGCGCAAGTCTGTTGCCGACCCTACTAACTGAGTGAAAGGTACGAAGTCACGCCTTTGGAGGACGACGACACTGCTTCGCCTTACACCTTCGCCGGTTTCGCCACCTCCTACCGCCTCTGGGTCTTCCCAACCAAGGAGATTCTTGCCCTCACGAAAGACACGCCCGCAGCCCATGCCGCGGAGAAGGATCCGGTGACGGGAGTTTTCTTGGGCAACTACAGCCCCCTTGATGCGCCTTCTCGCGAGCGCATATCGCAGTTCATCATCATCCCGCCCTTCCAGGGACAGGCTCACGGTAGCCACCTCTACAACACCATGATGTCTCTTTTCCTCAATGACAAGAATGTCTTCGAGGTGACGGTGGAGGACCCGAATGAGGCATTCGACGACCTCCGCGACTGGTGTGACCTCGCCCGTCTTCGCGCGAACCCCAAATTCGCTGCGCTCAACATCGCAGACACTGTTCCCGACTCGGCTTTGGCCCCAGACGCTGAGACGCCCTCGTCACTGCTACTGCCGCAAGACGAGCTCACGAAGCTCCGCCACTGGTCGAAGATCACGTCCAGGCAGTTCCATCGCCTTGTTGAGATGCATACGCTCAGCCAAATCCCGCCAAACCACCGTAAGCCAGCACGTCTCACGCGCAAGCACAAGGCGGCCGACCCGAACGACCGCCGCTACTACTTCTGGAGACACCTCGTCAAGGAGAGGCTGTACAACCACAACAGGGATCAGCTCATGCAGATTGATGCTAGCGAACGGGTTGAGAAGGTTGAACAGGCGCTGTCGGCAGTCGAGATGGACTACGAGAGACTGTTGGAAGTGGCTGGGAGGAGAGCAGCAAGCGGCGAAGGCAGGAGTTCGAAGAGGATCCCTGCCAAGAGAAAGGCGGTCATTGAGGACGATGAGGACGAGGACGAGGTAGAGGACGTAGAGGCAAAGAAGGCCAAGGTTGACGCATGAACGAGCATGCCAAGGAGGGAGGTCACGAGATAAAAAGCGCCGGAGGCGCAAGGAATGGTCAAATACATCAAAATGGGCGTCAGGGTACACGATAGGTTGGCAGGCACAGGGCGAGGCGTCAAGGGATTGGGTTTCCCAGGGATTTTAGGCGGATTGAATAACTTTCGGCGGCCTTATTGGGTGCATTGCAGGGCACCTTTCCCGCGTAGATACCAAAGCGACTGGCCGAGATGCACGATGTTGAGGTGGGTGCTGCGTCTGCGCCAATCTGCGATAGCTGAATATGATGGATATGCTTCAATGGCGCGTCCGTGTCAGCGCGAATCCGAGCTGAAGCGGGTGCATCGGAGCTGCTGACACCAGCGCTGAGCTCCGGCGGCGGGAATGCACGGGCCGCGGGAAGATTGCTGGGAGCCAGAGCGTCTCCGTCGGGGGCATTGAGGGTTCTTGAGCGCTTTCAGGGACGGATGCTGTCGCTGGACAGCGCTGGGCAGAGGCGCAGCGGAGGAGCCCTGGAGCGCGAGCTGAGGCGTGGGCGGCGGGCGCGTCGGAGCGCGCATGCTGGAAGCCGATGTTGGCCGTCGGATTCCCAACCCGCCGGGCGGCCCCAACAGTGGATTGTGCGGAAGATTTGTCTATCTCGGCCGGCCAAACCACCTCTCCTCCATCACGCCCACCCATCCACCCGCCCCCTCCCTTCTTTCTCCGCTCCCTCCCCCGCCGTCGAAGCCATGTTCTCGCGAGCTCTGAGGGCAAAGGCCGCCGCCCCGCTGCGGCGCGTCTACGCTGCTCCGATCGCCGCGCGCCGCGCCGTCACCACCGACGCCGCTTCGTCGCATGCTGACCGCGAGAGCGTCCCGTCGGTCAGTGCCCGCCTGCCAATGCCCTGTCTGCTGTCACTGCGAGCTGACCCCTGCCCCGCGCCAACAGGAAGATGAGAAGCCCTTCGAGGTCCGCCTCTCCGACGAGGCCTTCGAGACCTACGAGCTCGACCCGCCGTCCTACACCATCCAGACCACCAAGAAGGAGCTGAAGCAGATGTACTACGACATGGTCGCCGTCCGGTACGCTCCCTGCGCAATTGTCCGCCACAGGTGTTGGGTTGGATGATGAGGGACACCGCCGCTGACTTTGCGTCTTTTCCGCAGCCGCATGGAGATGGCCGCCGACCGTCTGTACAAGGAGAAGAAGATCCGCGGTTTCTGCCATCTTTCCACCGGCCAGGAGGCCGTCGCCGTCGGCATTGAGCACGCCATCGACCGCGAGGACCACATTATCACCGCCTACCGCTGCCACGGTTTTGCCATGATGCGCGGCGGCACCGTCAAGTCCATCATCGGCGAGCTGCTGGGCCGGAGAGAGGGCATTGCCTACGGCAAGGGTGGTTCCATGCACATGTTCGCCCCCAACTTCTACGGCGGTAACGGTATCGTCGGCGCCCAGGTCCCCGTCGGCGCCGGCATTGCCTTCGCTCAGCAGTACACCGGAAAGAAGAACGTCACCCTCTCGCTGTACGGTGACGGTGCCTCCAACCAGGGTCAGGTCTTCGAGGCGTACAACATGGCCAAGCTGTGGAACCTTCCCGTTATCTTTGGCTGCGAGAGTATGATCCCGTTCGCCACGCCCCCAGCTGTAACCTGTGCGGCTAACGAGCTTTTGCAGACAACAAGTACGGTATGGGTACTGCCGCTGCCCGTGCTGCTGCTTTGACCGACTACTACAAGCGTGGCCAGTACATCCCCGGTCTCAAGATCAACGGTATGGACGTCCTCGCCGTCAAGGCTGCTACCCAGTTCGGCAAGGAGTGGTGCGCTTCCGGCAAGGGTCCTCTCGTCTTCGAGTTCGTTACCTACAGATACGGTGGTCACTCCATGTCCGACCCTGGCACCACCTACCGCGTACGTATTTCCTGCCAGAAGGATAAGCTTTTCCCGGAGACCCGAAGCTAATATGCTCTGCAGACTCGTGAGGAGATCCAGCGCATGCGCAGCACCAACGACCCCATCGCAGGCATCAAGCAGAAGCTGCTCGACTGGGGCGTCACCAGCGAGGAGGAGCTCAAGGCCATCGACAAGGAGGCCCGCGCCAACGTCGACGCCGAGGTCGCCGAGGCCGAGAAGATGGAGCCGCCGGAGGCTACCCCTCAGATCCTGTTCGAGGACATCTACGTCCGCGGCTCCGAGCCCGCCTTCATGCGCGGCCGTATCCCCGAGGAGAACTTCTACTACGCCGAGAGCTCCATCTCCAAGGACGGCCCCTCCAGGGTCACCGGCATCAACTAAATTTCGAATACTAGATTTTGAGTGGTGAGCGGGTGCGGGATTTTGCTGAGCATGGATACGCACGTGCTAGCAGGAGAAGCGTGGGTGCGGCGAGGAAGGGATTAGCGAGTGAATTGATTTTGTGCTTGGATTGATTCTCGCGCTGAGGAGGGCTGTATGCATTAGACTTGGGTTTCAACTTCCCCCCGTCGGAGTCAGTACTAAATTCCCAATTTTTATTTGTACGCAAAGTGTACTATGCAAGCTTTTTTGCGCTTTTGTAGCAGACGGAATGTTAATGCAATTTTCTGTTCTGTTGACTTGCCTCCTCTTTGCCCCGGGTGGTTGGGTTTGTGCGAGTAGCTGCTGAGGAGGAATAAGGACGACGACTTCGACTGTGCTTGATATTGACGAGCTGTAGGCTTGAGCGGTCGTTTTGAAGACCTCTACTCAGCACTGAGGCTCCGTCCTGGCGAGTGGTTCGTCACAAGCGTGGAAGAAGTAGCGAAGGCATGATAAGGCATTGGAGATCGTTGTCATGTGGAATGGGCGCTCGGAAACATTGGAGGAAGATGGAGTTGTTTGCGTCCACTTTTTTCTCTTCAAATACTGGTCAGCCATGAGGGGAGTCAATCTTATATGTTGACGATGGCAGGTCTAATGATAATCCCCATTACCATTGCTGTTCAATAAATTGCTCCCCTTTTGATATGAGTCGTTCATGTTGGAGCCACTGACGAATAGGGAGGAAACAACAATATCAAAGTGCATGTGGTGTTATTGCCTCTACTGATGTTGGGGGGAGAAGGCATTTGGGCCCTACGGTGCCCCGATAGCGCCTTTCTAGCTATAGTAGCTTATGTACTGCCCGAACTCCGCCTGCATATGAACGACAAATATGAGAATCGAAGGACTATGCTGGAAAGATCTACCACTGGTAGACTACTTAGAAATCCACGACACTAGCACTGAAGACGCTCAACATAATTCTGCAAGAGTAATTGGTCACTGTTGTGAAGACAATCGAAACAAATTTCAAAATCTTTTAGGTGCACCTGAGTTACGTGTAGGCTCCAGGAGTCTCAACGAAAAATAGAATGCGTGTCACAAGCTCTGTTAGCCGCGGATTCTCTAAGAGATGAGTCAGCTAGGCATGCGCATGTACATCACACGCACGTCCGCATGGGTTGCTTTCATTCACAAGACCTGCCCGCCCGGCGCACGGGCCCTCCGCAGGACTGATATTTAAACCCCGTCACCCCCTGCCCTCCAAGCCCTCCTCTTTACCATTCCTCCCCTGACCAAAGCGCAGGGGGGGAAAGAAACCATTACTGAATTTCAAAAAGCCCGGTGATGACTTCTAAGGCAAATTTGAGACAGCCCGACACTCCACGGGGTGTTCGCCGGTTGCCTTTGAGAATTTGAGAGCTCGTCTGAGGGCATTAGATAGTTACGAATTGATACAAGAATCTACTTTATACACTCTGCCATACATTATGACTATGAGTGTGTGAGTCATTTGCGCTGAAGACGAGGGGGAAACAACACCAGTCTCAGCGCAACAGTTTGCATGTCTGAGAGCAGCTCAGCATCTTGCCGCTACAAAACAGCTATCATGGGGAACGAAGAGGCGAGGCTGGTGAGGGTCAAAACCAGACACAATAGTACGCCTCACTTGCACGTCGCCGCCGCACAGCGCAAGTGTCCGATACGTCCAGATTCCTGTCTTGCGGGACTATCCCACAGCTCCAAGCCAGCGACCGCCGCGCCAAGACACTCAGTCCTTTGCCACAGGATGTCCCTTTACAGGATATTAAAGACCCATGCCAAAGTATTCCTGCGGCCAGGTGGTGCCAAGGCATCCTCGGAATCTCTGACATTCAAGTGTAAACCCCAGGGCCTTAAGCATATGCCGGGGTAACCCTCCATCATGGCAGTGCCGAAAAACAACAAGTTATACTTCGTGCACACACTCTAGACTTTGCAGCCAAGATTCAGAACAGGTGATTTCTCTTGCTCTTTTCCTCCTCTGTTTTGCTTTCCCGCCCACCGTCACCACCAGCATCGCCCGCTCGCCGGTCCTCTTGCTATGATATCACGCCTTCATCCCCACGTGAAGCCGACGACACTCGCTCATATGCCATCGGATTATGTATCGACAAAGCTCGAACACCACAAGCCCACTTCGACGCTCCCATCCAACGCTCCACCCACCTAGTCCATCTCCTCCAACACCACAGTCTCAACCTTAGCCGCCTCCAGCCATTTCACATTCCCCTCCATCGTCTCCTTCCTAATCCAAAACAACTCATCCAAAAACGCCGGCACAAACGTCCCCGGGCCCCTCACATCCTCCCTGCGCGCCGCCCTCTCGGCCGCAATCTCGTACATCAGGACAGCTGCCAACGCGGCGACGAGCTTCTCGCCCTTGGCGGCGGCCAGAAACGCCGCGACCGTCGTCCCCAGCGTGCAGCCGGACCCCGTGATGGCGCCCAGGTAGTCGTGCCCGTTCGCGATCGCGAACGTCGTGCCGCCGTCCGAGAGCACGTCCGTCGCGCCCGTCATGATGACGATGTTCTTCTCGCGGCGCGCGAGCGCCTCTACGATTGCGGCTTTTTCTTCTAGGGTCGTCTTGCTGGCGCCGCTGTCTACGCCGCGTTGCTGCTGTTGCTGCTGCTGGGGCTGGTGCTGCTTCTCGCCGCTGCCGTCGGCAGAGATGACGGTGGAGGAGGAGGAAGAAGAGGAGGTTACAGCGAGGTTGTCGTCGTTGTGCACGTTGTACACGGTGGTGATCTCGTTTTCGTTGCCCTTGATCACGTCCAGGTAGCCGCCGGCCAGCAGCTGCTTGACGGCGCTGCGGCGCTGGTCGGTGGCGCCGGCGCCGACGGGGTCGAAGACGATGGGCCCGCCGGCGGCGTTGTAGGCGCGCAGCGCGTAGACGTAGTTGGATACGCCTTCGGGGGTGACGGTGCCCATGTTGATGACGAGGGCGCCGCCGAGGCGGGCGAGGTCGGGGGCTTCGAGGCCGTTGTTGGACATGATGGGGCTGGCGCCGCTGGGTGGAGGGAAGGTAGTCGTGGTCAGTTTGCGTGTAGTATGTCGAGGTGCTGTGGGGGAACGGGACGGAACTTACACGCAAAGCGCGACGTTGGCCGCGAAGTTCTGCACGACGAGGTTGGTCATGTTGTGGCAGAGGGGGTTTGCGGCCGCCAGGGCCTGGACGACCGGCGGGATGCGTTCTTGGATCTCGGCCATGGTGCCGTGGTACAGCGGCCGTTGCTGGCAGTCGAAGGGCGGCGGCGTCCACACCAGGTCGCGCAGCTCCGCGGCGGCGGCTTTGGGGTTGTCGGCCCCGATGATGGCGCTGACCACAGCGATGCCGTTGACCGACTTGAACTTGGCGACGGACTGGTGCACGACGCGCTGGCAGTTGGACGCGCTGATGCCGCCGATGCAGACGGTTTTGATGTCGGCGCAGTCCTCTTCTTCCGACAGGGCGAGCAGGATTCTCCGCAGACCGGCGGTGCCGATGATGGATTTGGTGTTTTCCTTCCTGCGAGGGGCATGTCAGAGAAAGACGCGAGTGCTGTCTTGGAGGGAAATAGTCACGTTGGTGTCGCAAATAGGGTTCCCAGACCCAGATAGTCGGCGCCTCCCTTGGCCGCCGCGATGGCCTCGTCGACCGACGACGCCGTGACTCCGATAATGGCGTCGTCACCGAGAAGCTGGCGGGCAGTGGCGAGATCTAAACAAAGAGCAATGCGGCGCAGGAAGTCAGCAATGCCCGCTTCGCGTGGGGGCTCTGTCGTACTGACCCATGTCATCCTGGCCGATGTGCACGCCTTCGACGCCCGCAGCGAGCGCGACGTCGACGCGGTCGTTGATGAGCAGCGGCACGCCGTGCTCCTGGGTGACCTCATGCAGCTGCTTGGCCGTCCGGATCATGTCGGCCGTGTCGCTCGTCTTGTCGCGCAGCTGGACGACCGTCACCCCTGCGCGCACCCGAACTCAGCACCCGCAACAGCAGAGCAGGCCGCAGACGGCATGCTAGGAAGCGTTACACGTACCGCCCTCGACCGCGGCCCTGACCACGGAGACCAGATCCCGGCCCCGGAGGATGGCGGGCGTGTTGTCGGTGACGAGATAGAGCGAGTAGTCGACCTTGTCCTTCATGTTGGCGATTCCTTGCTCTTTCTCGGGCGCTTCAAGATCGGTGAGTGTCCAGCGAGGCCGAGAGGTCACGTCGTCGGCGTGGAAGCGGGACCCGCCAGGTACCGCCGCCTTTTTCCTCGGCGGGGCGTTGAGCTCGTCGGCTCGGGCCATGTGCCACTTGTCATGGCCGGTCGCTTGCGCGGAATTGCCCAGTGCAACGGTCACTAGTAGCTTAGCTCGGCCGAACTGCTGTGGATGATTGCTGCAATTAAATCGACCTCGCAGGCAATGCAAAGCAGCAAATGCGAAGTCTAGTTGGAGTATAGCTGCTGCATGCCGATTCCGCCAAGTCTTATCCAAGAATCGTATTCCCCCAATAATCCAACTAATAGCTACAACAAAGACCTTCGCTCGAGGCTCAGGAACTTGAACCTAGACGCAGAGCACGGAGAGCATCAAAATACATTTTACCCCGTCCCAAGACCCAAACTCTGGTATCACAAAACCGATGTCCCATACGCCACCAATCTCCCAGCCCCCACCAATCACAGCTTACTCTCCCTCGGGCTCCCCTCCTCCACCTCATCCGTCACCCCCCTTGCCGGCAACGCCCCGCTCATCATATACTTCTCCTGCCCCTCACCCTCGAGGGGCGCCTCCCCGTTTCCCGCCGCCTCTTCTCCAAACATGACCCTCTCCCTCCCACCCCTCGAGCTCCACCACGCCACCGCCACAAGGCTCCTCTCCGGGTCCATCTCGCCACCCACCAGTACCTCCCAGAAACGCCTTCTGACCACCCCCTTCAGATCCATGTCCTGGATGTGGTTCGTTAGGTCCGCGCACAGCGGGAGCCATTCTTCCAGCAGGGCGACGGGTAGGATGGGCAGGGCGTCGAGGAGCGTTAGGGCGAGTACGGCTTGCTCGCTGAGCGGGCTTTCGCCGGCCGGGACTTGTTCCACGTTGTCGGGGCCGGGTGCTGGGAGTGAGGCGGTGGCAAGGGGGGTTGATGGTGCGGAAAGAGCGCGGTGGTGGACGAGTTCGCAGAGCGTGGCGGGGAGGTCGGGCTGGGATGCCGAGAGTGGCGATGGGGGGGCCGTTACGCGGAGGAGAGTCTTGAAGGCTAGTCTGAACTGCCGGGGAGAAAGATTTGCAGGGAAGGCGGCGAAGAGGGAAGAGACGTAGAAAGGAAGGTGTTTTGCGGAAAGGGTATTCGCAGAAGACGGAGCAGACAGCACCGAAAGTACGACGCTGTGGGCTGCCTCAAAAATGGGAAGAAGATGGCGTGAGCCGCCAGCACTGAGATACGGCGTAGCGGCTGCGACCAAGAGCTCTTCATTCGTTTGTGGGGAGAGAACAAGAGTGAAGTGCTCAGCGGTGTTGAGGAAATAGAGATCGTGGCAGCGGTCAAGCGGGTGCCGAGGGATGCTGCCGATTGTTGCGGGACGGATGGACTTGAGAAAGGCGTCGGCTTGGATAGGATATTGCGTTAGGATGTCGATAGCGGTGAGGTAGACGAAGGTGTGTTGGGAGAACGACTGGACGCCTAGACGGGAGGAAATAAAGTAGAGGTTGCGGAGGATATGAAGAGCGTGGGTTACGAGGACTGGGGCAACTGTATCGAGTTAGCAAGCCAGTGGCGTCCTCCGTAGCATATCGGACATACCACTGTCTGCTGCGAGAGCGCCGTCGCCGAGCATTCTGCCTAGAGTCCCTCGGAGCACAATTACTGTAGCAAATAGTGCGCCCTTAAGGATTCTCCACAACAACGGCGAGGTAGTCCTGATCGTCTCCAGATGCAGGCGGTCTGATTCCTCTGAGAGGTCAACTTCGGAAAGCTTGTTCTGGCGCCATTGAAGGGTAAGAGCTCGAGCAAAGCCTGCAAGATCATCCATCATAGTTTGAATCAACCATGGATCTTTGACGTTCTCCGCGGTATGCGCGATGAGCCTGGAAAAAGGACCCATGGATGCCATCAACGGGCGAGACGTAATCTGCTGCAACTGATGGAATGAGGTTGATTGTGCCTGCGAATCCTCAAATTAGTGCTACTGCCGTCTGGTAAGCTGTTAATCTGTACATACCGACCAATTGAACTTTTGGCCTGCTTCTTCGATGACATCGAGGTCCACAGTGCCGAGGAAGTATGCAGACTGGAAGCCTTCCTTGCTGAAGAAGGCAGTCCCAATCAACACTGGCAGTAAATGATCGTAGTCCACTTGGGCCCTCTCGGCCTCCGATAACACGGGGAAAACGTGGTTGAGCACAAGGGCAATGCAGTGCGCGCCCAGCTCCTCGCCTTCTCGTGCTTCGACAAGAGCCAGATTTGTTGCCTGTACCAGCGCTCCCTGCAGCGTAGCCTCTAAGCTACCTGGAAAGCGGCAATCCTCGTCGGCGCCGGAGCCCAGCAGCAGGCCGCCCAGCACCATCAGATGCTTCCATCGCGGCGACCGTTCATCCGCGCCTCTGACTACCGCCGCCACCCAATCTTCTGTCGCCATTCCCCCGCCCACGGGCATCTGTCCCGGCAGCAGCGGCTTGGCCGTTCCTTCCCTGACGTCTCGCTCATGCTGGAGAACGGTGAGAGCGGCCGAGTGGAACAGGCCCATAACGCGCTGGCAGACGCGCAGGCCATCGGGACGCTCCCAGATTGCCGGGGCGGAGAGCAGCTGCGAGACGAGGAGCTGGATATTCAGCGGGTTTGTGAGGGTCGTAAGGAGCGAAGCGGCGGTCCCGAGCAGCCTGAGAGCTGTGTTAGCAGCATGTGATGCTGGAGAGAGAGCGCGTGGAGCTGATGGACTCGCGGAATACCTGGGGGTGTCCTGCTGGTCGGCCCATGTCTGGAGAGACCGGAGCAGGGTCTCGAGCAGCCGGTCAGCCGGCATGATGGACGGCGGCTATGGAGGCGGTTGCATGGAGCAGCTGTCGCGCATCACGGCGAGCTCGCGGTCGAGGTGACGACGAGCCGAGGCACGGCGGGCGGGCGCGTTCGCCGGGTAGGGCGCCGGGGCCGCTGCGCATGGGCCGCGCGCGTCTCCAACGCCAACGCCGTAACGTCAGTTGGCCGCGCTCTCCAACACCCCCGGCCATGTGACGGGCTGTGCGGGCTCACCATGAGGTAGCTTCGACTCCGCAGACTGTCGCCGTCCCTGTGCTAACAGCCTGCCTGCAGCTTCGTCTACCGCGCCAACACTGCCGTCCCCAACGGCTACCAGACGCCTCCCTTTCCATCGCTGTACTGGCCGTTCGGTCCGCACGGCTACCAGCAGTACTACCTCTACAACCAGGGCGATGTGTGGCGCTTTACTCTGCTGTGGACCCTCATCTTCTATGGAGCCGTCCACGTCGCCACCTCCGGCTATGCCGTCGTTATACAATGGCGGAACTGGAAGGTTATCTGGATCGTCCCCATTATCTACTGTTTAATCGGCGGCATTGAAGCTCTCATAGCAGGAAGCATTGTCGGTGGGCTGTGAGTGCTCCGGACGCTTATGGTTCACGTGCGGGACGGCAAGCAGTTGCTAATGCTGCGATGGTCACAGACTTGGCGGCGTCTACAGCTCCGGCTACTATAGCATGTCGACATGGATCCCCTTTGTCTGGGGCCTCGTCAATACTTTCGTCCTTATCCTGTCTTCTTTCGCTATCCAGGGCGCGCTTTGAGCCTCCTTTTGGAGAAGTCGTGCCTTGGCTATGCGGTAGCGTCGGCACCAAGGATGAGATGGTTCGCAGTTGCTGGCGGCAGAAGCACGCCGACTGCGCTTTTCAGGATGAAGACTGCGCTTGCGACGGTGTTCGGGATAAAACATGCCGTTCAGCTTTCGGGGAAGCATGCATGCTCATCATAGGTGGCCCTCCAGTCTTGAGCGCAGTTCTGATATGGTCCTCACTATGCAGATTGCATTGCTACAAGGGGCAAATATTTCGTATGCAAAGATTGCTTCTTCTTGCTTTCCTTTCTTTGATGCCTTCGGCCAATGTGGTGTTTCTGTCGTCATCGTTCCTACCGATGTCCCCGTTTGAGCCTCACGCTGTAGCTTCATCACCCCGTTAATCACCACACAACTCACATTCACCCCTTCGCCAAATGATGTCGCTTAGCGCCCTACAAAAAGCCACACGCCCTTCGCAAAACCTCTCCTCTCCTCTTCCACTCCACCCTCATACCGTCAAGCTTGTCAAGGTCACATTGGGCGCGCCCCTCGCACCGGGTTTGGCTCGACAGCAATCAACCACTCTCGTTTGAGCATAGCGCTCTCCCCTCCGCTTCATAAAACCGACACTCACCTCAGCAAGCGGTCATGGCAGATAAACAGTCTGGAATCCGCTACCTCTTCCGTCGCGGCCGCAACAAACCCAGCGACCAGGACGACACGTCGGACTCCAACTCGGATAGCTCCTGGATCAGGACCGACGTCAACAACAGCGAAGACAGTCTATCTCCATCCATGCCGTCATCCTATTCCACCGACAATCCGTCGCGCGCACGCCTGCCCAAGAAGCTACAGAAGAAGCGCTCCGTCCGCGACGGATCCGCTTCGCCTGCCCCGCCGATGCCATCATCTGCGCAGTACAACACATCTCCAAGCTCTGAGTCTAATGGAGCTATCGTCGGCGCTGAAACGCGCCGGGACCTCCGTCGCAAAGAGCGTCGCCAACAGGAACCCACCACACTCGCCACGTCACGCATGGGCAATGAGTCAGTCACTCCTCCGACCTCTGACACAGACTTTCCCCCGGCTTCCCGCAATGGATCATTGAGCACTACGTCATACACCAACCCGTCCGAGGCGGACTACTCGTCCATCGGCAAAGAACGTTATCACCAGAAGCATCCGTTCGTCCAGCCTCCTCGCTCGGATAGCGATGATGAGGACGCTAAGGAGGGAGACCCGCTGGTGTCTGCAGAGGACCAGCATGAGGTCTCTGGGAAGAAGCACGAAGATATCAGTGAGGATGGTAAATCGATCAGCAGCCTCAGCGTCAACAGAAGCAGTGGTAAGTCCAGCATCTTCACTCTAGTCAATCTCAAATGCATCTCGCGCCTGGATCTATTTGAAGAGCCCAGATAACTGCACTCCAGACTCTGAGGAGCCCGATGCTCTCCCTTCGTTTACTATTCGTCTGCCTAATGAGGCTCAAGATCGTGCTCTTGACTTGGATACAGAGATCGCCAACGGCGAGGAAATCGCACGCCTGAAGAGGGCCAGGCGCCTCTCGCGCAGCCAGAATGCGCTTCGCACGCCTTCGCCCGCCGTCTCGCCGGTCGACAATAGCGTCAGGGTCAGAGACAGTCCCGTTTCTCCCCTCTCAGACCTCGAAGACGACTACTTCAGCAACGACGCGGCGCCCCTCCTCCCCCACGAGCGTATGACCCCAGCCGACAACCCACCCGTCGTTCCCACCAGCCAGCCTCGCTCCGCGATCCCCGTCAGAACTGCCAGCAGCCCTCAAGTCCCTGTACTTGGCCGCGACCCGTCGCCGCCTTACCAATTCCCAACCGCAAGACTTCAGAAGCGCAACACTCAGAAGAGCAAGATCCCCACCCTCAAGCGCGCCGAGGACGACATGAACACGGAGCAGCTTTCCACCACCGTGCACAACGCTGCCACCGCCGAGTCGGCCCTCCTCAAGACACTCGAGAGTATGAAGAAGAAGCGCGAGACCAATGACGAGGGCGCAGTCGCCGCCGCCGCCATCACCACCCCAGAAATGCGCCGTACAGCTGCTTCCGTCCTCGATCTGGGCCCTCGTTCTCCCTTCCTCCCAGATCTTGGCCCAGCCTTGTCCCGGACACCAGCTCCGACTCTGGCCCCGGCCCCGGCCCCGTCCCCGGTATCCTTCCTTTCTTCGTCCTCGTCATCGTCGCCTTACCCGTCGCTTGGTGGTGCTGGTGCTGCGGGTTCGCTTCCGCGCTTCTCTCCCGCACCGGGCAGCGAGAGGGTCCAGTACCCGGTTGATGTGCAGTACGACAAGCCGATGGTTCTGGCGGGTAACATCATCCAACGCGGCTACAGGCGCTGGCGCTGCTGCAAGTGTGCGTGCTTCACGCACCATGAGAGCCATGTGTGCAGCAAGCTGGACTGCATGCATGTGAGGTGCGAGAACGAGTGCACGGCATTTGAGCCAGCGCTGTGAGGTGGTGGTATCCGGTCGGAAACAAATGGTGGGGCTTCGGGGAGAGGGGTTTGTAAGATATTGAGTTGAAATGGGCATGCGGTTGGGTAACCGCGTTGGGAACACTGCAGAAAGAGATCTCTCTGGCTGCTTGAGAGGGCCGGATAGGTAGTCTTGTGAGAGAGGATGCCTACAGAAAATGCGGTGTTCATCTTCTGTTGGTCCTGGTATGCAGTGCTGAAGTGACTGATTATCAGAGGGACTTGACCTTTGCTGGGAAGAAGTCTGAGTCTCGAGGCCTAAGCACTGCCCGCCATAGTTTACAATACAACTTATTAAACGCTGACTGCGGCTTTTTTGGGCTTAAACTGAGATTAGACCTGCAATTCGGGAGTTAACGCAGAAAAAGCTTCCCTACAAATCATCCTGCAGCCCAACCATCCTCAAAGACTCTTTCCACAGCCTCCCCTCCTTCTCCTCATCATACGCCCACGACGCATACCCGGAATCGTGTAAGGTTATGCCCACAGTGGTATCCTTAACTGGCTTCTGCTCCACGCAATCCGACAAAAACTTGCCTCCCTTATCCGCCCACTCCTTCCCAATCGCCGCATACACCGTAGTCGAGGCCCCCTGTTCCTGACTCTTCATGTGCTTCATCACGTCCTCGTTATCTTTTATAGCCTCCATCATCTCCTGGACGTGGACCTGGAGGCCCGTGAAAATCCCGCCCGGATGCAGCGACGTCGCATGCAGATTCCTCGCCCCGTAGCGCCGCTCGATCTCATTGGCCAAGTAGATATTGGCCGTCTTGGCCTGGCCATACGCAGCCCAAGGCTCGTAGCCCTGCGTGAAGTTGAAGTCGTCGAAGCGGATGCTGCCGGCGCGGTGGCCGATGGAGCTGACGCAGACGACACGGGATGGGAATGCGGGGGTTGCCGATGCGAGGAGAGCTTCCTTGAGTAGTTGGAATAGGAGGAAGTGGCCGATGTGGCAGGTGCCGAATTGGGTTTCGAAACCGTCTTTGGTGAGGCCGTAGGGTGTCGCCATGACCTATTTGCTCCGTTAGTCGTCGTCGTCGTCGTCGTCGTCAGCCCCCACGCCACAATCACATGTTGTAGGCGAAGGAACGGATACTCACACCTGCGTTGTTGACCAGGACGTTGATCTTTCCTCCACTCTTCTCCAGGATTTCCTTTGCTCCTTCCCTCACCGAGTCCAGCGAGTCCAACTCCATCTTTATCAGATGGATTGGAGCCTTATTGGACGGGTTGGAAGCATGGATCTCATCCACCACGGCCTGTCCCTTGGGGATGCTCCGGACCGTCGTAAAGACAGTAGCGCCCGTTGCGTGAAGGGCGCGTACAGTTTCGATTCCGATGCCGGAGGAGCCGCCGGTGACGACGAACACCTTGTCCCCGAGTTTGCCTTCGAGGCCCTCATCTTTCACAACTTGGAGGGCGGTGGGTCGGGCGTCACCCGGGCCATTGGGGTTTGCGTGGACGGCTGCGTAGCGGGACATGATGAGTTGCTGATGATGCTGCTGACGATGGAGCTGGACTCGGGTTGGTTTGCGGTTAGGATGCCGGGCTGTTGGTTGCTGGTTTTCAATCTAGGGCGACATCGATTTTATATCTCTATCCCCATTTAGAAGTCCGTGCGGAGTTTCGTTCTGAATTATAATTCTACAAGATTCCCTTGTTCTTCTCATATCTCCTAACAGCGGGGGTGGAGAGGAAGGATCGGAACCGGACAAAAAACGGAGTAGGACCACGCGCCAGGCTATTACTACGCTGTTATACTCTATAGGCGTTTCCCCGGGCTCACCGACTTACTTCATGTTTTACTTGCCAAAATCGTAATTCTTAGGCCTGTCGACCCTCACACATTGCTATATCTAGCTATAATACCCCCAATTTGAATAACATCGCCTCTCTAATTTTCTGAAAGTCAACGATGCGCAGAAGTGCTGTGTAAATGGCCGACAAAACCGCCGGAACGCCTACAGAGCCGCGTCAGATCGGCGGAGATAATGCGGAGATATACGGACTTAAGCAGCACGACGTCATCGACGACTGGATCAGAGTGGTTCGAGGATGAGGAGCTGAGGCGGATGGGACTGTTTGAGGATTTGGGTTCAATGTGGGGCCGTTGGGGGGTGACAACGGCGGAGACGTGTCCGTTGTCTAGTTTAGTGTTGATGTTAAACTAGGGGACGACCCCATCCTGCAGCTATTCTTAACGCTATGCAACCAGCAAGGCAAAACCATATCCGGCTAGTTCCTGGACAGCTGGTCGAACTCTTGGTATATCACGCACGGCTAACTACTCCGAAAACGCAGCGGGCTTTAGTTGTGGGTTTTGAAAACTTATCGAATTGACGTTGGTGTACCGGATCCACGGTAGTGATCAGACTTGAACTGGAATGGTATTATGGTATTTACGGTACTTTTCAATGCCCCAAAAGCAATTTTCCAAGAGCAAAACGATGAGCGATGGAAAGAGACTTGGACATATACCGAACGACAGTCCTGGGAGACCATCAAAGACGCCAACTGGTAATCGCATAAAACGCCAAGAGACCTCGTAGCCAGAGAGTCGTCAGTCTCCACTCGTGATTACGCTCGGGACTCAAGCAGACCAAGGAATGGGACGATCGAGAAAAAAGATACACGACGTTAGAGATTAACGTCTTCTCCGCCGCCTGAGCTCCCACTCAATGTGGTTGTCGGCATAGTCGCCGAAGAACTCCAAAGGCTGCTCCTCCTCATTTGTAATCTTGGCTACAGTAGGGCCCTGCGCTGTTGACGACGATTCCGCGTCTTCAGCGAACAGGCCAATGTCACCAAGGAGGAAGTGGCCGAGGTAGTAGATCGAACCAAGAACTTCCTTGCCCGTTGGAACGATGTTCTGCTTTGGCAGAAGGAAGCCATAGCTGCCTGTATCGCGCAGCTTGATTTGGTAAGAATACCTGACTCCCATCTCGTGATAGAACCAGTCGAGAGCGCTGCCACCTCCGCTCTCAATACGCGGAAGGTAGGTTTTCTTGTCCTTATTCTTGCCGGTGTACGCGACGTTGCCCTCGCAGGCGGAGGTTGCCTTGTACAAGTGTCCGTTCTTGGAAATGCGGATGGCCTTCGCAAGACCTAGGGCGACCTCCTCGAGGTCCTCAAACGTAGGTGGGAATTCATTGCAGGAGTAGGAATACGGGTAGAGGACCTGCTGGGAGTAGGAATGAAGATCGATGAATGCAACGAAGTTAACATTGTTGTTCTCCGTCTCGTTCCTGGCCCAATCGGCAAAGCGCTTCGCCTCGACACCCTCAAACGGCTCGTCTCCCGAAAAGCTCTCGGAACAGGGATTTCCCTGGGTGGACTCGCCGTCCCAGTGGAAATCGTACGTGCGGTCGAGATCAACCCCCCGGCAGAAGCGCAGCGAAGTCATCTGTCGGTTCTTGCGCCAAAGTCGGTCCGTCTCCCACGTGTAGACGTAGCCATCCGGGTTCAGAGTAGGGACAAAGACCCAGTCAAAGGCTTCCAGCAAGGCAGTGGTCGAGGCCGACTTACCGTAGGAGGTGATCAGCGAGTAGGCTAGATAGTTCACCGTGCTGACGCTGATCCACTCGCGGGCGTGGGAGCCGCCGGTGACGAGGATGGTCTTGCGAGGCTCGCCGTCCCGGTCGTTATTTTTGGGATGAACGCCCACGCGCAAGGCAGGGATGTCACGGCCTTCATAAGATATGCCGACGTTTATGAGGCGAGTATGCGTGGTGAAGAGCGACTCCATGAGGCGCAGCCACGGCATGATGACGGAGAGTGGCTGGTAGTCGCGGAAAAAGAGATTGGTCTGCGCATTTTGGGAAGGGCGCACGGAGTGGGAGAAGGGCTCGCGGGAAGGGATCGAGGCCGGATCTGTCGCGGGATACGAGTCAAATATGGCCTGGGCGAGATCGTGGTCGCGCATCAATGGCGCATGGGCGTCCTGGAGCGACGCAGGCAGCAGTCCGAGCAGCGAAGGCACCTGGACACGTCGAATGAGCACTTCTCGTCGCGAGCACAGCACGGCAGCACAGGACACTCACGACGTCCTTGGCCAGGCGGATGTCGACCCAGTTCTCGCTGAACTCCCACACGTCGAGGAACAGGGTGTTTGCGGCGGCGGCCAGCCTCGCAGCCTCGAGCTCGGAGCTCACGTTGAAGCGCAGCACCATGTCCTCGCCATAGCGGGCCAGCAGCCGGCCGGGCGGCGCGGTGCGGCCGCCGCGCGCGGGCGGGTCGTGCAAGGCGGCGGCGGGCGGCGCTGCAGCGGGCGTGGCCCAGAGGGCGTGGAGGACGCGGTCGGAGAGCCTGCGCCAGGACGGGCGGGTGTCGCGCTGGGCGAGCGGCGCGGCGCAGCACTGGTCGAAACGGGAGGGGCCGGCAGCAGCCAGCGCGGGCGCGGCCAGCAGCAGGCCAGCGGCGGAGAAGACGTGGGCGCGCATGGTGACGGCGGCGTGCGGAGCGCATGCGAGAGCAGCTTCAGCAGCCGGTACGTAAGGATTTCGTCGGCGTCAGACGGGCGAGGGTGCGGCCGGGCCGGGCTGGGCGCCACCAGGATGCGACGCTGCGCTGCGGGCAGCAGGGACACGCAATGGGCGCGCGCCGGGTGTGGAGAGCGGCGCCGGCCCCCAGCGAAACATAACGCTTTCCAATCGCCGCGCGCCAAGCCCCGCGTCTGCGGCATCGAGGCTGGCCGCCTGCTGCAGCCGCTGCCCGGCCCTGCTGCGCGCGCTGCTCGCCCTGCGCTGCTGGCCCAACGCTCGCCTGCCAGCGCTGCGACACGCCGCCTGCGCAGCCCTCGCCCGCCGCTCGTTATTGCCGTGGCGGTGCCGGCCCGGTCCCATCGTCTGGCCCCTGGAGCGCAGGCCGCGTTGCATCCGTTGCATCACCGACTCAGCGCTCTGCCAGCCCTACGGGGCCCACCCGCGCTCAGCATCGCAATCCCACGCGGTCCCCTGGCTTCCTGCGATCCCCAGGGCCCCTACTCCCACCGTCTCCTCCCTCCGCCGTCCCCAATGCGACCCTCCGCATCGCCAATGCCGACTTGACCGCCCGCGCCCACGCCCGCCCACGCCACAGCCATGCCGCTGCGAGGCCTACGCCCGGGGAGGAGCGACAAGGACCTCAAGCGCCGCAGCACCCTCGACCCTTCCAGCATCCTCAGGCGCGGCGAGCAGGCTTCGCGCGTCCACTCCGCCGACAACCTCGCCCCCGACCGCGGCATCCAGTCGAGCGATGGCACGCGCCCGCCCCAGCTCGACCCGCGAGTTTCCTGGGCCGGCGACGCCCCTCCGTCGCCGCCCATCCAAGACCACAATGCGCAGACGCGCCGCTTCAGTATGTTGAGGTTTCGCCACGCCTCGGACCCGCAGCTGTCGCAGAAGGCCAAAGAGCACGCCGCCGCCGCTGCTGCTCGAGACGCTCCTCCCGTGCCCGCCATGCCCGCAGGTAATTTTGGAGCGCCACGGCTTCCGCGCACACGTGAGGAGGACCACCACGCTGACCACCGCCCCCTCGCAGCTCCCGCTATCATCACGACCGCCCCGACCATGGAGCCGCCGCCGAATCCTGCCCCCAAGAAGAAGACCAAGTTCCCGACGTTCAAGCGCCGCCTGTCGTTCGAGCCCACGTCAGACACAGCCCCGCGGAAGTCATCGGAGGCCAAGCGCAGCGGCGAGCACGCGCGACCGAGCCTGGGGGGGCTGATGGAGACTAGGCCCAGCCAGGAGGACCCAGCCCGGCTATCCGTCTCCCGAGCGCGCGACGCCGCCGCCGAAAACGGTCATTCGAACGCAGCCTCGCAGACCGCGCTCGGTGGGAGACTGTCGGATTCGTCGCGATCGGACGGAAGCTCCGGAGACCACATCCAGATTGCAGCAAACAGGAAGCCGCAGCTAACGTCGCATTCCACCATCTTCAGGTTGCCCAGGAGGAACAAGGAGCAGAGCCGCAAATCCCTATTCCCCCTGCCCGTCAGGATACCCGCCCCTCCAGAATTCCCGGACACGGCTCCCGCTACTCCTCGCGCATCCACCAGCGGTGTCAGCATCAACTCTCCTCACCACTCCCCCGACGGCACCTACAGCCCCCCCTTGACCGCCGTACATCGATCAAACACCGACGGGAGCAACGCCCCGTCCCAGCCGTCCTCGCACTCTGCGCTCGCGTCCGCCCTCAACGTCTCGTCCGCCGCAGAATCTCAACTATTACGAAATGACTCCACGAACTCCACTCGTTCCGCAAGGTCCTCGCCGTCCCTCGCTCCCCCGGCGCGAATAGGTCTTCGTGGTAGATCGTCCACCTTGGGCTCCATGGGAGGTAAGTCTGACGATGACCCGCCTCCCACGCCGCCCTTGGGGCAAATTGGGCGAAATTCCACGTCGACCACTGGACGCGCTAGCTTCAGCAATCTGTTCCATCTCGGAAATCGCTTCAGACAAAATACGGAACCAAACTCACCACGCCATGGCTCTCCAGGTCACATCATGATGTCCGGTCGAGGATCGCAATCGACGTCGTTGAACATCAGCAGAGAAGCATTGGTAATACCGACGAGGGAGGAGGGTGAAACTCCAGGCAGATACCTCGAACGTCTTGAAGAGAATATCGATCGGAGTCTGATTGCGAGCGTGGTTGCAAAACACGGGGACGAGTTTTCATTGGCGGTGTTGCGGAGCTACATGAGGAGATTCATGTTCTTCGGAGATCCCATAGACATGGCCCTCAGAAAGCTGCTGATGGAAGTAGAGCTGCCAAAGGAGACCCAGCAAATCGACCGAGTGCTTCAGGGGTTTGCGGATCGCTATCATGAGTGCAATCCCGGGATTTTTGTCTCACCCGGTAAGAACACATTTTGATATTTCAACTCAATGACGTGCGTACTGTAAGGGAGAGACTAATTTGTCGCAGAGGAGGCCTATTTCATTTCTTTCTCGATCGTGCTCCTCAATTCGGATTTCTTCAACCCGAACAACAAGCGTAAGATGCAAAAGCCCGACTACATCAAGAACTGCAACGGGACGAATGCTTCCGAGGTGAATGAGGATGTCTTGGCCACAATATACGACAATATTGTTTACACGCAGTTCATTCATATTGACGACGAGGTCGATCTGCGGAGTTTGGCGACTAGACGGAGCAAAAAGACGAAGATCATCAAGAACGCAGTCCAGGATCCAGTGAAGAAGGCGCAAAAGGAACCCGTTGATCCGTACACGATAATCTTCGAGAACAAGCTGGACATACTGCGACCGCCGATCAAGGACGTCATGCAGTTCGAGGACCCCTACAGCTATAAGGGAACCGCGCAGACCTTGGACATGAAGGCCCTGCATAAGACCTTCGCAAAGTACGGTGTCATACAAATAGTCTCCGCCCGTTCGCGGCCGGAAGCTTTCATGTCGCCAACAACCATAGAGAATCCGGAGGGTGCACAGGCTGGTGTGGTCGAGATGCCAGTCACCAAAGTGGGCGTATTGTGGCGGAAAGACTCAAAAAAGAAAGCGGCAAGGTCGCCGTGGCAGGAGTGGGGAGCCATTCTTACCCGGTCTAGCTTGTCTTTCTTCAAGAATGCTAGCTGGGCGAAGAGCTTGATGCACCAGCATGATTCTAACGAAAGAGCTGGACATGGCAACAGTCCTGTGGTCTTCAGACCTCCCGTTGAGGATTTCAAGCCCGATTACGCCATCCCTATGGACCAGTGCGTCGCAGCGATGGATTCCAGCTACAAGAAGCATAAGTATGCTTTTGTCATCTTTGCGAAGAGCGGTGCGGAGGAGGTGTTTTTGGCAGACAACGAAGTGGAAATGAACGACTGGCTCGCGAAGCTGAACTACACTGCCACGTTCGAAACTGCCGGCATCCGGCCGAGGGGATTGATTGGCGGAAACTATGAAGGCCAGCGGAATAGGGCCTTGAGGCGCCTCGAATCGTCGCAGTCGTCGCGACCCATCCAGACACCTACCGGCGAGGTGACCATCACAAGCGGAAAGATAGACAACCAACTCGCACAACAAATCGTAAAAGCTCGGAGGGAGAACATCCAGCGCAAGGTTGAAGAGGCCGAGGATCGGCTAGGTGCAGCGGTCAAGCAACTGGACAGCCGTCTACGGGACGCTAGACATCTGCAAGTCATGGCCCCAATCCAGCCAAGGACTAGGGATCATGTCATGCATGCAGCGGGTCGTATGGCGGCTAAGTTGAAGTGGGTCCGCATTGAGATCGTCCGCATGAAGGCCCATCGCGACATTCTTATTATGGATTTGGATGAAGAGAAGAAGGCCGCCAATGAAACCAAGACACGGTTCCAGGAGATCGGCAGCGCCCTCTTGCCGGCCCAGTCGCCCGCTGCCTCATCACCCGCAGCGGTACAAGGGCCCAAGTCATCTAGACTCAGTGGACTTGTCAGGTTGGGCTCGAAGACCAGTGGATCGACAACAAGGCCGCGCTCACCTCAGTCACCGTCGTTGAGTGGCAGGCCAGAGACCGCCCAGTCTGATGTCAACGATGACGACGTCTTCACAACGCCCCCAGAAACGACTCACCCCAGCCCTGGTTACCCGCCTTCTGGATGGGAGATTCCACCGATGAGCTTTGGACCCTCGAACAGAGATTCATGGGTCGGCTCCACACATTCCAGCCGCGTTGGTGAGCTGGACCACCGGCCATCTGTGTCTACGATGGGTGATAGAACAGAGTCGGTGGATGGTTCCGATGTGGGGTCTAGGCACCGTCAACCTAGCATTCCTGATGCTGAGCAGCGCAACCCCAGCGCTAGCACCATGAACTTGGACGGCCGCCCATCAACGCCACCAAACGAGGATACGGAGCGTCCCCCTGGCGGTAGCCCTGAATCTCGCAGCAAGGTCCGGCGCAGCCTGCATCGCACCCTCCGCGACACTCACAGCGGAAGCGGCCACCGTCGGAGTGGCAAGGGTAAGGAGTCGAGCTCGAGCATCATGTCCGACGAGCACGCTACTCAATCCAGCCCCGAGGTGCTTCCACGCACCCACCAGAGTTTCACCGTCCACGGCAAGAAGGCCTCGGTTGTTACTTTCGGCGCAGAGTGGCAGAACCTCTCGGCTGAAGAGCGGCTCAAGCTGCGCAAGCAGGCTACCGAAGATGGCATGAAGCTCACCCTGCTCAACTCCACTGACGACGATGCGACAATCCGGGGCAGGGACCGCGCCGCTTCCAACACGTCGGAGAGCGCACGAACTATCAGGAACATGCTGCAGGAGCCTGGTCCTACTCTGGTGGAGAATGAGGAAGATGAGAGCATGAAGCCGCTGCCGAGAGATGTGTCGTGGGAGATGGCGGATTCGGGACTTGCGACTGAACCGGAGGACCTATCGCCAACAACGACGAGGGAAAACCTGGCCAGGGCCGAACAGCCGGAGGAATCGACTCGTGCTGAGACCGGCGGTGAGGATGAGGATGGTCGTGTCGGTGACCTGCACAAGCATGCTCAGCCACAGGCCGTCGAAGCTTGATCTTCTTCTTCACTTCTTTTTTTCACCTTAGGGAGGCTGCCGCAGCGAGCTTCTTCGGTTCTTCTATTACATAGATACCCAGAAACAAAACAACCTCCTGTACTACTACGGTAATCAGGGGCCGTATTCTTTTCACTTTCGGCCCGCTGCAACAACTGCAACGAAACCCTCTACATTCGCTCTCCACCTTAACATCTCTTTACCTGCCTCCTCTTCTCATATCTCCTTTCGGCTGTTCAGCGGGCCGTTTTGTTTCTCGACAAACGAACGATTATTCCCCCTCGCGTTCTACACACATTTCCCTTGCTTTTATGGACCTTTTCAGCACTTCTTTTAAGTGCCACGGCATCATCTTCATTGGTTGGCGCGGGGAACGGGGCGCTCAGCACTGATTGTAATGGCGACTACCTCTCAAAAGTTTTCCCTGTCTTGGACTTTCCCTTTTCATCATGGGCAAATTCAAGAGCTGGCACCGGGATCGGACAACGGGGGAAAACATCTTTCAATGCGCGTTGTTGCTTCTTCTCATTCTGAACCTCCACATTTAATGGCAGCGGCAGTGCGTTATGGTGCCGGCGTTTCCCTGGCCTTTTTCGTTGTCACACGGCTCGCCCTGTTTCCCTCGAGTCAGTCGGTCCAGATTGCCTGCTTGCCTTGTACGTTCTCCACCGAGGCTGGTGAAGCTGCGGAAGGAGGGAAAGTGGCAGCGGCAACTGGATCCTGTCATGCTGATGGGACTTTTGCGCTTCGTATCTTTGCTCTTGATTTCTTTTCGTCGTTGGCTACGGTGTCTCTTCTTGTTTCGTTTGTTTTGGCAATGATGGGCATGTTGGCACTTTCCCCCTTCTTTTTCCTCTTTCTGGTTCTTTTGCTGGGCAGATGAGAGATACCTTTGAAATTTTTCCCCCAACCCCTTTTCCCCCCTTTCGTCTTTGCACCACACCAACGGCAGCAGACTTTGCGGTAGCGGCAGCGGCAGTAAAAGGCGGGGAGGCGAGCTTCAGGCAGATGTTCCGTATGCTGTACGACAGGGACAATATAATACGGGCGCGACTAGACGTCCCTACGCATGATTGTGTTTTGTTGCGCTTTTCTTTTAGTGCCGCCCGTCGTGTGAAACCTGGGTGGTGCAAGAGCTCGATCGTTTTCTCAGCGGCTGGATGACGCTTAATAGTCAACGCTCGCCGCGCCCGACAGCACATGCCCACCAAGCTGCAGAGAAACGCACGTACGTGCAGCCGCGGAACGAAAGCCAGCCAGCCACACAGGAAGCACGCGGTTGAGCGTTCCCGGGGCATTCTCGCGGGGCGGAGCAAACCGGCCGAAACGCCCGCAATCTGCGATGCGGGGGAGATCCGGGGCCGAAGAAGATGCACGTGCGCGCCTTGGCGGGGCGTCCGGGGCGTCCACACGCTGGCGGCAGACGTCATCTTCACATGCAACCACCCAGCAGCTGTTGCAGGTCGAGCTTCTTCTGTGCAGGCTGCAGCGCGGCGGAAACTAAATCGCCCTTGGGACGCCCTGGCATGCAGCAGAGCCACGCGGACAAAAATCCGCGCTTGTGCAGCTGACGACGACAGCCGGGCGGTTGCTTGCTACGTACCCAGCCAGACCGGGAGCGCAGGCACAGGCCGTGAAACGCAGGCGACTGATGGGCGTCTGTCTTCGTTTTGCGCATGGCATCGGGGCGACGGAGGACCGGCATGCGTCTCTCCCCCGTCCGGTGCTGTTCGGCAAGGGCTCCGCGTCTGCGCTTGCCGAACGCGTTAACCTTCCGCTCGTCCAGGCACCGCGCCGCCACGCTGTGTGCTGTGCGAGCGACCTCCTCCCTTCAGCCCGCCCGCCGCCCGCTGTGCCGCCCGCGTGCGTGGCGGTGCCTCAGGCAGACAGGCGAGGGGCAGAGGCTCTGTCACGAAAGAGAGCGGCGGCATGCTTCGTCGTCCAGCTCACGGCAGCCGAGCAGCCGGCCGGATCGCTAACGCCGTCCCCAACCAGCCAATGCCGGCTGACACGGCGTCGATGGGCACGCGCGCGCAAAACGGCGTTCCTGGGGTAGCTGTGCTGGTAGGCTAGGCCTTGCGCTCGGTTTCGTTCGGTCCAGCCCGCCAATGCGTCATGGGCCGAGGCTCTATGGAGGGGCAACACTGATGGCTCTTCCGTCGCGCTACCTGACCGAGCGCACCCGCCTGGGATTGGAGCTCGGTCGGATGGTAGGGCTCGTTTCGGTCAGGCTTAGGTAGGGGAGCTGCCTGAGCTTGCGTGCCGCCATGTGCGCTCATCTGGCCCGCCGTCTCTTCTCTGTGCGTCTGCTTTTGACTCCTTTTCTCTCCTGCTCTCTCCTGCGTGTGACTCTTCCTCTTCCTGCACCTCTTCTCTTTCCTCTCTTTGTTGGACCTACTCACCGCGGGTGGACGCGGACCCAGCTCCAAGGCGGCGGAAGCTTGTGATTACTCGACCCGATCAGACCCATAATACCCGAGGAAGCGCTGCGTCCGCGCAATTGCCAGATCGAACAAGCCTTCGAGGATTGCGCTGAAAGAAGAAGTGAAGAATACGTCCGTCTCCAGCCTCGAGGAACTCCCGGCACAGCGTGTCGAAGTCAGCCCGCCGTCCTGAGCTCTGACAGCTCTCGTGGCCCCAATTGAACAAAGACCTGAGCAAACCCTCGAAGCCGCCAACATGTCTGCAAAAAGCGTATCCGGGCCCGGGAACAAGAGGCCCGCGTCCGCGGCTACGAACCTGATCGGTACGCCAGCATTGCGCCCAGTTACATGACCCTGCATGCGCCGAGCATGGATCTGGAGTGCTGACTGGTATAATCCGTGCGAAATAGCGGGCGGAGGAGCGGGAATGATGGAGGCGCTGGCTTGCCATCCTCTCGGTACGTCGTTCCCTGCTCTTTTCCCCAAAGCCTTGGGCTCGTGGGGAGAAGATGAGAGCGTGGACGAGACTGACGTGGAGCGCAGACACTATCAAAGTCCGCATGCAGCTTTCGAGGAGAGCGAGAGCACCTGGGGTATGTCAATTCTTCTTGCTCTCCGCTCACTGCATTCCTGGTCCTTTTTGGCTTCCAGGGCTTCTCGACGGAGGTGTTGGACGCCCGCGAGTGACTTTCCGGGGGCTACCTTTTCACCCTCCTCTGAGATATAACCCCTGCGCCATATTACACAACTGTTCAGAATCAAAGGCTAACACACCATTTCAACACTCCCAGGCAAAACCGCGTGGCTTCATTAGAACCGGTGCCGAGATCGTGAAGCGCGAAACGCCGTTAGGTCTGTACAAGGGGTTGGGCGCCGTCCTCACTGGAATCGTGCCGAAGATGGCGATCCGATTTACGAGCTATGAATGGTACAAGCAGCTTTTGGCGGGCAAGGACGGGTCAGTATCGGGACAAGCGACTTTTTTGGGTATGTGTTTGGGGATATCATTCCCTAGATCCTCTCATCCTCCACAAAGCACAGGACTCCCCTTCAGAAAAGCAACACGTGCTGACGTAGAGTCATCCCAGCCGGTCTCGCCGCCGGCGTTACCGAAGCTGTCGCCGTCGTCACCCCCATGGAAGTCATCAAAATCCGCCTGCAAGCCCAACACCACTCGATGGCCGACCCGCTCGACATCCCCAAGTACCGCAACGCGGCGCACGCGCTCTACACGGTCGCCAAGGAGGAAGGCGTTGCCGCCCTCTACCGCGGCGTGTCCCTGACCGCTCTCCGCCAGGGCTCCAACCAGGCCGTCAACTTCACCGCCTACACGGAGCTGCGCGCCGCGCTGCAGAACTGGCAGGGGCAGACGGACCTGCCCGGGTGGCAGACGGCCACCATCGGGCTGATCTCGGGCGCCATGGGCCCGTTGAGCAATGCGCCCATCGACACGATCAAGACGAGGTTGCAGAAGACGCCGGCGGAGGCGGGGGATACGGCGTTGGGGAGGATTGTGAAGATTGCGAAGTGAGTAGACTCGTCCCCACCCTCTTGGGCCCTATTTCTTCTTCACAAGAAAGGGGTGAAGCCAGTAGTCGTGTTTGCAGGGGTTTCAAAGACGGTTCAGACCAGCTGACAGCACACCGCGTCTTTGCATAGGGAAATGTGGAAGCAAGAAGGCAGCCGCAGCTTCTACAAGGGCATCACGCCGCGCATCATGCGCGTCGCCCCCGGCCAGGCCGTCACCTTCACCGTCTACGAATACCTCAAGGGCGTCCTCGAGAAGGGCCGCGAGATGATGCCCGGCGGACGTTACGAAGAGTAAGATTTCTTTTCTTCTTTTTTTTTTTTTGATATCCGCAACAATATTGTTGTTGTTTTCGAGCAAATCGAAAACACCACGAAAAACTCTGCGAGGAAGAACCCTAGAAGGCCAAACGGAATCTCAGCATCCGGGAATTTTCATTTCTCTTTTTCCTTTCCTTGGGGAGGACTGGGCTGTTGTCTCTTTGTGCTGGATGGGGGCCGACCTTTGAGCCGGCGGCATGTTGACGTTTCTTTCTTTTCTTCTGTAGGGCGGCTCCGCAAAAGGTGTGATTAGAGAGGGAGGAGGAGGCACGGAAAGTTTTGGGATGGCAAGGAGAAGAGATGTCTGTGGTGGGGTTTTTCTTGACTGACTTTTCTTTTTGTCTGCAGCCATGGTAGTGGTGTTAAAGGCTTCAGATGGGATCGTCGATGCTGCTGCTGCATACTGCTAGGCTTGCCGCAAGGCGCCTGAGAGCAAGAGCATGTCATGTTTTTCATCTTGCATATGCATTTTCTATGCGGAGGATCGCTGCTTTTTTCTCTATTTTTTCATGTCGATGTAGATGATGCATAGCTATGTCCCTTTTTGGTTCAGTATACGTCCATTTTCCCACTTATCATACGAAGCATACGTGAAGACTCTGAAACCTCTGATATTTGCAAGACAGCCCTGCTGTCAGGTATCCGGCGGAAGAAATGCCAATACTTGTGCCTCTGTATATACCTTCTTTGCGAACTTCGTTCTATGATCTCCTGCCCGCAATGATGCAGGCGTATCTCCCTTGCATATATCTACCTCCTGCCAGGCCTCTTGGGCTTGGAGAAGCCCGCCTTCTTCTCCTCCTTGGGCGCAAACTCCTCGTCAATCGTCTCGGCCGTAATGTCCTCGGGGCTGCTGAACTCGAGCTACACCGTAAAGCGTCAGCAATTACAGACCTCGCACATCTCCCTTCCTTCGTAGACATCTGCATCCTACAGGGGACCTCTCGACTCACCCTTTTCGCGATCGAAATCTCAGCCTCTTTCTCGGCCAGGTGCAAGGCGAAACCGCGCGACGCGGCGTAGACCATGCGCTCCTTGACCTTCGACGTGGCCGGGCAGGTGTAGATGAAGACGATGGGCTCGGTACCGTCGGGTGCGGAGTGGCGGTAGAAGGAGTAGCGGGGCTCGTCGGCGGCGATGGCGGTGCTGAGGTCGGCAGACGAGGCGGTGGACGAGGAGACGAGCTGGAAGGTCTCGGCCGGGACGTCGATTTTCTGGTGCGAGAGCAATGGCGGTGGTTAGCAACAAGGTGGTTGGTTCTGAACACCTCTCTCCCCACAGCTGTTTGTTCCCCCTCGCCAGCCAGCCAACCATCCAACAACACCCCACGACCGCGGCCCGCCTGGGAAAGCGAGAAGCACTCCAGAAAGAAAAAAGGATACATACCAACTGCACGAGATTCTCCCCCTCCCCCACCAACCCCCTCAACGCCTCCACAACCCCCTCCTGCACCTGCATACTCAAATGCCCACTCGTCTGCACCCTCCTCGCCCCCGTCCCGCTACTCTCCCTCGCCTCCGCCTCCTTGATCCCCGCAAGATTCTGCTCCTCCTCCGTCAACGGCGCCGCGCCCGCCACATGCGCCTCATGCCGCTTCCACCCCTCGGCCGACAGCTCCTCCGCCGTCGTCGCGAAGAACGTCTCCGCGAACTTATCGCTGCCCAGCTCGCGCACCAGCGCCAGGCGCGTCGACGCCGTCAGCGTCTTCTGGCGCACCGGCGCGGCGTCGGGGACGTAGGTCACGGCGATGAAGCGGGGTGGGGTGTTGGAGTGGCGGAGGAGGATGTAGAGGGCTTGGGAGGGGGTGAGGTGCGGGGCGAGGAGGGAGAGGTCGGCGAGGAAGTCGGAGGGGTTTTGCGCGGGGATGGTGGTGAGGGGGATGAGGGTTTCGTCTTTTATGGTGGCGAGGAGGAAGCGGGAGGTTGGGTCGGTGGTGAGCTGTTGGAAGGCTTCGTGGAGCTCGGCGGAGGCTGGCGTTGTTGACAGGGTGTTAGTGAGGGGTGCGATGGGAGGGTTGCCAGGGCTCCGGCAGCGAATTGGCACGGGGAGAGGAACCTGTTATGCCGGACTGCATGGTGGCGGTGTTGAGGCCCGGTGCGGGCTCTGGGTGCGGGATGAAGGGGTGTGGAGCTGTGGGTGGTCGTGGTGGTGGAGCGGGGCCGCGGTGTTGTTTATGTAGCTCCTGATGGCTGCGGGCGGTGATGTCGTCGGTGAGGGGCTCAGGCTCACCCCCGAATCGCCCAGCGCGCGCCCCGACTCCGACTCCGACGCTGCGCTACGCCGCCACCATCGCCGCGCGTATGCTGCTCGACGCGTCGTCCTGTCTCACGGCATTGACAGAAATAGTGCTTCACGTGTGCTGCTGCCTGGTGCGCTGGATGGTTCGTAAGACGCTTCAGATTGCAATCTTGGTATACGTGGCCGTTGCCAGCCCGTGTCCACAGCACCGAAATCGGCAACCAATTTCTAGCAGTCCCCCAGCATGACTTCGTACCCGCCAGCGAGCTAACAGTATGTGTCCCCCTTCTATATTCCCAATTTTCCCTAGACCCCATGTCGTTCCGCCATCATGCAATTTCCGATCCGGTCGAATCCGTCCGCTGAGCCTCCGTTCGCCAGCTCCTGAGCTGCTCGGTGAAGGCTGCCTGGGAGGAACCGCACCCTCGTCGTTACGGGAAGCTGTACCTCGACAGCTTCCGCGCGTCCTTTGCCCCTGGGTCGAGATGGTGAGGCGAGGTCCTCATCTGCGGCATTCGCGTTACTTCTTCCCCGGGACTTGCGTTCGACGAGTCAGCAGGCGAGGTGTTTGCTTTGGACGTAGTTGAGCAGTTCGAGCATGTGCCGCACGAGAGGCTGCATTCGCGGTCTCCGCTGTTGGTTCCGCACGGACACGAGAGCGACTGTCTCCGGACGCGGGCGCCGCACGCGTGCTTGATGTCGTTGTAGCACATCTTCTCTTTCTCGCGCTCGACGGCTGGCAGTGCTGCTTCCGAAGCCTACCGAGGCTGGGACGTTTGAGAGGATGCAGTAGGCCACGATCCTTGAGGTCCGGATGTGACGGTGCTATACCAGGCGTCTGCGTGATTTGGATGGTGCTATGATGTGTTCAGCAAGCCAAGACTGACCTGTGCTCAAAGAAGTACGGGGGTGTCGACTGCCACGCGGGGCTACTTGATAAAGCCGCAACGTGCAGCTCCGCGCTGAAGATCCCCGCCCTTGGAAGAGAAGGAGAAGGTGCGGGGAGGAGAGGCACGCAGCGTAGGGCTGGCAAGTCCGTGGAATAAAAATGCTCACCGCCGGAAATTGCACATGCCCTGCTGCATTCCTCAACACAGCCCGCCGACGTTCTAGACTGCCCGCTTGTGAGATAGCAAACATTATTGCCCGATCGCTAAGTCTCCAGCACGCCCCGAGGCTTGTTGCTTCTGGCAAGGCTGAAACATCCCGAGAGTGGGCAGGGGCCCGCGGAATGTACGCGCTGTACCACACAACTCCAAACACCCGGGGCGTACAGCACACGCGGCGTGGCAGCGGATGCGTCCATCGGCCGGCCATGTTGCGTCCGAATAGGTGTGATCTGAGCGACCTTCATCCTATGACTCGACGCTACGGATCGTTCGAGGCCTCCCTTCCCGATGAGAGATCCTGTCTGAGAAACCTCGCATCCTTTCGGAGGACGAGATCTCACGGACACGTTATCGTGACAGGGTCGTGCCTGCCCTCTATCTCACTCCGGGCATTCGAAAGCAGGTTCCCGTGGAATCCATAGAGATTGCGATCTTGGTCGAGGCTCGCTGAGCCGACAGGATTGGCCGCGTCGCTTGTATTTGGCCTTCAAATACCTGCTTGGCACGGGGACGCCGTCATCATGCTTCTACTTCATCTGCAGCTCCTTAGTGAGCTTGGCCACTCTCGACGAATAGGACGTATAGGGAATATAGAAGAGCATCCTAGATCAAGCCTGCCGCTTTGTTGCAAGTTCTGACTGACAAGGGAGTCCATGACGTCAGTGCTGACAAACAAGGATGCGTGGAGTATGCTCGGCAATGAAACAGAAGACAGATGCGTGGCCAATGTATGAGACTCATTTGCTCTATCACGAGAACAGAGACACTGCGCAGGCAAATTAGATGCCGAAGGACGAAACATCTACAAACAAAGAGCGAAGCAGTTAAGGACTAACAAGTCGCAGAGAAGGCCTGTAATAAGAGAGCAGAACAAGAGAGCGGCCACAATGAAAAGGGCAAAATCAGATAGGGTCAGGACATCTCTGATGGCGGTCGTCAACAGACGTTTCGCAGGTAGGAAACGATGGACGCGTCGAAACGGTCTGCTCCGCGGTCGACACCGCGGCTCGTTGTAGAACCGAGTGAGCTTTTGACGTGCTTCTGTTCGGGAATAACGACGGCCGAAAGCTGGCGTTGGAACTCAGGCACCGGCTTGGTCGAAGTTGATGTAAAGTTCTGGAGGGAGAAGGCTGGCGGTGGCGCGCACGAGTCATCCACTCATTGCGGAGCCTGCAAATCGGACAAACGAAACCCCTCACTCCTTTCCTCCACCTCTCCACTTTTGGACTTGGTCCCATCTAAGGCACCAGCTCTTATCATGGCTTTCTCACACTTGCCTCGCCTCAACCTAAAAGCATCGTCCTTCACACCGTGTCCTCATCTCGGTTGACTATCCCCTCCACGCAATGACGCAAACAACTCTCTTTCCTGGTGTCGCTCTGGTCACGGGAGCTGCCGGAACGGGTAGGTCGTTACTCCAGTAATTCAAGTACCTAAAGCGGCTGCAATCTCACTGCAGCTCTAGGCATCGGCAATGCAACCGCTCGCGCCTTTGCAGAGGCCGGCTGCACCAGAATCGCCATCACAGACCTCAACGCAGCATTACTCGAGCAAACAAAGCGCCAGATTCACGAGAGTTATCCTGATGCATCCGTAGTCATGGTAGTTGGAGACGTCTCGTCTGAGACGTTCGTCCAGGACTTTGTCGATCTGACGGTGCAGACCTTCGGGCGAGTGGACTACTGCGTGAACTGCGCCGGCATCCTGAGCAAGAATGAAAACTCAACGGAGATGTCCATTGAAGACTTCGACAAAGTCAATAGCGTCAACTACCGCGGGTGCTGGTTGACTTCCAGAGCGGAATTGAGTGCGATGCTGAAGCAAGAGCCTCTGCCTAGCCATGACGGCTCCAGAGCTCCCCAAAGGGGCAGCATTGTCAATATTGCCAGTCAATTGGGCGTCGTTGGGCGCCCCAGAGCTCGTGAGTCTTCTGTTCCTGCATAGTCTCAAGATAAACGTCCTCACACGATGCAGCGGCGTACTGCGCATCCAAAGCTGCGGTAATAGCCATGACGCGCTCCGATGCAATCGACTACTCTGAACACGGCATCAGAGTGAACTGTATCTGTCCCGGAGTTATTGAGACTCCCATGACAACTAGCACCCCGGAGCTTATCGAGCGGCTGAAACCGGCAGTCGAAATTGCTCCGATGAAGCGCATGGGCAAGCCGTCGGAGATAGCTGATGCTGCGCTTTTCCTGTGTTCGACGAAGGCTAGTTTTGTTCAGGGTCATGCTATGCTTGTTGATGGAGGGTGAGCTACCACTTATAATTGATCTTCTCTTATCTTAAAAATACTGTGCTAACTTGGAGTTTAGATACGTTATTAATTAATCCAGCAGTCTGAGCAATTAAGTGTGACGGCATGTCCGTCTTTATATGCCAACCGTGAGCTTCGGCCGACTTGAGTACTTAAGTACTCAAGGTTTGATGTAGGAACATGGTCCGGGTGATATGTAAAAGCAGGGATAACCGTATGTCTCATGCTATCCAAAACCGAAGCATCAAGTTGCCAGTCTTGCTGATCTAGGTCTTCGGTCTGATAACAACCCAAGACTCTATACAAAAGGACAGAATCACAACCTCTGCAAGAACACGCTTATTAGACCCGGTAGCAAAGACAGTCTACCACGTCTCCTGCCTGAATCTTCCCACCTTGATCATTCCCTTCAGAAACTCTTCCGCATCCTTTTCCTCCATCTTCCCCTCCTTCGATATGACAGACTCGAGCGCCTTCCTCACTGCTTCCGGCATCTTTCCGGAACTTCCGCAGAGATAAATCCTCGCACCTTTCTGTAATAACTCCCATATCACCTTTCCATGCTCACGTACGCGGTCCTGAATGTAAATCTTCTCTCTTTGGTCACGCGAGAAGGCCGTTGCGAGGTACATGCTTTGCTTCTCAACGCGCTGGCGTAGCTCGTCGGCAAAGAAGAAATCCGCAGCAACGTTGCGGTTGCCAAAGAAGAGGAAGGTATCGTCAAGCTTGGGCGCGATGTTTTCTTGGCTGTTATCCTCTCGGGATCGCACGATTTCCTTTCCTTGGATGACAGAGCGTAATGGTGCAACACCAGTCCCTGGTCCGATGAGAATGGAAGGGCTTTGCAGATCCTCGTCCGATAGCCTCATTGTTCCCGGTATAAGCTGGATCCTCAACTTATGCCCTGGCTTGAGCTCGCTCAAGTACCTGGAGCAGACGCCCCATCGGGTTCTCTTGATAACAGTGCGATACTTGACAATTGCAACCAGGAGGTTGACGTGACACTCGGAGGATGTGCTGTCAAACTTGGTGAGGTCTGCACTCGCAATGCTGAATTGTCGAGGCTTTATCGAAGGAACGATGCCAAGTAAATACTGGTAGGGGATTTTGACACTGTGAAACTCTTGAAGAACTTCAAGAATACTCCGTCGTGGTCTGGTGGCGTAGTCGAAATAATCATCCAAAAGCTCCGGGTCATTGGGCCGTGCAAACTCCAATAACCGCTCTTTCTGATCTGGGTCCGAAGCGAAGTGGGAGATGAGAGCAAAGAAAGAGCGTCGAGGGACGGCCATAATGTCGAGATGGTTGGTGAGGAGGCCAAAAAGGGTGTTGTGGAAAGGCGCATTGCCAAGGGGATGCTCCCGAGGAGGGTTGCAATCGAACTGTTCCCAATCATACTGGAGATCCAAGGGTGTGTGTGCAAAGTCTGTGTATCCTTGCAGATCAATGAAGTCCTGCACATCCGAGGGGAAGTTCTTTGGGTAGATCTCGACAACGTCTCCTGGGCTGTAAGACACGCGTGGCTTGTCTATGACATCGCCCTTTGAATCTTGGCGCTGGATCTGGCGAGAAACCTTGAGATCAATCTGCCGGACATCTTGCCAGTGGTCCGAAGGTGTTACTCGCTTGTTCGATACAATCTCAGCTGGTTCGTGGTCGGGCTCCTGGCTGACATGCGCATGGTCTAACTCCCCGAAAGATTCAGGCGTATGGGATAGGTTGGGCTGCTGAGCTGTGTCGTCAGATTCTTCGCCTTCGCGGAGCTGGAGAAACCACCTCGGCTTGAGAAAATAATCATCCGGGGGTGGCTTCAGTTCCGGTGGGAGCGGGCAGTAATCGAGCAGCTTCTTCCGAAGCTTGTCTAGCCAAGGCATGAAGGTAGCATCAACACTGCAGGTAGAACCTAATTAGCGAGTTGAATTAAAAACTACCACCACGCGGCTGACCTACCCTTCTGGATGCTGTTCGTCTCCTTCGCCCGCATCGATGAGCCGCCGTGCACCGAGCTGTTCTAGGCGATTGCCCAGCTTTCGGTGTGCCCAATTGAATCTGCACATCCACGTGAGCCTTCGTTCTGATTTCCGGACAAATGCAAGACATACTGGGGATATGAGCTGTCGCCCAGGCCAAAAGACGTGAAGAGACATTTTTCCAGGCAATTTTGAGGCAACCTTTTGCTCCTCAGCTTCCTGAAGAAAAGCTGCGCGTTCCTCGGAAGATCGCCCTGGCCGGTGGTGGAAATAACCAGCAAAACGATGCTGGCGTTGTTGAGCTGCTGTGGCGTGAGGGCGTTGAGGGGCTTGATGGTGGTCCAGATGCGAAGCCGCCGGGCGAGCTGGCTCAGCTGGAGCGCAAGCTCCTCCGCATTGCCAGTCTCGGAGCCATAAGTCACGATGGCTGAGTGAGTCATGTGGGCGAAAACTGGGGGATGTTTCGGGCAGAGACGTCACGGCTTTTTTTGGTGTTGCGGGAGGCGTGAGGCGCGAAGATCGGCTTGCAGCCTGCGCTTTTGGGTTTGGTGGCGGGGCACATCAGTGCGAGGTCGGAAGACCGCGGGGCACAAATCACTTCGCTTCCGATCCTCCTCCAATATCCACTAGACCCTCCAACACGCGACCCTAAGGGCCGTCCGATGCTGCAAACTCGGCAAAGTCATCAATTGTCCCTTTGGAGCCTGTGCTAGAGAACCTCGCGAATACCAAAGAGGCCGGGGCAAGGCCCAAGTCTTTGCACCTTTGGGAGCGCTCTGCGTGAAGGCCAAGGGGAAAATTGCCGGATGGGAGACATTGTGCCATGGTTCAGCTGCAACGGTGGCGACAGTCCCTCGGGAGAGTACGTGCTGTGCCAGAAGGCAAACTCGTGCAGGTGGGTATTGGTCCCCCGCAGCAGACGAAGACATGTTCGCGATTGCGAAACTAGCCCGCCCATGGCTCCTACGGCGGCGCCCAACGCCTCAAGACGGCGGGAGGCGCGGGCGCGATGTCCGATGTGGAAACAGTGGCCACTTAGGCGACGGCCTGATCGCGAGGCTGATCTGCATCATCAGCCTTAGGAACGGGGAGCGATCCTCTCTGACATCAGCGATCGCTGCGGCGAAAGCTTCGTCTAATGCACGCCAGGAACCACGGAAACTTTCCCGACGTCCACCGGCGGAGGCCACGCTGCGACCGCCGGCACCAGCTCGCAGACGGCGGCGCGCGAGGAGGATTCCGTCCGGGGGTGGGAGGAAACGGCACAGGGCCCGTGGCGCGCATAGACCGGGCTCCCAAGAGTTCCAGAATTCGAAATTGCCCGCAACGGCGCAACGGCCGGCGAAGATTGGAGGCACAGATCTCCGGCTTTTGTGGAGCGGCGCTCCGCTGGAGGCGGGCCCGTGCCGTGGGCGCCGGCTAGGCCTGCAGCTCCGCCGCCTGCCTCGACGTCAAGAGAGCGGGCGAAGGCGCGTCCGCAGCGCTGCCAGCGCCCCGCGCCCGCTCGCCGGCCGGGCTGCGCCTGCGGGCCCGGCGGCCTGCCAATGCCTCAGGCGCGGCATTTGCTCAGATTCCGCGGCAGTCGGAATGTGCCAGCAATCTCGCATGCACTGTCAGCGGCCGCGTGAGGCGGTAAGCAGGCAGCCAGTCGCGCGGCAGTCCAGAACGCAAAGGGGCGGCCTGCGGGCGACTGCTCCGCAATCAGCGCCCCTGATGGCGCGCACAAGGGATGCAGCGGCGGCGCTGCTGCGTCGCACGCGACGAGCCTGCCTGCTGCCCTGCGCCGCGCCTGCAGGCGGCGTACCTGCTTCCGCGGGCGGCAGCAGGCGCGGCGCGGCAGTCACGCGGCGCTCACCGCACACCGCTGGGGCGATGACGCTGCGGTCGTGGGCGGCAGGGATGGCGGCGGCCGCCCGATCGGGCTAGCGCCTCGCCCGGGCGCACCTGCGGCGGAGGGCCTACAAATTTCGACATAGCAACGCCTGCACAACCTCCCCTTTCGCACCCCGTCAAACACCAAACAAGCCAGATCACTCTCCTGACAAAGCTCATCCAGCTCCCGGGCACCTAGCTTCCCACGCCAACCTCCCTCGTCAATTTCCCACCACTCCAGGCGGTCATCGACAACCTATCCTCCCGCTCCAGAGCCTCGACCAGGACACCCCGAGTTCTGCCACACACCACCGGCCTCGCACCTGCGCTCGTGTCGTCACCGCACCCGTCAAGCCAACATGTCTGCTCCTGAAGTCGATAGCGCCACCGCCCAGATGGCCAACACCACCCTCAACGAGCCCACCGGCACCGCCGAGGGCGCCAGCGTCGGTGCTGGCGGCGACAAGCCCATCAACGCCTCCGAGAACGAGGCCGTCATCGCCAGCGCCGCTGAGGGTCGGCGACTCTACATTGGGAACCTCGCGTACGCGACCACCGAGGGAGAGTTGAAGGAGTTCTTCAAGGACTACTTGGTGTAGGTGGCCTCTTTGCCCCCCAACGCGCTCCGAGCTAACGCGCCGCCCAGCGAGTCCACGTCCATCCCGACCAACCCCCGCACCACCCGCCCCGTCGGCTACGCCTTCGTCGACCTCTCCACCCCCTCCGAGGCCGAGCGCGCCATCACTGAGCTCAACGGCAAGGCCATCCTCGACCGCAAGGTCTCGATCCAGCTCGCTCGCAAGCCCGAGGCCCACGGCGAAGGCGCCACCAGCGGTGGTGAGGGCGCCAATGGCAGCAACAACACCCGCCGCCGCACCTCGACCCGTGGTCGCGGCCGTGGCCGTGGCCGTGGCGGTCGTGCTGCCCGCGGTGGACGTGTAAGTCCCGCCGGTTTTTGTTAGATGTATTAATTTCTGAAACTCTGGTGTAGTCTGATGAGGCGCAGCTCAGCAAGGAGGAGGGTGCCACCGAGACTCCGGCCGCTGCTGACCCGGCCGCGAGCGCCCCGACGAATGTACCTGGCCAAGTTATCCCCCTTACCGAAACGACGAACGAAGCGCTCACCGCTGAGAAGGGTGCCGAGGGCACGATCACTGTCAACCCGTCCAAGACCGGCAAGACTCACGTCCAGAGGGAGCGCAAGCAGCGTGGCCCGCCCGAGGATGGCGTTCCCTCCAAGACCAAGGTCATGGTTGCCAACCTGCCGTACGACCTTAGGGAGGAGAAGGTCAGAATCCCAGCTGATTCCTTAGTTTGAACACGAGCGTTAACTTGTTTCAGCTTCTCGAAATCTTCAAGGACTACCAGCCCCAGTCCGCCAAGATCGCCCTCCGCCCCATCCCCCGCTTCATGGTCAAGAAGCTTCAGGCCCGCAACGAGCCCCGCAAGGGCCGTGGCTTCGGTTTCGTTACGCTCGCTTCGGAGGAGTTGCAGCAGAAGGCTTGTGCTGAGATGAACGGCAAGGAGATCGAGGGTCGCGAGATTGCCGTCAAGGTCGCCATCGACAGCCCCGGCAAGGAGGACGAGGCTCCGGATGCCCCCATCGAGGGTGCTCCTGCCACCGAGGATGGCGCTCCCTCTACCGCTGAGGGCTCTGCCGAAGCCACCCCGGCTGCCGCCTCCACCTAGACAAGCATTTGAGAGGCAAGACGCTGCCGCACGTAGCGGCGTCCTTTCACTCGCTTTTCCCTTTCTTTATGTACCGATCACGTTTCCTTTAAGAACGAGGTCTTTCGAGGAATGGGAAAAGTTCTTTATGACTCTGTTTTCTTGATTCTCAATTCGGAGGGAGTTCGAGCAGGCACGGCATCAAAGTCGTCTTTCTTTGAACCTTCTTCTTCACGATTGATGGGTAAAGGATTTCGACTTTTGCATGCCCGGCTGGCCGGGATATGGCGAAAAGCAACAACACGATGACAGAAATATTGAATAATATAATCATGAAAGTCCTTCTTTCCCCCGTCGTTTTCTCTTCGAGCAAGGATGGAGGGAAGGATTTCCGTTTTGTTGCTTTCTTCGATGTCTGTGTAATACTAACATGTTTTCACTTTCCCGAATGATGACGACGGTCTGGTAATGGTTTTGGCAAGGAAAGGCGTCGCTGATGATGACGGAGAGCGGGTTATGGAAAAGTTGATTGTTTTTACTGTCTATCTTCATACATCGTTTAAACGTTGCCATCGCGCTGTCTTTCCCTGAAAAAGGTATAACCTTTGATTGTGACATATGCCAAGCTTTGAAGAAACGCCCTAGTTGAGAGTGTTTGGTTCGCCCGTTCGATCGTGAGCAATTGACTTTCTAACATGTCTTAGATGAGACGAAACGAGGAGTCTATGTCAAGCATGACCCCGGACGCAAAAGCGTGGAAAAATTGAGCAATGAGATTCCTCTTCCGCTAAATATAGTACAGCATGATCTACAACAGCATAGTAGTATATAGTACAGCTCACCAACCAGCCACTCTACTTATTCCACTCGCTCACGATCTAGCAAACCACTTACTCTCCCCTACCTACTCTTAATAGTAATCCCCCCTCATCTCCGTCAACACGGCCCTCAACCGCGGCCCGCTCACCCGCTCAAACCGATCCACGCTCATCACGAACGTGCCCCGGCCCTTTGTCAAGCTGCGCAGATGCCGCAGATACCCCACCATCTCCTTCAGCGGCACCCTCGCCGTGATCTGGCGCTGCCTGTCATGCTGGGCTTCAGCACCGCCACCACCACCAGCACCACCTGTACTACTGCTGCTGCCGAAGGGGTCAGGCGGAGCGTAGATCTTCATCGGGTCGATGAGGAGGGGTTCGTCGTCTTGCTCGCTGCCGCCTGCGGACGAGGAGGAGCCGGTCGCTTCCTCCACCTCCTCCTCCGTATCAAGCGACATAACCTGCCCGCCCCTCGCGGAACTGATGTCGTGCACCACGGGCCCCAGGTCGCTCTCGTTCACCACGATCGTGACGCGCATCACCGGCTCCATCAGCGCGTTTCCTCCTCCTCCTCCTGCCACTTCCGCTCCGCCTCCACGCGCACCTGCTGCTGCGTCGCGCAGCGCGGCTGCCACGGCGAGACGCGCGGCGCCTGAGAGGGCGGCGGGGGTGCTGTCGGAGGAGAGGTGGGTGGGGGGGTCGAGGGTGATGGTCACGGTGGTGGAGTGGACGGGGAAGCGGTGCGTGGGGCCGCGGGCGAGGGCGGCGGTGGCGCCAGTGCTGAGGGAGGAGAGGAGGGTGGGCCAGGGGAGGGTTTCGGGGAGGGGGGTGGTTTCGGGGGTGGTGGGGGTGCCGTCGGTGTAGAGGGTTGGATGGTGGATGATGAGGCGGTTGGAGGAGTCGAGGGGGAGGATGGTGGTGGTGGTGGTGTCTTCTTCTTCGGTGGAGGGGGTGAAGTCGTCAAGAGGAGAGACGCTGGCGGTGCAGCCGGCGCGCGCGTATTTGCCGGCGACTTCGCGGTCGAAGAACTCGGTGCAGAGGGTCGAGGGCGTTGTTACGGCTTCGCGGTATCCGATTTCGATCTTGCCGGTTGATGCTTTGGCTTTGAAGTCGTTGATCAGTCTGTCTCGCGCGATCTCGAGGTGCAGCTCGCCCATGCCTGCCAAATGCGTTTGACCGCTTTCGTGGTCCAGCGTCACGTTTAGGCTAGGATCCTCACGTAGAAGGACGCCTAGCATGTCCGAGAGGTGCCTCTCTTCCGAAAGACTGTCTGGCTCGACGCTGGTGAAGAAGACGGGTGGAGGCACGACGATGGGCCGCAGCTGGAGCGAATTGATGGGCGCCGGAGGTCCGACTTTGGGATTCGCGCCGGTGTACACGATCAGCGTGTCTCCTGTCCGGGCGTGCTTTAGACCGGGGATCACGCCAATCTGGCCGGCAGGGATCTCGTCGACCTCGACGGCGTCGTTGGCATACATTTTGAGGAGGCGCGGTGCCTTCTCCGAGAGGCCAAGGTTGGTGTTGAAGAGTACGGTGCTGCGCGTCAGCGTGCCAGAGTAGACGCGCACATAGACGAGGACGCCCCGTTTGCTGTCGTTGACGACCTTGAATGCCAATGCACAGGCTTGGAGCTTCGAGGCTAGCGAGGTGGTTTGGGAGCTTGATTTGGCCGCGGCTTTCTTGTTGCCTTTAGACCCGCCCTGCTGGACAGGAGCGAGAGCGAGTTTTCCGCTCAGCAGATCGTTGAGGCCTCCACTTACGGTGCCCAGCTTGACTCCGGCATCAGGGCGCTCTTCTGGAGATGGTAACAAATCAACGACTGCATCCAGAAGGGGTTGGACTCCAATGTTCCGGAAGCTCGCTCCGGCGAATGTTGGAATTATTCTCTGTGGATGTTGAAGGATGCACCGCCGTAAGGACTCAGTAATGTCCAGGCCGGGAATGGCAAGGTGATCCTCCTCGTACTCAAGGAATTTTTCGACCATTTCATCATCGTGCTCGCTGAGAAGTTCCACGAGCGCTACTCTCGCCTTTTTCAGCTCCGCAGCCAACGAGGAGTTGATCTCTTCAAGCTCGTTGAAAGTATGCATCTTGATAGTCTTGCCATCGCCGCCCTCCTCCCACAGCATCCCCCGTAGGTTCACAGCATCACCGACGCCAATCAACGCTCCGGTGCCGCCTTTCCACCAGGGAATCTGGCAGACTGCAGGCCAGCCGTGGAGACGTACGCCAATCTCCTTGATGGTGCGCTCAAAAGCTGCGCCGTCACGGTCGAGCTTGTTCACAAAGATGATGCGGGGAATCTGGTACTGGTTGGCCTGTTTCCAGACCTGTTCCGTCTGAGCTTCTACGCCAGCGACGCCGTCCAGGATGCAGACCGCACCATCCAAGATGCGGAGGGACCGGAGAACCTCGAAGGTAAAATCAGCGTGGCCTGGGGTATCGATGAGATTGATGTTGTGCGGCGAAGTGGATCGTGGCAGCGTCAATTCGCCACCTGTACCGGCGGACGCATGCTGGCCAGGTGTGGCAGATAGTGGGGGCCAATGGAACGAAATGGCTGCTGACTGAATGGTGATTCCGCGGGCTCTCTCAGCCGGGAGGAAGTCTGTGACAGTCGAGCCTTCATCGACATCTTTGTGGAGCGTAAGTACGGGCGGCAGAATGAGATTGCCACGCAGTTGAAATGAGAAAAGACTTAAAAGATGGAGAGGCGCGAGGAGAGGAAATCGCAGGATGTTTGAGCAATGGAGAGGGTCCTACCTCCTAATCGCCGGGTAAAGCCACTGTAGTAGAGCATGCGCTCCGTAGTGGTAGTTTTACCCTGAATATCATCAATACACAGCCTCGCAAACGACAGCTGACAAGCCTACCGCGTCGATGTGGGCTATGATGCCGATGTTCCGCGTCCGCTGGAGCGCAGCATGGTGCGCGACGGATAGATGGAACGCGCGGCGGGAGGCTACATCGCGGACGCGCAGACCGGCTCGCCATGCGCGACTCGAGATCATCCCAGTGGCAGCGGCGGGCGCAGGGCGGCGATGGAGCGGGAGGGCGCGGCGGCGGGTGAAGACGTTTGACGGGCTTACGCCGGTTTAGGCAGGGATGGGCCAGGCGCGCATGTTGCGGCCTGTCAGCCAAGACCGACGCCAGCATCTCCAGCATTGCGCCTCCGCCGCTCCTCGCCCTCGTCCGCGCTCCCCGTCCCCCAATTCCCCCGCGGCGCCATGGACTACTCGGCCGCCGACGCAGACTCGTCGCCCTGGGCCTCGTCGCCCCACGCCCACCGCTCCGCCTTTGGCGAGACCAGCGACGTGCCCTCAGAGCCCCTCCCGCCGCAATCGCCCTACGTCGACGCCCAGGCCGCCGCAACGGAGCAGCCCTTCGCCGACGAGCCCAGCCAGGGCTCGCCGACCCTCCACCAGCACGAGGGCTTCGCCGCCCCGGGCCCCCACGACTACGACCCGCAGGCGCCTGTCCCGCACGACCAGCAGTATGCCCAGTCGCCCGACCACCAGCACGCCGCCCACCACCAGCGCCACGAGCCCCAGCGCTACCACGGCAGCCAGCGCCAGCGCCAGAACATCACCCACTACAAGCTGCATGCAAAGGTGACGGGTCTGGAGCGCACTGGTCGGAAAGACCCCATCCTGCGCTTTGACGTCTACGTAAGGCATCCATGGTTACTATCACGGCCACTGTTAGTAACGTTCCGCCATTCTAGACAAACCTCCCCAAGTTCCGCACCACCCAGTTCCGCGACGTCAGGCGTCTGCACTCCGAGTTCGTCAAGCTGCAGGAGCATTTGATCTCGGCCAACCCCGAGGCGTTCGTGCCTGCTGTCCCTCCAGCAGTGACGTCCGCCGGCGTGGGAACCGACGAGGATGAGGCCCGGGTCAAGGCCTCGATACAGAGGTGGCTCAACGTGGTCTGCAGCAACGAGGTTCTGATGCGCGACGAGGAGATGGTCTTCTTCGTTGAGAGCGATTTTGGCTACAGCCCAGTTGTCAGGCGCAAGCAACCTGCTACGGGCGTGAGACGGAAGTACATCAAGCAGTTTGCACCCCCGCCGGATGACACGCCTGAACTGGCCGAGGCTCGGCCGATAGTGAAGCTGTTCTATCTACACACCATGGAGGCGGGCCAGAAGGTCGACAAGGTGGTCAAAACCCGGAGAGGTATGTCCCGCAAGAAGCATTCCACCGCAGGGTAATTGCCATTGCTAACGCCCAAAAGCTCTCGGACTGGCTGAGGCCGACCTCGGAGTCAAGCTCGCACAAATGAACGTCCAGGAAACACACATTGGTCTTGCCAACGCGTACCGCCGGATGGGCAAGGTGATCCAGGCCGTAGGCGACTATCACGCCGCGCAGGGTACCGCCGAAGCCACGACCATCGGCGATCCGCTCAAGCATCACTCGGACGACGCCTTCATCGTGAAGGAGACGCTCACAAACCGCCACATCCTTCTCCGCGAACTCCTCCAAGCGCAACAGGCCACGCGCTCCAAGCTCTCCGCCGCCGACCGCCTGAAAGCCAGCTCCTCAGTCCGGCGCGACAAGGTCGACGAAGCCATCTCGGCGCTCGACGAAGCCCGCAGCCACGAGCAATACCTCGGCACGAAGTGCGCACGCGTGACGGCCAACCTCGTGCAGGAGCGCCGCAAGTGGTTCGCCCGCACCTCGGCCGACATGCGCGTCGCCATCCGCGACTACGTGATCCGCCAGATCGAAGCCGAGCGCCGCACCCTCGCCACCCTCGAGCAGGTGCGCCCGGACATCCGCGCCATCGACGCCTCGGGCGGCCTCAGCCGCCTCGGCCGCGAGGCCCACCCCGCCGTTGTTCGCCGCTCCAGCATGGCTTCCTCCCAGGGCCCCAAGGGCGACGCTTGGAGCGGCGTCCCCCGCCGTCCTGAGAGCCTTGGCCGCAGCATTTCCGGCGGCTTCGCCAATGCCCCGCTGCCCGAGGAGGATGACGATGAGGAGGAGGGTGTGCTGCATAGGGCGAGGGCGACGAGTGGGGCCAAGAGCTTAAAGGGCACGCTGGCCGAGGAGGATGATGATAGGGTTGATGCGAGGAATGCCGCGAGTAGGCTGGCGACGACGACGTTCTGAGGTGGTGGAGAGGAGGGTATGTCGAATCCTTTTGTGTCTAGAAGCAGGTTGTGAGTACGATGGAGACTTGGAGGCGGGCTTTACGAGGATTTGGAGGCTTGGGATGAAAGGGAGGGAAGGGTGGTGGGGATGGGTAATGAATGAATGGATGTTTCGTTAGTGTACGGTTGTGATGATGACGGAGGTTCTGATTGTTTTTGATATTTTCCTTCATGAAACCCCTTTTTCGATTCTTCATGGCAAGCAAGCATGCATGAACATTTGCACAGTAGGCACGGGATTACCCCATCAGCAAAGCGATAAAAGGCGAACCAATCTATTTTCAACGTTCTTGTGCTGTCCTGTACACATTCCGGCTTGTCAAAACCTCTATATACAGATCTATACACACCTCTTCACCATCTACAGCTGCACATGAATGAATTCGACCCCCTACACCAGAACACCCACGCTTCTTTGGACCAAACTCTTAAACGACAAGAAGAGCTCCTCCCGGGCCATCTACCAAGCCGTAATATCCGGCTCGGCCTCGCCAAACGTGCTGCTCTTCGTCACTCCCAGCCCCTCACCCTCATCCTTCACATCCACGCCCTTGGGGCTGCGCTGCATGATATCCGGCAAGGCCTCATTCAGGAACTTCAGCAGGTGGGTGTTGACCTGCTCGAACTCGAGAAGAAACGCGTCGTGCCCCTCGGGCGAATCGATCGTCTTGAGCACGGCGTTCGGGATGCTGGCAGCCAGCTCCTCCTGCTCGGCAAAGGTGAACAGCCCGTCCGACTGGATGCCGAGGATAAGCGTGGGCTGCGCGATTTGGCCGAGCGCGGAGCGCAGCGCGTCCGCCGACTGGCTGCTCCCGAGCGAGCCGGCCGAGGACTCGAGGTTCTCCGAGGCGGCAGCGTCGTCGTCGTCGACGCGGTTGCGCGACACGTCGTGCGTGTCGAGCTTGCGCGTGATAGCGATGTAGCAGTTAGCGTCGAAGCGCTTGATGAACTTGTCGCCCTGGTATCGCAGGTACGACTGCGCCGAGAAGTATGTCGGCGTGCGCTTGGCCTTGTTGCGGATCGGGCCGGTCAGGTTGGTGGTTGGCGGCGGCGACTGCGGCGCGGGCGACGCTGACGCCACGCTATGCATTTCGACGTCGGTTTTCGCGCTTGCGGGCACGGTAGCGGCGGCTTTCTCGGCGGCGGCGGTTAGGTCGACGGCGCTGCCAGGGCGGGAGGTGCGGGGGGACCCGGCGTTCTTGTGACCTTCGTTGTGGATTGCCCAGTGCTCGTTGAAGTACGACGCGGGGTGCGGCACGCGGTTGATGTTCTGCGGGCGCGACGGGTCCGGCGCGTTGCGGCCGAAACGGGACTCGAATGAGTCCCGGCTGCGGTAGGTGAGCAGCGCGGACATGCGCGCGGCGGCCAGGCCGGTGGTTGGCGGGTCCTCGAAGGCGTAGTAGCCGTCGTCATACTTGGGGTCGCTGTAGATGCTCTGGCGCTGGGCCTCGCCCCAACTGATTCCCCAAGCACTGTAGCGGGCCGACGTGGCAATGGCGGTGATGGATCGAACGTAGTCCTTGCCAAAGTAGGCGAATTCAAGCACCAGCATGCCGCCCATAGAGCCTCCGATAACAGCGGCAATCTGGCGCACGCCAAGGTCGTCCAGGATCAGCTTGAAGATATTAACGTCGTCGCGCACCGTGGTCAGCGGGAACTCGGGCCCGTACAGGCCCTTCTCCGGGTCGCCGTCCTTGTTCGTGACAGGGCTGGCGCTGCCGTAGGGACTGCCTAGGCTGTTCAGGCACACGACGAAGAAGCGCGAGATGTCGAAGGCCTTGCCCGGGCCGCCCAACAACGGCCCCCACCAGTCGCCGACGTCGGCGCTGCCGGTCAGGGCGTGGCAGATGACCATGGCGTTGTCGGCGGCGGGCGAGAGCGTGCCGTAGGTTTTGTAGGCGACAGGGACATTGAGCAGCTCGACGCCCGACTCGAGCGTGAAGGACGGGACGATGGCGATGTGCTGGTCCGGGATGAGCCTGGCGAAGGGGTTCTCCGGCTGTTCGGAGACTCGTTCTGCGCAGGCAACGGTCAGCAAGGCGTTCGGGGGGGAAGAGGAGGTATGACTGTGCTCGCGACGCACTGTACTTGGTGGTTCCGTTGGAGGCGGCATGGCCATTGGTGGCGGGGGCGGGGAGATTCATGGTGACTGGTAGCAGAGGATGGGCGTCTCAGACGAGTAGGGAGAGTAGGATTGTGCGCAGGCGCTGTCCATGCCGCGGGCGACGGGGACTTGGGGGCGAAATGTGCGGGATGGCGAGCTCTGGAGGATTGCACTTGCCGCGCCGGAGAAAAAGGACTGCGGCCCGCGCACGTCCCGCCGCACCGCGCCGCATGACGTGTGAGGGGTTGTTGCCTTGCGGCCCGGAACAATCAGCACTCGCCGCAGCCGCCGCTTCCTTTCGTCCAGTCGCCTCCTTCCACTTTCAACACCAGCGAAATATAACGGAGACCCGCCTGCAGCCTTCTCGCGCCGCATTGCTGCCCGGGGCAGGAGTACATGGACGCCTCTTGATTCCCGACGTCGCCTAGATAGATTCACTGGCTGTCGGCGTCTCAGGTCCAGGCCTTCATCCTTAGTTATGGATGCTGTGCTCCTATTTCCTAATGATATTCTCGCTCAAACAACCTGGGCCAGCCCTCATTACTCTGCCTGTAGTGTGTTGGTCCTGTGCTGCACCCTCTTACCCAGCATTCATTCCTTCTTTCCTGATCCGTGACTGCCCATATCTTGCTACCTGCGCATCTCATCTCGTCAACCCCGCTGCGGTGGCCATGAGTGGGCTTCGATAGACCATTACCCGTGGGGTCGTCCTTCAATCAGAGATCGTGTGGGCTGACAGCTATCGGTGGCTAAAGTCGCCTCGGCCTGTAGTCCTGATCCTCGGCCAGTTCACTGAGGGAAGGAAAGAAGTGCGGGTCAGGTATTCCGATTGACAGTTTGGGATACTAGGGTAATTCAGGCGTTTATGGTTAGTGGAATGCAGATGTCATTGCATGTAAAACAGTTAGTCAATGCGGGCTAGGTATCATTTTGGCGGGTCTTCAGCCAGATGGGCTTGGTTTGAATTTGCTTCTTCTGCGGATTATCACACGCACTTAGAACTATAGAAAATTGATCCTAGGCATGAATCGACACAACGCACATTAGAATAAGTACTGCCTTGGGCAAGCACGACCGTCGCATTGAGATTTAGTTACAGCAAATATGATACGGTCAGTTCGGCTGATCGTGACGGTGGTGCGATATCATTCGGAGTGCAATTGGCCACATAAACGACGCAGTGCAATTCATAGGAATGGATTGTCCAACTCGTATTTCACAGAGCAGTTTGCTCCGGAATAGCACTACTGTATTGAATTAAAGCCTTGCGTGACAAACTGAATGGAAACAAACATCCTATGGTGGTGTTTTCAAGACGTTGCTGCCTCTTCCGGCCTAGCGTTATTTGGCAGCATCAATCACTTCCGCGCCCCCACAATCTTCTCCTTCAACCCACCAACTTCTTCATTGCTACTGTTCCACCGATCTCGTCTCCCGCTCTCTTTCAACCCACCAACTTCTTCATTGCTACCGCTCCACCGATCTCGTCTCTCGCTCTCCGTCAACAGATCCCCAAGCAGCATGGCGTCTCTCTCCGACCTCACTGGAGCCTACCCCATCATCACGACCCTGGCTCCCTACCTCACCTCATATGAGCTCTTCAATCTTGCACGCTCGTCGAGGACCTCGTGGGTCAACATAGCTTCACGTGCAGAGACCTTCCAGGGCCTCAAAAAGCTCACCCTGTGCGAGGGCGTTCCACCGAGCAGCCTGATACCGGGATTCCTCGACCATAACATAGATTACTGGCTCGAAGTTGAGTTGGATCGAGGAGGATGCCTTGGAGCTGAAGGCAAGTTCTGCGATTTCTGTGGATGCAAGTTATGCGAGGCAAGTTCCCCCATTGCGCCGTTAGGCTGTTTAACTATTAACGTTTCTACTGCAGAACTGCCGCCTCAAGTACCGGGAGTACCTTAGGTATCGCAGCCAAAAAGACTCGCAGTACTTCTCGTATTTTAATCCCATACGGAAGTACGGTGGAGAGAAGCATCCTTGGGTCTGTTTTCTATGCTTCTTCACCGACTTAACGCTCGGGAGGGAACCTTAAGAACCGGCGGTATGCTCCTGATTGCTCAAGGACAATACTTAAGCAGTTGCTGATCAGTAGATGGTGGAAGTGCTCCTGTGGGATCATGGATCTATATGCCCGTACTTGCAGTAAGTGCAGTGGCTGCGACGGGTTCTCACGTTGAACTTCACGATTGATCAGAACGGGACCTACCAACCTATCTGGGACATCAAGGTGCGGATCATTGCAAGAAGATGGCTGTTCTGGTTGAGCGTACCTTGGTGGGGATGGCTTTCGTACGTGAGGAGTGCGCGATACAAGCTCAAAACATAATCGGAGACGAGGGTTCAGGGTCTCTCAAGTTTGGAAACTTCTGTTGCAACTTCAACAGAGAAAAATACAATACTGATTCAGCGGCCGACTCCAGCTTTCGGGCCTTGGGTCTTGGGATGCATGTCAAGCGGTTGATTTTCAGCGAAAAGAATGATTCAACGACAATATCATTATGGAGGGAGCCAGAGCAGTTCACAGGTCCAGAAATGAATGCCAGTAGGATCAAACTGATCATTGACTTGATTCAACGCATGCCAAGCCATGACTGATTTGGGGATGGAGCCAGGACGAGTTTGGACGGGGGGTTAACACTCGCATACCGTTCACCTCACCGCACCGTTCACTTATCATGTGACCAACTCTTTCTGCTGCCTAGTCCTTATCACTTTCCGCAGCCTACTTTTCTGCTTCTCAACTTCACAACCTGCGACCTACAACCTGCAGATCAACCACACGGTCGACATCCGCCGGACCACCTGGGTCTGCGCCGAGGATAGCTGATCCTGCCCGCAGACATCCTCATCAAGCACCAAGCAGTCAAGATGGCGCAACTCTCTGACCTCACCGCGGCTTACCCCATCATCTCAACCCTGGCGAGCAACCTCACTTCCCCCGAGCTGTACGCTCTTGCGCGTAGCTCCAAGGTAGCCTGGATCAACATCGCCGCGCGCCCGGAAACCTATCGCAACCTGATGAAGGCGACCAGCTGCGGAGGCCGTCGTCCAGAGGCGCAGTATGAGGGTCGACGCTGCAAGCCGCTCTACTGCCTCGGATCACGCGCTGAGGCCGAGATCATGAGTCGCGGATGCAGTCTGACGGACGGCGATCTATGTGAACGCTGCGGATTCCGCGTTTGCCAGGTGAGTTAATCCAATTTTGCTTTCCAAACGGCATGCGGGAGAAGAAGTCAACGGTGCTATTGATAAAACCATAGGGATGCCGCTACAAGCCCTTCGAGGTGCGCAGCATCTACAACGTCGGCAAAGTCCCCGGCCACTTCCTGATTCCGGGCTCTTCCCTTCACATGAATGTCGCGTACCGCGACATCCACAACCGCTGGGTCTGCGAAGGATGCATAGACAGCGTGACTGCGGGCGAGCACTTCTCCATCTACGAGAAGTGCGAGTGCAACATCCAGAACGAAAAATACTACCAACAGTACTACGAGCAGCACAACCTCTGCCATCATTGCTGCGAGACGGAGCTTGAGAAGCGCGCCGAAGCAAGCATGGCCGCATGGAAGACTCTCAAGTGGGCCCAGAGGGTTCGCATGCGCGGTATCCACAACTTCCTGGTAAGTAAAAAAAATTCCCTATGACCATTGATCGCCAGTTACTCTGATTTGTTGAAGATCCGCGACTGCTCCGAGTGCGGTGCAAAGGTCCATGAGTGCCGCTTCCTAGTGCTGTGCCCTCAGTGCAAGTGCAGGGCTGTCCTCTGTACTTGCCCTCGCGCGTCCTCAGCCGAATGGGACATTGGCGGCCCCCTCCCGAGCTTGAAAGGTGTCGGTACCACGCTCCGTGATGCTGGAGCGGTGCTTACCGGCTTCCGTAAGTCGAAGTGAAGATGCCGCTGATTCTGGGCATACATACGGCGCCAGGCTTGATCATGTAGGATAACGAAAGAGTACGGAATCACTGGAGGCTGCATGGGAGAATTCGGGCAGAAAGGTTTGGAGAGGACTGTTGGCAGATTTGGGACAGGCGATCGTGTCATGAGAGCCGTCTTGAGGCCGGGTTCCTCCATTTGAGCTTTTTTCTTTTTGGTTCTCCAGCAGCATCAGATACAGAGGAAGGGACAAAAGAGACTTACAGCGGAGTGTCGAAGGAGACCTCATTCAAGGAATAAGAAGTCCAAAGAAAAGATAACCTTTTACTGGCTGATTGACTGTGAAAATCCTTGCCATTTGGGTGCATAGCGGTTGGATGGCTGGCGTTGCACATCGATCACGCCATCTCAGAGACAAACCTGCCCGATATGGCATCAGAACCTGGTGGAAACAACCATTCATTCATTTTCATTAGCTCTTCCTCTAGAAACCCCCCGATACGTTGCCACCAACTTCCACCTCATTCTCTCCACCCTGCTTCTTCACCAGCACCCTCACCCCCTTCGAGTCCAACCTCGGCGCCGGATTGAAGAAATCATGCGCAACCTCCACATCCTCCCTGCCCGTCTCCCACAGCTCCAAATCAAACCCAGGCCCCAACAGCGCCCTCAACGCCAAATACATCTCCGCATACGCCAAATTCATACCCACGCACTGCCTCGACCCCTTACTAAACGGCACCAAAAACCTCCGCATCCGAGCCAACCTCTCCCTCTTCCCCTCCTCCCCATCCCCGGAACCAGAACCATGATCCCCCTCCCCCTCCTCATCTAACAACCACCGCTCAGGCAAAAACTCCCTCGGCTCCTCAAAAATCCCCGGATCATCATGCAAAAACATCTGCGTCATACTCACCGGCGTCCCCGGCGGCACGACCAAGCCGCCCGGCACAACCAACGGCGTATCGGGCGCGATGCGGGGCAGGCGGTGGGAGACGCCGTAGCTGAGACGGAGGCCTTCGGACAGGACGGCGGAGAGATAGGGGAGCTGTTCCAGCTGGGTCCACGTGGCGGTGGTGGTGGAGACGGGGGAGAGTTCTTGGCGGAGGCGAGCGAGCTTGGGGGGGTTGGCGAGGAGGTGGTAGAGGGTTGTGGAGAGGGTGTGGGCGGTTGTGACGGTGCCGGCGCCGAGGAGGGTGAAGCCTTCTTCGGTGAGGCGGTGGTCGGAGAGTTCGGAGGGGGGGAGTTTGCTGGTGGTGAGGATGTCGTGGAGGATGGTTGGTGGGCCGTGGCTGCTGCTGCTGCTGCTGCTGCTGCTGCTGTCGGGTTTGCCGCCGGCGGTTCGCCTGGCGGCTTTGATGACGCGGATCTGGTGCGTGATGCTGTTTTGCACGTCGAAGAGCTCTTTGGTTAGCGGGTGGAGGACGGAGACTAGCCGCTGCGGGATGCACGTCAGAAGCGTGTACAGCCAACCGAACTGCTTCATCAGGTGCGTCCCTCTGCTCAGATCCTGGCACGTCGACGCCGTCAGCAAAAAGCGCTGCCCACTGAATGAGCGGCGAGAAAAAGCAGCCGGGAGCTACGCACGACCATCAGCTTATGCCAGCCTGGATTAAAATCCCGCGCCTCCAGGAACCCATAGCTCGTGCCAAACGCAAAGCTCCCAATCACGTCGGCCGACAGCGCTGTGAACGCGTCAACAACGTTGACCGGCTCCCCCGTGTCGGCGAACCCCTCCAGCCGGGCGCGCAGCTGGTCGACCTTGGCCTGGATGACGGGCTCGAGGCGCGCGACAGAGCGCCTGGAGAAGAAGGGGTTGAGCGCGGCGCGGCGCAGGCGGTGCAGCTCGTGCGACGCGGTGCCGACGGCGGCCAGCGTCGTGCCGAACATCTTGGCCGACCATGGCCACTTCTCCGTGCGCCGCCCCGTCGCGTACAGCTCGTCGTAGAAGTCCGGGGTGTTCACGTGCAGTTCGAACGGGTTGATGCGGACTACCGGGCCTGGCGGGGAGGGCAAGCGCAAAAGGAAGCGTCAGAATGATATATGTTCTGCTGTTTCTATCTTGGGCGTGGCGTGGCGTGGTGTTGTTTGGTACCGTATTCTTGGTGCATCTCTGCGATCCTCCACGTGTATCTGCCCTTGCGTACGACATCGTAGTAGAACTCGTACCAGAACGTCAGCGCGGCGAGGCGCGGCCCGGGGAAGTGCGCGATCGGGCTGAGGTAGAGACGGTGTATGGCGCCTGCGAGCAAGTAGAGGAGGACCAGCCCCGCCGCGAAGATGAGGGAAGGGTGTGTGAGCAGATCATTGGACTCCATAACACCTCGCCATTACACGCGGGAAAAGAGCGATTGAGCACAAAAACAAAGCCCCAGAAGGCGGAGGAGTGGGTGGGGAAGGAGGGGAGGAGTTGGCGAGCATTCAGCACGTGAAAATTGTTGGTATCATCATCGACGGCGGCCGCGAGATCCGGAGGCTCGCGCGAGCACCACGCGCTAACTGTCTTTTCCCAGGTCCCAACAGCGGCCGAAGACGCAGGGTCCCTGCTGCTGCCGTCCGTCGTCAAGCGCGCCTCGGCCTGGTGGGGCCCACTGGGCATTCTGGTTTCGCTGCTGCGTCTTGCGACGTGAGCTGATGCAGATGACGTCGGTCTTTGACGCTGCTCCCTCTCGACCTGAGCGTTGGCCCGCGCATGCACCAGTCACGTGACGTCCCGGCGCAGCGCTCTGAGAGATGCGGCGACACGGCCTGTGCAAAACGCTGAAGCCTGCTGGTGCCCAGAAGGCCAAGCTTGTCCAAGACATGTGGTCCTTGCGGATCGGAGCGTGGATTGTGGAGTAAGAATGAATTTCTAAAGCGGGCAATTACAAGGTGTTAATGCGCCAAACGCGCAGAGGTCATGGGCCGCCGTCTTCCACGCTGTGCCCTGGTATCTTCAATGCGTATTCCTCTTTCTAACCCTTTTTCAATGGCGGAGCTTTTCTAATGCTCCCTTTCGTGGTCTGAAGTCTTTCCCGCAGAAAACGCCTCCGCTATGCAACTTTGAGTAATGCTCCCAGGCTTCTCATCTCAGCCTGTGCAACGCCAAGCGAGTGCAAGGAAAAAAAGAATGTCGACAGGAGAAATGGTAAAACGAATAAACGCAGCAATGGGGAAGAATCAAATGATCTCCGGGGGGGTGGGCAGCTTCATCCACTTCGACTCGCCTTCTTTCTCGCCGAGAACGAGCAGCTTGCGGCTGCCGCAGAAGCTGCCGGGAGGCGCAATGCGCTTAACCTCCTTCCACTGGCCAGTCATGTCCTTGCCCTCTTCGTACGGCTTGTTGTACTCCCACACCTTCTCCGTCACCTCTTGGCCCGGCTCTTGCGTCCGGCGCGGGTTGATGCCAGGCAAGCCGACAATCCAGTTCAGGATATCGTGAATGGGAGAGTAGAGACGCTCGGGCCGGCGAGTCAACCACAGCCACGAAAGAGTGCGCTCGTCGTACGCGGTGCGGATGAACGGGTTCATGTAAATTCCGCTGGGTGCGTGGGGGTCCGCAGGATCACGGGGCTTCTGGATATCTGCGTTCACGAGGCAGCACTCGGAAGCGTCCCAGTACGTGCGGTCTTCGAAGCGGAAGCGGATTGCCGAGCTGTTGGCCGGGATCTGTGGGTCCTCACGGCCTGCGGCGAGGGCAACGCCCCAGGCCGTGCCATCGAAAGGATCCGAGGAAGCGAGCGCTTCGGTCGATTGGAACCACTTGGCCTCGTAACTGATCATACCGCCCCAGCAGCTGCGCACACGCACGGCGTCTTTCTGGTCGATGACGTCCTGCCTGGTGTCTCCGTATCCATCGCTGGGAAACCAGGGGAAGAACGGCAGGCCCATACTGTGGCCTTCGAGATCTCGGGAAGCAAAAGTATCGTAGAATTTAAAGGGATTGATGAAGTCGACGGCGCAAGCAGCGCGGTATTGCGTACGGCCGTTCTCGTCGAGGTTCGTAGAGAACAGAAGCTGCGCCGCGTCCACCGGGTCGAAGTAAACGTCGTTCAGGAAAAGCACTTTGTCGAACTTGACCTCGGCGTTGTCCATGGGACGCAAAGCCCGGTTCCGCACCTCTGCAAGGTATGCAATCCGTTTGATACGCTGCTCACCAGACGGCAGGGTCACTCGGCGCACCTCGTCCAAGGGAAGATGCTCCGCAACAATCGAGGAGTTGCCTGGCCAGGTTAATCAGTCGACGCACTTCCAGCAAAAAAGCCCGTGCTACTCACAAGTTACCCGCTCCCTGAACTGCTCCAGTGCAGCGTTGGCCATCGGGTCCGGATCGTTCTCGTATATGCTTAGATAAACGTTCTCCGCGCCGAGAAGATCCACCAAGTCCAGGACAGCCTTGCCCCACGCCCCACCGACCAGCAGCCCGTCTTGATCGTAGATGCTCGACGCGATGAAAACCTTCTCATTATTGATGTTGCCACGGCCAGGTGCCAGAGACTGGGTGGCCCGTTCTCGTAAGTCGTTGTAGTGCGCCGGCGCGTGGGTGTAGGAGGGTCGCAGAACCATGGTGGTGACGACGAGGAGGCACAGAATGTAAGGAAGTAAAATCAAGGACCAGAAGATGCAGCGCAGAATCGTGCGGCGCGGTCGGCGCGGCTTGGCCATGCTGCCGTAGCGGTATACATCGGAGAGGTGGCTGCCTCGCAGGGCAGGGATGTACTGAAGGGGCACCCATCGCGACGTCCGCTCATTGATGTCGTCGAAGTCGTCGGACTTGGGCGTGTCGCAGTAGGCGTCGGCGGCCGAGCGCTCGGAGTCGTCCGAGTGGGAGGAAGACGGGCGGAGAGGCTCGTAACGCGGGGCGCGCTGGCGGGAGCGAGGGAGGCTGAAGGGCATTTTACGTGGTGCGGGAGAGCATCCGCGCCGCAGCGTTGTGGAGGGTCGAAGATTACGCTTGGGCGGGCTCCGCGAGAAGAAAGGGAAGAAAGTAAGGCAAGCAGGGAAGGAGGGCGGCGGCAATAAGAAGGAGCGCGGGCTGGGGGCCTGGGGTGCTTGGCAAGAGAGCGACAAGCCTGCGCAAGGCGGCGGGCAGTGAAGGGATGCGCAGACGATGAGGCAGTGCGGGCGTTGCGCGTAACTATCCCATCATGGGGCGGAGATTGGGGCAGCGCCCAGCGGGCACCCCCTGTGACCGCAGCCACGCCGGGCATTGGCTGCGGGAAATTCGGCGCACGCGAGTCGCCATGGGCGGCGCTGCAGACTGTGGGAGGCCGCAGCACGGGGCAAATCTCCAATCGAGCTAGGCTGTAAGATTGCGACGGCCGTCTGCAGCGACGGATCGAGCCATGGTTGGGGGTTTCAAGGGTCTCTGTGTACCCGGCCGAGCCAGCGCGCGGCCAGCGCACGTAAGGGGTGCTGCCGGCGCACCAGAACACACCACGCCGGGCACAAAACGGCCATGCGTCCTCCCGGCCCGCAGCGACCGCCTCCAGCCGGCCTGGATTGTGACGATGTGACGCTGCTGTTCCGCTGGCCGCCCGCCCGGGCCCTGCGTCAGTCGACCTTGCCTTGCGTGGCCAGCCGCGGCGCAGCGCCCAGCGGCTCGCGCTACCGCCGCCCTATCAGGCTGTGCTTGCGGCGCACATGCTGTTGGCGCTGTCAGCCGCTCCGCTCACCGCATTGGAAGCAACACCACCGCGGTATAGGAATAGACCGCGCGACCGCGTGGGGCTGGTCGGCAACCTGAGTCGTACTCGTTGCCTGTGGATGATCTTTGCATAACGATGCTCACCGCGAATGTTGGCGGCTAGACCACAATTTTGACTAGTCTGTTTGTTAGTACACAGTACGAATACGCGTGTTCTTCTGCAGACGACGGCAGCATAACAAAGCCAACGCAATAATATCCAGGACACGAGGACACGAACACGCGCCGAAGACGGCGCTCAGCACCTTGGAACAACTTCGCTCCATTTACAACGCGCAAAATAATATTGAAGGCCGGATGCATGAAGTCTCCGTCTTCCGGCCGGAGTCATGCCCACCGTCCTGATCCGGGTGCCGGGATAAGGTAGACTGGCGTGCCGGAATCTCGTCTAAAAGCTTCTGTCTATAAGGCACTCCTGTACCAGGGACAGTGACGTCTACGGCTGCCGTGCTTTGAACACGTCCCCGGTTTACATGAAAACCATCTCGGTGGATGCAAAGCGGGCGTGCTCGTAGCATCCTGAACTAAGTGTGCGAAGAGGAAGCAAAGAGCTCGAAGCAAATGAGATCAAAATCAATGGTGAGGAAGAGCTTGAGGAGAAAAAGACCATTGGTGGAGCATGAGCTTGCCTGACACGGCCGTGGCGTGTCTTCCGCTGGGAATATGCCGCGAGACGAAATGAGGCCCTGAGCGGAGTGCCCTTCAACAATATCTTTTTTCTTTCAGCAAGAGCCACGGAGAGCGCTTGGCCGAGGGTGACGGCGTCCATTCTGCTTGGTTGAGCTCTGAGGCTGGGGATCGCAGCTAAGGGGGCCCAGAGGGGAAAGTGTGTGAGTGCCGTCAGCCGATGACGCTGCACGGTCGCTATCAAGCATCGTCGCTCTTCAGAGGTGACGTTTGGCCGGGCGGTGTGCTACATGGCTTTACAGCTGAGTCTGCGGTGCAATGTGGCGGCGTGGCGGCAAGTGGCTTCTTCGTTGCGTAGCCTGGGCGTGCGTTGAAGGGCGGCGGCAGCGTGGATGACTCCGTTTGCTGCCTTGCGGCCTCGCGGAGTCTCGTTCTGGCAGGCACGCGTGGTGCAGGCGCGGATGCTGTAAACACCAAACCTGCCCGCCCTCCTCCTCGCCCTTTCCTCCTCCACCCAATCCATCGTTAACGCTGCAGACAGCCACGTGCGCAAGCTGTAAGTCCTTTGCTCCCACTCGCCCTACGTGATCTCTCTGATCTACGCCTCTGCTCTTCAGTCTCCTTGGGCGCTCCATCATCCAGCCCCATCCACGCGTCATGGGCGATCCAACGCGTCATGCCGCGGCTGCTGCTAACCCGGCCCAGGGCGAAAACCTCTCAGCCTTTCTGCAGCGTATCAACTTCAACTTCGACTCCGTCGAGGGCGGCGTGAAGTTGCCCAGCGCGACTTCATCCGCCTCGCCGCTCCCTCCTTCGACCGACTGGTTCTCCGTCAAGTCTACACCACTGCAGCCCAGGACAAACGGATCCGCGCCAAGGCCTACGTTCGCTGACCCGCCGGCAACACCTTCTGAGTACCAGCGTCGTAGATCCTTTAGGGAAGCTGTCCACCGCGTTGCGTCTGCCTCCAAGCCAGATCTCAAACCTCGTCCAGGTGAGAACCCCAAGAACTTGTGCCAAAGCCCTTGGAGCCTGCCTCATTTCCCTCCATCCTCACTCGGGCGCATATCAATTCTCTCTCCCTGTGTTACTCTTGACCATGAGGCTCCTGACACTGGGGTGGCATGATGTCTGGAGCATACCATTACCACTTAGCCTAATCTAACGCTTCATGATAGGCACACAACGAGGTCTCTCCAGGAAATTGCCCATGGTCGAGCAGCAGTCAGCTACAACGCCCTCATCGAGTATTCAGACAACGTCTGCTAGCAAGACAACCTCACCCGTCAAGCATACTCTTGATTGCCAGCGTGCTGGAAAGGTCCGCCACGAGCTTCCAGTGTACGCGCTATCCCAGACATTACGAGCAAGTTCTATTGGTGCTACAATGGCTCCCGGCATCACCGACGACATGAGTGGCCTCAGCTGGAGCAAATACGCTCCTGCTGATCAAGCCCACCTTGATGAGCTGAGCAAGACCGACTTGAACAAGCGTACCGCGGAGTCTATTGCCCGTCAAAATGAAATCGACGCGCGTCTCTCCAAGCTCCGTTCCCGCCGCGACCCTATGACTGAGCAGCGCGACAACGATCGTCGCCAGCAGTTGCTGGCTGCCGAGAAGGCTGCCGCCGAGAAACAGGCCCGTATGAAGGCTGAGTGCGATGCTGAGAAGAAGGCCATGGAGGAGGCTGCAAGTCTCGAGGCTGAGCGCCTCAAGCGTGAGAAGGAGGAAGAAGAGAGGCGTCAACGTGAGAAGGAAGAGGCCAAAAGGCGCAAGCGTGAGCAGGAGGAAGCCGAGCGCCTTGCTCGTGAGCGCGAGGTTGCCCAGCGTGAGGCCGAACGTCTCGAGGCCGAACGCATCCAGCGGGAAAAGGGAGAGGCCGAGGAAGCTGCTCTTGTCGCCATGTTGTACGAGAAGATCGACCAACTGGAGGAGGATGGTCTCACTAACGCTGAGGCGCATCAGTTGGAAATCCAGAAGGAGGTTGACGAAGCCACTGCTCAGTATGACCAAATTGCCATCGACATCAAGAATAAGAAGGAGCAGATCGACGAGGCTCAGGAGAAGTTGAAGCACCTCGAGGAGGAATACCAGGAGCTTGAGGCTGCGGAAATCTTGATCATTGCTCAGATCGACGATGGTAACAAGAAGTCTGCTGAGCTTCAGACCATCAGCGAGCAGATCATGCAACGTGCCGCCAACATGCGTAAGAAAGTCGAGGACAAGTCCGCGAGGAGCGTTGACATGCTTGAGGCAATTGGCATGGCGAAGACTGCCCCGAGGACTCGCAAGCGTGCCCAGCTCGTGCCTTCGTATGGTAAGACGCTCTTCGGTGACCAGTCGCCCGCGGAGTCTGTCAGCGAGTCACGAGGATCTACTGAGGAGCTGCCAGATGAGAAGCCTGTCCAGACCAGGGACATCAAGGTTGAGGCTTCTACAACTGAACTTGGCGACAACAACGATATGCCGACCGAGGCAGTCAATACCGAAGCTTTCGCAGCGAAGATTGGTGAGCCCAAGGCTGGCGAGCACAAGGTTTTTCATGCCAAGGCTACCGACTCAGAGCTCGAAACCACCCAGGAGGATGAAATCAAGAAGAAGGGAGCGATCAAGACCAAGACCGATGATAACAAGCCCAAGGAGAACCTTGAGAATCAGCTCAACTTCAAGAGCTGGCCCTCCCAGGAGCAGAGGCCTTTTGGTGGTAGGTTTAAGATATTGGTTACCACCTTAACGATCACTAACCTTGGAACAGGTGCGCAGAAGCGTCTTGTCAAGCTGACCAATCTCCCCATGACGTCTTCGGTTGTCAGCATCCAGTCTCTTGTCTGGGGCGGCCGTATTGAGAAGATCGATTACACCCCTGGCAACTCTTTTGCGTGGGTCTTGTTCATGCGCGGACAGGACTGCGAGAATTACTGCAAGGCTACTGCGAACGGCATCGAGTACCCGGATGATCCCAGCCGCATTGTCTGGGTTGAGTTGGGTGAGCCTATTTCTGTCAATGAATTCCTGCGTGGCATCTACGACGCTGGACACACTCGTTGCGTTCGTGCCGTTGGTGCGGATGAGGACTGGGGCCAGGTTGCCCTCACCAAGCTTGCCACCGCAAAGAACCGCAAGCTTGAGCGCATCATCAACGGTGCCAACCCCAGTGGTGTAAGTTTTCTGCTTTACTACTGTCTACCTCCTACTGATACCTTCCTCTCAGCTTCGTGTTGTCGAATTCCGGTTCACCAACGTGGTCGATGCTACCCGCTTCAAGGTCGAGCTCCAGCACGACATGGACTGGGAGCACTGCAACGTCTACTTTAGCGACGACCCGTGTGCGACCAACACTGGTATCCACATGGGCATTCACTGATTCACAGGCCGAACAATGACATCACGGTTGACGGGCACGGCTACTCTCGATCACGCCGACGCATAAGGTTCAAGTTCAGCACCTGTGCAACAAGGGCATTTGCTACTTCCCTCGATCATGTTCTTAGTGAATGAAGTAGGCTACGGGTGATATCAAACTGGTCTAGAAGGCTTACTTGGTTTCTGCGGGTATGGGGCTCAGCTAAAGTGCTTTCTTCACAGACAGGATGATAGCGAGCTTTCTCAAATGCAGCACGGTTCAGATGGAGGAAAGATTGTGTTGCACGTGAATGGTCTTTGTTTTTTCTTTGCTAGTGCCCATGTTGTCTAACAGATGCATCTCAGACAAGCGCCTCTGGATGCTCCTGGATCCTCTTAGCTGTACCCACGCCAGAAACACCTTCTTCCTGATTCTCGCCCAGCCACGGCTTCTTAGCCTCTCCCAGGAAACTCTCGGACAGGAAATACACGAACAAGCCAAAGATGATCAGCACAAAGGCAACGGGATACATCCAATGCACGGTGTAATGGAAGACCTGAATACCGATGATAACGCCCCAAAAGTTGCCGGTCAGCAAACTGATGTTGAAGAAGGCGGCGCTAGCCAAGCGGAACAGCAGCGGGGCCAAGCTGTAGAACAGGAACAAGATCAGCGTGTAGCCGGTCATGTAGCCGCCGACCTCGCTGTCCCAGGTGGCGCTCCGGAAGCTGGCGCGGTCGAAGATGGCGGCCTGCACGCCGTTGATGAACATGGCCCAGAAGCCCAGCTGGCCCAGCACCTCGTAGACGGGGCGCTTGGACACGAGGAACTCCTCGAAGGTGTTGCACAGGCCGTAGAGGGCGGCGCCGAGCAGGGCGAAGAGGTCGCCCTTCAGCTGATTGGAGGCCGGGCCGGTGTTGTTGGAGCCGGTGATGGTGTCGGAGGCGAGGAGGAGGCCCATGCCGCCGATGCAGATGAGGATGCCGATGTACTGGGTGATGTGGTAGCGGACGTGCAGGAAGATGAGGGACATGAGGACGACGACGACGATGGCGAAGAAGTTGATGAGCTGGAGGGAGAGGATGGTGGCGTAGCGGTAGCCCAGCACGACGAAGTAGTTGCCCTCGACGTCCATGAAGGCGAGGATGAAGTAGCGCCACCCGTCCTTCAGGATCAGCTGGAAGTACCGCCGCCAGCCGTACTTGTACACCGTGTACGGCGTGTACACGAGGTTGAGCAGCACGTAGTTGAAGAAGGTCTGGAAGGCGGGGATCGAGGTCCCCTTCATGCCCAGCAGCGTGGTGAACGTGTTGGTCGACGTGATGCACAGCGCCAGCACCTGCCCCAGCACCAGCGCGTACCAGAAGTACCGCGTCCGGAAGTAGTCCAGCTGGATGCTGATCCACCGCCTCGTGCGCTTCTCCCCCGCGCTGCTCTCCGCCGGCGCCGCGTCCTCCGCGCTGGTTGCCACCAGCTGCGGCTTGCCGTGCGAGGCGGCTTCGTGCTCGCCGCCGGCGTTGTTGCTGTCGTGCGACGAGGCGCGCGCGTGCAGGCCGTCGGCGGCGGTCGCCGTGGTGGAGATGTCGCGAGATTCGCCCGTGGATGCCATGGCTGTTTCCTGCGAGTATAGACCTCTTTTCCTCGGGCTCTTTCTATCTCCTTCTCCTGTCTCCTGCAGGTCGTCGCGCGCGGCTCGAGCGAAGAACGGCGGCGAAGGCGAGAGCTGGTTGCGGCTCGGCAGAGGACTGACGTTACTCAACCCTACAACCTACGACCGGGCGGGGTACAGAGACGTATATGGGAGAGTCGGGGTTGGAGCTTTAGAACGGGCAGCGAGCGCAAAACTCCAGAAGTCGCTCGCTCGTTCGTTGAGGACAGCTTCCTTGCGGAAGGAGGGGATTTGTCGGCGCGCGGTGGTGCGCGTGCGGCGCGGCGGGCTGGATTCTTTTTATCAGCTGGTTTCCCTCGGCGATGCGCGCGACTCGAGCTGTCTCCCCCGGCCGCTCTCTACCTAGCTCGGAGAAAAAGAAAAAAGCATGGCGACTTTTCCGCCCGCCAAGCCCGCGATGGAGGCTCGTTGCGGCTCCTGGTTGGTGAGTCTGGGGCGGAGAGTGGGTAGATCAGTGGGACGCGGCCGGTGCCCGGTTGCCTGACTGGGGTTGGCGCGTCGGCGCTGCCCGCTGGTCGGTGGCGGGCTTCTAGAAGCGTGATGCGTGATGCGTGATGCGTGATGCGTGCAGGGGTGGGTGTTTGCAGCTGGGGACGGGATCACGTTGTTGCCTGAGGCGGGAATCGGAGGACTTCGTTGATCGCGAAGGAGCAGAGCAGGCGCGAAGAGGTGGCTCGCTTCGACGACGCACAGTGAAGACAAGAGGATAAAACGAAGCAGACACCAAGAGAGACAGCAGCCTTGGATCAAATCTCCTCGCGCGATCAAGGCTTCCCAGTGAAGACCATCGTGCGTCCGTCCAGATACCTAGAGTGCATGTCGGTTGGTAGCTATGAGCGCAGACGAATGACGCGGACTTCCGCAGTGAACACTGGGCATGAAGGCGGGGTGGACGAGCCTTTTCAAGGCCTGCCTCGCGCTCTTCCCATCTCGACTCGAGGGACAAGAAGCCAAGACGATAAGGTGCGCCATGGATGCTGCTGCCTTCGTATTTTCTTCGCAGATGATGACCCGATGCAGCAAGCATCGAAACAAGCTCTCCGCCCGGCGACGCAGAAGCAGGCCCGTCCCAAAAATATCCCTCTCTCCGTACCGTCCTGCCGACTCATGCACCTTCGCGCAATCCTGCGCCCACTTTACTCCTCTTTTCCGCCTCCACGCCGGTTCAGGCAGAATCCCGCGTTACTGGGTGTGGGCCAGGCCGTGGCTGGCTGCCGCTCCCTTCCCACGCGCCGCCCCGATGCTACCCGCGGCAGCCCCTCCCATCCGCCCAGCTGTCAACTGCCCCGCTCGCACTCGAGCACCTACGTGCTGTAGGTAGGTAGCTCTCCGCGCCGGGCAGACCGACGCGCAGCAGAGACAAGCACGCACTACTGCACGCCCCCGCGTGGCTCGCACGCTCAATGCCGTGTGCTTGCGCCACTGCGTGCGCGCCATCTGCCGCGCTGGGTGCCGGCATCTTCAATAGCGCAATCGTCAGCTATCAGTGACAATTAGATGTGCGGACACGCAAGGATCAATATATAATTTTCCTTCGCTGCAGATCAGCGCCCGGCGGATCCGACCCAAGAGGGCAAAGCCGGCTACCCTGGTAGGGCCAATAAAGATAACCTCATCGTGCAGCAGCAGAGTAACAGTTGCGGCTCGGGTGAGTCGGTGGCAGGGCTCTGCTGGATGGATGAAACTGCTGTTTTATCTCGCAGGGCGATTCAGGGAATAAAGCAGGCTTTGGCCGACACAGGGTCCTGGCCCTTGATCCCGGCGCTCAGGTAAGCTATATCGACGGCCTGACGATCTTGGCTAATGGTGCGGTTGATCCGATTCTGCGCCTTCCGTCAGCTGGCGTCGGGCCGGAGATTTCCTTGAGAGCCGTTGTGCTGGTTGCCTGAGAGTATGCGCTGGCACGCCTCTGTGCTTGGAGACTGCGTTGAGCCAGCCACTGTATCTGCCCTCCCGGCTCCCATTCCTTCGCAGACTGGGAGGTGTCTCCAGAATGTCTCCTGGCTCTCTTGATCAATTCATTGTCGTGCTGCTTCGCTAGTGGGGAAAAGAGCGTCTCGTCGAAGGCGTCAATGCCAATTTACATTGCTCAAGGCTGTAATTGACCACCCAATACAACGGCACCACAACCACCAACCCGAGCACCTGCGACACCCAAACGCATACAATCCACTCCCGCAGGAGCCGAGCAAGACGCAACCGTGGTGATGCTCGCTTAAGCCCCTCGTCGCCTCCCTTCCCTCTGCTCCACAGCGCCAGCGCCAGCGCCAGGCCGGTCCAGCCCCCGTCCAAGGGTCCTCAGCCTCCTTCGCTTCGAAAGCCGCCCAATTTACGGACGACGCCGCCGCAAAACCGCGCCCCCCCCGTGCAGCCGCGCCTCTTTCGCTCCCTCCGCGGCTCCGCGCCGCCGCCGCAGCTGTCGCCGACCACGCCAGCCAGGCGCTCGCTCCACCACCCCGGGGCGCCCGACGAAGAAAAACACGCGTTCGAGCAGCAGCGCCTCGATCGCTCCATTATTCCAGCGGCGCGAGGGCCCGGGCGCGGCAAGTCCCAAAGGAGAGTGAGTGCGGTCGAACGGCAAACCACCGCTTCAGCCTTATTGCGATAGGCATAGCTCAGATTTGTGTACACGTTCCGGAAAAGAGTTTGGTGGCGGAAGTCAATGCTTTGTTGCGATTCGAACTTGACCGGGTGAGGAGGTAGAAAAAAAGCCACACTTCCCAAAACCTAAACCGAACGCCGGCGCTAGAACCGCGACACCCCCACAAATTCAAATAGAGCTATGTATCTGCAATGCACTTCCTCAGCTGAGAGGAGGCAGCCGTCGGTGAAAGCCGTCCTGTGTGCAATGCACCATCGAACCACGTCGTACGGCCGGCCGGATCCAGACCAACCACTAACGAACATTTTTGTCCGCGCACCGCGGGGCTGAACGTCAAGCAATCGACTCGACGACAGAGGGACGCGTGTGCGAGCTCAGTGCGCCGCGATGGGCCCAGATGCTCGTTTCTTGCTGAACCAACCCCGCTTCTTCGCCTTGGGGCCGGGCGACTCCGTCCTGCCTCCTGCCGGTGGGACCGCCGGGGCCTTCGTCTCCTGAAGGTCGGTAGCGCTGGGAGCATTGTTGATGCTGCTCGCAATGGATGCTCGGCGGGAGCTGAAGCTGTTCCTCGCTGGGTTTCGGGCTGGAATCTCTGGCCGGGTTTCTTGCTGCACGCGGTTGCTGGTATTTCGTGCCATTTCCAAGTAGTCTATTTCAGAGATTTAGCTTTGGGATGATGAGAAGGTCTGGCGGGACTCATACTTGACTGCGAAGATGAAGTGCTTGCATCGGACTTTGTCGAGGAAGAGGAGCTGTCGGCTTGTTCTTCGACTGTGAGAGATGGATTAGCTTGAAAATATGGACTCAGGAACAAATAGGATATACCTTCTTCATTCTCTTCCACCATGGTGGAGATGTGCGGGCTCCTGATAAAAGACGATGCACGTGTCGATGGACGTGTATGATAGGGACGGTGCTGCCTCTTGCGACCGGCCAGGTTTGGTGCTTTGCTGGGATCATAGGTATACACGCTGGGCTTGAAGTCCGGTTGCCTGGTCTGCAAAACTAGGCGGCCACTGGGACTTGGGTTCCGACTCTCGTGCTCCATCATGACAGAGTCAATGGAGAGGTCGCTTGCAGTCCGGCTGATCCGTCCACGAGAGGGGAGATTCGGCTCGCTTGCCGCGTTCCGGGTCAGGGCTGGCATTGACTGTATAGAAGCGCTGCTCGAAGTCCGGAGATTGCTGGGGCGTTGGGGAGTATATAAATTTCTTTGGAAGAGCATGGCCTGGGGAATATCGGAAGATGCACGAGCTAGCGGTGGCCTAGTGGGAGCCGAAGCCGGAGCGGGACTATTGGTTGCTGTTGCTTTTGTTGCAGGTGCTTCCATTTGCTGCGGCTGATCGGCAGCCTTCTTGGATTTCTTAACCTTCGAGAGTAAGGGCATGTCGAGATACGCGGATTCAGGCCGGAAGAAACGCGATGAGTGCGTTATGACAATTCCAGAAAGACGTAATGGAGGAGGCTTATTTAAGAAAGATGATGTTTGTCAAACCTGCAACCGTGGCGATGGTTCAGACACGTGGGAGCACAGGAACGTGCTGTCCGGTTGCGGCGTGCCCGAGTCTCTGGAAAACTGCAGATGACCGAGACTCTGGGCGCCAAGGTCGGGTCTGATGGACAGAGGACTTGTGAGGGACCAAGCGGGTGCAGCCAGGATGCCAGAGTCGAGGGAAGGAGGTTGCGGATGTAAGGGGCGGGACCGGCGAGCTAGCGAAAGGAAAACTTGAATAACACCAAGCGAATGCCAGCGGTGGGATGAAGACGAGACTTGGGTTGCTTTTTGGTGCGCTGCGAGCGGGGAGAAGGGCGGAGTAGGGTCGCTTTAAGAGACAAATTGGCAGCAGCCGTCTCTTACATACGTGGGATTCATCAAGGATTATTGACGCGGGTCAGAGGCAGGCTTACCGGCACATTGGCGCCACGCAGGTGCAGGGGGCGTATCTTTAGCGGACCGTGGCTTCTAAGCTTTTCTTGGTCGCTTGACGGCGTCGTACTGCTTCGCATCCAAGCCCGCGGCTCGGCCGGCTAAGCTGATCGGACGCAGCCTAGCACAGGCTACGGCGGAATCCACTCATCGCCGCTCAACATTGACGCGACAAAATGCTCCGCTAGCGCCAGATCAGGGAATCAAGGCTTCTTCGCCGCAAGTGAAGCGGCCGCAGAGCCGTGGCTTCTTGACGGCCTGACGGGCTGGTGGATGGCCTATTCCGGCAAATACCACATCCCAACCGCGCGCGTTTACGAGGCCGGACGGGCTTCCATGCAGACGCGGGGCTTGTCGTGCGACTGCTGCGAACGCATTGGACGCGGTCTCCCCCCGTTTGCGCCCAATATTGCCTCTGGCACGTGTGCAGCGGTGTCGCCGTTGCTCGTCAGACTCGAGACGCAGCGCTGAGCTGAGCGAACCGATAGATGCTGCAGGGCGTCGGGGGATGCTCCACCAGGCTGCAGCAAGGCGATAAGATGCACTATCGTGCAGGACGCGGCCAGATCTGGATACCAGCAGCGCCGAGCAGAGCCGTTCTGGGCTCCCGGCGGCCTGGATAGGCGGCGGCGGACAGGGCGCCTTCCGCAGCGGTCCATTGGATGCAAGCCGCACGCGCGGTGGTGCTCGTGGCTCTGCTGCGCGATTGATGAGCAGGAGTCCAAGCGCGGCGGCCGTGGGCGCCACGCTCCGCAGCGCGCCCTGCCCGGCGTGGGGGGCGCCAGAGGCAGCTGGCGGGCGGCGTGTCTCCAGGCGCCGGGCCGGCCACGTGCGGACGCTCGTTGCAGAACGTTGCTCGCGCGGCCAGATCCAGCGGGCCGGAATGTGCCTTCGCGGCCAGATGGGGCAGCTCGATGGCTGCGGGCTGGGCGTGCGGCTGAGGCAGCGCAGGTCCAGATAAGATTTGGCAGGCAGCGCGCGACAGGCCCTGGGGCGGGAGCTGCAGGCGATCCGCGGCGGCTTGCGTGCTGGACAGCGTGACCGGCGCTATTTTGAGCGCGGCGGCCGGGGCGCTTGGCGGCCTGGCCGTTTCGTCACCGGGCGCCTGCGTGGCCAAGCGTGCAAGCAGCGCGCTGCCAGCGGAGCAACACCTGCCAGCCCTCCGCGCCGCTGCCACCGCCGCCCTGCAACCTTAACGCCCTCGCTGCTATCGCCCGCGCCGACGTCATTGCTGCCCCCCGCGTTGTCGCGTGCCCGCAGCGCTGCCGCCCGTCGTCGCCAGCCTGGACTCGGCTTATCGCTATCGAGGCTCGCCAATTAGCCGCAGCCGCAGCCCCTAAGCAAAAGCCTCCGACCGGAGCGCGGCCCTCTGCAAGACACGACGCGCCCTCCGTCGCCTTCCCGTCGATCTCGTCTCAACTGCCTGTCATCACTTGACCCGGCGTCTCGCTTCTCCGAGCCGTGACAGGCGCGCTGCTCTCCCGCCCCGGCCTGCTTGTGCGCGCGCGCGTCGTCGCCCCCAGCCGCCGTCGCCTCGTGCGCCATCCCGCCCGACCGCGACGTACCACGTCCTTCGCTCCACCACCCCATCCCCATCTTCTGCCCGGCGCAGGCGCATCAGCCTCGCGGTCCGCTGTTCCAACCGCCTCGGCCCGCTGCAGCCCGAGTGACGGGAGGACGGCCGCCGACTGTCCAGCATGGCCCTGGCCGCCCAGCCGGCAAACGATCGCAAGCGCGTCAAGGTCTACGAGCTCAAGAATGGCGACTGGTTCGACAGAGGCACCGGTTTCTGCACCGGGACTATGGTGAATGTACGTTGTCCAGCCCCGCCGCCGCCGCTGCCACCCGCACCGCCGTGCGCGCGCGCGCGCCCGCTGCCGTCGCGCAACGTGCTGACGAGGCTTGCCACCCCAGGATGAAGCGCGCATCTACGTCCAGTCCGAAGACGAGCCAATCCGCACCCTGCTCGAGACCCGCGTCACCAAGGATGATGGATATCAGAAGCAGCAAGGTGAAACAAGAAGCTGCGGCACGAACTGGCGGACGGGACATGCTGAAAGTTGTGCAGATACGCTCATCGTGTGGACGGAGCAGAATGGCACCGACATGGCGCTAAGCTTCCAGGAGGCAGAAGGATGTGGGCAAATATGGTACGCCATCGTGCATGGCGCTGCTCATGAGAGGCGGCAGCTAATCGCTTTCCCAGGGATTTCGTTAGTGAGGAGCAATCGCGCCTTCCTTCGCTTTCAGGAGCTGGTATGTATTCCACTGCGCAGGCGCGTCATGACGCAAGCACTAACATACGCGCGCCAGACGATGGTCTCTCAGATGATGTTATGGACATGAACCCGATCATGCTCCCCGATCCCGAGCTCGGCAACCTCCCCGATATCGAGAACATGATGCGCGGCGCAAACAACAGCCCCGGCGGCCGCGACGCCTTAGCCAAGTTCATCGTCCAAGCAGGATACATAACGAAACTCGTCCCGCTCGTGGAGATGGCTGAGGACCTGGAGAGCCTGGAAGACCTCCACCGCCTGTGCAACATCATGAAGACGCTCATCCTGCTCAATGATACAGCAATCATCGAGTACGCCGTGACCGACGAGGTCATCATCGGTGTTGTCGGAGCGCTCGAGTACGACCCTGACTTCCCCAGCCACAAGGCCAACCACAGACAGTACCTGGCGGATGAATCGAGATTCAAGGAGGTTGTGAAGATTGAGGACCCGCTCATCAAGAAGAAGATTCACTATACATACCGGCTGCAGTATCTCAAAGACGTCGTTCTAGCGCGCATTCTCGACGACCCGACATTTTCGGTTCTTAACTCTCTCATATTCTTCCATCAGGTTGATATTGTCCAGCATCTGCAGCAAAACCAAGCATTTCTCAAGGAGTTGTTCGGCATATTCACGCCACAGGAAATCAGCATGCAGAGAAAGAAGGACGCGGTCCTGTTCATTCAGCAGTGTTGCACAATTGCAAAGAGCTTGCAGGCACAAGCACGCGCGCAGCTATACTCGAATTTCCTCAGCGGGGGACTCTTCAACGTCATCACGTTTGCACTCCGACACTCGGACGCGGCCGTGCGTGTCGCAGGAACCGACATCCTGGTGGCCCTGATCGACCACGACGCTATTATGATGCGCAGTCAGATCTTCAAGGCAATCAATGACAAGACTAAGCCGCTTACGGATACCCTGATCGAGCTACTCCTGGTCGAAACGGATCTAGGTGTCAAAGCACAGATGGCTGATGCCATTAAGGTTCTGCTGGATCCAAATGCCAACACTGCCACAATGGAGACCCTTGGTCGCGCCAACAGCGAGTTCCTCGCGAAGGTTCGTAGTAATGCCCCGTCTGTGCCGCAAACAGAATCCTTCATACAGAATTTCTATGATGAGTCTGCAAAAAAGCTTTTCCAGCCGCTCAAGGATCTGGAAGGGCGTGCCTCCAGTAAGCTCCCTTTGCCAGAAATTTGTCTGTCTTTACAGCAGGTGCTGATAATGTAGCAGTGGAAAATCTGACCATCCAAGAGGTGTCGCTGTACTCGCACCTTGTGGAGGTTCTCTGTTTCTTCATCCGACAACATTCCTTTAGGAGCAAATACTTCATCCTTTCCGAAGGCCTCGCGTCTCGTGTTGCGCAACTTATGGCCTGCCCCGAGAAGCATCTCAAGCTCACAGCCCTGAAGTACTTCCGGACCTGCATTGGGTTGCACGACGAATTCCACAACCGTCAAATCATCCAGAATCGGCTTTTCGATCCAATCCTCAACATCGTCTATGAGACGATGCCGCGCGATAACCTGCTCAACTCGGCTTGTCTTGAGCTCTTCGAGTTTGTTAAGCGCGAGAACATCAAGGTCATCATCAACCACCTTGTTGAGAACTACCGGGAGAAGCTGGAGGGAATCACGTACGTTCCCACGTTCCAGAACCTTATTTTGCGGTACGAGCAACTGCATGAGCGCCCGGATCCTACTGCACACAATTCTTTTGCTAGTGATGATACCGAGCCGGGCCGGAATTCCATCAATGGCAATCGTCTCCAGGGTCTGCGAGATCTGGATGCCGAGGAAGAAGCCTACTTCAACGGTTCTGATGATGAGGATGAGCTTAATACAAGCCCAGTGAAACAGCTGGCGAATGGCGCTGCTCGACCGCTGGTCGATTATCCCGAGGACGATGAAGACTCGATGGATGTCCTCCAAGAAGACATGCCCAACGCCAGACCCACTTCGGAGCAACAAGCACAGGACTCCGCTGCAGCGGCTGCGCCGCCTACGCCGCCTACGTCAACATCGCCACAAGCTTCGCCACCAAGGGATCAAACTCCCGTGCCATCCACGCCACCGCCGGAACGGTTGTCAGAGAAACGCCGAAGAGAGGAAGACGACGAAGACGAGCTCGGAAAGCTCTCCGCGCAGGGCAGCAAACGACGCAGCTCCTCCGTCAGCAGTGTTGGCAGCAACACCAGCACCACTGGTGCAAACACTAAGCTAAAGAGGAAAAAGAGCGTCAACAGCGGCAAGGATGGGCCCCAGAAGATGGCGATCAAATTGGCCGTCAAGAGTGGTGCTAGAGACAGTAAAGGCGATTCCGGAGAATGAAGTGAGCGTTTTCGACAAGAAGTCCTAAGGTTCCGGCCTTTCCTCCTAATCTCCTCCCTCCGGACACGACTCAAACCCGTTGTTTGATATTCTCTTCTGCACGTTGTTGAAACCACCAAAATATATTTGCATTGCAAGGTGCAAGCGGGAAAACTTTTAAAGGGAATCGGGGATTCCGGAGTCAAGAACTGAATGAAAGTCAAATCATACCATCCACCTTCCCGGCGCATGGCGCTGTTTTGCTTGGGACCTTTCCCCGCTCTATTTTCTCTTCTCTTTCGGCTCGGCGAACGGTTTGCTATTACTACCAGTACTCTTACTACTCTAAATTCGGATGGAGGATATATGAAGGGAGGAGGTGTGGTGGGTGGATACCAGGCGTTTTCATTATTACTTGGCATTTCCCGGCTCTTACCAGCAGATGGACGACCTGGGTGGGTGGCTGGTCGAGCATTGGGAGAGAGCACAGAATGTCTCTTCAATAGAAGGGGTAGCGCAGCTCATCATCCCCCTCTTACTCGGGGAGATAACACGATGACTTGCTTGTCTGCATGCCAAGGTCTTCCGTGCATCATGTGTGGGAGCTTGTCCGAAAGCCGCGATTGCTCTCCGTGTCGCTCCTAACTCCTTTTCCTCTTCCATTCTGGTCCCTCGTCCTGGCTGCGAGTGAACGGGGTTGTGAGGATGGCGTCCGGGCTTGAGATATATCGGATACGATCGCTCTCATTTTGCTTCATTTGATCTGCTTTTGGCCTGGTGCTGAATGCGTGCCTTCTTTTTTGATGTATGATCTCTCTTTACGGGGTTTGTGGTTTTGAAGGATATGGATCGAATAGTTGTATGAGTTATCATGCGGTGGAAGGGGAGAGAAGGGAAGGGAAGGAGAGGAAATGAGGGAAAGCGCACAGGCAAGCATAACCATGTCATGAATGGAATGTACAAAACTGGTGTCACGAAAATTGGACAGATCGCCCACGGCAATGTTTGAGAAAGTATATTGATTGAGTGGCGGACAAAGCTGTAGTACCACTTGCTATTTCACCGTGATAACGAGGGTCAAGAGCAAAGAAGAAAATCAGGGAGGCAGACGAGAGCCTTAAGGTCACTTCGTATGTCATTGTCACATTGGTATATGAACGGGGGTGTCTTCTCCGATCATACTCTTTCCTACTCAACTCCACCACACCAACCGCCTCTCCTCCACCCCATTCCGACTCCTCTTACAACGAATCGACTCTCCTACCCACTCTATAACACTCCCCAGCACTCGTCCCCACGCCCTACATAGCATAGCCGCCCGCACTGATGAGGATTAAAGATTAGCCCGATCGACAGCTTTCAAAGAGCGACAATTCAAGACCAAGTCGAGAGTGGGCAAGCCACGGACGCCACAGCCGACGGCGCGGCCACCCCGCCATTGAACAGGAGCATGGCCTAAGCGAGAGATACGAAGTGACTTCCAAAATTGGAGACGAGGAGGATCAACCGGTTCGCCGCTCGGACCGGGCCCGGTGGTTCCGCCTGAGGTGTAGCCGCAATTAGTGCATGGGAGATATAACAACGGTCCGTTTTGATCCTACGAGCTTAAATTTCTCGGCTAAGTTTCCCAGAGGCCGAGGCGGGAACTAGACGAGCGACCGCGAGTGAGAGAGAGTGGAGTGGCTGGAAGACGTTCCGGTCTAGGCTGGGGGTAACCTAAAGAATAGCAGAGACAATCCCGCCTCTGAAATCTCGTCAATGGGCACAAAAGATGTACATGCTTCGTGGCGAGTTGCTCGGGATGATCTCTTTTCAATGCACTTGTCAGGCTTTGCTGCGAGCGGTAAGTCCGGCTCGAGAGGCTTGACGTCGACGTCGAACGGTTCTGCTGCTGTTCGTGAATGGGCAAAGTTTCGCTGCCGACGGTTCAGGATCAATCACAAAGCAGCTGAGATACACCTCTCGAGTCCAGGAGGATCCGGATGGTAATCATTATGCTATACGTCAAGAAGCGTAGTTCGGCGAAGGTGTTTGTTAGAAGCTAAACTACCCGGAGAAAACTTGAACTAGCTCCACAATGTGTCAGCTCTTGAATGGAAGAACATAAGGTTAAGTGAGTTTGCATTGTGATTCCCTCGCCCGTTTATTTGTCGATCCTTTGGCCACTCTAAGGCCGATGCACATCACTTCGGGAAACATTCAGCATCTTCGAGGACAGCGTGAATCCAGCACTACTCATGGGCACCATCTCGTGTCTATTTCCTGGCCTTGGACATCAGCTGCAATACTCTCAAAGGATTCCCATCACTAAAAACGAAAAAGTTACATCCGCTTCTTCATGCATTCTTGCACCGGCGCGACATCGAAGTTTCTGTTAGGGTCTTCGACTGCGTTGCCGTGTCTGGAGTCTGATCGTGTGGACATCTAAGAGGTAAATACACATTTCGCAATCTGGCGGAAGCGGAGTAAAGAACTTGTCCCTCATTGTGAAACGTTCTCGTGAAATACACGGCAATGTCTTGAAAGCTCGGTATTTTGCTCGTATTCTGAAGCAGCATTCTATCTAAGCATTCGCCCCGGCGGCCTCCTCCTTCGCCAATGCTTCACGCCGCGAGGAGCTGTTGGGATCGAAATACGGCTTCTCGCCAATACCCACGGCGCGGTTGCCGAAGCGGGGACCAATGTTGTCGTAGTCAAAGGTGGCAGTGTGGAAGGCGCTACGGTTGTCCCAGATGGCAATATCGTTCTTGTTCTGCCACTTGAACCGCACTTGCAGCTCGTGGTTCTTGTAGATCAGGTCGAGGAACCAGTTGAGCAGGTGTTGGCTCTCCTGAATGGTCAGGCCATTGATGCTTTTGGGAAACTCGCCGATGGCGAAGATGCTCTTCCAGCCCGTCACGGGGTTGGTGCGCACGAGCGGGTGCGTGGCCTTGAGGACGGAACCGACGTTTTCGGGCGCGCCGCGCGCCTTTTCGTAGACATTGAAACCGCCGCGATCGGCCACGGCGTTGAAGAAGGGCGCTTCGAAGTTGACCGTCAGCGTCTCGACGAATTTCTGGTACGGCTCGCTCAGCCGGTCGTACAGGTCGTAGCCGGAAGCCCAGAGTGTATCGCCGCCGGTTCGCGGCAACTCGACAAGGCGGAGGGAGGTGTAGTCCGCGGGCACCGGCTCGAATTGGATGTCCGAGTGCCACTGAGCGCTGGCTTGCTTCTTGGCGCTCTGCTTGAAGTAGTCGACGGGCGTGTAGTACTTTTTCCTCTGCTCGGAGCTGATCGTGCTGATTTCAGGGTCGCTGCCGCCGAGTTCGCGGTCGTCATTCAGGATGGGGTGGATGTGGAGAGTAGAAGTTGACGGCTTGCCTGTGAGCTGGCCGAGACGGTGGTTAAGTTGCTTTTGTAGTTCGTTGGTAAGATCGTCCTGAGCACGGAAGAAGACGACGCCACGCCGGGAGACTGGGAAACTTGTAAGGAAGGCTGATCCTGCTATCATTCACTCCGGACTTTTGTACGGAAAACTTACTGGTGATGGCCAGATCCCTCAGCAGCTCGTCCGAGTTAGGCGCGTTGATCCACTCCGCCAGGTTCACGTTCTTAAACTCGGTGCCAATAATGGGCGTGACGTCAAATTGCTCGTACTTGTCAAGCGCACCCGAGAGCTTCAGCGGCTCACGAGGGGCAACCGCGCTCTTGGACGGCGGCACAACCACTTCATGCTCGATCGCGGAGGGGGCCATTCTGAATTGATCTGTGTTTCTTTCTGATATGAGGGAAGTAAAGGAAGAAGGAACCGAAGAAGATGGCGGAGCAGAGAATGGGGGGGGGGGCGATCAATGCGAGTAAATACTTGACGTGCCATGGCGATTATCAGATTGCCTGACTCACCAAAATTCCCACCAGCGTGGATAGCGGCATCCCACGTGCAATGACGACAAACGTGGCCGAATGATACAAGAGACAGCGGAAAGGTCAGGTCGAACACTCGCGTCTCGGGCGACGCGCAGAATGCGGACACCGGTGACACAAGAGAGCGGGGAACGTGGACGGCTCCAATTAGATAAGACGAAGACACGCATGGGCAAAATATGGGGCAGCCCTTTCTGAACAGTTGGAACTCGGGATTTGCAATGCAATTGGCGCGATTTAACTGCTTGCTGTCGCGTCATTCGTTTTCACTTGGCCGTTCTCGGCACAGTCGGCAGTTATTGTGTGATCGGTGCTGTCGATGGCGTACATCGCGATAGATCTTCCCGACGTTCAACCCCATACTAAAGTAACGGCAATTGGTAAAGCTGCGGAGCCGAAGGACGGAAGCCGGCGATTCCACCGGCCGCAATGCTCCATGTCGTCTTTTCCTATCTTAACTCCGAATGATCGTCTGGAGACGCGGGGTTGTGCAGGTCTTGTTGCATCAAATGACTGACAATTGACGGGTGGACCATGCTTCTAAACGAGATCTAACACCTCTTGATAGATACTTTAAAGAATTAGTGAGAACAAAACAGCTTTGGCTCTTTCAAACAGCCCACAGACGCTCGATAGTGAGGAACTTATTGCAAAGGAACTATATATACACTTGTGGTGTAAGCCATCTTTCTTACGGTCTTTTCGATTGAATTAGGCATGATGCAATGTGCGAGCACACTGCGGACACTCTATCGGGACACTCCAGGCTAGCCAATCTCATAACCCCGGTCGGGCGAATGAAAGCCGTCTTCGTTTTTCACTCCCCTCTGCAGGGGATGCAGCCGCCGCTTAGCTTGAATTACTCTAGACAAACAGGACTACATAGGGAGCTAAATCATTCATCTAGATGGCTGTCGCATGTATTCTAAAGCCCTTGCTTATCCGGAAGAGTGCTTTAGCTTCTGATGAATCAGCTTAAATTGGCTTTGCTCAGTGCTGTTGAAAGGTTACGTTTTCTTCGCGCGAGCTCTTGGCTGCAATACTCCTCTGTGCACCCATCTCAACATATTTTCTGTGGAGAATTTTACTGATATCTACCTCACAAGTCACCAAGAACTAACCTACTAATGGTACTTATGTTTTTGGCTGCGTGTCATTGTCTGGAGCAGCAAGCGAGAGAAAAGTCCACTCCCACCTGGCGTAGTCTGTTCTCATATTGTGCAACACTGGAACCAGGCAACTGAGATATTTCTGGGGAGTCCTCATTGCCTGATATACATCCCACGAGTTGTGTCAAATAATCGAAACAAGCGATTATATGGCAATTCCATCTCCATTATTCGAATTTCCACTAGCAGCCAATGATTGCGTCATCATTTCCCCACTTCGACGTTTCTCAATGAACGGCACGCAGCCCCAAGCCATGTCCAGCCCTTGAAGCCCTGGAGTTGTTAAGTCAACTATGCTCAAGTACGAGCTCCGCCCACTACACTTTGACTTCAACATTGGAGACTGGTTTATGTTCGATTTCGAAGATGAGCTCCACTGATGCTGTCCAAAAGCGACTTATTTGAAATTTGATACTGCTATTTGTGCCTTACGGCGTCTAAACATAATTACTCTGCCTGGAATAAGATTAGAGAGATCTTGGAATGCGACGTTTGTTAAGTACCACTATATTACATTGGGTAAAAAGTTGATCTAAATTTAACGGTTATTTTTCTCTAATCTCATTTGGCTCTGACGAGTCTTTTGTTGATAGAAACGACAACTGACTCATATGGACAACAAAGCAATAGAAACCTCAAGCGGCAACAGCATCAGAAGACAACGTTGGGAGCGGCAGCAACAGACTCGAACGTTAAACCACCTAGAGCTTAACGGCAACTCCGCGCGCAACTTTACGGCGCTCAGCTGACTAGACAATGGGATAGTAGAGATCTCGTCTGGATAAGGTTCAGAGACAGGATTGATGGTCTCGCAGGACATTCCATACTCAACCTACGCAACAGCTTCCCTAACGAGACTCTGTCCAAAAACCCCTTCTAGCCAGCCAGAGGGGTACCTCCCGCCAACCCAGAGTATCCGTCCAGCTCTCGGATTTGGGCCTCCGAAGGACGGCCGCCGGGTTCTTTCTCAGCGGAGTCAAACACAGGCTCCGGCATGGCAGATATTTCGAAGCCCAACACTGGCTCAATCTCAACAATGTGGCAAAAAACCAACGGCAGTGCACAGATGTCTCCGTTCATTACTGAAAAGATACTTGGTGACACTGATGTGACTCTCGGTGGCTCATTTGCGCCGCCAAGCGTCGCCTCATCGGACACTCCGAAAGCCAGCAAATTGAGCACTGCCGGAAAGTTAGTGGGCGCAGATATAGAAAGTGAAGTCTACCGTCACACATTATCCAGGAGTCTACTGGCTCTACGCCAGCTTTTCTGATGCCGCAAGCAGAGAGAAGGCAGATGGTGCGCTTACCGTATTCGTGCTAGGGCAGTTTCTGGCCCTTGTAAATCTCCGCTCCAATGAGATCATCACTGGAGCTCTGCTCCCCCTCCCATCCGACACAATCCGAAGCCATTGAAGGAAGACCCGCGCAAGCAGAGCCACACCAATGATCAGAATGTCGCCAAAAGCCGTCGATCTGCTGATCCTGGGCGCCGGATGGACGTCGACATTCCTGATCCCGCAGCTCGACCAAGCCAGCATCAGCTGGGCCGCCACCACCACCACCGGCCACGACGGCACCATCCCCTTCAAGTTTGACCCCGACTCCTCCGACCAGGCGCAGTACGACAAGCTGCCCGCCGCCAAGACCGTCCTGGTCACCTTCCCGCTCAGGGAGACGGGCCCGTCCCGCCACCTGACGTCCATGTACCGCAAGAGCCACGGTGACGACAACAGATGGATCCAGCTGGGCTCGTCCGGAATCTTCAAGGACCCGCATTGGAATGATAGCGACTCTGCCTACGACACAGCCAATGCGCGCGCTGTTGCTGAGGACGAGCTGCGTGAGTGCGTTGACGGCTGCGTGCTCAATCTCGCCGGCCTGTACGGTGGTAGCCGCCAGCCGAGGAATTGGGTCACGCGTGTGGCGAAGTCAAAGGAGCAGGTGAAGGCTAAGCAGGCTCTGCATCTGGTCCACGGCGAGGATGTGGCCAGGGCTGTCATTGCGGTCCATCGGGTTTTTACGCCCGGGAAGAGGTGGCTTGTGACCGACCTGCATGTGTACGATTGGTGGGACCTTATTCATTCGTGGGCACCGGAAGTGCAAGAGATGGCAAAAGAAACGCTTGGTGTGGAAGAGGCGGCGAAGCTGGACTTCAAGAAATGGGTGACTGAGCTGATGGATGAGGAAGGTGTGAGGGCCTTGCCGAGAGGCCCGGAGAATCTTGGGAGAGTACTTGATTCGAGAAGCTTTTGGAAGGCCGTAGGGGCTTCTCCCGAAAGGGGACGACTTGTATGAATGGGAAGGCTGGATGGAAAAGCGATGGCATAACTTCTGGGACGCGTACACAGCTGACCGATATGGAAATTGAGCCTCTGTCGTGACCACTGGCGGATGCAAAAAAACACACGATGACGGAGAGGAACCTTGGCCTGCTAACTAATCATGAGAGGAGTCTTGGTAGTGTTTCAAATGACATTGGCATTTTGAACAGCTGCCTTGCTGACGTGGAGCGAGGCCGAGTAGAGTGCTGATGCGAGTAAGACAAAGTTGGCCTCGCGCGCCTGAACGGAAGACCTAAGCCTGACCGAGCTTCATCGTCAATGTCTGAACATGGAAATTCGCATTGGAAGTAGGAGCAATAGAAGTGTGGAGAGCAAAGCTGGAACCAGACGGGAGATCGCAAGAGTGCGAGGCACAGGACGGTAGTATCCACTGGCAGTCTGCCCTACAGGGTTGTTCGGAGGCAATGGAGGAATTCGCCAATGTCAGGCCCCATGCACACCGCAGCCGCTCGTGTTTCTCGGGTCCTATTCACAGCCACTATCGGGACATCGTCCCGCATATAAGGCGCAGGGATGGAGCATGTTTATCGGCCGTATTTCCCGATCGTTCAGCCACAATCATCGGCCGTTCACCCGGATTGCATCGGAGCGGAAGGTGGCTCTTCCCACATCTTCGTTCCGAGTGGAGCTCTGGACAGAGTTAGTACGATTCACTCAGGGCCAAAGGTTCGTACCTATCTCACTAACGCAGGACATCAGACTCGGCCCATCACGCTAGCAGATGGTGTTTGTTTGTTGTTGTTTTTCACACAAATATGACGCGGGCGGCTTGTTGCTGCTTTTTGGGGGTTGCACGTAGGTCTCCGAACCAGTAGAAAGTATTACGTTTGGATCAATGGGTCAACGGTAACGACTGTTTTCGGACGGCTCTCATTCTAGCCAGCACCCACAACTCCGGTAGCAGGACGACTTAAGGAGATCGAATTTCTCTAAATTGGCGCCTGTTTGAGCGGCATGTTCCCGCACATTCCCTTAATTTTTCCAGGAGCCTGTTCCATGTCGTCGATCACGCGGTATGAAGACCTCGCAGGTCCGTCTTGGCCCTATATGCGAGTCAACTGGCCAACACGCAGCTTTCATCGAGTTCCTCCGGTGCAAGGGCTGAACATGACACGGCCTTCCGGCCTGACGAGGACTCGTCTTCGCTGTGACCCAGGTCGGGTAAAGAAAAGCAGGTCAGCCCGCCGAGTAGTCCCTGCGAGCTCCTGCATACGCACTTTCTCATCACTCCAAGCGAGGCTCTCATGCCCCAGCTTCGCCCCGCATGGCAAAAGGGATTCGAATGATTTAAAAATTCATCACAGACCTTGCGCTCGTCATGCTTGAACACCGCATTTCCGCCACCGCCAATCCTTCTTCCTTGGGCTCTGATCGACATAACAAGAGTTCGCCATGACGGGCGAGGACAGAGGCCCAATACTGCTCTGGAACACTTTCGTGTTTGGTACCCTCGCTATTCTACTTGTCGCTCTGCGTCTCGGGTTTCGAGGATATCGTAGGCGATTAGATCTTTCGGATTATTGCATACTCCTTGCATTGGTAGGCATCTCTTTTTCTTTCCCCTCCTCCATGCTGACGGGGGATCCCAGCTTTGCTCCATTGCCCAAGAGACTTTCAATATCATTGGTAAGTGAGTCCATCTCCGTCTCTGCCGTACAAGCAATGTCTAATTCTTAGAAGTGGTCATTCAATACGGCTATGGCAAGCATGCTGCAGACCTCCCAGAATCGATACGCGATTCCGTGGTTCCGAAAGAGGTAAGCAAGCATAGCATTCATTCACTCAAACAGACCCGTTAACCTATTGTAGCTCTTCTTTGCAAACATGGTGGTTTTCAAAGCAACGTACCTCTTTACCAAGCTCTCGCTATGCCTTGTCTATGCCCAACTCTTCAAGCGCGCCGATTCGCTCACCATCCGCATCACCCGCGTCCTTGTCTATTTCACCACATTCGTCATAGTAGGCTACTACGGCGCGGCAACGGTCGTCAGCATCTTCCAATGTACGCCAATCAAGAAGTCGTACCTCTCCAAGACGCCGGGCACCTGCATCGACCTCACGTCTTTCCGGTTCAGCGGACACGCCGTCAACATCATCACCAGCGTCATGGTAATCTGCATCCCGCTGCCGGCGCTCTTCAAGATGAAAGACAAACGGCCTGAGATCAAACAACTCCTAGTCCTCATCCTGCTCGGTTTCGTGTACGCGCTCACTCACCCCCCTCCTCTCCTCTCCTCCCCTCTCATTCCCACTAACAGCAAGTAAAACAGCCACACCACCTGCGCCATCGTCCGCCTAGTCCTACAATTCTTCCCCGACCCAGCCGCGAAGACGGATCCGCAGTGTAAGCAGCGTCGCCCACTCAGACATCCTCGAAAAAAAGGAACCCCCAGCTAAAGAGACGCACGCAGGGACCAACACCATCCCCAACACCCTCTCCATGGTCGAGATGGACGTCGGCATCATCGCCGCCAGCCTCGTCGTCATGCGGCCCTGCTTCCAATTCGCGTACAACGTGCTGACCGGCCGGTCCAACGCCGACCTGCTGGTGTCGACGACGCGCACGGGTGGCGGGTACTCCGGGTCGAAGCTCAGCAGTTTCGGCGGCGGGACGCACGTGTCTGGTGCAAGGCGCGAGCGGATGATAAGTAAGGTTGTGGATATTGAGATGGAGAGTCGGTTGATGGCGGATGTGAGTTTTGGGAGGGAGAGTTTTGGTGGGCCGGCGGCGGAGCGGTTTGGGGAGGTGAGGAAGGGTGGATGAGGTTTGGTGCTGATTGCCGATGTTCTACTGGATGATTGTCGTTTTCCTTTGTGGCACGAATGTCGTAATGACCTACAAAAAGAATACTTGATGCACACAATCTTCAAACTACTATCTTCAAGCAATCTTGACTGACCTTCTCCCCCTAAGGAGAAAAAGAAAAATAGGGGCATCGCCGTGGAAGCTTGTACGAGAGGTCGAGCACTCCAGATCCACACGAAAAACCGCATCGCTGGGACTTCCCGCTCGCTTCCTCATATCCCCTCCCTCATTCGACATAGCATCGAACTCGCGGAACAGCGGGATATCTTACCAGGGCTGGACCCTCCTCCTCCTCCTCCGTCCTACGGGCCATGCCGCGTCGTTTGTGGATCCACAATTCCCGTATCTATATACGAGACTTCGAGGACCGGTTTACCCGGCTTGGCCGACGCCCTTTTTGCTGAGCGAAACACAACAGCCCATTGCTGGTTACGCAATCCCCAGTTAATCTGCGTGGAGTGCGCGTTCAGTCTGTTGATCAGGACCTCAGCCCCCTCTCACCCTCCGATGGTGTTACGTGCGGTAGGCAGGGAAGGGGAGAAACAAGCTCGCGTGAGCAGCGGCGGTTGCGCGTACGCTTTTGCGCAACTCGATCGAGTCAGCTCCGCGGAGGGGCTCCAAAATCCAGTCCTCGTTCGCCTGGCCTGCTGGAAAGAGATCCGAGCTGTCGGTTTGACGTTGTTTCACTCGAAGGGTGCCGTGCTTTTCTAGTGCTGTCTCTGAAGAGGTGGCGGAGGTATTTACCGTCTTGCCGGGCTATTATATTATTTAATATATATGTATGTATGTGCTCTTGTCTTGGAGCAGTGATGAAAAGGATAATTTTCCGCGCTGAAAAGAAAAACAAGAAAGCTGCGGAATTTTAGACAATGGTAGTTACATAGATGAATCGAAAGAGATCAAAAGAATCTAATGGTGCGGTCCATGCGGTCCATGCACCCAAGGGTTATCAAAAGAAGGGCCATCCTCCCACCCAAACACATTCGCAACCCTGCACTCCCAGCTATCAGGATCAGATGGATCCTTCCCATCCCCCAGATACGTATTCCTGAGCGGGTACCTGCAGTGACGGCGACGGAACGCGGGGCCCAGGCTCACAGTATCGTCGACGAACTTGGTGCCGGTGATGGTGTCGGGCGCGTGGCCCTGCTCGACCCAGTCAACCAGAGCAGCAAGCACGTTGTGCTCGGCATCGAACGGGATCCCCGTCGCAGAATCCCCTCCGCCCTGCCCCAGCACCCACGCTCCCGGTCCGCTGTTGCAGTGGAACATACCGGAGACGCGGAAGAAGCGGAAGAAGTCGTCCATATCGCCGGGCGAATAGCCCATGCCCTGCGCCAGGTGGTGGTAGAAACGCGGCGTGTTGAAGCTCGTGATCTGGTTGTCCTGCTGGCCGTGGTAGCTCAGAATTTTTCCGCCGCGGTTCTGGAACGCGCTGAGCGAGGAGGGATAGGTGCGGATGTTGCCCGGGTTGGCGAGGTCGGCGATCAGGGCGTCGAGGAGGTTGAAGGTCGACGCATTCCAGGAGGGGTCGTAGATCACGTATTTAAACCAGTCTTCCGAGTAGCTGAACGGCTTGCCGGCGTAGAGCTTCTCCACGGCGGAGATCTCGCTGCCGGGCTGCATGCCTGGGAAGAGGAGCTTGCCGTCCAAGCCGAAGAAGGGGCTGAATATTTGACGGACGATGCCGACTTGGATCAGGTTCAGGCAGTCGGAGGCGGCGCTGATGCCGCACAGGAGGGTTTCGGGCTGGAAGTGGCAGAGGGAGGGGTCTTCGATGATGCCGTCCATGACGCCGTCGATGCCATCGCACTGATTGAGGACTTCGTCGTGAATGGTCGTCTTCCAGGTGTCGGCGGCAATAAAGTTCTCTGAGCCGAGGGCGCCAGTGATGGGGAAGAAGCTTGCTCTCCACGAGACCAGGTCGTTGAAATTCACGGCGGGAGCTCCGGCGACGATGCCATCGAAATCGTCGGGAAACATATCGGCGGAGTTGATGCCCATGCGTCCACCCAGGGAGCAGCCCAGGTAGTACGATTTGCCGATATGCTCCTCGTAGAATAGCTCCGTGAGCTTCTTACCAGCATCCGTGGCGGTGTGTAGACTAGCAGAAGAATTAGCATGGAGTGTTTGGTGTGTCGTGCGAAGGGCAACTCACGATCTCCAAGCAAAATCGGTAACAACATCCTCGTTCTGGTAGAAGGCATTGCCGTATGTGCCATTGTGACCATTGTTGGCACCGACAGCAGCGAATCCGTTCAGGGAAGTATAAGCAAGATCCTCGTACTTGACGCCTGCCGTGTGTCAGTATTCACGAATCACTTCCCGTGAAGCACACATACATCCGTCAATGCCGCCATTACCCGTAGCGAGGAAGCGACCACTCCAGGTCCTGGGAAGCCACATCTCGTAGGTAATGCTCGATCTTTCCGACGTCGGAATGGACAGGGCGATGCGACAGATGTCGGCCGAAACCAGCTGACTTGGGCGGTTGCATGTTGCATCGTTATTCGGGAAGTTGAGGGTCGTGCCGGCAGGGACATAGGCTCTCTGGGTTAGTGTGGAGTTGTAGATGTGATTCTGCGGCTCAAACGAGAGACATCTTTGCTGGAAAGCGTCCGTGCCGGTGCTTGAGGTTGCCGCTACGGAGGAAACGAGAAGGGCGAGGGCGGCCCACGAGCTGGCTGCAAAACAGGTCGCCATTTTCGGCGTCCAGCAGCACACCACGGTCAGGCCGGGGGGTCAAGAAAAGAAACAAGCGCTTTCGAGGAGGAGCAGCATGCGGACAGGCCGGAGAGAAGCAGTACGAGGGCGATTTATCCGAGAAAAGGCTCAATAATGGCGGGCCAGGGCAGGGGGAGCGCTCGGCTACATATCCTGAATTTCGGACGTGGTCTAGGTAGGAAGAAGGGAGCGGAATGGATGACGCGCAACTGTGCCACAGTAGTGCGCTGGGGCCGCGCAGCCTGCGAGAGTCGGAGTCAGCCGCGGTGGTGCCTGTTTATACTTTAAACGCCTAGTAAACAGGCGCACCAGCGCCCATGACACGGGCCGCACCCCGCTGTCTGTGCCCCGCAGAGCCCGAAAGGCCCGTCTGTTCCACCAATGGATACGAGCGGCACTCGGCCTTTAGACTTACATATTCTGAACGGCTTTGGTGGGGCTGCATGAACGATGACGCCTCCATTCCAAATGTTTGGTTCTTGCGGCAGAAAACTTGGCCCTCTTCATCAAGCTTAACAGCGAGCTACCAGAATATTCTTTCCAGCAACAACAATACTATCTGCATTATATCCCCTAAAGGCCGTAGGTAGGGGTGCAATTCCCCGCAGCAGCATCAAGGGCTGCGCGCCGCATGCTGCCAAGAACCAACGCCGGAGCTTTCCCTCGCTCAAGATATTGAAAGGATATTGTGCAAGGAAATAGAAGGAGTGATTCAGACTCCAGTGTCGACGTCCGGACCGAAAAATACTGTCAGCATAAGTATAAGTGACCAAGCCAACGCAAGTAATTGCGCCGGCCCGCCTTTTCATTAGTTCGACAAATATCAATGCAGAAGATGAGCTTGACTGGAGGGTTTTCACCCCACTTGGCCATGTAAGTGTTAAAGGCCCCGTGGAAGATGGGCTTGGTGAGGACATGGCTATAACACGGCAATGCTGCTAGGACCAACTCCAGATTATGGGAACCTGCAGGAGTGACGCATCAAAGTGCCATAGTCTTCGATTATCTGGTTATGGAGTAGGTAGGCCAGCTGGCGGAAGAAGAGAATGTTCACCTCTGATTGCGTTAGCTTCTGTTTTCACGGGCGTCTTTAGCAGGGTTCGGATCGACATCGGCGGACTGAACAGATATACTAGAGTCGCTAGACAGTACGATGGGGTTGGTGAAGTAGCGTTGGAGCGCGGGAACGGAGAGACGGGCTACCACAGAGTGAACCGCTTAGTCAGTGTCTTAGTCATACGGCCCCGCGCAAACAGGAATCCTTCAGCGCGGGTTATCTTCTCTCCTGCGACTCCGTTGACAGGATTGCAGCGTCAATGCCTATCAGTACTCAAGTGTCAATGAAGCTCTACCTGCACAGCTGGCACAGGAGACAGACCTTCGCTTGTTCTTCCACTTCTAAACTCAACATCTCAATTGTCTCGGAATGGTACTTTGCGAACGCTGCGCCGCTGCGTTTGAGACGCCCAAGTTCTCTAAGTACTCGGCCTTCCATTATCATCAGACCACCGTAACTCGCGACTTCCAAGAGCTTCATGCGGACTTCGCATCACTCAAGGCTGCCCTCGATGCACAATGTGGCCTTTGCAACCGGCTCATTGAGGCGTTGGCTACCTCAATGTTCAAAAAGAGCGAAATACTAGCAGGCCATGCTTTATGCCCAGATGTCGATCCGTCGACCTTCTCAATGCAATACCGCCTTGCATTTGAGTCAGAGAGCAAGAGCGTCATTTCCGTCAGGTGCAATATCCAAGCAAAGAAAAATAGCAAGAGTCTGATGGAAGGATGTCAAGAGTTTCTATTTCTTGCCCCTGGTGAGTTTGATCTGCTCTCCTTTTGTTGCTTTTCTAATTGATGACAGAACAAGTCCCACTGCAGCCAACACCTGAACCGTCAGCGCAAATTGGAATGAATACGACATCTATGAACGCAATTGCATTCTGGATTGCGAACTGTCTCCAACACCATACTATGTGCCGACGCGCGGCAGCGCCAGCTCCAGAGCGTCGCTTTTCCCGCATCCTGGACGTTGGGAGCATTCAAGATGCACCTACCGTGAAGCTTTGTCTCGCGGATCAAATCCCGCAGGATGTCGTGTATATGACAATCAGTCACTGCTGGGGAGGCGCACAAGACATCCCAATACTTACCAAAGCCAAGTATCAGGATTATTTGCAGCGCATTATAATTCAAACCCTCCCCCAAACGTTTCAAGATGCTATCCACCTGACGCGGCGACTCGGTGTCCAATACCTATGGATCGACTCGTTATGCATCATTCAGGACTCGGAGGAAGACTGGCTTGACCAAGCTGCAGCAATGGGAGGAACGTACCAGGCCGCGTATGTGAATATTGCAGCGACCAGATCTACAAATCCTCACGGAGGCCTCTTCTCGACCCGAAATCCCGTCCCGGTGACGCCTTTACGATTCGTCGTGGACGTTACCATCGCCGAAGGTCTTCAGACTGGCCAGCATGATCAAGAAGGTCCCCCGCATTTTAAGCTTGAGGGGAAATCTACTCTTGTGGCTCGCTATCAGAAGTCGAACGCTGGCTACACTGAGTACACTGAATCTCGCAGTGACCTCAACACATGCCTTGGGAACAACGACGGCGCCTTCGATATCAACGGTGAAAATTTCGCCTGGTCGGCAAAAAACGTGAGTCTTGAGGGCACAACTCTGCACGCCGACCTTGAGACTATAGGCGGCGAATGGAGGCAGGATACCGCCGAAGTGAAAGCGCTCTGGTCATCGGGAAGAATGACGCAGCTCGGGACAACTGCCCGGAAGGTGCGAAAGTTGTTCTACGACGTGGGAACAGACTACTACACCAAATGGAGCCAGCAGATATCGGGGGCACGGCTGTGCAATCGGGGCTGGGTGGTTCAAGAGCGCTTGTTAGCTCCGCGTGTCGTGCATTTTGCGGAACAGCAGCTCTTCTGGGAATGCGTTGAGGCGCGTGCACTTGAAGAGAGGCCGGACATGCTTATTGATGCTCGCCAGGCCGCTGCGGGGACAACGAGGCTGGATTTCAAGATGTGGGATCCTCTTTCTGTCAATCTGACGCGAGCGGCTACAAGGAGACCATTACGATTGAACTATATTTGGTCATCTTTCAGAGCCATGTATGGCCGTGAGGGAACAGCACTCCGCAAAGAAGACTTAGTGAGCGATCCCAAAGCCCTCAATCAGGCAAGACGGGCGTGCTATGGAGACGAAGACTGGGTGCCGTCGCACGCCATGATTCGATACTGGGCGGAGATTCTCAGCACGTACAGCAACACGAAGCTGACGTTCATGGAAGATCATCTGGTTGCTATTGAAGGTCTGGCAAGGATTCTGTCCGCACGAACCGGCTTCTCCTACGCTGCCGGTCTCTGGCAGTACCAACTTCCACGGCAGTTGTTATGGACCATGTTCCATATGAGCCAGACGCAAGAGAGCGAGCGATACGTGGCTCCGTCATGGTCGTGGGCTTCTGTGATGGGTGGCGGAAGCATTCGAGGCCTAAAAATGGACCCCATTTTGGAGGCTGATGGAGCCATGGACCTGATCAAAATCATCTCTGTTGACCTCGAAGGGTTCGTGGAAGCTGATGCTGAACACTTGGGCCGGCTGAAAAGCGGACGCCTTCGCATTCGCGGCCGATTAATGCCCATCAATCTCAATCTCACAACCTGGCCGACGGATGCCGGGCATAAAGAGAGAGCCGGAAATGAATTGGTTGAATCCTGGAGGGGATCAACACCGGACCCTCCTATTGGCGAGACGTTCCTGGTGCCGGTCTTGTTCACCCGCTGGAACAAACGGTTACCGGACACAACGCACAATGCTTTGATCCTTGATTCGACAGAAATAAAAGGGGTTTACCGACGTGTTGGAACAGCGCGTCTGAGCAGCCTCTGTTCATTAAAACACGTCACCCTGGGGCTGTCTGCGACCAAGCAAGTCCACCATGAAAACTCCGACCAGGACACAGACAGTGACGGCGAAGTCGATGATGATATGGATACAGATCTAAACTCTGCGCACGGAGTAAAGCCCAATCCCCAGCAGGAGCTCTCAGAAAGGAGAATGAGCATGCTCACTTCCGAGGATTTCAAAAAGGTGATGGAAAGCCTACCGACCAGGTTTGACCAGAACTCCGCCAAAAACCCAGCCGTCAATCAAGCCACAGTTCAGAGAGGCAAGGAAGCCATTAAAAAGTACACCTCGCTGGCAAGCTATTTGGCGCAGCAATTACCTGCCCAGCCGCAGAGGATGTTAGGGACGAACTCCTCAAGGCCAAAGAGATGGGCCCAGTCAACGCAACCAACAACCGATCCGTCCCCAGCCGTCCCAGAATCGGTGGTGAAAATGGGAAATAGCAAGTGGGTCCGCAACCCCGTCATTGAAATCCCCCCACGAGAAGCTGTGGCACCGCATTTTTATGTCGAGTACATTGAGCAAGACGAAGATGTTGTTCGATATGGCCACTTTGTCTTTGATATTATTTAGTCTGATGTGCAACACTTTGGAAGCTTCTTTCTCCTATCATGACTGAAGACCAGCGTGTCTTTTTGATACCAATATGATATTGCATCGCGCGATCCAAATCTCACTCGTGTCAGTTTCTACCCGGGCATAGAGTCCTTGAAAGCCGCTATTTTTCGAAGACGTAGTGCGCAAGATACGACTGTATTCAGCGTAAAGGATTGCAACCCTGGGTATCTATGACGGATGTCCATTCTGATATCAGAAATGGATATTTTAGCTTTCATATTCCTTGCTCCAGAGCTTACATCAATCATGTATTATTGCTCTATTGAAATCCGGGTGACTTGTCCCCGCATAGATACCCGCCATCTCAATGAGCAAAGCCAGACCAAAGCACAGCCTGAAGCCCCCTCTCCACCCAACCCTTCTTCCCTATCTCACAAAACCCTCTTAGCATTTCCCACCGTGAAGCTTATTAAAGCAGCCATCCTATCCACATCAATACTCGCAGCTGCCCAGTCGATTGTGCTGCTACCCCGAGCCTCTGACAACGAGATCTAGAAGAGGCAGTGCGACCCACCCACTCAAGGCTATAAGGCTTTTAAACCACGAGAGGCCGAGATAGCTGCCAAAACCGAGCTTGAGGGGCATGAGTTCGGAGCTGCATCCTAAGTGCTTCTTCTTACCCGCCATTGTTACGGTAAAGGTCTTGGGCAGTACTTCCTGATCATAATAGGCCTGAGAAGACGAAGGCGGCGGTTGACGCCAATGCCCACGGATCTTGATTTGGCGTGAAAGGTGCTTTCTCAGCATGGTGACTATTCCCCGCACGCAGGAGAAGTTATGGCGGGTGCTGATAGGTACGATGGCCGGTGAACTAGCGTTCCACAATACGACAATAATATTGCGCAGAAGGACTTCTGGACAGGCGTGGTACCAAAGCGATCAAGTTGTTGGGATCAATTGTCGAGAGCCACAGTATGGGCCCATGACGTAGGTAGCCGTTCTTTCATATCACAACCTATGACAAATAAACACACCGCTCGTTTAACCTACTTCTTCTGCTTCTGGCAAGGTACTGTTTACTGGTTTTGACGTCCTGTCGTACTCACATGTTTGGCAATGCATCGGAGAATGTGAAGAGAGCGAAAGTAGAGAATAATAATGCAAATACGAGATGAATGCAGGCCATCACTGATGGCTGATTCTGGGACGACTTTCAATTAAAAATTTGAGAGCAAAAACGGAGATTTATGTTCGACTTTCAATACCGAGGTATACCCAAAAAAAGTTTTGTGAGAAGAGCTTCGAACGAGCTGCTAGTCCACGGCCGGTTAAGGATTGCTCATAGAAAAAAACTGAAAACACGTAGAAGAGGAAAGGCGGATATGCGGAGTACATCTTGTTGCTGTATACATACACCCAGCTGAAGAGCAGAGACAATCTGCAGATTTCCGAGAAGAGTTGTAAATAAAACGCCCTCACGCCCGTCATCAGATGCAGCCCCGTAGGACCAAATACATCACGACATCCCAGCCTCAAGCCATGTCGTGTCCGTCGTCCATCCGTCAAATCCGTCCAAAAATTTCCTTCTGTTCTCCGTCATCCATTCTAAGCGCCGTCTCCCCAGATACCAATGACGCCCATGGTGAACGCCAGACCACTGACGACAGCTCTGGCGCCCTCAGCAATCCTGAACTTCTCAACGCCATTCCGCACCATCTCGCCGTTCACGTCCTCGCCCCTCTCGAGATCGACCCAGCTGCGCTCGCCGTTGCCCGAGGTATCGTCCCTCAAGGCATCGTCATCGTGCTGCCTCAGCGCATAGTCGACACCGCTGCCAGCAGCAGCAACGAGCGAGGTCCACAGCAGGTAGGGGTGGCGGGCGCGGGAGGGCGACAGGATGAAGGCGAGAGAGAGGGTGGAGACGGCGGTGGCGGTGAGCAGGCGCAGGTGGCGCTTGGCCGAGTACTGCATGGACAGGAAGGTGGTGTAGCCGTGGACGGCGGTGGGGAGGTCGAGGAGGGCGGGCAGGGCGGAGGTGCTAAGCGTATACGACACGCCCTGTTGCGGCGGAGGCGAAGGCTGTTAGATGGCGCGCGGGATGGGAGAAGAGGATGTGGGACGTACGGTCAGCAGGCCGAGGCTTATCGTGCCGACGAACTTGCAGATGGCTACGGTGCGCGCCATGGTGCTGTGCAAGAGCGGGCCTCTCGTTGCGGCGAGTGGTGTGGGATGGGCGTGAGAGAAATGGTCGACGACGCGCGCTGGAGACGCAGATGTTGGCGTTGCCTGAGCTGCCGCCCCAGCCCCGCCAAGACGGCGGCCAGTGACGTGGGGTGCGCCGGCTTCAGCGCCTCCGCAGCTCCAGCTTCTGGCAGTCTGCAACCCGCATTGCTCGTCGCCTGCTCGCGATGCAGGGGCTCTGCTATCGTCCCATGTTCCAGAAAGCCCCCAGCGTGCGCAGACTCGGCCAATGTGCCAGAAGCTATAGTAATCAGTGCGGCGGCGGCCATGTGCCTCGGCCGTCGTCGGTTGTCCCGACTCGCCGCGCCCCAGACCGGCCAACACGTCGAGCGTCGAGCCTCAAAGCTTCAGGCTGCCTCTCCGCACAGCAAGACCCGCGGCGCCTCTTCTCCACGTCCCCTCCGCGAAACATGCCCGTCCCGAAGCACGAGTACGTCAGTGACGTCTGGAGAGACGGAATCTTCGGTAGACGCTCCCCGCACTCCTCCACCTGCGCCGCCGAGTGACCAGCTGAGCATTGCAGCAAACAAAGTCGTCTTCTGCACCGGCGGCGCCGGCAGCATCTGCAGCGCCCAGGTCCGCGCCCTCGTGCACCTGGGCGCCAACGCCGCCATCGTCGGCCGCAGCACCGACAAGACGCAGCATGCCGCCGTTGACATCGCTACCGCCCGGCCTGGCGCAAAGGTCCTGGCGCTGGGAGGCGTCGATGTGAGGAAGCCCGAGGACTTGCAGGCCGCGGCCGACCGGTGTGCAAAGGAGCTGGGGAGCATCGACTTTGTCATGTAAGTTCTGCGCATGTTCAGGGGTTTATCGAACACTGCTGCATGTCCGCTGGCTCCCGGTTCGCATGAGTCGTCGCTAATGCATCTCGCGCAGTGCCGGAGCTGCGGGAAACTTCCTGGCGCCCGTGAGCACCCCGCGCCGTCTCGCTGCTGCCGCATGCCCCTAACTGCTTGCAGATGTCGCAGCTGAGCCCGAATGCGATGAAGTCGGTTATCGACATCGACGTGCTGGGCTCGTACAACACCGTCAAAGCGACCCTGCCCTATCTGCTCGAGTCAGCTGCGAAACACAGGACAGATGGCAAGAACCGTAAGTATATGACGCGAAATTGGGCCAGGACTCCGTCGATAGTATATTTTAAGACATGCTGCCGCCGAACATGCTCCGAACCATATCAACTAATGCTCCTGCACAGCTCCGGCCCACGGCACGGGCGGGCGCATTATTTTTGTGTCGGCCACCCTTCATTACACCGGCACGCCTTTGCAGACGCACGCCTCCGTTGCCAAAGCCGGCGTCGACGCCCTCTCCGCCGCCGTCTGCATCGAGCAAGGCCCCCTCGGCGTGACCTCCAATGTCATTGCCCCGGGCCCCATTGCCGCCACCGAAGGCATGCAACGGCTGTCCAAACTCGACTCGGCAACCACTCCAGGAAGCAGCGTCCCCAGTGGCCGCTGGGGCTCCGTCAAGGAGATTGCTGATGCAACCGTCTTCCTGTTCAGTGACGCGGCCAATTATGTGAACGGCGACATCCTGGTCGTTGACGGCGGCGCGTGGCGCATGCCCAGCACCGGGCCAGGCGGGGACTTCAAGTATCCCGATTTCCTGCTCAGCGGTGCCGAGGTTACTGGAGTCAAGGGTGGAAAGAAGGCAAAGCTGTGAAGCAAGGCGTGAGTTCTCGGCCTTCACCCAGTGACGTCTAAGGCTTTGCCACTTTCTTGCGTAAGCGAAATATAAATGCAGAGAAGTCGAGCCTGCTTATTCTCGAAGCCGCGATGATGCCCTATTTCCACGCCAAATATAGTAAATGAAATTAGTTCTGGCCGGAATAATGGAACAGATCGTCTTCTTGGCTCTACTGCTGATGCCTTACCCCCGAGCTTGTTGCTTGAGAAAAAAAAAATAGAAACAGAGCAGGACGTGAAAGATACTTGTTGCGCCCTGCAATGTCGCCTGCAGAGCCGAGATTCATTTTTGATAAAGCTTGACGGAATGTTTCTCGGCCGAACAATGATGGCTACACCAAATCTCCTGTGGTCCCATCTCGGCAGCCCCTGCATCCTGGTCTTTTGAGGCGGGACGTCAGCAGACACCAAACGGCCCGCTGCGAAGCAAGACCGACGGTACCGTCGACAGTGCCAAGATCGAGAAAAGAAAGAGTGTGGAAGCCGTGACAACTCTAATCTGAGGTCAGTAAGCAACGAGGCCGCCGGTGCACGATGCTTGATTTGCTGTTAGCGGAAGGTGGGACACAAAGCGGGGAATGTCGCATGGCGGCACTGCAGCTCACCCGCGTGCCACCATGATCAACCTCGACATGCAAGGACCTACGCAACGCAGATCGGCCTGTCGCGACGGCCAGAGCCAGAGCCAGCCAATTGGTGTTGAGCCTGCGCGCGCGACACGCGACGGTCGCGCCTGTAAGAAACGATCGTCTGCCCGCCAATGGCAGCCAAGCACAAGCACAGGAACATGAAACTTTTGACAAATGGCAACAAGACGGACAGACGGAGCGAAGTGGAAAGAAAATGTCCAAGGCAGCTGAAACTCGCGAAGCCGTTGTGCCAGCTTCAGCCACAGCTGTCATTTAGTCCACTGCCAGGACGGTGGATCTGGGCAGCAACCGACTGCGAAATTTGGCAACAGAATACCAATATCCTGTCACCATTCCCGCGACGCACAGATCTCAGAGGGATCTCGAGACGCAAAAAAACCAAGAGGCTGGCGCACCAGGCGGGCGCTATGGCAACAGCGCTGAGCGCTCAGTGGTCGGCGAGATGACCGTTGTGGATCTTGGTGTCGCTGGGTGACGCGCCGGGCTTGGTCTCCTGAAAATCATCATTTACGGCCGTGCTGCAACTAGAGGCTGTGCCTGGGTGAAGGCCTGACCTCATCAGCCACGCATGAGCCGCGGAGACAGGCCCAATGACGGAAATCCGTGCGCTGGCGAGTGATTGCAGCGCGACCTCCGAGACATGGCAGGAAATACACGTAAACAGCACACAAGCCTCAGGCCTCGATCTTTTAATAGCGGGGCCAGTGCGCTCGCCCGCCTCCGCGCGCTCTCGCACGAATGCCTGCTGCGACAGGCATCGCGGCCAGAGCCGTCGCTCGCAGACGGACGGTCCGGGGCGCGTGCGATTCCGACGGCTTCCACGGCGATGTCGTGATGCAATGGGCTCGGCATGCAGCAGCGGTAGAGCCGCGCGGTGCTCGAGCGGCGCCACCACCGCCGTTTGGCTAGCAGAAGACGGCAGAGCCGGGAATCCGTCGACGGCGACCGCCCGCAGCGATAGGCTGGCCGTTGCGAGGGAGCCCTGGGAGCGGCTGGGTCGCTGCATTTGCGTGGCTTGCGGGCAGCCCAATGCGGGTGCGTCAGGAGAAGGCGCTGCTGGATCGGGGACGGCCACGCACGCCGTGAGTGGACGCAATTAGCCTGGGATGCTTTGCCACCGCGGGCTGGCGGGGCGGCGGCCTGATCCAACCCACGCGCAGCGGCATCCGCATGCGAGGGCGGGCGCTCGTGATGGCGAGGAGCACGCGGGGGCTGCGCGCTGTTTGGAGGGCTGCGGGCGCTTGCTGGCGGGTGGAGGGCGCTGCTGCAAGCCGTCTTGGAGTGGCGCGACTGCAGTAGACGCCTACGCGTGCAGTGGGGGGGCCGTCCTGTGCGCAAGTGGCAGATCGCCAGCGTGTGATCGGCACGCCAGCTCGCGGCCAGCATCTTGAGGCCTGCGGACTGCGTCGTGCTGACTACGCTCCCGCGGCCCCCTTCTCCAGCGAAACTCTGCAACCTCTCTCCAAACCTACCGCCCGCGAAGCGCCGTTGCGCCTTCTTCACTCTCGTTGTCTCCTTTGTCGTCTGTTCCCACGCTCGTTTCGCCCAGGCCCACCGCGCCGCCAGCCGCCGCCTCGCAACCGCCCAGCGCCGGACAGCATATCAACCGCCGCATCGACACCGCCGTCGCTGCAGCCGCTCGCTCGCCGGCGACCGCTCGCTCGCCCCGCCGGTGCCGTGCGGCCACCCTCGTTTCCTCGTGTCATGATCTCAGCACTGCGCCGCTGCACCTCGACCCGCGCACCCTCCAGCGTTCAGCCACTTCTCACGCTCACGGCATCCTCGCGTGTGCGCGCCCGTCGCCAGCGGAATAGTCGGATCTGAGGGCCTCGCGGGACTGCGATTTAGCGTTCGACGGTGCGTAATTCGTATTTTTTTATTCCGCGGCCGCGACCCGCGGCACTTCCACGAGCGGCCTGGCGCATTGTGCTTGCTAGCCTCGCTTCCGGCCAAGCGCTGCTGCATGCGGGTGGCCCGAGCTGGCCCATGGAAACGCCCTCCCGTCGACTCTTCCCAAACACCACCCTCACGCCCGCTCCTCAACCCCTCCGCCTCCGTTCTCGCCCTGCCCTGCGCTCCCCGACCCCGCGCGCTCTCTCGCCGCTCCCCGCTACGCGCGCCCCGCCATGCTAACGCCCTGCAAGACTCTATCTCTTCATTGAGTCGGAGCTGCTTCGCGTACGTGTCGATCCATCGCCTCGCCCACCTTTACCGCCGAGCTCGTCGCAACACTCGCTAGCCTCGCGCCTGCTCCGTACGCTCGAGTGCCGCCGCGCTGCAACCACCGCCAATAGTTTCTCGCGGAAGCCCGTCGTGCGCCGCTGCCGCCGCCGCCGCACTCGATCCCCAGCCACCGCGACCGATCCGCCCGAAGTATCACCACCCCGGCACGGACGCATCGCACGAACGTTCTAGTCACCTGCCCAGCTATCTGTCAATCGCTGCGCACGCGGGCCCCATCGGAAGTCTGAGGCGCCCGCCGTCAAAACGCCCTCGTTTCCTCGAGTAGTTGCGGCTCTCAGTCAAAATGTCCTCCCAACTGCGCTCGCGCTCGCAGCAGCTGCTGTTGCTTCTCACCACCCTTGCCATCTTCTTCAACCACGCCAGTGCTCTCACGCAGGATTACTGCTCGAGCCAAAACACTGGCTCAGACAACCTACAAGGTGTGCACTGCCCCTTCGTCGCCACGGTCTTGTCTAATGTGATCTGCAGACACCTACACCTTCCAGTCAAACGGCCACTGCCATGACAAATGCGTGGACAACTTCGCGTTCGCCATCGTGCAGGGCAAGAACTGCTGGTGCTCTAATTACGCGCCGTCTGACCAGCAGGACGTCAGCAACTGCGACACCACGTGTCCCGGCTATGGCTACGAAGACTGCGGCTCTACAACCGACGATTTGTACGGTTATCTGAAGCTCGATCTCGCGGCCTCCGGCACCCAGGGCGCGTCATCGACTGCGGCCACGACCACCTCGAAAGCTCAGACCACCACGGTAAGTGTTTCTATTCGGCGCGCTGGCCGACCTGCTCGGCACGGTCCACGTCAACACGTGGACTTCTGTTTTTATCCCTATAATGCTTTGAATTATTGGTCCTTTCTTTCGCTTCTATTTTCGACGCTTCAATTGAAGAACGTCATTTAACATATCCTGATGTAGAGTTCCGCGGCCCCGCCGAGTTCTTCTACTCAGGCGACCACAACCGTTTCTGACCCGGAGACTGTCTATTCGACAGTCACCCAGTCGGCTTCGGTGGTTGTTTCTTCCATTGCTCCTGTATGAGGATATATCTGACTCCCTTCTTTTTTCGCGCACCCATACATACATTTCATGCTTGCTAACATACTCCCGCAAGCAGTCATCAACCTCCACTACCTCCACCACCGAGTCTGAAACATCGGCCGCAGCAACCACATCTTCCACTTCATCTTCGGAAGACTCGTCAACGTCGTCATCTACGAAAACTTCCAATCCCGTGACCCAAGTCACCGTTGTGACGGTCGGAGGCTCCATCATTACTCAAACTGTCACCTCTGCGCCTTCAAGTGGAGGTTCTGGCTCAGGAAGCAAATCGTCTGTTTCTGGAGGTCAGATTGCCGGTGCAGTTATCGGTGGTCTCGCGGGCATCGCTTTGATTGCAGGTGCTATCGTTTGGTTCCTTCTGCGCCATCGCCGCAGGCAGGAGCAGGCGGCGCGCGACGCTGAGGGAGGATCGGGTGGGGGCATTACTCCGCAGAGGAATGTCAGCACTTTGAGCCGTACCGGACTTCTCAAGTCGTCGGAGAAGGACTACACTGCTACCCTCCCTCCGATCAACACTCGGCAAAGCTCCGACCCGTCCGACACCATCACGCCTATCTCTGAGAGGCGGAAGAGCCAGCCGCTTTTCCACGATCAGCGCCTGAACCCTCAGCCCTTCATGAGCTTGGATAATGGCAGCCACGCCAGTATCATTTCCATTGAGGACAACCGAGACTACACCAGGACGTTGAACGTGAGTAATTATTCCATTCTGGATAGTGTTTGAAGCAGGCCGCAAGTGATGCTAATGTAGTTCTTCAACAGGTCCGCAATCCTGACCCTCCTGAGCGGCGTTCGCGTGATTCGTGGTAGCCGTGCTCGCGCGGTGACAGGTCCCCAGGGCATTCCGACCAATAGTGCCCTCTATTGCGCCTCGATACCCTCCCTTTCGTAAAACTTTGACGACTCATTAGCATTGGCGTTCGGGTGTAATTATTTCCTTTTTGTCATCAGCGATGCGACGATACGAATCTCGATCCTCTGGATGATCCAACCAACCAACCAGACCAAGTCTCCAGGCTTCCATCTGGAAATAACTTGGCCATTCTATCCTTCTGTATCATAGAGTTCCTTTCTTCCGTGCTGTGATCAGCACCGTACATAATCAGGGGGGCTTGTATGGACAAAGTGGGAAGTGCAGCCCGCAGCAGGAGCAGTCAAGAACGGGGTGGGATTAATGCATTAAAGGGTTGCTCAGATTGGCAACACGGCCTAATGCTGGCAAAAGTTTGCAGCGGGAAGGATCAGGATCAGGCCTAAAGCCGAGAGGGGTTGGAGTAAAAAGGCTTTTTGTTGCGGTGCGACTTGGTGATGGTCGAGGAGAATAATTGAATTGAATCAATCCGATAAATCTGCGAAGTCCCATGGTACCAATTGACTTTGTGCTCTGTGCCTGATTCGCCGCAGCGACAGTGACGGGGACGGGACGTGCGTCGCGGCGGGCAGATGACGGCATTTTTCTGAGCATCCGCCGCTCGGCACAACACCGTCGTCACTTATCCATTCGATTATGCCCCATTGACCGCCCCGCGCCTCCCCGAAAAGCCAGCAGCCGCGCAGGATGTCTTCTTGGATACCGAGGGGCCCTGCGTCACACAATGCGCAGCTCGCTGCCACCGCCGTCGCGTCAGGCGCCGTCGCGGCCGGCCTCTTGCTTGGATATCAGGCCGCACAACGGAAATACAAGGTCGAGAAAGTGAAGGCGCACATTCCGGACGTTGGGCAAGAGCACCCGACCACGAAGGTACGGCCACGCCCCCTTGTCCAGTAGAGCGTCGCCGAGCGCTGACTGACGAAGCAAAGCTCACAGAGTACGGTGCTGCGTCGGAACACGTCTTCGCGCCGAGCAAAGAGGACGAGCGAAGCGTTGCTCTAGCCATACGAGCGCGGTCTGGAGACTATGACGACGGTACATACATACTTGCGGTCCAGCACAAGCGTGCCAATTCGCTGACGGGAGCCGCTCAGATCTCATACTGGAACAGCTCGCGCGGAACCGGGTGTTCCTGACGGACGAAGGGCTGGCGAAGCTGCGGTCGGCCTTCGTGATCGTGGTGGGCTGCGGCGGCGTGGGGTCGCACGCGGCGGCGACGCTGACGCGGTCGGGCGTGTCGAAGCTGCGGCTGATCGACTTCGACCAGGTGACGCTGTCGTCGCTGAACCGGCACGCGGTGGCGACGCTGGCGGACGTGGGCACGCCCAAGGTGCACGCGATCCGCAAGCGGCTGGAGCAGGTCGCGCCGTGGGTGCACTTCGACTGCCGCAACGAGCTGTTCAGCGAGGCCAGCGCCGCGCGCCAGCTCGCCGACCTGGACGGCCGCAAGCCCGACTTCGTCATCGACGCCATCGACAACATCGACTCCAAGGTCGCCCTGCTGGCCTACTGCCACCGCAATGGCATCCCCGTCGTCTCCTCCATGGGCGCCGGCTGCAAGTCCGACCCCACCCGCGTCTTCGTGGGCGACATCTCCGCCTCCGCCGAGGACCCGCTGTCGCGGTCGACGCGCCGGCGGCTGCGCGCCATGGGCATCAAGGACGGCATCCCCGTCGTCTTCTCGACCGAGAAGACGGCCCCGGGCAAGGCGCAGCTCCTGCCGCTCCCCGAGGACGAGTTCCGCAAGGGCGCCGTCGGCGAGCTGGGCGTCCTCCCGGACTTCCGCGTCCGCATCTTGCCCGTCCTGGGCACCATGCCCGCCATCTTCGGCCTGTCCGTCGCCAACCACGTCATCCTCGAGCTCACCGGCTACCCGCACGAGTACCTCCCGTCCAAGAGCCGCGATAAGCTGTACGACGGCGTGCTCGGCGCGCTGCAGGGCGCCGAGGAGCGCCTAGCGAGGCATCGCGGCTTCGATGCCGTGGGCCTGCGCATCCCGGTCTCGCAGGATGATGTGGGCTACTTGATCGAGGAGGTGTGGCGCGGCCGTAGCGCCGTTACGGGGTTGTCGACGCGGCTGGCGCTGACGAGGTGGCGTGCGCCGCCGGAGGGTGACGATGGGTTTTTCGATAAAAGGTTCCCGGGGCAGAAGAACTCGCTGCTCAGGCTGACGGATTTGGTGTGCATGACGAAGGAGGAGGCGGCGAGGCATGAGAAGGAGGTTTTGAAGGGCGATAAGAGGCCTGAGGATCTTTATGAGCCGGAGGTGTTGAAGTTGGTTGAGGCGAGGTTGAGTGAGGAGGAGATGTTTAATAGGTATAGGTAGGGATATGCATGGACTTCGGTTGCCGGTGTATCTTGAAAAGTTTGCTGTCTGGTTCTCTCGGGCAAACTCATTTATGGCAGGTTGTATGGTCTATGATGTCTGGTGTATGTACATGATGCCCGTTGGGACAGGATGACATCAAACCGGCGGCATATATCGATTGTACCCTGGTTTCTCATCGCAAGCCGTGAATACCCTATCGTGATAGCGCATTACTAGTCTATAATCTATCCTGAGCTCTTACTCCTTTGAGGATCTTTCGCCGTAGCTCTGGATCCGTTCCAAAATGATCTGAAATGGGTTGCAGATCTTATTGCCGGTTGCATCTAGCGTCGAAACAAGCGTTTTTAAGCTACGCATAGGTGACACTCCTCTGTCGAATCCGTCGTCAACTCCCTGTTCATTTTTGGTTGCCAAAGGGCTGGTAAGCAGTACCAAGTGTCCGGGACCTAGCCGCAAGCATGACCGATCTCTTTCGATCGGCTTGTTGACTAGCAGATCTGGTGCCTTTTTCTTGCCGTCCATTTGGTCCGTAGCTATGGCTCCTCTTAAGTCTAAGTCGTCGGTTCAATATGCAAGTGTATTGTTGAAGCGCGGTAATTAGGAATCTATTGCCGTTCTCTGTTACGGAGTTCAACCAAGCCTGCCAGAATCCAGCTGATCATCATAGAACGTTGCCGCTCGCATTATAGAATTACATTTTGCTTTACTCGTAAACTAATTTTTTTTCTCTACCCGCTTGGCGACAGGACTAATAACAGAGTTTCCTAAATAAAGGTGGTATCAATAAGGTATATGCAAATGGTAATAGATGCACTTCCCCCTTATTCTCCTCTTCATCCCGTACACCTCTCCGACGGCTCCCTCCACACCAAACCCATCCCCTCAAAAACCGCCTTCTCAGCATCCAGCCACCCCATCCCCTCTCCCCTCACGCCCTCCGGCCCCTCCAGCGGCACCACCTCGCCCGTCCGCCGATCCCTCACGCCGCTACTATCGAACTTCCAACCCTTGACGTTCTTAGCATAGCGGCGGAGGTCGCGCTGGAAGGTGGTGCCGCCGCTCCAGCCGGCGACGGCGCAGCCAACGGTGCGCCAGGGCGAGACGATGATATCGACGCGGCGGTGGACGTTTGGGTTCCTGACTTTCGTGCCATTCCGCTCTGCGGCGACGATGTCGCGTTCCCTCGTTGGCCAGTCCGGGTCCTGCCACACGACGAGGGCTTTATCCAGCGTGTCGAAGCCCGTTCCCCCCGCAGCGGTGCTGGCACCAGTACTGGCAGCACCACCAGCGCGAAAAGGCAGCGTCGACTGCCCGCGCGCCGAGCTCGCCAGGCTGAGCAGCAGCGTATGCGTGACCCAGCCCTCCGTCTCCAAGCTCGCCACCACGTCCGTGACCAGGTTCTCCGTCGCGCCGAGCTCGCGGTGCGACACGATGAGGTCGACGTCGCCGGGACGCTCCTTGCCGCGCCTGTAGCCGCCCACGACGACGACCTCGACGCCCTCGTCGCGCACCCGCACCGCGTGCTCGCGCACCTTGGCCGCGATGCGCTCGACCTCGGGCCGCGGGATGCCGCGCCGGAACTCGTCGTAGTGCTTGACGCCGATCTGCTGCACGCGCGTCAGCGCAGTGGCCCAGCCGTGCTCGACCACGTCGTCGAGATCGCGCCATCCGCGCTCGAACAGGAACTCGCGCGCCGTCGTCGCGCCGACGCCCCAGATGTCGTAGAAGGTGCGTAGGATTGTCAGTGTTGGGTCTTCTCGCGCCTCACGCACGGCGGCGATGGCCTCGTCGCTCTCCCCGCCGTTTTTCCACTCGATCCATAGGTTCGCGATCTTGGCGTCGCAGCCTGGGAGCTGGGTTATCTCCTTAGGGTGCGTGATGCGGTAGGGGTACGCGGCCAGGGCGGCGATGGCGGTGCTGTAGGCGCGGACGCCGATCTCATCGGCGGTTAGGATGCGGGCGAGGCGGATGGATTTGAGTTGCGTGATGAAGGGGTCGTTGGGCGGGTTGGCGGGGGTGGAGCGCTGGCAAGCGTATTTGAGGCCTTGGGTGACCCAGGTGGGGGGTGGGGGAATGTCGCTGCTCGGTTCGCCTTCGTAATCGCTGGTGGTTTGCTGGAGGAGGGTGGTTTTGCTGCTGGGGTGGTGGTGGTGGTGATGCTGGGCTGGCTGGGTGGTGGATGTGAAGGTGCGGGTGCCGAAGCGGCGTTGGCTTCTGTTGGCGAGGGTGTGGTGCGGAGTGCTTCGGTTTTGGTGCCCTGTTGCTGCTGGGTTGGAGTGGGCGTCGGCTTTAGCGCGCTCGAGGATGCTTTGGCCGGTTGTAGGTTTCTCGGCTCGGCGTTGTTGAGATGCTGGGACGATGCCGGAGGGCTTGTGGAATAACGGGGTGTGGGGGCGACCTGATGATGCGGGAGTGCTGGGGGATGTTGGTTCTTGAACTGGTTTTCCCTCGTAGACGAGATAGCTCTGCAAGGGAAGTAGCATGCCTGCTTTGGATGAATCGTCCAACCAGGCCATCTTGATGACCTTGATAGTGTCCCCTTGGAGGTCGTCGAGTGAAAAGGGGGCTTCTCTGCCACGATCTGCCTCGTCATCGGTGGTGGAGTCGTCTAATATCTCAATAACCCCGCGCTCGTCCTTGCTCTTAGATGCGGTATCGACTCTCCGCCTTTTGGATGGGGTCCCTTCATTGTCTAATTTTCCTTCCGGGGCAGCAGCAGAAGGCGTCACATCTTCGGTATAGAGGCGGCGAGACCGCAGCTCTACAGCTGCGCGTCTCTTGGTGCCAACTTTGCCAATGACCAGTTTGGCCTCAGCAACATTGTATGTTATTTGGGCGCCCTTATCAGTGAGCCTGTCCTCCAGTGCGTGCAGGTCGTCTACCGCGAGATGAGTGGGCAGCACAAAGACCGGTGGCAAAAGGCTTAGATCCAAGGCCGGCCCTACTAGCGGCGGCGGTGAGCTATGTGCCACTGTCGGCGAGGATAACGGAGAAGAAGATATCATGGCGGCGAGGCAGAATACGTGAGAGTGATATGGAAATGGAAATAACGACCCGGCGGGCTATTCAGCAGGGCGAAAGGGCACGGCACAGGGAGGGCGACTGTGAATGGTATGACACAGTGAATGACAAGGAAAGAAAGTTGAATGGAAACAAAGGAGACTCATACTTGAAGAGCAGCGGGAACAGATGCGCGTGGAGAGCGACGGCAAGCCAGGTTGCGGGGTGACGAGGTTGAGGCGTGCAGTCGTCACTCGCGGCGGCTGACGTTCGTCTGGCGGCCGCGCGCCCGGGCGCCTCGCTCTTCAACACAAACCCTACCCTACGCCTCTCATTCTTCAACACCAACCACACCGTCTTCACACATCACTCACACAAATCACCCGGCAGGTTGAAGCGAAGCATTGGGCCTACTCTGGAATCGACTAAATCCAAGCACAGCCTGTCTAACGAATCCTAAGCCGCGGGCCTCGTCCGGTGAGGAGCGCACCAGCAACCGCGAGCATACTGACTGCACTCAGACCGATCGTCACGTTGCTCACTACCGTCTCCTCGACCACGCGTCCAAGCCAAGTCACGTCTTTCTTCCGCACCACATCCACCCCGGACCCTTCAACCCCGAAGTCATTCCAGTTGACCTTCTCCAGCATGTGCTGGTAATCAACTACCGTTTCGGACCAGTTGTTCGTGATCCGCCCCTCGTCGTTCTTGTACCAGCTCTGGCAGTTGGGGTCCGCGAACGACGACTTCGACAGCGCCTCCTGCAGCTGCTCGTTGTACTCGCGCACCCTCTCGGGCTTAGGGAGCAGCGCCAGCGTCTTGCCCTGCTTGCGCGCCTCCAGCACCGCGCCGACCAGCGCGTTGAGGTACCGCGACTGCGCCTCGATCATCAGGATGATCGAGTTGTGCCCGAGGTTAGTGTTGGGCCCGTAGAACATGCCGAAGTTTGGTAGGCTCTCGACGCCGACGCCGTAGAGAGCGCAGGCGCCTTTGCTCCACACATCCTCCAGCCGCCTGCCGCCAGCCCCCGCGATCTTGATCGGGTACATGAATTCCACGGTGCGAAAACCGGTCGCCATGACGATCAGGTCAAACTCGACGTGCTCGCCGCCCTCTACTTCGATGCCGGCCTCGGTGGCGTGCTTGATGGGCCTGGTCTCCAGGCTGACGTTCGGCCGCGCGAGGGTCGGAAAGTAGTCGTCCGAGATGATGACGCGCTTGCATCCAGGGCTGTAGTTCGGCGTCAGTTTCGCCCACATCTCAGGCTGGCCGGGGAAGTTCTCGCGGATGGAGCCGGTGCACCAGTCTCTGATCTGTTGCGCGAACGCAGACTCCCCATCGAAGATGCCGGCCCAGAACGATTCTCTATAGTCCATCATCATGGCGCGGGTGCGCCAGCGCAGCGGCGGCGCGTAGCGGTAGGCCAGCCGCGTCAATTTGGACACGGCCGCGTCGAGGCGTGGGATCACCCAGTTGGCTTGTCGCTGGTATACCGTGACTTGCGACGCGACTTTCGCCACTTCCGGGATGATTTGCACGGCTGAAGCGCCTGAAACTGTGTCAGGAATCATGCATAGTATCTCTTGAGGGCGCAGACTTACCGTTTCCTACCACCGCAACCCGTTTCCCTTCCAATCCGTAGCTCCAATCCCAACGTGCGGAGTGCATCTTCTTCCCCTTGAAGGTTTCGGTTCCAGGGATGTTGGGGTATTGCGGCACGTTCAGCTGTCCGACGGCAGACACGAGAAAGTCGGAAGTGATGGTGTAGCTCTCCGCGAACTCGGCTTCCTTACCTCCGACAACGCGTACTGCAGTCATCCATTTCTTCTCCGAGTCATCCCAGCGAGCTTCCTCAACAGCTGTGTTGAAGCGAATGTGCTTGTAAAGACCATACTTCTGAGCAACGCCTTGGAGATATTCCTTCGCGGATGCCTTTCTGTCAGTCATGGTTCTGAGTCTTTGTTGAAGGACACAGCGGTCTTACGAGGATTTCTTCCTGGCCAGGGTACAGTCTTGTCCAGTCCGAGTTCTGTTCGAAGGAATAAGAGTACAACAGGCTCCACACTACATGAAGCAACTTAGCCACGAAGCCCCCTCACAGGAGCAGCATATCACATACCGTCACAGCAGCATCCCGGATACTTGTTGTCGAGCCTTGATCACCACGCATTTAGCACGTAACATCCTCGGCCCATGCATACCGAGTAAACTCACCATGTGCCTAATAGTATCACAGTCGTCGTCAGTACCAGACTCTCCAAAAACAATAGGACGTTCAGCAATCCATACCGCCAACACCACTCGACTTCTCCAGGATAATGAAGTTCTGGCACTTATTCCGCTTCAGCAAGTCGATAGCCATGCACAACCCCGAGAAACCCGCCCCAATGATGACGACCGCAGCCCGCGTGTGATCCGCATTGCCCACAGGCACCTCCGGCCACGGTTTCGATCCCGACATTGTTTCGGACAGCCAGCCGACCAGCACTGAGCTATCGAACGGGGGAAGACCACCAGGAGGAGCAGGCAACAAGAAAGAGAAAGAGAGGGGAAAAAAAGGTCCACGGCAAATCAAGCGTATCGACCGGGGTAGCAGCAGCAGCGGTGGTTGTCACACGCTAGGTACAAACTCGAACGCGGCGAGCGTCGAAAAAAGACAAAGAGAAGAAAAGCAGCACAAGCGACGTCCCACAACCGTCCCTCGCGCCTTTTATACCATCTGCAACGGACAAACCAGCCGCACGTCAGATAAGACAGGCGTGACGGCGTGCGCATGCGCGTGCGCCCTGACAGCAGCCCAGCACCAGCCCAGCCCGGCCCAGCAGCAGTAGCAGAAGCAGCAGCAAATGCTTGATGCGGGCAGCAGCATCGATCCATCCCCCCGACCCAACCAACCAATCAGCTCAATTGCCCACCTGATTTTGGCCCCCCTCGGCTGTTACACAATAATGCGGAGAACCTCCAACCCGGGCACAAGGGGGGGAAAAAGCGAGCGGCTTGCCGGAGGAGTTGTGGGGGGAAATAACCCGATTACATGCACGTCAAACTCGAAGGAGTGTTTTTTTTTTCTCTTTTATTTCAACGGAGAGGCCACGCTTTTTCGCCTCTGCCGCGGACATGCCTACTATACGAACCGTTGGAATGCAGGGAGGGTGATATATCCGGCGCCAAGAAGCAGGTAGGGGCAAATTTAGCGAACGGTGGAGAGATTGCCTGCACGAACGTATCGATTTCCACTTCTTCTTCTTCTCCTTCTTCTCCGTTCCTTTTTTTTCTTTGCTTACAAGTCGGGAGGGAGAGAAGGGGAAGAGAGCTGCGACGGTTGTCACAATATGCTGACGCCAGTTCAAAACATGGATCTCCCAGATCTTTCCTTATCGGGGAAAGGATGAATGGCCTTGACCCCGCAATCTTCGTGCTTGCGTGATGATTGGGTGGGCGGGGCGAGCGGGAGCCGGCAGCCGGTGTGGGGAAAAGAAGCGTTAGACGGTGACGGGGCTATTTCGAGCCGCCACCGCGGGGTTTGCTGATTAGTGATGACGTGATGGGTCGAGGTACGTTGCGTCGTGCTCGGCGGATAGGTGGTGTGACGGGAGGAGGCTGCTGTGTACATGCCTGGAGGATGCTTGTCAACTGGGCTTCGAGTAATGCTTGCGGTATGATATTGCACGAATTGGGGCATCACGGGTGCGAAGGGCTGGAGACTTCAGGACAGTTTATCGGTCGTATGTCGTATCTCATTTTTCGGTGCATGCATGCACGTTGATGCGGCTCTTGCTAATCCACAGCCGCAGAAGAGAAGAAAATGGTAGTCATGCAGCTTCTACGCGCGCGTGTACGCCGGCAGAAAAATAAAAGAACAGATGGGTCAACACGCCGCCGCCAGTAGTTGCTGAAACACGCCCGCACGCTTTGCTTAGAAGCCCTGCTCCCGATGCCACTTCTCCTCCCACCCCGGGAAAAGCGGGTAGTCGTCGATGGTATGCTCGTCCCAGTCCTTGGGTATCAAGCCCTTCTCGATCTGCTCCTTCTTGAACGCCTCCATGGCGGGCACGACGACGTGCTCCGTATGCCACGTGTTCTTGTACTGCATGAGGTTCTTCTTGCCGTCGCGCATGATGCGCAGCAGCAGCGACGGGATGTACGGCTCGTCCCGGAACTGGGCGACGGGCGTGAAGAGGGCCTTGAAGTTGAAGACGACGCCGGCCGACAGCGGCAGCCGCCGCAGCGTCTGCCAGTCCACCCGCAGGTGCATTCGCGACAGGTCCAGGCTCGGGTCTTGGTACTCGCGGTACTTCTCGTGCGGATCGCCGGCCGGCATGTACAACGGCTCGTCGACTTCCAGGCCCCAGGAACCGCGCTGGATCGCCTTGTCCGTCGGCTTCTTGGCGAAGTATCTGGATTGCCGCCTATGTTAGCCGTGTGCAAAGAAGGTAGGAGTCATTTCATCTCACCTGTCCATCGAAAAGCGCATCTTCTCCTTGTAGTCCGGAATGGGCCCGTGAATCTCATCCAGGCGCATTCCCATCTTAGTTCCCAGATCCCAGCCCAGAGAGCTGCAGACGCAGCCCGCGCGGAGGTAGTAGTAACCCGTCTTGTCGTCACGCAGCACGATTGCGAAGTCCTCGGGAACGTTGTTCATGATGACCTCAAGCGGAGGCACGGTCTTGAGGTTGGACTGCGTGTTGAGAATGCCGTTGTGGAAGATCATGTTCTGCTTGTCCAGCCGGAAGTAGTGCGGGTATCGGGCAGCCAGGAACTCGAGGCACATCTCCATCAGCTCCTTGCAGGCCAGCTCGGCTCCGGGAAGGCAGTTCAGCACGCTCTTGCCAACACGCGCGTAGATTTCCTGCCGTTGCTTGATTCGGGCAGCGTATGTGCTTTCAAGCTCCAACCACCAGTCGGAATCCATCTTGCTGAATGCTGTTTAGGAAGCAAGTCAGACTCTGGTTCTCAAAGCTGTCGGGGAATCACTTACACATGGTTTGGTGGTAGACCCAGCGGAAAGGACGGTATGGCTTGGGCTTCGCCTTGTTGATGTCGAACTCGGGATAGGCGGTGGGCAGAGGCACGCCGCTCAGAGCGGCATAATCAGGAAAATCGCCAAGAGCCTTGATCTCATGGTTGGAGAACTCAGTCGGAGTATAAACAGTCCGCTGGGTAGTGAAGATATTCTCATCCAACGCCTGGGGAGTCCTCTTCTCGGGCGACTTGGCCAGCTCGGTCAGCGGCTTCTTGAACTTGGTCGAGGCATCCTTGAGCTCGGCGAGGACGAAGCGGCGCGAGGGCGGGTAGGTGTCGGAGTAGTCGGGCTGATCGCTGTTGGAGTTCTTCTTGTCCGGAGACAGCGAGCGCGGCGGGGTGCTTGCGCCGGAGTCTCGTCGCCGGTTCAGGCCCAGGCGGGACAGCAGGATGCTTCGTTGGCGCTTGTCTGCTACGAGGTACGAGGCGGTAGTGATCAGAAAGACCAGTGCGAGCGCCAGCAGGACGAGAGCGGCCATGGTGGTGTTTGCGGGCCGAAAAGGTGGCGGACGCAGCTACTGGACAAGAGATCGACAGGGATCGGGGACGGGCGAGGACGTAGAAGTAGCGGGATGGGCGAGGAGCGTGTGCCGCTGGAGATGTCCTCGTCCCAGGGCGTCAATTGGGGGCGAGTACGCTTCCGTGGGGAACAGATGTGCGACTTGCGGCTAGGTGGGTTATATACAGTTCCAGACGCACCAAGAACGCCGTCTCTGGCAGCGGGACAGCAGCTGGGTTGATAAGAGGCTTATCATGCTGGCGGAGCGGGGTGGCTCGGCGGCGTGGACAGCGAGAGATAGCGCGGGCGAGGACAAGCAGAGGCGCGCAATTCATCAGACAATTGCGGAAGGGCGAGCAACGGGCGACAGGGAGGCGTGGGACAGGAACTGCTATCCGCAAGAGGGACCGCGTGCGACAAGCCGGCGTGCTGCGTCTGCTGCCGACCCCAGCGCCTGCCCTGCGCCCCGATCCGGCATCGCGCCGCCCGGCCAGGCTATGCCGCTCTCGGTATACAAATCCCCCTCCCAACTTCTCCACAACACCTGTGACTGCCCTGCCGCTGATCATGCACTTATCGCGACGCCTGCGCCCGAACCACGCCTGGCCCTCCGCTATCGCCGCAATCGGCCAAATTTCCCGCGCCGCGACGGACAACACCATCCGTCGTTGGTGTTTGGTGCAAGGCCGCTACGTCACTGGGCCGCTTGCTCGCGGTGGATCTCTTGCTGCGCCGTCTGTTGCCCGCCATCTCGCGTCTCTGGTTCGCAGAGATAAGCTGCCTGCTTTGTGTAAATATAGCCTACTCCGCACGATCGCGCAGGAATATCAGGCGACTCGAACTGAGCCCGTCTGCGCGAACGCCATCTCAACCATCTACCGACACTTTTCCCCGGCACTGCACCACCACCGCCGCGCACATGAACCTACGCCATTGTGATTCTTATCGTGACATGGAGCTGTGGGCACGTCAGAGGGAGGTGGCAATGTTCGAAACACGTCCCGAGCTCCGAGCTCCGCGAGAGCCCTCGACAAGACGTTCCGCGCCTCTTCCACCAATCTCAACACTCGCAGATGTTAATTCCTAGACTGGCAGGATGGAGTCTGATCGATGGCCAGGAAAGCACGATCTCGCATTGGTCGTAGAAACCTGAAGGATCTTACATGCTGCAAACGATTTTCTAAAGGCTGACAACAACCTTTTTGGCTGAGACACCGGCCTGCTGCAAGTCTACAGCATCCTGGATCTTGTCCAGTCCCTTTCCGACGACCAGCGGGTCAGGCTTGGCCTGAAGCTGTCCGCTTGCCAGCGCTTGGGGCACGAACTTCTGCCAGACAGCATCACCGACCTCCTTGTGCTGGAGGCCGACGTGGGGGGCGATGACTATAAGATTCACTCGTCAGTAATTGAAAAATGGCTTTACCAAAGGAAAGGTTCGGTGAAGAATGTGAAGAACAGTGGCAAAGCATCACTCAACGGGGAAAAACGATCATCTACTCACCAAACTTAGCCTCAATAGTCTTGGTCAGGCCCTCCGGCGGCGACAGCACAACCGCTACGGTGGTAGGCCCAATCTTGTCCGTAATCTCACCAATCGGCTTCAGCGAGCTGGTCTCAGAAATGGCATCGTAGACGCCCGCGAAGGTGCCCCCGGTCCGCTCGATCGCAGCCAAAACATCATCAACAACGCTCGGCGACTTGTAGTCAACCACAGCGCTCGCCCCCAGCGACTTGACGAACTCGTGGTTGTGGCTCGACGCCGTCGACACCACCTTCAAACCCGACGCCACGGCCAGCTGCACCGCCGTCGCGCCGACCGACGACGCGCCGCCCCAGACAAGCAGCGTCCGGCCCGATGGCTGCGGGCTGGGGGTCGGCGGCGGCAGCGCTAGGGCCGTGCTCTGGTACAGGCCGGCGGAGGCGGTGGAGAGGGCCAGCGGGAGGACGACGGCTTGCTCGAAGGTGAGGGAATCGGGGATCGGGGCGGTCAGGAGGGCCGGGGTGGTGCTGTAGAGCTGGAAGGCGGCGTTGGCGAGGTTACCGGTGGCCAGGCCGATGCAGTGGCTGTTGTTTTCCGAAGTAAGCGGTCAGCATGTCAGCTTCGTTGGGCGGATCGGATCTCGATAAGCTCGTATGCGTGGTTGGCCCGGGGGATTTCTTTTTTTGTCGACGAGCTGATCGTCGGAACGGCACGTACCCGATTACTCGCTGACCCTTCTTGAACTGGGTCACGCCTTCTCCCACTTCTTCGACGGTGCCCGCGACGTCCTCGCCCAGAATGCTGGGGTACTGCTTCAGCATAGAGCCGCCTGTAGGAAGTCAGTCTTGCTGTCCGACCAGGGGCTCCAATTCGTCTCGAACTATCTCTCCAATCGGTACTTAAGCGAGATGAGCTCGCTCCAAATATTGATTCCTTGCATGAGGGCGTTGTTGTGAGCGGGCGCTGACGTGTGATGCAGGAACCATGATCGCATCAGACCACCCCTCAAAACCACCACAGCCACCATCGGGGAATCGAAACGCCACGTACCGTGGACCTGCACCTTCCATTCGACCGGGCGGTTGGACTTTTAGTTCAGGTGGACGACGAATGCTGCGGGTTGAAGAACCTACTTGATCGCAACCGCAGCGTTCTTGATGAGGACCTCGCCAGCGGCCGGCTTGCGGTCTGGCGCTTCCGAGACCTTCAGAGGCCTCCCCTTGGCTTCAGTGATCCATGCGGCTTGATTCTTCGCCATGTTTGCTTGCAATTGAGCCGTTGTGTGGTCGGAGAGCCGTTGTGTCAGGCGTGTCGTCAGCGAAGAGTTGTTGTGTTGCGCGAAGGAAGGAGAGCCGCTACTGCGGTACGTTCACGTGGGGCAGCGCTTTAATAAGAGCACACCCATTTTCGCGCCACCTCGCTCCTTCATGATGCGATCCTGTCTATTCTCCATCTGTCGCGGTTCCTGGGTAGCAGACAATTGCATTTGTGAGCAGTGCTTAGCAAGCCACCCTCATTGTTGTCCGAGCTATCTGGGATGTCCACTCTATAGCCTCGTTGGGCGAGTTGATGACGAAATGGTGGTTTCGGCCCCGCTGGCCTTACAAATGGACCCCGCTAACACCGGCTATCCCCGCCATCCGTTCCGTTATGTGTGTAGAGGAGCGGATGGATGTATTGTAAGATTTCATCTTTTGGATGATTCTTGAGAATGGTACTTGTTGGAGAACGGCATTTCCATGGGGCGTGATGTCAGCACGGATATGGCGGCTCCAGCGATGAACTTCATAACGGCGCATTGAAAGTACAATACAGACTTGCATTCGGATAAGAACGTGTGAAAAGAAGTGCGCCTGTCATGTCCCGGCATACCCCTCAACTCCCTTTGAGCGCGCCTTGCTGTCGAACTGCTGTCAAATTGTTCTGCGGACCGATCTCGTATTTGGAAATGTAGCTTTGTATCGCGAGAGGCGCCCCGTGGCTGAAACCCGAATGCAACTTCGGTTGCTGAACGGAGACGGAAGGATTCGAGTGGGCGCGTTATTGAGTGCAAGCCTTCATGCTGTCTGGTTTGGCTTGTCCCCGCACGTGCAGCTGCATCGGATGGCAGAGCCTGAACGACCTGAGTGAATAGGTCTACCGCACACAGAACACAGTCTACATGCCGAACTTCTTGTGGCTGGGACATGTCAGATTGGTGGGAAACGAGACACTTTTGGACAACTCACCGCTAACGCCATGGTTTGTGTTCCGCGAGTTTACCGAGCCACTGACAGGCTCAAAGTCCACAGCATCCATCCTTGCATATGCTACGCCCGGACATGAAGTCTGCTCGTTCAGGAAAAAGGAAAGGGATGCCGTATAACAGAAGCATGTAAGACCAGGTATCTTCATGTTTAGGCTGAATGCAAGATCTGCATAAGTTGACAGCCGCAAACCATTCAACAGAATTCATGGCCCGACTTGATGAGACAGAAAACAAACGTGCCGGTTTCTCCAGGGGCGGCCATCGTCGAACGTAGCCGCCGTTCCGGGTGGCCGACTCTGTTCGGACGGATTTGATCGCAAGGGGTGAGGATGATCGAAGGGCCATGTAGATATAGTAGTCCTTTCGCACTCCAAAGACTTGGCCCTGTGCGGCCCGTTGCATCGCGCGCAGTCTATCGCAACCCAGACTGGAGAGGGGGAATCGGGCCTGTCCTGCTCGGATCTGCATTGCTGCCAAGACGTGTCGAAGCTTGATTGCTCTCTTGGAGAGTCGGACTGCAACGATGTTGGTGTTGGTGAGATGGGCCGGCACGACTGGACGTGCATGAAGTTGAAAGGAGGCGAGATGGGTACTGGCGAGACGGGGCGTCCATAATGACTGGAGAAAGACACTGAGAAGCGGTTTAGAATCTCGTTTGACTGAGCGCGCCGTAGAAGTGAGTGTATAGTAGATTGGCGCCGTAGGCGAGCGGGCTTTGGCTTGGGTGGTAAGCTTGCGTCTTCGACATTCTCGTCTTGCGATTCATCTTGCTGATCGCGGCTCTCAGCCACTTCGTCCCGGTCTTTGCTGCTTTTTCGCTTCTTTGAGACCAGTGTATCGAGAGAACGATAAGCTCGAGAGAATCTTTGATACATGGAGTCTGGTCTTTTCCGCTCACCACGTCTCCTTGGGGGAATTGGGCGGAGAGAGCATTTGTAGGAGTGAGATGTGATGAAGTCACGCTGCAGTCGACGGAAACGCGTTTTACGGGCATTGGTTGCATCAAAGACGAGTCAAACATATATGAAACGGCTTTACCAACGGTCGCGAGAGCCCACTGGTCTGAGCTGAGCGTCTGAAAGAACATCAACGTGGAAGCACCCCAGCCCAAGATGAAGGTGCAGACGTGTTTGACCACATGTTTGGGAACAGAGACAGAAGAGAACGAAGCCGAAAAGCGCGCAAGTAGCTGACAAAGGAAGATGTTTGTGGTGGGCAGAAAGCGCAAGCGATGCTGAGGGGCAGAAGCAATCGGTTCTGAGATACGAGAGACATGACAGCAAGATGAGACCGCAATGCCGAAGACATGCTCGTGGAGGCAGAAGCTCCATCTCGCCGGGGCGATGTGCTGTCCAAGCGAACGCAGCAAACGCATCCGGATCCAAGCTTTGATGGCCTGGACGGTCGCGTTTGCGAAGCTCCTGCTCCAGCAAACAGACGAGGCTTCCGGCTGGATGCGTGCCGAGCTTATATTACAACCCCTGCGCGCTGGAATGTTGTCTGGCTTGGAATTCGATAGCCCAGAAGGATCGCTAGCAGCGCCGTCAACGCCTCGTTAATCTCTGGTACTCACACCCCTACGACGCCGGGCCGATTGGGACTGCCGAAGTGGTTCATATTGCGAGCACAAAGCAGAGCGAAACAGCGGCTGTGGCACAAGGGCTCACGGCGCTGCAGTCAGCCATGCAGCTGGCGCTGCAACAGACCACGGCTCGGGAAGGCACGCCAGGCGGCGGTGCCAGGTGCCAGACGCAGCAGACACGCTGCAGGCACGCGCGAGCGCGCGGACAAGCTTCACGGCCAGGCCGCTCGCGGTCCCGGGCGAGCGCTGCAGGGCGATCGCGCTGGCGGGCGGAGGGTGTGGACGGTGCTACTCTCCGACGAGGTGGAGCCTGCGGCGCGGCCAGGCGCTGATCACGCAGCGTGCGACTGCAGCAGCGGAAGCGCAGCAATGCGTTGGGGCGCTGTCGTGGCGGAATGCGTCGAAGGCATTCCCCACGGGCGGCTTGGGGCAGGGGGCCCAGGGCCGCCGGCGTTCGGGCTCCTAAAGATAGACGGAGGGAATGCGAGGCGTTGCGAGGCACGCGGGCCGCCGCTGGCAGGCGCAGCTCCTCTCGGCCTGCAGCCGACGCTGGCATAAACACGCCTCCTCCCCCAGACGTTTCATGCTCCGGGTTTCATGTGCTCGCACGAACGCCTGCCCGCCGCGCATCCTCGCTCCCCTCCATTCCTCCACGCCGCCCGGTAGCACACGCCGCTCCCCAGCGTTTCGTTTCCTCCGCGTGCTCCTGCCCGCCGTCGCGCACCACTGCTCCTCGCACCACCGCGCACCTTGCCTCGCCCGCCCCCGGCGCCATGAAGCGCAAGTTCTCGCTCAGTCTCGCGCCCATTGTAAGTCCGCCCTGCGCCGCCCCGCCGCCTCGCGCTCATGCCGCTGCCGCAGAAGGTCCCCTCCAAGGCCGACACCAAGGCGCTCAAGGAGTCGCTGGCCGCGCGCGACATCTCCACGCCCCCCTCGCCCTACGTCAACCGCCGCATTCTTTCGCCCAAGACCGAGGCCGAGCTGCGCGCCGCCTGCGAGGCCGTGCTGCACGAAGATGGCAACTCGTACGGCGCCGCCGCCGCCCTGCAGGCCCAGGAGTCCAAGATGGACTTCCAGGCCCTCCAGCGCTCCATGAAGGCCATGGAGGCCGCCCAGCAGCAGAGCAGTCATCGCCGCACAGGAAGCCACCCGCCGCCGAATCCCTTGCCGCGCCGAGGCCGCCAGCCGTCCGAGCCTACCGCCCGCCTGCCCTCCAACGCGTTCGCATATAAGCCCGACGCCGCCCTGAGGGACCTCTTCCCCGGCGCCGACCCAGGCGCATATCCCGTCCAGGCGAACACGAGCCGCCGGAGGGACGGCCACGACACCAGGCCCTCCTCCCGCAACGTCTCTGGCAGACACCGGGAGCATCAGGATCACACCATGGGCCGGCACGCAGGATACGACAGGCCAAGCACGGCGCCCTTTGGCAGGGGGCTGGACTCCCCCGACACCAATTACTCCACGCCCATGAGCGCCTCCACCATGGAAAACCACCGTCACTATGCGTCGACCGCCATGACTTCGGCCGAGCCGTCTCGGGCGTCGAAGCGCAATTCGCACCACATGGCTGGCGACGATGATGCTGTTTCGCGCGCCGATGCTGCAGCGTCGTCCTGGATGAGGCAAGAGTATGAGCGGCGCCAGGACGGCGATGCCGAGCACCGCCCGCCAACAAGAACAAGCAGAGCTGCCAGCGTCACCAAGAGCATCAAATCGGAAATCAAGGAATACTTTCGTCCGGGTTCGTCGGGAGTAAGTAGAACGACGTCAAGGGAATCCCTCCGCAGCAGGAGCTCAGACGCAACTGGTGCCCAACCCCCGGCTGCCCACGGGTGGCGCAGCTGGAGTTTGCAACGAAGACCAAGCGACACCAGTATCAACAGCCGATCATCGAGCATCAGGGGTAGCAATGACGTCAGGAGAAAAGAAGTTAAAAAGGAAATCAACCTCAACCGCGAATTGCCTCCCTTGCCGAGCCTGGACCAGTGGAAGGAGCCGGAAGACGATGCGCCGGCTCACTTCGTGCCTGTGCAGAAGCCGACGAGCCCGACGCACATTGCAAATTTGATGCAGACACCCCCAAAGGTGCGGAGTCGAAAAGACCATATTGCTCACCAGCAATCCGTGGAGCGGAGGCACCGACGCCCCGATGATGTGTCCAGCAAACCTTCTGTGCAACAGCAAGCACGGCCCGCGATTCGAGCCGCCGGATCGGACGCCGAGATTCCCATGCATTTCCAGCCGCGGCCGGAAGATTCGATCGCGCGAGATCTCGCGCAGTCGCATGAGCTCATGTGCGCCATGAGCCAGGGGCCCAGCAATGACACCATCAATAGGAGTAGCCCATCGTTAGTGGACAGCGGACACAGCCCCGACGAGCATTACCTGGCCCACAAGCCCAGCATGAAGATCAGCATAGACCAGTTCCGCGGGGAGACGCCCAACTTCAGCAAGAAGATCAGCTCGGAGAGGCAAGCACGGCAACCCAGCCACGAGTCGCGGTACAAGTATAAGGCAGAGATTAAGGCAAACAATACTTTGGGCTCGGGGGCGCCGAACAACGTCAAGGGCTTGAGGAAGATGTTCAGCCACCTAGGGTTAGGAGGGAAGCGAGAGAAGAAGGAAACGTGGATGGACAGGTTCGAGAAGGATGGCGTCAAAGGAGGCATATTGATTCACGACGAAGCGGCGGGCGCTCCCGTCGTCCGATACTGAAAAGTTCCTTTTGTTTCTGGGCAAGGCAGGCGACGGAGGATCACACATGCGTTTCGCATTATTCTTTTTTGTCTGGATTGGAATAGGTTGGGCTGGGTTGTATTGGGACTGGACAGGCGATTGGAGTTTTGTAGATACCCTTATCAGTTGTTGGGAGGAAGGGGAATTAGAGAGAAGCATCAGTCGAGGAATCGTTAGGAATCGTTCGAAACCGGTCTGTGGACGTAGCGGGGCGCGGCCAATAGGCTGGGAAGGGGAGCAGCCGGCTGGGGGGAATTGAGCCCTCGGTTGGAGCTGGCCAGGGCTGGGTGTGTGCAACCGACACCTGCATCGCGGTGCGTGGACCCCCCCTTGTCCGGTGTAGATCCTTTGCACACCCTCAGCGCATACTCCTCAGGCACTGGCTGGCCGGCACGCGAAGGGCTGGGTCGGGCAGCACGATGAGCGCAGCCAGTATCACGTATAGACCTTCTTCAGCAATGCAGCTGCGGAGAGCCGTGCCGTAGAAGCGATTGGCCAGCAGTGGCTTGCATGTGCGCGAAACCCAGCAGGTAGCCACCGGCAGTGCTCTCGGGTTGCCCAAGGCGTGACGGCAGAATGAATTCATAGTCGAAGCAGGCCTCTGCGTGTCTGCTCCGACGCCGCGGCCGCCACCTGCCTCGTCGCCGCGTGCGAGCACGACGACCAAAAGCAATTGGAGCATCGCGGTCTGCGCAAGGAGCACGCTAGCCATCCAGATGCGCCCGTTGCTGATCGCCGGATGAGCTTCCGGCTCACACGCCTGGCTGCGCGCATCGAGCCAGTGGGACGAACCGGCAGCGCCAGGGGGGCGGCGCGCATGTCTGAAAGCTTGCAGACAACCACCACCGCTCTTCTGCCACTGCGCACGCGCCGACGACTCCAACCTCACAATGTCGCAGCGACGCCGCCGCCGCTGCTGCGCGATCGAGAGGCCGTCGCATTCCCGGGCGTGGCTTTCATCACCGCCCGCGCGGCCGCCCACCTGGCCACAGCCCACGCGGCGGCGGCGCTTGCGAGGCCAGAGACGCGCGCATCCTGCTCTATAAGGACTCGATCCCGCCCCGCCGTCTCTTGTTTTTTCATGCCGAGGCGCTGCCCAATGCGTGTCCACGAGGGCCAGACGGTGCCCACGAGATGACGTTTCCGCGCGCGCTCGCCCAATGCTGCCAGCCCTCGCTGCGCATCAACACTGGGGCGTGACTTCACAGCACTCGACGGCCATTGATGGACTGCTTTGGCTCCGGCCTGCTTTGTGTCTCTCGCCTGTGCGCTCTGCACCGCCGCATCCCACTTCCCTCACCCAGTCTAGATCTGCCGTGGCCTCTCGCCGCCTTTCTTTCAGCTTATACATCACAACCTTCACCTTTGCCACACGCACGCGCCGCACACACCACGAGCCATGTTCCTTTTTCTGCTGAGCTCCGTCCGCCACAGCGCCCGTTCCAGACTCTCCCTCCGCCCTCCATCGCCTCATCCCGCAGCCCAACGGTGCCTGCCATTTCTGCTTCCTGCCAGCACCCACTCCCTCACCCACACTCACTCACTCACTTACTCACTCACTCACTCACTCACTCACTCACTCACTTACTTACTTACTCACTCACTCACTCACTCACTCACTCACTCACTCACTCAGCCCATCCGGAGCCTCACCAGCAACCATTCATTAATCACCCTCGCCACTCCAACCCAGACTCCTCCGTTCGCACCTACCTCCTACCGCCTTCCTTCCTTCCTTCCTCATCCCCCTCCCCACCACCATCACCTCAAAAATGTGCAAGCTTCACGGCTACCACTACACCTGCGGCCACTTCCTCGAGTACCGCCTGTCCCGGTGCCGCGGCACCTTCATCCGCAAGCGCCGCCGCAGCAGCAGCAGCAGCAGCGGAATGTCCGACGACGACGACGACAACAGCGGCTGCCAAGAGTGCCACCACGTCGCCGCCTGCATCGCCGAGTGCTATCTGGTCATCGCCTCGCGTTCCGCCTGCGGATCCTGCCTCCTCGCCGAGTTCAAGCGCCAGTGGGACGCTCGGATCCGGGAGGCTGAGGCGGCGTACCGGGAGGCGCTGGAACGAGGGGAGAAGGTCGGGTTGGGGTGGGGGGCCTGGGAGAGGAGCAGGAGCGACGAGGAGGAGCATTCGACGGGTGGCGGTGGAGAGGACCGGGGGGCCGAGGAGGAGGGGGAAAGTGAGAAGCGAAGGGCGCGAGATGAGGACAGGCGGTCCGCGGAGGAAGAGATCAACTGCCGACGCCAAGTCTTGGAGCGCCTGCAGGCGGAACAAGGCGCGAGCTGGTGGATCTCTCGTCAGCGCTTTCCTCGGACGGAGAAAAAAGGCTATGCGAGCCCTAGGATCAACAAACGTGTTTCTCACACTTCTTCGCCTCTGCGCTGTGAGTTGCGGCCTGAAGATGTGGACGGCGGTGCCGGTCGGACGAGGTATTTGACTTTCCAGTCTTTCTTCGTGGATACTTACAGCAACGTTTCTGGCAGTCCTTTCATCGACTACGCGGCGGAACTCGGTGCCCTGGCTGACGACGAGGAGGCGTCCGGAGAGGAAAGTTACTACAACGAATACGAGCGGCTCAACACCAGTGATCCCGACTACGAGGACAAGTATGATTGGGAGACCCACGAAGCCGAAAAGGATGAAGAGGACAGGAGGGAGACATTGGGGTTTACAGATTCAGGGATTGCCTACAGCCTGGACGCGACTGTTTCTGCGATGGACCACCAACAGCTCGTTGCTAGAGGGCCGGGCATGAAGCATTCACCCCCATGCGAAAATGCCACAATTAAGCCGAAACGTCCGTCTGGATGAATGCTTCAACTTCGGGCGCCTTTCGGCATCTCACCATCGCTCGACTGTGCTTCGAAACCGAGACCGTCTAAATCGATCGACGAAAACATCAAGATCGCCCTGTAGAAGCCCACGTAAGCCCCAAAAATAGCACACTTGCCGGAAAGGAGATAAGGCTAACGCTTTTACGAACAAGTAGACACGATAATAGATTTGTGCGCTCAAAGCAGGCGGTCAGATACGCAGTCTGGTAGACTGAGCACGCAAGACATCTGTAATTGGCGTATGCATCGGGACGGAGACGATGTTTCGATCGAGCCACCAGTTGGTGAGTATGAAACACCCAATAGCTCTAGACATCACACGCTGACAGTTCCAAGGGCGCCACATCTCTCCAGCAGCGCCATCGACGGTGCAGCGCTTACCTCTTGTCTATCATACCCGACGAACGCATGAGGCGTCACCAACGAACAGAGAATCCTTCCTTACTACATGACAATACTCCTCTCAATAATTTCTCCCCCCTTACGCTTGGTGAGGTTGTCATACACGGTCCCACCCGGCGGGAACCCACCGGCTGAAAGTGATATTCATCACATTCCTTCTTTTTTGTAAGCTTCTGGAGATAGAAAATTAATTAATGAGTCTGGGTGGATATATTGCATTTCCTTTTTTTTTTCTCCTTCAGGGGAAAAATAAGCAAGCAGGTGGGAATTACAGTTAGGGAAGATTTCGCGAAGAATAGGATTTTCTTTCATTTATTTCTCTCCTTCGCCTCACTGTTCTCGCCTCATCTTCATTCTCCAACGGCTTTTCAGGCAACCGTTTGTTCCTTCTTGGTGGTCCCCTTTTCTTTTCTCACGTTTTTGAGGGAACACTCTATGTTTCATTTTATGTGGTTCTCATGCGATAGACACCCACGCTCCCTTCCACAAATCCCTCACGCGCTCATTCCCCAGGTGTATGAGAGCGAGCAAACAAGAAATCAAAAACTCCTTCTATAATCATCTAAGAGATGTGATACTCTGCAGCAACCCCTTGTCGCAATGCGAGCAACGAAGAGTATTTCCAACACCCGGAACCAATCCTAAGACCTTCTCATACACGAGCAATCGGCAGCCCCGTCACACCTGGGTCGACCAGACATGAAGCATCCACCCACATAGGAACCGTGCCCAGACGCAGACTCAAACCACGCAGACGGGAGACTTCATGTCCGTCCGGGCACCCGCAACCACTTGTGCTCACATGTACATCCATCCATAGGGAAGAATAAAGACTCTTTTTTCTCACATACATACTACGAGATCTGTTAATTTGCCATCCACGCATGCATGCATACGTAGCCAGCCAGCCAGCCAGCCAGCCTCCTACCCCCCTCAACGATCTCGGTGGGTAACTAGGAAAAGTTTTCCTTTTCTTTTTTTTTCCCCCCTGCTATATGCTGCTGCTGTTACCACTCAGTACAAGCTAGCAAGCCGCAGATTCGGCAGCTTGGAAGATGATGGCAAGTACAAAGTCCCCCAGTGCTAGCTAAAAAAAAAAAGAAGTGTGCAAAGTGATGAATAATTCCCGAATGCCCCCCGCCCCCACCCGCAACCTCAGGTTCCCTGCCGCCGCCGCCGCCTCTAAACGCCATAGCCATGCCGCGCCGTCACGCCTGCGTTTTTCCTTCTTCACTGAAAGAGAGATTCGACGAAGAAGAAGAAGGAGAAGAAAAAAACAAAAGAAGGGGAAAAGGAAAGAAGGGGGAAAAGAGATTAGAAGCACATCTCATGCAATTGTGACTCGTTCGTTGGCCACGACGACCATCACCCACCCCACCCCTTAACCCAAAAGTGGCAATGCCTCTCGGATACCATCTTGAACCTCGAGCCGTTGTTCCGCCATCTAAGCAGATCGCTTCTCCCGCCATCGCGACAACGAAATCTCCCTCATCCACCGTCTTGTCTTCTCCATCACAACCCCAGCCCACACTCTCAACGATGCCTCCCCAGCCCACCCCTCCCCTCCCCCGGACTCCCATAAGCGGCCCCACCAGCAGCAGCAGCAGCACTCCCCGCACCCAACGCCGCGTCGAAAAACCCACCCATCCCCATCCCCGCCCCCGCCGCACCCCCAACCCCATCCATCTCAAACGGCCTGCCGGTACCACCCGCGCCGAACGGCAGCCCACCGGCCGCATTCATCTTGCGGCTGTTGCGCGCGGCGTCGACGATGGCGAACTTCTTGCCGAGCTCGCTGGCGGCGCCGAGGGAACCGGTGATGCTGGCGAGCATGTTGGTGAGCTCGACGTCGGCGCGTTGCTGGGCGGCTTCGCGGGCGAAGGTGGGGCGGTCGGGGGGAGCGAGGAGGGGGAGGCGGGAGAGGAGGGATTGGATGGAGCGGAGGACTTCGTGGTTGGGGGGCTGGGAGGAGGTGGTGGAGGTGGTCGAGAAGGGTAGGGAGGCGTCGGTGAGGTAGGATGGGGGGAGGGTGGTTAGGTAGGATTCGAGGAGGGAGATGCGGGCGCGGAGCATCTTGATGGCGTTGGATTTGGCGGTGAGGGAGGCGAGGACTGTGGGGGGCGAGGGTCAGCTTGGCTTGTTTGTGGAGAGTGGAAGAGGGAGGGGGACGTACGCTCTTCGTCCTCAGATGTTAGCGGGATGGTGTCGACGCTGGCTTCTTCTGCGGCGTCCGAGTCGGTCTTTGATTTGCCCTTGCTCTTGCCCTTGCTGCTGCCCTCGCCCGCAGCTCCGCCGGTCTTCTTCGACGTGTCAACAGCCGTCGCATTACCGCCGCCCTGCGCCACAAAGTCCACGGCTATCATCTCGGCCTCGCCCGTCTCGACCGAGTACGTCAGCTCCCGGAACTTCAGCTGCTTGCCCTGGCCCGGCGCGGCGCCGTCAATGTCCATGCTCGTAGCCTTGTCATTGCCGCCGCTGCCCTCCCACAGGCTCTCGTAGATGGTGAGCGGCAGCTTGCCGCCTGTAGCGTTGCCCTCAAGCACCGACTCCGGGTGGAACAGCAGCAGCAGAGCCGCCTCGTTGTGCACGTTCTGGATATACTCGTGGATGGCGAGGTGGTACTGTGCGGGGCCGGTGGGCGCGCCCAGAGTGAACCAGCCCACCAGGTCTAATGCCGGGGATTTGTACACGGCCTTGTCTGCACGCGGCATTAGCACCGGCGCCGAGCGGTGTGAAGGGATGGAGCGGGACGCGACGTACACTGCTCCAGACGCTCGCTGAACCAGGCGTCGTCAATCCTGACCTCGCCGTCATGGCCGGCAATCAGCTTGGCCTCAAACGCCACTTCCATGGTGATCTCACGGCCGTTCTGCTGGCCTATTATGGCGCCGACGACGGGGCCGGACTGCTGGCGGAGGGTGTGGCGGGTGATGTAGTCGGAGACGGTGAGCAGCACCAGCGGGTGCAGCTGCACCTGCGGGCTGGTGTCGGAAGCTCTGGTGCTCGAGAGGAGCGGGTTTTCCTCCGCGTCTGCCATGCTTGCGTGTATCTGGGTGTGTTTCCGGCGAGGGGCAGGCGCGGCGCGGTCGGGACGAGCTGCGGAGCGCAGGAGGGAGGCGGACTCGCGACAGCGGGGCAGGGTGCCGGTGTTGAGGTGAGGGTTGGCGGTGGTGGTGGAGGACAGAGCTCCAGGCCGCCGTGCGCACGGGCCGCGGTCCCGCCGGAAGACAAGCGTCATCGCCGACTCGACCCTCGAGCTCTCTGCTCGGACTCGCATCGCCGTCACTGTCGTCCAGTCGGCCGCTGCTCATATGTATCAGCTATGCGAGGGGCCGCTGTCTTTCTCCGTAGATCTACGGCTGAGAGACGCTATCCCAATTCTCAATGGAGGTGCGCGCCTCCGTACTGCATCTTGTAAGCAAGCTCGACGAAGCCTGTCCACTGTGGCTTGATTATGTTCTCTTTGTTCAGCCGTGTGCTCGCTCCAGGGCGCGAGACATGTCGTACTTGCAGCCAGACATTTCACAGCCTTGTACACCCGCATTCACTGCCAGCTGAATTGCTATGCACTCTACTTTTTGATTCGTCATCGAAGACTCTGGATGTCTAACACTCGAACACGCTTGAAGAAAACCGAAGGTGGGTATCTAAACAATTTCCTCGTCCATCTCAGTATTCAATCAGCACCTTCAGCACCAAGTTTCCGTTTCCGTCAACCGTCTTTCCCGCCACTTCGAAGGCTTCCTTGGCAGACTCAAGGCCCTTGAAGCGGTGTGTGATCATCATGTCGAGATTTGGCAGCACACCCGCTGAGATGATCTTGAGGCCTGTCGGATACGTGTTTGCGTACCGGAAGACGCCAATGATGTCGACCTCCTTGAGGTGGGAAGCCGACATGGGCAGCGTCTGAATCGGCGTGCCCATGCCCACCATGATCAGCTTACCACCGGGCCTCGTTGCCTACATGGAGGTCAATATTGACGTTGAAGCATCGTCCGGGGAGGAGGCTTACAAAAAGGCCTACCTGCATACACATCTCCTTCCCAGTGCAGTCAAAGGTGATGTCGGCGCCCTCGGCATCCAGCTCGCCGGAGCAGGCGATCTCGACGATGTCATTAGCAAGCGTTTTAGCAGCAGCGAGCTTCTCATTGGTCTCATGCGGCTGAGCACCCGTCGACACTACGTATCCTCGCGTAGCAAAGCCGTGGCGGAGAGCATACTCGACCCGGCCGACGTCGACGTCCGCAATGAGCACAGTCGTTGCCCCGGACATCTTGGCCATGGCAGCAGTGAGCAGTCCGACCGTGCCAGCGCCGAAGACGACGGCCGTGTCGCCCTGCTCCACCGTCGCCCTCCTGGCAGCATGGATAGCCACGGACAGCGGCTCCAACAATGCCGCAGACTCCAAGGACACATGGTCCGGAATCCTGGCGGAAAGTCAGTCAGCCAGACCTCAAGGCAAATCTTGCCGGCCAGATCACTCACTTGTAGCACCACTTCGCCGGATGGTTGATGCGCTCCTGCAGCGTGCCCTGGAAGTGCGGGACGCTCTTGGCGCTGCTCCGAAACCTCATCCTGGGGCAAAGATTGTACCTGCCGCGCTGGCACGACCTGCAGCTGTCGCACGGCACGCCGACCTCGAGGGCAACCCGGTCGCCGATCTGGAACGAGCCGGCCGGGACGGCGTCGCCCACGGCCACGACCACGCCGGCGGACTCGTGGCCCAGCGACAGCGGCGCCACCGCGCACAGGTCGCCGTTGCGGAACTTGTTGTAATACGACACATCGCTGCCGCAGATGCCGGTGGCGCGGACCGCGATCTGCAGCTCGTGCGGCAGCGGTTCGGAAATGTGCCTCGTCTCCTACTTACATGCGTACAGGGCTGAGAGTAAGCGTGGGGCCTCGACGCTGCGGTTCCTGGCTAACCCCCACGCAGATGCCGGATGGGGCAGGTGTGGGGGCGCTGGTGCTCGTGTGGGGAAGTAAAAAGGAAGCACGTACGATGCGCAGGTCGCGTGGCCCATGCAGGACGGAAGCTTGAATTGCGGCTTTGCCGCTATTCTTAACCTCGACTGGGAACACATCCGCGATTGCTGAGGGAGCCATGGTGAGTTGTCGCCACACGCTGAAAATTTGCAAGAACGAGGAGCAGAAGAGAGGGGGAAATGGGCTTCGGCTTGTTCGTCTCTCCGCAAGCATACAAGGCCTGCCAGAGGTATAAATACGGCAGAGCAAGTTTCCGCCTCTCTGGGGCTGGCTTGCTTTGGCCTGAGTAGGGCGCAACTGGAGCCATGCTGGCCGAGACGCGAGATAACTGACGGCGCACGCACAGCAGAATCGTCGACACAATACAACCACGTCATATCTTTCTCCTCCAGCGCGCCGGCCAATGCATCTTCCTGCTGCGGAATCACCGGGTGGCTTATCATTGCTCCCGCTAGCGCCTTTTCCTGCGGTCTGCACACACGGCGAAGTCTCCACCCGGTCGATCGACGTCCGCAGCAAAGCAGAGCGCGCAGACTCGCGATCTGCGCCCTCGCCCTCTCGTTCTTCACGGCTACGTACAGCAGATAAGGGAGCGGGCGCCCAGTGGAACGCGTTGCTGGCGCAGGGCCGCATGCCGGAAAGCATATGCAGATTGCGGACCGGCGCCCAGGTGCGCACGCGTCAGTGCAAAACCCACCGCTGCAGTCGCGCGTCCATCCCGGCAATTTTTCTTCTCCACCGCTCCGCCAAGCAATCTTTACAGCTGCAGCTATTACCTCTGCCGCGCTATCTTTTTGCCTGTGCTTGTTCCGCAGTCGTCAATCGCCTGCTTATCACTTTTGCACGCGTGCGGCCTGAAAGCTGGGACGGCCTGCAGATTCTGCTGCTCGAGGCGAGCAATGCAGCACGAAAACTGCACGTTTATCTTCACCCTCTTCGGCGAGATGCTGAAATCAATTGCCTCCGAATTGATTGCGGTGTCGCTGTTGCTGCTGCGGGGAACGGTGACGACGCCGGACGAGCTGCAGTCGCTCGGGAAGTAGAGTAAGGTTTCGTGCTCGGCGGATGGTCAACGACTTGACGGCCCACAACCACATGTCTCTCTCTGTTTTCTCGGAGCCGGAACTAACTCTAGTCGACTACCCCCCATCGCCCAATGCCCAAGGGGGAAAAGACTCCTGCAGCAGGATCAGCAGCGCTTGACACAACCCACGTCGTAGCTATTCCACGTGGCTGCACGCCATCGCCGAGCTCCAACACTACATACTCGCAAGACAAGGACAAGGCCTCCACCACCGACCGCCCTGCACCAGCACCAGCACTAACAAGAAGAGCACAACACACCAACCACCAATTGCGAAAGGGGAGGTAGATGGCCGTCCACCGTTCCTATGAGCAAACAGAAATGACCAATACACCCAAGCCCCCGGCGTGGAGACCTCAGGTACCGCCGCAGCGGCGAGCTTCCTGCAGCAGCAGCAGCCAAAAAAAAACCCCCCCCTGTAGATTCCATCCCCGCCGGCCCGCGCGATAAGAAAGTCTCTGCATACCTTAGCGAGTGAGCTGCGACGCGACGGCAGGACAATCGCGCATGTTTTTTTTTTTTTGCTGGGTGGGATCGCCGGTGCAGGTGCAGGTGCAGGTGCATTGCAGAGTGCAGATGGCATGACTCCTGCTCGCTACTACGTACTTCCGCCGCGCCGCGCTGGGTGTGAGTGGTTGAGGCTACATGGTACTTGCATATGTAGGTAGGTAGGGAGGGAGGGAGGGAAGGAGGGGCGAGGACATAAGTACACTGGTGGCTAGCTGTGCGAGTATGTACCTACCTGCCTGCCTGCGTGACCAGCATGAGGGTATCTGTTTGCCTCGGTGCGGAACTGAGATCTGGAGCGGGGAGGGGAACCGCATCGGTTGCAGCCGAAGGCAGGAAGGAAGAAACACACGAGAGGGCGGTGTAGACGTGTGTGTGTGTGAGGAGCGGCTGGCAGGCAATGGTGCTGACTCGCAGCCTGCAGGCTGGCTGTCGTTAGACGCGATCGCCAGCGCCCCGGTTTCCCGGATCCGCGCCGCGCGCGTGTTGGGTGGTGATGAGGGGTAGACGGCGGTTGGGAGCCTTGGATTTTTGGCTACCGCTGCTGTTTCTGGTTGCTTGCTTGATGCGCTGCTTCAGCCGAAGGAGAGAGAGAATACCAGGTACGTGATGCGGTGCTCGGTCATCCGTAACCGGTTTGGTCTCCATCGTTGGGTTGGTATGGGGTGATTTTCAGGAGTGCGCGCTACATGTACTTGGTGTTCCTTTCTTTTGGTTTTCTCGTGCGGGCTTGTACCGTGTACTTTTCACAAGCCGGCTGCCCTGGCTCTTCTTGAGAAGGCCTGGCCGGGGCTGGGCGCTGGGCGGTATGTTGGTATCTAGCTTCCTTCGCTCGACAGGCCTTTTAGCCGAGCCGATGTCGCCATGCACGGCTCAGGGATCTTTGGACGTTGGACGTTTGAATCCTCTTCCGGCCCGGCATGTAGCAAGTAGTCTTCTCATCTCCAACCAGGAACACACGACGGTGCATCAGCTAGTTGGACTAGTGTCCTTCCCATACCCCGGTGGTTCGCCACGGGTCCTGCACTTTGACAACGTCCGTGTCTGTTTCCGCCCGTTTCCTAGGTAGAATCGTTCTGCCTAAATTAGGAGCGAAGGACGGAGTTGCCGATGCTTGTTGGTTTTCCGTTCCAGGCCTGAGATCGTCGGAAGAGCGTGCGAACGATGCTGTTTCTAGTACGGACCGAGGGAATGCGTGTGCGGAGGGCTCGATTGCCGTCCGGATCGAGGTAGAGAATAATGCGAAGAGTTCCTAGGAGCCGATGTCAGATCAGTTGGAGATCTGTTGCGTGGAATTGCCGTATGGCAACAATGCTCGTTTGACCCTCGGAAGGATCAAATTCCCAGATTGGGAAGGAGCTGTCCTGTAGCGGTCACCGCTTGAAAGCGATAGCAGAACATCAGTTGTGTTTGTGGAGTTGAAGCATTTCATGCGCATACGATACCGAAGGTAGACATATACTTGGCCTATTCAGATAGACTTTGCCGCTCGAGAAGAGCATTTAGCATAAGGGCTTCTTAGAAGACCATTGTAGTGTTGCTGCTCATACACAAGTGAACACGAGCTCCACGTACTCCAATCGAAGCCGGCAAGCCTCCAGACTATCGTTTCAGACACTATCTCCATTACACTTAGCTTCATTTACCTACAAAATTATTTTTGCATTTTGATATTTCGTTTCAGTTTCACTCAAAAAAGTCAGAGCTCTCAAAGGGTGCTCTTGCCGCCGAAAACAACTGCCTCAGCCCAATTCTTGATAATATCGTTGATCTCAGCCGGCTTCTCCCACTGGCCGAAGTGGTTCGTGTCCACGGACGCCCTGCTGAGCTTCGGAATAAGCTTCTCCATGCCCAGCGACATCTCGGGCTTGAGGACGGCGTCCTTGTTCGTCGCGATGAAAAGGACGGGAATGTCGATGGTGCCGTCACCTTGGTACCTGTCGTGACCGAATCTGTTAGGGGTTGTTTAAGTGCGGCAGAGCTGTGGGCGCACTTACTCAAGCTCCTCGTCGTAGTTGATGCGGCGGGTACGGTACCAGTTGCCTGAGGGGCCTTGTTAGCTTTCTCCTAGACTGATTTGGACAGCAGTGGGGATTGACGTACAAGGACCGTGCAGGCCGTTTCGGGCATACTGCTCCGCATAGTAGTCGAGTTCCTTTGCGCCAAGTCAGCAAATGATTGTTACAGAATAAGGATCCCGTCTGAGGTAGGAGAAAGCAAAAAAGAATGGGAAAAAAGCAAGAGGCAGGCCTCAAAGGAGCGGTATGCGTTGGCATGCGACAATTAACAGCTCCCATCATGTGGTCATAATAAGAAGATAGTGATGTAACTGGCGCACAGAACGTCACCGTTCTTGCAGAAGCTCGTTCACGTGATAATACCCCAGCTTCATGGTCTCATCATGCGGAAGCGATGATCAACTAGCAGATGGGGGAAAGGAAAAAGGTCACTCACCTCGTCCGTCATCAACGGACCCTTCGGCACCTTGCCCAAATTCTCCAATTTGATGCCATCATGGGGTGTGAAGATCAGCTCGCCATTGGGACCACGAGCACCGGTGATCATGACCAGCAAGTTCTTGAAATCCTCCTTGGTCTTGACGCCTGCCTCGGGGGCGCCGCTAGCGAGGTTCAGCTGATACCTGAACTGAGGCAGGGGTCCTTCGACAATCTGCTCGAGGGAGATCCAGGTCTTGGTCGGCGGTTGATAGGGCGTGCTGATTGCGAAGACGTGTGAGATCAGGTTGGGCTTCCACAGCGCAACGCGGTAGACGACAGCTCCACCCCTGTTGTTTCACGGGCGTTAGTAAAGATGGTTTTTCTTTTTTTCTGAACTTCCGAAGAATAGTCTCCTCTTTTTTCTTTTTTTTTTACTTGTTGCTTCATCCTTCTTGTCTGATTTCTGGGCTTGGGTATGTCGTACCAATCGTGACCGCCCAGTACGATCTTGGGCGCACCCAGCTGGCGCGCCAGCTCCTCGATGTCGTCGGCCGCGCGCTTAAAGCCGTACAGCTGGATCGACTCCGGCGGCACTTTCGGCGCGTCCTGCAGGGTGAATTGTCCATCAGCCAAAGAACAAAACCGGCACGTCACGCAGGTTGGGCATCATCGGATTTTCCACTTTTCCATCGAGCGGCACATTCCCCGTTCCTCCAGGTTTCAGCGACTCACCGTGCCGCCGTAGCCCATCATGTCGGGCGCCACGACGCGGAAGCCCATCTCAATGAGCGCGGGGATCTGGTAGCGCCATCCGAAGGCGAGATCGGGCCAGCCGTGGACCTATGTCGGGGACGTTGCGCGTTAATGGTCATGGGTTCGCGCTCCCTCACTTGCAAGTGCCGGTTGCTGACTCACGAGAACAATGGTGGCTTTGAACTGGCCATCCTTGGGCACGCCCAGGAAGTAATCTGCAGTGTCGATCAGTTGTGGGGTCGCGTTGCCGCAATGTGACGAAGCTTGTCCTACGGTAAGTGCGGCCGTTCAACACGGCCGTCTCGTGCGTGACACGAGGGTCCGAGATGGGGTTGATTTTAGTGACGGAAGCCATTGCGGGAGACCGGTGGAGGAACCGAAAGCTCTCCGCTATAGCGCGGTCCTTTGTCCGTTATATAGGTTGGTGGTTTGCCCCATCGAGCGTCTGCGTGATCGCGCAGATTTACGGACGTACGATGGCATGGTCGTCGCTGCGACTTTGCTCCACTTCTTGGGCCGAGGTAAATGACATAACTCGAATGTGCTGCTTTCTCATCATTCTTCCACACCCCCCTATTCGGCCCTCATACATGCTCAATCTGGCAATATAGTAACCCGTCTGGCCAGGATTAGGTAGGTCTGCAAGCGCCTCGAAACACCTTGTCGACGTCATAGTCTTATCGTTGCTTATCGCTTTCCAGTGCTCAAGCTCGAACAAACACTCGCCGGGGGTACGTCCGTACTCCTTGCGCACCAGTCCGGTACGTACTGCACGCCGTGCGATTCGGAGATATCGCCACATGGGGCTTGAGTTCCTCCGCGTCCACTCCAAACCCTCCGCGTCCGTGAACTTAAAGCCGCGGATTTTGTAATCGTTGTCTGATACAACCAGCCCTCTGAAACACTTGCGGATCGGCGCGGATAGGCAATTTACTTCTTCTGCTGAGAGAGACCCCTGAGGATGCGGGGCATACTGTTTTCAATATATCTCGGCCGAGGGGGTTCAGTAAACCCAGAATGATGCTGTTGCCTCTCCAGGTCAATGCTTCGACTTCATGCAGACCCACAGACCTCATGTCTTATCACACTCATTGTCCATCAGTATGCCTGTTATTCATGTTCGCCATTCATGTTCGTTTCGCTAAGGGTCTTTTCTGGCACGCTCTTGACGGTGTCCGCAGCCCCTGACGTCGCCAGTCGTGGATGAAATAGCATGCAGAAGCTATGATACAAAACCTTAACCCAAACCCCGGACCATCCCGTAGGCCGCCGTTTTTTGAATGAAATGCTGTAGAAGTGGTATCATCAACATGAAGCAGGTGCTCCAAAGACGCTGGGAAAGTGGCCATGCAGCAGCAACGAAATCATGCACCGCACTGCCAGAGAGCGGATAGGGCCGCTGGGTTAGTAGATTACAGTGTCCTCCTCGGCCTCGAGAACCTCCTCGCCATTATCGTCTCCGTGCTCCTTGCCCTTGGCATCGTGATCCTTTGCACCATGCCCGTTTTCCTCGTGTTCCGGGTGAGAGATCGGCTTGGCCTGGTCACTGCTACTAGTATGGTTATCTTGCTCGAGGGGAGGAGATCTGGGAGGCTCATTGGCTTGCTCTGAACGCACCATGTCCTCGGACTTTTGGGCCTCTGCATCAGCCTCCTTCGTGGTTGTTCCGTTGCTATCATCCTGTTCCTGTTCCTGTTCCTGCATGGCCTCCTTCTGCTTCTCAAACTCGGCAAGCTCCCTTTCGGTAGTCGCTTCAGCCTCTTCGACCTGAGCCTTGATGGTGTCCTCTTCCTCCGGCCGAAGCTCCCATGGTTTGTAGTACTGGTATGGTCAGTGACACGGTACGGCGTAAAAATAGAAGCCGGGCGGGACGTACCAGCCTGGGTTCCGTCTTGGTGTGGAGGAAGTGCGCCACGGCGAGCATATTCGAGTGGCGGATGCGCATCTACTCATTTGGTCAGTGGCACCGTCACACAATCAACGCCAGACAGGCCACGCACCGACTGGTCGTCGAACTTCTTCTGCTCGCGGCGTCTCACGACCATGAGCTCCTCGAGACGCTGCTTCTTCCTCTGGTCGAACTCTTCTGCCTGGAGCTTCAGTTTCTCCTGCTGCTTCTTCTCAATGTCGGCACGGCGACGCTGGGCAGCCGTCGACGAGCTCTGGGAGAGGGTGCCGAGCAGGGCACCGAATAGACGCTGTCCACGCTTGCGCTCCTCGAGGGCGCCACTCCGGCGGCGATCGGCGCGGCGGTCCGGGTGAGTTTGGTCTTCATGCTCCTGGCCGTCCTGGGAGTCATTGTTGGTGTTGTCTATGCTCAGGCGAGGGCGCTTGCTACCAGCTTCGGAGACGGAAGATTGCCTTCGCTTCTGCGGATTGTCGCGGGGTGAGGCTGGCGCGGAGCTGTCTGGCACGACGACCGCCGAAGCGACAACTCTGCGGCGGCGTTAGCGGGGCGAGCGGAACGGGTGGCGCAGAGCGGACTCACGGTTCCTCGTCCGCCATGGCGTGAGGCGAGGGCGAGGGCGGGCTGGGGGTGAGAGGTGGGCAGCGGTGCAGATGGTGCCGCAGCGATTGGCGGCGCAAACGGGTGGCCGCTGGGCTGGCGCGCGTCGGCGATTGCGAAGCTGCTGCGACGCGGTCCGGCCCGATGGGATCCGAGCGCGTTGCATCTAATCTTATCTAATCATGCCGCAGCTCTCGAAAAGCGTCGAAGCGCGCGGCGAGCTGCTTGATCACCACCTCCGCCACTGCCCCCCGCGCCACTGCTATATAGCCCTGCGACATCCTCTGGACACGCGTGCCACACCGCGCAGACTCTCCCACCCTCCCACTTCCGCGTTCGCGACTCCACATCCACTATGTCCCGCCATCATCCGTAAGTTCTCGCCGCTCCGCCGTCCCAGCAACTCTGCTAACGCGCCGCAGCGACTTGGTTATGTGCCGCAAGCAGCCCGGCATTGCCATCGGCCGCCTCTGCGACAAGTGTGACGGCAAATGCCCCGTCTGCGACAGCTACGTCCGCCCCACCACCCTCGTCCGCATCTGCGACGAATGCTCTTTCGGCAACTACCAGAATAAATGTGTTGTTTGTGGCGGCGAGGTGAGTTGCTTCTCTCTCCCTGGTGGTCGCCGCGGGCATGTTCTGACATTATTCCCAGGGCATCTCTGACGCTTTCTACTGCTTCGAGTGTACCCGCCTGGAGAAGGACCGCGACGGCTGCCCCAAGATCATCAACCTGGGTAGTTCGAGAACCGACCTGTTCTACCAGAAAAAGAATTTCCGCAATCATTGAGGGCACTACGGGACATCGCATCAGTGGCGCTATAGGAGTTGGGTTGGGGAAATGGCTGGTTCGGTTGGGTTCTGAGCCACTCCGTCGACAAGGATGGCACATTCGTCTCATTGCCATGGTAGGCTTTTATGAGGCAGATTAATGTACGACATCAGATTGACTTCTTCCAGCAGCCCGGAATTTCCCGTCTTGCTGTTGGTGGGGCCATCCGACGGTCTTGAAGCTTCGTAATTCCTTATTCTTGAAGATACCCGTGCCTTGACTGGCATACGCTCCTCTGGGCGAAGAATAGTCGTGATTTTGGGATACGCTATCAAGATCTGGACTCGACTCGTTTATTTCCACGAACATGCTTCCTCTCTTCAAATCTCGGGAATCATATGGACACTCCGATGGTCTCAGTTGTGGGCAATGATGCAAGGATAATTTCAAGTCGCTACTTCCCAACCATTGGAAAGCAACCTTCCACGCCCTCTCCGCTTGTTCCTTCTACATCCTTCTAGGCTGCTGGACCAGCTATTCGTCCCAGCTGATCATGATTCTGAGTTACCACCGACACACTCTCGCCGTACAAATGTCGCGGCTTCATCCCCTTACATCCATTTTATCATTCCACGGTCATTAAAATCATATTTCAACCATGAAGCTGGACTCGGTCGCTCTGTCGGATAATCGACTAGCTGCAGCTATGGTACGCTACGGTCACTCATCAGAGTACCTCGCAGAGGGATGTTATGACGGTCGCGTCACAGCACTTTGCAATTCGTGCAATTCGACGAAGAGCCTTCGCCACTTCTTCGACTATTGGGACAAAGATTCTGATCCTTGGAGACGCTCTTGTTCGGAATGTGGCGGAAGGGTGAGTAATAGCACACCTACCATCACTTCCACTTTCAACTCACAGATCTCATAGCCTTGCTACACTGAAGCTCGTCCTGATCCTGACCCAGTCACCCCGTCGAAAACAAATCCGAACATCATGTTCGAAGCCTTCAGCGTCATTTCAGGTGCAACGAGAATCTCCTCAAGAGGCGGCGTCGAACTTCAGCACTGCAAAGAAAACCCGCATGCCTTTTCCAACGCTCCAATGGTGTTCATAATGGCTGTCAACCTTTTGAGACACGACTTGTTTTCCGAAAGACTATCCGAATTCTTTGAGAGGCGCTTGCAACTGCGTTATCCTCGACACCTTTTGGAAACTTACCATGTCTTAACCTATATACGCGTGCCTTTCCCCGATAACAGAACCGGTCTTCTTCACCTTCTTGGTCCCGCGCAAGGAGATTCGACTCTTCGTGACTCCTTTAGTGCACGAGCCTGGAGTACTTGGGAGCTAAAAGGAGAGGAATTCCTCGCGGAGCTCGATGGATTCAGGGACCTGGGTATTGGTGCCTATATCACTGCCAAACCATGCGATAAGTATCAGCTCGGATTTTCCAGAGTGGCGCGACGATGCACCGCATCATTTCCAAGATGGCAGTACCTTGACTCAACCAGAAGTCTTACACTAAGCAATGTTTCTTTAACTCAGATGGACTCTATTGCTCCCAGGATCTTTCCGGAAGATGGCGATGGAATGACACCTGAATGGGACCTCGCCACTCAAATTTGGACAGTCTACCAGGCTCACATAGCCACATGCCACCTATCCTCATCCAGCGGAAGCACTGTTACGATATTACAGAATGGCTACACCTGCAGTCTGCAAAGTTCTGGCGACTACAATGTTCTATGGTATGATACCTCACTCTCAATCAGTCATTCAATCCTGATTCGCACATAGGCATCGCGTTTTTCATGTACCCTGTCTCGATCCCCTCTTCCAGGAAGTGATGCTAGAGAAACGAGCTCGGGAAGGGAAACAAATACAACTGTTCCCTCAACCGCACCAACTACCGTCTGGAACCTGGACTCTTGCACACCCAAGCTCTATTGTCCCTTTTCAGCCACCACAAGATCGAATGCGTGATTCACAGGGTCAGCAGATTCCGTGGGGCCTACCATTCGGGCAAAGTAACTTGTTCCAACCAAGTCCGCAGCTGGAACAAGCGCAACAGGAATCTCTGACTTACCTGCCTGGATTGGGTCATCAATCCCAACCTCTCCAGCCTGTCGAACAAGGACAACGGCCTCCAAAAGATCCATGGGACCAACAGACTCAGCAGCCTCAACAACCAGTCCAGCCATCTCAGCACGATCAACCAGCACAAAGTCAAGGGCAAGAGAAGCACGGAGATAACCAGTCGCTCCCTCAGCTTCAACAGCCTCCACCTTTCTCGCAAGGTCAACCGTCTGCGTATCGTGGAGAAATTCAGGTTAATTCACCATCAGGCCCTATCCAATTTAGACCAGATCCTGCGTACCATGGAGATGTGCAGGTTTACAAATCTTCGAAGTCAGCTCCGCAGCCTCCACAACGACCCCAGCGGCTTTACCAGTCTGGAGGAGTGTCTGATTTGCCAACTCTCTGGCCTCATTGGAGGATTGTGGAGCCTCAGCACGATCACCAGCAGCGTCAGATTCACTTCCAACAGGCTCATGAGCAGGTCCAGCAGGGTTATCATGAGTTTAAGCGGCGGCCTCATATTCAGCAGCTAATTGAGCAGAATCCACCGCAGGTCAAACAGTCTTTACCACTAGGCAAATTGCCTCTACCGAAGGTTCAGCAGCCTCAAATGCAAGTCCAACAACCTCGAAAGCCGACTGTAGTCGTCAAACTCCCCCCGAATAAACCATACCCACCCAAAGAGACTATTCAAAATGGCAAGCCCAAGTAAATTACTATAACCGAGATGACGCCTGGGTCATTCCTTGTTCCAGCGCATGTAGAATTGGCTTTCATTGGGAGAAGCCGAAGCATTAGACACAATGAATAGTCTTTGAAATCGACCTTGCTTTTGGCTGTACACGACAGCTCGAACTGTCCGGAAACCAGCAGCAATCGAAGAGGCAACAGTAAAGTAGAGCTATATGCTCCAATGATGGAATCAATCAATCTGGACCCGTCCTCTTTACGCTGCGGTAAAATGATGCGGCTCGAATTCTCCGCCTAAATTGGACTTGATGCTAACCCTTATTCTTCACATTATCCTACGTTGCAAAGCTATTAGTCTAGGGATGGCGGGGATCTGTTCAGGACCTGCAGGCTCCAGGTGTGATTGTACCGCTGAAGCTGAAAGTTGGATTGATTTCAATCTGTCAAGTTTATGAGAGGAAAAATAGAACACGGGCTGACATTCACTCCGCCTCGGGACCACAGCGACTGTGCAGCATAGCGTGTTTATTTGAGCTGAAGAACGGAAGGAATATTTGGAGATGCACGCACATCCCGTTTCAGACCGACCTTTATTCCGATTTCTCACGGGAGAGGCATCAAAGGTGACGAAATTCTACACGTTGTCCAGTACCGCGGGACTTCGCCTATCCGTGGTAATGCATTGTTTGCCGGCCACAACGTAGACGCAACATGAAAGTCTTCATTCATTTCATCCTGCCTTGCAATGTCTGCAGAAGTTTCAGGCAAAGTTGGGGTGCCTGCGCTTGGTGGCTTTCTTGGATATCCTCCGGGTAGGACTCCAGTGGCTCCGAAAGCATTTCATTCTCGTTTTAGTTAAAGACCAGGGTGATTAACTCTACACAACGGTTTTTGGCAGGCACAGAGCCAACTCTATACATTGCTTTAGCGCCTGTATACTGTATCGGCTCCAGTCCTGTCGAATGAGGATTGAGGCCGGTGGGAGGAATCCACCCTGCAGTTCAACAGCGAAGATGACTCGGAACGGATTAGGATTCCGAGCAGCGCTAGCAATGATGACCTTACCTTAGTCGGGAATCTCAGCCTAAACCGCGAATCCCTGAAAACCGGAATGTGGGCAGGTTGTATGGGATAAATGGCAAGGTAGAGAGAGCCTCGTCGCAGAGAAATCAGGCCAACGGCAATGCCACTCGAACTTCTCACACACGAAAATCTGACAAGAGATCTTGGAATAGCTTCCCTATCGCTCTTGTTCACTCACTGCAAGTAAACACTAGTTTCAGGCTTATAAGGCATTGGACTCAGCCATGTACCTCTGGGATCCGACAATGAATGCATACTCTGCGCATGCACCCCTTTTCCACACTTTTGGAATCTCGGGTCTGATTGTTTGATGAATTTAGCTTTTCGCGTATTTCAAAGTTGCCCTCCAATATGTTTAGCAGAAAACTCTTCATGATTAACGCTAACTTGACATCCGTCACTTGGTTCTTACCTGACGTATCAGAACGTGGGCTACCAGGCATCTTGGAAGTCTCTTGAGGATTCCATAGTAACGAACTTAGGCAAAACAATCTTGCATACGAATCGTAAGCTGGTTTCAATCAAAAGTGAGGTTTTGCTAGTAACATGTCATGATTCCTTTCCTGTTACCATGTCCACTAACTTACAACCGAACTGACCATCCCTAATCAATCTAACGCGGAATGCATCCTCTCCTTCCCTTTCCCCCTTTCACCATTCAGCTCAACGTGCTGCTCAGTCTCATGCTCCGAATCGGGCTCCGGCTCTGGCGCCAACATCATCATTTGCACCGCTCGAGCAGAGGCGGCTGAATGCACGCTCTCGACATCGTCATCCCCCAGGGAGATATTGTCATCGTCATAGTCGTCATCCAAAATATCCTGCTTCGTAGCTGGGCGAGGACGCATCGCCAAGGCAACGTCTTCATCTTGCTTCTCAACACTTTGTGAGGTGGTTGCTGAACGAGGAGGTTGAGGGGGTGCCTCTTCTTCTAACTTGGGAGACTGAGATTGAGTAGGTCGTGGTGGTTTGGCGGGTGGCGCCTCCTCGTTCTGGACCTGTTGTTTGGTCGTTGCTTCGGCAATTGGTTTGCGGCGGATGCTGTTGGTATGGGACGGACGAGGAGGGAAATGCGGGCTCTGTTCTTCTTGGGATTGAAGAGTCTCTATCGGCGGCACATCGTGCGTTTTTGCGGACTCTCCTTTGTCTTTAGTGCCAGGCTCATCAGCACCCACGCCAGCCTTCATCTCCAGCAGTTTCGCTTCTTCCTCGACAACGTCCTGCATGATAATCCGCCTCTCCTCCTGGTTGTCACCTGCTTTCTCAATCTTTTCCTCAACCCTCCTCTCATTCTCTTGCTCAGCCTTCCGGTCCCGCTCTTCCACGATCCGGAGCTCCTCTTCTTCCTTCCGCACCTCTTCATCATCCAGTTCTTCCATGCCGATCTTCTTCAGGATCGTTCCCGTAAGCCACCTATACCGCGTATGCCCATCCACCATCGCGCTCACGTCAACATTCTCCACTCCCTGCACTCCCTGCACCTCCTGAAGACCGGCAACACCAAGCTGCACGCTGCTGGTCCTGTACAAAAAGCCCAGGATCTGGTCATTGGAGCTGTACACATTGACCAAGCGACCCGCAACAACGGTCCGCATCTTCCGCCACGCCGCAGCATCGCTCGGCGTCGGCGCACCCATCAGCACGACATTCTCAATCAGCCCAAAAGCCTTCCGCTCGGCAAGTTGCATCAGGCAGGAGTAGATGACCCGAGCGCCCAGCGAGTAGCCTACGAGCGTGACGGGACGCTCTCCCTGCGCCTTGTTGATCAGCGCGTCCGCCAGCACAGCGCCGGCCTTGTCGCTGCGGTTCTTCGCGATGGAGAAGGGATTATCGACGATTCGACCCACGCGCAGCAGCATCAACGGCCACAGGCCCGCCGCCAAGCTGCCCAGCACCGTCCGCTTGATGATCTCGTACTTTGCATAATTCCAAGCCGCGCTCTTCAGCACGGCGGACAGCGACGTGCCCAGCTTGAGCAGCGCCTCGACCTCCCAGCGCAGCGCGAACGTCTCCAGCTGCGGCCCCAGCACGAACCACGGCGTGAAGACGTCGGTCGAGTCGGTCAACCACCCGCTCACTGCAATCGCAACGCGCAGCCTGTGGTGCTCCGACGCGGCCTCGGCTTCGTGGCGGCGGTTAGGCGGTTTCCAGCTACCCGTCTGCCGGCGCGACGACGACGATGACAACCCCTGCGCCTTGCGCTGCCGCTCGTACACGCCACCGTCGTCGCCGCCGCGCACGGCGACGAAGCGGAAGTCCGACACCTCGCGCGCGTACTTGTCCATCATCTTGCCGGTGATGCGGCCGCCGTACGCGCCGAAGAGGCCGCCGACGAGGACGCTGCTGCCGGCCAGGCCGCCCAGCAGGCCGCCGACGGCGGTGGCGCCCAGGCCGACGCCGCCGAGGACGGTGCCTATGCCGGCGGCGAGCAGCGGGGCGGCGAGGCCGCCGGTTACGCCGATGAGGGCGGCGCCGGCGACGGTGGCGAGGCCGACTTTCCATTTGCGGGATGTGGCGTTGGAGGAGGCGGCGCGGGCGGTTTCTTCGTCGGCGGAGAGTTGCCGGGCTGAAGTTAGGAGGGCTTTGGCGACTGCGGTCTCTTGCTGGCAGAGCAGGGTTGGGGGGAGATGGAGGCTGGTGGAGAGGCGGAGGAGGAGGAGGCGCGAATGCGCGGGATAGTTTTGCAGGGAGAGGAGAAGCAGGAGAATGGAGTTGAGGATGAGAGCGCGGGATTCCTCGGGGAGTTGGACGAGCGTGGTGGGGATGGGAGGGGGTAAGTGTGATGGGATTGGTTGAGTGACATTGTCGTCCAGAGAGAGGATGTCTTGATCTTTTGACTTCGAGGAGCGTTCCCGCTCTTGCTTTGCAAGGGCCACTTCTTTCGAGCGCACTTTCAGCACCTCGCCGACGCGCTTGAGAACTTGCACGCGCCAGGCATTCAGGAAGGTGAGGGCAGCTCGGTGCAGTTCCTGCACGTCGTTGGCAGCGAGCTCTCTCTTGATCTTGTCGACCTTCTCGGCTCGCTCGGCAGCGCGCGCTGCATGCGCTTTTTGACTCTCGTCTAAAGCGATCAGGTCCTCCTCGGCCAGCGGATCGTGGAAAGATGCTGCGCTTTCAAGGGCCTGCGGGACCTGGAAGGTGGCATTGAGGTCCTTGCGGACGGCGTCGGTGCAGAGGACTATAACGACAGCGAGTTCGACGCGCAGCGCCGGCGTGGGGAGAATGGTGTCCAGCGAGGCTTCATTGCTGTTGCCTGAGGACTGCTGCCGCGAGGACGAGGGAGAGTCTTTGAAGATGTTGGAAAACATGGCGCAGGTGAGTGTGTGCTAGGAAACAGCATAGACGCGGAGAGGCGCGGATGAGAAATATAGACTGAAGCAAGCGAAGAGAGACGCGCGCGCCCGCAAAGCAAAGGGCGGCAGAGCAAGCAGCACTGAAAAGGATGTTGTTGCGACCACAGCAGTCGTGGCAACCTCGACAGAGGTTCTGCCTGATCCGGGCGGTGGGTCGGTTTCTCCACGCTGGCTTCGTACCTTTTTCGGCCCCCAAGACCCGTGACGCCGCGGCGTAGCGAGTGGTGGCGCTTAGTAATCCATGGCAGACTGCAAGCCACTGCGGAGTGCTGGAGTGCAACGAGAAAGCCGGGCGGAAGCGACAGCGGAGGTTCGTGGCGCTGGCGGGCGAGTCGGGCGTCATGGCAGAGGAATCCCCTGCCTTCCCCTGGCCCCCGAAGCGGCTAGCGCCGGGATCGGAGGGCAGGCACGGCAGGCTCTCAGGCCCGCCGTCTGCCGCTGAGCTTCTTCCATCACCGTTTCTTCTCGATTCGATGACAATAGCAACGGCAGAGACGAGCAGTCATCGGCTGCAGCTCGCTTACTGGTCTGGGCGCTGTCGCGTGCTGTCGGATGACCATGGGTTGTGCTCCTTCTGCAGCTGTGGCATGTACAGATGACAGCCTTTTCGATTGTGGAGCACATGCTGAACTGGCAGCTGGGTCGAAGCGGACAGGCTGGCTGGAGAAACTGTCGGCAAGTGTGGGTAGCTGTGCATGAAGTATACGTGCTGAGAGGAAAGCCTGCGGGGAAGTGAGGTTGAAGCGATGTATTCCCATGTCTGCGTGACAGGAACTGCCGCACTCATGTGTCTGCTGTGGCCGTCTTGTGCACATGCTCTGCGGCCAGACGTTCTTACATGCTCCGTCTCGCTTTCGGATGCGCCTCTATTGGCTCTCTCGTGGGACAAGCGGTCAACGCCTCACTTCCCGCCCTTCGAGAACCCGGCAGGAACTGTCTGAGAATATGCGAGCTGCGGCCCCGGTCACATAGCAGTGGCGCCCGCGCCTCCAGAACCGGCCGAAAAGGCCTGGCCGCCGCCCGGATCGGGCTGGCGGCTCTGGCCGGACGCAGGAGAGGGCAGGCTGGACGAGTGCGTCATGCCCGGATCAGGGCAGCGGCACATGGACATGGGCTTTTAAAACGCGGGCCGCAGCAGCAACGGCGGCTGGGCTGCTCCACGTGATGGCGTCCCGGGAATGCAGAACGAGTGTCTTGCCTGTCGCGGCGCGCTGGCGGCGGTGGTGTCGCCACGGGCGGGCTCAGGCGCAGGCGCAGCTGCAACAACGCGCTCCGCAAGGCTGTCTGGCTGTGCTCGCGACATCCTGCAGGAGGCCCGTCCAGCATTGGCACGCCGCCGCCAGACGCAGCGCTCTCTCTGGCCGTTTGTTCGGCAACTCCCGCGCGGACGGGACAGCGCGACCTCACTACATCACTCGAAGCCTCATTTTTCAGTGAGCCGCCCGCAAAACACCCGCCCGGCCCTCCACCACCACGGCCCCCAGCACCGCACGCCAGCGCCCGTAAGGAGAGGCACCGGCCCCCTACCGCTCCCCCGCGTCTCGCGCCTTCTCCGTGCTTCGCCGCTTGTCGCTCCGCCCGTGCCTGCCGCTGGAGCTGCTGCAGCTCCACAGGCCGGCCGCTCGCTTTCACGACGGCGTCCATCAAGAAGCGGAAGCTCGCCCCAGACGCGCCCTCCGACGCCTCGCTCGCCCAGCCGCCCGCCCCCCCGCCCGCGCTGTCGACGGCCTTCGACCCGCCGCGCTCGCCCGCGTCGCCGCGCTCTTCTCCTCGCCCGCCCTCTGTCGGCAGCCGTGCCTCCGCCTCGCCGCCGCGCTACATCCCGCCGCACCTTCGCGACGAAGTCTTGGACCCCGTCGTCGAGTCGGACGGGCCGTCCTGGGACCACGCGGCCAGCGGTGGCAGTTCGCCCAGCGAGGCGTACGCTGGTCTAAGCTTGGAGAGCACGAGTAGACCCGGCGCGCCCGCACGAGATCGGCGCGGCTCCTCAGCAGCTCCAGTGCAAAACACCCCTTCGGCGGCATCGGTTCGCTCGCCCCCGCCCCGCTCAGCGTCCCCTGCGAAACGCTCCGCGTCCGAAATGGCTGGTGAGAACGACAGCAGGGAGCAGATGGAGCTGGAGAACGGCGCCGCCAGGGACGCCTCGGTCGACATGCTCAAGGACGAGCGTCCCCAGCCGAAGGACAACAGCGGTGCAAGCTCAGACACCGCATCCACCTCGGTCAACGACTCCAACACCGTGAGCACATCCGCAACCAGCGATGCTGCTCCCTCGCCCCCGGCCTCCAAGGACCAACCCACCCCCGGCTCAGGCCCCGCGCTGGATGAGCAGGTATCGCAGATCATGACGCTACACCAGGCCTTGCCTCAGGATGGCCAGAAGGGCTATGTGGTCAGCATGTGGTGGCTCTCGCGAGTCCTGTCGCGTGTGTCGGATAGCAAGCAGTTTGGGCCATTCGATAAATCTGCCACAGAGGGCGACATTGGCCCTATTAACAACGAGCCGCTTTTTGATCAAGGTACGTCACTTTACACTTCATTCGGAGGAATGGCGGATAATGATTTTGCTTTCCCATTCCCTGCAGATGCTTCAGCTTGGGAGCAGGACCACGTCAGTGAAGCTCAGGGTCAGCTTTTTGTTCCCATGAAACCAGGTCTTCAGATTGGGGAAGACTACGAAATTTTCCCGGAAGAAGCATGGAACTTGATGGTGGACTGGTATGGCGTCAAGCCGGGTGTTCCTCCCATCATTCGCTATGCTCGCGATACTGCACCCCCTGGTTCTGCCATGCAGAATGTGCAATACGAAATTTACCCTCCATTCCTCACGATCCGCAAGCTGCGCAATGATTCGGAACCCATAACCGCTCAAAGGATCAAGGAGAATTCTAGCAATGCTGTCAGACTTCTGTCAAGCCGGAGCGAGAAGTTCCAGGACTTCTTGAAGAGGGCAAAGGAGGCTGTGGGAATTTCTTTAACTACCAAGGTGCAGGTCTGGAGGGTCCTCGAGCCCATTCAAATTGGCACCTCAGGCCAGAACGAAGCCAACAAGGCAGATGTGCTTACTCCTGCCACTTCCAGGAATAGCTCTCCCGCAAGAGCACCGCCCACGCCACTCCTGATCGACGTGTCGTCTTTCACGGCTATGTCTGAGGGCACCCAAAGGGAGATGATTGACCACAAGGACGAGACGAACAACCCGAAGTACAACGGCAATGCCAAAATGGATCTTGTTGGTCTGAACACTAGCCAAGTTCTCATCTTAGAAGAACAAACCGGTGGCCCTGGTGGCGGTGAGTTCGTGTCAGACAACGCGCGTAGGATGGCGCAAAAGCATGGCGTCTCACTCAGCAACGGCAAGAAACCGGATTCCAAAGGAGACAGCGGACGCAGCAGCCCGGCACCCGGACCAATGACCCGTGGACGCACGAAGAGCGGCAGAACACGAGGCACTGTAGGTTTGTCCAATTTGGGCAACACTTGCTACATGAACTCCGCTTTGCAATGCATTCGCAGTGTCGAAGAGCTCACCGCGTACTTCATGCAAAACAAGTACAAGGAAGAGCTCAATGCGGACAATCCCCTCGGCCACGGAGGAACCATTGCTAAAGCGTACGCTGGCTTGCTTGCGTCCATCTACGATGAGGCTTCACCGGCGTCCTTTGCCCCCAAGAACTTCAAATATGCTCTTGGACGCGCGCAGCCCATGTTCTCCGGTTATGGACAGCAAGATTCGCAGGAGTTTCTCAGCTTCTTGGTCGATGGTCTTCACGAGGATCTGAATAGAATCATCAAGAAGCCGTACATCGAGAACCCTGATTCGGATGACAACACCCACAAAGACCCCGAGGCCATCAAGGCCTTGGGTGAGACGTATCGGGAGAATCATCGTGCCCGCAACGACTCTGTAGCCATGGATCTGTTCAATGGTTTCTACAAGAACACCATGGTCTGCCCGGAGTGCGACAAGGTCAGCATCACATTTGACCCGTACTCCTCTCTCACCCTACAGCTCCCGATTGAGAAGAACTGGCAACACAGCATCTTCTTCGTGCCTTTGCATGGGCGACCAGTCCAGATTGACGTGGATATGGATCCCAACAAACCCATCCGGGCTATCAAGGAGTACATCGCGGCACGTGTCCCTGGCGTCGATCCCAAACGCATCATGATGTCCGAGATCTATAGCCACAAGTTCTACAAGCATTTCGAGGATCGTCAGTCCATCGTGGAAAGCAATATTCAAGAACGGGACGAGATCGTCTGCTACGAATTGGACGACGTTCCCACCAACTGGCCGCCGCCAAGGAAACCTGGTAAAGTCAGGTCTATGGTCACCTTCAACCAGTCCGACGATGACGAAATTCCCGACTCTGATTCCCCCATTGCCGACAAGATGGTCGTTCCAGTTTTCCACCGCATCCGCAACAAGTATACGCCAAACAAGTGGGATGTAGCGCTGTGGCCCTCTCACGTTCTCATCAAGCGCGAGGAAGCCAAGGACTGCGACGAGATCATGCGCAAGATGTTGGGTATGGTTGCGGGCATGACCAGCCGGGAGATTCTTACTGAGGAGGAAACATCGTCTCATATGTTCAGCTCTCGGAACGAGTCTGACACTGTGGTGACAACTGAAGAGGATGCCTCTTCCACCACCGATGCTCGCGTTCAGGCCAATTCTGTCGAAGGCGATGAGAGCATTGTGGATGTGACCATGACGGAGCCCACAGATGTAGAGAAGGTCAAGGCCGACGGCAGTGCCGAGAGCGACATCACCATGCAAGAACAAGGTTCATTGCCGGCAGTCCTGCAGCCAGGCAGCTTCATCACTCCTGAGCTTCGGAGGCTTTTCACGATGAAGTACACCAAGCCGGGTCACGACCTTATCCCCACTGGCTGGAGTGGTCTCGACTCCAAGGAACTGCCCACCGTCGAATCTCGCATCCCTGTCCCGCCCAGCCGCAGGTCTTCCATTCAGTCGAATGCTAGCCGTGCTAGCCGATCCAGCCAGGGTACTCAGCGTTCGGAGACACCGGAAAGCGATGTCGATGAGGACACGGCCCAGTTTTCCAATACTATGGAGTCATTCGAAGCCGCGGACCAGAGCGAGGACGAGCTCGCTCCTGTGTCAATGAGCAAGCAAGCTAATCGTCAGAAGTTCCAGAAGAACCAGGCCAGGAAAATAAAGGGAAAGAAGGGCAGGAAGATGAAGACCTACTCGCGAAAGGACCGCCGTTCAGAAAACAACACGAGAGCTGGATCTGAACCTGTGTCTGAGCCAGATGGCGATCCTATGCTCATTCGTCCTGGTGAAGTCATCATCCTAGACTGGGAGAGCGATAGCTACGATGCGCTCTTTGGTGGCAAGGCTTCTGATAAGAACGAGCTGCGTGGTGTCAGCACATGGGAGCTGGTTGAGACGTTGCCCGACCCCGAGCTCGCGGAGAAGAAAAAGAAGCGTCTTGCGCGCAAGAAGTCGGGCATCACGCTCGAGGATTGCTTCGCAGAGACAGCAAAGACTGAGATCCTCTCTGAGGAGAACGCTTGGTACTGCAACCGCTGCAAGGAACTTCGTAGGGCCAGCAAGACCCTCGAGATTTGGACGGCTCCTGATATTCTCGTCATCCATCTCAAGCGTTTTGGTGCCAACCGTGGCTTCAGAGATAAGATTGACATTCTTGTCGACTTCCCCATCGAGGGGCTGGACATCACGGAGCGCGTTGGGCTCCACGAGGGCAAGCCGCTGGTCTACGATCTTTTTGCAGTCGACAATCACTTTGGAGGCTTGGGCGGAGGGCATTACACTGCCGTGGCGAAGAACTTCTACGATGGACAGTGGTACGACTATAATGGTAAGTACCTTCAAAGCACATCTTTTCGCATGTACTGATATACTCCAGACTCAATGGTCAGCAAGAAGAACCCTCAAAACATTGTCAACGGCAGCGCCTACCTGCTGTTCTACCGTCGCCGCAACGAAGAGTCTTCCGTCCCTTTAGGCCCTCCTTATCTGCAGGAGATTGTTCATCAAGCGTACGCTCCCGCATCTGATTCTCGTGAAGGTTCGCCGTCGGGAAACGGCCAGTCTCTCGGCGATACATCCCCGAATGGGTCGCCGAGAGACTCGAACGAAGCAGGAGCTGGTCACCAGCACGCGGCTGGTTCGGCTGGCGTGACGACGACGACAACGAGACTGATGAATGACGATGATGACGACAACGACGACCCTCCCTCCTACGAAGAAGATGAGGGTGTCAGCATGGACGTCATGGCTCCGTCGAAGCCGCAGCTCACCAGCCTGCTCGCCGACGACAAAACAGACTGGAACTGGCCCTCCAACCAGATGGGCGCCGGCGCCGACGACGACGACACGGACGTCGCCAGCGACGTCGCCGCCGTCCCGGGCTCCCCTAGCAGCGACCTCAATGACCGCCTCATGAACGACTTTGCGGACGACGATACGCTTGGCAACGATGCGATGCTATCGGGGCCTGGGAACGTCACGCCTGTCGATTCGGACGCGGGCATGCCGGGCATGCTGAACGTTGGCGCCGAGTTGGAGGCGAATGCCGAGATGCCGGATCTGGAGGATGATGATGTGGCGGAGGTGAGGGTTGATGAGAAGGATTTGAAGGTCGACTAGAGAGAGGGAGAGAGAGGGGTTCACGGCTTTCTTCTTTCCCTCCCTCGTCATTTCTTCCCATAGGCATTTTTTTCTCTCTAGCTTTTTGGGGTTGGTTTATCTCTTTCTTCTTGCATTGTTTGCCTAAGCTCTCTCGTTCATGGGAAGTAATTATCATCCTCTCTACACATAAGGGCCGGAATGGTGGGAATTGGGAAAAAGGGTGTTCTTGCTTCACACTTTCTTTTTCCCGTTTCCGCCCTTTTTTTTTCTCTTCTTCTTCTTCTCCCGCGCGATTTTGAAAAAGAGCGAGTATTAGACGGGAAGGATCCCGGGGGGAGAGTGGCTTTTTCTTTATTATTTTTTTTCTTTGTGATGATCATCACGCGCATCATGGTCCATGGCTTTTATGTTTTTTTTTTCTTTTTACTCCTCTCCCCTCTTTTCCTTTTTCTCGCGGGCGGTGGCGGCTGTGTTTTCTAGCCAGTCTTGACGCAGAGATGGAGAGAGAAAAGGAGAGGAGAGGAAGAGAAAGAGACAGAATTATTGATGAGTTCATTGACAAGGACAAAAGAAAAAGAATGGATGGATGGGTGATATGGTTGTAAGCAAGGAAGGGAGGGAAGGAAGGGGGGAGGAAAGGAAATGCAATGGTCATCGTCCAAAAGGGAACTCGCCTGAGAGTTCTGCGTGCGGAGGGGGGATGAAGCCGTTTGTGGTTGTACATAGAAGCCCAGTAGCATATCATACATACACACGCGCGCGCACAGGTGCTTCTTCCTTACGCTTTCCTTCCTCGGGCTTGCGGAAGTGGGAAGGCGGAGAGCATTTCATCGGCGTAAATGGGGTTTAGCTTATGTTCATGATTTTCTGCTCATGTCACTTGTGAGAAAGAAAGAAATAAGAGGTGATGAGGACTTAGGTTGTTTAAGGTGTCTTAGTATGAAAGGAGACGGTGTACAGACAGAATCATTGGATTCTTATTGAGAGAAAAATGAAGGTTTTGTATTGGTTGTCGAAAGTGAGCTTAAGTGGTAAGAGATAGGTATGTACATACATACATTCAATTTCTATCAAGAATTATAAGATTATAGCGAGGGTTTACGCTTGTCAGTCAGCGCGTTGTTTCGAAAGAACTACGGGGAGCTGACCGCGAAATGTGTCTTTCGATGGCGTCTACTTGTTTCCGCGATGCAGAACGTGTCTCGAAAGAAATTGTATGTCTCTGTTGTCTCGGCAAAGCGGATGATAGGTTGTCGAAATATTCCTATACCTTCAGCTAATTTTTAGAAAACTAAAGCAAAGTCTCCCCAGCTTAACTGAATAGCAATAGCCGACCATCATTACGAGCGGTGACGGCTCCTAATCGGCCTGGTCAGGCGGGCTGGGTAAAGCAGATTTCCCTCCTGCTGTCTCTTCTTGTCTGCGAGCATGGATGGCTCTAATGGTCTGTGTTTGGTGGTTTAGTGTGATTGGGCTTCAGTAAGAGGACCACCACACCTCTCTCAAACTTTTCTTCTTTTCGCTTTTTTCGTTGATGATTCTCGCCATGCGCGAGACGTCGAGGAAGAAAAACACGACTTCAATCGAAACAAGAAATGCTTTTGGACACGTTTGTCATACGCCTTTATTTCATTCTACACTCAAAGGAAAGACCCCTTCTTCCATTATGACGTGGACCTGAAACAAAAGACGGCCTCCCGTACTCGATCAAACCGATCAAAAACAATCACCATCAGCAAAGTCAAATCAGCCGTAACCAGAGATTCCCATCAGCTTGGACGGTCCAGTCCGAGCTGACGCCGACCGTCCTCATTGCGGTTGTGGGCTCCTATACCCACGGTCAGGTTAGACCTGTTTCCCTCAATATCAGTTCTTATCTCCCGTTTTCCGTTCCAGGTAGCATACAACTAAAGTAACAAGCACTGGCACCCCTCTTGCCGTCCTTATCTGATCCCGAGAGTATGATGCGATCAGTATGAAGATAAGAAATAGAAAACATACCGAGATGATATAAAGCTCAGCGAACTGCTCGGCCGTAATCTGACGCTGCATCCACACGCGGTTGGGCAGGGTGACCGTGGCGATGGAAGCGCGCATGTTCGGAAGTTCAGCGTACTGCTCGCGCTGGGCTTCGGGAAGGAGGTCGGCGGCCAGGATCTCGACGTGCCGGTGACCGCGAGGGATAGGCTTGTGCGAGATACGGAGATTGTGGTCTGCAGTTTTGTTTCAGCTTTCTTCTCTTTTGCTTTCTGTTCATGGCTGTCAAGGCTTCACGGTGGCGTAGCGGAGATGGGTGTTGTTCAGGTCAGAGCAGCAAGTAAAGTGTAGATGAATGTCTGGGAGGGTGGTTGTAGTGGCGCCTACCGCTGGTGAGGGTGTCGTGAAGCTGCTCCTTGGTCATGATGAGGACGTGAGGGCCGTCGCCCACGCTGGAGTGCTTGTACACGACTATCTCCTGGTTTGGGCCGCTCATGGGGCTTTTGGTCGCGAAGAGAGATCCGAAGTAGGCAAATGTTTGCGGTTGGAGGAGAAGGTACGCGGTTCTAGTGCTGTCCAGCGTTGACTGGGTGTGGGAGCGTGGTTGAGTGAGGAGCGGAGGGGGAACGAAACTTTATAGGAAGCGTTGTAAAGGACGCAGAAGCTGTGCGATAAGAATATGCAGTGACTGAGGAAGAGTAGGTGAATGCTGGGTTGCCGAGCTGGAGCGGCGGATGGTGGTTGTGGTGGGAATAAAGCCCGAGGTATTTACTGAGTGAGCGTCCGGAAAAGGAAACAACGAGCCTTTGGAAATGACTTCGCCCACGTCCTCTTTGTTGGCATGCCAGCACATGGGTAAGTTCTGGTGCCCAATCAAAGCTATGGGCACCCACGTGTGTATTTCAGCTCCTTGACTCATGGCCTTTCTAGTACAACAATTTCTGATTGGGTATCCCGTGACCTTCAAATTTGACCGCGAATGCTTTTCGGGACAGACGAATGTTTATGCTCCCACACCTGAGGAAATGCATTGTGAACTCCCCAAAGCACCTCAAAAACCAAGGAATTAAGAAAGAAAGTACTTCAGAAGGTAATGTCTGGAAGTTTGGATGGCCAAACTGGATCATTTGTTTGGCACCGAAGCCATTACCAGCCGTATTTGCTGCCCGCCTCCCTCTTGTTCCTCTTACCCGTTGCAAAGTGCTCCTCCAAGGCGTCCTTCTGTGTACTTGCAGCACTGACCAATTGTTTCAAAGAATGCTTGCCAGGAGCAATCGATCTGAGCGGGTTGTGCTGGATCGTCTCGCCTGAAGCTCTCAGCTCCTCGTTATGGGCATACTCCTGATCAGTGTTGAAGTTGACGACATTTATTGCGGAGAAGTCCGGCCCGTTCTTTCCACGCTGGCGACCAAACAGTTGACGTCTCTCAGCGTCGGTCAGGTTGAGATCTGAGGCAACTGTGTCCAGAGACTGCGGTCCAGCTGGCTGGCTTGCAGTGGCGCTGTAGGATTGGTACTGGCGTGGAACCTCCTCGCCGTCTGCCTGAGCCGTCGCAGTGGCCTGCTGCGAGGTGTAAAGCATTGGTTGGTACTCTGCCCCAGATGCGCTTGGGACGGGGCTCGATTCTTCTTGTGATATGGAGAAGAGAGAGACCTTGGGCTTAGGCTTAGGCTTAAGCGGTTCAGATAAGGCAGTACCCTCCACTTCTGCCGCCGCAGCTGCTGTTCCTGCTGTCGGGGCCACAGGCTTTTGAGCCTTGGGGATGGTGGGTAGCGTCGACGCAGCCTTCTTCTTTTTCTTGGCGTTGTTTGCGACAGACAGCGGCTTGAACATCATTGGTTTTCCTACCAGCTTGACCTCGTCGGCTGGCTTAGCTGGCTCTTCAACAGGCGCTTCGGGCCCGTATGCATCGTCGTCATCGCCACCATCTTGCTTGCTCTCTCCATCGGCACCCGTCTCTTCTACCGGGTCGCGACTGAATGCAGGCGCAGCACCAGTCTTCAGCGCGACGCCCTTTCCCAGCCCAGCACCTGGCCCACGCTTCGCTGCTCCGACCGCAGCTTCGCCTGATCTCTTGGGCGCGGGCAGGAAGGCGTTGAATCCACCGAACGCTCCGCCGCCGGTACGCGCCTTCTTCGCCGGGGGCTCGTCGGAGGCGGCGTCTGCGCTGGCAGCGCCGGGAGCAGCGGACGCGGGGAGGTTGACGCGGATCTTGTGGGGGTTGGAGCGGTCGACGACTTTCTGGAAGGCGGGCTTCGCGGTCGCGGACGCGGTCGACGCGGCGGGCGGCTTGGGCGCGGGCTTGGGGACGGGCGGGGCCTCCGAGTCGGAGCCCTCCGAGTCGGAGTAAGCGACGAGATTCATGGCGGGCGGTGCTGCGTCGGGGGCGGCGGTGGGCTGGCGGCGGCGAGGCTCTTGGGCGGCGCTGAAGAAGGATCGCCGCAAGCTTCCCCGGCTGATGCACCGCCGCCGCCCGCGTCGCGCATCTCACCCCTCCGCATGCTCGCCCGACCTCCGCCGCCGCGCAACCCTCCACGCCGCCCGCCTGCCCGGCTTGCCTCTCGCTTCGCCCGCGAAATGCTCCGTGATTCCAGCCATATCTCCCCTTGCTAACACCATGTCGCTGCTCCAGAACGAAGAGTACGTCCCCGCAGTGCGACCCGCTCCTCCGCCCGCCGCCATGCTCTGCGCAAGCCAAAAGCCCGCCGCAGACCTTGACTGAGAGTCTTCCGCGTCTGCCGCGTCTGCTGACATACACGCCGCAGCTTCGTTCTCTACCAACTCCGCACCGCCTACCTGTCCAACATCAAGGACGGCGTCGGCGAGCGTCTGATTAGCGTCAACGCCTCTGTCCTCAACAATCCCGCCTTTCGCGCCGCCGGCTGGCTCCCAAACACCTCCGATATCAAGCGCACATACTCGCCGCCAATTCCGACTGCCATTGCCTCCGAATACTTCCAAGCACCCCGCTCTGCCGGTCTCACCCACCCTGCATTCGGCGATGATGAGGAAGAGGGTGGCATGGTCACCGGGAGAGGCGAGAGCAGTGAGACTGTAGGGCCCATGCCCATCACACGGAGAAGGCGAAGGAAAGAACAGCAGGAAGAGGAGGACAGCAGCGACCTCAGCGATGACAGCGACGACGATGTTGACGGCCACAGAGCCGCCCAGCAGATCAAGTTCACCAAGATGCCTGTTCGCTCGCGTGCTGGCTCATCCCCGATCCAAAAGACCAGGCTGGCCGACGCTCCCGACTTGATCATGGTCACCTCACCCTCAAAGCCCCCGGAAAACAGCGGCGTGCGGAGAGGCTCGCTGAGCGCCCTCGACACTGTCCAAGAGCGACCGCGCCGCGATACCGTCACAAGTAGCGAGATGTCTTCCGAGAATGAACTCGATCCCTCCGTGTTCAAGAGGAAGCACATCAGTTCACGGAGAGCTGCCCATGCGACCAATCTGCTGTCCGAGAAGATTCAAGAGGACGATGGCGAGGACCACGAGTCGGAGGAGAGCGACCTTGACTCGGACTTCGCTGGCACCGCCGACTCGAACTCCCTCCTCGGAGTCGAGGCTGATCCGCTGGACTCCACGCCGCCTCCGAAACAAATGTCAAACATTCCACCAGCAATTACCCCGCACAACTCTTCGCCAAACAAGAGAACAAAGCAGCAGCAGTCTCAGACCATCCTTCCTACCTTACCTCCGGCAAGGCCAATCAGCGTCGTTCAGCCCGTCAGCGCGCTTACTCAGGCGCTCAAGGCCAAATCCAGCAAACCAGCAGATCCACTGCAAAGATTCGGTATCTTGTCGGGCGAGGGTGAACCTAGCCCTCTGTACATCAAGATATACGCACCTTTCTCAAGCAAGCCGAACAAGCCCTACGAGCTGTTGCTTCGGAAGACTGTCGACGAAGGCGCAAAGGTCATAGTTGCCGAAGCGATCGGTTACGCCCTCTTCAAATACCAGGAAAATAGCCTCGAGCCTCCGATCCCGCAAGAGAAGAAAAACGTCAACCGCTGGGTGTTGAGGATGATCGAAGATGAAGAAGTGGATTACGAATTCCCACCTTTTGCTCGGACACGGCCAATCCAGGACTTCACCTCCACCAATAACCGGCCAGTCCGTGGGAGATCTCGCGACAAGCCATGGGATGAATTCGCTCTGGTGGAGGCATCAGCGTCGGAGTTCGCAGACAACGAGAAGACCACGCCTGAATACAGCCGTGAGGCTGCCGAGGCACACGGTGGAGCATCCAACGAAGTGCAAAAGGCGCCTGCGCCATCACCTGCGTCTGAGGCTGTTCCATCTGCGCCAATCCCCGAACCAACACCCGCACCGCTGCTGGGTCCACAGCAAAACCCAATCACAGGCCCCGCGTTTTCGACGGTCCGAAAAGACGGCACAAGCCTGCTGGACGCGCCAGCGGTCGCCGCACCAAACTTCACACCACGCACAGGCCCCCCCAGAACGCTCAGAATCCACTTCATCTCCGACGACTTCACCTCCCGCGTCTCCACCCTCGAAGTCACTACCGACACATACCTCGCTGAAGTCTTCGATCGCGCCTGCCGCGACCTCAACGTCGACAAAGCCCTCTACGTCCTCAAAGTTAGCGGCACCTCCACCATCGCGCCCTCGGACCGCACCGTCGAAGCCCTCGGCGCCCGCACCGAGCTGGACCTCGCGCGGCGCCGCTTCGTCGGCGATGGCGCCTTCGGCCTATCCGGCTCCCCAGGCAGCTCGTCGCCCAACGCACCGCTCCTCATCAGCACAGGCGGCACGCCGAAGAAGGGCAAGAAAGCAGCGCCCGGCCCCTCAGGCCTCATGCACCCCCTCGCCCAGAAGCAAGACGCCCTCCTCTCCCTCAACGCCTCCACCACCCCCTACAAACGCTACATGGTCACCCGCAAGCAACCCATGTCCTTCACCTCCTCCTCCACCCGCGTGCTCGCCCTCGACGGCGAATACATGCACATCATGCCCGCCGAGACCACCATCGCCAACGCCGCAAACAAGGCCACCGGCACCGGCAAGACCACCGTCGTCCACTTCTCGAGCGTCGTCGGCAGCAAGGTCAGCAGCAAGCACCCAAAGACCTTCCGCGTCGTCGTCTTCCGCGAGAGGGAGAGCAAGCGGTATGACTTTGAGGCCCAGAATAGGGATGAGGCGGCCGAGATTGTGAGGGAGATTTTGAACGGGATGGAGAGGTTTCAGGAGGGTTATGTGTAGTTTTTCTGACTCTCTTTCTCTCTTTCTCCCTCCCTCTCTCCCTCTCCTTCTCTCTTTTTTCTTTTTTCTTCAAGGGAAGGAAGGAAGGGGCAAGGGGATGGATGGGATGGGATTGGGTGGTTTTATGAGGCACAATGACCGTTCGGAGGATCGTTATCTTTCTTTCTTCATCTTTCTTTTTGGTGGTTTACTGGGAGTAGGAGGTCTTGTGTCCGTGCGGTATGGGTTGGGCGTTTGGTAAAGGGGAAATTGGAAGAGCGGCTTTCTATATCCGTTAGGTGTTTGTTCTTTCCTTTTGAGAATTGGTCTTTGCAATCCGCAGAGATACCCGGGTTAGGTTTCGCTAACTTTTGATTTTTTTTTTCCCCTTTGAAGCTTCTCGTCTTTGTAGACTAGGAATTGCTGAAGCCTCATCTTTACATTTACACTGCAATTGCCCTGTGATTGTGCATCTGACCATGACGTTCGTCAGATATTGTTTTTGTTTTGTTACTTCTCTCTCCTTGCCGCATGCATGGACACATCCCATTAAGCCAACAAACATACCATTACCAACGCTTCATTTGACATTGCATGACTGATTTTTATTCCTCTATATCCACCCCGGTCCTTGCGTCTCCCGTCCACCGTGATCAATATTATCATACATACAACGACAACGGCATATATCCCTTCCTGATTCTCATCCATCATCCCCCTAATCCTCATCCCAGTTAGGATTGGGGCCCGGGGGTTTCGGCCCGCCAGCCTGGCGCGCAACGATGATCTGATCGACGGACAAGACGGTGCGAGCGGCCTCGGTAGCCAGCTTGATGGCCCAGCTCTTGCTGACGAGGAGGTCGAGGATGCCCTCGTCGACGGCGTCGAGGAGGCCGGTCTTGTCCTCGTTCTCGATGTCGACGCCGGCGGTCCAGTAGGGCTTCTTGGGCTCGTCCTTGGGCGCGGCGTGGGCCGTGTACAGGCGCGACAGCACCTCGGTGGCGTCGAGGCCGGCGCTCTCGGCCAGCGTGCGCGGCACGACCTCGAAGGCCTCGCCGTACTTCTTGATCGAGTACTGCGAGAGGCCCGGGGTCTTCTCGCCGATGGCCGTGATGCGCTCGATCAGCTGCATCTCGGTGGCGCCGGCGCCGGGGACCAGGCGCGCGTCGCGGGTGATGGCCTTGACGACGTTGACGCCGTCGTCGACGGCGCGCTCCAGGTCATCGAGGTGGTTCTGTGTGGCGCCGCGCAGCACCAGCGTCGCCGTCCGCGTCTGCTCGTTCTCCTGGCGGAAGACGGTGACGCGGTCACCGCCGATTTCGACCGTCTCGACAACGTCGACCGTGCCCATCTCGTCGGGCATGGGGGCGCCGAAGCGTGCCAGCGGGGTGGCACCCACCACGCGGCACAGGCGACGGAGCTCGAACTTGGAGAGGACTTTGATGATGAGGATGCCGAAGCGGTTGAGGTAGTGCAGGGCCAGCTCGCCGACGGTGGAGCCGGCGACGACGACGCGCACGCCCGAGTCGTGCAGCTCCTTGATCATGCTCTCGACCTGGGCCTCCTCGCCCTTGGTGAAGTCGAGCATCTCCTTGGCGTTGTGCAGCAGCACGGTGCCCTTGGTCTCGGTCTGGCTGATGTCGATGGCGGACGTGAAGACGGCGACCTTGGCCTTGGCCGCCTTCTTGACGCTGCCATCGGGCTCACGGCCAAAGACCATACCCTTGATCACCCTGCTCTGCTCCAGGCTGCCACCCATGATCTTGACCACGCGGATGTTGTCGACGTTGAAGTTGACGGGGTTCTTGGGCAACACGGCCAGCACGGCCTCGGCGACCATGTCGGCCAGCACGTCCTCGGTGCCGTTCTGCTTGGCGGCGATGACGGTCCGGATGGCCTTGCTCAGCTGCGTCTGGTCCCGCATGTCCTCGACCTTGTCTACCACCAGCTCTGTGTCTCCGTGTCAGCACCTGCCAGCCTGCCCGTCGCGCCGGTGGGTCACGTACGCTCCAGCACACTCAATGCCTCGTTCTGCGCCTTCTCGTAGCCCTGCACGATGTCACTTGTCTTCAGGCCCATCCGGATCAGCTCCTCGGCCTTCTTCAGCAGCTCGCCGGCCAGCACGATGACCAGGTTGGTGGCGTCGCCCATCTCGGCCTCCTGCTGCTGCGAGGCCATGACCAGCAGCTTGGCGGCCGGGTGCACGACCTCCAGCTCGCGTAGTATCGTGGCGGCGTCCGAGGTCAGGATCATCTTCTGCAGGTGGTTGATGACGATCTTGTTGCGGCCATAGGGGCCCAGCGACGTCTGCACCGTCTGCGTGATGGTGCGGCAGGCGTCGATGTTGCGGATGACGGCGCCGTCCTCGGCATCGTAGCTGTGGGCGCGTCAGCAGCGGCCGCGGGCGTTTGGGCGGCAGAAGGGGGGAGGGAGAGCTCGGAGGTTGCGGGCGGCGGAGGGGCAGCGGGTGCGGGAGGGCGACGTACTTCTGGTACCCCTGCTTGAACAGCCCCGAGTTGGGGGCGTTGGGTATCGAGAGGGACATGTTGGAGCGGGTCTGGGGCGCACGACCGGGCGTATGAGGGGGGAGAGGCGTGCGTGGGCGTGCTGCAAAAGTCGAGGAGCTGCCCGCTGGACGTCGCGTTCGCCAAAACTAATCGCGTCCGCGGCAAAACCCCAAGTCTTGGCGTGCAGCCCGCATCACCGCCTTGACTCCCCGCCTGCTTCTATTCTCTTCCACTGCCACACGGCCACGAAACGGGCGCGCGAAGGCGGACTCCTGCAGCTTAGACTGTGCGGCATTTGACATTCAGTCTTATCTGTCGCTCTCAACGGTATTCACGCAGCAACAGATCCGCATCAGCACGCCAGCACATTCATTCATGTTGTAGCCTTCTTCCATTCCCTGCCCTAGTAGAGTAGTAGACAGTCTGACTTAAGCAGCTTCCGCCCGGCGCAGAGATTGCCGTCCGTAGTATTCCGTGTCCCCCAAAAGAAAATTTCCGCAAAGGAGAGAATGCACGCACACTGGGGAGATGGAGACATTTTATTAAACAAAACACAGTGCGTCCGCCCTCTCAGCATGCGCAGAAAACAGTATGCAGGCGAGACAAGACGCGACGCAATCCCGCCAACCCGCAATCTAAACGCCGTACGGCCAGCTTGGAGACGATCAAGGAGAGGAAATGTGGGACTTGACTGAGACGAAGATAGGAAAAGCTGAGGAGAGCGGTCGTCCGGACTGTGGTATCTGAAAATCGACGAGAGTAAAGGGATTGGCTGCCGTATCATGGCTGATACAAAAGAGAAAAAACTACATCATTCCCGTTGCCCGAGTCCTTCATTACGAGGTGCTGTTGCGTGACCTAGCATCGAGCTCGCTCTGGCTCCCAAGGAAAGTGCTGGCTCCGAACGAGCTCGAACGCGTGTGCTTCCCGTGGTGGTGGTGATGGTGCCCGTGGGGCTTCTTCGACAATGATCCGACATCGTGTTTGCCTGCGAAAAAAAAAAAAGGTCAGCCAGAGTAACTGAAGATTCTAGCCCTGCAATCATGCTTGATTGCCTTAGTAAACTCACCATCGCAGCAAGCCCGCACATTCTCCAGCCTGTCAGCCTCCCTCTCCTGCGCCTCGATAACATTCCTCAAGTCCTCTGCCGAGTCAGGGACAACGGATGCGTCGTAGATGGACGCATCCTGGCCGCTGGTCTTGCTCCTACGGCTCGAGAATGAGCCCCGGAAGCCAGTCTGAGGACGGAACATTCCGCTCAGGCTGCTGAAGCGTCCAGACACAGATCCCGTCGTCGTAGGAGTGAGAGTTGCCGAACGCTGCTCAGCCGCTCGCCGCTTTGCAATGGTAGCAAGGCGGCTACGCTGTGGCGACGAGTTCCTCGTAGTCCGGCTGTTGTACGACGAAAGGGACATGCGTGATCGCGCTGTCTGGCGGGATCCACTCCTCCCGTAAGCAGGGTTGAACTCGCGGGCTTCCTCAGGCGTCATGTTCTTGTCGCTTGGCTCATCATCCCGCTCCGTGCTAGTACGCAAAAGCAGGTAGGAGAGAGCGTTGAACCAGGTCTCGTGCCTCTGACCGGTGGTAGCAGTGAACTTGACGGAGCGGCCGGGAGTGACGACGATAAGGCTCTTGCGGTGAAGACCAGGAGGGAAGGGGTTGTCATCTGTCTCGACCCTGACGTCCTCAATCTGGACGCTCTTGGCCTTGAGCTGGGCCTTACCCGCAGTGGCAGGGTCCTGATCACTCCAGTAGAGAGTACGAGTGTAAGGATGGACCCAGAAGAAACGCCTGTGTCTGTTCGCCGACATCTCCTCACGACCAGCCCTGCGCGTGTACTTCCACAGGTACTCTCCGATCATGGTTTGAGTAATGGCCTGCACCATGCGAGGATCGATGGACTGGCCATACTCATCACGTCCGACCGGGTTGACGGGGATGTTGAAGCGCTGGTCAATCTCGGAAGTGAAGGAAGAGATAGAAGTGCGGCGGGAAATTGGGGAAGAGACTTCGCTGCGAGTAGCCTGAAGGCGCGGGCGAGGCGTAGTGCCGCCCCGGACCGAGTGAGGGCTGGTGCCTCTGGTGCTGCCGTGAATGCTTGCAGAGCCATTTGGCGTGTGTGGGCGGAATTGCGACGCATGCGAGCTGTTCTGGGACTTGTAGGCAGAAGCAGGCTTCGAGGGAGGACCCATAGCTGCAGGAGTGGCGGGCGCCTTTTGTGCTGCGGCAGCGATGACTTCCTTGTGGTCCGGAGGGAGCGGCGGCGCAGGCTCCGAACGGGCACTGCGTATGCTCTGCGCGCTGCCTGGCCTGCGGACGGTCTTATACGCCGCAGCATCCTTCTTCGGGCTGGAGGATGAAGACTTGCCGGGGGAAGATGGAGTCTTGGTAGGGCTTGGCGGGGCATCCACGACCGCGAAAGTGTTCTGTTCCTTCGAAGCCTGGAGAAGATTGTCGAGCTCAGCGGAGGAGACCATGGTCTGTGTGCTTCCATCGGCCATAGAAACCTTCGGCTTCTTAGTAGCCCGCTCCACGTGAGCCACGTTCTCATCAATGGGCGTGAAGGGCGTCCTGTACTCCGGAACTGGCTCCGCTGATGCGACTTCTTGGGTCATAAGAACAGACGCCTTACGCTCTGCTGCCAGCAGCCGTCCAGGCATCGTGGCTTCCTCGGGCTCGACGTGTTGTGCTGAGATATTAGCGTAGGACAAAGTAGGAGTAGTCTTTTCGTCCTCTTCAGAAACAACGGGTTCGACCGGCGCCGGCGCAGGCTGGGAGAGAATCTCGGGGATGGGGAGAGAAACAGGCTCAATGGCCTGGCTGATGACGGAGGAGAGGGCAGAAGGCGCAGGAGTGGGAGGTGCAGGGGCCTCCGCAGCAATCGGCTCAGATTGCAACGAGGAGATTGAAGACAGCTTGAGATCGGCCGGTTGAGGTGCAGCAGGCTCCTCAGGTGCCACGGGCTCCGAGTGGAGCGAAGAGATGGAGGAGAATTGGAAGGAAGGAGGTGTAACTTCAGGCGCCTCAGGCGAGACCGGCTCAGAATCAACCGCCAAGATCTGGGAAAGTTGCGAGTTCGAAGCGCGGGGCTTGAGTTCGCGAGCGACTGGGAGTTCGGACTCAACAGGCTCTGAGTGGAGAGAAAGAATTGAAGAGAGCTGCGATGGCTCTGGTTGGGCCCGCACAACGGTCGCCGGGGGCTCCGACTCCAAAGGCTCCGAGTGGAGGGACGAGATCGGAGTAAGTTGGAGAGGCGGGGGAACCACCTTTGGTAGGGTGGGAGCCTCGGGCTCGACCGGCTCGGAATGTAAGGACGAGACGGAGGATAATCCCAGCTGGGGAGTGGCAGGTGCCTCGGGCTCAATGGGCTCCGAGTGCAAAGAGGAAACGGACGAAAGTCCAAGCTTAGGAGCGACAGCGACAGGCGCTTCAATCTCGACGGGCTCCGAGTGCAAAGAGGAGACAGCGGAGAGATCGAGTTTGGGAACGACTGGCGCCTCAGGCTCGACAGGTTCCTCCGAGTGCAACGAGGAAACGGAGGAAATGGCAAGCTTCGGAACGGCTGGCGCCTCGGGCTCGACGGGCTCGGAATGCAAGGAAGCGACAGACGAAAGAGCAAGCTTGGGTGCAGCTGGAGCCGCAGGCTCGACAGGCTCGGAATGCAACGCGGCGAGAGAAGAGAAGGCAAGTTTGGGAGCCTCGGGAGCAGCAGGTTCGACCGGCTCCGACGCGAGTGAAGAGATGGAGGACACCTGGAGATTTTGAGGGGTAACAGGCTCAACCTCAGGCTCAAGTGGCTCGAGTTCCTGCGAGCTGACCTCAGAGAGGCTCAGAGCGGCAGGCGCAGGTGCCACGACTTCCTCGTCCGAGACGCTCGACTTCGCCAAAACGGTTCCCGTCGATGCCGCAGTTGATGCCGGGGAGTCAAAGCTCGGCTCCAGGATCGCCGACGGGGCCAGCTCAGGTGTGGATTCTCTCTGCCTCTGGGCATGATCGTCATGATCCTTGCCAAAGCCAAACAGACCACTAGCAATTGCGGCACCAAGGGCAGCGGAAGTGCTCGAGACGGAACCCTTAGACGGGCTCCACGGCTCCGTGTTCATGGACGAGTCAACCATCGGCTGCCTAGCCAATGAGGCCTTGCGAATCAGAACGCGATCAGCGATGGCTTTACGGAGCTCAGGAGATTCCTGAGGAGAGATGACGATGCTGCGGCCGGGGGTGCCAGGCTCGCTCTCGGGGTCCAAATCACTCTCACGCTCGCTGAAGTTTCCGAGTTCAGCCAGTAGGCTCTTGCCACCATCGGCGCCAGCCTGGCTGCCGTCGCTCATGAAACTTGCAGAGGGCGATTTCGTAACGTCCGACGTGTTTCCATTGAGAATCTCCGCCGCATTCCGTGCGGAACGGCGCGCGCCACGCGTAACCCTAAGGCGATACCGCGGTTGGTCAATCCTCTGTGGAGTCCTGATTTCACCCTCGCTATCCAACTCGTCCGCAGAGGTGGAGGCAGTGCTCATGTACGAATCACGGTCCTCACCCGCGCCTTGGCTCAGGGGTGAGTAGCGGCGGTTGCGAGGTTGCGCGCGCGTAGAGCCCACTTCGGTTTCAGTGTCCTCCTCGGTGCTGGAGCCGTCCAAGGTTTCAACACCCGTCTGGAACGCCTCTGTTTCCGTGGAAGTGTCACGCTCGTGGGCTGTTTCAAAAGCGTCGGAGTTCTCGGTAGCGGTCTGGAAAGCTTCATTGCTCGAGGTGAACGAGGCAGATGTTACGCGACGGCTGAAGGGGCTGAGGCCGACGCCACCAATGGAGGCCTTCGGTCTCCTGCTTGGTGTTTCAGGAACGTCATGTTCGTCGTTGTCCTCCCAATCGCCATCATCGAGAAGAATTTCATCTCTCGCGCCTCTTGCCATTCCCAGTCTCTCGGGCCTGGGCGGCTTCTTGAACAGCTCCTGCTTCTCGTTGGGTCGACGTTTCTTGACAGAAGCAGAGACGCCATTGACAGCCTCTCGCCGCGCAATGTCGAGCTCGTCCCTAGCATCCTGCAACAGTCTCCGCAGCTCCATCTTCTCAGTCTTTTCGCGGTGAATATTATTTTTGAGATTCTGGATCATGCGGTGGGCGTGTTGCAGCGAGCTCTTCAGAGTCTCCGTCTCGAGTTGGCTGTGGCGGGGCGTGAATTTGCTCGGCGACGGAGGCGGCGAATGATCAGGCGTGCTCTGGTCCGAGTCGTGGCCGTCACCTTCCTCGTTGGAGTTCCGTCCCGATCCAGATTCCTCGAGTCGGCGATGGTAGGCGACAGCCCTGGCAAGCTCCTCGTTCTGCGAGATGAGATCTTCGATCTTGCGCTGGAGTGCGCCCCGCTCGACCTCTCCTGAGCTGACGTTTCGGCGCAATCCGATGATCTCGGACTCATATTGTCTGTGGGCTGCTTGGTGCTCGTCATGCAGCTTGCCATGAGCCTGTTTTAACTCTTCAAGCTCACGCTCCACCGAGGTTTTCTCCGAGTTCGCAGTGGTCAGGTTCTGGTTCAAACGGTGCTCCTTGTCTGCAGCCTCCTTTTGCTGTGCCGTGAGCTCTTGAATCCGGGTCTCGAGACTCCAGTTCTCATCTTTGAAGCGCTGCTCGCTCTCGTCCAAGGCGCGCAGGCGCTGCGTCAATCCCTCCACTTCAACTTCCAACCGGGACCGTTCGAAGCTAATTAGCTTAAGCTGCTCATCCTTCTCGGCCAGAGCGGCCTGCAGCTCCCTGACCTGGTTGAGCAAGGAGCTGCTAATCTCGGTGGCGAGTTTGATGTCATGGATGCGGTTCGGCTGTTGGTTGCGTTGTTTCCTGCTGGAGGGGACTGTGACCTTGGACGGCGAGCTCTGGGCCTCGCTCGAGAAAATGGAGTTGCCTTCGGCGTCGAGGGACTGGTGGTAGCTGGGCACTCTTGTCTTGGGGATGAAGGCGCGCGCGGTATCCTTGCCAACCTCGTTGAACTCGCGCTCCAGCTCTACGAGCTTGGCGCGCAGCTCGGGGCCGATCTCGGTGGCATCCTGCTGTTTTTCGATCTCTTTGAGGCGGTCGCTAAGATCTTTGCGCTGCTGCACCAGCACGGTGCCCAGCTGCGAAGCCTCCTGGAGCCGACGCTCCGTCTCTGCCAGATGTGCCTCGAGAGCGCGCTTTGCCTGCGAGGGGGAGCCCTCGGCATATATGGAGAACAGCTGGGTGTCGAAGCCGGCGTAGCGGCGGCGCGAGTCGGAGTTGTTGGACGCAGCGGGCGACACGAAGGGGTCGGCATCGTCAACGTCGACGGCGACGACCTTGGGCGGCGAGGCGGCAGAGGTCGGCATGGTCGCCGTCGGACGCTGAGCGGGACGTCAGCGGCGGCTGTCGCGGTCGGTGATGGCGAGGGCGGCGCAGATTGGCGGCGCTTGATTTTGCGCGGGCTGCGGACAGGACCGGGGCGTTTGTTTGTTTCAAGCTATTAGATTTGTAGGGAATGGAAAAGAGCGTGGTCGGCGGGGCACAAGGCAGGCCGCAAATAGGAACTAGAAGAAAGGGAAACCGGGAGAATGAGCGCCCCGCGCAACGTCCTCTCGTCGTTGGCCAGGCGGCGGTGCGAAGGTTGAAGGCAAGCAAAGGACGGAGGCGTTGCGTGTCGGCTCGACAACAACAACAACGGGGGAGGGGCGAGACAGCGGCGCGAAACGGCGCGGTCAACGATCACGGTGGCGTTGGCGCGTCTCTGCCGCTGGAGGGGGATTAAGGGCGTGGAGAGCAGCGCATTGCTGGGGTTGCGCGCTGAGGAGTTGGCTAATCGCGAGGAGCAGAAGCAGCGGGAGGGGGGCGCGGCCGACGCTTTGGCTCGCGGACGAGGGCCGCTTGGCCGCGCCGCGAGCTAGGCTGCCCTTGGGCCTGACCTCTCCTGGCCCGCCGCCGCACGCATCGCGTCGCCGTGACACGCAGCTGCAAGCATCTTGTTTACGCCGTCTCTACGCTGCTCTCGGGCACCCGCCGCCGCCGCGCGCGCCCGCGACCGCGATGCTGGGCGCGTTGCGCATGACGTCTCAGCCTTCTAGCCCGCACGCCAGAAGCCGCTTCGTCCCGGCGGCCGTCGTGAGCTGCGCCGATCTCAATCGATCCCCTTTCCCGGCGAGCCATCTCCGCCCGCGCTCCTGGCCAATATATCTTATACGCCGCCCGCCGCCTCCGCCGCGCCCGCCTCCCCTGACGCCGCCCGCGCTTCCCTACGCCGGCCCTGCGCGCTGCTGCGAACACCTCACTTCCGCAGGGCTGCGTGGGTGGAGCGCTCATCCGTGCGTGATCAGGTGTTCCTGCATGCCTGCCGCGCGGATGTACCGTGCTCCCGCGCAACCCGCGGTGGAGAGCCGCCAGCGCGCACGCCTACGGCACCAGCGCGACCTGCCGCGTCTCGCGCACGCGCTCCACGTCCGCCCCAAAGTACCGTTGCGACCTGAAGCTGCCGCCGCGCGCGTCGCGTTAGCTGGCGGTCTGTATGGGCGGTGGCGCCGCGTGCAACGTGGCACCGGGCGCCCGGGCAACGCTCGTGCCCCGTATACGCCCCGGGGGCGTGGCGCATGAAGAATTGCTATTACTTACCTCCACCGGACGTTCGCCTTGAGCACGTCCAGACACGCCTTGAGGTACTGTTGCACCTGTACGTCGACCGTCTCGCCCCAGCACGGCACTTCCGAGTGCGCAATGTACCACTGCCGGTAGCACCGGTGCAGCAGCTCGTTGGCCTTGTCGTAGCTCTGCTGCTGCGTGAGCCCCAGCCGCCGCCGGAAGATGGAGATCAGGTTCTGCCTGTGCCCGACGCTCTGCCCGAAATCAGTCAGTCATTTCCGCAAATTGCAGCTTCGCCCTCTGTGTATGCGCCTCACGTGCTCGCGGTGATACGACAGAATGTCGTTCTGTCTGTTTCATGTCAATGTCAACACCTCGTGAGCATTGGCTGCGGGGAGTCGCCCCTACAAGGTGAGTATCTCTGCGACGAGACGCTCAATCTCCTGGATCGCTTCGTGCTCCAGCACTTCCGGCGGCAGATCGATGCCGTACGCGTATCTTCGGCACTAGTTAATGACGTTCTGAGATTTGCTCGTTTCAATTTCTTACTCTTCCAGAGCAAGGAGTGGATATAATCCAATGTTCTGTGCGCGCACTTGCAAATAGCGTCGGATGTTCTCCATGACTACCATGTCATCAAACTCCTCCCCGTGAAGCTCTGCGACGCTGTGGCAGAAGTGGGCATTCGATCTGACGTATCGCTCCCGCACAGCTGCCAATCCGTTAGCCTGGTAGGGCAAAACGACCGTGCCGGGGATCCCTACCGCGAGATGATGACTGGAATCGAGTGAGTCACTACAACACCAAACAAGCCAGCCATAGCGCATACCTTTCGAATCCTCTCCCAGATTGATCGGAAAAGCATCTGCAATCGAGTATTCTCCGGCGTAGCCGCGGCGTTCTTCCTGAGCACGGTTCTCTCCTCAACCTCATTTGCGGGAGCCGAGGACACATACTTTGCAAATTTGCTTGACGCGTTGGCAGCCAGAAAACTGGAGAAATGCCTGGCTTTCGGCCGTGGCCGTACAGAGGGCTTGGTGTGTTCGCCATGCTCACCGAGGATAGCGACCATTCCCGTGACCTCGATTCTGCCTTTGTCTTGGTCCTTGCCCAGCTCGCCCTCATCGAATTCTGTATATGATTAACACTAATCGGCCATGATTGGCGCCGGGTGCTTACGATCATCAAATTCGAATACCTGTAAGAGTTATTGTATTAGCAGGCCATCCCTATTGGTGGAGCTCGCTTATTCGTACCCAATATATCCAATCGCAGACCGTGCGGAACTCTTCCTTGCCAACGTCCGGGCACATAACGGCACTGAAGAAGCAAAAGTCGGCAGCGCAGCGCTTTTCGATCTCGCGCTGATTGAGGCCCCTCCAGAGATGTTCCTTCATCCACGCTTCCGATTCTCTCTTGACCTCTTCATAATGTGGATTAACTTTCGGTTCTGGAGAAATGAAGGCAACAAAGAGATCCGGCAGGGTAGCCATGGCGGCGTTTTCCCGTGTCGCCGGGGGCGTCGGTGGGCCCACGAGCTTTGTTTGGCTGACCTCCATTTCCTCAAATGCCTTGTTGTACCGGGATTGCGAAGGAGGTATGGATGGGAGGGAGAGGCCACGGAGGGACTCAAAAGGAATTACTGGGTGATGAGCCGCCTGATCTGTTCTTTTAGTGCACATCGTCTCTGTTATTGCGGACTCTTGGCATGGAGTGATCTGTCCCGAGCTACTGGATTGCTTCATCTTTACGTTCTTCCATTCATTCATACCATCTTTCTCTTATTTATACAAGGCGAGCTGAGGAGCGGCACAGAGTTGCGCGGTGCATTGCCCAGCCCTATGATCACTCGTGTGGACTGATGGCGCACATGGGCACCTTCCACGTCCCTCAGATCGGCTTAATCGGCTTTGCGGTAACCTAAGTCTGAAGTGGAGTGCAACGCCCTTCCTTCCGACGAAGAAGGTGCAGGCCAGAAGCTCTCGTCTCCAATGCTAGGCCACAAGCGGCCTCGGAAGCAGGCCTTGAAGAGCCTGTGCCACATGAGAATTGCGGTCTCCACGGCCCCTTTACAAGGCTGCATTGCCGTGTTCAACTTGGGAGTTGTGCGATCGTGGGCTGATTGTCGCAGGCCGGCATGCTGAGCAATAAAAAAAAAAGACTGAAGACGGATTGCCGGATCCGGAAAAAGCAAGTAGCAATGCGCATTACAAATTGACGCCGTGTACCACGGACTTCGGACCGGGTGAATCGCAGCTTAAGGAAGCCTTCAGGCGAGGTCGTCAGTTGCCCCAGAACGGAGTCCGGCCAGCCGCGGCGGGCGCCGCTAAAGGGACGCGTGGCCGCGCGATGAATACATAGTCTGGTCTCACAGCAGCCCAGGCCCTGATGTCAGCCTAAAGGGAGGGCAAGTACCAACGGTCAGCAGGTCGACGTGACTTTGGCCGATGTTTATGCAGCAGCGGAGATGGTGTTGCGAAGGCGCTAGAGCCGCGCAGAATCGCCCGGGGTGGCGCTTAGCGCAGCGGCCCTGCCGTGACTAAGCGGAGCTGATGTCTTGGCCTGACCTTCTTGCCTCGCCGTGCCTTGCATCTCCACTCGCTCACTTGACAACCCTAGACATCTGCCTTGCGACCGACAGCTCGCATTGCAGCCATGGACGCGCCTGTCGTCTTCAAGAAACGCTCCGGCAAGGCCAATCCCCGCAAAGTCGCACCGCCGCCGCGCTCGCCCTCCGCAACGTCAGATTCCGACTCAGGCTCCGATCGCGAGGACGGCCGTAGCGTCAAGCGCCGTAAGACTGGCGCCGTCGTCAACGCATCCTCGGCCAGCCAGAAGTCCAAGTACCAGGCCGAGGGTGCCACAAAGTTCACCGCAGACACCTCCGCAGTCATCGCCGATTCCAACGACGCCACCAAGCAGTCCAACTGGTACGACGAAGATGCCAAGGGCGCTCTGAGCGCCGAGAACCTGCTGGGCAAGACGCGACCGAGAGCCGAAGACGACGCCGGCCCGGACGGCACGTACAAGGGACAGAAGAATTACTCCAGCTTCATTCAGAAGAACCCCGAGGGCCCCAAGGTCGGCCCCGTCAAGCCCACGAACACCAATGTGCGCATGGTTACCCAAATAGATTACGCTCCCGATGTGTGCAAGGACTACAAGCAGACTGGCTTCTGCGGTTTCGGAGACTCCTGCAAGTTCCTGCATGCCCGTGAAGACTACGCTGCTGGTTGGAAGTTGGACAGGGAGTGGGAGATCAACACCAAGGGCAAGAGAGTTTCAGGCACAGTTGTGGCGTCTGCCAATCGGGATTCCAAGGATGAGGACGAGGAAAACGAAGAGGAGGCTAAGATGCTGGAGAAGATCCCATTCGCTTGTATCATCTGCAAGAAGCCCTACACGCAACCAGTGATTACAAATTGTGGTCACTATTTCTGCGAGAAGTGTGCGCTGCAGCGATTTAGGAAGAACCCGAGCTGCGCTGCATGTGGGGCAGGTACTGGTGGACGGTTCAACGAGGCTAAGAATCTGAAGAAGCTATTGGAGAAGAAGCGCGACAGGGAGAGGAGGAAGAAGGAAAAGCTCAGGGAAGAGGGGAAGGAGGTCAGTGATGAGGAGGAAGAGAAGGAATGATGGATCTGCAGGAGGATCAATGAGCTTCACCAAATGCGGTTTGCGAAACTACTGGGCTTGGTTCCGGCACCGGTCAAGCCTCACGGGATTCGAGCGGAGCTACTGACTTTATTTATATCTAATGCCCAGAACACGGCCCGTAGCTGCTGTGTCAAGGGGCACTCCAATGGGATCCCGCGTCCGGAGAGCTGATCTCCCGGCGTTAGGGCTTCATGGTCTCACAGAATCAGAAAGATAGCCAAAGGAAGAAGGTCCAGGGGAAAGCTACATGGCTTCAATCTGAATGACCCTCTAGGGGTCGGATGTACACGGCCTCAATCTAGTCATACGGCCTCATCAACTCGTTGTTCTGGACCATGTCCGCAAATCCCTCAATCGCGGTCGAGTGGGCCCAAGGCTTCAGCCCAATCTCCTCCCTAACAGTTCCGGAAAAGCAACCGCTCCAACCATTCCTCGGATACTTCTGCACCACGTTCTTGATAGTCTCCGGATGCACCAGGTCCCCGTAGTGCCCCATGTTGTCAAACTCAGTGGCGAGCTGAACCAGCAAGCCCACGCAGCTAATGGTCCCCGTCTCGCCGGGATCCTGGTGGCGGATGATGGCCTCAGCCACGCTTTCAGCCTGACTCTTGTCGGCGCCCAACTTCTGCAGCGCCTGCAAGGCCTCGATGCCGCCCCAGAAGTCGAAGCTCATGTGCGTGGCGCGGAGGTTGTCGTGCGTGGTGCCGATGTCGTGGAACAGGCACACCAGCAGCCACGTCTCGGCGCCGATCCAGCCGTCGGACAGCCAGTGGGGGAAATGCGTCTGCAGGATGGCCATGCCGTAGTAGTAGACGCGCAGGCTGTGGCTGAGCGTCTCGGGCCGCAGTTCCTTCTGCACGCGCGCCAGGCTTTGCCGCACGAGTTCGGTGTCCGGGTATGCGATGTCGTCCGTGGAGAAGGGGGTTGGTTCGGCAAGCTTTGTCTTGCCTTTGAGGATGACGGCGGGGTTGCGGGGCACGGCATGCCAGCCATAGGGCTTGTCTGTGGCGGCCATTTTGATGTGGTATATGTTTGCGCATGAGTTTGTTCCGAAAACGATATTTTGCGCAGTGAGCAAGTAGGAATGAATATATACAGAGTAGATGATTTCAAAGAAATTGGCCAGAACTGGAAATACACAGCTTAGTGAGAAAGTTGCAAGGGTTTCTGTCATCAAAGCGAGCGTGAAGTACGTCACACACATCGGCGGGGAAGCTTGTCCACGCAGGGTCTAGACGCGGAGCAAACGAAGCGGAGCTGCCCGCCGATCAGCTCTTGTCTCCGCGGATCTGAACAACAATCCCGTATGCATTTTCTCGATTACCGAGAGAGTGTTCCCCTGGCAAGATGCTGAATCGCTTCGGGCCGACCATAGGGGCCAAAGAGGCTCTATAACGACGTCAGTTCGGACCGGCAGCCGGTGCACCGGACGCTAGGCCCCTGTTGGCAGCTGCGAACCCCTCGAAAGGCCTGGGAATAAGATATAAGCACTAAATTTTAGAAGAATACGTATCCTGACAGGCGATGCCCTCTTGTAAGAGTTCGACTTTGTTCCAACTCCAACCACCGAGCCAGTCCCCACCACACGCACACAATGCGGCTCCTTAACGGTGCTACCACCTTTCCCCTTTTCGTCATCACCGCGCTCTCCCTCGCCGAGGTAAGTGCTGCTGCCTCCGCGAGCGGCCAGGCGACGAATTACTCGACATGGATGGCCTCCAGCATCATTTCCCGCGGCCAAGGCGTGTTGACGGGCTACGGCGACAAATCCGAGCTCCTCCAGGCAGGCTTCACGCAGAACGCCTTCCGCCGCCTAATTGAGCAATACCCGGCCGACGCGTCCGCGGAAAGCGTCGCGGAATACATCAAGAAAAGCGTCGACTCGGTGGTCAGCACCGTGAGCAACGCCACGCTCGACACGAGCTACCCGCTGGACCGGCTGTCGAGCGGCCGCAACCTCATGGCGCTGTACCAACGCACCGGCAACGAAACGTACCGCGACGCCTTCGAGGCGCTGCGCGACTCCATCAACCTGCAGCGCCGCAACGCCGAGGGCGGCTACTGGTACTACGTGTACCCCTACTGGTCGTACCTGGACGGCATGTACTCCTTCGCGCCGTTCTACACGACCTACACCGCCCTCTACGACGCCACCAACACCTCCACCGTCACCACGGATCTCTGGCACCAGCTCGACCTGCTCTGGCAGCACTGCCACAACGCCACGACCGGCCTCCTCGTCCACGGCTACGACGCCTCCGGCACGGCTGTGTGGGCCGATCCCGTGACGGGCGGGAGCCCGCACGTGTGGGGCCGCAGTCTGGGGTGGTACGCCATGGCGCTGGTGGACGTGCTGGAACTGCTTCCGCCGAGCAACGAGTGGTGGATGCGTCTGCGCGACAGATTCGCGGAGCTGGCGGGTGCTGTTGTGCGGGCTGTGGACGGCGAGGCGTCGGGGGCTTGGTGGCAGGTGCTGGACCAGCCGGGGCGGGAGGGGAACTACATCGAGTCGAGCGGGAGCGCCATGTTTGCGTATGCGTTGCTGAAGGGCGTTCGGTTGGGGTATTTGGCGGACGGCGGAGTCAACAATTCTACAGGGTATCGCAACGAATCGGGCTCTACCTCTGCTTGTTCGTTTACGGATGTGGCGACCCGAGCGTACGAGTACATTGTGGATACTTTTGTTGTGGATAACGGGAACGGGACGATCGGGTACAATGGAACCGTTTCCGTTTGTAGTCTGAACTCGACCGCTTCGTACGAGGTAGGGTGCCGAACTGCTTGCTCGAGTCATGAGTCTTCACAGGGGTTTCGCTGACGCTTTTGACAGTACTATGTTGGCCAGCCCATTCTATACAACAGCGTCCTGGGATCTGCCGCCTTCGTCCTTGCATCGCTGGAATACGAGATCAGGAATCAGGGGAGCCGGATTGGATGAGTTTTCGAATGGAGATGGGTATGCGGCTGATTAGTTATGCCGGCTCCAACAACTTCCGAGTGGGGTACACAACTTGAACCAGGTTTGTTATTCTGGGACTAGCCACCTGTGGCGTGGCCGAGAAGTGGTGGTTGGAAATATACTTGCATCTCGGACAGCATCCCTGAATGTACTTGACCAGTATCTTAGCATCGAAGAACCTTGAGCCGACGATAGTCAGCCTTATTGTATTCTTGTGGGCCTTGGGGCTCTGCTTCGATCGGCCATCGTGTTCCTCAGCGCACACGGATTGAGGGACGGTGACGGACAATTGCCTACACTTCTCAGAACAAGAAAACAGGCAGGATCCTTCACACGATTCATCAGTGGGGTCTGCCGCGCCTGCCTCTGCGCTGGAGCTGCCCGAGATGCGCTGAGTGGATTAGTGAACTGGAAAGCAGTGTCAGTGTCTAGCAGCTGGTCTTCAGCTTACCCGGAGAAGATCCGGTCTGAGCCAACAGCCGCTTCCGAAGGGCCAACGAGGTATTTGCTGAGACTTCTGCAGATTTTCGATGAAACAGCCGAGCTGACGGCAGCCTTGATCCATGAGGCCATGCGAAGCCACCCCGGTTACCGTGCAGCAGCTGCAGGAGGCGTTGAGGCTTATCCCCGTTCAGCCGCGCGACGTTAGTGAGCGAACACAGAGCGGTTCGCAAAGCCTTCCATTTCTGCAAGCAGCTTCGGTCCGGCTGATGGAGAGCTCGGCCTCGGTGTTAGAAGCAGTGCGGCACGCGTGTGGGCGGAGAGGCAACGGGCGGGAGATGAGTGGTGGTGGCTTGTGGGTCGCTCGCGCCCTCGCGTCTGGGCCAGGCCGATCACCCGAAAACGCCGAGCCGCAGGGCCTCGCGCCTTCTTTCACCATCCGCCATCCGCAATACGTCATCTGCCCTGCCCTCGCACAACGCCATCGCGGCTGTCGGCACATGGCTCTGCCGGCACTTGGTCGCCACGAGGCGCTTCCACGCCGCTGCTACTTACGGATCCGTAGAAGCAACAGAGTTCGTGGCGTTGCAAGTGCGCAGCCCCCCCGTGCTCTGTAAACGCCATCTTCGGCCGAGGCAGAGCGTTTGCACCTCCATGACCCCAATTACGTAGATCACTTGCCGGGCCTGCATCCTATTTATCCACAGCCGCCCGTCTGATTGGATCGAGCACAGCAAAGGCCGGCCCTACCAGCCGACCATGTGCGGCGGTCCATCCAGGTTCGACCGCTCATGGCGTCACGGGTGCGATTGCGATTGTTAAGCTGTTAGGCTGAATGTTGGGTTCCGTTCCCCCCCCGGGTGGATCTTCGCTTTGGCGACGGGGTTAAGGGCTCTGTTCAGCGCAAGAAGATGGTCACTGTCAAGTTCCTATATTATACAACGGGTACCCCGCCGTTTCGCGGTCTCGTCATAGCTCTTCAGCCTTGTAGTCTCCCGGTAGCGAAAACAGAGCCTTGTTTCCTTTTCCCATCCAAACTTCTCCCCGGTATCTGTACTTGCCTGAATACTTTGCTTGACATCGAGGCTTGACGGGCCATAGACGCCATGGCCACCAACGACCTAGGGAACGGCTTGACCAAAAGCGCAAGCGGGAGGACGACTTACAACCCCGATGGCGTACCATCCAACGCTACTCTTCCCACCCTCGGAGCTGCTCATTCGAATAACCCTCGGGAGGCAGCACAGACCGAGAGGGTCTCTCTCGACTCTGCCGCAACCGTGGGCAAACGCAGCATGGACGACAGAGATAGCAAGAAGGACGAGGTGGCGCCACAAAATTCAACATCGGTAGTCCGCCAGCCAAGAGCCCCCTATGAAAGCGACAGCGCCGACGACATCGAAAGGCAGAAGACAAGAGAACAGCAGGTACAGGCTGAGAAGCAGCCCGAAGAAGATCCAAACCTCGTTGTGTGGGATGGCCCGAATGATCCGGTAAGCAACAATGGTCTCCTCTGCTGTTCAAATTCTGATTTCGTGGCAGGAAAATCCCATGAATTGGCGGCCGTGGTGGAAGTGGACGGTCACCATCACTCTTGGAATGATGACCTTCTGTATCACCTTCGCCTCGAGCGTTTTTAGTACCGCAACGATGGTTACGGCGAAGAAATTCGGAGTCTCTACCGAGGTCATGACTCTGGGTACCAGTCTGTTCGTCTTGGTAAGTCAACCCTGTCGCTTTCAGCTTCCGTGAAAGTCGCGTTGCGTAGCCAACAGTGGAAAGTGCTGCCGCATCTGTCGTTATATATTCAGGCCTGCCACAGCTTGATGATCTGCATAAGCACTGTTTCAGCCTGCTTCTGTTCAGTATACTGACATGCACGAAGGGATTCGCTTTTGGACCTATTGTTTGGGGACCCCTCTCTGAATTATACGGACGGAAGTACCCACTGTTCTTCGGCTTCTTCGTCTTCGCCATCTTCCAGATCCCGGTCGCGGTAGCACAGAACCTGCAAACGATCATGGTCTGTCGATTCTTTGGCGGATTCTTCGGTTCAGGTACGGGGCCCGCTCTCCCGTGCAACACAGTTCCCCGCTAACGCTCGCTCATAGCACCGCTGGCCATCGTAGGTGGCGCCCTGGCGGACTTCTGGAATCCGGTTGACCGCGGCATCGCGGTTTGCATTTTCGCCGGTGCCACGTTCATCGGTCCCGTGGCTGGGCCCATCGTTGGAGGTTTCATCACCATGAGCCATCTCGGATGGCGATGGACCGAGTACATCACGGCGATCATGGGCTTCTTCTTCGGAGGCATCGGGTTCTTCGTTGTCCCCGAGACGTACGCGCCGGTGCTCCTGCAGAGGCGTGCGGCGAACCTCCGGCACGAGACGCGCAACTGGGCACTCCACTCCAAGCATGACGAGAGCCGGGTGGATCTCCAGTCCATCACTCGGAAGTACATCCTCAGGCCATTCGCCATGATCTTCCTGGAGCCGATCCTGCTCTTGGTTACCTTATACGTAAGCACAGTCCCTGCTTCCTGCGCCCGAACACGGCAGCGCTGACGCTCTCACCAGATGGCCGTCGTGTACGGCATTCTCTACCTCTTCTTCGAATCCTACCCGATTGCCTTCCAAGAAACGCGAGGCTGGAACGAGGGGGTCGGCGCGCTGCCCTTCCTCAGTATCACCGTTGGCGTCGTCATCGGCGGGCTCATCATCACCTGGACGTCGAAGACGCGGTTCGCGCGCAAGATGGAGAAGCACGGCAGGGTGATCCCGGAGGAGCGGCTGATCCCCATGATCATCGGCGGCTTCCTGTTCCCGGCGGGCATGTTCTGGTTCGCGTGGACGAGCAGCCCGCACATCAACTACTGGCCGCAGGTCATCGCGGGCGTGCCCATCGGCGCGGGCATCCTGATGATTTTCCTCCAGGGGCTGAACTACATCATCGACGTGTACATGATGAACGCGAACAGCGCCATCGCGGCGAACACGTTCGTGCGGAGTTTTGCGGGCGCCGGGTTCCCGCTTTTCGCGGTTGCGATGTAAGTTTTGCTCGGTTTTCCGGTTGTTCGTGTCGAGGCTGGTTTGGCTGACGGGCACGCACCCGCAGGTTTCACACGCTCGGCGTCGATTGGGCCACCAGCTTGCTTGCCTTCATCGCCGTTGCGCTCTTCCCCGTGCCAATCCTGTTCTACATCTACGGAGCCAGGATCAGGAAGCTGTCCCGCTACAGCCCGTCGGTCTGAGCCCTGTCTTCTGCATGCGGTGTGATGTCTTGACGAGAATCATCAGCGAAGGAGTCGGCGTTCCGTGGCTTGGCAGGACACTGTAGACAAAAAGGAAAGCTTGATGGCGCTCGGCGCATGCTTGGTCGGAGAATAAGTGTACAGTTAGATTCACCTACATGGATCGCGGCGCACAAGCGACCTTCACAGACACAATTCGGCCAACGCACATACGCGTGACGGGCATGATGCATCGGACCCGCGGCCCAAAAAATCGCGCCTCCTTGGCTGCTGTCATCGGGTGGTGGGTGGTGCTGTGCTCACCGTCCTTTCGCAGCACGAGCCGACGCGGGGCACCTGGACGGCCTGCTGGACGGCCTGCCGTCTCAAGTTGATATCGGATCGTCGGCGGAGAAGCGACAGATCAGAGGCGGTCGGGGAGGGGAGCGCACAGAGGAGAGGAGGGGTTCAGATGTCACTGTGGGGACGAGCGAGGGCGCAGGAGCCAGGGCCGAGCGAGAACGGTCGAGAAGCGGCGGAGAGAAGGCACGAGAAGGCGGGTTGCCTTTTGGCTTTCTCGGAAGATCCGCGCCCTCGTGTCTGGGAGCACGGCAGCCGCAGCAGATCGGGGGTGCACCGCAGCGTCAATCGGCGTGGGCGGTGGTGGTGCCAGTGCCATCGGTGTCAGGCGGCGTTGCGTAGCAGTGGAGCGGCGCCGGCGGGATGGCGGCGGTGGGCACCAGGCACCATGCAAGTCAGCAAACAAATGCGGAGACCTGCGCCTGCACCGATCCAAGCTTCCTCGACCTTGCCGCAACGGGCATGCGTCTTCGGCCGGCCGACAAGCATCTCTCTCGTCCCCGCCTCGCAGACAGCTGACGATACTGCTAATTATAGCCCCCCTGGTGTTTTTCGGCCGCACGGCAGCTGCAGGGAACCGGAGCCGCAGGCGCCCACGCCCTTTGCGTCCCCCTCTTACCGTTGTTTCTCCCGTTGCAGACATGGTGGCGGCGACGGCGTCGCCGCGCGAAAGGCCTCGGCTTCCGATAGGCGCCCGCAAACCAGAATCGCCCGGCCGTCGTATTCCAAGTGCACGCCCTCTGATGAGGTCAGATGTACGAAGGAAACGGGACGATCGTGGTCAGGCCTGTCTCTCTCTGCCTGCCTCTCTCGCACGCCCCATCCTATCAATCACGGTTCTGTCGCGGACGCACTTCGTATGTACACGTAGAATACACTCCGGCCTAGCCATGGGCCGGCAGCTCCCGGTGACCCCCGTTCCCTGCGTCTGCACGGCTCTATTGGCAGCTTCAGGCTTCCAATTGATTCTTGTTCTGGCTTGATCGGAGGCTTTTGTCAGGCCCTCGCCGGGCGGCGCACCTAAGCTCCAGGCCGGTCGAGCCGCAACCGGGCGAGCTCTGTGGCTCTCGATCCCCATATTTTCTTGTGGCTCCACTTGCACTGCAGGCGCCGCATGGCGTTCAACGCGCGCTGAGCCCTCGGCTCGACTGCGCTGGCCGGCCGACCTACCTGCCACCTGTTGTGCCTGTGCTGTGCCATCCCAGTCCAACCCAACCGTGGATGGCCGGGGCTGCCAAGGTGCCTGCCGCATGCGTGTCCGTACAGCGGGTGAATTCTTTAGCGCCAGCGAGCCGCGAAGGAAAGCGATCGCGAAGAGTCCATGCGGCGGCGTGACAAGGTAGCAGCGGCACGCGGGTGGTAGTAGCGGGCATGGCAGACGTGCTGCCCGTTCGTGTGATCCTGCTTTAGCGTACCTGCAGCTTGGCACCATGTACCCTGTCCGTAGCGCACGCCTCTAGCGCGCCCGCCGTTGTCCAGGCGAGCTTCCCATATAAGAGCGCCGCAGAGTCCGCCGCTTGGTTGCTCATCATCACCAGCTTCTCAAGCGTCTAATCAATTAATTCAATAATCGACTCCGAAACCCAAATCTACGCCAGTATCTATATACTACCTTGTACACACCACATCCCTCGTCCGCCAAAATGCAGTACCTTACCGCCATCGCCGCTGCCATCCTCCCTTTCATCGCCGTCACCTCCGCCGCCCCGCCGGCCGCCAACCTGCCCAATGGCTTCGTGAAGCGTGAGGTCGGCCAGGTCACCTTCTGCACGGGCGCAAACTACACGGGCGAGTGCACCACGCAGGCCTACCCGACCAACCAGTGCATCGTGCTGCCGGAGCCGTACAACAAGAACGTGCTTACCTTCGTGCCTGACCACCAGAACCTGTGAGTACCACCCAGCCCCATCGACTTCGTATGTGCCCTGCTGACACGGTTGCAACCAGTGTCCGCATCACGCACTCGGCTGAGTCCTGCACCCTGCACGGCGACCTCTTCCTCGAGTGGCCCGGCTCCACCCAGTTCAACGACTACGAAGGCGTCGACTACAGCAACATGACTTCGTTCCTCGTTCAGCGCTGCGATAACTGCGCTTGAAAGATGCAACAGAGACGCTCTTCATCCTCCTCTCTACTTCCATTGTACAGATTCCACGTGGATGTTGCGTGGCTACTCGGAAGGATATTCGATCGATCGATGTACATTTGCACGGCGAGATGCATATGGCGCGGCGTTAACTTTGTTTGAATGATGGGACGGTTGTTTTTTGGAAGAAAAAAAGACTTTTGGAGGGGATAATGACGACTACGACACGCTCCTTATGATGGTTGCTGGAAAGAGCCAGCTACGACGATCCCTACTGGTTAATAACTAATGATAATCAAGAAGGTTGAGATGGGACACGAGTGCTTGCTTTTCCAAACTGCCATGAATGGTGCGTGATTGCCGTGCTTGCGGAGTCGTGGCTGTGTGAGCGGTCAGAGGAGCACACGAGATGCGATCGGTGACGCCCATGTTCGAGCTCTGGACCCTTTGGCGTGGGTGCCTGAGTGTCGTGTGTGACGTGCGGCTGCGGGAGGCGTGGCTGTGTGAGTGAGGGAGCTCGGAGCCTGGCTGGTCCCAGACCTCGACACGGGCGGGTGGTGACGTGCATGGTGCGCTGTTCACGCGCAGCAACATGTGCAGCAGGTGCGCGAGATGATGATGGGTGCGAGGGCGGAGGAGGCGGAGCGCTGCGAAGGCGCGTCGCTTCGCGTGTCGTCATGGCGCGCGGAGCCGGGCGGGCGAACACCTCCACCATCATTGGCCCCCAAACATGGCTGCTTCTGTCTGTCAGCAGCGGCTGAGCTCACGCGGCCCGCTTTTAGAACTGCCGCTTCCAGCGGCTCTTGCCCCGGTCTGGGCGCCGCCAGCCTCCATCGTCTCGCCGTTAAATACCATCCGCCGCGCCCCCGTCCGCACCTGCTGCTATGGCCGCCCTCCGCCGAACTGCTATTCCCCGCGCTGTCGCGCCCCAGCTCTTCCCTGCGCACGCCTGACGCCGGCATCACCATGCCGTCGCTCGCTATGGCGCCTTCCAGGGTCAACTCGCTCGAGCTCGATCTTCATGTCGACCTTCCGCCCAAGGCCGACTCCGTGTCCAGCAGGCAGGAGACCGCTAAAGTTGCGTTCAACAAAGTCATAGACGCTCGCTACCGGAACGATGCGAGCGGATATGACGAGGTCGGCGTGCTCCTAGTCCATTGGGAGGAAGACGACATGGACGTGAAGCATGAGGTGTGTCGAAGCATGGAAAAGGCAGTCTTTGCATTCACTAACACATTGTGCAGGTCGAGATGCTCAAGTCGGTTTTTGAGGAAAAGTTCCACTTCTACACTGAAATCTACGCCATCCCACCGGAAAAGCCCGAAGCAGCTCTCTACGCCAAGATGCAGAATTGGGCAGATAGATATGACGAGGCCCGCAAGCTCAGCATAATCTACTACGCCGGCCACGGAAGCCAGGTCGACGGCAACGAGGAGGAACTGACCATGCATGGGTAGGTCATTAGACGCACCTCGTCCAACCCGATACTAATGAGTTCAGAACCCGCCAGGGCTCGAGAGCCAAAACTTTCTTCAAATACTCCTTCGATCCCCTTAACATGACCGACACCGATACCCTTTTGATCGTCGATTGCTGTTTCGCTGCCCTGGCATTCTCCAATGCGACGATTGGAAAGCGAAAGTTCGAACTTCTGTGCTCGGTTCCTCCCAGCGAGAAGGCCTATGCTCCCCATAACGCCAATTCCTTCACAAAGGTTCTCTGCAGAAGCCTAGAAGACATGCTGGACGAAAATCTGAGAGGATTCTCAACTTCACATCTGTACAGAAATCTGTACCACAAATGCGTCAAAAAGAAGAAGCCGCTCCTTTTCGACCAGTCCTCCAGGAATTACGGCTGGATCTATCTTCGACCCATCGGCAAAGCCTTACCGGAATCCGAAAAGGACGAGGAGAACATCGCAATCGAGCTGCGCCTGCAAATGACGAAACTCCCCGATGAGCCACAAATGAAAGAGCTAGCTGCTCATATGCAAGAACTTCCGCTCGTGAAAAGACTAGAGTTTCAGCACCTGCATGCACCAGAACAGAAGCTGGACGAGTTTTTCACGGATTTGATCAGGCGACAGAGAATCAGGCCCTTCATCAGGAAACTGCGTCAACGGGTTGCAGAGAAACGAAACCAGAGGATCGGCGTGCCGGACTCAGAAGAGACCCGCAGAGTAGCCCGCGGCGACGTCCCAGACATCTACGACTGGGGCGGCGAGGCTACGCTGTTCCTTCCAAGACAACCGATCAGGCGCGCCAGCACATTCTCCAGACTTTCGAGACAGACGACTGCTGTGGACATCTGCGATAACGACAAGAACCTGAACGGCAAGCACGATACTCATACCGTTTGGAACCTATTCTCCTACAGAGTCTCTTTGACGGGCCTCAGTCCATATCTTCAGAGTGCCAAACTAAGATACGCAGAGCTGTCTCCTATAAAACGCCTCCTTCTGGTGTTTGTCTCAATGTCACTCTTCTTTCTGCAACTTCTCCTGCGCTGGTTCCATGGGCTGCGCGAATGGGCCCAACGGCCTCTCCAACGACGCGACTGAAAGGGCGCAACGGATGGGTTTTACTGGTTTATTTCTTTCAACATCTTACCTTGGTCTTCCTGGAACTTGGGTTTGAACTATATTTGGATACCCCTTTGATAGATTGGCGCAGCCGTCGATATCGCCTGACACCCTAATATTATTACGCATGCTACGAGTGTCCTGCTTGTTATCCTTATGTCAGAACGCCCGCGATTGGAGAATTTCCAGTTCCTGCTCCAAGGCTGCGATTGAAGCTGTCTCAGGTATCGGGTCGCTTGTGCAGAACGTGGCCGGGCAGAATAGGTCAGCGGAAGCCCACGTCGCCCTTCGTCGCCTCAGCCTTGGTGCTTCGAATATGCTGGCTGGTTTTGGGAGGCTGATTTTGCCTGCTTGTGCTGCTGTGTTCTGCAGAATTGCTGACCGGAGAGCAGATGCCTGATCGGATTCGGCCTGATTTGCGTAGTTGAGCCTCATTACCCCCCACCTTTGGGTGGTTCACATGCAGCAAAGCCACCGCCCATGCACAAAGGAGGGATCCGACGGGCGCAGAGGCCGGCAATCGCCACTGACAGGTGCGAGGCGAGGCTGATTTATCTGCAAAAGCAAGCAGGCGCGCCACTCGGCTTCAGTCCTCGGCGCCAGTAATGATCAGGGCGGCATGAGCTGGCTTGAGGGGGCGTGTGCTCCAGCGCTTGGGGGCTGAGATCAGCCACTAGCATGCGCGCTGCAGCCTCCCGTACGCGCACCCGTTTGGGGGCCAAAAGCGGGCGTTCGCTGGCGCCTGACGAAGCGGGCGAAGTCTGCCTTTCAGCCTCATCCCGCCGCCGGTCAACTATAAGACAAGGCTGGAGCACAGTGTCCGGGCGGCATCGCAGCAACCACACAGATATATACATACCCTAACAACAAATCCGGCCTTCGAACCACCATGGTGGGGCATCCACTGGCAGGGACAGTTGCGAGCTGAGGCGGCTAACACGAAGCAATCCTGCAGGCGCCGCACAGCGAAGCCGTCGAAGAGCAGCAGCCAGCCGACCCGACCGGCGGCTCCTCCGAAACCAATCCGGAGACCCTGACTGAGAGGGATGGGGAGACCGACGCCGATTTCAGGTCGTCGATCGCCGCGGTCGATCCGAGAAAGCGCATGCCGGTACGTCGCATGGACCTCTCTCTCTCTTGCCACACACAGTGGCTGACACGACCCAGCTGGATTGCGAGTTCGATAGGGGAGAAACCGTCTACTATTGCCACGATCCTCGCAACATACGAAACCGACAGGGTCCATACAAAGTCAAGGGCGCCAATTCCGGACCGCAGGGAAGCGCTCCCTTCTACTATCTGGAATGGAGAGGCGCAGGGCCTGGAAGGGACCTGGAAAGGGTGTCGGAAAGGTACATAGTCCACTGATGGGGCACGGTTTGGTTGCAGTTACTTGGATACACACACAATTTCTCTTCGCGAACCCAGCATTTTCCACTGCTGAGCAGGTCCAGACCATGTGCGAATCGTGCGTAAGCGCCCTCTGCACACCATTGGTGCATGCATGGAGGGTGGTAAGACGCTGATCGGTAACCCGGCAAGGCAGAGCTGAAGGCTGAGTCCTGCGCCACACATGCAGGGCGACCCAAACGGCAGCTGGAGGCAGAGCTCAGCCTCGTGGCACGTCCCACGGCTTTTCGATGGAGCGGCTGGCCCCCGCCCGTGCCGCCTTCTCCTCATAATAAGACTGGAGGCCGCACCACACTCAATCTTGCACGCACACACACTCACACGCTGGCGTTATTTCCTGGAGTTCTATTCCTGTCGATGAATTTTTAATCCTGTTTGCTTTTCTACGCATAGCTGCTGTGATGTCGGCAACTCCTCCAGAGGCTCAGCCACAACACACGCAGCCCCCACCTTCTTCGCAGCCATGCTCTCCCACGTCCACGACAAGCGAGATCCAAACAGAGCCGAGTGACCCGGAGAAGGGTGAGAGCGACAGAAAAGAGCCCACCGCTTTGACGTATGATGATGCTGCAAACGCCGTGACGTATGACGAGAAAGTCGACCCGGAAAGTGAGTCGTCTCGGCACACCGCCAGACATCGCGGCACCTGACTGACGCTGCCCCCGCATGGAAGGCCTCCAAAGACGCGGCACCGACTCCAGCCTCCTCGGCCGCTTCACCCGCGCCCTAACCGGCCTCAGCGGCAAGAGCGAGGAGCCCAGCAGCATCGACCACCGCCCGGAAGACATAGACTACCACGCCAACGGCTACCCGAAGCTGGGCGCCCTGCTCAACAGCGATGAGAACTTCCTGATGTGCCGCCGCTACGGCTTCCTGCACACCCGCGTCATGCTGTACCGGCAGGACGAGCTGCGCGACCTCGAGGAGCAGCTGATGAGCCTGGACGCCGAGGACCGGGACAAGGATCCCAAGTCCTTGAAGTCGCGGAGCAGGGACGATCGGCGCGAGGGCGCCGAGCGGAAGGCGTTGATCAACGCCATTGATGCCAAGCTCAAGGAATACGGTCAGCACTATTCCGCCTTCCGGGTTGTGGCAGCGGGTCGATGAAGAAGGACAAGACGAGACTGACCGCTGGTGTTTCCCTCGCCAACAGATGACTGCGTCATGCGCGCCCGCAACATGGCAGCCCTGCCCCCGGTCACGGACCGCAACTACCGCAGCGTGAAGAACTACATCGAGAACAACGGGCCGCTGTGCCTGCGCGAGCGCGCCACCTTCACAGAGCGGCGCGCGGACCTCGTGGCGCTGGTCGACCCCAAGGAAGGCAGCTGGTTCGACGCCTTCGTAGAAGACCTCCTGACGGCCATGCCGTTCGCCTTCGCGCGCCTCGTCTTCTCCGACCCGGAGCAGCGCCGCAGTACCCGCGATCGGAAGGTGTATCTCTACTCCAAGTCCCGCGTCGACTACTTCTCGCGCATCCTGATCGCCCTGCTTGCGGTCGGCTTGCTGATGGCGCCGGTGGTGGTGCTGTTCCTGCATGATGAGAGTGGCGGCGTGAAGATTGTCGTTGTGCTGCTGTTTACTCTCTTCTTTGCCGCCGCCCTGTCGGTCTTTACGAGGGCGAAGAGACACGAGGTCTTTGCCGCTACGGCTGCGTAAGTGCGACTTCCTAAAACTCCTTTTCCTCTGAAGTCCGAATAAGCCCCTTGTACATATAATTTTTTTATAATCCTCTCTTCCCTTCTTCTTTCTCCCTTTTGTGGTATGATCTGAGGTTTTCATTCCTCATCATATCGACCATCAATGCCTAGAAGGATCGAGGGCCTCGCGGCTGGTGATACCTTTTCTTTTTCTTCTTGACGATTTCCATGGTCTATTCGCACAGGGGCTGCCTCACCTTTTTCCTTGGCGGGGACGGAGACTTGTACCTTAAATGTCCCATCACCTGTCCTCATAAAGTCAATCAAATTCCGGCGTTCACCCGCCCCTCTTTGCGCGTCATTGCTTTTGTGTGTTTTCGATAATGAGTACCGAACATGTCGACTGACCACCCCTTTCCACTGCAGATACTGTGCCGTCCTGGTGGTCTTCTTGGGCAACTTTAACTGAATCACCTGCGGCCATGCCGCATGTGCCATTTGGAATGGCCACACCCATCTTTTACGAATGACGCTCGATGCGATACGAGTCCCTCCGTTCGGACGACGACGACAACGAAGTCAAACGAACTTACGCCCGCTTCAATGATAATGACGATGTGGTAATTATTACTATATATACGGCCGTTATCACATAAGCCCGTCGAGGGAGTTTTGCTCTTGGATATAGAAGCGATGACACTCACGCAGTAACGAAACTCATGAGGGATGTAGATAAAGTAGGTGATAGGCAGACGTACAATACAAGGGGAGAAAGTTAGGGGGTTTGACATCCGCAAGTAGTTTTTATTTCGTGCGTGTTGGACTCCGTGGTGTCTGCTAAGCGCCAACTCCTGTTGGTAGGAGGCGCTGTCGAACATGGGGTGTGGAAACCCTTTCACCCACCAGGAAAGGTGAATGAGGATCTTATTCGGATGCGCAGGCAGCACAACCACCATATCCTATGCTCGTTTTAGAGTGAAATATGGGTTCGTGCGTCGGTTTTTCGTAGCCCCTGCTCTCCCTGTCCGCTGGTTTGGCAGCGACACCCTTGTGTTCTGGGTCAGGACAAGTCAAGAAGGATATACTCTAGCTCTCGCCAAGTGTTCATGAGCTCGAGTAAACACCAAGTGCTTAAGTACGTATGTACACATCCGAATCTACAGATCCCGCAGCATCAGTGGCCCATGGGCAAGCAGCCATCGACCTCACCTTTCGAGCAAGTTGTAGCGTCACTAAACACGCAGATCGCACAGGCATCGATATAATAACAAAGATCCGCCCTTCTCAATTTCTTAAGTGCTACGAACACGCTTGTCTCTCAATGCGTAGACGTCAGATAACCTCCCGCGAGGGCCACCATTTTCTTCCATTTTCTCTAAATATTCTCATTTGATTCTCGCAGACGCAAAGAGAAAAAAAATTAAAAAACCCAAACAACCTATGCAAGAAAGAAAAGGGCTTTCCTACGAGCAAGCTTCAAAATGAACCAAAAGGGGGTACTAGACTACCAATCGTGACTTCGTTTACAGGACGAAAACGCTTGACAAAATAAAAGAAAAACCAAAAGAGTAGAGCGAAGAGAGATTTCTTCACTTCGAAATTTCGAAAAAGAACAAGATGACCAAACTTTCACTCAATGAGTCGAGCGGCAGAAAAGAAAAGGTAAAAAGACAACCGTAGAACTCCGATAGTGATGCGTGTGCAAAACTTTCCAAAAGGCGGGAGACATGCCTAGGTCAAGAAAAAAAAGAGGCTGGCCCTGAGTTAGGTCGGCCGGCGACGGACGCACGGAGTATGCAAAAAGGTTTGATCGGGGCTCTAGTGCGGAGGCGTAGAAGGTCGAAAAGATTTAGCAGCGGCCGAAAGAAGCGTCTGGATTTCAGTGTTGCTTCTCGTTTCCTTCCTCGAGCTCCTTCATGTACTTGACGAAGGCCTTCTTGTGAACGAGACCGGCGTAACGACCGTCTTTCATGACGCAGATGTAGCGGAGACCGAGCTTGACGAAGCACTCGTAGACCAGATCCATCGGAGAGCGGTATTCCAGGGAGACGGGGGACTACAGTGCAGTGTTAGCGAGGCAGTTCCGTATATAATTTGGGGGAAATGGGTGGACCTACCGGGTCGATGTACGGCGTGAAGTCTGTGGGATCGGCATCTTCCTCACCAGGATCCTCACGCGCGTTCCAGCCAACCTCAGGGGACATGAGACACAAGGTGTTATCCTCGTTCTCAAGCTTGTCAAGTGCGAATTCAAGATCCGGCGCGGGAATAAGGCCGACGAGGATGCCATCGCGAACAATTGGCAATCCGCCGTCTAGTTCTCCGGACATGTGAAGTTGCTGTAGCTGGTAGCGCAGTTGCTTTGCGGGTACGAGTGGCGAGTTGGTAATATCGATAACACGTTCCTCCCGGACGCGGGGTGTGATATCTCCCAGTTGAGACGTGAAAACCGGTCGGACTTTGTTGTCAAGGAATGGGTATGAGTTCATGTCTGTGAGAAGGTCGTAGATGCTGAGGGGCTCAATCGCATCGGCAACCCATTTCGAAACCAAGACGCCGAGGGAAAATGGCAGAACGTGGTCGAGACTTCCCGTAAGCTCGAAGAGAATGACCGCGAGAGTGACAGACAGTCTGGTCACACCGCACATGGTTGCTCCAGCTGCAACCATAGCGTATACACCTGGTACGACACAAGCCTCCGGGTTATCGTCCTTGTGGCAGGTACCGAAGAGACCAGTCGAGGAGTAGTTGAGAGCAAGGTACTGCACAATGTGCCCAACCATACGGCCCATGAGACCACCAACGACCATGGACGGGACGTAGATACCAGCGGGGACTTTAATACCGAACGTGATGATCGTCAACAAAGCCTTGATGACGAACGCAATAAACAGGTACCAAATGATCTCGGGGATCCGCTCCCTCGTTGGACAAAGTCCAGTGCCGGCCTCAGTGAAAGTATCACAAGGGCTGGCCAGCTCGAACAGCAATTCTGTGACCGGAAGCTTGGTGTAACGGTTCCAGAAACTCACGAGACCGGTGAGAAGGGCCACCAAAAAGACCTCAAGGATTGGGCTCTTTTTAATGATGGAAATTCGGCGGAAAGTCTGCGCCCACAGCTTTGATGCTTTGATGAAAAGAGCTCCAAGAACGCCACCGAGGATGCCAACCAGAATGTAAGCAAGCAGCTCGAAGAAATGCCAGTCGGACGTGTAGCGCACTTCGAACAAGACGATTTTGCCAGTTCCGTAGGGATTGAGGAATTTCAGGGAAAGAGCGGCAGCCTATCGTATTATCAGCATAAGCCGACGAAAAGGAAGGGGGCCCGGGAACTTACAATACAGCAAAAGAAGGTCCGGAAGAGTGTCTTCGGCGGGAAGTAGTAGCTGACCTCTTCCAAACTGAAAAGGACACCACCAATCGGGGCACCGAAGGCGACTGCCACGCCACTCGCAGCGCTCGCACTGAGGACTTCACGCCTTTTACCGTCGTTGTGGTGGTACTTAGAGAAAAGACGGCAGGCGATATTGCCTATGCATGTCGCAATATGTACGTACGGACCTTCCTTTCCAAGGCTGAGACCAGAGGCCACACTGAGGATAAGGCCAAGGGTCTTGATTGTGAGCGTTCTCAAACCGAGGTAACCGTGAAGGACAAAGCCGCTCAGAATGACCCTGACCTCAGCAACTCCACTGCCAGCGGCGGAGTAATAGACCATCGGAGGACGCTTCTCGGACTTTTCGAACGCCTCCTGCGGGCTCAGATCCAGCTTATTTCCTTCCTCATCCCGGACGACCGGAGGATCGACAGCGAGATTCTCATCGAGGGTTGTGAGATGGAATCGCGAGGGGATGACCGTCTTTGTGGTGAGAGTGAGAAGGCACGACAACACTGCTAGCACAATGACGAAGAAGATGAATGCTCCGTACTCGATCCAGAGATCGTCCACCTTTTCCTGAAGAATGACGTTTGACCAGGAGTCCCACTCCTCGCACGAGGAAGCACCGGCGCAGCACCGTTTCTTGCTGTAGTACCATTTGGTCGTGCAGTAGCCGTTCTTGTAGTCGAACAGGGTACTTTCGGTGGTGTTGACAATGAAGGCAATGAGGGCTGTCAAAATGCCAATGAGAGCCACCAGGATCCAGCCCTGGGCACCGTCGAACCACGCCTGGATCCTGCCTCGGATATCCTTGCGGCTCCGCAGCGCCTTCACGCGGTAGGCATCGGCAATGCTGTCGTGCACCCAATCGGTCGAGGTAAACTGATCGTACCAAACGCGGTCATCGCGGAAGACCGAGTGCCTCGACTCGTGGAGGTCGTTTTCTGCAAGCAAAGACGTGAGCAAGTATGCGGAGCACGAGGCGGCGAGGGTGGGACTTACGGAGAGCCTGGCGCTGCTCCTGTCCCAGGGCAGCAACGAGCCGGTTGCTGAACGAGGGCCGGCGACTGTGATGGCGCGGGCGGCGCACGCTGCCGGGATTGTGACGGCCGCTCAAGGGCCGCGGAGTGCCCGGGGTGGTGGTGTAGGCGCGGTGGTGGTCCCTGTGGGCCAGGAGACCGGAGTGCTCGTCGACGGCGCGGTTGGGATGCAGGCGGCGGTTCAGGTCGACCTCGGAGAAGCGCGTGGAGCGCAGCTTGCTGCGATTTGCTACGGGCGACGAGGGTGCGGTGGGGAGTCTGCTGTCGCTGCTCTCCAGATAGCCGGAATGCTCGAGCAGCGTGTCGTGCTCGCCCGGGTCGTCGTCGTCGCTGTGGACGGCGTCGTAGTAGGAAGAGACGGACTTGGGCATGGTGTCTTGGGTGCACGCAGGCCCTCCGCCGCGCTCGCACTTGGGAGGGAGGAGCAGTGGAGGAGGGCGGTGGCAGCGTGGGTACGGCGGGCAGCTAATAGCCAGGGCGACAAGACGATCTCCGCAAGGGTGCGTGCATGACCAGCAGGGTATGTGGTCATCGCGGAGGGCACGCGCGGCCAGGGTCTTCGCGCGGTGGCGCTGGCGGCGGCGGTTGGGCGGGGGCCAAGCGCCGCCAAATCGAGCGGCGGCCGCGTTCAGCCTGCGCATGCAGGGCAGATGACCGCCGCGCTGGTTCTGGTCGCTTCCGGCGCGCGACGGGCGCCGGGCGCCATGTCTCATTCCGCGGGCCAGCTGCTCGAGTAAGTGAGTGAGCGATTATGCTCCGCCGGCCTCGGTGCTTCTCGCGCCGCCCGCCAGCGCCTCTCGTCCGGCCAGCCCCCGCCGCCGCGCTGTCAGGCGACACCTCCGCGCCTCCGCGAGCCTCTCCCGCCCGTGGCCGGCTCCTTCGATACGTGTGGATCTGCGCTCAAGCACGATTACGTCGCTGCAGCCCGCTCCGAGTCATGGTCAGTGGCCGGGCCAATCGCGTGCTGCCGCGGGCGCTGACAATTGGCGGGCCAGGTTGCGTTGTATGAACAGATACTGCTCTTCGGAGGTACCGCCTGCCGCCTCACCTCTCGATCTGCCGCCCGCTGGCGCAAACACTCGCTGACCGCCATCTCAGACTCCATCACCCAGGCCTCGGGCGCCCTCGATGGCTTTGGCTTTGCCGCCCCGCTGCAGCAAGGTGCGCTGAAACCTGCCGAGTGTCAGGGAAACAGCCTGCTGATTGCTTGAAGCCTACGCCCGCCGCCTCGATGTCGTCAACCGCGGCTTCAAGTAAGGCCCGCCCGAGCTAATCCCCCACATGGCCTAGTGTCTCATCGAGCGCAGTGGATACAACACCGACAAGGCGCTCAAGGTGCTGCCACGCTTCATGCCCGCGCCCGACCAGGCCAAGGTGCGATTGATGGTTGGTCTCAGGCCCCCGGCGCCGCGTCTGCTGCGCTGACGCCGTCTACCAGACTGTTTTCTTCGGAGCAAATGACGCCTGCCTCGAGGGAGGAAGCAGCAAACAGCATGTGCCCCTGCAGCAGTACGTCGAAAACCTGAGGGCGATATGCACCCATGAAATCGTCAGGGCGCACAGTCCACGTCTGATTATCATCACGCCTCCACCCGTTAATGAGTACAAAATGGAGCCCGTCGACTTGGCAAAGGGCCACAACGGGCTCCAGCGCACGGCCGAGCAGACCAAAACGTATGCAAACGCCGCGCGCAAGGTTGGTGAGGAGTTGAAGATCCCCGTCCTGGACCTGTGGACCGTTTTTATGACCAGGGCTGGCTGGGCTGCTGGCGAGCCGCTCCCCGGCTGCAGGGGCGTCGAAAGAAATGAGCTGATAGAAGAGCTCATGTACGATGGTGAGTCCGCTGGCACCAGTGCATCGTCGGAGCAGCACTCACGGGTACACACCATGCAGGACTGCATTTGACGCCAAAGGCATACAAGATTGTGATGGAGGAGCTCATGAGCCTGGTAGCCTCGGCCTACCCGGACCAGCTTCCAGAGAAGCTTCCACACGTGCTGCCGCCGTGGAATGAGTGGGACGAGTGAAAGCGGTGACGTTTGTGCTGCGCCGCAGCTCGGTTTGCTTGATGCATGTGCCACGCCCGTGAGACGCGCGATGCTTGTAGTGCTAGGTGCAAAGAGTAGACAAGAAATCTAGAGAGAGCCGCCGCAATCTTCTTGCAACGCCGACCATGTTTGCGGAATGGCGGCAAACCGCGGCGTGTTTGGACGGGCACGGCAGGCCGCCGTGGTGTGGCGCCTGATCTGCACGGGGTTCTGCGATAGCACATCCGCACCTCCAACCTCCAGCTACCACAACGCTCGCCCTCCGCCTCCAGCCGCCACCGGCCTTCCTCTCGCTGCTCTCAGCCTGCACCCTCTGCCGCAGCCCAGCATTGCACAGCGCCCTTAGCACCCTCTCGCCCGTCGCTTCTCTGACCGTGCCACTGCCGTTATAACCGCCCTCCGCCCATCCCTCGCTGCCGCCGTGCCTCATCTCTCCGCTCCGCCGTGCTCTTCACGCCCCGAGCCACGCCCTCCCGCCCACCGCCCATCGCACACCTGCTGCGAGACCTGCTCGCCACGCGCCCGCCATCTGCACCCCGCGCCGCTGCTGCACTGTTGCACAGGCCCATCTCTCATTACTCGTCGATCCCGGCCCGACTTCTTGACACTCGCCACCGGCCAACCACTATCTAAAAGAGTGACAAAACGAAAGGTGGACGCGCCCGCTGCTACATAGCCTGGGTCGCTGGCGGCCGCGCCGTCCGCTTGGACTCTGGTGCCGGCGGAGAGGAGCGGGGAGGCGCCGTGCTGCTCTTCCGGGTGATGGTTGCGGCCTGCTCGTCCCGGGCCTGCACTGCTGTTTGACGGCTGGGGTGGGAGCTTCATGTCCTCTGTGATGGATCCTCAGAGCGTTTCTTTCACCCCGCGCGACGACATCTGGCGCTTCCACTCCGACATGCTGCGCGTGCAGCAGACCCAGGCCGAGCACGCCGACCGGCTCGCTCGCCTGGAGAGGCGGCAGGATGAGGATGCTCGCGTGAAGTCTGTTTGGGGGACTTCCTCTCCCTTCCCGAGTGTGCTGGGCGGCACTCCGCAGCAAGGTCAACACTGGCATTCAGCCGTGGCACAGGATGGTGCTAACATCTTTCCAGTGCCTCTGCAGCAACCGACTGCGGACGCCTTCTCTAACTTCGACGACCAGTCGAGTAACCTGCTCGCCAGCTTGCACCTCGACGCCGACGAGGAGCCGCGCCGTCTCGGAGCGACCTCTCGCGCCAACAGCGTTCGCTTCGACGAGACTGCAAATCAAGCCCATTGGTCCCATGCATCAAGATCGTCCATGGACCTGATCCCGCGCACAGGAAGCAGCCTTGGCGGCCATCCGATGACTGAGCGGAGCTACTCCCACAAGTCTGACGGACGCCAAAGTTCAGCCGCTGCATCGGTGCATTCGGCAACATCTGGCCGTGCCAACAGCTTGGGGCTCGACACCACCTTCACTGTCGGCACCCCCTCCTTAGAAGTCCCACGCCTCGCTCCAGGCTTGTTCATCTTGGGCTCTGTGCCAGCGATAATTCGGTGTTGGCTCAACCGGAACTTCAAGCATGACTCTCTTCTCTATGCGGCTGTGTGCACCGGATCCTACACTTCATGTCTGGATTTGGCCTTGATCACCAAGCTGGGGTTTGAATCGGACATCACCCGTGAGGCGGATGGCACTCGCAAGATCAAACTCGAGCTGTATCTACCCGAGGCGATCCCGTACCCGGCCTCTTCTCGTTCCAGTAGCCCTACGCCCCAGCTCCCTTCGTTGACTGTCGATTTCACTGTTGTGGAAAGTCCGCTGTCGGAAGTGGAGTCCAAAGCTATCAAAGTATTCCTGGGCAGCGACTTGTTACGGTCTCACAATGCAGACATCCTGCTGTCGTCGAATACACTGACCTTGTTTGATGATGACAGGAGCAAGCTTTCGATACCTCTGGTGCGGCCAGAGGACGATCGTGCTTTCAAGACGCTCCAAGTCACCAGCAGTCCTTGGAGCAAGTCAGATGCAAGCGAAAGCTTACAGGGTATGGAGCAAGACACAAGTCGCGCCGAGACTTTGGAAAAGCCCATGCCTCAAACTCTGGAAGGACTTAAAGCGTCTTCAGCATCCCCCGCTCCAACCGGATCCGACAGTGACCGAAACGTCACCGTAGCCTCGTCAGATGACGGGATGACCTCGGTGAGCGAACGCAGGAGTCTGGATCGTCCCGCCTGGGGCCCCGGCAGCAGAAACGAGCTCCAGAAAGAGTCCGTGGAGACGGAGTCGTCTGCTCATCCCGGTATATCTCGCGCCGGTTCCTCGCCGGCCATCTGGAGCAACTGGCGCCGCCCTTCCGAGAAGTCCGACTCAATGGACTGGGCCAACGCAGGAAAAACCGCGAACAGCGACACCTACCAGCGTCGAGACACGGGAATCAAGGTCCTGAAGCCCATCCGAACATCCTCACGCGCTCCCTCGGGTGCACAAGGTCCGGCATCCGCATCGACTCCCACCAGCCAGTCTCGATTCTTCGACGAGGGCCGTCGTCGCGTCACCAGTGTCTCCTCCGTCCCAACCACTGGGCGAGAAGCCGGCACCGAGCCGCAGTCTCAGCAACAACAGCAGTCGAAACGCACCATCTCGACTGACATTTCCAAACTGGCGGGCCCTGCGAAAGACGGCAATTCGAGTGCTGCCAATAAGCCCAGGTCGGCTAACCCGGTCGGTGGTGCTTCGGCCTTCGCATGGCTTAAGAACGGTCAGAAGTGAGAAAGAAAGGCTCTTGCGGGATATAGACGCGTGCCTTCGGTCTGGTGGCTGGTTTCGCTGTACTGTACCTAGCTGGCTATAGTTGGTGGCTTCCGGGTGAAAGGAATGAATGGCTCGAGACTTTTTGCTTGCCCTAGGTAGATGGGACGGTGGTGAAGCGAAGCGAAGCGAAGCGAGCAGTGTATTACACCTGGCGTTGTTCGTGGTGGTGACGACGCGCTGCGCAATATCAATGTGATGATTGTTTCATCGATATGAACTGACTTGCAAGACCATCAGTTTGTTGCTGAAAATGCCTTCGCATTCCATAGTCAGAGTCGATTGCGTGGCTAATCGCTCTTGTCCTCGTCGTATTGGTGTCCTGGCTCAGTGGATACGGGTCTCTTCATATTATTTGCTGGAACAATGTGTGTATACGTATGCGCAGCTGATGCATTCCGCTGATTATGACAAAAAAAAGAAGCATGCCTCCACTTCTTCATACACCCCTCTTTCACGGCCAAAGCTAAGACACAGCCTCGCCTTAACAGCCTCGCGCTAGACTCGCAGTGCATTGCCTCCACTACAGACGAAAGATTCGCTTCCATTCTTTCATGGTTTCTCTGACTTTTGTTAAAAAAAAAAAACATTGCTGCTGTGAATACAAAGCAGGAAGTATTCCTTCCTATCATTCAGTTCCTACGTTAAAGCATGGCATCAAGTCCGAAATACCAACACAGCCAGAAACGTCGGATCACGGTCCTCCGATGAAGGAGGGGGTCGATATCCGACATCTCGTGGACCCAAAGAGCACGAAAGAACACAGACGTCGCTTCAAGCATCGTGGCCGCGGGCGTCGTAAGGCCCTCATCAACTCGGAGAACGAAGATGCCGAAGTGGATGCTGATGCCGCTGAGGCCATTGTGGCGGATCTTATATCCGAACAGGAAGTGGAAGCTGACTGGAGGTATAGGTACGTATCTTGGGAGTTTCCCGGGTGCCCCACTTTTCATGGGTGGTGTACTTAAGGTAGGCTGCAGGCACCATTCAGATGAAGGAAGCAACCCTGTCACGAGCGTCAGCTCTACAGCCTGGGCTGCATGCAGGCCAGAAATAGATTCCTTGGCGTACTTACATATGTACCTTGTGGCGTGCACAGAGACTGCTAGCGGGAAGAAGTCAGGGCGGGCGGTATGCATGGGAACCGCTCTCTATCCAATCAGCGCAACTAGGGCTGGGCATTTGAGTCCATCGTGTACTTGATATCTCTCCCTTCAAAGGGTGATGCAACAGTGTTGATAAAAAGAAGAGAAGCCCGGAGAAGTATTTTTACAAGCATACATTGGAACGGGTCTACAACGTTTGAGGTATCTTAAAAGGGGACTGGCTTCCAAAGAAAAAAGCGCAGGACGAAGCAGCGGAAAAAGAATAAAAAACATGACTCCCCCGAAATGCATGCACAGACATTACCGTGACGCCGACCCTCTCTCTCTGTGTGTGTGTGTAATCAAAAAAGGGTCCTGTACAATGCGAACCAGTCACCGGATGCACTTTTCAAAAATGCCTGACTGCCGCATTTGCCGTCTCTTTCCAAATGTACCATCCAAGAATTTTCCATCCCTACAAATGCACAACTCATCACTCATCTCGGGGCATCTGCTGCACCTGCTGTCTCTGCTGTTGTCCCGGTTGCGTCTGCGTCTGGACCTCCCTGCCCGGCTTGAGGCAACGGCCCTTCTGCCCAACCTGCTCCCTCAACCACTGCAAGCGACTCGTATCCTGGTCCTGGAAATCGAAATAGCCGTTCCAAAAGCCACAGTCGATATTGGTCGTCTCCCCGCGCAGCTGGACCTGGTCCCAGCCGCTCTCGTCAACGGGCGGTACGCGGTCGGGCGTGTGCTCGATGCCCGCGATCATGCTATCGCCAGGAACGTGGTGGAACAGTTCCGGGTTGACGCTCCAGCAACGCAGGCCATCCGAGATGCAGCCACGCAGGATGGTCACGTCGTACGCGTGTGCGCCGGGGCGCGGCGACTCGGAGCCGGCCAGCTCGGTCAGCAGGCGGTTGGCCGAATGACGCGTCACGGCGTAGGCGAAGGTGCACAGCGGGAAGCGGCTGCGATGCACCAGGCGCGTGCGCTCCGTGATGTTCAGGTTGACCAGCAGCGACGTCGTCCACGGGTGCAGGTTGTCGAAGTCCGGCAGGGATTCGTCGTGGAAGGCGATGTGCGGAGTCGCCGTCAGGTTCTCCGGGACTACGTGGCCCTTCTCGAAACCTAGATCCATGCCGTGCCAGTAGTCGCCGCAGTGGCCGAGATACAGCAGGTCCCAGTTCTTCGGGCTTCCGTACGGGTATTGTGGGTATTTGGCGTCCGGGAGCAGCGCGCGGACGGCGGAGGCTACGAGGGGGATCTGTTGTGAGCGCAGGCGGATGTCCCAGTCGACGTCGTCTTCCATGATCAGCGCCGTCTCGGCGCCAGATTTCAGGAACCTGCGAGTCGCGTTAGCAGCCTGAGCGCAGCGAACGGCGCGCGGTCGGCGGCGCAAGGAGAACGCACTCTCGCAGCGCGTGGAGGTGGCCCAGCCAGGCCAGCAGCGAGCCACGCCCCAGCGTCGAGTTCTCGGGCAGCCTGAAGTTCTCCTCATCCTCCAGCGTCCAGTGCGGCTGCACAGGTATGGTGATGTCGATGCCAGTGATGTTGGCGGCGTGGATGAGGCCCTTGCGGCGCGGCGAGCCGTCTTTGGAGACGGCGTAGATGCGGCCGAAGCCTAAGGTGGCATTGGTGGCGGGAACGCCCTGGACGGTGTAGGCGCGGAAGGGCGACGACAGGCGCTCGGTGATGGTGGACCAGTAGAGCAGCAGGCAGGCGCAGAAGGCGGCGGCGACGAGGTAGCGCAGCGGCCGGCGTGGCAGTGACGTAGGCGATATCGACATGCTTCGAGCGTGCGGTTGTACTGTCTGAGAGGGCGGGCGGCGCGCGGCCGCGAGAGCTTTAGGGACTCGCGATTTGAGGTCGGTCTCAGGGTAAGCTGGAGGCAAGGGGTCCCCGTCAGGCGCGAGAAGCCATGGTGGCACTTCTCTCAACGTTTGGCAGCTTAGCACCTTAAGAGCGCTTTAGGGGCGTGCGAAAGAGGCGGTAGGGCCACAAATTAACGCGCCAGGCCCCGCAAAAAATGACGATTGACTCCCCGCCTGACTCTCGCACCGCCAGAGATCGCTGCCGCCGCTGCGATCGGACAATTCGCGCCGCGCCGCGCTGCTATAGCTGATACCGGCAGGCCGCCGCTGCAGACTGAGACCCTCGCTGCCGGCGCGCGTCTCCACCACTAATCGCTCCCCCAGCGCGCTGCTCCACGTCGCTCCACGCCGCATGCTTGGCACCCAGCGCCTCGTGCGCCAAGCACATGTGCCTGCGGCTGATCGTCTCTCTAATGCCGACGTCTTTTATTACTCGCAGCAGCAGCGCTTGTCCGCGCCGCCCTCGACGCCCTGAAGCAGTCGTCCAGATGCGAAACCGCTGTCGTCAGGCACCTGCCAGCCGTCCCTGTCGATGCTGGACACCAATGGCCAGATATTTGGATTTTTGTTGCTCATGCAGGAACGCTTTCCTATTCGCCGCGCGCTGCATTTACCCAAGCAGCCCTGCGTCCACCCCTCGTCGCTGTGAGCGAGGAGTGCATTTCCCGTTCGCATCAGCCACAATAATGGCGAGACGCCCTCCCATGCCGGCCCTGAACTCCGCCGCCATGCTCCGCCACTCTCTGAACGCCGTTTGCGCCCCATAACGGGCGCGCTGTAAGAAGCAGCCCGTTGGCCCATCACGCCACCAGCCTCCACACGCCCTCCACCGTGCCAAACACGCGCAGTTTGTTCCCATACACGCGCCAGAAGTCCGAATCAAACGCCGGCATCAGCGTCATCGGCTCCCTCTGCTCCCCCTCGACCGACGCTGCCTCTTTCTTCGCCTCTCCTTTCGGCTGTGCCCGCACGTAATAAGTCGTGCCGTTGAACTCGACTGCCTCGACTTGCGGCTTGTCCCATCCACCTTTCGGCGAACTCGTGTCTAGCTCTTTTTCTTTCGCGCTCGGCTCTGCATCGTCTTCTGCGTCCTCTTCGTTGTCAAGAGAGGTGTCGCCCAGCTGGTCGAAGATCGTGCGGTGAGCAAAGATCGGCGTGCTTGTTTCGTTACTTGGGCGGTCGCTGCTTGCCTGGCTCTTTTTCTTCTCTTTCTGTTTCTCTCTCTTCTTCTGCTTTCTGCGCTGAGCTCGATTGCTCTTCGCTTGCTCTGTATCCTCAAGAGGAGCTGCAGCTTGCGCTGTCGCCGGACTGGAGCGTGATGCAATCGGCGGCGTGACCAACTTCGCGGTGCTATTGGCAGTCGCCGAGATCATTCCTTGACATGGTGAAGTAAGAGATGGAGGGACACCGTCAACGATTTGTCTCGGAGAAGAACGCCCATCAGAAAGTGTCTCGTAAGCTGTTTCGTAAGCCTCGTCGTCAGAAAGGTGCGGTGATTTGTCGTCGATGTAGGTTCCGGCGGCCTCAAGCTTTGCTGACAATCGGATCATGACGTTAGCAGTCAGAAAGCTGTCGTAGCCCGCTTCATGGAAGGCCTCAGTAGTGTGGTATTTGCGGTGCGCCCCGTGGGTTACTGCATATGAGTTATCAGAGACGTCTACGTTGCTCAAAGCGTTCATGGTGGGTTACCCAAAAGAGGCCGTTGCTGTGAACGAAGTTTCTCCTCGATTTCCTCCAGCGATGACCTTGGATTGATGTCTCCGCAGTTGTGTGTGGCCATATATTTGGTGTCGACAACGACGGGGAACAGCTTGTGAATCTCCTCCCGGAATTCAGCAAGAGTCGGAGGCAATGAGCCAATGAAGGTACGATATAGGTAGATGATGTCTGTGAACAGGTTGTGGCCAACGAGCACCGGCCTCCTACGCTTTAATGCGGCTCGAGCACGGAAGAAGCGGGCTTCCAGATCAGTCATGTCGGCATACCTCGCAGCTCCGGTGTGGACATCACGGGCAAACGACTTTGGATCAATTTTCATTTCCCCACCGCAGAGAGCTTCAATGATCCATCTGAATCCAGTTTGATGCTCAATTTGGGCTTTCAACTTTCTTTTCTTGCTCTGCAAATGGGCCTTTTCCCTCTCTGCGTCGTAGGGAATGATCTGAATCGCCTGGGGCCTCGGAATCGATTGAAGATCTTTATACTCCGCGCGGATAAGCTGGTGTACCAGGCGCTTCTCGAAATTGCCGAGTTCCGGAAAGAGAGGCTGCTCGCCGATGGGGTCGGAAGAGACAATGTTTAGGAAAGATGGGCTAGGCTGTGAAAGATTAGGTACAGTGCAGGGAAACAAGTGTTGGAGACAAAAGGAAGAATATCGCAGACTTCCTTTGGGTCTAGCGTTGGGAATTGAATGGTGCCTGCGGCTATGAGCAAGGCCTGATACCTTGCTCGGGCTCTTGCTGTATTGGTGACTTACCTTGCCAGTACGCTTCCACCGCTCTATGGCAATGCGGACTTTTTGCACAAACTCTAGAGACTGTACTTCGTGGGCCTGCAGTTGGACATCGGCAACAGCGGATCTGTCCCACCTGGCGTAAGCCAGGGCCTTTGCCTTCTTAGCCTCATCGCGCGAGAGATAAGGCACACCCTTGGTCATAGGTAGATCCATCTTGAAACCGTGGCTCAGGAGGAATTCTGCTGCTCCGCTTTGGATGGACCAGATTCTCTCCATGTCCAGCCTTTCTTCCAAAAGGGGGTTGAGGTTGAAGTTGTATGGGCGCAGGGTGTATTTGTCTTCTTCCAGATCCTGCTCGGCGCAGGTCAAGCCAATCTGCAATATCTGATAGCGCTCTGCGGCGGCCTTCACATCCTGATAGCGCTCCTCAAGGGTCATCTTGGAACCGGACCTCTCCTTGCTTGGGATGCCAGACAGCTCCAGGTCGAAAGAAACAAAGTGCGCTTGGGACACTGCTTCTATTATCTCCAGCAGCCGGCCTGGGAAAGAAGTCTTGTCGACCTCCATGATGCCGGTGTTGACGCGGGGCGTCTAGCAAGAACGGTGCAAATAGTGCTGGAGCAGCGGCGAAGCTCAGCCTACAGCCGCAAAAGCAAGTGAGGGAGGTGCGAAGCAGCGCCAGAGAGGCACAGTGACTGCATGCGTGGGAAGTGGAGCAGTGCTGCAGCGGGCGATGCAAGGGCGAGCTGATGATCACAAGTGAGCGGCTGTGAGACGGAGAAAAAAAAAGTTGTAGGTATCCAGGCGGGTTTGCTCCTGCAAACGGTTGAGGACAAGCAGCACCTTCAGGACGGTTGTTAGAAATGACAGCAACGGCAGAGCAGCAAGCAGAGCTTGACAGTGTCGCCTAACGGCGCGGGGCCAAAAGTTGTCTCTGGACTTGCAGGGCAGGCGCGACGTGGTGGGCAGGCGTGTCGCGGAATCATCCATGACGCGCCTGCGTGAATCATTAACGCCGACTGCCGGCACACGCCGCCGCCTCCGCCGCCGGGTAATCCAAGCGTGTGCCCGCTCGCTCGCCGCACTCCTCGCGGGCACGCACACGAGGAGCCGCAAACCGCAAGACGGGCGAGCGGCGCACGGCGGGAGAGCGCCCCGCAGCAGCTAAGCGACGCGCTCTCTCACATGCGCGGGCGCACGCATACGGCCGCGCGATTCGCGCCGTTGCGGGTGTTGCTCCGTGCCTCTGAAGCTCCAATCTCCGTGCTCCGACGAGCCGAGGTCCTCGTCAGCTGCCCTGCGTGTCTGCGGCCGGCATTCCTCTGCCAGCCCGCAAATCATCACCACAACACCGTGCTCCAAGCATGCGTGACACCTCCTGCGCGCCCCCATTATACCGCTGCCCTGCCCCATGGAATAGCCGCCGTTCTGCCAGCCCGCGCACGCCATGTCTGTGACCTACGGGAACATGTCGGCTTCCGTTTCCTCGCTGGCCTCGCAGCAGCGGTCCCAGACCGCCCAGATCGCAAAGACATATCGCCAGGCCGCTCAGCTGTTCCTCACCCGACGCCTGCCCGAGGCCCTCTCCACCATCGAACCCATCATCACCCCCGAAGACCCCGAGCACCGCGACCCCGATGCCCTTGCGAAACAAGGCGGCTTCGCGCCCATCGCCTATGCGTCGCGGGGCACCCGGATCAAGGTGTGGAGCTTCTACCTCACCTTCCTGAACTCCGTCGTAGAGCTGGGGTCGGAGGAAGGCAAGCATGCGTTTGGGAGCACAAGGTGGAAGGCATTGGTGGCCAAGTGCCGCGACGGCAGTGTGTGGGAGCAGGTGGTGCAGGCTGGGTACGGTGGTGCCGAAGGCAGCGTCGACCCCGACGTCGTCGTAAATCTGTGCGTACCCTCTGTCAAACCATCGCTACTATGCATATCGTTTTAACATTTCTGTACAGAGCAACTCTGTTGTTGACACACGCGCCGTCCCAACAACTGACCCAGCAACGCCTTGAAACGTACCTCTCAGCCTCGGCACAGCCAACCTTCGACATAACTGCACATATGAACTCCCCTCTCTACTCTCAAAAACGACCAGGCATCCGGAGTCATGGGACCAACACTCCAAGAGACCTCAACTCTCGTCTGAAACTGCTGGAACTATACACTCTGCACGTCCTTCCCAGGAATGGCGAATGGGACTACGCACGCGAGTTCATAAGCATGAGCGAAGTGCTTGATGATGAGCGCAAGGAGGCCTTTCTCCTGGCTCTGCACGGCTTGAAAGAAGAGCAGGAGAACGCCGATATCCGGGAAGCCGAGTTACGGCGGCAGCAACAGGAGCAGCTGGAGCGGCGACGCCAAGAGGCTGAAGCACGTCGGCTAGAAGCAGAAGAAGAAGAACAACGACGACGACGGATGGAGCAAGAAGAACGAGAAGCGCGACAGCGCCTCCGTCGTCCCGGCAGTAACAACGACCCTCCAAGAACACGCTCACCACATCCAAGCTCCAATAATCTCAACAACAGAGCTGCGACGCCAGCATCTTCTCGAGCGCCGCGGTCTGGTCCCAACAAAAAGGCCCTCAGTCCTCGACCGCGTAACGAAAGCATATCGGCGCGTGCGTCCGCCATGTTAGGAGCGCTCCAGAATACGTTCCAGAGCGCAACGCAGTCGCTGACGCAGAATCCGATGGCGCTCCTACGGACGCTGCTGTTTGTCCTGGCCTTCGCATTGGCCTTTGGACGGCAAGATTTGCGGGATCGCGTGAAGCGGCTGCTGCGGCTAGCTTGGGAGAAGCTACGCAGGACCGTCGGGATGGGTGTCAAAGTATCCTACATCTAAAAACGCCCGAGATAACCCTCTCGTTTCGACCACTCTCTTCCTTAATCCCGTCACGACTTCCCTTTTCACCCACTGACATACCCGCCTCTCACCCTCAATACCAATGATTTCCTTTGTTAACCTTTCCATTCATTTATTGATATTGATTACTCAACTTGAAAAGTCTCTCTACTTGGAGATCCAAAATTAGCCGCGAGGCTCCTTTTTGACTCACACATCATCCCCCTTGGAAGTAAAGGGGTAATCGTGAGCAATGACGAAGTGTAATGCCACCACCGCTTCAAGAAGCGATAACTTGTATTATTGATTGTATCAGTCTCGGGCGTTGCGTTTTGGGGGATATAATGCAGCATCAGGAGTGGAAAATGGAACGGAAAAGGGTTACCGAGACATCCAGCGGCCTTTGGAGGTTGTTGCTCTTGCTTTGTTGTTGTCTCTTCGTTTCGGTAGTACACCACTCAGAGTAGTACTTCTTACTTCCCGGGTTGCGGTTCATGGCCTCAAAAAGGTCAGATCCCCTACGCGGAATGTAATCACGACTTGAAATTAAAGAGACGAATGTATCCATGCGAATCCCTTGACTTACGTTCTTGGCTGCTGAGTTTGGAAGGAGCGGCATGCTTGGCCCCCTTGATGACTTACTCGTAGCGCCGCTTGGGGGTTCGGTTGATCGCCCTCCTTATCTGCCCCTCCCGAAAGTGGCCTCGGTGCAATTGAGTTCCAGCGACGCTCCTACTCACGGACTGAAGCAGCTGTTGATTCAAAGGGGTACGTCTGATCCACCAGAGGGAACTAATGATTATTCAGGTTACGGCTGTATTCGTGCAAACACCTAGCCACCCATCGCCGTAACCTTCACCCTTTGATCTGTAGATTATTATTTATCTAGCTACCGTTCGGTGCATAAGTCATATGTTTAGCATCCTGATTCCATCTTGTCCCAGATTTCCTCCAAAAGGCGCCTTAAAACGCCAACAGATCATTTTATTTCCTTACCTCGAAGCGGACAACGCGGCGTTAAAATCTCCAATTGTCAGTCAAGCGCATCTCTTCCTAAACGTAGAAAGAACGTCCAGCCTTAACCAAGGAGCACAACTACCCAGTCCCTCCAACCCCCCAATTCCAACCCTCTTCACACCATTCCCCCTTCGGACCGAGGACGGACGCCTGATGAACTCTGCAAGTGCTGGCGTATGCTTTCGGCGCCTTTCTTTCATCTATACGGGAAGACGAGGACGCGGGAAGCAGAGGATATTGCCGGAAGATAATGCCCATGATCTCTACTTGTTGGCTGCGCTCCTCGAGGGCATCAGGCTGCGCGTCCTGATCTTCTAAACTGAAGCAACTAAAAGAATCCTGGTTTCTGCATTTCCTTAAAGGGCGTGGAGAGCAAGGAAGCACTCTCGTGTCAACTTCATAACGTGCATCTGACGTCCGCAAACGATCGGCCCTACCTCAGAAGGATCGCTCCAGGCGTGGGAGAGGGCACCGTAGGATTGACGTTCTTCCAAGAACAAATAGAGTATTCCGCAGTGGAGAAGTTCAGATTCGCGTCCAGGATGAGTTCGAGTAATCCTATCTCACGAGGGCTTTGCAGGCGCTTGTATTCATAGAGAGGAGATTGAGACAGAATGGAATCCTTATGGGGTTTCCGGATTGTCTTTACTGGATGTTGGATTGCGCCACCCGCTCTGACTGGTCGCACTCATGTTGAAAGATTCGCTTACACTGAAGTGAAGTGAGGAAGGAATTTCTCTGGCTCGGTCGAGCGAGTGTCATCAACCCTGAGTACGAGTACGATGCGAGATCTTTTAGGAAAATAGGTGTGCCGGGATGGTGGCTATATTTAGTAAAGTGAGGCCGAGGTATTCTGTGAGCCGTCCTATGATTCCTTGCCAGTGACAGTGAGCGGGACCTTGAACGCCATCTTGACTTCGTATCAACTGGCAGATAGAAGTGACAGTGGCAGCATGAGACGATCGGCGGTGTCGTGTGTGCGGCTCGGGGTGCTGGCGGAAGGTGGAGGATTTGCGCCGACGGCGGCAACCGGGGCGCTAGCGTCAGTGCGCCGGCGGCAACAACCGCCCGCCGTACTTGAACGCGCCTCGAGCTCTCAGCTCCTTCGAAGCTTGGCCGCGTCCCGCTCACTTCCACACCCTCCGCGACTGCCCTCCTGTCCGTCTTCCATCCGCCCGTCGCCGCAGTCGCGACACCCTCTCCCGCCGTCTTCCTGTCGCAGCTCTAGCACACCATGCCGCCCGCAGGTTTGTCCTCCCCATTTTCCTCGCCCGCCTCATTGTCGCGCATCTCTACACTGTATGAGTTACGTCTGCCGTCTTGTCGACTGCTCCTTCCTCAACTGGACCCATGGACCTGCGCTCCGTCCTCCTCGCGGAATTGGCTTCGCGCTCCCAAGACGGCCTCCGCTCAGCTCGCACCGCTCCACAACCTCAAACAACAACCTCCGCAAGGCCCTCGTCTTCCGTCGTGACACAGTCGCCCTTTCCGCGAGAAGGCCGAGCAGAACATGGAGTCAGGCAAGGATTCTCACAAGGTGAGGCTGCAGGACAACTGCATTTGGAGACAGACATCCCCTTTGGCCCGAGCACGGGGTCCTTTTCTGTAGATGAGTCGGCTTTCTGGGGATGGACTTCTTGCAAGAGTGGTCACGAAGATTGCGCGTCCAATACACCCCTAGTGAAGAGATAGACCGCCGGCCTTCTGATCAGGGCAGCTCCTCCAAGACGTCCAGCGAATGGACTTATAGTGGCTCGTTATCGGAACAGAAGGCTTCTCCGGATACAACGCCACACAGCATCATAGACCCGGTGGAAATGATCCCCAGATCGTCAAAGAGGGAGCTAAGAAGCACATTACACTGTTTCATCGTTCATTAGCCGTCGTCGATAAAGGCCCCAGGACCGCAGTCGGATCACACAGCGCAGCCAGAGGTTCCAGTTGGGGATGGTAGCAGTCAGACATTTCGCCCGCATTTCAACGCGCTACACAGATCTTTACTTCAGGCCTATGGGATCTACTCTTACTGACTAGGTCCAGACAACGCCACTCCACTCCCGCCGTCCGTCGAAGCCGCTTATTACCGCAAATGCATCGCGCTGAAGCGACGCCTGAATGAGATCGAGGCTAACAATGAGGCCGCCCGGCTGCGCAAGGTGCGCCTGGACCGTGCCATTCTGAAGATGCGACTTGAGCGAGCCTTTCTACTGGAGCGACTTGCGGAGAGAATGGCACCCAACGTGGACGAGTCAGACCGCAGCACCAGTCCTCCACCAACTGTGCGCCATCACTCCCCTCTGCTGGCACTAGACGCGAAGTCTGACAACCGTCGTTCGCAGCCCCAAGAGAAGCCCACGCGCAGCAAGCGCACGCACCGGCAGAAGACTCCGCCGCCACTGGAAGGCCATCAGAGTGGGAGCATGCCGCCGCACCACTCGCCAGGCTCAACCAGCAATGCGACGCAGCAGCCGCACATTCACCCACTGCACGCCATGTCGGCGCACTCCACGCCCGACCCGGTCCGCCCCAGCTCAAGCGTCATGTTTGGCACTGGCGGCAATCCATCCGCACCCTCCCCCATGGCGGGTGGCCTGAACGGCACGCCCTCGTCAACGCCGTTCACTGGTGCCGCGCAGCCACCGACTAGCTCCGTCGTAGCACCGGGCCTCCCGCTCCCGCAACCGCAGTTCGGCGAAGGCAGATTGGATGAGCGCGAAAGGCAGAGCAGTGTGGAGAATGGCACTCCGGCCGCCGGCAGCGAGTATGGCCGTCCATTTGCTCCGGCTGCCGCTCCAAGTGTGCCTGGCGCCACTGGCGAGATGTTGAGTGCCGGGCCAGAGACAAGGACGGATGCCAATGGCGAAAGGAGGATTGCTCAGCAGGACACGGAAATGGGCGAGGCAGGACCTGCTCCCCCGACATCCCAGGACGGACAGGAACAGGCCGACGCCAACAGCGCCGGTGGTGGCTTCACCGCTGTAAACAGGTAGAACAGGGAAGTGGGTCGACATGGACATGTCTTTACCGATGCAATGGTCAAGGAAAAGAGGGTTGCGGTAATTTAGGCCTCGTGGGGCCTCGGACTGGGAGTTTTAATTTTGTTCGTCTTTTTCGTTCACTCATCGAGAACAGAGGCATCGGCGGGACCGGGAAGAGTATGAGTAGCGGCGGCGTTGCGGAAATCACGAAGGGAAAATTCCTCAGCATGTATGTACCAATAGCCAAGACGGTAAACAAGCAGGCTTCTTCTCGCCGGGTTTTTTGTGAGGACATGATTGGAGTGAACGAGGCCATGCTGGCTTCTGAAAGCACTGAACCGACGTCCCATGCCTTGGTGGACGGCAAAGAACAAAGAACCCCACTCTCCAGACTGCGGCTGTGGCTCGAGCAGGGCTGTGGCTTGTGCAGTGGCTCGCTTGGGGCGGACCGCGCTAGCGATTCCAGAAGCGTGGCCTTAAACCCGCGGCCGACATCCAGACACGCAGCGCAACTCACCACCACCTCCCCAACTTTCAGCTTCCGAGATACCCCCAGCCTCTTCACGTAATTCGCCTCACGCTCCAGCAACATGGTAAGCGCCCCCTCGCCATTCCGCTCCAGCTCCCGCGCCAATGGCATCGCGAGAGCACCGCGCCGCTCGAAGTCGGGGGATGATCAGCTCCACGCCCGTCCACCACCAGCTCTCCCAGCATCAGTCGCGCGCCCATTGCTCCGCCCACGCAGACGCCAGAGCGTCGTCGCGCAAGAAGAGCCGCCCCTCCCACCTCTCCAACATTCCCTCCACCACACCCTCTCTCTCCAAGCTCCCCTTCCCCCATCCAGAGTCCTCGCGCTCGCTCTTCTCGCTCGCGCAACAAAAATCTGACATCCGCGCCCCCCACACACAGTCTTCCCCCCGCTCCGCCTCCCCCGCCAACTCGCCGCCCGCGACCGGCGCCACCACGGCGCGTCCCTCGTCCCCGAAGCCGCCGGGCGGCCCGGCCGTCGCCATCAGGAGGAAGGCGGCCGCCGACCGCGCCGACAAGGCTGCGAACCAGCGCCCCAGCAGCACGCGCGCGGCTGGTGCGGGTGGTAGCAGTAGCACTATGCTGAGTATGTACCTGCCTGCCTTTTCCGTCATTGCGTATCCGAGGTCGTAGAAGCAGGAGGAGGGGGTAGTTGGGAGAGGATGGGTGATGGGGTGGAGGGTTTGGAATGATGGCGGGAAAGCAGGGAGTGTGCGACCGGTTCCAGCGAAGTCTGGGGAAGATGGGGTGGCTCGTGGGAGAACAGCTTGATATGCTAACAGCGGACTATTCAGGGCTCTACACCGACGAGTCCCCCGGCCTCAAGGTCGACCCCGTCGTTGTGCTCGTCCTCTCCGTCGGCTTCATCATCAGCGTTGTGGCGCTTCACGGTAAGTTACTCTTCCTGCATGCACCAAGTCTGAGGGCTTTGGACCTGACTTTGCGCAGTCATCGCCAAGATCACCAAGAAGTTCTCCGCATAAATGGTGGGCGTTCACAGCATACGGTTCCTCTCAATATACCCGGGACTAGCTTGAGATGGGGACGGAAGGCTTGCGGATAACCAGGTGGCATGGTGAAAGAGCGAATCCTGCCGGTGAAAGTCGGTGCTGGCAGTGAAAATTCACATTAACTGCATTCTTGAAGCATGCATTGTGGTGTATCATACTATAGGGTTTCTTGGGGGTTGGGAAATGTTAAACTTCTTTTATGGCGCGCTGAAATGTTGAATGACGTGTCTGCGTCAGTGAGGAGTAGTATATCACTTTGGTGACGAATCTTCGAGGACACGACGGACTCGAATCACTTCCAGGATAGAGTCTGAGCATCGCCGTTTGTTTTCGTACATCACATTTAGTTTCCTTTGCTGTCTACGGTTGTTCGAGGTGCGAGGCCGACACAGACCCGAACGACCTAATAAGTCAATCTCCCGCTGCATCTGGTTACCAACCACACATAGCATCAATCTTGTCGTGCCACTACAAACCCGATCCGTCTACCGCTGGCAATCTTTTTCCTACTGCTAGTACCTTCACGGCCTCCTCTTTTATTGATTATCAAATAAGGAAACGAAGGGTATCGCCAAGATGTAAATGGTCGTATCTCATCACCAATTTTTTGGGGTCATTGCAAACGTATTTTTGATAGAACAACGAGCCCATGAAAAAGAAATGGGAAAGGGAAAATCAAGGCTAATGGAGTACTGAAACGGCGGTCCGGCCAATCTATCATGCGGAGCGAGCACGTATGTTGTGTGATGGATAGAAGAACAAGAGGAGGAAAGGGCATAATAGCTGTGGCGTAGGGCAAACTCCACTCCCATAAGACTTTTCAGCATGCGACAGATGATAAGAGAGAATCTTCCCGGTCGTCGTAGAGGGTCAAGAATAAGACGAGCACGTATTCACTTACACTCACACGCGAACAGCCTTCTCCTCATTCCTCGAGCGCCACCCCCACCGCGATAAAGATGCCGATGCGATTTTTGCTTTTTCACCTAACCCGCGATTCTGAAACTCCGAGGCATCGCGTGAAAGCAAGAGAGCGAGGGGCGGATAGACGGAGAAAAGGGTGATGGGAAACCGGCATGATAGGTTCGTGTGGCGCAAAAGAAATTTAAAGAAGAGGCCAAGGGGGGAACGGCAGAGCCAGGAAAGACAAGACAAGACAAGCACACACATCGCGACCCAACCCCGCTGCTGTGCCAGCCGTCAGGCTCCCGAAACATGCCCAATCTAGAGCCACGCATTGCATGCCGCACAGCACACTCCAAGCATTTCTTTTCTTTTCTGTGGCTGTTGCTGTTGCCTTCCGTTCTCGTGCGACGCTTTTTTTTGGTGGTTCGTTCTTCTCACTTCCTGTACAAACACATACAAAGCCGGCGGCGTCGGGCTCCTGCATGACATGATGCAGCCGCGCATTCATCCATGCATGCGTTCATGCATGCACGGCAGTCCCGCCTAAACCCTTTCTCTTCTCTCCCTTCCATCTTCTCTCTCCCTCCCCCTTCCCTCCACCCTCGCATTAAATATTCCAGTATGTTTGTGGACTTTTTTTTCTCTCCAACGAAGATTTGAAACCAAAAGTTTACCCAGCAGCCCTTTTTGCGAAATAAAAAGAAAAAAGATTCCCAAAGTCCTCAAAGTTCCTCTCAGAGATCCAGCTCGCCCGCAAACTCATCTTCGTCCTGTATCCTATCCCTCCTGTACCTCTCCTCCCGCTGCCTCGCGAGCCTGTCCGCCTCCTCGTCGGCGTCTTCTTCGTCTTCCTCCTGCAGCAGTAGCTGCTGCTGCTGCTGCTGTTGTTGCTGCTGCGGTTGCGGTGCGGAGCCATGCTTACCACCCTTCTTCCTACCGCCTTTGCTCTCCTTCTGGAGTTCAGCCTTTTCCTTTTCGGCCATGCGGCGCGCGAAGTTCAACGCCATGTACGATTCGCCAAGGCTGGCGCCGCGCAGGACACTGCCGTAGCTATTCGTCGGACTCTCGCTGCTGAAGCCGCCGACGGGCAGGGGCACGTTGACGGCGCTGAGGGACGCCTCGTCGGGCCTCAGGTGACTTGGCGGAGGGCGCGCGCGTGTTGGGTAGAAGATACCGGTGTTGTTGGCGTCGACGAAACTGCTGGAGAGGAGCGAGGCTGAGTGGCTGCTCGCGCCGGGCTGGTACAAGGGGGTGATGCTGCGTGCAGACGAGGTGCCGACTTCGGGCGCGGTGGATGAGAGGGCTGTTGTTGTGGTTGAGCGCGAGGGGGTGTAGATGGGCAGGCCGGTGGATGTCTGCATCTTGACTTTCTTCTTCTTTTTCTTCTTGGGTTCCTTGGGTGCCGATTTAGCTTCTTCGGTCAGTGATGATCTCCTTCCCAGGCTAGCAGGTGGGCGTTGCGGAATTTCCTCCTTGCCGAAGTTTATTGGGCTTTCAGAATAGCTTGGCCTGCTTTGAGGCGGCGATGGCTCTTTCTCGGGGACTGCGTTCTCGCTACTGGTCGCATTGGAGGTGGGTTGGGCCTTTTCCTTTCCTTTGTCCGGTGATGCTGCTGCCGGGCTCTCAACTTGGTCCGGAGAGACTGAGTCCTCGTGGTAGCTAAGCTCCTGGCTGGATTCTGCTGACAGTAGTTCTTCCGTAGGGATTTCCTCAGTGTAGACGCGTTCTGGTTCAGACTTCCACCTTTCAGCTTCCTCGATTTCCTTCTGGATTATGAGACGCGTCTCCTCCGTGAGGAGCGTCTGGGTTGCGGAGTCCGCAGAGCTCAAGGGTCTGTCGTCGGGTGGCGATTGGGTTGGAGTCACGATTCTGGGTCCCAGGCTCAAGCGGACTGCCTTCCGAGCACTTCCAGGACGGTCACCATTGGACTGCTTCAGCGACGAGCGACGCGGGACGGGGCTGTGTTTCATCGTGGGGTTGGGCATTGTGGACGAGCGCACTAGCTCGGACCGAGGATTTCTCGCGGGCCTCCCATCTCCTCTGTTCGCGGCGGGCGCGGAGCTGCTCAGCTGTTGCTGGTCCTCGAGCAAGGGCAGGAAGCCTGGCAGCAATTGGAGTATCTCGGAGTCCCGTTCGCGGACGGTGCCCAGGCCTGAATGAGCCGCACTGTCGGGCGAACCGGCCGGCCTGGACTCCGAGTTTGCGACTTCTTCCGACACCAACTCGGCCCTCTTGCGCGCGTCCTCCTCGCGCTGCTTGGTGAACCACGCCGCCTCATCGTCGTCCTCCATGACGTGCGGGGCGCTCACGGTGTTATCGGCGGCGGGCTCGGCCATTGCGCTCTCGTGGTCGCGCTCCTGCTGGTGGGCGCGGCGCTGGCGGCGGTCCTCGGAGCGCAGGTCATAGCGGCGGTGCTTCTCGGCCACGTAGTCGTTGAATTGCCCCTGTTTCTTCTGGATGTAGCGGGCGACCTTTGCGTCGAGCTCCTGGCGCTTCTGCTCGAGGCTCTGCAGCAATGCGTCGTCGAACTCGGGCGGGTCGCGCTGGCAGATCCACGAGGCGTCGGGCATGTGGACGTAGCGGTAGGCGTTCCGGGAGGGGTCGTGGAAGTGCTCCGCCGGCTGGGGCGGGCGCTCCTGCGGTGCAGCCATGGGGGAGGGCGTGTCGGCGGGCTGGAGCTGGATGCCGGGTGACATCAGCGATAACGAGCGGCAGCGGACGGGCAGCAGCGAGCGACGCCAGCGACGAGGGGGGCGGGCTGGGGCGTGGTGCGAAACCGCGTGGAGAGACGCGTGAAGATCTCGAGGCTGGGTGATGTTCCGGCCGGTGGGAGCAGTGCGCCCACGAGGCGGTCAACGGCGCCGCCAGGCCCTGCTCTCAGGCGCGATATGGCGTCTAACGCGCTGGCGCGCTGAGGATCGCATCAGCAGCGCGCAGCGCAGGGGCGTCGGCGGCGACGGCGTGCAGCAGGCGAGGTCGGGGCGGCGGACGGGCTGGACGGCCGACATGTCCTGCTCCCATCCACTGTGCGCGCCGCTGCGTGCTCGGCGATCGTGTGCCGTAAGGCTGAGGCCCTGGCGCGCCGGCCTGAGGGAGTATTCTGCCGTCCTCTGGATCAGTGCCGCTTCGCGTGTAGCGTGCGCCGGCCGGCCAGCTAAGTTCGCCCGCCGCCGGTGGCGCCCGCTGCTGGCTCCTCGCTGTCCGCCGCTCGAAGCCTGCGCAGATCGCTACTTGGACGCGGATGACTGGATGCGTGTTGCGATCCCCCGCCCACGGCCGGACGCGTTGCGCGATCTGGGTCAGTGCCGCCATGTGCGACCCCACGCTCAACACCACCACTGCCGCCGCCCACCTGACCGTTTGGCGCTGTGCCGAGCCCCCCGCCGCGCGCGCGCTCGCGTTCCACCGCCATTACAGGCGTCCAATCGCCGGCCGGCATCAAACCAGCGGGCTGGCCGTTTGGCAAATTCCGCCCTTTACTCTATTCCGGACCAGCATGCAAGGCCTTCCCTGTGCTACACCCGACCGGTCACCAATCACGGCGGCCGCAGGTAATCCATCCTCGACTTCACGCGGGTGCAGTTTCTTCACGCACTCGTGATAGCGAGAAGGCGCTGGATACGCTTACTGAAGATGTCATCGACGGCACGCTAGGCGACTCAGGCCTCCACTCCCAGCTGAACAGACGGTGAACGCAGTCTTGGGCGCGCAGGGATCGATGACAGGATGCCGGCTTTTCTGCCAGCTGATGAGCAACATCACGATGACTAAACCTGCGGATTTGCTGCTGCTCCAGGCAAGGGGTCACTGCCAAGTCTGGGGACGACAGTGACGGTGCACGGCTTTTTTCGCGGAGTGGACAAGCCTTTAACTGTCTGCTGGCCGTGTGGCGGCACAAGTGAGCGATGTGCGGAGGCTTCATGTGTGGAAATTAGCTGCAGCTGCATCAACATTTCCAGCAACATCAGCAGCCGCGCAGGCAGACAAAAGCCAAGCATCTGGGCAGAGATTATTCGCAGTTGACCCCAGAGCCCTAGCTGCATGTCATCCAACCCTTAGCATCACCCTCTCTTGGGTCTCTAATTGCGTGCCAAACCCTAAGCTTGGCATTGAACTGGAACTGCCTGACATTCGGGCCAAATGCAAGCTTGCCCGTTCTCCCCAGCATAGGCTCTCTATATATGTTCCCTATTTTCGACCCAGGTGCCTATTTCCGGCTTATTGCTTCGTCCTCGTGCCGCCTTCCCCTCAGGCAGCGGTCGTGCAACACCGCGATTGCGTGTGGCTGCAGATAAATGAAATACCTTTTCCCACTCCTGAGCTGCTCATCCACGTGTGCATCACGAGGACTTCTCACGTGCTATAGGGCTGCTTTCAGCGCATCCGATATCGCTACTGACGCGTTCTTTATCGCAGAGGAGAAGAGGAGCTTGGTTGGTTGGATGGATTTTGTGGCGGCTCACATCAAATCAGACTTGGTCAATTGCCTACGCGTCCGTCCGCCTTCATCACGCGCACTCCGTCTGCAAGGCCGGTTCGCAACATACTGCAACATTGGGCTACATGCACTCCTTCATGAGCAGTCGGAGCGATCGCACGCATATAAGTGTGCGGTAGATTCAACCGCATGTCCATACGCCTGAACCAACCCCGTACCTCCCATTACCCGAATGTTCTGGCCCAAACGACACCATCTCCGGGGCACAATGAGGTAGCGATGATGTCGCGCACAGCTCGGAGAGGCAACGATCGGCATTCCACATGTGTTGATATCGACGCAAGGAGTCGTCACGCCACTCGTGTCAACAACCCTACGTTCGCGCAAGAAAGAGCGTGGCCGGGACAGCCAGAGACCAGGAAGGAAGAGAAGCCCCAACAGAAAGGCGGTTGTCGGACGGTCGATGCAAGCATGCGGCGACGAGAGGCAGTGACAAGCTTTTGTGGGCGGGTGGCCCAAAAATAGGGCAGCCGCGACTGAACCCGGCCCCCACATGCTTAAAAAGCTCCGCCTCCAACGGCGCATCGCGCACCTCAAACCAACACACACAACCGCCCGCGACGTTTCATCACCCGGCAGGATGCATCTCGCCGCGGGCCAGTCATTTCGCACCGCGGCGCGCGACGTGCCTAAAAGAGCCTGGTGGCAGGCTGGAATGTGCGGCACGCGGCGCTTGGCAGGCAGCAGCACGGCTATATGCAGGGGCTGGCCGCAATCCTCCACAGCCTTCTGTCACACGATGCTCCCGCCCATCTTGGCTGTTGCTGTGGGCATGCTGGCTTGCTCCCATCCGCCATGCTGGTAGGACAAGGCTGTGTGCTTCTGGCGAAGACGGGGATGCTTGCGTGCGCTGTGACCGAGGAGGTGTTGCTGCCTGGTATATCTGGAGCAGCGTCTGCGGGGGATTCAGAGCTAATTTCCAGTCGTCCAAAGTCCCACATCGCGTCTTCCCTTTAATTCTCCGCCAACGGTTTTCCAGGGCGCCCCGAGGCGTCGTTCTTCCCGTTTTTGTCAAATTGGTTGGCCATCACCGGCCTGCCTTGGCACTTAGCGCAGCCATTATTATCCTCTCCACTTCACCTCGCCTATTCATGTACGGGCTGTCGTACGATAACAAAAAAGTGCTTTCGTGAGTCACACGGCCTCACTGGTGCCTGAACCACCGCCTTCTCGCCTCCGCCGCGGCATCAACATAAACAAAGTACCGTCGCAGCCTCACTTCGCTCTCTCCCATCAACACCCGTACCGAAGCCAAAAGGAACAGCGAAACCTCAATTGAGCTCCCTTGCTGCTCTTAACAAGATGGCCAGCATCATCAACGCCGCCGCCCGTGGCTTCCAGATCATTTTCGCCGCTGTCGTCCTCGGCCTGTCCATCGTGCTCATCAAGGGTCAGACCTTTGGCTCAGTCGCCGCGATCAACTACGCCGCGTTTACCGGCGGCTTTGGCATCCTCGTGGCACTCATCGGCGTTGCTGCCATCTTTGTCGAGCCGCTGTCCGGGCTCGTCACCCTCGCGTTGGACGCGCTCGCGTCGCTGTTTCTGCTTGCCGGCGGAATTGTACGTCGCCCTCACCTGCTTCTCCCACCCAGCAAGGTTTTTTTGTTTTTCATGTGCTGACAAACCTCACTCTTAGGCCGTCGCCGTCAAACTCCGTGGCGTCTCCTGCTCATCCAAGTCGGACGAAAACAAGTTTGACCTGGGCAAGAATGAGCTGACCAACGGCGGGTGCGTCCAGAACAACAAGGGGAATACCGCGCTGTGCGGCGCCACGGTTGACGATGCGCTTGATCGATGCAAGAAGAACTCTGCCGATGCTGCTTTCATGATCATCACTGCCGTCTTCCTCATGGGCACCTTGGTTCTGACGCTGCTCGCTATGAAGAGGGGTGGTGGCATTGGTAGAAAGGGTGTGGTTGTTTGAAGCAATCCGGGAGCCGCAGGAGAGTATATAAGATGAGGAAGCTCGTTCCGGGGTCTATCTGTATAGGTGGAAGGGGTTTTTCATTTCTGGTCTGGAGGGAACGGTGTTCAGTCCGACAAGGAGGGACTTGGGGACTATGAAGGATACCCATGGGTTTGTGCAGTTCTCTGCTGGTTTGGATCTCTTACGCAGCACCATTTACGTCTCTGATGCGCTTACTCTAAACCTAATGACGTAAAAATTCCCTTTTGATTGTTTGTTGTCCATTCCTTTCAGGGTTACGGTTCTTAAGGTCCTCAGGCCGAGCTGCGTTTTTTTCTCCATTATTCACGTGTTCAGCCCGATACTGCAAGTCTCTTACTTCCCCTGCCCCAAACAAATGAGTCGCTGGATGCTCGCAAGTAAGCTAGGGAACTGCATCACGTGCATCGTGTCGGACTGGCCGAGGTCGTCGGCAACCGCGTGCCCGTCAGCGGAGCGCGACGACACGAACTTGACGCGAACACTTCTCACACCTACGTACCGCCATACAGACTCGGATCTCAACACCCTAACTCTGGTTGCACCAGTTCTTATGGCAGTGAATGCTAGCGTCCACAATGCGAACCACGGCTACCACTGCAAGAGATTTGGGAAAGGCAGAAGAGAAAGAAGTGGACTTTCAACACCACCGTCGGAATGGTTTCCAGTTGGATTTAAGCTGAAATATTACTGAGGAGGCTTCCCACCCAGCTCTTTCCCGAGCTAGACCGATCGGCAGCGATCCCAATCTCCACCTTTTGCCGCCGCTTATTCTGACTTTTGAAGCATTTCCCATCACACGCCACTGATTCCTCGGAGCGCCAGAATTTCTCACGACATGGCCTCAGCTCTGGATCTCCAACGACTGGGTCAGTTTGACATCAAGCACGCTGGCTCCCACGGAAATCCAGTAAAGACCACGTTGAAGCGACCAGCTCTGGGCCACTGCATCCCATCGGCTCAGATCCTTCCTCGTTAAGTCGAACGTGACGGTGATTTCCTCTCCCGGCTCAATATGACGCTTTGTGAAGCCTCTAAGGACCTTTTCAGGACCATCAGGGATACCGACGTAGAGCTGAATGACTTCGGACCCGCCACGTGCGCCTATATTCTTCACGTTAACACTCACAGTGGCAATAATGTCCCACAGAGACAGGATTCCACCCACTCCAACCTCGGAGGAAGGAGGGTAATAGGAGATATCCGCTTCGTGCGAGAACCCGGCAGTGATGTTCGCGTACTCGAAGGACGTATAGGTGAGTCCATAGCCGAATTCGAAACGCGGGGTAATATTGTGAGCTAAGAAGTGTCGATAATCGATGTTGAGACCCTCGCTAAAGTTACCTGAAGAGGAGTCAGAGGACTATGTCTACCATTAACGAAAGCGCTGGAGGTCCTCGTCCTGTCTTACTTTGTGTGTATAAGTTGGATGTCTCGTCGGGAACTTCAGGGTTCAGCAGATGTCCGTAATCCTCTGGTTTCTTGGGCACGGTATATGGCAGCCTCCCGGATGGCCATTGTCTCCCATACATGATCTCGACCAAGGCCTTACCGCTGTCTTGACCTGGAAGATGGCCAAAGATCACAGCTGTTACGTTCTGGTTCTCAATCCAAGCATCCACGACTCTGATACCGGCATTATGGATCACAACAATAGTATTGTTGCACTTCGCAGCGACATTTTGGACGAGCTGATCGGACCATGGATCAGCGAGACCAGTCCGATCGTACGCCTCAGACGACCATTCGTTGATGAAGACGACGCACGCCTCTGACATTCTCAACACATCTGGATCCTGCGAAACGAAGTCCCAAGCAAGATATGTGCCGTCTGTCGCAGCTTGCTGTGTGAAGGCATCGTATGGTGATGAGATGTAGGGCGGCGTGTTTCCCCCTGACCCACCTCCGCTGATCATGGTGCCGTTATAAGCAGCTCTCGGTCCATCGGTAATGAGCGTCTGCGCGCCACCAAGCAGATCTCGTACGGCTTTCTCTGGCACATCAACGGACTCGTACCCATAGAACCACTTGTCACTGTTTGGAGGATTGTTCCGCAGAGGTGAGATGGCGTCGTAGCCGAACAAAGACAGTACCCTTGGTGCAGATAACGGCAGAGCGCCATTAACGTTTTTGACAAGTACATGGCCTTCGATGGCAGCCTGTAGGGCAGTTGGGCGAGATGTGGGATCAATTGCGTTCACTGATGTCGAATGCTGTGCCAAGTCCCCTCCTGGGAGACCGATGCCGGGATTTTCAAAGGGAGCGAACTTTTTCCAAACACTTAGGATGCTGGGTCATAGGTCAGTAATGCCGACCTCCACAGTGCAAGGAAATACACTCTCACCGGATTGCCATGTCGTCCAGCCGATCTCCAGACAGTGACCCGTTGTTTACCGCGGAAGCCAGAGTACCAGGCCAGAAGAAAGATGTCGGCATCGCTACATCCAAGCCCGCATCAGCGCTGGCAATACCAGCAAGCTGGGAGTACCAGTCCGACACCACAAGTCCCTGGAATCCGAGTTCTTCTTTCAGCAGCCCGTTCAAGATTTTGCTGTTCTGTCCTGCGTATGAGTTGTTGACGCGGTTGTACGCTGACATAACACAACCCACACCAGCATGAACCGCCTCTTGAAACGGCCACAGATACAATTCGTGCATTGTTCTGTCGTCGAGATTGGACGACATCGATGCGTTTGCTCCTAGAGGAGTGCGGTTGCTCTCCTGTTCATTGGCGATGAAGTGTTTGACGCAGGCGGCCGCAGATTCCTGAAAGCCGCGCACAACCTGACGGACCAGATTACCGCTCAAGTACGGGTCACTGCCGAGGGCCTCCCAATTCCGACCACCGCGAGCAACTCGCCCCAGTGGACCTACCACCGGGGCTTCGATGACGTTGATCCCTTTCGCTTTGAACTCGGCGCCCATGTATCGAGATACGTTGTATGCCAATGGACTGTTGAATGACGCCGCAATATGGATTCCGGCTGGGTATGCAGTCACCAGCTGAGACGGCCGGACCCCGGCGGGCCCGTTGGTAAAGCACATGCCCGGGAATCCGATCCGTGGGATGGCTGCGATCATGCCGGAGCAACCGTTGATGGCAGCGAGCTCCTCTGCTGGAACGCCGAATGTGATGTTGTTCTTCTCTTCCAAGGTCATTGAGCTGACGACCGTGGTCGCCCAGTTATAGGGTTCTTCCCAATCATCCAAACCACTCGCTTTAGCTAGGGAAAATTTAGCTCCAGCATGAGCACGGAAAAGCTCGATGACAGCCTTACGTGATGGATATACTGGTGGGGACCGTCCATACGACCAGAAGTGCTCAAGTTCTGCGTCTGTGGTGCTGTTTGTGCCGAATTGAGCGCTGACAATAGGCCCATACTGCAGGAGTGCAGAAAGAAACGAGACACGATGCATCCTTCACGACTTCGGAACTGTTAGAAGGCCAAGCTGATACCTATTCTAGAATACACTGGTCTTCCCTTAAAACTTATTGAATGCGTCGTGCGGAGACGGCTGTTCACACTTTATCCCCAGATCCAGGAACATCACCGCAAATTATGACGTGTCCGACGTTGATCAACACGATATTGAGCGGGGTTCGTGTAATTCCCGCATTGATTCCAAGTGATTCACGCGATGCCTGTAGCCTGGGAAGGAAACTACACGGTGAGTCGTATTCGTTTTCAGCTCGTGTTGAGCCAAGCACCATCTGGGCCAATGGGAACCTCGTCCCACGATTCCTGTATAGCCGAACATTTCCATGGCTGACTCCCGCAAGCACATCTCGGGCAAGAATATCGCATGCAATGCTTGAATCGGTGTCTCTGCTCCGCGTGCTTGCCGAGAACGGAGTTCCCCTTACGATGGCTCATTCTTTGGCGGCCCTTCTTTAAATACCGAGCCTTGAGGCCTGTTGAAGACTTCATATTGGGGGATAGACACGACGCGAACATTCACACAAGATTTGACTTACGGACTTTACTTTCAGCATGGGATGCTTGAGACGTCTGCTTCCCCTTCTCGCTGCAGTTTTGCATGAGGTGCGCGCACAGAACCACTTCACATCACCAGATGTGTTTCCCTCTCGTAAGGATACAAGGTCTACCTCTTTTTACAGAAAGCTAAATACACGTAGCAAACGCCACCGGAGCCGGTGGCTGGGAAAGTGCTCTGGCGATGGCCGACGATTTCTTCTCTCAGCTCAACCTGACGGAGAAGGCAAGCATGGTGACTGGTAGCGTCTCTGCGGCTTGCATCGGCAACATTCTTCCCATCCAACGGCTCAACTTCACTGGTCTCTGTATCCAAGACGGCCCACTTGGAATCCGCGTGGCAGATCTTGTCAGTCTTTTCCCCGCAGGTGTGACCGCTGCGGCAACGTGGGATAAGGATCTTCTTTACCAGAGAGGCTTTGCTCTCGGGGAAGAGTTCCGTGGGAAAGGGTCCCATGTTCTGCTTGGGTAGGTCTAGTCCGTTCATGACGATAATTATTTCTCTGACATCATTCGAGACCTGTTGCTGGGCCTCTTGGAAGACATCCACTGGGTGGGCGTAACTGGGAGGGCTTCTCGCCAGATCCATACTTGACTGGAGCAGCGATGAATGCCACTGTGCGAGGAACCCAGGATGCTGGAGCGCAGGCCTGTGCAAAACACTTGATTGGAAATGAGCAGGAAACTCAGAGAAGCAACACTGTCCTGCCCGACGGAACGAATGTCGAAGCTGTCTCCGCAAACATTGACGACCGGACTATGCACGAATTGTACCTTTGGCCTTTCGCAGATGCAGTCAGGGCAGGCGTCGCGTCGGTCATGTGCAGTTACAATCGACTGAACCAGACCTACGCCTGCGAAAACTCGAAACTGTTGAACGGACTGCTGAAAGGCGAACTGGGCTTCCAGGGATACGTCATGTCCGATTTCCTTGCTGTTCACTCCGGTGTCAAGTCGATCGAGGCGGGCCTGGACATGAACATGCCTGGCCCTATCGACACCGAGTCCATCAACAGCGGAGCGAGCTACTTCGGAGGCAACATCACCGCCGCTGTGCAAAATGGTACACTTCCCGAATCGCGCCTCGATGACATGATCCGCCGGGTCTTGACGCCATACTTCTTCCTGCAGCAGGACACGGACTATCCCACCGTCGACCCCACAACCTTCCCTTTACTGGCCACCACCTACGGCCTCCTGCAGAACTCCCTCGGCATCCCCCCTGCCCGCGATGTCCGCAAAGACCACGCCCAGCTGATCCGCAAGATCGCCGCCGCCGGCACCGTCCTCCTGAAAAACACCAACTCCACCCTCCCACTGCACCGCCCCATGAACATCGGCGTCTTTGGCAACGACGCCGCCTCCACCACCGCCGGCCTCGCCTTCCGCGGCACCTCCGGCCCCGAGCAAGAAGACCCCCTCGGCTTCAACATCGGCACCCTCTCCGTCGGCGGCGGCTCAGGCTCCGGGCGCGCAGCCGCCATCACCTCGCCGCTCACCGCGCTCCGCGCCCGCGCCGCCTCCTACGGCGCCCGCGTCCAGCACATCACCGACAACGCGCTCCTAGCCGCCAACGACTTCCTAAGCCTCTACCCCACGCCAGACGTCTGCCTCGTCTTCCTCAAGACCTGGGCCACCGAGGGCACCGACCGCGCCTCCTTCCCCAACGACTGGAACGCCTCCCTCGTCGTCCAGAACGTCGCCTTCCGCTGCCCCAACACCGTCGTCATCACCCACTCCCCCGGCATCAACACCTTCCCCTGGGCTACCAGCAACAACCCCAACATCACCGCCATCCTCGCGGCCCACTATCCCGGCCAGGAAAGCGGGGATGCTATCGTCGATGTGCTGTTCGGCGACGCCGAGCCGTCGGGTCGCCTCCCCTACACCGTCCCCCGCGATGAGGCCGACTACGCTGCCTTCCCCGTCGTCAATCTGACGGGCGATGCGGCGAGGGTGTCGGAGGCTTGGCAGGCGGATTTTGCGGAGGGCTTGCTGATCGATTATCGGCACTTTGACGCGCGCAACGTCACGCCGCTGTATGAGTTTGGGTTTGGGTTGGGGTATGCGGAGTTTGAGATGGTGGGGCCGGTCGAGGTGGTGGGGAAACGGGAGGTTGAGGCGTTTCCGAGGGCGGTGGAGGGAGGGGGAGGAGGTGGGCAGCCTGGCGGTAATCCGGAGTTGTGGGGGGAGGTGCTTTCGTTGGAGACTGGGGTGCGGAATACGGGGTCTGTGGCTGGGGCTGCGGTTGTGCAGTTGTATCTTTCCCTTCCCGAGAGGTTCGTGCCGCCTGGAACGCCGAAGCAGGTTCTGAGGGGGTTTGAGAAGGTGGTTCTGGAGCCTGGGGACACTACGCGAGTGGTATTTCCAGTGCTGAGGAGGGACGTAAGCTTTTGGAATGTGACGGCGCAGGATTGGCAGATTCCGGAGGGTGAGGCGGTGTTTAGGGTGGGATTCAGCTCGAGGGATGTGAGGCTGGACACTAGTGTGAGTTTGTTGTGATTGCATGTGTGGGTATGCGACGTAAGTCTCTAAGCAGTTGCGGGGATGTGGTATAGGCTTGGATTGTCATTAAGCGTAATGAAGTGTATGATTCAACCGGCCCAAGGACCAGGGACGTCAAATTAGTCCTTTCTTTCTTCGGACTTTAAGCAAACGCCTCTGGACTCCGAAGACCTCGAAATGGTCAGTGAAACTGGGGTGCAGCGTACGCACAGCTGTTTGAAAGTTGGTCGGTGTACTAATAAGGTCTACTATTCGTGGTCTATTGAGCGTCACTTTGTGGGACATAATAAGAGCGACAAGGATCGTAGCAAGACCCTCCTGTAGATATTGCACGATAATCTCGCCCTCGAAAACAGAGCTTGCGCCTGGTCTCTAGACCGATTGTTGCGTATGTAATAGTCCTTCCTTAAGCACAGTCCTCAGATTTAGTGATTGAGGGGTGCTCCGGTAAAAGCGACCACTGAGTGGTGGAGCCGAGACAGACCATACATCATACATGACGCAAAATGTGTCTACGCCATGCATCGCCTCAAAATGCGTGTATACGCAAGTTGAGCACGTCTCACCGCTGTAAGCTCTTCCTCTACGGCTGCGATGTGACAGTGACAAACGTTGTACGTTTATCTCTTCGCGGATGCAATGAGAGCTTGTTTTGTTAGCTTTATTACTTGTTGCCGCGAGATTGTATCGCTATCGTACGGATAGAGTAATAGGCGCTTCAGTGCCTTCCGTTGGTGAAGCAGTTCAGTAAGACACTGATCTAAGCTATTTCACATTCCAAAGTGCCCAAGCATGAAGTAGAGCAGAAGCGTGACGTCTGCACCGGAGATGCAGAAATAACCGGGAATTCCTGGATGCATTGCGGAAGTCAGAACCGGGCCAAACAAAAGTCTAGATCCAGCGGAGGCGCTTCCGTGTCGCAGTGGAGAAACACAGGAGCGTCATCGTTTGGCAAAGCGAGTAGTATAGTAACGTCCACCGCTGCCGCTACTACTCCTTTTTCCAGCCACCCAATACCCCAGAGTTAAATCACACTAATTTGCACACGACCTCATTCTGAGTGTGTATGATGAACAAACATACGGAACCACCTCCGGATGGGCCTGCTTTAGTGTGCGGATCAACGAAGATCCGCATAGTCACATCCTCAGCGGATGCCAAGGTCAATACATCTGACCAGACTGCTTGAATCCTCGCTGACGTTGAAGTAGAAGATGTGACTGCTGTCCTGGAATAACATCTGCAATGCTACATCCTCTCGCAAAAGCAGTAAGCGGGACCAGTGATGATCGTTTCCCACACATTCAGCACTTTTCCCTGGCGGCGATGTTGATTTATTGCAGTCTAGACAATTGTGTCAATGGGTATGGAAAGAAGATCAAGAGGAAATACAAACAAAAGCACGTCTATAATCCTATTTTGTCCCTTCAAGTCCCAGCACGCGAACATTAAGTCAAGTTGATACGCGTTCCTATTGATGGAAAGGCGGACAGAGTAATCAGAGATCTCGAACCGGATCATACGGAGCTGCGTGGCTCTCAGCTACGGTTGGAATGTGAATACCAAGCCGGCCGCAGGAAGCAGGAGGTTCTTGGCAAGGACTTACCTGGACGTGTCTCCGTATTTGACTGTGCCTGAAGCGTCCTGGTGCAAGACCTGGGTTCAGAGGATGGAGAGCCCTCGGGCGAATCTGAGGTTTCATCGGAATCTGAATCGTCAGCAGTTGAAGCTGAGGAGCCACATTCGACAAGCCAATACTTGGATTGCGCTTCCTGTTCATCGCGTAACGGAAGACGTTCCACAGCAGCCACCGGACCACCCAGTTGTCCTCATTACCACCGTCCATGTACCTCCCGAGCTCGTAGTATAGCCTGGTGGTTTCGCTTGCCAGGGCATATATTCGGAGGACCTCTTTGTGCATGGCAGTCTCCATGATTTGGCTCGAGGGGAACGGAGGTTGGACGGACGCGTCATCTCTACATTGGGGCACCAGATTCTGACGGTCCGCGCAAAGTCGTTGTCGGCCTTCCATGGCCTCACGCTGCCTCGATTATCAATCTTGGAAGACCTGGCACTCACTGGGTCTCGTACCTTCATGGTGGCATATACTTGTCTATGCTTGGGGTCGTTGTTGGACAGCTCGAGACTCTGAAGGAAGTCGCCCTTCGACCTGCTCACTGCCAGCCTCATCGCGGCCTCCGGGAAAAGGTGTTCCGGATTTTGGAGTCGATTTCCCACACTCTAGTAAGTTAGAACGAAAAAAGGACTCTCGTCTTTGGCCCACCCAATTTTCTACCAGACAAGATACCAGCAGTCTGCGGCGCTTCGAGCCGCTTCTACCACCATGCGCCGACGCTCGGTGTTGGTCCCGCGTGTGCGGGGATTGGGGACAACGCATCACCCGGAGGGGGCGATTGATCAGCGTAATCGCAAGCCAGCATTTTGAATAAATGCTAGGCAGAGACATGGGCGGCAGAACGACCTAAACGCTGATATTCTATCTTATCTTGGAGACGTCACGCCGGTCCATTTGGGTCCATGCGCATACGCCTCGAGCACGCCTAGAAAACGCCTCCAGCACGCCCAAGGACAGCCTTGTCAGATTAGCCCTATGCCGTACGATGGCGTACCGCAGGCGATCTAGAACCTGCACAAGCACACGCAGTTGGCCTAAAGCGCCCAAGCCCCCAACGGCGGAAGCTACTTACGCTCTATCGGATTTTCGTGTGGTACTGGATTTCCCATCAGCTGTTCTGCAACAGTCCAGAAGCTACGCGGCATGTGGAGTCGGTAAGGGATGTGTGCAGGCCCCTTTGAAGAACCTACAAATAGGCCCGTACGGAGCCCCTCCGACCCCTTCGCTATGGCTGACAGGACATGTCCGCCATGCAGATGGCAATCCAACCGAGCCCCGAGCCAGAGGCAAGCTATCTCGATACATCTCAAGACCCACTACGCGTAGTCTCGTATGAGGTGGACCGATCAATGGACGTCCAATGGTAGACCTTTCCAAGCCCAGCCACCGTAACCCGGTCGTAAGCGAGCAAACACAAGGCCGGCACTGATAGGCCAGGAGGGCACTACCCTGGCAGCTCCTTGACATTTACTGGATAGGTCTCTCTCTCTCCTCAGGGAGCCCTCAACAATACAACTTCTGCCTCATTCACTGAATCACAATCCCGGCTCCAACAGGCATTCTGCGACGTTCAAAGCCCAGCTCAGGTGACTAGCAGCTCTAACGCACCTGAGAAGCTTGGATGCATGTTCCCTGCGAGAGGTGGTAAACTGAAGGCGGAAAAGGACGAGGTTGGGGCAGTGTACTGACTTTTGAGCTTTCGAGGTCGGCAACAATCGCGATCTTCGAACACCTATCCTCTTCGGCTGCAGCACGAGATTTGCACCCCGGAGGCCGCTGTTACAGGGGGCCGAGACGACCTTGCCCCTCTTGCAGCAGTTTTGTACGCCACATCCCCGGATCCTGGCCCTCGCCGCTGTCGGAAAAGGCAGTGATTGGACTACAGCCACGGAGGAGCGGCCTTGTTAACGAGGCTGCAGAAGCACTATAGATATTCGCCGCCCCTCCAGCATCAGCCGCCAATACCGCTTTCACTTCATTGAGAGCTATCGGAAATCCATTTTCCATCATGCCGCACGCCACCCGTCCGACGTGTGACAAGATGATCGGATCGGCCTCCAGGGACTTGGATAGGTAAGCCTTGCCCTCTTGCCACCCTAATCTATTCTCCTCTCTAGAACTACCAAATCCTTCTGCAAGCAGTGCGGCTGACTGCTTACACGACACGAGATGACACATCACAAACGGTCATGACTTCAATATTTGGAGTACACGCAAATTCTCTACCGCATCGCTGATCCTCACTGTCAGACACGGCGCGCAACGCCGCCAGAGCGGCCACCAAATACCGCAAAAGATCTCTCCGCTTCGCACGCCCAGCGATCTCACGTTCCCCAGAACCATATTCCCTCGCCATCTGACGCGACGACCAATGAACCCAGAAACCCTGCCCCGATCACCTCGAACCAGCTGGTCCTTTCCCACTCGCAGACCAACCGAGCAGGCTAAAGCTCCCCGGAGAGGGGACAGCCGTGCATACAGCCGGACCAATGAGACGCGCACTGTGACTTCTTCCGCCCAGGGACGTACTGCGCGCCTGCGCCGCACCGGCGCCGACATAAGTTGCTTGCACGGCCGGCCGCCATCGATCCTGGAGTTTGCTCTTCCCTCCGTCCGCTGTCGTTTGCACATTGCTGGCTTTACGCGCGGGAGAGGGTGCCGTTCCTGGTATGTATGTATGAGAGCGCCACCGTTGCGCGCAGCCGTCGTGCTGATGGATTCTCTCAGCGATCTATCCACAGCTCACCACGCAAGCATGGACGCAAGCGCGCAGCTATCGGGAACGGCAGCCGTTGACTGAGAATGTTGTTGTCCCTACAAGAGATCGCGTACTTCACTTTCAAAGCTCCTCGGGAAGCCGAGTCGAGTTTTTGTCGTTCTTTTGCTTGCATGAAAAGGGTCTTTGCTAATCGAAGTTGTACAGGAATGATACAGAGTCGAAGAAAAAAACAAAAGGCCGTTCTTTGCCGCGTCCGTCCCCGTGAATACCAGAAGAATCATCCAAGGCTCAACAAGCCCATCGTACAACTATGCGGCTTTTACTCATTCAATGATCGCCCTCGACGAGGTCCTCGAGATCGGTATCGTAGAGCGGGTTGCTCTTGACGAGGCCAGGAAGCAGGCCAGCAGCATCGGCGGGCTCGCGGGTGACGAGGTCGCCGAGCTTCTTGAGCGGCTCGCTGTTCTCGACGGCCTCGAAGGGCTTGGTGACGTCGTCCCAGTCGAGGGGCGAGCGGCGGGTGACGGCGTCGCCGATCTTGCTGAGGAAGGAGTTGTCCTTCAGGTCCTCGAACGGCTTGGTCACGTCGTCCCAGTCGATGGGCGAGCGCTTGGTGATGGCGTCGCCGATTTTGCTGAGGAAGGAGTTGTCCTTTAGGTCCTCGAAGGGCTTGGTGATGTCATCGAGGTCGATGGGCGAGCGCTTGGTCACGGCGTCGCCGATCTTGCTGAGGAACGAGTTGTCCTTGATGTCCTCGAAGGGCTTGGCGACGTCGTCGAAGTCGAAGGGGGCGCGCGCGGCGAGGCCTCCGACCTCGACGGAGGCGTCGACGACGACGAGGGGCTTGGCGGTCTTGTGGGTGGGCAGCTGGACCGGGGCGGCGTGGGCGGCGGCGATCAGGACGGCGACGGCGGCGGAAGAGGCGAAATGCATGGTCGGCAAGAGAAGGGAATGAATGCAAGCTGCAACGGGTTCAAGGAATGACGGGATCAACAGGCGGGAAAGAAGAAGATGTGGGGCAGAAGGACTCGGAGGCAAGAGGGACGCGGAAGAGCTGGGAACGAGGCCTTATATGAGCACCAAACGGGACGATCGTTGGTGAATACGAGCGTCAGTGGTGGCCCACGCCGTCGCAAGGGAAGACGGGCGCTGGGCAGGCGGTGGCCGTGTGCTCGCGTGTGGTCAGGGGCTTTTTAGCGATCGCCGTGGAAGGCTTCCTTGTTTCACCTGGAGTGTTCCTATTTTTCGCACGGCCTGATCGACGCAGTCGCAAGCAGCTCAGCCTCGATGACGCTTCCGGTTAGTCAGCCCCAGGAAATGAAGCGCTCGTATCCTGCCGGCCGGCAGCCTTACTGTACGTGTCTACGCAACAGGCTGCACCCCGGGAGCAGCAGTCTGGATAAGTACGTGGTAGGCTGTCCAGGAGGCTCGTGTTCGGCCCGATCCTAGCGCTCCCTCTTCCCCCTCCCCCGCCGATCCGATGCAGGGACACGTAGAGTCCATGCGAGCATCCGCCGGCCTCGAGCTCGCCTTTTGGGAGAGAGTTGGTCGACGTGCTTTTGGGAGTCTGTCTGTCCGTGGCCCCTTGTTTGGCCGCTTCCCGGCATCCCGGGACTATCTGCACTCGCCAGCGGACATCCATCTTACCTACGCGAAGGACTCGAGAGGCTGTGGTTCTTGGCTATCCGGGCGACGGCAAGCTACTTTGACCCCAGGAGCTCGTGCCTAGCTTGGCAGCATCTGCGGGCTGATCGGAAACTTTGTCGCCAACGATAGCCTCGCTTGACTTTTCAGCCAAGTAAAGTCACTGCCGAGATACGACACCGAGCACTTTCCTTCCTCCTTGTATCCGGTGGCCTTCTGCTCTCTCATCCATTAGTCAGCCCGTCTGCCGAAGATGAGACCACACCTTATCATCCAGCCACCGGGAGATCCGTCAACGAGGCTGAATAAGAAGGACGCGGCAGGGGACGTCGGATGTACGTTGGGTGTCAAGCCTTTCAACGGGCCGCGTCCAGCCACCCGTGACTGGAGGACACCCCTGCCCTGTGTGGGACCCGGGACGTGATCACGTCTGGAACAGCTCCACTCCAATCTTAGTTGCTCCGGATCTTCGGATCAACTCCGATGAGCATTTCGGATGGATTGGTCCTCGGTGGTCCGGGCGAAGTCGACCGTGGGCCGCCTGCGGTGCATGTGTAGAGACGTCATTGGACGACGAAATGCGGTCTCTTGTCTGACTTCGGATGACGGGTCTTGCGGCATTGATCCCGGCCAATCGCCCAAGTGCCTGCGGAGAGGGGTCGGGCAGAGAGGTCTGAACCGGATGCTCATGCCGCTCCCTGTCGTGCGTGAAGCCACGAGAACCTAAAAGCTGATTGGCAGATGTAGGCACTGCATTACCGATCCCCCAGAACTTATGTAAGAGCCGGCTTCGGAGACTGGTGTTTTTCGGGGTTAGTGGACATTCCATCGGAAGGAGGATGGCACGTATTGCGTGGAGCTCCACAAAAGCCCTTCCATCCTGGCCGCAGCTTCCTGCCCCAGAACTTCTGTCTTTGTCAGGACCCCACTGCCACTGCCAAGTCAGAGCTCTGGACAAACTCCACACTGGTTAATTCACCAAGCGCACTTCCGACCTCTGGACCCACTCGTCCCCATTTTAGTCTGCATCGGAAGAGTGGGAAGGAGTGGAATCCAAGACGACAATCATAAATGGGCACTAAAGACTTGATCGTATTGGTTGTGCTTGGGGCGGAAGCAACAATAGTCCTCTCGAACATTCGAATTCGCAACAATGTGGTGTGGACTTTACTTTGGATCATCAATTATGCTCCCATTGGATCAGGCATCGTTCTTTCACATCCATTCTTTTCTTTGTCTTCCCCCACTTCATGGCTTCAGGGGACCTTTCCATCGCGGCAGCCCTACGCACGGAAAGGGAAACCAGAGCCACCAGAGCCCTCGTCAGGGTCGGGGCCAGTGCCAAGTGGCGGCGGCAGACCGGAGATGCCGCAGAGGCAGTCAGAACTGTTCACGTGCATGTATCAGCATCCATCCTTTATCCACCTATGGAAGTGATGGGACTTACCAGCCCTTGTCGGATTGGTACGCGCAAGCGTAGCTGCTGGTGTCGAGCTCGTTCGTCTGGCACTATTTACGCGCGTGTTGTATCAGCGTAGGCGAACGTATATATGCTAATGTATATACCAATTGAGTTGGTAGAGGATACAAGAGAGAAATGAAGAGAAAGAGATACGCGAAACTTATAAAAGCGGCAAGAAGCAAGCTCAACGAAATGAATATAACCACTTACGTAAGCCTGGCAAGAGAGCTGAGTGCAAGACGCAATGTTGCAGTCGGCCAGAGTGGCAGTAGCCGAGGTAAAGAGGACAACGAGGGCAGAGGTGAGGAACTTCATTGTCGTTCTTGGACCCTGTGATAGATTCTTGATGTTTCCTAAAAGTCCAACCTAGCATTTGTCTTTTATACTGTTTGGATTCAGGCCGCCAAGATCTATTTCTATTGCGATGGTCGTCATAGTCGACAGTTGTGGTGTTGCGACTCAGCCGGAGGCTTAAGGCGTGCCTTCCAAGGCTTCAGGCGCACCACAAGCTCACAATCTTAGACCGTAGTCTTGCGGGCTTATCTAGCGGCCGACGTCAGACCTCAAGATATACAGACTCATGAGGAGTGAAATTTCGGAGGTTCGAAAGGCTGAAGGGGTTCAACAAGAGAAACATTAGTACTAACATGTCTTTAACCTCGTAAAGCTAATGTCTTCGTCTGCTGTCCATTTCATCCTACGCCGGCCCGTCTCTTATGCGATCTGCAATCCGTCCACGAACAGGAGACACGCAGGCAGCGTCTTCTGGAAACCTGCACGTCATCTCCGCCTTTTCAATATACGGACCCGCTGAGCCTCGTGCGTCAACCACGGGGAATCAAACCAGCTCCTCCAGTCCCTTCCCCGTCTTAGCAGAACACTCGACGTCTGCAGTCCTCGCAGTGGAGCTGGCAGTGGGTCTTCAATCTGATCAGCGTCAACCATTTCCCTTCTGACCCTGTTCGGCATCCTCCTTTCTTGGATAGGAAGCCCAAGACGTCGGTCCCGCGTGGGGCATCGTTGCCGTGTCCCGCCCCGCCAAGCTTGGCGGCTCTCCGATAGATACGTGTACTTACCTCCGCCCTCTCGGTGGGTGTGTTTGAAGCTAGATGGAGCTGCATCGTTGCCTAATGACTCACGAAGGATCAAGGCAGAGGTGCACGGCCACTCCATTGCGGCACAGGTGCGGGAATGGAGTCATGAAGTTTGCAGGAGAGGATCGGAAGTCTGCAGACCACGAAAAGCTCAGAAAGTTGTCTCTCGCCGGTCACTAGTCTTGATGATTGAAGTTGATTTTGGTAGTCTTAAGGATCGTTGTAAAGCTTTTCCAAAATATCCACGCCACGGAACTCGCAAGGATGGTATCGCGGTGTTGATCTGCATGGTGAAACGACAAACCGGCAAAAGTAGGATCCGACCGTCTATAACAGAGAATGTGATCATGCGCGCCGCGTAACAATTCGGACCGAAAGATGTTGATGAGAGAGAGTATGCCACCATGCGCCCGCCAAACTCCGAGCAATGCTAGAAACAAATTACGGCATAGAATGCTGTTCTTGAAATTTCCTCGTGGACCACATGCAATATGGAAATCGTTTGCTCGTAGTCTTTTATTCGGACGCGCTTCTTGAACCGGCGCTGCATCCTCCAGACGTCCATCCGCAGGGTTCGGTGGAGTTAACGAAAAAACCAGATTTAATGTTCAATCTGATTTCTTCATCCATGGTTTCCGAGACTTTTCCGCGTTTCGAAAATTCAGCGTCGATTGACCAGTCCAAGTGAGCGCCAAGAGTAATTTCCTCAGCGTTAGTCAGCGGTACTGGCATATCGCAGGAGCTTGTGAGACAGCCGGAAGCGTCGTGTGTAATCTGGTTAAGTTGCTCAAAGGGTGAACATAAGAGTCGCAAGAGTTGCCGAGAAGTGTCGTGAAGCTGAGAAGTTCCGTGTGGGATTTTGAGCAGAAGTTCCCATGGGAGACTTGAAGCGTCGACTGTGGCTTCGCGGGGAGGACTGAAAGAGTACATTTCTTCGATGGTGATCTCTGCCTCATGGGTCTCTGCGATCAGAAAGTCGTACGGGTCTTGAATTGAAGTGGCGAATTGTTTGGCAAGATGGTCCTCCGTGGCGCAGAACTTCAGCACTGCCAACGACCTACTCGCTACAGATAGGTCTGGGAGACACTGTGATTTTGGGTATCCGTGTAACAGTTTCTGCGTGACCATGAAAAGAATCTCCACTGTTGATATGTAAGCTTGAAAGCTAGAATGTACAAATTAACAATACTCTTCTAGACCGTGGGGGCATGGAAAGCATACATGCAGAGCCAACAACGAGGGAAGATGCCGTCAACAGCAGAGACAAGGTCAAGGATCCGCGCGCATGTGATTGACGCGGTGAACCCCTCCTCAATCGCATCCGAAAGGTCACGGATAGTTTTCTGCGCCAGCTCGGGATCGCTTCTCTCGGTAGGAAGGTAGTGTTGGAGGATTCGGCGCTGGACGAGTATCATGGCCCCGAGATGAAGACAATGCACCAGATAGATGCCACGACGGGAATAGTCGTCAACTGACGATTCTGACAGTGATCCCAGCTGCATGGACGAGGGTAATTCTTGATACCACCTTCGAAGGTCTGCTCTGACGTTGTTGATCGATTCTGCCGATAGCTCAGTGAAGACGAAAGTGATTTGAAATATCTTGGCCTTGATTATGGCGAGCCGAGTCATTTCCACTTGAATACTCTCTTTCATTGAGACTTCAGTTTCCGTGACCACATCTCTCGACTGCTGCTGTCAGCGCTGCCAAGTCTCTGCATCAGACAGGCTGTACCTACTGCGATTATGCTCTCCATCCAGTCATTCCATGAAGAGTACCCTAATGTAGCAACGAGCCAGCTGCCAGACGTTAGCATTGATATCGTACGAAACCTGAAGTGCATGTCTAGCGTATACCCACCCTTTGCAGCACATCAGTGTTCTCCAGACTTTCTTAAGGTCGAGCCAAGCGTCCGCTGTGACGCCGGATGGAGGATCCCTCCGGAGAATGCCTTGACTGGTGCCTAACCCAATGCCCATTTCTGCGATGCATGCGTCAGATAGGGACACAAAAGGGAAAAAGTTGAAGAACTGGACTGGATAACGCCATGTTCTCTCAGGTCCTGCAACGAGGCGAGGGTGCCTACCTATGAATGCCAAGGCGACTGTTCCTTTGATGACAATGTTGTATATTGCCAAAAGCGCGCATATTTTCATTCCTCTCAAAGGATTCAGTTCTATAACATCGTCCAGAAGGTCCTTTGTAAGATTGTAGAAGTTGTCCCCCGTTTGTGAAGAGAGCTGTCCCTGGGAATACTGCGCACCAACAGCGGCAATGGCGAAGATCTCGCATAGCGATGTCTTGGAGATGGCGCCGTCTGCATTGCGCAAGACATCGTCGAACAATTCGTTGCCTTCCTCCGGGGTGTATATGTAAAAGAGCACTCCTGTACACTTGAGGAAGAAAAAGAAAGCATCTCGACAGGTCGGGGACTTGAGGATAGAGAAGGCGCTCGGGTTCGTCAGGGAGGACTTTGGGTGGAAGGGGTCCCCGGGGCGTACTTCCAGATCTGGCGGGCTCTGGCGAATGTTTGGGCGCTTGGCGGGCGGAGACTGGGAGGAGCAGTCGCTCTGCAGGGCTGAAGGGTCCGCGGAGTCTGGGGATCTCGGTCGCTTCCCGTTCGAGCCTTCTTGCTCAAACGAGTCAAGGATGCTTGCTGGGTCATCAGTTGCTCTGATGCGTTCAAGAACGGCCACGGCCTTTTCAGGAGGGAGGGTTTTGAGGCTCCAGAGCAGGTTGACGGAGCTGGACAGGCGGGCCTGCAGGTCGGCGTTGCGCGTCTTCAGGGCAGCAATCCTGGTCTGGCCCTCGGGAGCGTCGTAAATGCATGGAGAGTTCTTGGACGAGCAGGTGCGGCACTGAGGGCGTCCTCCGTCGCACTAGACAGAGGGTCAAAACGTCAGTTCGCAGCAGCCGGGCAGCGATTGGTCTGACCTTGGTCTTCCGTTTCTGGCAGGCCAGGCAGGCCACGGCGAGAATGCCATTCGGGCGCTTCCGCCGCTGGCTGCTCGCGGGACCGGCAGGCGCGGGGACATCGGGAGTCGGCGGCGCAGTGGAGAGCGGCAGCAGTCGACGGGCCATAGGAGGGATTGCAGGCGGCAGGCACGCAGGACGGCGCAGAGGCGCTCAGGGAGTGGCAGTGAAACGTCAAGCCCAGGCAGCCCATATCAAGGCGTAAGCCGGGCACGGACCGTCTGCCGGACGGATCGGGAACGGCGTGGAGAGGGCGACGCGGGGGCGGCAGAGGGACTGAGGGCTGTGAACTGGGCACCGCAGTGCGTTGAGAAGCCGCGCCGAGTCCGGGGCCCGTGGCTGCACGAAGAGGAGTGCCAATCCGACGGCTCGTTGCGGGATAGTGCCAGGTGAAGCGTCGACGAATTGCAGAGCGCGCGCACCCAGCTCCGTGCCGAGACTCGTATCGCAGCCAACGAGAGCGCTGCGAGCGCTCCTGGCGCGGCTCCGCACAAGGCGGCCGTTGAGGGAGCGGGCGGGCGGTGAGATCGTCTCTGAGCTGATCTAGACTGCTGACCGGCCGCGAGCCTGAAGCAGCGAGCCGCAGCGAGCAGCCATGCAGCAGCACCGCGACGGCCAGCAGCACGTCGGTCGGGTTGCCGATCGAGCCGGCTCGGCCTGCCTGGCCGCACGCTCAACGGGCTCAACGGCGCTGGCTGATCTTGCCCAGCGGGCTTTCGTCGGCGCACTCTAGCTTGTCCCTGCTCGCCTCCGCTGTGCTGCGCTAGCTCTCGTCCCGACGGAGGCGCTCTTTGCGGGCGGGTCGCGGCGGCTGTCCCTGGCTGTCGAAGTGAAGCCGGGACCTGCATGCCGCCTGCGGCAGCTCAGCGGACCGCCAGAGGGACCCAGCACCAGCCCAGCGCCCATCACCCGTTCTCTGCTGCGGCAGCGTCAGTCGAGCTGATGTGTAGGCGCGAGAGAGACTCACGCGGTCCTGCTCAGCCAGCCTCGTCCGCCGTGCTTGGCGGCAGCATGCATTGGGCGTCGCGCGGTGCTTCTGGGCCGGCGTGGAAGAGCGGCGACGTGCAGGGCGGGCAGACGGAGCAGCACAAGGGTGCGAGCTGGTGCGGGAGGCATCGTGGAGGGTCGTTCGGTGGTTGAGGGCGACAGAGGGCGTGAGGACCGCACCATGAGCCGCACGAAGAGCAGCGCGCCAGGCTGCGGAGAAGGCGCAATGGGCGAAGGCGCAACGGCCTCGGCGGGTGTATTTATTTGCTGGACGGTCATGATCATCTTACATGCATCGGCGGAAGGCGGCGCGTGATTGGTGGGCGGCGAGCAGAAGGCGGGCGGAGCGCACTCCGTCTCGACGTTGCAGCGCCGCGGGAGGCCGCCTCCGCGGGTGTCGCTGCTGTGTGTAGAGCCGCGTCTAGTGCCCGCCACCGCGCCCTCGACCAATTTCCTCGGCAACCCGTCCTCAATCGCATCCGCCATCTCGGACTATGTGCAAGAAAGGACATCGCCCGCTGCACACACACGAATTCTGCCGCGGACTTGGAAGCTTCGCCCGTCCGTGTCCCTGTCGAGGACGATGACGTCTTCGTATCGCACCTGACCTCGGTCCCTCATGAACGCCCTATTTGCAAGGGCTTGCGTCAGGTTCTTCCGCTCTGCCAGATACGAAGGGCCGTTCAGACTGCCTAGAAGTTTGTGAGTTTCAGACTAGACCACTGTTGCAAGCCACTCCTTCAAGGATGCTCTGCGATTGGAGGATGCAGAACCGGGCAAGACATGTCTAGTCAATATCCAGGCGCTTACGCTCACGCGCATCAGGTATCGTAACTATCGCAGCATTCTTAATTATCCCAAATCAGACTATCCAGGTCTTTGAAGATGAGGTCGACACCAGCCACACCCCATTTACAGGCAGAGATTTGTTTGAGAAGCCGCAGTGGATGCCGTAGCCTCTCAGAAGAACTGGCCACCCAAACACTCCAAGTGCGATCTAGGCTTGACCATGAACGGCATTCTGGAGTTGCTGCTTGATGATGACATTGAGTACCACTCAACACACCTGTAGTCCGCGGTTCTGAGGCATCACGAGCAGCTTTCACAGTGACGCCAAAGGCTCCCTTAAGTACCAGGATCATTCACACACACATTGCACCCTAATCACACACCCCTGTGAGTAAAATTCCGCCGACCGCGTGTAACTCCAACAGAATAACCCCTCGGATTCAACCAAAGCGACCTTGCCACCACTTTCGCAGCCCAACTGCTCCGCCCCCGCCGCTTGACTTACGGCTCGTTCCGAGCCATCCTTCGCCCTCCTTACCCCTGCCACTCCTTTGCTTTGATCCTGGTAGAAATGCATCGTCGTGAAATGAATTGAGTATTTTCTCCTGCTAGCTAGTTATCCACTGAATTGACCGGTTTCTGCTTCTCGAATGTATGCTCTTGTGGTAACTTTCAGACTTCACAAGCAAACGGCCGGAGTCAATTACAAGTGTCTCTACTTCGATGCTGAGTGGGATGCAATGCATTGTGTCGAAGCACAGCTGAAGAGAGTGCTGATGGAAAGAGGGCACGATCCGATTGGTGCAGCAAAGTACTTACCTACAAACAGCTCTCCGAAACTTCTCTACTCTACTTGGCTGACTAAAGCAGCCGTATTACGATCTTTAATCTTCTTACAAAGCAGGTCAGGCACAGTCACCCGCGGCCGAGAAGTTCTAAGAGCCCGAGGGCAAAGTAAGGTAGCGCTTAGCAATCGGTACTCGTAGGCAGGATCATACCTGCAAATGACCTATATTGCTAATAATATGTACGGGTTGAGGCTTCTTTGAGTTTATGTCCCAATGCTTGATTACACCGTCGCTACTAGAATGGATTTCGTACGACAGGTCTTCGTACGAGGTGGAAATCTACACCAATCGGATACTGGACTGGCCCACTTCCGAAACCTCCATACTAGTTGCCGATGGCCTCCAGCTGCCCCGCCATTCTGCCGTGCTACCCCCGCAAGCGGACCTTTGTCGATCGCTCATGGTCGGCTACTATACAAGGAAAACATCACGGCCAGAAATATTGAGTGAACCGGCAACCAAACTTCCAGCACTCAGTCGCCATCATGCTTTCCCCAATAGCTTCCGAATTGCAATCTTCCCATCCCGAAACCACCCACCCAAACCGCACCATGCTCACCCTCGCCCTCCTCCTCCTCCTCTGGCCCACCACCTACCTCCTCCTCACCACCCTCTACAACCTCCTCCTCCACCCCCTCCACGCCATCCCCGGCCCACCACTCGCCCGCATCTCCCGCTCCTGGAGCCGCATCGGCAACCTACGCGGCCTCAAATCCCACCGCATCCACGCCGCGCATGAGCGCTACGGCGCCATCGTGCGCATCGGGCCCAACGAGCTCTCCTTCAGCGACCCCGCCACCGCGCGCCACATCTACACGTCGCCCGACGCCTTCGCCAAGGAAGAATCCTTCTACCGCGCCAAGCGCATCTTCCACGAGAACCACCTGCTCAGCTTCCGCGACCCGGAGGCGCATCGCCAGCGCAAGAAGCTGCTGCAGCGCGGCTTCTCGCAGGCCGCCATGCTGGACTTCGAGCCGCACATGGCGTCCAAGATTCGGGTCATGCTGGACCAGTGGGCGGCGAGGGCCGCGGCGCCGTTGGACGTTTATCCCTGGGCGCATTGGCTCGGCTTCGACACCGTGTACCACCTCATGTTCGACGAGGATCCGGGGTCGGTCGAGACGGGCGAGCCGCATTGGGTGATGCGGTACATGCGGGCGTGGCGGCCGACGTTCATGTACAAGGAGTTTGTGCCGCAGTTGGAGCGGTGGGGGCCGTATGTGCCGGGGAGTCTTGGAGCGCGTTTTCGCGATGTGAGGACTTGGAAGGAATTTGCGGTTACGGTTATTGAGCGGTGTCGGAGGACGGGGACGAGGACTCCGTTCTTGCAGAACGTGTTGAGCGGTAAAGACGTGTTTTTAGATCGGCCGCTCACGGATTCGGAGTTAGCTGAGGAAAGCATGGGCGGTATGTTTGGCGGGAGCGGCACCACCGCTAACACGTTTGTGTACCTGCTGTGGGGTGCTCTCAGAAAGCCGGGGGTCGCGAATCGTCTGCGGGAAGAGCTGCGAGAAACGTTTCCGGACAGGCGGGCTGTGCCTCCTGCGGTGGAATGCTCCAAGCTACCGTACCTGCAAGCGGTTATCAACGAGACATTGAGGGTTTATCCGACCATTATCGCCACGCTCCCTCGAACAGCGGTTCGCGATACTGTGCTTGCAGGCACCCACATACCCAAAGGTGTAAGTATATTCCCTTGGCTTTGATCCATGATGAGAAAAAATGGTCAAGCAGCGCTGATAAGATCCCCATTAGACCATTGTAGGGACGCAAAACTACACTGTGCATCGAAACAAGAAGGCTTTCCCAGACCCAGAAGACTTTATACCAGAACGGTGGCTAGAAAAAGACGGCGAAGAGCTGAGGAAAGAAGCTTTTAGGCCATTTTCAGTTGGACAAAGGTCTTGTATTGGTATCAAGTGAGTCCGCCGTCCAAGTCCGCTGTCCAACATGATCTGCAACCTTTTTTTCTTTTTTTTTCTGGTTCGCCCTTCTCTGACTGTCACAGTCTCGCAAGAATGGAGTTGAGCAAGCTGGTGGCGGCATTCTTCCTGAGGTTCGATGCCGAAATTGATGAGACAACGACGGAGGCCGAAATGAGGATGTACGATGTGTTCAGCGCCAGTCCTACCGGAGGGAGATTGTTGCTTCATCTGAAGGAAGTTGATAGGTAAAGTCCTCAATTGCAGAGTTTTTAGACGAGATGAGGTATAGGTCTGCGAAGTAAATATGGATTTTATGAAGTTTTGGGGGCCAGAGCTGGACCAGTGTTTTTCGCGTCTGCTTTCCCAATATCTTGAATGATAACACCAAGAATCCAGGTGTTGATTAGGAAGAAAATAATACTGGAAAACCAGAGGCCAGGAACAAACGTAGAGTTACCGAGAAACTCCAGTTGGTATCCTTGCTGAAGCCATAGCGCCTGAGAAGCATTAGCAAGGGTTGCTCTGGAATGAATCTGAGCTAATGCTCGTACCTGACCGACGACCCATAGGACGATGGCAGTGATACCCTTCGATGGCTTTTGGAGAAGGGAAGACGTTGGAAGATAGAAGGGTAGGAAGATCAGGTACCACAAGAAATACTGTTCGCTTTCAGCAATCACGGTGACAAGGGATCTTGTGACTACGTTGACATACCTGACTTGTGCACACCTTGTTAAAAGTAACGAAGGCAAATGTCTGTGCTAGCATGGTGGATGCTAAGTCCTTCTTCGCCAGCGCCAGAGGAATTGCAATGGCGCTTAGCAACATTTGAGGAACAAAGGCTAAAGATTCGAGCTGCAGAGACGATTTTGCCACTGGCGATGAGTTAAGATAGAGCATAGTGTTATAGGGCGAGAAGTTATGGCGATGGTCAAGTCTAATCAGATGGTAGAAAAAGGTATGCTGGATGAAAGGTTCTCCGTAGCTAACCAGAGTCAGTAAGTTCAAACAAGTAAATCAGGTAGACGTACATAAAGAACATGAGAGAGTTTAACAACATGAAGGTTAAGAAGCTGCAGATGGCCAGTGTGATGCGAGCCTTGTTGAAGAAAGCCGATACCCGGGAGACCAGAGAAGAATCTTCATTCTTTTGTTTTGAAGTCGGAGCGCCGAGGTTCTCGTCATCGAACCACCAGACGATAGACGCAGCGTAGATGAATGGATAAATCTTGAAGTGGACCGCAAATCCTAGAAGAATACCAGCAAGCACGACGCGCTTCTGCACGACGGCCCAAAGCAGAGCCGTGACGATGACACCAAGAAGGCCTTCAGAACTTCCTCTAGTGCTGATCTGTGCGACCATAGGGTTCAAGAGCCAGATGCTTGCAAATTTTATGGCTCTCTCTGTCGGCATCTTAGTAGTTGATCGGAGGATCAAGAATATAAGCCAGCCGGCGATGATATCTCCGAGGGCGAAGAGGACCTTGCCCGAGGAGAACCACAGGCGAGACCATGCTGTGGGGTAGATGAGCCAGGCGAGGAGCGGCGTGTAGCGGTATGTGTCACGCTTGTAAGGAGACGCTCCCTGCGAAACGAAGCGGGCAGCATCGGTAAAGACGAAGTAGTCGATGTCCGTGTACTTCATTGGAGAGAAAGCATCCTGGAAGAGGCCGTAGACAAGCAGAACAGCGCGGAGCACGACGGCGGCCGAAAAGACAAAACGGGGGCTTGACATCAATTGGGCCATCCTGGGGACGCAGAAGCAGAGAAAGGAAATGAGAGCTGCGATGGAAGCGGAGGTGGCGGAAGTCAGTTGGAGGCGCGCCGAGCGTCGACGCGTGCTGCGAGGGACAGCGCGTGGAAAGGGGCGGGCAGGTCTTGCCGACGCGTAAAACTGCCCCCCGCGCGCCAGCGCCTACGTTTGCGCGCATTTGCGTCAGATGTGCAGCCCGCCAACCCGCGCTCTTATCCAGCTCTCAGCTCCGACACGCAGCCACCTCCCCGATGGGCCAGAAGCGCACCTACACCGAAGCCATGGAGGACTCCAAGCAACCGCACACCTCACCCTTCCTGCCCATGTTCGAGGTCTTCCGCGCCGAACTTGACGAGCACCACGACCGCCGCGAGCGCGTCATCAAGGCCTCCCGCGATATCACCGCTGCGAGCAAGAAGATGTGAGCAACTTGAGATATGCCTGCCCTGAAAATCTGCTAATCGAGCCCAGCATCTTCTCACTGCAAAGGTATTCCCGCCCGCATCTTGGAGTCTCTACGCCCTTTCACCACCTGCGCCGTGGGCCGATTGTTCAGCATAGCCTGTCTACTGCGTAGTGTAGCTGAAGCAAGTGAGACTAATTGTCTCCCAGAATACGCAAACTCGGCCAGCCCATCCCGCCCAACATCACGAAGGCGAATGCGCAATACTGGGACACGATCAAGTCGACGTATGCCGCGGTCTCGAAGGATCTCCAGGGCCTCAATGCCTATCGCTACTCGCGGAACATCACCGGTGGACACCAAGAGTTCATGGAGTCGCTGAGCTTCCAGCACTATCTCGAGACACAGACGCTCATTTCATACGAGGAGTCGCGCAAGAAGCTGGCAGAACTGGGTGGAGAAGGAGGCGCTATTATGCTGACGCCCGAGGACTACATTCTGGGCGTCTTCGACATGGTTGGTGAGCTCATGCGGTTCGCCGTGACAGCCATGGCCACCAGTGGAGCATTACCGGGTGGGGAGTCTCGCCGGCAGCCGGCCCCCACGCACTCGACGGGCAGCAACGAGGCGGCAGAGCCGAAGAGTGATCGTATGGACATCGATGCGCCAGCTCAGAAGGCGCAGAGAAATGTGCTGGAAGACATGCGTGAGCTGCGAACGCACCTCGAGGGCCTAGACATCGGAGATCGGAAATTTTCGGACGACGTGGACAAGAAGATGGGCGTGATGCGGACCTGCGTGGAGAAGGTCGAGAATGCGCTGTACGGGCTTATCATACGTGGACGAGAGCGGCCAAAGGGCTGGATGCCCGACCTGGGAGGCGACCGCCGGGGGCGCGAGGAGGTTGAGGGCTACTGAGAGCCACGCGATCACGCGATTATGCAGCGCAGGCGTTAGTTCTGAGACCGCGACGAGCGCTCAACATACCCATGGTCAGATCTATGCGGGAGCCGACCAGGGCAGCGCGAAGGCGGCAGCTTGAGGCCCAACAGCGGGCAGGCCGCGTGCGGCTGCGCATGCACCACGGCAGCCAGGGACAGAGTAGAGTGCATATGCAGCATGCATGAAGAATTAGCAGTGGCTGGAGCCGTGCCTCTCGGCAACGTGTCTGACTGTGAAGTGAGACCTCAGTGGCATGGCGGCGGGTTTAGGGCTGGCTGGGCGCCGCCGTGGTTAAATCATCGCGGGCCCAGCGACTCCACGGTTCGCACGCCCGCCACACCCTCGACCCGCTCCGACATGCCCATCACCCGCGCACTGCCTCCGACTCTCGACCAGCCCACCACCGGACATGCGCTTGCTGTAATAACCGGCCGCCGCGTGAGCCCCTCCGTCGCCGCCTCGCCCTAGGCCCTTGCAGCGTCGAGCCCGCACGGCGATGCCTCGTCGCCCAGCCTGAGCACCCAGCAACCTGCACCACCACCACCGACGACCCGCGCACCGCCCGACGCAGCCGCAGCGCCGCGCCGTCTGCCCGCCGCCGACAGCGCTCACAGCGCCCACAGCGCCCGTTTCGCACCGCCCACGATGCGCGCCAGCGCCCCGCTCCGCGCGCATGCGCCGGCCCAGCCTCAACAGGGCCGCCTGCACAAATCCGATGCTCCGTCGCGCAAGATGTTCAACTGCATCGTCGACGACTCTGCCTTCCTGGCCGGCGTCAAGAAGAGCACCCGCGACGGCATCCGCAAGTGGATCAACAACGGCGCCATGCGCCTCTTCGTCCCTCTCTACAGCATGTGCTCCCTCCCTCGGCGGCCGCGGCCGCTTTCGCGAAGATGCTAACAACCGACCCAGCCCTTGAACAGATCGACCGCATAAAGCGGGCCGGCGGCAAACCCGCCATCGACGCCGCGGAAGCCCTCCAGTGGCTCGACGACGTGACCTCGATCCCAGAAGTCCAGAGCGCTGGCCTTGTACAATTGCAAGGCGGCGAGGAGGTTTACCGCACCTGGGAGGAAGTCGAGGCCTTCCTGCTCCCGGAGACGCTGCTTTCCATGACCGAGTCTGCCGACGAGGCTGACGAGCTCGCCGACGAGCTCAACAGCTCCCTGCACTCCCTGGGCAGCGCCGCCGACAAGGTCTCCGAGAGCTCCAACGATGCCAACTCCAAGACGTCCGACTCCCCGCGCTCCGCCTACTCTGCCACCAGCCCCGGTCTTCTCAACGCGACTCCGTACAAGGCTGAAACTGCCGTCAACAATAACGACAAGGCCAGGCCGCGCAACAACTCGCGCAACCACAAAGACAATCAGAAGCCCGACCAGAAGAACAAGTCCGTCGTTCCCGCGCCACTTCAACCGTTCTTCAACCACGTCATCTGGAGGATCCACCACGAACAGAACCCCGACATCTCGCCCGAGTCTTTTATCCTGCTTACCAACGACCCGAAGAAGCAAGCAATTGCGCAGCGGTTCAGCGTCCGCGCCAAGCGTCTAGAGCAGATGCGTGACATCATCGGCAGGGAGGAACGCGATTTCAGGAACAGGCAGGCTTGGATCAAGAAGGAGGAACAGGAGGATGGCACAGTTGAGGAGCAAAAGTCTGATGACGAGGACGAAGTTGTGTTCAAGCGCAATTCCGTTTCGAAGCCAAAGCCCGGACAGCAGCAGGTCTTTGACCCCAATGATTTCGGACGCTCCAACCACGTTTCCACTCCCCGCGGTGGCGGACGCGGTGGCAGGGGTGGCCACAGGGGCGGGCGCGGCAACTTCGCGCCCTCTGCACCCAGCATGCCCCGCGCGCCTCCTGCAGCTCCGAAGAACGTCGAGCCGACAGGACCCATTGATCCCGACTCATTTGCCCGCCCGCCGCCAGTCGCGCGCTCGCTGCGCGGTGGAAGACGGAAGCTGTGGGAACCAGCGTAAGCCTTCGGGATGGAGCGCCCTCGTGTAACCGGCGCTCATTACGCATCTTCTACTGGCATTTCTGGAGCAATGATCCACGACCGGGATTCAATTGTGTATTTGATTTGACTGCCCTCAGAAGCGGCTGCTCAGCAGCATCCCGCAGCTCGCCTGATCGTAGGCAGCGCCCGCAGTCACCTCGAGTTCACAGTTTACCGTGCATGCATGCTCCCACGGGCCTCTGCATCGTTACAGCCGGCCGCTACGTTGGCCAAACGAATATGGCAGAGAACTCAGTCCAATGTTCCTGTCATCACATACAACAAAAATCCACAAAAACAAAGAGCCGGAGCCGAGCCTTCGGAAACCCGAACATATTGGAAGGAGGCAGGTGGCGTAGTTTGACGCCGAGACTTGAAGTTGTCAAATTTGTTTAGTGCTTTTTTGGATTTATAATTTTCTTCTGGACCGTGGCATTGCGAGTCGTAAGGCTTGTTTTGCTGCTGTCCCGCTTTAATATGTTCTTTTTTCTCTTTTCCAGTATACACGGAATTCTCAAAGCACAAATTAAGCCTTCAGCTTGGCTGAGGCGATGATTTGAAGTAGGTAGAAAATCTAAAAGTCTATGCGTCTAGCCCTCGTAGTCTTGGTCTTTTGAGTACTCTCGTCTGTACTTCGAGTTCTGGTGAGCAGGCACACCTGTTCTTCAAGAGAATTGACAGCATGTACAGATCCTCATTCAACCACCTTTACGCGGTCATCAGTCTATACCGGCCTCCCTACCTCTCTACCTCTTGTCAATTAGTCACCATTTCCACACGATCTTACCGCCACCCACAGGTACATTATCCCCAAATCACCAGGGTATCTCCTTCCCCCAGCGATCCACGAAACACCCACTTTTCAGCCCATCTTCTTCCCCTAACCTATCAATTAGCGCAAGCAAATCCCTCAAGCTCTCCTCTACCTCCACCGCGCCCTCCTCCCTCGTCTTCACCAACCCCGTCTCCACCCTCCCGGGATGCACACACGCAAATAGGACCTCAGGCACATCGATGCTAAAACTCCGCATCACCGCGTTCAGCGCCGCCTTGCTCGCACGATACGCATACCCACCGCCTGCCACATTGCTCGCGATGCTGCCCATGCGCGACGCCATCACCACAACCTTGGGCCGAGCGGGCTTGTCCGAAAGCGCAGCGCGCCGAAGCGAAGGCAACAGGGCTTTTATGAGCGTGAAGGTCGCAATCACATTGATCTCGTGGGCGCGCCGCATCGTCGCGCCGTCCATAACCTCGATCGTCTCAGCAGCAGCGATGTCATGCGGATGTGCTGCTTCGACGGACGGAACCAAACCGCGAATACCGGCGCTATGAATCACGAGGTCGAACGGGCCAGTCTGACCGTTCTCCGCACTCATACTCCTGGTACTATTGCTTCTCTCATTCCTGGTATGGTGGTGGTGGTGGTGGTGGTGGTGATGATGATTACTACCGCCCTTGTAAGTGACAGGCGACGAGAAGCTGCCGCCCCAGCCACCCCCGGGGCTCGACAGCTCGCCCGTTCGGCTGCGAACAAACTCCCGCACCAGCGCCTCGGCGGTGATGTCGAGCTGCGTGAAGAAGCCGCACGCGCCGACGCTGTGGCGGCTCGAGGTGCCCGGGCGCTCGGCCGTGGGCCACGGGCGCGCGTCGACGCCGATGACGCGGTGCGTGGTGGGCGGGAGAGCGGCGAAGTGCTCGAAGAAGCCTCGGCCGAGACCGGAGCAGGCGCCGGTGACGAGGATGCGGGTTATTTTGGGGGGCGGTTGGGACAGTGGAGTTTGCGGCGGTGAGACGGCGGTGGTGGTGGGCTTGTCATCGTTGTTTGTAGCGCCGGTAGGGGTCTGGGACGACATTGTGGTCTTTCGTTCGGGGAGAAGAGGTAAAAATGACTAGAATAACTTTTTTTTTTCGGCGGGGGAGGGGAGGGGGGATGGCGGGAGGGGAAGATCGCGCAGGGACTCGCTCCCGGGGCCTCGGGAAAGGCATGTTTACTTTTTGCCCAAGGTCTGCGTGGTGACGTATTGGGGTTCGCGCGAGGGGAGGGGTCGAGGAGGGGTCCGCGATCGGCGCGCGGGCCGATATCTTAGCGCTGCCCTGACGCGCCTGCCCGCGCCAGCTCTTCCCTTGTTCGGCACTGCCGGCTTCGCGTCGGCAGTTGATGATGGCGTAGCTGCTACTCCACCTCGTGCGATCCGCACTGCCGCGCTTCAGCGCCGCGCTTCCTGCTTGCCTCAACCCGCCCGCCCATCCGTCGCCCGCCTTCAACATGGCATCCGCGCAAACACCTCCGTTCAGCTCGCCCCGCATCTGCACACTGCTCTACCCTTGCCGCTGAAGACGCAGACGCCGCTGCCACCATGTTCTACGAACCCGGAAAGACAGACCACGGTCTACCCCACGATCCCTTCAAGGTGGCTACAACCTCAATCCCGCACACTCACAGCAATGCAATTCTAACACCGCCCGCAGGCCTGCGTCATCCCCCGTCCCATCGGCTGGATCAGCACCGTCTCCCCCACCGGCACCCACAACCTGGCCCCGTACTCCCAATTCAACAACCTCACCTTCGACCCGCCCTACGTCATGTTCAGCGCGAACCAGACCCCGTCTGCCGCGCGCAAGGACACCGTCGCCAACGTCGAAGCCACCGGCCGCTTCGCCTGGAACCTGGCCACCTGGGACCTGCGCCACGCCGTCAACGCCTCCGCCGAGCAGCTGCCCGCCCACGTCGACGAGTTCGAGCGCGCCGGCTTGGAGAAGGAGTTTACGCGCGTGCTGCGCGAGCCCAGCGTGCCCATGGTCAAGGCGAGTCCGGTTCGGTTTGAGTGCGTTTATCATAGCACGTTGCGGTTGCCGGGGAATCCGCCGATGGGGACTGTGGATGTGGTCATTGGGAGGGTGGTGGCGGTGCATGTGAAGGATGAGGTGTTGACGGATGGGATGGTGGATGTGAGGAAGACGCAGCCGATTGCGAGGTGCGGGTATTATCAATATGCGGTGGTGAGGGAGACGTTTGATATGGTGATTCCGAGTAGTGGGCAGTGGGGGGAGGATATTTTGAGTGGATTGGAGGGGAGTACGAGGAAGAATAAGGAGATGGCGGAAAGGCCGAGTGGCGATAAGGTGGCTGAGGGCGGGGCTGAGGCTTAATGGGCAACTATCAACTTGCTCCTCGAAAGCAACGTTGAAACATTATGCGTCCTTTTTGACGTTTCCGTTCGTCGGTTGTGCAAAATTCCAGATTTGGTTCTGATGCTGGAGGGCCACGGAATCCGATGTCCGTCAGATATGGCCGCCTTTTTCGGACTGAAAGACGAATACGAGTTTATCGTCGCCATCCAGTGTTACCTTCGTGGCACCAGAGGTCTCAGAGTGCCTGGAAATTATGTTGATCTTCTGGGGGATTTTGCGAACCATTTCGGAGCAAATTCAGAAGAACAGCTGCCATAGAAGATTATAGACACTGTATGAAGACCTGTAGACACGATGTCATGAGTACGTTGAAAGTGTCTTGTTTAACCCCTTTTTTTTCCCTGTGATTTGTTGCACCAAGTTGATGTTTCTATATTCATTTTTTTTGTCAAATATTTGCTTCGATGCAATGAGTCAAAAGTCCTTCCATGCTAATCCTACACAATAGGTTCCAATGGATTGTTTAATCACCAACCCTGTTTCCAACCTCAACTTATCTTCACCAATCAAGAAAATATCTTTACAGTTTGCTATCCCAGCAACTCTATTCATTACGGTCATCACAAACAACTTACAACAAACAAGAAGAAACTTTCAACCCCGATTAAACGGCAACCCCACCCCTACCACCCCAAAAGTCGCCCCACTCCCCCTACTCACCCTCCCACCCTCCTCCCTTTCACCTTCCCTCTCCACACTCACCACCGTCTTCTTCGCAATAATCATCCTCCTACTATCATTGCTCTCCAAGCTCAACTGATCCAACTCGATCCCCGGCCCCCCGCCCACCACCACCGCAGTGCCCCTCTCAGCGCCAGCCTCATGCTCAAAGAAATCAGGCCGCAGATCCCTGCCGCCATCCTCGAGGGCCAGAAACGCGCTCCCGCTTCGACCGTGCTTGTGCTTCACACCCATCTCCAACCCCGTCCCACCCACGGGCCCCATCTTAATCGCCCTCCCCGGCGCCCACGTCGCAGTCGATACCCTCTTCCTCCCACCATAAACCCGCTCATCATCATTGTAAGACCGGCCATGCGACGCGCCCGACCGTGACGCGTAGCGGTTGTTGTTGTGCGCGTAGCGCCCGTAATAACTCGTTCCGGCATCTTGCTCGAAGGGGCGCAGAAATGGGCCGATGCAGGAGATGGTGCTGGCCATGATGGCGAAGTCGAGTTGGAATTGGCCGGCGACGACGGAGTAGGCACCTTCGAAGGTGGGGGAGGAGGACGAGGGGAGGGAGCGGATGTATTTCATGCGGATGGCGGAGGCGAGGATGACGCTATGGTGGTGTGGTTAGTGGGTTGTGGAAAGTGAGTTGTGGGCGGGTGGGCTTACGGGAGGCGGATGCTGAAGGCTAGGATGACGATGGCTTTGAGGCGGAAGGCCATGTGGAGGCCGGCGACGAGGTAGATGGCATTGAGGAAGATGAGGGTTTCGGTGAATATGTCGATGATGCCGATGATGAGCCAGCGCCATGTCTGCGGAAGGATTAGCATGGGGTTGTGGATCGTGATGGGCCTGCTTGACTTACAATGTCTCCGCACACCTCAACTCCCTTTGTGAAAAATGCGATTGGGTTGCAATGGATGGAAATCAAAACAAATGAAAGAACAAGCCAGGTGGCGCAGAACCCCATCGTAACATACGCAAGAATCTGATGTTTCCGACTCGCGGTTAGGCGAAGGTAGAGAGAGAGAACAACGCATTTTGAAAGAAACAAAGTAAAGGTGTACAGAAGCTGCTGCGCGAAGTTTGCCTGTGGACCCAAGTTAGCGACACGCGTCTTGATCAGTTTGCAAATTAACGGCGTTCTTGTTTCTCCCCTGAAGAGCCGCGGCACATGGCAGTGTCTTGAGCACTGAGCCACGTTCGACTCAATACTCGCCGAAGGGACGTTCTGACAAGCTCACCTTTCCGAGTCGATCAAGCTTGGCTGGGTCGAGGTGCTTCAACCCCAGACCCTCCCCTACTTGGACGTAGACGGCGGCGGCCTGGAAACAGCAGAAGATCTGGGATGCGTGAGTAGTCTGAACGGAGCATATTGGGCTGGACGGGCGTACCGTGGCACATGCAAGGAGAGTGTCATCGCGCTTCCATTCCTTCACCTTAGTCCGCACGTAGATTCGAATCAGGAGGCAGGAGATAACGAAGCTAATAGTGATACCGGTGATGACGACGACAAGACCGCGCTTGTCGTTGGCGGTGATGTGGAAGGGAGCGGGGATGATCTTCACACTGCTCGACAGTGCATCCGCCATGGCGTGAGGTGCAAGGAAAGGAAGGGACAAAGCGGAAAAAGCTTCTACACCGACGGCATGGAAACCCAGTATTTTAAGAGGAGCATGAGGGAGTCGGCGGCAGACTGCGGGTCTTGAACATGTGCTCCCGATCTGGGTAGAGGGAGAGAATGAGTTAGGGATCACTTGCGGGATATGGTCCGTCCGTCGCCCTTACGGACGGAAAGATCGATCACGGACTTGCAGCGAGCGCGGGAGGGCAAAAGCAACGTGCTGGCAGGCGCTAGGTAGGGCGGCAAAAGCGGGCGTCACAGATCTGGTGAGGTAAAGGAGCTCGGTGCTCGTAGAATTTTCGAACGGAGCAATGAAGCAGCCACAATATCAGGAACGCCGGCGGAGCGATCTAGACGGGGTGTCCCTTCAGAGGCCCCAGCACGCGCTCTGGAGCGGCTCGAGACAGGAGGTCGCTCTCGTGGCGGCGCTCGTATAGGCGCCATCAAGCCTCAGGGCTTTGCGCGGCATCCCCACTCCCTGACACGCGCGTGCGAAGGCGAGCTGGACCGGACCGATGGCTGAAGCGCGAAGAGGCATCACCCTGGGCGGGGGCTAGAGTCCGGGGGCCTGGATTCGCTGCGGAGAGCGGCCTGACAGGCTGGCGGAACGGCTGGTGCCGGGGTCGCAGGGCGGAACTGATTCAGGGCGGCGCGGAAGCAGAGGAGATCGGGCGACCTGGTCATTTGGAAATTTCCGGGCGGTTTCCAGGGAGCTGGTGGTGACGAGAGGCCGCGTGAGAGATGGCGAGGGGCGCCGGGATGTGCCTGGTGCGCGCTTTGACGAGCAGCCCACGCGCGTCGGCAGGTGAGGATTTGGAAGGGCAGCGGAGGCTTTGCGACTGAGCTGCGCCAAGTCCGCGCCGCTGGGGGGCTTGGGCTGCGACGGGCTAGCAGGCGGACGTCGCGTGCGGCTAAAGAGGCAGTCGACGATGGCGGGACGGCGGGCAGGATCGATTGGCTCTTAGCGCCAACGCCGCACGGAAAGAGCCATCGCCGCGCTTTCCTCACCAGGCGGCGCAGCAGCGAGCGACGGCAGGCACGCCGCTCGCTGCGACGCCGTCTCCGCTCGTCGCTTGCGCCGCCGCCTCTGCGATCACCAGCCGATGCGATCCTCCCTGCCGCGCACCACGGCGCATCAGCCGGCCGTGGCGGCCAGATCTGGCCCAGCAGCGAATCGCGGGAGCTCCACCGCGCGGCTGCTGCCAGGCCCGCCGCGCTCTGCTTGACGGTGGCGCGCTCCCCACCGGGCCAACACCGCGGGTCGGCGACGATGCCCAGACCGGCCATCCCGCGCCGACTCAGCTGGCCCTGCGCGCCTCTTCATCTTCTGCCGCGCCACTGGCAGCTCGCGGACCAGGCCAATGCTCCTCGGCGCTGCATCATGTACATGGCGCTAGTTTCCCCGAGCTCTCAGATGATGCCCACGCTCCTGTCGTTCGTTTCTGGCCCTTGAGCTTTTGAATGCTCCCGCTCCTTCTTTCGTCTCGTCCTCTGCTTCTGCATCTCGTCCTGCTTGCGCGTCCAGCATGACCTCGCCTGCCGACCTGGGCGTGCTGCCCTCGGCCGCGTCCGGCAAGGAGTACCCCGACGCCTCCTCGCGCGAAATATCCGCTGCCACCACCGCCAATGGAAACTCCTTGGACCTCGACGACGAGGGCGCCGATGCTTACCACGAGTATAAGGGCGTCACTCGCCACGACCGCGCTGACATGACGCGCATGGGAAAGGTCCAGGAGCTCAGGGTATGACACTGATTAAGCTCAGATGTCTCCCGCACGTTCGGCTCACACCCAAGTCATGTAGAGAAACTACCGCCCTCTGTCAGCCTTGGCCTTCACCGTTATCTTGCAGGGAACCTGGGAGGTCCTGCTGACGTATGTCTTCCCCCCACTGCCCTTCCCCTCTCCACTCAATTGACTTTGCCCAAGTGCAACCACCCAGGGTCTGACCGACGGCGGCTTGGCCGGTCTCATCTGGTCCTATGTCTGGACTTTTGCTGGCTTCAGTTTAGTCATGGCCTCGCTGGCCGAGATGGCATCCATGTAAGTTTGCTTTTGACTTTCCATCTCAATCGTCTGCACATGCAATGTTTCAAATCACCTTCACCCGAAGACGTCAACACTTAGGCTTTACCTGCTTTGGTCAGCTCTATGTGATTCCTGGACACGTGGTATGCAGAGCATACATGAAACGGCGCATTAGTCGGCCATTGATGCACCGAGTCTTGATCAGACCTAATGTTGCAAATGCAGGGCACCAACATCCGGCGGACAGTACCATTGGGTATCCGAGTTCGCCCCTGCTAAGTATCAACGCTTCCTGAGCTACTTCACGGGTATTTCTCTTCGCCCGATCCAGCGTGCATCCAGACACATGACTGACGAGAAGCAGGATGGATGTCCTTCATGTCCTGGCAAGCCGGAACGGCTTCTGGTCCCTTCCTTGTCGGCACTCTCATCCAGGGTTGCGCCATTGTCGCCTACCCGGACTACTCGCCCACCAACTGGCAAGGAACCCTCATGGTCATCGCCGTTGCTATCATCGTCTGGTTCTTCAATGTCTACGGCGCCCACGCCATGCCTCTGCTGCAAAACCTCATGCTCATAGTCCACGTCTTTGGCTTCCTGACCATCATCGTCGTCCTCTGGGTGCTGTCCCCGCGTAACACCGCCGAGACCGTCTTCACCCAGTTCACTAATGACGGTGGCTGGAGCACCATGGGCTTGAGTTTAATGGTCGGTCAGATCTCGGCAATCTACGCCTGCATCTGTATGTTGTCCACATCTCGCACGATCCGTCGACGAAGAACTATGCTAACCGTCATAGGCTCTGACGCGGCCGCTCACATGTCCGAGGAGATCAAGGATGCCGGCGTCGTCGTTCCGCGTGCCATGGTTGGCTCCTACATCATGAACGGCGCGCTTGGTCTCATCTTTCTCATCACGTACATGTTCATGATCACCGACATCGATGCTGCCCTCGAAGACTGGTACCCTCACATCTGGGTTTTCCGCCAAGCCGTGGGCTCAGCCGGTGTCATCGGACTGAACGTGATCCCCACCGTCCTCATCTTCGCCGGCACCGTATCTTACAACCTCTCCACCTCTCGCCAGACCTGGTCCTTCGCCCGTGACAAGGGTCTCCCCTTCTCCGACTGGATCGCCAAGGTCGACCCAAAGCTCGAGGTCCCAACCAACTCCGTGACCGTCACCACCATCATCACGGTCGCTTTGTCTCTCATCAACATTGGCTCGGACGTCGCCTTCAACGCCATCATCTCTCTGAACGTCGTGTCGCTAATGATCACCTACACCTTCTCTATCGGCTGCGTGTTGTGGCGCCGCGTCTATCATCCGGAGACGCTGCCCAACTGTCGCTGGAGCCTGGGCCGTTGGGGCGTGGCGGTCAACATTGGCGGTTTCCTGTATAGTGTGCATGCTTTCTTTTGGTGTTTCTGGCCCAACGCCACGCCTACCGATGCTGTCAACTTCAACTGGGCGTCCGTGATGTTCGTCGCTGTGGGCATCTTCAGCACAATCTACTACTATACCAGAGGCAGGAATGCATACAAGGGCCCTGTCGTCTTGACCGAAGGCTGGAAGGGCGAGTAAGATGGAAGATGGTTTGTGGATAGGTAGGTAAGCTTTATAATAAGATTTCTCGTCAGATATTGAACGTCGTGTACAAAAACCAAAAGAATATTCAACCAGATTTAAACATCACTCTTCTATCTACATACAATCGTGTTTTCCTATTACCGCAGCTCACAAATTCTTCGCCTCGTCGAATGAATGGACTGGAAGGGAAGTGCTGAGGTTGGGATACTAAAAATCATCGCTTGCAATACTGCTCCCGGGACACGCTGACCCCACGTCCGTGTGCCATGCGCGCCCGCCGTACTGGATGAGCTAACGCGAGTCGTTGGCGAAGGGTGGTATGCAGAGGCCGTTGGAGAGGCAGATGGAGTAGGCGGAGCAGCAACGCTTAGTCTAAGTGCTAGGCTTGGCGCAGCGAGGAGGCTGATTGTGCTGCACGAACACTTTACAGTCATCGTATTCCGAACCAGCTGATACCTCTCGATTAGGTCAGTATGGATGGTTTGGCGTGGTGGTGCGGTGTGGATGATGGGCGGTAGGGCGAATCAATTGAGCATGCATCAGGTACCTGCCTACCCTTTGCTTACTTATGAAGGGCTTGGATTTCCTCGAGAAACCTTGTTTTTCACAGGGTCGACGGGCCGACACGGCCGCGTCCAAATGAAAATGATAACGGACACGAAGGAAGGTCAGCCTCGCCTGTATGTATGTATGTAGGTCAGGCCTCACATGCATGAACACGATCGTATCTTCCCCCCCTCCCGCTCGCGCATGTACATACATATGTACATACTACCTGGTTCTCCATACATACATGTTGCCAAATCCGGAACCAATCATCTTGACACCAAGCTTAGTGAGAAAATTCCCACGTGGCCATGACCGTATGGGAGGAAGGAAGATCTTGCGTCATTGGGCGAGTGAGCAGTTCGTATCTGGCCCCCCCACCAGCCCAGCCGAAGGATCGAAGCTAGGATCCGGCAGGCAGCGTCTGGCATATTTTGGGTGCTCCCGCGACGCAACGGCGGCTAAAACCAACCCCGGCAGGCTTGGCGACATTCATCGATTGTCAGACGTGCGGATGACGACGATACGAGGTATTGCGTGGACAACGCATGTCATCCGTCAAGAAATGCGGCTGTGTCGTGTATGGCTTTCAGACCTCTTCCAACGACCATCTTCATTGCTTACTGTAGGCTCGAGGGACATGACGATGATACCAAAGCTAGGAAAAGGCCTTTTTTTTTCTCTCATTCATTTCAAGTAACCCAAGAACTACCCTTCCAATTCCTAATCCTCTCTAGTTTCTTGAGCCTCTGGCAAGGTGTAAGTAAAAAGCAACAGCAGCAGTAGCAAGCACAAAAGCGAGAATGATTCAATAAGGTTTTGGCCACAACCCCTGAGAATGTTGGGTAAGGAAGAAAGTAAAAAAAGTGACCCAACGGCGCACGGTAGGAACTAGAGAAGGGGTGAAAGGTTTTTTTTAAGAAACGCCGCGGGCAACACCAATAATCCGTGGTATCTCGACATGACGAAGAACAAGCATTGAAGTAGAACAAAGAAGTAAAACCACTAATAGGCCGTCAGGCGAGTGTAGAACGAAGGTGTAAGCGAAAGTCGAATGTTGAAGTTCAAAGGCATGCGGCACTGACGTACCGAGCCACGGGGAATTGGGAAGAGGGTGAAGTAGAAGAAGTCTCTAAAGAAAAGTGGAGGAAGTTGGGCAATGAAACGCGGTAACGAACGCGCAGAGCAAGAAGGAATAGTAACACAAATAATGCAAATCGAACCACTTCACCACCGTACAGTATCACCTTCGGCGTAGTGCAGGCTTAGCAACGGGCTCCTCACTAGCGATCACCTTGCCTCTGGCTGGTCACCCATCACAACATCCGTGTCCGAGTCTTCGTCCGCGCGTCGGAGATCGCCTTCGATCGCAATGCCGTTGGAGACCCACTCCATTTTCTGGATCTCCTCGAGCGACTTGCGGCCGCGGCTGACCTTCTTCAGCAGGCCCTCGACGACGTCGCGTGCGCCATCCCATTCGCTAGCTCCCGGCTTGCTCGGGTCCCACAAGCCATCCTCATCGCCGAACTTGCACCACATCCAGTCGCATCGCGCAATCCTGTGCACCGCCCTACTACGCCCGCGGGCTTTTCCTGGTGGCGGATCGAATGGCAAACGGCCTTCCATGAGCGCGTAGAGCACAACGCCGACGGCCCAGCCATCTGTAAGACGGCCATCATACTCCTGGCCTAACAGAATCTCGGGAGCGGCATAATCTTCGCTACCACAACGGGTTTGGAGCTTAGGGTCGTTGGGGTCAATGCGGCGGCAGAGGCCCAGGTCCGTGAGAGTGATGAGAGCCGTGCGGTGGCGCGACGGGGTCACGAGTTCCTGAAGAGTGGATACAGGGATATTGAGAAGGACGTCTGTGTAGCGGTCAACGTATCGGCCAACCGGCGTTGGCAGATCACAATATTGGCAACTTACTCTCGAGCTTGATATCTCGGTGGACAATCAGTTCTGAATGCAAATAGCGCACTGCGCCGACCAATTCTGCGAAGATACGTTGAACGACAGCTGGAGCAAGGACGTCGCGGCCTTTGTCTGCAAGATCGTAGAGATCGCCTCCAGGGCAGTAGTTGAGAACCAGAAGCGCCTGCTGATCGTCGAAATCAAAGGCCTTGAGGTGGATGAGAGAGGGGTGTGAGACAGATCGTAGGACCTCCACTTCGCGCTTTAGCGTCATCTCCACGCGCGCCTCGTCCGCACCGCCAGCTGGGCCATGCTCGACGATCTTGATCGCCACCAGCTTTTTCGGGTTGAGCTGCGACTCGTTGGGAATCTCTTTCGTTGCCAGCTTCTCTCTTGTCGCCAGCAGAACCCTGCTGAAAGCACCCTGGCCAAGCTGTCGGATTGGGCGGTAGAATTTCTTCTTCCCGGAATCATGCCGCACTGAGAGATATCCCATACCGATGTCCTCTTCCTTCAATTCTTCCTCTTCGCTTTCAGTAGAACTGCGGTTGCTCGGCGGAGGCGTGGGGAGTGTCCTGGAAGGCGCAGCGCCAGGGGCAGGCGCAAGGCCTCGTTGCGCGGCAAGATATTGCTCGCGACGCAGCTGCGAGTGAGCTCCTTCCTCCACAACGGGCGGATTTGCGCTCGGGTTGGCAGCATTCGAGATGGTGATGTTTCGCGGCCGGGTGTTTGTGAAGTGCTCTGGGATATACTCGCTTAAGCTCCGGTTGCGGGCATGGCTGGCTTTGTTCTTCTCGATTGAGTGCACGTTGGCGCTGTGGGCCTCGACGGCGGCGGTCATCAGGCCCGAGTATCCTTTGTTCTTCCGCGACGGGGTGCGCGAGGGCGACAGCGTGCCGCTCGAGAGCATGGCGAGCGAGTCGTCCCGAGTCACACCCGAGGAGCCTCGGGAATCAGGTCGCTGTCCTGCGGCGGCACGGCGCCACGGGCCTGGAGAGTCGCTCACGACCAGCGGAGACGGGAGGGGTGTGATGTCAGCAAGAGCGCCCAGGGCGGGCGAGGAGATGGCGGAGCTGGGGGAGAGCGAGCTGGTGAGACTGGCGGCGGAGAGGGTGGAGCGGAGGCCTCTGATGTTCTGCTGGATGTCCATGGGGGCCGTTCCGGGGGGCTGCGTGGCCTCGGCGGGGGTGTTGACGATTGAGGGCGTGGCGGCCGGCTCTCTGGAGTCGGCGGTCAGCTTGGAGAAGTCCGTCTGGAGCTGCAGGCCGGCGGCGGAGGGCGAGCGGCTATGCGGCCTGCCGGCGGACAGCACGGGCAGGCGGGCTTGGGTGTAGACGGGAGCGGACTCGATCCGCGGCAGCGCAGCAGGCTGCAGGACGGGCTCGCGGGGAGCGAGCGCGGGCGCGTCGAGCGCGACGTGGTCGCGACCGGGGAGGAGCGTCTGCTCAGGTCTCGCAGGCTGAGCGGCTGATGTCGGGTCGTGAGGCGGAGCGGCCGAGACAGCGCGGTCGGCAGCGGGCAGCGGCTCGGAGCGGGCGCGGGAAGGCGTGGAGCCTCCGGGCGGTGCAGGCAAGCTCTCGGGCTCGCCCATGGCGGGAGAGAGAGAGGGCGCGACAGGCTGGAGGTGCAGTCGTCGGACGTCAAGCCGTCACCAACGATTGTAGCCGCTAGGGACGTGCGCCGAGGGCAGCGTGCCAAGGTCGGCGCGCTGATAGGGTCGAGCCCTACGCCGCGCCCAGGGCCTGCCTTACGAGCGCCCCGCGCCGAGTGCGCGCCTTTGCCAGGGGACCGCGAGCCGTGCTGCGCGGCCGGCTTTCTAGAATGCGCCCCCCGTGAGCCTCTGCCCGCCGCGAGCCCAAAAACTCGCTCGCCCACTTCTGGCGCCGTGCAGGGAACATCCCGGCTCGCCCGCCGCCGCCGGACTCCATCTGCCATTGCCTGCGACACCACCTGCACCACGCGCTCTGCTCCTCCACGCCCAGCCCGCGCTAGCAACGCTCTCGCACGGCGTGACATGCGGCCGATGCGGCCCATCCGCTGCCTGCCACCAGCCTCTGACTTGTCCGCCAGCTCACCTTCGGCGCCCGAACCTCTTTCTTTTTTTAACATTTTTTTTGTCATTTTTGCCGTTCTTTCGTCTATCTACTACGTACATCGCTGGGGAGATCGTGTGTACAGGACCGCAATGCGGTGAAAAGTGTGTGCTGGATGAGGAATCTGGGGAAGAAGAAAAAAGCAGTCCGCTGAAACCAACCCGGGATGACTCGCCGAGCAGAACTTCCCGCCATCAGCTCCGGCCCCATTCAGGATCGAGAGCATCATACGATGGGGTTGGAAAGTATTGAAAAGAGGAGCCCGCCGTCGAGATGAATACGAGCCGCGGCCTAGAGCCGAGTTGGACCCCGACCAAAAGCGGAGGCACGAGCTCGATCTATCTTTAGCAAAACCACTAAAGCGCAAGGGGATTATTAAGAAAAGAAAAGCCGTCTGGTGTAAAAGAAAAGAGGAAAAAGGGAAGAGAAAAGCAAGTGCCGATTGTGCATCCGAAGCTTCACGAACACCGCGCTATCCAAGGCCGTGAGCTCAAGGAGGTGCATGGAGAGCCGTGAAGCAACAGACGATAGTTGATGCAACCACAGTCGCGGATTCCGTCTGAGTATTGACTACTTTTTAGTGCTGTTGGATTTTTTTTTTAGGAAATGCAATGGAAGTTGAAGGTCGCCGTTGTCGCGCGCACAGCCATTAGAGGACGTTGCGGTTGAAGGTCACAAAGAGGAAACTGGCAAGAGCCTCTCTATGAAGTTGGTCGATTTCGCAGCGAGTACGGACGAGGCGATACGAAGAGTCAGAGGAGCAGCTAGCCGTCGATGCCTCTGACATTGAATCATCACCAAGATCCTCTGTGTCACTTAATTAGTCAATAGCGAACGTTACGGCATAGAGACAAATACTTACTCGAAGTCGTCTGTTGTAATGCTGTGATCACCACTAGTGGCGGCTGAGCGGCTGATGGTTAGTCAATCTCATCCATCAACGAACTTGTAGTCAGGGTATCAACATACCGCATGAAGTTGTACGAGGGTCCGCTGCCGTAGTAGCCCTCTTGGAAGCTGTGATGCTGGGCAGGGTCAGGACTGTTGTAGTAGCGACCACCAACCTCCGTGTACTGCGGTTGACGATCCTGCTGCTGACCGCCGTGACGAGGCGTATCGTAGCCGTTCCAAGGACGAGCGAACGTGGCAGGAGGAGCCTCAAGAGCGTGAGCAGGACGGCTGTGAGTAGACGTGCCCTGGCCAGAGCTGTGATCGCCGTTGCTATAGGCGGGAGTGTTGGCCTCCATCTTCCTCTCGAGCCTAGTAATGTGCTCCTGGAGGCTGTCTACCTTCTTGAGCAACTCGGTGTTCTGGTTGGTGAGCTTCTTCATCGGCTTGAAAACGTGATCGTCCACACTGCGGGCGTGAGCATCGACAAAACTCTTGAGAGCCTCCAGCTCACCGCTCGTGCGGCCCATGTTGTGCTCAATGGCGTTGAGGTGGGAGCGGACGTCAGCGAAGTACTCGTCCATGGCACTACGCATCTCGTTGAACTTGGCCTCGTTGGTGCTGATGATCTCAGCCTGGGACGCCTTTCCAATGTCACGGAACGCACGGAAGGTGTCCTCGATGTGGTAGTGGAGCACATGGAAATGAGTGAGTAGCTGCTCGTGAGACGGAACGTTGGGCGACATGGGTGGAGGCATAGGGAAAGGGCCATGAAGAGGCGACGGCATGGCACTCGGGTAGTTGAAGCTGGGACTGATGGGATTGGGGTTGTCACCCAGCTGCTGGGCCAGGAAGGGCGTGAGTCCGATCGAACGCTGGAAGGCGACTTCGTTGCTACCCGAATCCTGGCGGGTGTGCTGAACGTTCGCGTTGCCGTGGGTTCCGTTGACGCCATTGATGACAGTAACAGTCTCCCCGTTGGTGGGCTTGTCGTCCGCTGCGCCGTCATAGCTGGGGTGGCCGGTTTCACGGCGCATGCTGCTCTGCATGGTTGGAGGTGCTTGATCTGCTGTGTGCTCGGAAGTAGTCATTGAAGTCTCTTTACTGGAAGATTGCTGACGAATCTCGGCTGGAATCAAAGAGATACGCGCGCCGTGCGGCGGGTTCCTCTGCCAGTTCAAGGACGAAGAGCGAACCGGGAGCGGAGTCTTTGCAAAGAGACCTTCTTCGCTCTCGTCCTCACTGCCGTTCTCTTCCTCGAAGACAAAGTCGCCCGTCGACAGGCGGTATGTAGTGGGTGAAGAGTCAAGAGAACTGTCGCACAAACCTGAGAACGAGTTGTCGGCGTCACCGGTGAAGTCGGTACGGTCGTTGCGCTTCACTGGATCGCCAGAGCCGCTGGGCGTAGGGGACGAGTCGGCGATGGGGCGCAGGGCGGGTGCGGGTTTGCTGAAGCGGAAGGCCTTCTCGCGCTGCGAGCTTGTGTTAGTGCGGTGTTTTGTGTTCGGAACGAAGGTGAGGATGAGAGGTGAAGTAGTGCCAAGCATGCGGGTGTTCGTTCGGGCAGGCACGCACCCGGGCGGGCCTAAGGCATCCGCGCGCGTGGAGCCACCAAAACACCAAGAGATCTAGCTTCAGCTCGGGAATAGGATCTAGAAAACTTACCTCACTCCGATCGGGAGTCTTGTACGCCGCCGAGTAGACAGAGGGAGAATACTCCTGGGGCGTGTACTTCGTCGGGGGCAGGTAGCCCTCCTCAGTCAGACCATCTTGACGCAGAGACTGGCGGTTAAACCAGGTGGGAGTACCAACAACGCTGGCACGCATCGAGTACATGCTCGGAGCGGTCTCTACAAGCTTGGCGTAGTCAGCGGCACCGTGCTTGACCCAGGCGGGGCCGATCTTCTCTTCGTTCAGCTCAGCAGTGTCCTTGTAGTAGTCAATGCTCGAATCATCGCCACCATCATCATCCTTCTTCTCTGTGTCGATTCCTAGGCCGGTGGGTGTCGCATCATCCTTGCGAGCTGGAGCAGCTGCCATTACCTTGAGGTGCGGCGGAGTATCCTTCGCAGGGGGCGTAGGTGGGATAGAGCCGTCCGAGTCTTCGCAGATGAGTCGACGGTCTCCAGTCTTCTTGGTGGGATAAGGTGTACCAAAAGCGCCGTGAGGGCCAGTCTTCTCGAAGAACGCCTTGCGATCAGGCTCCGCCGAGGTGCTGATTGGAAGAGTAGGAAGTGCAGTAATTTCAGACTCGTCCATCTCGGGAATCTTCTCCGGTAGAGAGCTGGTCGACTTCGTCCGCCTCCTCTGCATCTTCCGGAGGTTGAGGTTGAGATTCCACTTGACGGCACTTGGAGCTGCATGCGTCTCAGTAGAATTCGACGTACCCAAAACCTTTGCCGCCTTTGCTGGAATGCCAGGCTCAGCGGACGTGCTGTGACCGCTCGTACTGGTTAAGGCAGACTTGATGCCGGGAATGGCGAACGACAGCTTCGTGGGCCTCCTACGAACAGACTGAGCAGGCAGGTTCTTGGCGGACGGGTTCTTGGTGTTGTCAGGCAAGGAAGCCTTGCGCTCGCCCTTGGGCATGCCCTTCTGAGGAAGCTGACGAGGCGCGTTGGGCGGCGTATCCTCTTCGTCCTCTTCGAAGCCATCGGACTGTAAGGTGGCACGGACGGGGGTCTGCGCCGGCTTGGACATCATGCGGAAGAGTCTGTCCTCCGTACGAGACTCGATGAGAGCGCGATCAGTGGGGATAGCTTCTTCATTGGTTTCAGGAACGAGCTTCAAGCTCTCGTGTCCGCCGTCCGCCCGCTTGTGGTCGGCTTGTGAGCGGTCCATCTGTGCCATGAAAGAAGTGACGGTCGTCGACGGAATGGATTCATGCGAAGTGGCTTCGGGCTTGAGCTGCGACTTGCTCTCCAGCTTGATCTTGTTAGACAGTGTCTCTGGCGCGACAGACTCGGCCGCGATGCGCCGCGCATGAGCTTCCCTCTGTCTGTCGACCTCCTCACGGTAGAAGTTGTTGCCAATGGCGTAGCGAAACTCATGCGAGCGCTGCGTCTCGTCGAGAGCCGCGTACGGCTTCTCCTTGACAGGCGATCGCTTCTTAGGTGACGCGACGCGTCGTTTCGTCGGGCTGTAGCAATTGAGCGACATCTTGATAGACGCCTAGTAAAGCTTGTAGAGCTTGTGGGCGCTGACAGGAGGTTGCGGTACGGTCAGCAAGGAGAAAGCAAGATCGAGAGAGCGATGAGTGAGTGAGAAGAGAGTTGGCCGAAGCTCGGAGTGGAAGAGTGTTGTTGTGGGGAGAGGGGAGGTGGTGACGGGCATCCAAACAGCTTACCCACAGCAGCGGCGGTGTTTTGATATTGCGCAGAACAACAATGACGCGACGCCGCCTAGCCAAACCGCTCGCACCTATTGAGTGCAATGATATCCGCAATGACGGAAAAGAAAGGAAACTTGAATCCGCATGCAATTGTGTTTGAGCCGTTACCTCAACGCCGGGTGAGCTGTGTCGCGACCAGGACAGGCACGCGCGACAGCACGCCAACGCGTTCACAGGGAATGAGACTCAAGAAGGACAGAACGTCGGGAGACGCGAATATAGTTGAGAACTCGCAGCTGGGGCTTGAGAAGAGAAATATACTCATCCTGTCGCATCCAACCCGTAACCAAAATACAATTTCCTCATAAACGAACATATCCTCGTCCACCACCGGCCTTCGCCGCTACAAACCATTCACCCGCTACGATTCTAAATAACGTGGAAATCGCCTCGACCGCATCTCGCCCGCGTCCCGTCTCCAACCCCTGACCACGCCAAGTTCCCAACGCACACAGCCGCAACTGTACCGTCACGTCAGTCGCATCATGATCATGGGCAGTTCCGCGGGCCAATGTCAAATGTCTTCAATGTTTGATCTTCCAACTCGAAATCGAAAGCTGCCAAATCTCAGAGAAGAACTGATCCCGCTACCCAATGCGCCGGGTCTCCACAACAAGGTATCCGGGGAAAACCGACCACGCCCGACCTGAAAGAAACTAGAAGCATGAGTTATGGCGATGCCTAGACTGCGTTATGAGCCTCCGCTGGGCGGGAGACTACAAGACTACGCAATGCGAGCGCTTGCCGGGCTTCTTCGTCTGCGGCGGCTCGAGAGCCGCAACGATTGCCTGCACGCCGTAGCATTAGTGGTCGGCCAGCCTCAGCAACGAGCCGCGGGACAACTGACCTCATCGAACACATCCTTCAGCTTGTACTGGGTCAGCGCCGAGCACTCGACGTACTTGACGGCACCCAGCTCCTTCGCCATGCGCTCGCCGTCCTCCCTTCTGACGGGCTGCATCTTCTGCTTGGCAAGCTTGTCGCGGACGCTCGGGTCGTCCCTCAAGTCGACCTGGGTGCCGACGATCAGGCAGGGGACGCCGGGGCAGTGGTGGTGGACCTCGGGGAACCACTTCTCCCGGACGTTCTCGAAGGATGCGGGCGAGGTGACGGAGAAGCAGACCAGGAAGACGTCGGTCTGGGGGTATGACAGGGGGCGCAGGCGGTCGTAGTCCTCTTGACCGGCGGTATCGAACAGACCAAGCGTGTAGGGCTCGTCACCGATCCTGCAGCCGTTTTGTTCAGCGAAGTCTCCTCGGCGCCGGCGCTCCAGCCCAAATGATGTGCGGCGGTGGGTACATTCGCGCGGCAGGAGCGAGATGCAGCGGGCCCGCCAGCCAAGCCGGGGCGGAATGGTGGCTCACTCACATCACGGTAACGGCATAGTTGTCGAAGACGGTCGGGACGTATTCGGAGGGGAACTTGTTGGTCGTGTAGCTGATCAGCAAGCACGTCTTGCCGACAGCACCGTCACCGACGACGACGCATCTGCGCGACTGGTGGTTAGCGGGTGCGGCGGGCGGCGGCCTGTGGGGGCAGGTGGGCGGCGGGACGTACTTGATGGTGGCGACGACCATGGTGTTGATCGACTGCAGGCAGCGGGCAGCGGGCGGGTGGCAGGCGCCGATCGGAGGCGTGCAGGAGTGAGGTGAGGCTCGTCGGCGCGGCGCGGAGCGAGGGGCTGAGATCTAAGGCAGTCGCGGGACGGAGCGCGGGTCAGGAGGCTGCGGCCTGGGGCGAGGGCTTGGGGTTCGGCGAGGGCTGGCGGTGAGGTATCCAAAGGAAGGTGGAGTAGTGAGGAGCCTGGAGAGAGGTCGACTGCTATCAGCAACGCCAACGCGCCGCACATCGTCAGGGCCGCGCGCAGGGAGGCATACCGCTGGCCCCGAGATTGAAACCACCGAGGACGCGTGCAACGCGGAGTGATCTGTGGTTGAAACTCGAAACGTAAGATGGGGGCTCCTTGTCGTGGGTCTGCGGGCGTGGGAGCCAGGCCTGGCGGGCGGCGGCGGCGACGGCGAGAGGGAGGGGCGGCGCGCGGTCGAGGGCAGAGGGCTTGGAAACGCGCTGGTGGCAGGCTGCTGCTCGGCAGATCACAGGACGAGTGATAGGGACGGTCTTGTAGGGGACGGCGGAGATTATTGATGGCGCGACAGTCTTGCCCCCTTTGGCCTGTGATTTGTTCAGCCGCTCGCTCGCGCGCGACGCCTCGCAATCACCGCACGCATCACGGATACACGTCGCACGACGGCGCTCTGCTTGCTATCTACGAGCGGCGCGCGGCGGCTGCTGCGCTGCTGCGCCCGCCCAGCCCAGCCCAGCCCAGCCGGTGCTGCTGCTGCTGCGCCGCCGCGCGCCGGGGCCGGCCAGCGAGGCGCGCCGCGATGGAGCCGGGCACCGTTGAGGGCGACGAGCCTCCAGCTCTCCGCACGCGCTGGCCCGGCGGCCGTGCCCACGACAATCCCTCGCGCTGCCCCGGCTTGTCTCAACCACCTTGAAACCCAGCGTGCCTGCGTTTCACTGCGCGCCGCCGCCGCCCGCCGAAACTCTATTTCCGCCTCAATATCGTGCTCCGCCGTGCGCTCTGCTCGCCGTGTCCAACGACCCGGCCCTTGGCCTGCTGCTCCATCTGCGCGCGTGTCAGCCCCGGCGGCGTGCACGGCCGCGCGACACTCACCTGGTCGAGCTTGTAATTTTTCATTGCCAGGCTCAGCGGGATCAACGGCGCCGCCGCGCACACGGCCACCGTCAGCAGCGTGTGCATCGTCTCCTGATACGCCCGGTTGATCGCCCTGCGCTCCGCCGTCCCCATGGCCCACCCGGTAGACGCCAGTGTAACGTTCCCATAGATTGCCGAAGCCTGGTCTTTAATGTCCCCCGGCAGGTACCTTTCCAGCTTCTTGGGCACGCTGTTCGTCCAGATTGCGCCCGACACCGCCGACCCAACCGCCCCGCCGATCTCCAGCACTGTGAGGAACACCGCCGTCGCTGCTGCCACCTCCTGGTGGCTCGCCGACGCCTGCACGCCCAGCTGCGCAGGCACGTTGAGCAGCCCCCCGCCGATGCCCGTGGCAATCTGGCAGCCCACCAGCGTCGCCGTCGACACGCCCTCCTCGCGGTACCGGAACATGAGCCCGAGTCCCATCAGGTAGATGCACGCCCCGAACGTGACAAAGTACTTGTAGTGTCCGGTATACTTGATCATGAACGACACGATGATGGACGACACCGTCGAGGTAAACGTAAACGTCTGCGTAATGTGGCCTGCCGCCGTGACACCCTTGTTATGGACAATGATGAGGTAGCTGCTGAAGTCTTCGAAATTGAGCAATAGTCCAGCTTGATGACAGATTGGGGAGACCTACAGGGGTACACAGAAAGATAAAATGCCACTAAATACGGTCAGATGGGTGGGCAGATCTGAGTTCCGAGGTCAAAACTTACTGAAGTAGAAGAACGCGATGCCGATGCCTGCCAGAACGGTTCTCTCCTGGAACAGATCGCGGGGGAAAAACGGCCGCGGCGCCAACTTCTTGTTCCTCTCCCAGAATGGAAAGACGAGGAGGCAAACAAGCCCGACGACCAGCATAGCAATGATTTTGCCGCTACTCCATCCATCCTTTTGTCTGGTCGCGATGGTGAGGGGAATCAGGATCAAGGACACTGCCGCAGCGAGCAACAGGAGACCAAAAAAATCCAGCTCATACCAGAGGCACTTCAGAACATAGAGGGTGCTCCGGCCCTCGAACGCCGATGGCGGTAGGATATCCATCTTTTTGGCTTTCCGCTGGTTCAAGAACAGGGTAAGCGCTAGAGGTAGGAATGCCACCGGTAGGATGATTGCCCACATGCCATAACCCCAGCGCCAATTGGGCAGGATGCTGCCGGAAATTTCCGGTCCCACCCAGACGTTTATCAGAAACGGAATGTCAGGGATCGTGGAGAAGAGAGCGCGGTTCAGCAGGTCTGTGGTGTCGGCAACGAAGATCTGCTGCAAGACCTGCAGTCCCTGCGAGCCGGCGGCATAGAATACCTGGGCAGAAGCGTAGGTGTTTATGCTGTTGGATGCGGCTTGTTGGATGTACCCAACGGTATACACAAGGACGGCGAAGGAAAACGACTCGAAGCGACCGAAAACATCGGCAATCTTTCCCATAGGAGGTTTTATAACGGCTTGTTTTAATCAGCTTATGTTACGTGTGGCTTCTGGGAAGAAAGACTGACAATTGACTATAGCCTGCACCACCGTTACCGTGGACAACAGAGAGTGCGCCCCATAGGATGAGGTAGCGAAAGGTAAAAGCAAATTGGTGGTCTGTTGCTCTAGAGACGTCGCGTACGCCATAAGATAGAGGCTACGAGTCAAGAAAAGCGATCAGCGAGCGGCTCAGAGAAGCCATTGAAGCTTGTTCTCCACCCGGAGGATCAGGAACGCGGATCTGAGGGGCCCGGGACTCACCCAGCATATGCGCAGATGAGCGACCATTTCGTCCACGCGGTGCTGACAGCTTCTATCCTCCTGACGCCAGCCTGCGCGCTCGACGCGGAATTGGCGTCCGGATCGCCACGGTCTTCCGGGTCGGCCTCGGTGGCTTGGGTCTTCTTCTCGCGGTCGTCCATCTCGGGTTTCATGTTGGCTGTGGCTGTCTCGCGGTAAGCGGGTGTCAAGGTCCGGTCCAACGTTCCAAACGGCGGCACTAAAACCAACAGTCTTGGCAAGAAGAAGAGGGATCCAGGGTTGTGGCGTGAAAGCGGGAGCGCCCAGCGTTTAGTAGACAGAGCTCAGCAGGCGCCGCCGTGGGTGGCATGGCAGCGACGATCCACGCGCAGCCTCAGAGCACGGCCGACGGCGGCGCCGCGAGGAGTGGAGGTTGTCAAAGGCTGGCCATCGACGCCTTCCCTGGCCCCTCCTCGCGCAGGTCCACTCTGGTTGCGGATCAGGCCAACAGCAGCGGCCGGGGCTGAGGCATCTCGAGTCAACGCTTCGGCGCTCGGCCTGCGACATGGATCCGGCGTCTTGTAAGGTTGTCTTTAAGTTTAGCGCCTGCGCTGTCCGGCTAGGAGCGTCATCGGATACGCCGTCCAGCTGACTGCTGCCAAGCAAGTCGTCCGGCCTGGCGAGTCGAGTCCCAAGGCGCCGTGTGGCGGAGGGCGGCGATGCCGAGACAATGGATATTTTTGCCTGCCCGGCCCTTTTTACTTTTTTCTCCCTTAAGTATTTCGATTGCTTGCTTGGCCCACTTCTCTTCGCTCTGCCACCCCCGTCGCCGCCGCTCTTCCATCCACGTTTGGCGAAGTGCATGGCACCATCCGACGCCCTGCTGCCGGCGGAAGGGATCGGCTCTCTGCGTCATTGTCATGCAGCGGCTCTTGCTCCCTGCATCTGCCGGTGCGACAGCTTGCACCAGCTTGAGTTCACGACATTCTCCACGCCGATGCTGCACAGCCTCCCTCCTCGCAATGTACCACTCTCTTGTACGTGGCTCTGTTCGTGTACCCATATGACGCAGGGCGTTCAGCCACGTTCTAGCATCTAATATGCTTCAATCTCTGTCAGACGTGCCTGTCGCAAGAGTATCATTCAACATGCAGCCACTTTGCCGTAGGAAGACCGAAGGGACATTATATCATTGAGTCGACATTCTCCTACCCGGGTCATTACGTCACACATGGATTACTGATATGGGTCCGAAGAATCCACTCTGGGAAATGGGTGAACTTGATTTCTACGGCCTGTGGTCCACACGTCTCGATGAAGCAACTCAACTCGGGGAAGAGGCCCACATTTTGCTATAATCGTACCATGAAGGTCAAGTGTACTTGTTTTGACGAACAGCATCTCTTTCCAGATACATCTCTTAAGAGATCACAATTCCAGAATTATCCTGCTATTTGAGCGTTGGAAGTACATTCTGCAGGGGCCCGGCATATCTACAAGTCGGAATAGTGCGTGACTGCAGCTTTCCGCCAAACATGTTCGGGTAGTAACATATTTTGATCCCCACGTCTTGGACACAGGAAAGCCAATTGTGAGCCTTTGGAGGATAAGCAGGGTTTGGTTGCTGACACCGAAAAGACCATTTAGTCTTCTTGATTAAGAAATTAAAGGTGTCTTACACCTCGCTATCCTTTCCTTCCGAGCGTCTCTGATCATCAACTATTCCTGATAATCCGCCGAAGCCATATCCGACCATAATCCCTATCAAAGGATGCATCATGATCACACGTCTCATTATAGGGGCACTTTGCTCCTACGCACCGGACTGCCTCACTCCTTTTCATCATGCCTCGATTGGTCAGACGATCAGCAAGATATTAATGACTATCAACGAGCGTTTGTGAATTGCAACATCCGTACCGCAGAGGAGTTTGGATGCCACCTCAATGCAAAGAAAGACCTCGCCAAAGACCTCGAATGCAGCATTGAGGCACAGAGGTGCTACAACTTCGAAATTGAAGTCGGATCCAGGAGCATGGTCGAAGCAGGCCGACACGGACGCAAGGTTCGTCGATTGAAAGTCCGAGCTCAATCTCCCGGCCGGATGCGATGAAGAACGGGTCACTGTTCGAGTTGGCTCATCCAGTCTGAAAACGCATTGCGTGGAGCGACTTGCGCAGTTCAAGCAGGACGGCCTTTGTTCGTCACACTGCACTCTGGATTAGCCTTAGCACCTCGTGAAGGGAGAATTGAGAACAGAGCATGGCGTGACTGCTCGTTCTCGGGCATTAAGTCGGATAAGACATGAAGTCTATATGAGTAGTCGAGTTGGCTCACGCACGTTTATACACTACGACTGCTTAGATGTTCACCGAACTTGCCTCTATGGAAAAAACACGGAATACTGCGAACAGCAATTGCACGGATGCCTTGAATGTTCGGGATTGGAATACACGTGCCGCAGCGCACCGGATGCGAATCAAGCTGCCTACACGATGTACACGGACTTGTGCTTCTGGGATACGATCTCCCTCAACAACACCATTTATACCGGCCACCTTCCCTTATTCCCAAGCAGCACTGACCGGGATTGAGCCTAGTAAGCAGGGGAAATTACCGAGAGGGACCGCTTCATCTGTACCTTCTACAAGCAGGTCACTGGAGGTCATGGTAACATGAAAACAATTCGTTTTCGCTTGCGGCCGCTCGCTCATACCTGGTTGAAGTCAGTCTGACCGTTGTTGGTAGTGGCTCTTTTCTTCTTCTTGAATGACATGACATACACTTTTCCCTCCTCAGATCTTCCATCCCCACCCAAGATTTGCAGCCGTGATGCGGTAAAGCGCCGAAGTGGGTCGTGGCTAAAATTCCGTGAACTGCCAGGACAGTCTTAGCGCTGCGATGCCGTCAAGCTCTGGATACGGGTACTTACTGCCCACTGCTCGTCCACTGATGACCAGCGCCTTCCCTCCAACTTCTCCAAGTTCGAAAGGAACACAGCACACCCGCCGGATCTGACCTCGCGAAGCCGAGAAAGCCCGCATCGACGCAGCAGGAGGAAGCCACGTCCCTTCCGCGCACAACGACGCCGCCCGCCGCGCCTCCCCAACACGACAACCGCGATCCAGTCAGCCATTGGTCAGCGCACCAGCTGCGCGCGCCCATAAAAGAACTTCGTCGGCTCGTCCTCAACGATCTCCTCTTTTCTTCTCCCATACCCATCCGCACGAAAAACAGGAGTCACTTGGTGATCAAGAAGACCAATGGCTTGCCAACTGCCTTCGCATTGCACTGCGCGATTGTCAGCTTCGGTATGGACTGCGGTCCACCTGGCAAATTTTTGATTTCTTCCTGTCTCCGGACAGTCGTTTGCTCGCCAGCTGCCTCGTCTTGCACTCCCACGAGAGCAGCTGGTGTGGACTCGTCCACCTGGACGTTTTTTGGAACCTTCTCCCTGCAATCGCAGGCCTCATCTTTCTTGGTGGTGTGGTGGTGATGGTGGTGGCTGCAGCGGCGACGGTCGGGGAAGAGATAGAAGTAGAAGCGCTTGTGTTTTTTGACTCGGTTTCCTGTAACTTCGATGCCTATGTGTGTCCGAGAGTTGAATTTGACAAGCTGGTTGTTCCCCTCAACGATATCCTCTTCAAAAAGACCGAAGGCTTGGCGGAGCTCGCCTGAATTGCACTGTTGCCTGCGTCACAATCGCAATAGCATGTCAGTACTCAGTGGCTCCTGCGATAGTGATGACTCACGGAGCCGGCGTTGGTAGCGAGCCCCTGAAGGCACCTTCCGAGAAGTGAGATTGCGGGACCGTCACCCGATGAGGTCGAGAAGGAGCCGAGAATGCGAAAGCGCACTCTGAAAGCAGACCTTTCAAAGCCGGGACGTCGAGGACTGGGCTTGTCGTAGCCAGGACGGAGGAGTTACCCCTCTCCCTTCCCAAGGCTGTACTGGATTACCTGAGGATTGATAATCTGCTGGAGCGTTGCGATACAGCCTCGGTAGGTATGGAGGAAGGGAGAGGGGAAAGCTCCTGGAGATCGGAGCCCAAGGAGGGAGGGGGGCTTTTAAATACTCTTGAGCTGCGCCTATCCGTGGCTCTGGTGGGAGACCCTTCGCGAGGGTTCCCGTGGCTCTCCGACCCCGAAGGCAAATAGATTGGTAGCGTGATTCATCTGTGCCATACTTGCAGATCGCGCAGCGTGAAGTAGGTTACAAGTAACCGGATTGAGACCATCAAAAGGGATACCAGGGATTTGAAAACTTTCATGAGGTGGACCGGGGGAGTTGTTCCAAGGATCATTGCATCAGTTGCCATAGTATTGCAACAGCAGTGCATACGGAGGCGAAGCATTCATCCAGACGTGATGAGCGTATTCCCTATCGCATCCATGGATCTTAACGCTGGTTCATGGTTCGATTGTTCCATCCATTGCGGCCTTCATGTGGGATATCGAAACTTGTAGAGTGGTGTTACATATATACATAGAGGTCTACTCTTCCTCTTCCCAAATCAAAGTGCTCTAATGCGTCTTGCTTCGGCTTTCCTGCGCTCTTTATCAGCCTTTCTGACCTGGTTCATACTCGGCTCCTGGCGATCTCTTGACGCCTGGTGCTCATTCAGAGCTTCCGGGGTAACATGGTCCAACATGAAATGCCCAAGGTGACCGGTACGCCACCGTTGGATCATCCACAATGCCGCAGCCTCAGTATCTGGTACTCCACCAGCACCCAGCCTCCCGGTCTTCCGCGCGACTGCTTCGAGAAGCGGAACGATGTCGTTGGTGGGCTCGTGGTACTCGGCATACAGCCCGGGATCGACGTGATTTACGTGGAAGAGTAGATAGTCGGCCAGGGTAACGGGCGCAATGACGGTATCCTTGACGCTTCCGCACAGCGCGAGCTTAAGCATGGCGTCGGCGTCCGGGATGTACGGCACAAAGACACCGGGCGTGTCGACCAGGTACACTCCCTCGGTACCGGCCTCGCCCTCGATTATCTTCACGCCCGACCCGATCTTTCGCGTGATGCCTGGTTGTGCGCCGGTGTGCGCCGCCTTCCCCTTGCCCACGCCCACGAAGCGGAGGGCGTTGAGCAGCGACGACTTGCCGACGTTGGGCATGCCGACGACCATCATGCGGAAGCCGATCAGGGAGACGCTGCGCGAGGCGTAGTCTTTGGCGAACCTGAGGATCTTACGGACATCGCTCTTGTCGCGGTGGTCGGAGAAGTAGACCTTGGAGGGGGCGTGCCATTGGCGGATGATCTGCTCTCTCTGCACACGACGCAAGGCGCGTTAGCTCGTGCGTGGGCAGTGGGCGAGGCGCGAATACCTGCGGGTCGGCGCCGGTGCCGTGGCGGCCCAGGTCCTTCTTGGTGTAGACGATGAGGCGCTCGCGGCCGGCCAGGCTCTCCTCGAACAGCGGGTTGATGGAGGTGAGGGGCACGCGGTAGTCGCGACATTCAATGATCAGGTCGATGCGCGAGAGCATGGACTTCATCTTCGTCAGGCCGGCGCGGTGGTGGCCGAGGAAGTAGGAGCGCGGCAGCGAGTCGAGCGGCGGGAAGACCGCGCGCGGGACGAAGCGTGAGACCATGGCCGGCGGCGCTCGCTGTGCTTCATCGTCGCCGCGCGGGATGGTGGTGGTTCGGTGCGCGGCGCCACGGGTAGGCTGCGCGCGCTGGGGAAAAAAGTAGGTCGCGCGGGATCATCGGCGCGGGCTGTGGCGGCGGGGCCGCGGGCGAGACGTCACAGGCCGCGCGCTGTCCCACCCTTGGCTCTTGAAAATGCTGCTGCTCGCTGCTGCCCGAGCCTCACGCGTGACCCTGACCCTGAGCCAGAACGCCTGCCACCATGGCCAGAGGAAAGCGGGGCGTCTTGGCCAAGGACGGCGCTCTCAGGCCGTTCCGCCTGCTTCGCCAGGACTGGGGCAACCTGGGCATGCGCTACGCCTCCGACTGGAAGATCTTCAACCAGCTCATTTTCGCGAGCGCCGTTTATGTCTTCTTTACTAACCTCCTTCCTGGTATTACTTTCGCCAGCGATCTGTACGAGCTTACCGGCCAGAACTGGGGCACCATCGAGGTCGTCTTTAGCACCGGCCTCTGCGGCATAGTCTTCTCCCTGTACGCAGCCCCTGATTGCAGCGTGTCCAAGCATGGACTCGTGTTGATACCTGCGTGCCAGGCTCTCCATACAGCCGCTCACCATTCTGGGTGTCACCGGCCCGTTCTCCATCTTGGCAGAGAACATCTACTCGCTATGCATATCGTCGTTTCATGTGAGGCCCTCCGAAGCACTCCTTGAGTCTAGCCTCTGAGCTTGCCAGATCCCCTTCCTGCCGTTTATGGCTTGGTCTCTCATCCACGCGTGCTGGATGCATTATCTCCTCGCTATCTTCAACGCCCATGACTATACCATGCGCTACGTCACCACCTTCTCCACCGAGATATTCTCGCTGCTGAACAGCATCATTTACTTCCACAAGGCCATCCAAGAGCTCGAGCGCGCCCACAGTCGCCTCTCGTTCGCCGCCTTCCTATACTCCATCATCGGCTGCATTGGCACTTGTCTGTTGGCCATCTTTCTGGCATCCGCCGAGAAATGGAAACCCCTGTTCCATCGGTACATTCGCATGGGCCTCTCCGAGTATGCTGCTGCAATCAGCATCATCTTTTTCATCGGCATCCCTCATGTAGGAGAGCTCGCGAGCCTTGACAAAGAGACCCTCAATGTCAGTAAATCCTTCCGGCCGAGTAGCCCCGAACGCACTATGTTCTTCGTAAGATTCTGGGAGCTGCCCACTGAATGGATCTTTGCTGCAATCATTCCCGGCGCCATCATCACTGCTCTGTTCTTCTTCGATCATGAAGTGAGTAGCATTATCTGCACCATCAATCGTTACGGGACTCGGAAGCCGGGAGGCTACGCCTGGGATATTGCCTTGCTCGGGACCACCACTGCGGTTTGCGGGATTCTGGGCATACCGCCGGCGAACGGCCTTCTACCACAGGCGCCCCTCCATTCAGAGAGCTTAATGCACGAGGACAGAGAAACAATCCACAGAGTGGGGCCAGAAGCGGGGGAAACGACTGAAATCAGGGTTTCCAGTCGCGTTTACGAGCAGCGTTGGAGTCACTTTCTTCATGCCGCTGGCATAATTGCTTTCGTCAGCCCACCGCTGATGCATGTACTCGGTTTGACCCCAACCAGTGTGCTGGCAGGCCTATTCCTGTTCATGGGAGAGCAAAGTCTCTCTGTCAAGTATGTTACTACTTCTCTCCTCGACTGGTATTTCTTGACTGACTGTACCACAGCCCGATACTTTACCGTACCTTCTACATGCTCACGCCACCATCAGAGCTGCCAAAGCTCCCTCAAACGGTCCGGAACTACATTCCTATCCACATGTACACCTTGACGCAAATCATCATCACTACCATCATCTTCGTTGTCACTCTGACCAAAGCCGGCCCGGCCTTCCCAATCATCATCATTCTCCTCGTTCCTGTCAGACTGCTGTTCATGAACAGGGTGTGGAGTAGAGAAACATTGAGATACGTGGATGCGTGGGCGTGCAGAGACGGAACTCCAGAAGATGATGAGGATAGAAGAGCTGATGCGAGGAAAGCTGCGACTGCTCCGTCGAATGCTGTGTCCAGGGACGTTGAGACTGGGGATAATGGTGACGCTGGGAACGGATCTGTTCTGCTGCAGCGGCTCTCTTCAGCAGCTCGAAAGGGCTGATTGGGTGGATCTTAATTTCTGGGGATGTCGAGAAGAAGACTCCCCTTTTTCCTTTTTAAGTAGTGAGATATAAGACGGATAGAGGTTGCGACTATAGACGGAGGAGCTGTTGCCGGTTTGATACGGCAGCAACAATGTCAGAACTCCTTTCTCCCTGTTTCTACCCTCCGATTTGAAGCTAAAGCTTTTAATGTCTCTTATAATCTACCATCACATTGACGAGGATATAGACCGCAAACTATGAAGCTCATTGTACTTGAAAGTAAACGTACTAGAGAACAGAAAGTAGGCATCTTGTATTGGCAACGATTAAAACAATGCTTAAACTCTTCCTAAAAGCTATTACACAAGCATCGTATTTCGTCCATTGGAATGGCTGCATTCCTCCAAATCCCACATGTTCCTCGCAACCGCCCCCTCGCAAAACAGGATAGTCAAAGAAAGGGATCCGGCATCGGCAATCAACAGCGGCGAGAAAAAGCCCCAACCAACCCCCAACCCCAACCCAGCAGAAACATTTCCCCGACCGCCGGCCGCCGCCGCCGCTCCGTCCCGCCCATCCACCACCCCTCCGACGAGACACCACCAACAATCCCCCACGTGCCAAGACCGCAGCGTGATCACCCTCTCTCCCCACCCGCCCACCGCGTCATGATGGACGACGGCACCGCCCCAACAAAAACACCATGAGCGCCGCCGTCATTCAATCGATAGAGGAGGAGCCCCCGTCGTCGAACCGCGGCCCCGGGCCCGCCGATTTGGCGTACCAGTGCCGCAACCTGGACGACGTGCTGGCGGCCGTGCGGTACGAGGTGCAGACGCACGGCTGCCGAGAGCTCGTGCCGGAGGAGGACGTGTCTTGTCTGCTGCGGTTCGCGCTGGGGGCGGGGTTGGAGTATCGGTCCGCGCAGGTCGATCCGGATCCTTGTCCGGGGTACAGCGTTGCGGCTGCGCTGTCCAAGTTCTACGACCCGAAGGAGAGGTTGAACTATCAGCGGACTGTGGCTCGGGCGATTGTCGGGGCGATTGCGCGCGCGGATGGGTTTGGGTATTCGGAGAGGAGGGCAAGGGAGACGGTGGAGGGGAATGGGTTTCGGTTTTTGTTTGTGTGTCGGGATTCGTTGCAGAATAAGAATAGGGCTGCGAATGGGGATCAGGGAAAGCGGGAGGCTGGCAGAGGTATGATGACCTTGATGCGGTTGCAATTTGGGTAATTGACCGCTGAGGAATGCTGTAGATAGCCACCGTATGAGATCGACGTTCGACTGCAAGGGAGGGATTAGGATCAACTTCTCCGTCAAGAATCTCTCGGTCGATATCTCGTATCATCATCTACTGATTCACGACACGGCGGTCGAGTTGGAGGGAGCGTGGAAAGTGCAGAGACAGCAAGCAGCGCCAAGGTATGCTTCAAACTCGATGACTGCGTCTTCATGTGCTTTGAAATTTCCATCGTACACTCGAAGTTCGTTTTCTTCTTGCTGCCTCCTATTCCCCAGAATGCAATCAGCTTGCCTGTACGACCACGCATCCGTGTCAATCTAATAGTTGAATCTGGTGAACAGCACCGCACAACCCCCGACGCAACTCGAAACTCCCCACGCCGGATATCTCATGTGTGACAGCCCATACGGTCCTCCTCCTCCTCCTCCTCCTCAACCCGTGGCAACGAATCATCCCGCACCCGAGCCCCCCACCGGAACGACGCCAAAAAAGAAACGAGGGCGCCCAAAGAAGTCACACGATGCCTCCGCACCAGCTACCTACGGTGCCACCTCCTCCCTGGACACGCGAAACCTTGACACGTTAATTGACGTCCTCAATGCAGATATCAACGGAGCCCCTACCACCACCTCCAAGCCATCCTCACCGTCGCAGCCCAAAAGCAAGAAGGCGAGAACGCAGACAACAACCGCTCCTCCTGACGCACGACCGTCTTTTTCGCGCGCACCCGCAGCAGGTGCCCCGGCCCCCTCGACATCGACACCGGCGGCATCCACAACATCGTCAGCACCGATCTCGGAAAAAGCAAAGCCCATGCGCGAGCGGACAGGCTGTCTGACATGCCGCTCGCGAAAAGCGAAGTGCGATGGGAAACGCCCGACATGTGCTGCATGCGTAAAAGGGGCCAGGTCGTGCGCCTGGCCGGCCGGGATGGTGGATGAAAAGAGGAGGGATGGGGTGTTGAAGAGGATTAAAGAGGCGCCTTGGCAGGGGAAGCAGCAGGCAGACCAGCAGGGCAAGTGAACGAAGACCATTTCTGATCGTGAGCCGTGCGTGCAGGCGTCCCCGCCGCGTATGGGTTCTATGGACGCAAGGCTGGAGCGTTCAGAGTTCCTCCCTCCTCTTGCGCAGGACATCTGGGAATCTTTCTGGGCTGGGGCGTCATTGCCCTTGATGGTGGCTGGCGATATTTCTCTCTACTCATTTCCGCTTAGCCTTCCCTCGGGTAGTGATTCTGTACAATTTCAGAAGGCATGAGATGATATGGCTTATGTAAGTTCTTGGTCGCTACATGCCGAAGATGGCTTTGAGTAATTGCTGATGATGGGTAGGAAGAAATCAAGATTGCATGAATCAGGCACTGTGCTCTTGCAATACACGTGCTTCTCGAGGCTGAGCACAACGGGGAAATCCTACTTTCTGGGTCATGCTGCAGGCGGGGCGACGTCAATCATCAGAACTATCATTAGTGGTGTAGGGGTGGTAGCTGTATCCATAGACTTGTCCAAAGTCTTGACGTTTTATCTTTATTGAACCGCATTGGCGCTTACTCTCTCTCTGCTACTCCTCTAGCATATTTTGCTTTTCATGTGCTGCACAGGCAAGATTCTTTGAGTGATCTGCTAACACGACACCGCAGACTGGCGGAAAAATATCGGGCGTTAATAGCATTGAGTTTGAAGCATTCCCGAAGTCAATCGTCTATTAGATTACACATCCGACATGCCCCGAGACGTACCCGTCGAGACCTGGGAAACTCGCACAAGGACCACGAAAAAGAGTAGGACGATCTGCGCAAACCAGCGGTGGTGAGGGTTTTTCATCCTGCGGGCCATGCAGGTGCTTGCGAAAGGGGGAAAGCCAGGAGGTTTAATCCAGCCAGATGATCAGCCATGCGGGGGTCGGGCCTAGCCTGCGTGCTTGCTTACCTACCGGGATTTTGGGGGCGAGAAACCAACAGCGGTGCGGATTTTTCTCCCTGCTGCTGACGAACGCCTGCTGCTTTGACCGCCTGCGGGCTTGCTGCACGCGGGTTTTTAGCTTTTTCGCTCCAGTGCTTGTTTAGACCTTTGGATTTTTTTGCTGTGGCGCGTGCAAAGGCTTGTCGATCGTTCATTGGAAGCTTGATCGACGGCTCCATGGATGAAGCTAGTTGACGTTCGCGCGTCTGCGAATTTTCGTCCTTCAAGCCGGCGACTTTGAGACCACGCGCTGTTAGCTGCAGGTAGCAAGTATAGCCAGGCGTCACGAGGACGACTTCCTGTTCGCGGCCGGGGACCGCGGGCTCCGACACCACCCTTTTTGCTGTCTGGATGACCTATCTGCTGCGATGCACGGATGTCCTGTGCGTGCCGCCTTCCTGCATGCATGTGGGATTTCGCCCAAAGCGATCGGTTCTGGCCGCTGGATTTTGGAGCTTCAGCCCTACCTTATCAAGCCAAACTTTCTTCACAAGCCCACATTTGCTCCACCGCAGAGGCCAGCACACACCGCGCGTCTCCGGCCAGATGCCAAAGCGTTTAGACCAGTGGCATGCGGTGGTACCGGTCGAGTGCATTCGTCAGCATACTCTATGGCCGGCGAGACAAGAGACGGCGCTGCCCCGCTCTGTATCTGGGGAGCCGTGTGCAAGGAGCGCGCGTACGTAGCAGCGGCGCTTACTGATCGCTCGCGGCTCTCCATGTCAGCAGCAGCAGTCTTGCATGCGCACCACCGACCTGGCGAACGGGCGGCATATCGACGGGAGCGCATCGCACCGATGCCCATGTCCAACACGGCTAGCACCAGCCGGCTTGGCGGGGGGAAACAGGCGTTCCGCACCACACCGCGCTGATCGTTTGTGCGGACTGCAAGGATGGCAGTCGGCGACAGTTGCGATCCGAGATCCGAGCGGGACCTGTTTCTTCTCGCGAGTTCTGTGTGTCGTGCTAGCTAAGCAGCGGGGGAGGGGACGGCTGGGCTGGGCGTGCTGGTTCGTGGTTCTTATTCGGATTCGGATTTAAGGGAATTAAAGGCGCGCGCGGACAAAGCTCGTGCGGATGCCGTCCTGGGCCTCACCTCGACGGGGCTGGGTGAGGAGAGCGGCAGAAAGAAGAAAGACGTGACGCAGGGAAACAAAGAACGAGGCCCAGCCACACCGCGGCGCGGGCAGCGGTGGTGCAGCCGGAGAAAACGGAACTCTGAAAGTGCGAGAACCGGTGGCCGAGAGGAGAACGGGATGCTGGGAAGGTGGCGCGTCCGCGGCTTGCCGGGCGACGGTGGACGTGCGCGCTGACGCGACTGGACGCGCGGGCTTGGCGCGGGCCCAGGTCGCTGGAGCAGAGTCGTCGAGCGGTCTCCCAATGAGGCTGCCCTTGGGCGTGTTGGTGGCGGGCCGGGCAGGCTGGCCGTCGCGGCTCCAGCTGGGTGGCGCGAGCTAGCCCAACGTCTCCGCCGGTCCCATTCGTGAGGCTCAGCGACGGGTGCAGCAGCAGGCGAAGAGCGGCTGGCGGGATCGTGAAGAGAAGCATGATGCGCGGGAATGCAGGCATCACTGCGGGGCCAAGCATGCCGCGCGAGAGTCCGACGCGGACCCGAAGAGGGCAGCCCACGGACGCAAGGCGGCGACTGGCTGGCTCCGTTTCGGCGCCCGCGGCGGGCGGCTGCGGGAGCGCCGGGTCCTGCTTTCGGTGAGGAATGAAGTGACGGGTCACGATGAGCTCACACGAGCTGCGCTCCTCTTCTTTTCCTCCTGCCTCTCCTCCGCCAGCTCCTGCATCGCCGCCCTCCCTGTCCCGCGCTCCGCCATCCGTCCCGCTCGCTCGTGGAGGGGTGAAGGAGACAGTGAGAGCCTCGCCCGGTGACGCGCGCCCGCCGCCCAGCCAATCCTTCCGCTTCCAGCAGCTCCGCATACAGCGCGACATCACCACCATGGCCGCCGCCGACTCGGGCAGACGGTGAGTCCAGCCCACGCCCTGCTGCGACTGCGCACCTGAGAGACATGACGCGCAGAGAAAGCTAACTGCCGCTTGTTGCCTGAAACAGTCAAATCACGCTCGCCTTCAGCGCCTTCATGCTATTCTACAACGCAACCTTTCTCCTCTGCATAGCCTTCCTCTACGACGAGCTCCCCTCCGGCATCGCCGAATCCCTCGTTCTCTACTTCTCCGTCGCTGCCGTGCTGTGCCTGCTCGGCCTGGTTGGCACCCTCAAGGTACGTCACAGCGTGAGGCCCTTGCTTCAACCCGCGACTCGGCCGAACGCAGTCGCAACGCGACCTCTCCCACGACCACCACCACTATATACAGCGTCCTGCTCACAAAGAAAATCTGACAGCAAACCCAAACCTTCGTCGACGTCTTCGCCAACCATGTCCTCCTCGACGCCATCCTCATGACCATCCCGCGCGTGATCTTCTGCGCCTTCCTCACCAGTCTCCCGGGCACACTGTGCGAGCCGTCCGACTTCCCGAACCCGTTCCGCCCGCCCACCAGTCCCAGTCTGCCGACCCACCACTCGGAAAAGCGCGGCTCCAGTCCCGATCGCTGCTTCGTGCTCATGAATACCCTGATGGGTGTCGCCGCCTTCCTGGCCGTCGCGAGCGGTGTCGCGCAATGGAGCATAGCCTTGCGGGTGCGCGAATACGCCAGGTCTTTGAGCTGTGAGAAGGGTCGTGATGTGGAGAAGGCGAAGCTTGGATACAAGCATGCGGTCGCCGCTGGGGAGTGGAGGTTCATAGATGCGACGAGGCCTTTGGGCCTGGCAGAGTGAGCATGCGCGTGGTCTGGTTGCCGTATGAGCGGAAGAGACCGATTCGTGTCAAGAACGGCATGGGAGACTGCTTGGATGAGGATGACTATACCCCCAATTCTCTTTTTGTATAACGATTAGAAACGAACGATGATTGGCTCCTTTGGCTGAATGGAACCATGGCGCGCATCGGAGCGCTCTTCTCTCCCCTTAAACGGATCATTCAAATATGACGGGCTTGTCTATCGAGGATGTGGTGTGGTGGTTCTCTGTATTGTCCTGATCAGCATACCACATACCTCCACTTTTCTTAGGAAGGATTATGATAAGTTGGAAAATAGCTTACCATCGGGGCCAGGAATCCGTATCGTTTCTCTCACCCACAGCATGTCTCTCTGGTCTCGCCAAAACAAAAACCCCGCACAATTCCAGCCTTTCTCCACGTAACGCGTGTACGTCCTAGCAGGCCGTACGCTACAGCTCTGGCACTGGCAGCGGCATTGCCGCCAAGCTTGAATGGCGCCGCAATGCATGCACATCTGCTCCACGCGGCTGATCCAACCGAGCGGTTTCCGTTGCCCACAACCACCATCTAGTTCTGTGCATGCAGTTTCCGAAGGCGGCAACAGCCTCCGCTCCGGGACCTCGCTCTCCCCAGCCATCATCTCAGGCGCATCATCATCCAACCTCACCACTCTAGCCAGCCGTCCGACATGCCAACAGCAGACCCGTTGCGGAAGCTCGACGACATCCCAGCCCGGGTCTCCTCTCCGCCTCGCCGCCACAGCCGCATTCCGCTCTCCCCATTGTCTTCCATGATCTTCCAACCAAGCAATCCTTCTTCTTCTTCTTCCCCCTGCCCCCCTTCCTCGTCCCCCCTTCTCTTCTTCCTCCTCCTCCCTCGGCACCCCCAAATCCTGCACAACGCAAGCCGGGCTCGCCGCACTCCTGAACAGCCGCTCCGGATACATGTTCCCGCAGAGCGCGCACCTTATCCGCGTCTCCTCGTGCTCCTGTGACGGGATGATAGCAGCTTTCCCTCTCCGCTTGGTAACGTCGGTCGTCGCCGCGGCTGCTGTTGTGGGATTCGCGTCTCCCTCTCCCTCTCCATCTTTATCGACGCGGCGGGGACCAAGGTATGGCGCTAGGTAGGTACGCACGGCGATGCGGGCGCATTGGTCGAGGTGCCGGAGGAGGATGGGGTGGTGCGGTGCTGCGAGGGCGTGGTAGAGGTAGGGGTGGGAGAGGCGGAGGGAGAGGTAGGCCGGGAAGGGGAGGTGGTTGGCGATGAGGAGGTGGAGTTCGAGGGGGAGGGTGAGGAGGTTTGGAGTGCTGGGTTTGCGGGTGGTTGCCGTGTTTGCGGTTTGGTTGGTGGTTGTTGAGGTTGGGAGTGAGGTGGGAGGCGAGTCTGGAGGTGGCATGGTGTCTGGTAGACGGTGGTTGAAAGGGTGGAGGTAGGTGGTGAAGTTTGAGCAAGAGTTTCGGTAGTTGAGAGGTTGGTTGAAAATCTTATGACGCAAACATGACCCTTGGTTTGTGAGAGGAAACAGGAGGTATTTGGTTCGACAGAGAAATTCGGGCTTGCAATTAGCAATTATGATTCAGAAGCCACCTCCGTATATGGTCGTAAAAAGTACACGCTTAGTCAAGAGGCGCTTGGGAGCAGACCCCTGTTCCAGAAGTTGTTCGTGTCAGCGTGGCTCATATATGACTTTAGGATTCAACGACATACAGGGCGTTTGGAAGGAGTAATCTTGACCTTTATTTGTCTTGTCCAGGTGCCTGTTCGAATCCGTTTGGCTTTACAAATCCGCATGTGACGTGGTGCTGGATGGGGCAGGTACAAATTCGCAGCTCTCCAAACGTGATCAAAAGTGGCAACCCAAAAGCAAGAAAACAGGCTTGTGGAAGCAGAGAGCTCTGGATCCTCGAAGATCAGTGAAGCTATGGGGAAGCTTAAATCTTGTTTGTCGGCAGAGGTCCCGCGTCCATCGTGCAGGTACGCCGCATGCGCCGCCTGCGCCGCTCTGAGATGTTTGCACCAGCAAGCGCCCGCAATTCCCTCATGGTTAGTGGTAGGCGAGCCGTCAATTTCCCGGAATGCAGGAGGCCGTTTCACGACTGAGATCCTTGCTTTGCGAGCTGAGGTCTCCTTTTAGAGGACCCAACGGCGAGAATGGCGTCTGTCCGACCATAGCGACGAGTGGCGCGGAGAGCGCGCCGGTTTGAGGGCGCAGAGACCGTTCCGGTCTGCCACACGTGATGCGGTGGTGACCGCTGTGGCAGTCCTGTGATGCCGTTTGTCTGGGCAGAGGAGAGAGTGATTGTGGCTTCTGACGAGAAAACGACACACGTGCTTTTGAGGTGTGAGACACAAATGACGCTCGAACCCAACGGCGCAGACGGGCCGTTGCAGCGGATGATACAGGAACCAGGGCGCGAACGCGTCCCTGCGAACAGGCGGAGATGGGCCAGGGCGTTGCACATCAGAGGAACGGTGGTACAACGCCCACCAGCCCGGAAGGGAGACTTGAGACGGGGAGAAATGTGACGGCAGCGGCAGGAGGAAAGTGGGAAGGAGATGTGCCCTACCGTGCTCTCGAGCATTTTATCAGGCCGAAGAGCCGCGCGTGTCTCGTCGACACAGCCGCCAGCCTCGCGGCGCAGCTGAGACTGGCGCGGGCGCGCCGAAGATTGGCTTGGCGTTCGGTTTATCAGATGCGGCAGTCGCTTCAGCGCAAAGCTTCTCTATATTAGACGCAGGGCCGTGATTCATGGCGCGGGCAGGTCTTGTGGCCGGCGACGGGGCAGGCATCAAGGCCGGCTAGTGCCCTCGAGCCTAGGCATGCACGAGAATCCGTGAAAGGGTAGATCCGGGCGAGCAGTTAGCGCTTATGATCGAGCGAACGCATGCGCGATCGTCTGGCGGCGGGTGTTGTCGACGGTCATGCACCCGCGCTGCAGGTGGTGCACCCTGTCAACCGCCGTGGCATGGCGGGCTGGCCGGGCTGATAGGCGGGCGGGCTGGAGATGCGATGGCGGATGCAGGCAGAGGCACGATCGATGCTGTCAATGTCAAGCCACGGTGACTCCACCACCCTTGAGACGGCGCGTGTGACGGGCGCCGCCGCTTGCGAGCTGCTGCTCCGGGCAGCGCTGCTGACGGAAGGGGGCACGGCACAGCGCGCGCGGGCCGTGACAGAGGCTGGCGGCTCGTGCGGGTGGCTGCTGGCGCGCTCGAGGCGGGGAAGCGCATGTGGTTGGCAGTTTTTCTCCTCGTGTGCAGACGGCCGCCTAGCCGCGGCCGCAACGGGCAATTCGGAGGGTCGACACGGCGCGGGAGTCGGTGCTCGCACTGAGGCCTCGCGCTGCCCCGGCGGCGACTGCGCAGTCGCTCGCTTACCGCGGCCGCTGGCGCTGCTGGCGGCCGGCGCTGCGAGACGTCATGCAGCAGAGTTTTGCGCGCACCCGCCGGCGCTGCGACTCGGGCTGGCGGGCGCGCCGCTCAGCAGCAGCAGCAGCGCCGCACGCCCGTCCATGGCCGCGACGCGGTACCGCTGCGCCTGCGCCGGCGGGCAGCGCTCAGGGCTGTCGGAAATGAGCAGCGTCGCCTAGCGCGGACCCATCGCGGGCATTAATTACTCCTCCTGAGTCTCGCGGCCTCTGCAGCGCACTCAACACCCGCTGGACCCTCCGCCCCAAGAGCCCTCCTGCGTCCTCGATCCCCTCAGCCGGCACCCTCCCTCATCCGGACGGTGCGCAGAGCAGAACGGTCACTCCTTTAGCCTCCGCTGCCTGTGAGCATCCCTCGCCAAGCGGCTGTCTGTGTGCCTGTGTGCCACGCCCCAGACGCCGCGCGCCATCCCACGAAATCTTTTTGCCAGAGCACCCACTTTCCCCCGTGCGCCCTCCCCCAACACCACGCCTGTACATAGCGCCGCCGCGACACCGCCGCCCTCGCCGTGCTCAGCTAATCCGTCCCGTCCATCAGCGTCTCCGCTTACGAGGCATTCTTCGCGTCGGCACCACCCTCGCTGCCTGTCCACCGCCCACCTGCCCATCCCTCGCGCGCCACTGAATTCGTCCTGCACGCCGCTCCGCTCCCCTACCGCCATCCGACAATGTCCGCATACTACGGCAATGAGGGAGCCTGGCCCGCCGGACGCCAGCCGTCCTGGGAGGCTCCGGCGCCCCCGTCGCGTTCTGGTAAGCTGCAAGCGCTCCCGCGCCCTCGACCCGGGCCACCATACTGACACCTGCCAGGCACAAGCTCCACCGTCCAGCGCGACGAGCCCGCCGCGTTTGCCTCGCAAATAGAAGGTACGTCGCCGCCCGTCATCGCTCCGGCCCCCACGCTGCCATTCGTCGCCGCCTCCCTCGCGCCGAGCGACTTCCATCAACCCAGATGCTGACGTGCGTCGCGCAGAGGTCGAGCGGGCCATTGACAACCTCTACAAGAGCGGCAAGATGCCCATGTTTGGCGTGTCTGGCGCGCCGCAAGTGCCTGGCGTGCCGCGCCGTGACTCGATGCCGCCGATGGGCGGTCGTCCCTACGGTGACTTCGGTAAGAGTGCGCTGCCCTGGGCTGCTGGTGGGCGCCGGAGACACTGACTTGCTCCAGACCCGCGCCTCGCCGGCGGCCAGCGCCACCACTCGGTAAGCGACTACGACGGCATCCGCTCGCACTCGGCCCAGAACCTCCAGGGGTACTACGCCAACCAGCGATTCGCGCCGCGTCCCAATGAGACCGACCAAATGATGCAGGCGAAGCGGCGCATGGCTGCTCAGCGGGAGCGGGAGCTGCGCAACTACCATCAGGAGCAGCAATACAACCGGAGTAAGGAGATTGAGAATGGACAATAGAATAGGAGAAAATAGTTAACCGATCAGGTGTTCTTTCAGATATCTCGGGAGCCAAGTCCGACCGTTCAATGTCTCCAAACGCCATGAGTGAGGAAGAGCGCCGTGAGCTCATCGCGCGTCAGCACCGTGCCCTGTACGGCGAAAACTCGAACCTGTACACCGACCCTGGCGCGCGCCAGTCGAGCCAGGACGCCCGCGTTGCCGCAAGCCTCGCAGGCCGCAATGCCTCGCCGCTTGCTTTCGACCCCTTCGGCATGCAGACCACCCAGGGCGGCGATCCCGCGGTGCAGATGCCGGTCCGTGACGGCAAGGACGCGGGTGCCGGTGCGCAGCGCTCTCGGGCCAACAGCACTTCCTCGCCGTCGTCGAACCACAACGCGTCCTTCAGCCTGTTCGAGAACGCCCAGCAGTCGAGCAGGACATCCACCTCCTCGCCCACTGGTGGCTCGCCCCCTCGCCAGGGCGTCAAATCAAGCGGATCCGCGGGCGTTGCGCCGATCGGCACTCGTCCGACGCAGGCCTCAGGCCAGGCTGCGAACCCGGCGCTGAGCAAGCGCTCTACCACGCCCCTTCCGTCGCCGCTGAGCTACGGATTTACGGCCAGTGAGCAGGCTAGCAACGAGCGCTCCGCATCGACCTCGTCGAACCCCTCATCGAGCGTCACCGATAAGGGCGGTGTCTCTGGCCTCGGCTGGGGCAGCAACAGCGGGGTGTGGGGCTCTTCCAAGAGCTCTCTTGGCGTCCAGGCTTCGGTCTGGGGCTAAGTACTCCAAACCAAGCGATTACATTTGGTTTGGCAATCTTTCTTCTCATACCAAAAACAGGATGCAAAACCTTTGATGCATGCGCAGGCGGAGCTTCGGAATACTGGGTGGCCGGCAGGAAACAGGGTTTCGGAGTTCGAATCATTCACCACGACAAGAGTACTTGCTTTATTCCCTGGAACGGAGTTTTTGCATTTCAGGGTGTTCCTGGGGGGCATTAACTTTGCGCTCTATCATGCACTCTACGTACACGACGATATCGGGTTGATAAAACGGGGCGGGGTGTTTAGTTGCGTCGGTCGTCTCTCTTTCACTCTCGGGGTCCCTGGTCTGCTTCCTCTTCACATCTTCGAGAGTCCTTACAAGCGCACAATAAAACGAAATGGCGGTGTGGGTGTTTAGCTGGCGGCCACGATTGCTCACGAGGGATGGCATGGATACCTACTACAAGAAAGAAAGGACGGATGGATATGGGTGCTTATCGTTTTTGTTTTCTAGGGCTGGTGGGGGGTATAGGCGCGAGGATCTTCTTTTCCACACACTCACACACACACATCACAAAAAATTGCTTGCTTTGATTTCTCTCTCATCTACTCTCCTTTCTCGTCAACGCATCGTTCTAGGATCCCCCCTTCCATTGTCCAGTTGCTCCTTTACTATACCCCTATACCCCGCACAGTACCTACTTACTTTGCTTTGGGCACTCACTGGCTACGGGGAGAGAGGAGTTTCTACTTTGTCTTTGGCGGGGTCGGGGTTCCGGACCATTGAATCGGGTATGGCGCGAAAAGAGCTGGAAGGAGGAAAATCTTTTTTTTTCGATTCAAAAGTAGTGTGCTACTCGACGATGGAGCTGGAGGAACATCGTTCAGCGGTTGCGCAACATCATCTGTCCTTTCTCTTTCAAGAGCAGTCTGTCCATGGCGGCCGTTCTCTTCACGTTTTTTTCTTTTTAGGGTCTGGGATTTGCGTCTGCGTCTGTTTCTTGGTTGCCAGCTGTATAAGGTTGCTGGGTGGTGTACGTTTGTCGAGGGGTAGGCGGATTGTTGTTCCCTGTCTTTTCCGGTGTGTCTGGGATGGTCGTTTGGTTGGTTTTGGGTTGAGTGCGCATGTGCGTGTTGTAATGCTGGGGACTCCTGCTCATTCAATGGGATGTACATTGAGATGGTTCACTTCAAACGCTTGACGCTACGCTCTTTCGGTGTTGGTGGTATTGAAAGTGGGCTTTCATATCTGCTTTCGTTGAGAGAAGGCTCACAACTTAGAGTCGCTGATGGCGTCTAGTGGACTAGTCCCCTGTTCGTTGAAAGCGTCAACGAGTACACGATGTATCCCAATTTTTCCGAGGTTTTACTAGGACTGGCAACTTTCGTAACAGTGTCAAGCTCGTCTCAATTGATTAACATGGCCAGATCTCTTATTTCCATATACGACTCTACAACCGCTCAAAGGTCAGATCCCTATTCCTTAATTTTATTTGCACTCAGATCTCATGCTGCTCAGGCGACCTGAGCAGAGAGGGTATGGATATTGCAATAGAATTTGCTAATATGTGGCGAACCCTTGCAGAACCCTATTGGCGGGGAGAATATGCCAATCACATCCTCTCCGATTTTTTTGCGTCGTTAGTTGCCAAGACCAGGACCGATTCGTCATCGAACTGCAGCAGCTGCAGGCACACAGAGGACTCCTTGGCATACTGTTGAGGTCTCCACTGTTCATGCTTTCGGTAACCACAATCAGCACCAATCAAATATACCGTCTGACCACGTTCACGAATGGAATTGCGCGGCCGGAGTCTTGTCATTCCGTTCATTGGGCCGCCGAATCTGGCACGCTAAAATCTTGTATGGTGCGGAAACTATTTTTTTGGCCATCGACCACCTCGCAATATCCTCGGAGCTCTGCTTGCCACAGAAACTGGATCTACGCTGGATGTTATGGCATTCGGGGCGGAGAGAACCTCTCATCCGTCCATCCGAAATGACCCGAAAGGGAGGGGAAAGTAACGGAAGGTTGACAACGGGTTCAACTTTGTAAAGGTGACGTAACGTGCTCTGTACCCATTCATTAATCACTGAGCTTTCAAAACTTTCGTTTCCTTTATTGTTCTCATCTCATACAGCCCGTCTCTGTGCTCTTGCCATCATCAACGTTCATCGATGTGTGGCTCATGGCTCTGATGCCTCAACAAAGTTGGTATCAACAAAGTCCTCGTTGAGAACTTCGACTGCCCATTAGTCACGAGACAGACTCCAAACATACTCCGCGAAGAAACAACTTCATACTCGTACTCTTACTCTACGGACTCTGGGTCTCAGTGTTCTGCTTTGTGTCCCAGCAACATCTGCAGGTGAAGATTCCTTCCCGGGACGATTTTGTTGAGGTGTTTGAGGAAAAAGATATTCAAGAACAGCAAACTTCTTTCTTCAAACATCGAGTATATGGCACACAATAGCCTGCTGGACATGTGCTAGACCTAATTGTGCATGGAATGTCCCCGTCGGTGCCAATTTGCTAACGATTTTGCGGCATTATGTTTAGTTCCCCCAGTTAACCAAGTACAAGAATTGCAATCAGTCGTATACTGGGAGTGTACACCTGACAAAGGAAACAGCTTCGTAAGAGAGTTCGGCTTTGGGAAAGGCGCTTGAAATTGGCCTGCTTAGCGCTGACGATGGGACAAAACAGGTTAATTGAAAACCAGGGTCGCTGTACACAAAGGCCCAGGTAAGTTAGGTCACGGTTACCCTTTCAGCTTAAGAGCACCTTATTATCCCAAGCAGATGGAGGAATGGTACGCCGTTTGATCTCTATGTCGGGGCCTGTTCCATTGATTACCTCCCGTGGTTCGGACTAAAAAAAGGTAATCGACCCGCACAGCGCTGCCTGGAAATTGGAGTAATCTCACTTTCTTCTACACTTTCTTGTCGTCGTTAGATCCTGGAATTTGCGAAATCTTTCACAGCAATCTTCATCGAAGGCGCAGATCGATAGGAAGGACCACCATGGGTTCGGCAAAATCCACGCTGCAACCTGGAATTGTTGGGGACATCAAAAAACCGAAAGACAAAGCTTGGAAAGAATCGCCACCCGTCTTGAAACTCCCAAAAGGAGTGCAGCAACGAATCGCGGCGTTCCTACCCGACAGCGATAAAGCATCGTTATGCTTGTGCAACCGCCGATTGATGCGTAGCCTTCGTGTGTGCTTCAAACCTCTGAATCGCGCCTCGAGGTCGGCATTTCTGGAAAATCTCCAAAGAGACATCCCCTCTATGTGGTTCTGTCCGGATTGCGCCAAGCTGCACTACATTCGGAAATCGACCTCTTGGGATGGACGCCTGCGAATTTTGCCAAACCATCATCCATTCCCAACTTCATATGATACGTTCTTCTCGACTTTCGGGGACGACCAAATCAGCTTCTTCAACGTCCATCTTGCAATGAAGCGCCATCATCTTGGTGCGCCTCATGGAGCTCCTCTCCATACATTGCTTCCCTACTTCGACCATGTCGTTACCCGCAAAGCTGATAATGGCGGATACAACTATCGCCTCCAAGCTGATCCTCGAATCATAAATGGCGAACTCATCATGGCTTTCACATACCTGATATGGGGCGAAAGTCGAGCCGGTCGGAGGGACTTCGAGACGGAACTGCACAAAGTCGTGCACGACATCTGCCCTCACCTGACTGTGGACCAGTTCACTGAGTCCAGAAAGGAGCTGCAACTTCCAGAGATTGCCCAATTCTGGTTTCGAGACAAGTGGCAGAGGGATCTGCATGGTGATCTTGTCTCCTGCAAGCACTGCCACACGGACTACCAGGTGCGGATATATAACTATGGCCGTCAACTCCCTCAAGTCTGCATACGTGCGTGGCAGAACTTTGGCGCCGGTAAAACACCACGAGACCCAAAGTGGCTCGCAATCACAGAACGCCATTGGAACATGCGCCCCGGAGCGCAACCGATCTATGCTCTCGAGCACGAGCATGGAAGCGTTCGGGATGCTTATCTGAGCAATGGAGTACCCCTCCTACCTTGGCCGTTGGATCATTCAGACAGCACTCCTAATGATGGCCGAAACACAAATATCACGCAAGAAGTCGACGAAGGACCTTTACCTCGAGCAAGTATTGAACGAAATCCAAGACTGTCTTTGGACGTCACCAAGGTATTCAATACCGCACAGGAGTTGAACAACTTATCAACACCACAAATTGGAAGATTTCATGAACTGCTACAGGCACAACAGCCACAGCACGAAGGAGAACCCCAGCAAGTAGAGACGCCGGGAGGTAAGCAATCGATGACGACACCAGATGCCCCTCGGGATTCCCTGGCTCCCTCAACACCGCATTCAATCCGCCAGCACAACATTCCCTCCATCTCCATCGGTGCGGAGGGTTCACGGCCGCAATATACCCAATTTGTCTCCTCGTCCAGCAGTTCGATCCAGCAAGGTTTCTTCGAGAATCCGCGACCTGCGCCTTTACCTCCACAGCAGGCACCGAAGAGACGGGCATCCACGCCTTTGGGATTCCAGCCGGCAGCATTGCAGCCTGTAACAAGGGAACCGGCGGAGGAACGGACTAAAAGCCTCAAGCGGTCTCTCTCGAACATCAAACGGCACGGGTCCACTGCGTTCAGGCTGCACAAGAAGGAGAAGCCGCCCACACGGCAGACCGCTGAGATACCTCCGCTGGCGCAGGCAGAGGACCGTCCGCGAGAGGACTTGAATGGTGTGCAAGCTCGAAACCCGCAGTCAAAAAATGAAGAACCGAAGCGGCACCATACGATCAGGCGCGTTTTCGCCAAGCTAGAGGAAAGATGGTCGAAGAAGTTGAAGTAAACCTGCGTAGTTCATTGTTCTGAGTTTCGTGGCTCTGAAGTATTAATGGTCGTTCAACCCGAAGTTCAAATGCTGTCTCTATCTTGAAGGAAACGGATGGGGTAATAACTAATGTTTCAAGAAAGATAGATGACGGTAGCTCAGCTGTTTTGAGATTTGTCTGCAGGCATCTGCCTTATTCTTAAGTTTTTATGCGATATACACGATGCGCAGTGCCGTCAGACACGCGAAACGTACCTCGGTCCAATCTTCCGATTAACTATTGACTCCTTCAATTATAAAAGCAACGATCAGGATCAGCCTCACGCAGCATGTTAATATCCCCCCCAAAATCCTCCAACTTCTTTTTCGACGAACAATGGCGATGACAATTCTCTTGGCAAGCCTAGGGCCCGGCAGCTCATCCTGGCGTGTCCAATGAAAATGGGAAAGATGACTCCTCAAGATGTCTACTCCACCGACCAGTCATCAGTCCATAGCTTCGCGCATGAATGTCCTATGACTCATGCGACAAAGAAGCACTAAACTCGTCTTTAGATAACCGCTAGATCCTTCAAAATCAACCAAGCCTATCTGACTCGCACGTACCCCGGCAAAAGTCTAGAAAGACATACGTTACGGTTCGGCTAAAAAGATACAAATTCGCATCGTTGGAAGGAGTAGGTTCGAGGAATATTCGATATTTTGCAAAAGATCGAAACTACTTTTCTACCCACCGGGACACCCAATCATGCGGCTTGTCGACCTTCCAAACGAAATCTTGATTCAAATCCTCGAATTGAGCCTCCCGGATAGCGTTGAGAGATTCGCCCTGACATGCAAGCGACTCTACGAGGTGGCACTTAAGAACAGCATCATCGAAGTGCACAACGAGCTGAAGAGACGTGCTGATGACGTCACATGGTTGGAAGATTACATGGGTGCACAAGCGCATAGGGGGTTAGATTCCGATGAAGATGATGCGGAGGAAGCTAGGTATTGCTCAGCAGGGCTGTACCGGCTATTGAACGAGCTGAGAACGACACCGCTTCTCGCCGAGTACATCCACGAAATTCGGTACAACATCTACCCTGCGCGGACTGGAGAAAATCTCCCTCCTTCTGCGCTGGCATACCACAAGTTTGAAGAGCTAGGAAATGAGGAGTGTGATCTTGCGGATGTCTGCACGGATCGAAACCCAGTATCGAAAGACTCGACGGCCTTTCTACGCGCTTGGGCGGAGCGTGGCCATCCGCTTTTCAGCGGCAGCAGGCTTGACCTGATCCACACCATACTTCCGGGGAGGTTGAAACGCGTGTTATCGGAGTGGGATGGAGCTCACGACATCGAGGAGGTCAGGTGGTCAACTATCACCGCCAGGTTGTTACTACTTCTCTCGCTTCCCAAGCTGGAGACCTGGTATCTCGGCGGGGAGTATGGCTCAATGCTGTTAGCCCTTAGCGGCGCTCTCTGCGATGCCCAAATCATGGTGGAATTGGGAGGTCTAAAAAGCCTTCGCGAGGTTTCGATTAGTGGAAGTTCATACCCTCTTCGTCTCGTCGCGCCACTTCTGCTGTTGCCTTCGCTGGAGAAGATTTGCCTGCAAACAGTCAACGATGGAGAACCATACGAGTTCAGCTGGCCTCCAGGAGCCCCAAAGTGCCAGCTGAGCACTCTGGCGTTGGAAAAAGGATCGAGTGTGACTCTGAGTAACCTCCGAACTCTTCTCTCCGGGATGGCCCATTTCAGGAACTTTTTCATGAATGTCGGCCAAATAAACGGGATGGACCACCAGGGAAGCTTGGTGCAAGTCTTTGAGGAGACTGTTGGTTCTACATTGGAAAGGCTGTCTCTGAATCTGTATGAGCAAGACTTCATCGGCAGCTTCAAATCATTTCCTAAGCTCATATCGTTGGGATTAGGCGGACCGATCCCGGGTATCTCGGATCTTGATGAATCCAAAGGGTTCGAAGCAATCACTCCGTTTTGTGATATTCTCCCAAAACAGCTACAGCGCTTGGAACTTGAGATGTGGAGTTTCAGGCCTGAGATAGTCGCGCAGTTATTTGACGGACTTCTCGAGCACAAAGTGCAAGGATTGTTGGAGCTTGCGGAGATATCGATTACGTACGTTGCCTCGGAGAAAGAGATGCATGACGACGCAGACGAGAAGAAGATAGCCGCGAGGAAGTGGGAGGACCGTTATGAAAGAGCGGGAGTTAGTCTGTCGACTGCAGGGTTCTGGGACTGGTATCCGGGAGAGATGCTCTCAACCAAATTTGGTGATGAGGTAGATTTGAACATGTGCTAGGCTTATGGCCTGCTTTATCGTAGAGTAGATTGATAAAACTTCGAGGTTACGTCGGCCATAAATGCTAGAACAGTGTATCAAAAAGCGATGTCGCCTTGATGACAGGTAGTTCGTGAGGACCTATATTTGATCAGCTTTCTCCGCACCGTGTAGGTGTTCTACTTGCACCCCACTGATCGCCCGCAATCGCGCATTCAAGACAGAATAGCGATAGAATTCCTTTGAGAAAGCTGTCAATTACCTTCCTAAAAAGTGCGAAGACTCGATGTGTATGATAACTGCCGAGGAGCAGAGCGGGGCTGCTTTCACTACACCAAAAATGCTTCACTTCACGTTATGCACACGCAAGCCGCGTCTTTGATCCCGTGAAAGATAGGGGTCTTCCCTGTTGAAGCTTGAAGAGATACACAGACATCCGCATCTTCTTGATAGCCTTGGTCTCCCATTCCCTTTCCACGAAAGACAATACAGACCGTAACTACTATGTACAAGACGCATTGGTTGACTTGCTTCGCATTCGTTCTCTATCTCACACCGCGGCCATGGCTGCTTAAACAATTACCGCCTTCAGAATCCTCAAATGCGGCAGCCCCGGGCAATACGTCCAAGTCCCCCGCCCCACTCCAGGCTCCGGCGAAGCCCTCATCCGCATGAAAGCCGCCGGCCTCTGCCGCTCCGACCTTAACATGTTCGACGGTATGGACGTCTACACAAACTCACTCCCGCCATGCTACAACATGGACAACGAGAATGCCGGGGTCGTCGATGCTCCCTGGCACAGCGTGCGCGACCTCTCCGCGAGTTTGTCGTTTCGATGACAAGCACGGTCAAGGATCTGAAGGAAACTTGCGGACTGCAGACATCCGGCAGGATCAACACGGTGATGGAAAAGTTATCCTTCGATCAGATTCAGAAGCGTATGGCGCGTTGAGGGCGGGGGAACTTAATGGGAGAGCAGCTGTTGTCTTCAATAAAGCTTTGGATCGCGCGGAACGCTCTCATAGGAATCTCAAGGAAAATCTGATGTGAGCGCATTGAAATAGTGTAACTCGGTAGCATGGGTTAGACGATCCGTCTACAAAGCCATATCTATCACCAACTTCCCACTCGCGCCCTTGTGGTAGTCGTCTACGAGCTCATTCAGCTTCTCCAACGGATACGTCGTCGTCTTCGCCCTGACACCATGTGCTGCGGCGAAGTTCAGCATAGCCCGTAGCTGTCGATTTCGCCCGACCAACACGCCCACCATCTTGATATGTCGGAAGACAAGGTCCCTGGGCTGAATATGGAATCCCTCCTTCGGAAAACTGACGGTTACGCAGGTTCCATGATTTCTCAGCAGCTTGACTCCGTACTCCAGGGCTTGCTGGGCCTCCGGGAGAATCAGCACGCTATCAACTCCCTTCTCTCCTTCAAGATCAGGTTCCGGTGTACCGCAAACTGCCAAACGGACCTCCTCCGCCTCTTGCTTCCTCGCGTCCACGATAGTAACGTTAGCGCCCAACGCCCCAAGATCATCAACAACCTCTTTCAACAACAGCAGCGCCCGGTCCGAAGCATCAATGGCCACGACTTCACACCCCAGTTTGACCGCAAACTGCACACCAAGATGCCCAAGCCCTCCCCCCGCCCCCGAAATAGCAACCCTATGCCCCCTCCCCCCATTCCCCCCCCCCTCCAACTCCACCCCACCCGCCCCAAGCGCATTCCAAACCGTCAACCCCGCACACATCAACGGCGCCACCTCCACCGCCCCCAACCCCTCCGGCACCGGCGCCACCTGCCTCGAATCCGCGACACAAAATTCCTGAAACCCGCCGTCGCGAGACAACCCCAGGTTTCCCGCCTTGGGGCACCAGACGCCGTAGCCCGGGGGGTCGCCATCGTTGTTGCGGCACTCGTAGCACGTGCCGCAGGGATGGAAGGCGCGTCCGGGCACCCCGACGCGCGTGCCGATGGAGAGGTGTAGGTCTGTGGAGACGCCGGGGCCCAGCGCGAGGATTGTGCCGGAGAGTTCGTGGGAGCCGATGCGTGGGAGGGTGGGCCACATGGCGCCGGAGGCGAAGACGGCGTCCGTGTGGCAGTAGGAGGCGGCTTCGACGCGGATGAGGATGTCTTGGTCTTGGGGGGCGGGGGGTGAGGGGATGTCTTTTAGGGTGTAGGGGGTGTTGAAGGCTTCGAGGACTTGGGCGCGCATCTTGGGTTGGTGGCTGGATGGTTGGTGGAAGAACGTCGTCTCTCCTTGGGTCTTGATCACGCAGAATGGCAATGCGAGACTACTGGTGGAGGTGAAAGTATCCTGAACGGCTGATGAATATTGAGTTGTGAGGTTGGAGATATACTTCGCGGAGACGGCAATGATTGCCTCGAGATGCTCTCCAAATTGGAGATGGGGTAACCGACGTCAGCGACAAGGGTTCCCCGCTACGTCTCGCAATGATAATACGCGTGGTTCTTAACAAGTCTAAGAAGGCTTATTCATGAAAACGGTTCGTGCGGGCGGCCGAGGATGTCACAAATAGCATAGGCGGGGAAGCGAGGCAAAGCGGAGTGACTTGTCGATGCGGAGAAGATAAGCCCGAGGGATTTGGTGAACCAGGGCTGCACAAGCTTCTCCGCTGATGCAGATCCTCCAGAAGATCTTCATCGCTGCAGAGCGTGGCTGAGTTCACTAATCCAATTCTCTCATTCTCTAGAGATAGCATAGCCCCCCTTCGATGTGGTTGTTATACGGACGCCTTGATCACTGAATGATGCAACAATGTTTACTTAATACCTTCTGCAGTAGAGGATACAAACCGAAGATGTATTTGAGAGTAAACTACCAGGAGATTCTCTACCAAAGTCCTACAAGTGAGCGGTCTTGTCAAAACTGCCTTCAATCCAACTCTTCAATTGCTCATTATTCCTCGGAACAAATTGCACCTTGAACGGCTTCGGTTGGGTGATCATACTTGTTGGAACCGAGTTGCACTCGATGGTGTCGAGAATGGGACGATCTCGAGGATCCCTGGCAGGGTTGATATGAAATGCGAGAATGAGACGCGTGAATATCGCATACAGCTCGCGGTTCGCCAGGTGGACTCCCGCGCACATACGCGTCCCCGCTCCGTACCCGTAATGCTGTGTACCACTTCCGGCCTCCGAGACCCCCACGAAGCGGTCAGGATTAAACTCCATGGGAGATTTGAAATGCTGCTGGTCATGATTGGCAGCCCACATGTTCTGAGGTCGCGATTTAGAAAACTGCTCCGTCTTCCGGGGATGGAATGCCTACCATGAAGAAGGGAGTTCCCGCCGGAATCGTCGCACCGTTATAAGTGATCGGTTTGATGCTTTGGCGGGTGAAAGACATGTTTAGAGTTGACCAGTAGCGAAGAACTTCCTGTTTCATGTGAGACTTCCTCAAATATTTGCATCAGTCCAAGGCTTACCTTGACAAAGGCCCGCATGTATTCGCATTTCTCTTCAACCAAACACATATGCCACGGATCTTCATCTGGATAAGACTTGAGAATCTCGTCGTGGGCACGCTGTTGAATTTCTTGTCCATGCGGGGAAGAAAGGTACGCAATCGTCATGTTAATGTTGCCAGGAAGCGTATCAAGTCCGGCGGCCACCATGGTGAGACAGATGGTCTTCAGCTCAGCTACGAGATATCAGCAAACTCTTGCGTCCCCAGATGGATTGCCTCACCTTCGCTCAACTGAGCTTCTGGATCCTTCAAAACATTGCCCGCGATGCACGGGTGGTCAGTGCCATCGTCGATGCGCTGCTTCAGTTTGTTGTAGAAGGAAAGAATATAGCCGTCTCTCCTTGCACGATACTCAATTGCCTTCTTCTTGTATCCCGGCCACAGCCTGAGAAACGGCACATAGTCCTGCCAGCAGTGAGCAACACCTCGAATGTTTCCCAGCTCCCTCTCGACTTCAACCACCTCCTTCAGCGTATCGTTCTGGATGGTCCCTTCAAGCCTAATGCCGTACGTGAGAGTTAGGCTAATGTTGATAGAGAATCGCTGGAAGTAGCCGTTCGGGTCGATTTCGTTGCCGTCCTTGATATTCTGCAAGAGCTCATTGATGCTACTCGTTGCTTCAAGGTCGATGAACGGGAGGTAACTCTGAGTTGCCTGTCGATTCAATGCGGTAGCCGCGGCCTTTCTCGCCCTTTTCAACGAATCATTCCACGGTGATGTCCCAAGAGTAAAAACTCCTTGCGTCTCGGAAACGACGCTGTGGAAGGTCCAGAAAGTTGGGCGAGAAACAAGAGCCGACTGGTTGCGGACCCATAACTCCTTGACAGATTCAAATGAATTTGCGTAGATGATTCTCTGTCAACAGTCAGCGCATCTTCGAGATCTGGGATGAGAGCTTCGATTACTCTGTTTCCCAGCCTGACTTGAAACACATCGCCATATTTCTGCTTCAGTTTGGCACAGTTTCGGGCATGATGCTTGCCCAAAAGAAATAAACTGCCAAAAAGCGGGACTCCGGGAAGTTCAGGGAGGCCCTCAATCTTGGGAATGTCCGTCTTACTTGCCCACTTCACAAGCAGGTAAAGGACGCTGAGGATAGAGAGTGAAGCAACGAAATGGTACATCTTGGGTTGTTCTGGGGGTTTTCAGAATGAAGTGGTGAGAATAAAGTAGAGGAGCATGAAGGAATTCCTTGGCAACAGTTTTCAATACCGTCCCGGTTCAACGACCTCTAGCGTCTGACGTGATATAAGCTGTGCCGTCAGTGGCTTCTCCACCTTTACCCGTGCGGGGTGCGCCCTAACTTCAAAGTTTGACAAGATGCCATACACTCTCCGATTTGGGGTCCGAGGGTTAACCCTAAGAAGGTGGTCGCCGGTTAATTGCTTTTGGGTTTCTGATAATCTCCAAACTTTGCGTCATCGGGTGCGATTATCGAGCTGCAGGAAGTCCCTCGACCCCACACTAATAAGACTTGCAGCTGGCTACCTTGACCCCTACTGTCCTGCCACACCGCAATAACTCAACGTTCGCGATGGCCGCACCAAAAGTCCGTCTCGCTATCCTTGACGACTATCAGGGCATAGCAGCCCCGAAATTCGCGCACCTCTCAAACGTCATTGACATTGAAACCTTTCAAGATCATTTGGACCATCGCAATTCGGATGAGAGGGAGGCCCTCATCGAACGCCTTCAGCCCTTCACAATCATATCGACCATGCGAGAGCGCACTCCGTTGCCAGAAACAGTCATAGAGTCTCTGCCAAACCTCAAGCTCCTTCTCACGACAGGCTTGAAGAATGCGAGCATTGACTTGTCTGCCTGCTCCAAGCGGGGCATTGTTGTTGCTGGTGCCAAGGGACTCGGACGCGCACCGGTGGACAAGCAGCCGAATTCACTTGACTCGACAATGGAACACACGTGGGCCCTGATCCTGGGCATTTCCAGAAATATCGCGCGGGACGATGCGGAGATCAAAAGAGGCGGATGGGAGACATCTTTCGCGACCGGCTTGCGAGGCAAGACGTTGGGCATACTCGGACTCGGAAAGCTCGGCGCTGACACTGCGCGTGTGGGAGTGCTGGCTTTCGGGATGAAGGTTCTGGCATGGTCGACCAATCTGACGCAGCAAAGCGCGGATGAAAAGGCAAGAGCTTTAGGGTTACAGGACGGAGCTTTCAAGGTTGCGGCGAGCAGGGAAGAGCTGCTTCGAGAAGTCGATGTGCTGAGCATTCATTACGTTTTGTCCGAGAGAAGCCGAGGCATCGTGGGCGCTCACAAGTTGGGGTTGATGAAGCCGACCGCGGTTCTTGTCAACACGTCTCGTGGCCCGTTGGTTGACCAAGAAGCACTGATTTCAGTTCTGAAGGACCGGAAAATCAGGGGCGCGGCACTTGACGTGTTTGAAAATGAACCACTTCCGGCAGATAGCGAGTGGCGAACAACGGAATGGGGTCGTCAAAATGGTCGGGGGGAGGTCATACTGAGTCCCCACATGGGGTACGCCGAGGAGGAATGCATGCATCGGTGGTACGAAGACACCGTGAAAAATGTGGAGGCATGGTTGGATGGGAGACCCTTATCAACCAAGTTGAATTGATTGCAGAAGTCGGAATCGGAAGCATACGGTATTTCAAATTTCAATACACGGATAACAAAGCCTGAGGAGTAGAACCTAGAAATGAGGACTGTTACACGTCATCTGACTCCAACAGATTGGCGTATGCCTCCAACACTTTTCCGACCAAACCAATCATTTCCCAGACACTGTCTGACCTGAACAGTTTAGCCCAAAGCCTCACAACGATTGCGCTCAATCTCCTGGGACTCTCCAGAAGTTCATCTACGGGAGTGTTGTACTGTGCCTCGGCGACCATCTGTAGAACGAAATCAAGTAACCGTTTCTCTTCTCGAGTTAGGTCGACACCTTGGACAGTGACGATCTGGAGCCATTTTGAGAGCAGAGATGCGCTCTCGAGTGAGCACAGCGCATGTTGATTGGACCAGTAGATGACTTGAGTATGGGCGACAAAATTGATTCCCAGCTTAATGGGAATGCTGAGAGCATGCGCGCAGTGCAATGCAGCTCTGGTAAGGCGACAGCTTCGCTGAACCGGAGGACTTTTATACAACGATAAGGCAATTTGGAATGGGTCCCAGCTTCTCAAAGATTGGATGGCATCCACGTCCATGTTGATGCGGATGTACGCAAGACGGAGGAGTGCCGTGGAATTAAATGGAAGAGGCCCATGAGGGCTTACGGGATCCATGGATGATTCGCGGTTGCGTTCCCACTCGGAGCACCACTGCTTCAGTGCTCGCTCAAAGGAGTCTACCTCTTCTGCAGGTAGGCTAGGATTTCCCGGTTTCAGCCGCGGCAATACTTTGGAAGTATGTTGTAACAACCAGATGTTCTGAATGACTGCATGGATCAAAAGATACCCGCCAAAAGAGGAGAATTGCGCTGCAGGTGGCGCAGCGGTGCCGTTGGAGTCGAAAAGTTTTCTCAAGGCGTTTTGGAAGCCGGGCTGGGGGCTCCGCAATTTCCTCCATGCGGCCTCGCTGTCCGCTCTCCATTCTTGCTCTGTGCTAGGTAGACGGAGTTCAAGATCGGTGGAGAATATCAAGGGAGGAAAATCGAACAGAATCGTGTAAAGGTTAAAGAAACAGAAAGCCAGAAACTTCGTCCTGTCCATTGTCTCTCTCTTGATCCATTCCTGCCAGCTGATTTCGGGTTGGACTGTGGAAGACCGGAGTCCATCTTCGCGGACCAGGAAATCTAGAATGCTGAGGACAGAGAAAGCCTCGCGGGCTATGTTAACGTCCTCAAACCAAGTTGATATAGAAACGAATAGTATCAAACACTGCATTAGTTCCACCGGCCTGTTGCTATAGTTTCCTTCGTTTGGTATTGCTTCAGTACTTGAGCCTGGTGTGTTGATCGGACCAGGTGGATGGCAACGGACGAGTGCTTTCGCTGGCGATCCAGTGGAACCTCGGCAGCGGATACGTTCCAAAGTGATAGCCTTGGCTACATGGAACAATTTCAGGCCTTGTTCAGGCTCTCTACAGTACTGTGCGCCCAGAGCGGCAATGGCCAAAAACAGGTCCACAGAAAGGGTCTCGAGCTGAAACGTTGGAATGTGAATCATCGGGTAGTGCGCATGGTATCCTGTAAAGTATCCGGAGACGAAGCGGCTCAAGGCATGCCTGGAAGGAAGTGTGAATGACTGAGGAACGGCATGAGAAAAGAGCTTTAGATCTTGCAAGATACATTCCCTGAATTGGCTGGTCACGGTGGTATAGGATCGTGTGCTTGAGTTTGGCTCCCCAGGGGTCTCTTCTGGCTGGAGCGATGGAAGGCGTGATCCAAAGCGAGAGAGATCAGGATCAGGTCCCTCAGATAGTCCAGGTCGCTGATTCCTGGCCTCATATTCCGGTTGTTGTGATCTGCCGTTAGGCGTTGACGACCAGCCGTTTAGATCAAAAAGGTGGAGCGACTGGTGAGCAGATGGGAATGGCTGGCTGTTCTGAGGGATACTGTCCAGGAAAGAAGCAAAGTCGTCGACAACAAATGGCGCCGAAGCACTGAGGCCACCAAGGCCGTCGGGTAACGAAATCGTGGGCTGCTCATGAAGACCACCTGGAGAACTGTAAGCCTGGACAAGGTGCTCATTACCCCGCTGCAGCATTAGGTTTGTTGTTTCTGAGCCCCCAAGTCCGATTTCTACGTGTTGTGGCAGAGACATGTCCGAAAAGACAGTGGAAGCCGGTTCCGCGTTCCAACCCGTCAAATCCGTGTTCGGCGCCGAATATGTAGCCGAGGTAATGCTAATTTCACGGCTCCCCGGCGACCTGTGGGAAAGGCGATCATGACGGCTGAGGAGGTCTCTGTGTTGGTGTTAGCTGTAGCGCTATTGGGCCTGCTTTGGGGATGCCGAACTTTCTGGTGAACGCTTTTGGGCATAGTGGACAGTGAAACGGCTTTTCCTTGGTATCTGGCCGCAGACACGTTGGTCAGCAATGCTTCGCGGAGTCAGACGGTCTCTGAGCTGGTTCCACTACTGGTCATCCATCTATGCTGCCGAGCCTTCGATCTAAGGCAGCAACATATCCAGTTGCAACAAAGACTCACGTGATCTTTCATGTCGCTGCAAGTGCTCCGACCTGGCAAAGTTCCGGCCACAACGATGGCATGTGAAGGGCTTGATGGGCTTGCCGAGTCTGGTTCTGGACGAGGACGGCGTTGCTGGAAAGGCGGTGGACATGGTTTGGGGAAATTGGGGAAACAGCTGGGAAGGTTGGGCTGACGCCTTTTTATTAGGGATTGGCGCGCATGATTACCGAGCAGCCGATCGACGTGCGTCACAGAATAGTTCAGCTACTAAAACATACGCCTTGATCCCTGTTGCTAGCAGTCCTTGCCTTCACGTTCTGCTGATGAGTCCGCCCTTCGACCCCATCGACCCCCCCAATTTTGCGATTTGTAGAGGAATTACGGCAGCGAGATCCGCCCAAGGTTTATTTTTTTTCTCATATGTAAACCCTTCCGTAAACTCAGGACCACGGGCAATGAGAAAGATTCTGGTCCATGCATATCGAAGCTATAGGCTGCTTGAAAGCCCATCCCGCGCCATCACGACTCCAACGCCCTCTTCACCGATATGCTCCACCTCACATCTTTTCCGGCGGGATAGGCTTGAGTGTTGATGAGTATCATGTTGCGTTCCTGGGACCAGATGCGCAAATTAAACTTGAGGCTTAGGCACGGTGTCGATGTGGCCTGCCACCTTCACGAACGGTATATCCCCAGTGCTGTTGCAATTGTTGTATTTCTGAGCACCCTCGAGCTCAAACATGAAACTTGTTGAGAAAACCCGATGCCGCAAGGTTCCGCGCTCTCAGTTTCCTTGATCTCTTCGGGGCTGAGTTCAATGCTTAAACATTTCCCTTCAGGTGCTCACGTACGCCAGCGCAATAGAGGTAAGATAGACGCTCTTTCGCTTGGCAATCTTGTCAAAGGCAGTGGCGACCCTTGTGTCTTTCTCTCTCTGAGGGAACATCTTACGCCGTATCTCTTCCTCCGTCTTGAACATACCGCCACCGAAGGCGTTCCAGACAAAAAGCCATGCCTTGTTCCTGGACCATGGGAATAGCTGTAGCGCAGTCCACCAGTGAATGTAGAACAGGTCAATGTAGCTCGTCTGAAGCTTGCGGAGAGACTTTTCCACGGAGGTGCGCATCAATTTGGTTCCGTCTCCACAGTAGTTGGATTAAATCTAGTCCTTGCGGTGGCCTTTATGGCCGCCACTGTACTTAGTTGCAGGCACGATCTGATCGCGATTCTTGCGCAAGCCATATATTCGCCCAGCCGCATCTCCGTCTTCTTCCGCCTGATAGGCGTTTGCCGTATTGATGAAGTTGCCATTCTGACTGCGGAAAAAAGTCGAGAGTCCCGGATGTGGTCTCTTTCCTGCATTCACCAAAGCGTTCCTTGTAGACTTCTCCAGAGCTCATAGCACCCAGACATAGTGGTGAAACTCGGACGGAAGCAGTGGGTGCCAGCTGACGATGAGATGCTAGCAGCGATTTGGGAGGTTCGGCGCCGGGTGCCATTTTTGCAGAATCTTTGTTAAACCTTTGGGAGATGAAGGCGTGATGAAAGCGTGACACGCCTTGTGAACCAAGACCAGGTCCTATTAGTGGCCGCTAAATCCTGATTGACTTGATAAATGCATGCTTGAGCGTCACAGCCCTTAACTAACTCCGTCCAAAGCTCCTGACTTGTCACCGAAGCATCTTGAGAACCAAACTTTCCGTCACCCGCCGCTCTCGCATGGGCCATGACCCACATGATGTGTGATCAAATAAAAGAATCATGCTTGTCCAAAGAGCCTAGAGAAGCCCATTTGTGCGTTCAGAGAGTTAATCCTTTCGGAACTCACTTCATAACATTTCGGAAGCCACCCGCTTACGTCCTCATCCCTCATCATTCCCGCAAGCGCCTCACCGCTTAACCAGCAGTTTGCCATCCCATAGCCATTGAAGCCTGCTGCAATCCACTCCCGACCCACTTGACGGCCTGTAGCGTTCTCTGGCAACCGGCCCACGAAGGGGACTCCGTCGGAGGTGAAACCCATGATCCCCGACCATTTGCTTTTGATCTCTGGTCTGTCACCATCCTTCCACACATCGTCTCGAAAAGAGTCTGAGAGAATCTTTCCAAGGGTCTTGAGCGAATGTGGTGAGATATCGCTATCGTCGCTGTTTAGAATGCCGCCGATGTATTCGGTCTCACCACCAATAAAAACGTCACCAGTTCGTGCGTTCTGCTGCATGTAGTGCAAGCCCGGATCAACGTACTCTGTGTCTGGATCAAAGTGAGGTTTACCGTAGAAGCTCATCGATCTGATGGCACCCTCATTCGGGAAAGAAGCTCCGCAGTCCTGAACGGTCATTGTTCCCCGAAACGAAAACAACTTTCCACGGAGACGAGGTAGTAGATGCCCGGTATGACCGTTGGTGCAGTATACAACTTCGTGCGCCTTAATGATGCCTCGAGTGGTCGTGACGAGATAAGGATACTCTGCTTCGCACGTAGATGACACAGAGTCCACGGGGGTCCAGGTTTCAACGCGCAGCCTGCCCGGGTGTTTTTGCAGGAGCAAAGACCAAATGTGAGTTATCAGACGATACGGCCAAAGAGTTCCAGCCTTGCTGATGGCCCCGCCGGCGAAGTTCTGCAGGTTATACTTCTGTTGAAAGCATTCAGTGATGATGGAAGCTTGACAGAAATCTGGCGGTGAACACTTACTTGCTCCAGGTGACTGGCCTCAAGAAGTCTCATCTGCCCCGCCCATTGTGGTGGCATGTGGTCTTGGAAGGCTTCCATGGATTTCTTCAACTCTTCTAGCGCCGTCTCGTTACGGAGAGCAATTACCTTGTCTACACGCCTTATCTCCCAGGCGTCTTCGACTTCTGGGCCCAATTCTTTGGCCACCTCAAACAATCTCTCTACATTTGAAAGCGTGAATTCAGCAATCTTGATAGCCATCTCTGTACCAAAACCTTCTTGCAGGAGGGTAAAATCGTGGATTGCCGAAGAGACGAGATGACCACCGTTGCGGCCTGTGGCGCCGCTCGCCAATCCTCGGGCTTCACAAACGACAATTGAAGCATGGCTGTCGGCCTCGAGCAGCTTTTTGACTACGCTGCATGCAGTTATTCCCGAGCCAATTACCAATATGTTGGCTGTCTCTGGAAGGACCCCTGAACGAGTATCGGAAAGAGGATGTGGTGGAGACTGCCAGAAGGACGAGGTGGGTTGCGTATGTGGAAGGCCCGGATCTGCTTCCATGCGCTTGACGATGCTTGATAATGACGCTAAGTAAGACGGGTTACACAATTACTGACGAACGTCTCCCTCTATCTTGCAGGGGCACGCACCTTGCGGGGCCATGACGGAGAACCACTTGCTTGTGGACTTTGCACCAGGCTTCTCTCTTTTTTTGGGAACTAATCTGGATGGTAGATGGTGTATTGGTAACGGGCACTCAGGTTGGTGAAGAGATGTTGATGTTCGGATGACTTGAACTGTCCGGCCAAGCGCTCCCCACTATTGACCCGACGGGCTAACGGCCAGCCCACCAATCGGACAATCAAGCTATGCACTCTCTCCGCAAGCCCCGCATGGAGTGCCGAATGAATGCAATGATTGATCATAGTCCTGCAAAGTCGAGCCTCATACTGAATTCGCCATGTTTGTTGAGAGAAAAAAGATTCTCCACAAGAGGGCTCCCTTCTAGCTTTTCTGCAGAAGAGGTGGCGACTTGCGCTTCATACGAGAGAAAAGCTATCGCGCAGTTGATAGTGATTCGCCTTATTAGTCTATTTGTCGACAAAACCTTCTCCGTTCGTTCAGACTCAATTGAGGAATTTCCTTGGATCCCTGTAGGGAACCAGAGATAATCCGGACAGCTTCTTGAGAACTCCTAGATGAAAATCTGTCAATTGGCACGTACCAAAGTATTAGGCTGTCGATATGGATTCTGTTGGTGCGGGTTGTCCGTCTGCGAGCTGGCGATAAGTCCCACGTATGAACGGACCAAGTTCACACCCACTTCCTCTCTTATCGACACCCTCCTGCTGATCATCAGATAACTTGAAAACCTCGTGCAACTTCGAAAGTCCTAGCATTGACAATGGTTTCTTTCAACCCCACCCCTCGTGAAGTATGGCTACCGGGTAATCTAAAGCTCGAGGATCGTAAGCGGAGGTTGATCCCTGAGTGGCCTCTAGCATACCGAGAGACCACTCGACGACAGTCCGCATTCGGAGGCTTGAGCACTCATAGGCCTGGCTAATACATATACTCACGTTAATGTCATGTGCTTTGGAGGGAAGGGGAAATAGAACTCTGGAACGAACCTGATGGATTCCATTCACATCATGCACGATTTTGAACGAGTTAAAGGCAGATTTTCTCGAGACTAAATATGAAACTCAGTCAAAATGCTTGTTACTACTCAGTGATCCACGCGGACTAGAGTTCAGGAGCGTCATGTTTGAATTCGATTCATGCAAGCCCCGCAGAGCTTCAGCAGGGCTGTAGGAGTATGGCTTTCAGACAATATACTTTTCAAAAAGTCCGGCTGCTTCCGAGATTCCTGTGGTAAGAGATCTCACAGATCTACCAATCACATGAGGGCATCATGGCTACTAGTCAGGAGCGGGTCCGTGAGTAGATAAAGCAACAAAGGCGGTATGCATAATGCGTAATGGCAGATCGGCAAGCAAAAACGCGGACCGAGTGAACTGCCGTTTCTTCGGCTGCGGAAAACTCCAGCGGAGATGGCGCAATTATCTGTCACAGTAAGCCAAACTTGTCCGTCCATCTCCGTGAACTTGTCGGCTTATGTACAAAACGATTGAAGATCCTGCTGCGGCGGTCACCGGTGTCGGCTGTCACTGTTACAATCTACCGCTCGAAGGGCTTTCAGTCGGATCATCCCGAGTGGATTTCAACAGTCAATTACCAATATCGTTCTGGGATCCAATGCAAGCCAAGCGTGACGAGGAAATGCCGCGCTTCTTGGGCTTGAGGGGCTTACACTTATAGTGACGATTCCTTCATCAGAAGCTACTCTCCGGGTCTCTCGTTTTCCCTGTCACGAGTCTGATTTCAACTAAAACAACATGCGGCTTCCCACGGTGTTAATAGCTACTGCTATCACGGCCGTTCCTCTTTCTTCGGCGGCACCAACAATCCAAAGAGCATACAACTCTTCGATAGCCAAACCGAAAGTGATCCTAGACAATGACTGGAGCCCAGCCGGATTTATTCCTTTTCTCATGGCACTGGACGCTGACTGGGAAGTTCTCGCCCTGGCAAGCGACACGGCCAACAGCTGGGCTCTCCAGACCGGCTTGCACGGCCTTGCCACGCTCGAGGTCGGAAACCTCTCCTGCATACCCGTCTACAAGGGCGCCGACTATCCGCTGCTCAACACGCCGGAACTGTTCCAAGCCTGGGAGACAGTCCACGGCGTCTTGCCCTGGGAGGGCGCATTCGCCAAGGAAAATCTCACGAACGAGGCGCTCGGCAACGACCCTACATCTGGGGACCCCACGAGGATCTCAAGAGCCGCATTTACCGAGGGCTTCCCGAATACCACGTTCGCGGCGGATACGAATGCGGCGTACTTCATGGTTCAGCAGGTGCGCAAGTACCCCGGCCAGGTCTCCATCTACTCCGGCGGTGCTCTCACGAACATCGCATTGGCCGTCCGCATGGACCCGGACTTTGCCAGCTTGGCGAAAGAGCTTGTTATCATGGGTGGGTACCTCGACGTGAACATGCTCCAGGTTACTGGATCCGTACTGCAGGCGGATCTTAGTTCAGATGTAAGCACTCAACAGAGACTCTTCTGCTGACGTAGAGCTAACGCCGTCCAGATCAACCTGATGATTGACCCCGAAGCCGCAAAGATTGCTCTGACGGCCGACTTCCCGAACATCAGTAAGCATCCCCGGCATTCCGAAGGCCAGCTCAAGCACTTACTTACACTGGCCAGCCCTTGCCGGAAACGTCGCGAACCAGGTCATGTCCACGCAGGACTTCCTCGACGAGGTGTACGAGGTCAAGAACCCGTATTCGGAGCTGATGTGGAAGTACTACGGCACAACCTTCCCCTTCTGGGACGAGACAGCCGCAGCCATCATGCTCGACCCGTCCATCTCCACCAACGTCACGCAATGTGAGCTCTCTCTCTCTCGGCCCATGAGTCTCTCGACAAGGACCGGACCCGCTAACATGCGCACAACAGTCTACGTCAACGTCGACACTTCGTACGCAAGCCACTCGTACGGCAACATCCACGCGTACCAAAAAGCGCTGGCGCCGCCGGGGCTGCGTCTCGTAAACTTCGTAAACCAGATCGACGCGGCGAAGCTCAGAGCGAGGATTAAACGAGCGGTGCAGTATCCTAAGACATGCGCGGATATATAGATTAGCAGGCGCTGTAGAATAGGCAATAAAAGGCATAGTTTCGCGTGCAGCGGTGGGTCTCGCCCTTGCGCACCACCCGCATCGGGAAGGTGAACGATAACAACATCAGTCACGCAACGCACTGCCGCTGCAACGTCCGCGTGCGCAGTGGTGCATATAAGACCATGGGTCGCTGTTGTGCGTCGAGCTTGTTTTCGCGGCTGCAGCGCCGCACCGCGTCAGGTCGTATTGTCCAGCTGTCGTGCCCGCCATGAGGTCCTCCGCCGTCGTCGTCGTCGTCGCCGGGTGCTTGCTGAGCGTCGTGTCCGCCAACGTTCTCCCCCGAGAGCGGTCTCTGTTCCGCCCACCCCCGCCCCCCGTGGATAATGATGTCGCCCGACTTCAGAGCACAGGGAGCGGGGCGTTTGAGCAGTTGATTGACCACGACGACCCTTCTCGCGGCACCTTCTCGCAGAGGTATTGGTGGAGCGACGAGTACTGGGCTGGGCCGGGATCGCCGGTTCGTGCCCCGGCGGAAATCGCCTATGAATACTTCCGGGTCTTGAGATAAGATGTGAATGCTGATGCTTGGGTTGCAGGTCGTCTTCTTCACCCCCGGAGAAGGCGCTGCGGACGGCTACACCGGGTATCTGACGAACAGGACCATCACCGGTCTCTTTGCTCAGGCCATACAGGGCGCTGTTGTCATGCTTGAGCGTGAGTAAAGCGCACGGAGCTGCTGAGGCTTAAGCTGACCAGTTCCGATAGACCGGTACTGGGGCGAGTCGTCGCCATTTGACGAGCTGACCGTCGAGAACCTGCAATACCTCACTCTTTCCCAGTCGATTGCCGACACGACCTACTTCGCCAAGAACGTGGTCTTTCCGTTCGACACCAACGGAAGCAGTCAGGCTACCAGAGCTGTAAGCAGAATGAAGGGCCGCAGCCGAGTCTCTGCTGACTAGTGCTGCCAGCCGTGGGTTTTCTCCGGTGGTTCGTACAGCGGTGCCCTTGCCGGCTGGGTGGAGGCCGTCGACCCCGGCACGTTCTGGGCATACCATGCGTCCAGCGCCGTGGTAGAAGCGATCAGCGATTTTGTACGTCTCTCCTGAGAGCACACATGACCGTGGCACTGGTTGCTGACTTAATCCGCGCAGTGGCAATATTTCGCTCCGGTCCAGGCGGGCATGGCTACGAACTGCAGCGCGGACGTCTCGCTCGTCGTCGACTACGTCGATGGCATTCTGCTCAACGGCACTTCCGACGAGAAGCAAGCTCTGAAGGAGAAGTTCGGCCTGGGCGGCTTGGAGCACGACGACGACTTTGCGAGGTGAGCCGCTGCACCAGCACACCCTCGGCGAGAACCCTCCACTCACGGAATATCGCAGCGCACTCGAAAACGGCCCCTGGCTGTGGCAAAGCAACCAGTTCTACACCGGCTACTCAAGCTTCTACCAGTTCTGCGACTACGTCGAGGTCAGTCAGCGATACCCCGATTCGCATTCCAACCCAGCACAGCACTGACGCCGTACTTGCAGAATGCCATCGGCAGCAACGCCACTGCCACCGTTCCCGGAGCCGAAGGCGTGGGTCTCGAGAAGGCCTTGGACGGCTACGCCACATGGATGAAAGAACAGCTCATCCCAGGATGCAAGCTCCCCCACAGAGAAACCCGACTGACTGACTGACTGACAACCCTTTACAGACTGCGCGAGCTACGGCTACTGGACCGCCTCCGACGACATCTCCTGCTTCGACACCTACAACGCGACCAGCCCCATCTTCACCGACACCAGCGTCGACAACGCCATCAACCGCCAATGGAACTGGTTCCTCTGTAACGAGCCCTTCGACTTCTGGCAAGACGGCGTCCCGGCGGAGGAGGGCCGCCCATCCATCGTCTCCCGACTGGTGACGCCCGCGTACTGGGAGCGGCAGTGCGCGCTGTTCTTCCCGCCCGAGGGCGCCTACACGTACGGCCACGCGCGCGGCGCGACGGTCGATGACGTGAATGCCTACACCGGTGGGTGGTTCACCAACACGACGCGGCTCGTCTGGACGAATGGCCAGTTCGACCCGTGGAAGGATGCTACTGTGTCGTCCGACTTCCGGCCGGGTGGTCCGCTGGAATCTACGGACGGGGCGCCGGTCTTGGTGATTCCGGACGGGATTCACTGCTCGGACCTGCTGGCGCAGAATGGCGCTGCGAATGCCGGGGTCCAGAAGGTCATTGATGCGGAGATTGCGCAGATTCAGAAATGGGTTGCCGAGTACCCCAGCTATTGAGCTATTGACCTGCCTTGGTATCTTTAAGACGTACTAGCGACTGCTGTAAGAGAAGCAAATGATGAGCTTGAAACGTCGGCCGTGTGTAATGTGCAAAGTAAAGTCTATATGCGTGAACTGCAGTAGCCCTACGATCTCCCCCCAGTGGCAAATGTGAGGAGTCTATTTGAGCTTGCATTCAACGACAGAGACCTCCGTGGACGAAATTTGCCAGATTTTCACCAGTTCAAGTCCGGCAGCGTCGATCAGGGAGTGCCAGTCTTTGATAGTGCGTTCCTTTGCACCAAGGCCCATCATGCAGATGTCGGTCTGGGCTGGCAGCGTCGTTGGAGGGCTTGGCATGACCTGCTCCATGATGAGGATTCGCGAGTGCGGTGTCATTGCGTCGCGGCAGTGACCGAGAATGCGACAGTTGTACTTGTCAGACCAATCGTGCATGATGCGACGGAGGAAGTAGACCAGAGCGCCTGTAATCTCGTCAGCCTTTTGGCGTTGAAGGCTTCCGGATAGAGCGCACCCTTTGCCGGCTGCGGCTGCGGCTTGAAGAAGTCATGGGGGATCAGCTTTGCGCCTTCTAGCTCAGAGGGCAAGCTCTTCTTCGCATCCTCGATGACTGGCTCGCGGTCTTGGAGGACGAGACGCTCGGCGGGGATTTCAGGACACTCCTGCCTCATCTGCATGAGCGCCTGTCCCTTGCCACCGCCGACGTCGACGACGAGCGGCGCATCGGGAGCAGCCAGATGAGCGTTCTCTGCGATCCAGCTGAAAGGGAAGATGCCCCTCACGGGAAGCGTCTGCTCTAGAGTTTGCATGCTGATGTTGAAGTCGATGATGCGCTGGCCGTCTACAAGATCCCAAAAGTTCTTTTCGGGGTTATTCCAGCCAAAACCATGAGGCGTGTGCGTGGGCTCCAGGGGCTCCTTGCGGCCGTAGGTCCTGAAATACTCGGGGAAGCGAGAGTAGGGAACCATGCCTTCGTCGAACCTACGCGGCAGTCAGCATCGGCATGGCGAGCAGGCCAGAGGGATGTGACGTGCATGATCTTGAAGAAAATGCCCTGGGGGTTCTGATGCGCGTAGACGGGCGAGAACTTTGTGTGGGCGACATGATCGTCGCCGACTTGTCTCAGGATTCCGGTCGAGACGAGCATCCAGGCAAAGCGACCTGGCGCGGGATTAGCATGGGCACCGAGGGCCCGGGAAGGGGTGCGAGCTTACGCAGGAGCGGTTCTTCAGCGCCAACCTTGGCCGCGAGATCTGCGTAGGAAATACTTCCGGACGACGGAATGTGCTCGAGGGCGCCCCAGTCCATGAGGACGCGCAGAGCGCCCATCTCGGCCATCTGCAGGCGTCAGGCGGCGACGGCGGCGGTGAGGGCGCAGGACTCACGGAAACGCAGTACTCGAAGGGCGTCTCCTTGGGCTCCTTGACATCGTTGATGATCTGGCGGGCCAGGGCGAGGATGCGCTTGCGCTGCTGGAAGGCGGCGGGCCCGGAGGCGGCGGGACAGGCGTCGATGGCAGCGGCCAGGTCTGCGGCGAGGGCCTTGAGCGAAGCCGACATGGCGGGCGGTCGAGTCACGGCGGGGAGTGGTACAGCGCCAGAGCCGCGGGGCGGGCGGCCAGCTCTTCAAATGAGCAGGCCGCCGCGGCGGTGGAGCATGGCCATGCCTGCCGTGCCTGCGCGCTGGGGAGTCGCGATAGAGCAGGCACGGCGCCCATTGGCGGCGGCGCGGCAGGCGCAGGCGGTGGGAGTGGCGTCCGGGGCAGGCGAAGCGGGCGAGTGAGAGGCAGGCGCGCCCGGGCGATCACCAGCGCGGCGCCCGGGGCCCCCCGCCAACGCCCATCATGCCCGGCGCGCGTCGATCAGATGCGTGTCCGCGGCTGTCTACCGTGTGCGACCATCCCTGAGACCGTGGCTGTCCCTCCAAACTATAAGATGCTGTCTGCCGCGGTGCCGTTCCGCGGCGCGTCCCCAGCTGCCCTGCCACGACTGGCCGCTGCTGCGACACCCCGCCATGGCCGAGCCTGAGCATGCCGGCCCAGCCAGCCCGCCGCAAGAGATCGAGCCTGATGTAGGTGCCTGCGCCCCCGTGCTGGCTGTTTGATGTTCACCCGCCCTCAGTCGGCCACCGAGATCTCCGACGAGGCGTATGCAGAGTCAAGGTGCAGTCGATTCATGTGCGCCCCGCCCGCTCCGCTCTAACCTGCCGCCCCGCAGCGCCTCCAGCGTCCTGACGTCCATCGCCTCTGAGATCCGTCGCGGCCGCGAGGAGAACGGCAGAATCTATGCCGCCTATGGCTCCCAAGGTGCGTCGCTCGACACGCCCGCTTCCGCCGCCTTCCGCTGACTGCCGCCAGAATACATGCTGCCCGTGGACGAGTCCGAGCTCGACCGGATGGACATGCAGCACCACAAATACGTCCTGCTGCAAGGAGACAGACTCTACCTTGCGCCGCTACAGGACAGCCTGCACAAGATACTCGACATCGGAACAGGTCCGCCCTCCGCCGAAACGCCGGCGCGTCCGCAGTCAGCGCTAATCATCCTTCAGGCACCGGCATCTGGGCTATCGACATGGCTGAGAAGTTTCCATCTGCAGAGGTCCGCCCGCCCCGTCTGTCGCCAGAGAACTTGCGTTGACACCAACTAGGTCATTGGCACCGATATTGCGCCTGTACAACCTAGCTGGTGCGCTTGTGCAACCACCCCGCCCCGTGTTCCGCTGTTGACACATTAAGGATCCCGCCAAACTGCTACTTCGAGGTCGACGATTGCGAGCTGGACTGGCAGTACAAGAAGGAAAGCTTCGACTTCATTCACACTCGCGATTGCTACCTATCAATACGCAATTGGCCGCGCTTGATCGGCCAAGCTTACGAGTAAGATTGCGCCTCATCCACTCTGGGGCCTTCGAGTTAAATCTCTGCAGCCATTTAAAGCCAGGAGGCTGGCTAGAACTGTCGTGCGTTTGGCCCGTTCCCCAGTCTGACGATGACACGTTGGACAGAAATTCTGGCTACGTCGAGCTTTGTCAGACTTTCATGGATATTGGCGAGGCAATAGGAGCAGATGCCGATGTCCCTCGTCGGTACCGCCAGTACATGCTCGACCAAGGCTTCGAGGATGTTGAAGAGGTTGTGTTCAAAGTGCCCACCTCGGAGTGGCCTAAGGATAAGAGACTGAAGAAGATCGGCGCACTGGAGAGACTCAATCTTCTCGAAGGAGGAGAGGCGTTCCTACTTAGAGGCACGTCCATTTCAAGTGCACCCCAAATCCCCCCGTACTGACCATCTTGAAGGCTTCACAAAAGAGTTCGGGAGATCGCGCGCAGAAATGGAAATGCTCCTCATGCGCATGCGAAAAGAATTGATGGCGAACAAATTCCACAGCTATGTTTCCTTGTGGGTCATTCCACCCAACTCACAGAATTTTACACTGATTGATATAAGCTATGTTGTATATGGCAAAAAGCCCGAGGGTCGGACTACACCACCGTAGTAGAAGGCCAGGTAACTTTGCACAAGGACCGCTTTCCACGTGCCCGGAACCAGCGGACTGGAGGCAAAGTGCATTCAGGTGTTCATAGCGTTCTTGCTTCTCGATTTCTCCTGTAAAAACTCAATGATGATCATGAATGACGATAGCCAGCCGTGGCGATTTTAACAGTAATGACTAGTCTACTTCTATTCAAACATGTCAACAACCTGTTCGATGGCCCGACAAGACAGATATTCGAATCGCACGGGGGCACTCTGGCAGATTACCGATTCAGTCAATGCCTACAACACTATTGGTGATGCTTGAACGGAGACAGGATAATCTCAGCGAGAACCTGCAATCCTACAGGTAAGCTGACACTGTTAGGTGTTCACACTCGCGTGATGCACAGCTGACGATTGGATCTAGGTAGAGTTCTGATTGGAAGGCACGCGTATGTACAACTGATGGCTTAGGCAGTTTGGAGCTTTCAGCCTCGGCTCAATGGCCTTGCGCTTCGAACCTCGCAGAGCTACCCAAATGCGGCGAAGACCAAAGAAAGGTTCAGGTACGCAGATGAGGAAATGAAGTCGGTGTGGAATCCACAGTGGATGGGTGAGTCTTCCCAAGTCTGCACGGTTCGGTTACCGTGAAAGGTAATGCAGCCGACGTAATCCTTCCGCCGTCGGAAGTCAACCGCCATCCAGTACTGCAGTGCGAGAATGCAGCATGGTATTATCATTCCGTCAGGATCACTTGCCGTCCCTAATCCCTGGATTCACGATGAGCTACAGCACCGCACACCGCGCCAGCCGTGTTCAAGCCCGAAAACACGGGGCGGTTGGCCCACCCAATGTCCTGATCTCATGGAGAGATCATGAGTCACTAGCTCGAGCACACGGTATTTATCAGATACACCTGAGACATTCTGATATCTTGATCTGTGCATTCTAAACATTATCCTGTACTAATTTCAATCCTCAAGACCATCACACTATTGTCGTTGTTTACGAGCAATTCCAAAAGAAAATGGGCTACTCGAAAGAGCTATCCAAAGGGAAAATCGACCAGCCATCTGCGTCCGAAGGGGAACAGCAGCCCGCCCAACGGAGATCATTCTCTGGCAGCGCTGTCTTCTTGGGTGTCGTTGCATCGACAGGAGGCTTCATGTTCGGATATGTCAGCGGGCAGATTTCTGGTAAGTCTCATCTCCAAGGGGCACCACTCAAAAATCATTCGGATGCATGAAACTCATGTGGGAACAGGTTTCATGGAAATGGAGAACTACAAGATGCGCTTCGGTCAGAGGCACGACAACGGAACGTACTATTTCACGGCTGTCAGACAAGGCGCCATCGTCGGCCTTTTGAGCATCGGGACCATGATCGGCAGCCTCATTGCTGGCAGGCTTGCCGACATTATCGGTAGACGGTTGACAATCTCTCTGTCCGCCGTCATCGCCTGCATCGGAACCATCATTGAAGTCTCCTCAAGCCACCATTGGGCTCAATTTGCGATCGGTCGTGTGGTAGACGGCCTCGGAATCGGATCACTCTCAGTGACTGTTCCCATGTATCAGTCTGAAAGCTCTCCCGTCAGCATTCGCGGCGCGATCATGGCATCGTATCAGCTATTCGTTACCTTGGGCATCTGGACGGCTGAGATGGTGAGGCCTCACCCTAACGCGATTGATTGTTGCTAATATTCACAGATAAATTACGGGACCGAGACCAGGCAGGACAGCGGGTCCTGGAGAATTCCGAACGCACTCTCGATGCTGTGGGCCCTGATTCTTGGGCTTGGCATCTTGATGCTACCAGAATCCCCGCGTTACGCATATCGCAATGGACGGGAAGACGAGGCAAGACAAACGATGGCAAAGCTTGCGGGCCTAGATCCACATGATTCCGAAATCGAGTCTCAGATCAATGAGATGAAGGAAAAGCTGGAAGAGGAGAATGCTGCCGAGGGACATCCATGGTGTAAGAATTCTTCCACTGGATTGACAACGCGAAAAGCCAGTTGCTTATGAGGACTCCCACAGATGAGATGTTTACCGGTCCCTGCATGCTTTACAGAATAATCCTAGGGATGGTGCTCCAAGCAGGCCAGCAACTCACCGGCGCAAACTTCTTCTTCTACTACGGAACAACCGTCTTCGCCGCCACCGGCCTGCAGAACTCCTACGTCACGCAAATAATCCTCGGCTCCGTCAACGTTGTTTGCACCTTCGGCGCCTTCTACGTCATGCAGAGTTGCGGAAGGCGCATCTCCCTGATGATCGGTGCCGCCTGGATGTTCATGTGCTTCATGGTCTTCTCATTCGTCGGGCAGTACCTTCTGGATCACGACAATCCCCAAGCGACGCCCACTGCCGGTAACGTCCTTATCGTCTTCTCATGCCTCTATATTGCCGCGTTCGCGACTACTTGGGGTCCCCTCGTCTGGGCAGTTGTGGGAGAACTCTATCCCTCCGCTTACCGTGCCCGAGCGATGGCTTTGGCCACGGCTGCCAATTGGCTCTTCAATTCTTTGATCAGCTTCTTCACGCAGTTCATTGTCGATGCGATCGACTACTTCTACGGGCTTGTCTTTGCTGGTTGTTGCTTTGCGCTTATTTTCATCGTCTTCTTCTTCCTCATTGAGTCTCACGACCGCTCGCTGGAGGAGATTGATACTATGTATGTCCTGAAAGTCAACCCGATTACAAGCGCGAAGTGGCAAAAGGCGAAGTCAACGACTCAAGCGGATTCGGAGCATAGTTAAACGTGAGGGTGACGAACAGAGACTGTTGGCAATGCAAGGATCTATAGTGTTCAGTCCACTGATCATATGATTGACGATCGATGGTAGAATTAGGACGCTTGGAAGAAGGGTACAAAACGAGATTGCGCTATGTAGTCTTAATCTATACGTGTCGTATAGAAGATTTTAATCAAATATCGATTGTTTTAATCTTGTTACACTGCGCAACCTTGAAGATCACTCAAAGAAAAGAAGAAAACAAGCGCAAAAAGCTCCGCTTCAATTCAGTCCAACCCAGCCAAATAGTTATGCTGTGAACACATCGTGAATAAAGGAAATACCAAAGATTATTTGTTCCGTCTCGTGAGTATCAGGTTACCTGAGGCTCGGCGACTAAAGATATCTTCTGAGGTCGCCCCTCCGAGGGCGACGCTAAGGGCGATGACGCCCTAGTGGACGCCAGGGAGGTAATCCACCGACATCGTGTATATAACAGGCTTCTATGGCATCACAGATAGACCAGTCAATCCAGCATCTTCCTTCACATTGGCTCCATGAAGGTGATACATGAGATTCCAACATTATTCAAAAAAGCTTATGTAGCTAATTACCACCATCCGTAATTCCCGAGAAATACATCCAACTATGAACTTGAAAAAGTAAAAGGTAATGAACTAAGTTCTGCATATGTCAAAGTACTTGATGCTCCTCGGGACGCCAATGGTGTGATATCTCTGAAAATTCTTTTCACTGCCAGTAACTCCAAAGAGCAGGATACAACCCTCGTCTAGCCTGAAGCTGTGTATTCGGGGCCGGCCAGATCTGCATCACTGCTGCAGAGGAAATCGAACACATGGTCACCGTAGCATGGTGGTGTTATTGGGGCGGAAGAGCCATGAGAAGGTAGGAGCGGAGAATGGATGTCTTCCGAACTACGGCCTGAGCCGACCGAACTGTGAAGTGGCAGGTAAAATTTTGGATAGAAGGTAACATTCAACTGCAGATATCAGCATGATAGCCTGTAAACTTTGGATGAAGGACTTGCCTCGCTTGTGTGTCCTTCAGGGTTGTGTAGGTCCACGCACACTGTAAGAGTGTGTTTGATCTTGATCTTCTCGTCGTTGACAGATTTTGCACACGCGAATGCTCCTTGCGGAAGGGGAAAGGAAAGGGAAAATTTCAGACTCTCATCATCGAAGAATGTATCGTCGGATGAGGTCGGATGTTCGACAAGTCTTGTCTTAGAGTCCTCAGGTATTGGTGAGACAAGAGAGGCAATCGTGCGAGTAGTTGTGGAGTTGCGGAACATCTGAGATCCCTTCGTGACAATGAGTATGGTCGTCTGGTGCAAATCCATTCTAATGTTGCCTATTCGCAAGTCGTCTTTCAGGGGAATCAACTTGAAGTTGACTTGAACGTCATCATGGATCGACTGGTAAGGCTGAGGCAAGGAGATATCGTAGTTGATTTTGTTGGGCCACAAATTTCCCTGAGTCTTTGGCAGTGTCAGTCTATCGCCTGTTGGCTTTTTAAGGATGACTTACATGAAGATCGAATCCCACGTCATCAGCCCACCACGACGGAGCCCTGATGATTCTGATCCGCTCCGCCGCGTGGAGATCCTTGGAAAGCAGCCCAGTGCTCACCCTCGCGTTGACTGAGTATGCCAGGTGGCAAAGACCAAGTCCTTCGATAGTCTCAGGAGTGTCGGGCTCCAATGTGAAACTGAAAGGCCAGGAATAGGATCCAGGCCCAAATCTGTCTGCCTGAAGACCAGATTTGGTGCAGAGATGCAGCAGCAGCTCTTTTAAAAGAACCAGTTCTTTCTGCTTGACATGTTGAGCGTTGATTGCGTCTGTGATCCAGCTTTACTTTGAATTAGTACAGAGTAGATTTCCCCATTTCCTGAGGAAGCTTTCTTACTGTACTTTACGAAATCCTTGCAATGTTACTTTGACCGTCCTGATGGATATCGCTTCTGGGATTTGGAGAAAGATAGTTCCATGGACGATAGCGTGCTCTCCCTGGCGCTGATGAGCCCCGAACAGGATATCTGGGTTCTCCAGTCTGGTCCTGGAATGTCAGCCAGGGGTCCAATGCCAATTTCTTATAACTGCTTGAATGCAAGAATGGATCGAGGAGGTAAACCTTATCTCAAGGGTATTGCGCGAGAGTTCAAGCATTTCCATCAGAAACTGGTTATAGAGCTCAAGAAGTGGTCGGGTTTCTTTCCTTTTTTTGTGGTATCGCCAGGCTCTTGATCGATGCGTCTGAGTTTGGAGAGAACCAAAAACGAGTTGCAAGTGTAGACAAAGAGGTACATAGTCAAGGCAATTTGCTTTATGCTCCCTTGAATGCTGGAAAGTCCCCTTACTCCAGCCCATATGGACGCACATGTCAACTTGTCGAGGAGTCATTACTTCTGCGTGACTCGCCGTTGCGGCGGTCCGCTTCGGCGGGTGCGTTGCCTATTTTGGAAATCGGGGCGCAGATATGCATTAAGGTAACCAAGCTCCACGACACAGTCAGACAGGATGACGCACAGACGGAAAGGAATCCTGCAGGAGTTCCTTCATTTAAGGATAAAAGGAAACGGCATTTTTGCAGCCGTGTGGACATATTCGGCCTGTTGATTTGCAGAAACGCGGAGTCATCATCAGATGAATTCCTTAACACAGCGTCACAGCAACACTCTCTGACCCTTCTTATGTGATTCTATCAACGAAGAAGAATAGACATATCTTGAATGAAACCTTTAGTTGTTAATATTTGAGGCCCTGATCTCAACTGACTGGACGCGAGGTTGGTAAGGAAAATGTCCGGCTTCACGCTCTTAGCTTCCCTTCCACTTTACTGCACACTGGTACCCCACGAGCTGTAATCTTCACTCATAAGGAGACTCTGAAGGTCTCTCCTCCTGATACCGACGTTTCCACCGTCGAATATAGGCAGCACCATGGCATCGTTCAAGAAGCTCGCAAATGGAAGAGAAGTGTCGTAAGCGGAGCTAACCACATTAGCACACAAGTTCCTTCAGTCTCATGAGCGGCACCACTCACACTCCCACAAGGTTTATTGCGTCAACTGCAGACTTTACAGCAGCATCGGAGCAGTAAATCTTGGCTTCCAGGGCAATTTCGCGTCTTTGTTGAGGTGAGCCGGGCCCAGTTGCGAGACAATGAGCGGCCTTCCAAGTAAGGTATCTGGAACGAAATTTGATAAGCCTTTCTTACTTTCTGTCTCCACATGTCAACCGACCTTGAAGTCTCGGTCCTCATTTTAATGTCGATGAGGAGATCGGCAACGCTTTGATGCAGGCCAATTGGCATCGAGCCGCCACGGGTTTGTGTTTTTGAGAAGTTCAGCGCCGCATCAAACATGGCCCGCTGAAGTCCAGTTCCCATAGCACCAACAAGCGCAGCTGACACGGTGAAGGATCCTGTGACAATTGGCGTTCCAGCTCCTGGAGGGCAGAGAAGGTTCCTCGCCGGGAGCCGAAGTTTGTTGTACCGAATATGCGGACCAGACACTGCAGTGTGCCCAGTAGAAGGCGGATGCCGTAGAACCTCGAAGCTTCCAGAACCATTTCTCTGGATATCAGCTGGGGTCACAAGAAGGATCATAACCAGGTCTGACGGAGAGGATGCTTTTGCTTGCACATCCTCGTTCGTGCAACGGCATACGACGCATCCCAAGTCTGCGCCCTTGAAATCCCATCCGGCAGAGTTCGTTGCCCAAAGCTACTGCATGATCAGTCGTGATCTCCCTATCTACTTTGTAACTTCCGGTCTCACCTTCTCTCCGGAGAGTACCCACTCGTCTCCCTCGAGGTAAGCTGTAGTTTGCAGGCCTGGGGCCCCCGGCTCCAGCCAGTTCGCCTATTTATGTTGATCAGATTGAATCTCCCACAAGCGATCATACGACGTACAACGCCGCCAGGTTCAGAAAAGACTAAACTGGCCATCGGAGCGCCTTCGCCTAACAGAAAAGGCTTGAGGAAATCCGCCAACTCCGGCCTCCACGCATTCAGAAGAGGCGCTAGCCCTAACCCCGTACCAAAAATGGTCAAAGATGCCGTAGGATCCACAGCGTAGCATTCTTCCACAAGCAAGGCCATCTCGACCAGGCTCTCACAAGTTCCTCCAAGCTCTTTTGGAATCTGTGCCTTGAGCAGGCCGGCTTGAACAGCGGCCTCGTAGATTGGCTTCATCGCCTGGAACCGGTCTGCATGGGACTCGAATTTCGAGTAGATGCCTTTCGCTTTGCTTAGGTGCTCGGACGCAAAGGCTCGGGCTGCATCCCGCGTTCGGGCCTCGTTCGGGGAGAGGTTGAAGTCGACCATGGTTTCTGGATCAGGCGATACTGTGGCAAAACTCCTCTACGAGGGTGTCTGATGCCAGGAGCTGGGTAGCGTTTATATATATCCTTACCCCTCCGTACTACGGTCCTCTCGGCGGATAAATTGGGTCTTCGCACGATCTGCGGGGCTGAAGAGCGGGGTGATACGATGCTTACATGCGGAATGGAAGCGGAATCGTGGCGCCGCTATTTTCTCATTAGAACATCGCTTAGGCATTGCTGCAGCCAAAGATCAGAACATGAACGGTTGAAGTGGGCCACGGATCACAAAGTTGGAACACCAGCATTGTAAAGATAATTTCAAACCGCGCCTCAAGTTTCCGGAACAGGTCAGTACATGCCGCTGTTGACAATCTGCAATAACGTGATGATCACCATCTATGCGCACAAGCCAGAATACTTCGTGAAGATGCACACGACACTCTGGCCCGACGCATCACCACGCCAGGTCCTCTCAAACATTAGAATCCATGCTTCATGCTTTCTTTGAGTCTGGAATCAGCAATGAGTCTAGAAATTTCCCCCCCTGATTTTTCAGAAACGATTCAAAGCATGTTTCGATGACAACTACGGCCACGGAGCCTCCGGAAAGCCGCTCCGTCCTGAGATAGCCAATTAGACCACGCCTTCGCCCATGCAACACCGCCACCATTGCTAGCTCAGCCCCACTAATCGGTACCGGCGCGGGCTGGAAGAGAGTAGCATAAAAGCCTCCACGTCCAGACAAAGGATGTAGTACTGCCAGCACTCTCATCTTCTGCTTGTCTGTTGAATCACTTTCCACATATACGCGCACAACCAAAACTCGAGCGGCCATGTACAACACCAAAGAAGAGGTTGCCGCGTTGGGCGAGATTGAGTATGTAGGACCTTGAACCCATTGTTTCCATAGGCTGACGTCCTTCACAGCCCAGATTTTGCCGAGGTGAGGAGAGCAAAGGCCTGAAGATAACGCAGATTTCACTTACGGTCTCATCAAGTATTTCGAGAAACACAACCTCGCGGGGCTCGGCGGTGATTTGTCGAAGCTATCCGGCATGGGAGCCACCGGTGATCGGCCGGGTGTTGACGTGGGGGAAACGATGGAGATTCCCATGCGCGACGGCTTCATGAGCCAGATCCGGATCCACAAACCGAAATCGCCTCCAGCCCAGAGCCCGCTGATTGTGATGCTTCACGGTGGAGGGTAAGAAGAGCTCATCCTTCTCGAAAAAGCGAAGATTGACGTACTCTTTTTCCAAGTTTCCTCAAGGGAGACAACAGCCATATGAGCCCGGTTGCGTGGCCGGTTAACGAGCTGTACGGCGCGACTGTCGTGAGCATCTCATACCGCCTTGCTCCAACTCACAAATTCCCGACTGCTCCGAACGATGCTTGGGACAGCCTTAAATGGATCGCCGCCAACTGCCATTCTCTGGGTGCAGATCCCAGCGCCGGATTCATCATCACCGGCGTATCTGCTGGTGGCAATCTGGCCGCAGTCGCGGCGCAGAAGTGGGTGGAGGAGGAGCTTTCTCCTCCAATCACGGGTATATACCTCAACATCCCAGTTATCTTCACGGAGGAAATCGTTCCAGCCAAGTACAAGGACCTTTGGATCTCCAGGGAGCAGAACGCAGAGGCTTTGATCGTCAACAAGCGGGCGTTAGCGTACATCATGGCTTCCTACGAGCCAGACGTGTACTCCCCGGAGTGGTCGCCTGTCAATGCGAAGAACCCTCACGCGGGCTTGCCTCCTGTGTACCTCTCAGCTTGTGGCCTGGATCCGTTGAGGGATGACGCTCTGGTGTATGAGAAGTTGCTAAGAGACCACGGAGTGAAGACCAAAATTGACGTCGCTCCGGGTGTGCCTCACGGACATGTGAGGTTCCCGGGACTCAAGCCAGCGCAGGAGACGAACTACAAGTCCATCCAGGCCTTTGGATGGCTGCTTGGAGATGAGAAGACCCGTGGAGAGGTTGATAGGGTCATCCCCGGTGGCGAGCTCATGCGAAGAGGCCGGCTGAGAGAATAAGAGACGAATGAAAAGAGGTCCAAACCGCAGAGATAGAAGAGCTTCCTGAGTAGAATAATAAAGCGCGAATCCGAAAGATGATCGGGTAGTACAGACGTGCGCGTGCGGGGAAGATCCTACCAGGCTTCGGGCGGAAGCACCAAACCCTCTGGCCATAAAACCCGGCCGACCAGCTTTGTCTTCAGCATTTTGCTGACACTATGAAGCACCTCCTGTGTTGTGTGCTCTTCGGATGCGAGAGCACTTATCTTATCGGGAGCCTCCGAGGATTGATGACGTGATTCCGGTCGGTTCTGAGGCGATGGTTGCGTTTTCTCAACACCGCACGCCTTCTGCTCCCCTCCCACGCCGCATTTGACTGGCGCCGTCGGCAAGAGTGCCGCGAAGCTGCTCGCACGCAATGGCGCCAGGTGGAGATCGCCAGGGCCCATGCCCTCGCCGCCGCCGCCCATCGGCGACCAAGATGCAGCCCGACCCTGGCCTGCGGGGCACTTAAGCAGGCAACCCGGAATGCGCTGTGGCTTGCCCGAACTACTTGCCTTCCACTCCTCCAATTCCAGCGTCTCTTCCCACGCTCGAGTTTTCTCAGATTCGCCTCTCCTCAACGCGCCCGCTTCGTCTCGCCAATCGTCCCCCTATCCTCGAGTCAACAAACCAGCGGGGCCACCGCGATGATTGGCCAGGCCGAGATCCGCGCGCCCACCTGGGGCGTCTACGCAGACCTCAAGCGCGACCTCAGCGTGTCAGACCTGAAAGCAAACGCGGCCGCCGCAGCTGCGGAAGGTCTGAAGCCCGTAGATATGGCGTTCCGGGAGAAGCAGAACGGAGATGCGCAAGCTCCGCAGCAGCAGCCGCTCCCCTCTGTCCCGACGACGCAGACCGTGCTACTCCTGTACCAGCCGCGCACGCGCTACGCTCTCACGTACAAACACCCCGTACCGACGTTGTACTTCGACGACGAAGTCCTGATAAAAGTCAAAGCAATTGGCCTGAACCCAATTGACTGGAAGGCGCCGTGAGTCCAGCCATCATTGATACCCAAACCAACACTCACTCCTAACCACCACACCCCCAGAGACTTCAACTTCGGCATCCCCTCACTCCCCTACATCTCCGGCCGCGACTTCGTAGGCGAAGTCGTCCAACACTCCACCACCACCACCACAACAACAACAACTAAAAGCACCACCACCCCCTCGCCCTTCCCCCCCGGCACCCTCATCCTCGCCGTCTCAACCGACTACCGCGACCCCCGCAAATCCGCCTTCCAGCACTACGCCATCGCCACCACCACCACAATCTGCCGCCTCCCCCCCCTCATCTCCCCCACCGCCGGCGCCTCCCTCGGCGTCGCCTTCGTCGCCGCCGTCCTCAGCCTCAGCCTCTGTTTCGGCCTCGACTTCTCCTCCTCCTCCATCCCCCAGTGCCCCGGCCCGGATCTCCACCGCCTCCTGCGCGCCATCCCGGCGACGGATTTGCCCCGAGATGTTTTGTATGAGGCGCACGACGGCATTGGCGGGCAGGAGCGTGCGAGGCCGGGCGAGTGGGTTGCGGTGTGGGGTGCCAGCTCGACGACGGGGTTGTATGTGATGCAGTTGGCGCGGTTGGCGGGGCTGCGCGTCATGGCGGTGGGGGATGTGGTGAAGCATGGGGCAAGGATGGTGGGGTGGGGCGGCAGCGGCAGGGTCGCGGAGTTGTGGGTTGATAGCTTTGATCCTGGGAGGGCGGTGGAGATTATGCGCGGGGTGGCGGGTAGTGGGGGGTTGAGGTTTGGGGTTGATACGGTGGGGAGGGAGTCGGCGGGGAGGTTGGTGGAGGTTTTGGAGGGGGGGTGTGGGAGGAGGGGGAGGGCGCATTTGGTGGGGTTGGCGGGGGGGCCGAGGGGGGTGCAGGGGGGTGGGGGGGTGGTGGTGCATGCGGTGCCGATTAAGCTGTTTCATGAGGTGCCGGCTGTTGGGGGTGAGATTATGGGGTGGTTGGAGAGGTTGTTGGCGGGGGGGTTGTTGACGCTGCCGGAGGTGGTTGTGGAGAGGGGTGGGTTGGCTGGGGTTAATTCGGCGTTGGATAGGATGAGGAGGGGTGAGATTTCGGGGCAGAGGTTAGTTGTGGAGTTGGAGAGTTCGGGGGGAAAGAAGTGAATGTTTGTTCGGCTCATGATAGATGGTCTAGAGGATAGATTGGTGGAAGAACAGGAAAAGGGTAACTAGAGAAGGAATTCGAGACTCATGCTACGAGCTCCTGCTGCCTCACCAAGTCGTATGCCACCACCTTGCTCGGCTGGTCTTTCGTCTGAACATGCTTCTTGTCCGACGGCGGCGGCACATACGGCGGGTCTTCCTTGTAAACATCATACTTGTACTTGCTCCCTTCATGGTCATCCCGCAGCCTCGCCTGCCCCTTACCGTACACCTTTTCCCTGGCCGTCAAGCCATCCTCGATCTTTGTGGGGTACAATCCCCTGCTTTGCAACTCTGGGATGAGCAAGTCCACAACATCCTCAAACGTGCCCGGTGTTGTGACGTGCGCAAGATTGAACCCGTCAACATCGGCCTCCTCGATCCAACGCTCCATCTCATCGGCAACCGTGGCAGGAGAGCCTACGGCCACCGGACCCAGCCCGCCAATGGCCGCTTTCTCGGCTACGACGCGCGGCGTCACTTTCGGAACGTCCTTACTCGTCACCGTCAGCGTAGACAGGATTGACTTGATACTGTTCGCCTCCTTCGAGTGGGCCGGTGTCAGGTCTTCATCTAGTGGAAACGTCGAGACATCGATGCCCGTCCATCCGCTGAAGAGGACGAGCCCGCCAACAGTCGAGGCGTACTTCTGGTATTCCTTGAGTTTTTCCTGGGCCTCTGCATCGGTACGAGCCACGATGGGGCAGAAAGTGGCAAAAACTTTGATTGAACGGGGGTCCCGGCCCGCTTCCGCAGCAAGGCGGCGGATATTGTCAATCTTGGGGCGCAGCGGGATGGGGCTGTGGGATGAGACGAAGATGGCTTCGGCGTGGTGGGCTGCAAATTTGGATCCGGCGCTGCTGAAGTTAGGTATCGATAATGGAGCAGTGAGAGGAGCACTTACGGTGATGTGCCAGCTTGGAATAGGAATGGCGTGCGCTGGGGAGACGGGTCTACGATGTGTCTGCTGTCGAGGGTGAAGTATTTGCCGTGATGATGAATTTCACGAATTTTCTCCGGCAGGGCATAGGTGTCGTTTTCCTTGTCTTCAACGATGGCATCATCACTCCAGGATCCTTCCCACAGTTTGTAGAGAACTCTCAAGTACTCGTCCGCTTGGACGTAGCGCTCGTCATGTTCGATCGGCGAGTCCAGCCCGATGGCCTTGAAGGCTGCCTTTTTCCAAGAAGTTACAATGTTCCAGCCGATTCGTCCATTCGTGAGATGATCCAGGGTCGAGAACCTCTTTGCCAGGAGGAAGGGCGGTTCAAAGGTAGTTGATGCTGTGATTCCGAACGCCAGGTTCTTCGTCACTGCCGCCATGGCGGAGATCGGCTACTGAAACCGTCAGTAATGCCACCTCTCAAACTTTCCTCCCACTCTCAATGCTCCATGAAAAGGAGATGCTACTAGTGTGGTGACTAACAATAGTGGGATCCGTGACAGGCCATTGCGCAGCCCTCCTGACGCAGTTGTCCAAACTGCTCTCGTAGGTGTCGTAACCTCCGTACGTATCGGCCAGGAACAGAGCGTTGATTCCGCCTCGTTCAAGGAGCTTGGCAAGGTCAATCCAGTAATCCAGCTTGCGCTTATGGGCCGAGCGATCAGTGGGATTCTGCACGTTCCACGTGAGCTGCGATACCGCTAGTGTCAAAGATTCATCCGGAACTACCTTCCATTGGCCTGGAGAGAGATGGCCGACAGTACTCATGTCAAAAGCATTGAGTAGGATATGCTTCTTCTCGGCATGATGGCCATTGACGCCGTTTGTTTGACCGGGCATGGCCGACGGTGTGGCTTGGTTTGCCAAGTGACTGTCAAGAAGTCAAGGAGAGGCGCAGCAGAACAAGAATCAATTCAAGAGCGAGGCGCCTTGACCGTAGCTTGCATGCACTCACTCCAAACAAGCCAGCCTCGTCCGTAGATTTTCGGTTTTCTACCCCTCGCCTTCGATGTCGGATGTTTCTCTATTGCAGCTTAGTCAGACATGAAGCACGAAGCACGCCATAAACGGGGAATATAGCTACATGACTCCCCGCTTTAGCGCCAGCGGGTATTGCCCCGGCCATGCGGGGTTCTTTTCTCAACACGGCCGACGCCTGTCATTATGATGATGCTTCATCCTAAAGTTACTGATAAGCAATTGCGTGCGCAGGTCGCAAAATCGCACCTCTACTGCAGCTCCACATTTATCTGACCAACACCCACCATGATTGGAATTGGAGCGCTGCCTAAGATATTATCTTGCCACGAGTTTCGCGGATACGCCCTATTTCCGGGGGCTTCGTCCGTCTTGTGTCGGCAGTGGGGCTGCTCACGATGCTTGGAAAAAATATGGGTGTCTCAACGGTGAAGCATTTCTACTTCGATGTCTCGCGGTTGGAAATTCTCCAATTCATCTCCTCAATCCTCGCCTCTTCATCGATAGGATGGCGGACGCCAAGACGCCCACCGTGGTCGGCGTGCCGGCCGTCGAGAGCCCTGCGGCATCGCACGTCTCTGCCGAAGAATTTCATGATGGCACCGATGCAGGGAAGAAGGCTTTCCTAGCCTCGTTCACGGCCGAGGAAGACAAGGCGATCATGCGCAAAGTCGACAGGAAGTTTCTCCTGCTCATTGGAATCATATACCTGTTCAAAAACGTAAGTAGTGGCAGATAGAGGATCCAGTCGGCGTATATCTGACTCTCAACAGGTCGATTACACCAACGCTGCGAGCGTCAAGGTCCTGCAGGTTGGCGAGCCCAGGAACGTACTGAAAGAACTCAATATGACGTCAAACCAATACAACTGGGTGCAATCCATATATTTTGTATGTTCGGGTGTGCACTGTTTGGTCTGGTGCTCGTGCTGACTTTCACAGATCAGCTACATTCTCTTCGAGGTTCCTAGCAACCTCCTTCTGAAAAGAACAAGTCCACGGAACTGGCAAACTCGCATCATCGTCTCGTGGGGCATTGTTCTAGCATGCCACGCAGCGGTGCAAAACAAAGAGGGGTTGTACGCAGCGCGCTTCTTCCTGGGCATGATGGAAGCCGGCATGTTTCCTGGCCTTGCGGTGCAGCTCTGCAGCTGGTACCGGAGTGACGAGATTCAAAAGCCATTCATGTGGATGTTCGCAATCCAGAATAGCTCTGGGATTGTCGGCTCTCTGCTCGCGTATGGTATTTCGTACATGAACGGAGTTGGCGGCCTCAGCGCATGGCGATGGTAAGTGCAGCCGCGAAGGACTTTCGATGTTTGGCACGCCCGGCTGACACTGGCTCGCAGGGTGTATTTGCTGGAAGGCCTCGCCACAATTCTCTTCGGTGTTGTGGTGTGGGTGGTCCTGCCCGACTACCCGAAGTCTCCGCGATCCAACTCGTGGCTCACCCCGCGAGAGCAGGAGTATATCGAAGCGCGCCTTACGGACAACGCACCAAAAACGCATGATCCTGAGTTTTCGAAGACGGAGGTTTTGGCAGCTTTGAAAGACTGGCGGACCTACTCGTTCATGGCGATCCATTTCACTACGAATCTTGGCGGGTATGCTCTGTCGTGGCAGCTTCCGACCATCACGACCGCTCTCGGATTTGCCGGGCTTCCGCGGAACCAGCTGCTGAACATCCCTCCGTCAGCGGGATCGATTCTGGCCATCATTTTCGCGGGATGGTTCCTGCGACAAGCCTTCCTGACGCGGCCGGCGTTCATCATGCTGGTGAACCTGCTGACGCTGGTCTTCTACATCGTCCTGGCAGCCGTGTCGAACAAGGCGGCAATCTACGTGGCCGTGGTGCTTGGAACGGTGTTCCACAGCGCGCTGTTCATCCCGTTCTTCACTTGGAGATCGGCGACATTGAGCGGAGCGACGGGCGCGGCGTTCGGGCTGGCGTTCCAGAACTGCGTCGGGCAGGTGGGCGGTGTTGTGGGACCACAGCTGTTCCAGTCCAAGTACGCGTACAACGGATACAAGGTGCCGTTTGCCATCTGCGCGGCATCGACCGGGGCGACATGCCTGGCGATTGCGTGGAGCTGGTGGTTGACGAAGGACCTGGAGTACGACATCCGCCGGATCCGGCGGCTGCGGCTCAAGGCAGCGAAGCAGGGCGTCGTCTACGCCGACGACGACGTCGACATGACGGGGAAGCGCAGGTTTTTCGACGGATTGCGCAGGACGCAGAACGCGTGACAGGGAGAGCAGCAGACTACCTAGGTAGAGCCAAAACCAAATAATGAACCGGTGTTGCGCCATGTCATGTGAACACGCGTCCCGGCGGCTTCGGCCGGCGCGGCAAGCTCCCCAACCTCCCGCGCCCCGCCCAACGGCCCCCCACTTTATCACTGCACCTGCGCTACTGCATGCTTTGCACCGCACACTAGCCCGCTGCCATCATCTCGCGCGAGCAGCATGTCCAATCTTGCACCGCCCATCGCCCGCGACGGCTTCGTCTACCACGGCCAGCTCTTCGCCGACGTCGGCAACCTCAACCGCCATCTCCGCGCTTCTGAGGCCGAGCTCACGGCCCTCCTGCGCCCCAATGCAGCCAAGGACTCGCCGTCGAAGGACCAGGTCGGCCACTGGTATGTCGCTCAGCTCAAGCATTATGGCCTGCCGCAGACGAAGGACAAGAACGCCGCCAAGGTGCGCCTGCTGGACGCCCTGAATTCCGGGAAGCTCAAGGTTCCGCAAGATGTCAAGAAGCTTGAAGCTGCGCTGAAGAAGGAATACGATGCCGCCAATCGGAAGGCGAAGGCCGAGCTGAAGGGCAAGGGCGCGGCTGCAGAGACAAGTACCCCGGGAGGGAAGAGGAAGAGGGGTGAGGAGGATACTGCAGCCGTTGGTGCAAGCTCGGCCACTCCCAAGAAGACCAAGTCAATCGCCAAGGAGGACAAAGCAGCCGCGAAGAAGCATGTTACGAGCAGCGCAGTACCTGCGCCGAAGCGGACCGCAACGCCGAAAACGGCGCCGAGGAAGAACGATACAACATCCAGGGTCCGGGAAGTGGCACCTGGCATGGTTCATGCTAGCACGAAGAACGGCCGTGTCAAGAAAGGAAAAACCGTCTCCTATGACGGATCTTACGATCCGTGGAACCAAAGCAATGTCGATCCAGACACCCTATCTGACGGGGAGCGTACTGCTGTCAAGAAACAAACATCCATCTACTACGCGACCGTGCCCACTATCAAAGCCACTTGGCCAGACCTCGCGTCAACGCCAAAGTCATTCAAGGTCTTGCTCTGTCGCGATGGCAGTAAGATGTGGGGTTCGTATGACTTTGGGCACTTCTCTGGGGTCCTCTTGATAGACCCAGGCCCGAAGAGGGAACGACAGAGTCTACGCTTTGTTTGGCGTGGCACGGACACAAGCGACACTGCTAATGTGAAGTTCTCCACCGGTCTCGGAGAGCTGACCTTCTGGGACACTGGCCGCATCAGTGGCGACTTCTTCAACCTGTACGGTTACCGCTGCAAGTTCGAGGCCAACCCTCCACCGGGGTCGCGCGTTTGCCCCCGGGACCCCTTGAGTTTCAAATTTGAATGGGACGACTATGGGAAGACAAATAATTGGATCGGTCAGCCTCCAATTCGTAATGTTCCACCCGGTGAGACAATGCCACATGGCAACTTCGCTCGTAGCGCGAGACCGGACGCTTTGAAGACGACCCAGACACGTTCTTTACCAGTTGACCACACGCCGCAACCCGTATCCAACGCGAAACCCAAACCTGCCCAGAAAGGAGCCTCAGTCCAGAAGAATGATTCAAGTTCGAAAAAGGCATCAACCAAGAAAGGGCCCGCGGTCAAGAAGGAGGAGCCAGAGACTACCCCAACCAAGTCTGTAGCCAGGAGGGTCTCCATAATCAAGCGCGAAGACGACTACTACACCCCTTCTCCATCCGCCGTCTCTTCAGCACTTAATCCGATAGATGACATCGGCCAGATCACTGGAGTCTACAACATCCATTGTCCTGATATCGAAGACAACTGGCCTTACCATAGCCAAAATGGCCTTCGACTTCTGCTGTGCCGTGACGCCAGAGCTTCTCGAACGTGGGGCAGTTTCGCATGGGGTCCATTCTTTGGGCTTATTCACATGAAGCCTGGCCCGATGGAGTACTCAGCGCGGACTGTCACGCTCGGCTGGCGCGCACGAAACAATGAAGAAGGCAGCACGACCTTTGGCCGAGGCTGCAACGGATCAATGGAGTTCACGGAGCCTGGCTTGATCCAGGGAAGGCTTTTCAATCTATTTGGCGACGTCATGGAGTTCTGGGGGGAGAGGAGGCCGGGACCAAAGAATTGTGGGCACGCGCCGAATCATTTCGAGGAAGAGTGGAATTCTTTCCCAGCGGAGGTATACGGGCCAAAGAAGGGAGAGGATGACGAGGGCGAGCTGTATGATGAACACGGGGATCTGAAACCGCGAGGCCGGTATCAAGAACTCTTGGAAAGAACTCTACGAGCTAACTCGTAGCAATGCTCTCGTAGGCGACTTCGGACGAGCGAAACTTGGGATACGGTCTGGTTATGGTGTTGAGAGTCAATTACATACGCGGCAGCTTCTGGGCAAACTCTCCAGCAGAATTCATATACCCTTTGATGCTCTACAAGAGATTCAAAATGAGAAATGACATAAGCATAGCGCATGCAGTACTCCGCCAAGGAGCGCCATCGGGTTGCGAAGTCTTGGAAGGCGGTACGGCATTCACGAACGGTACCCGGCGACAAGCCATTCGCGTCACCGACGCTCCACGATATGAGAACACAGTGAACAACATCTGAATCTCGATCGAATGAGACTCGCACACCAATAGACCTACTTGAAAATAAGCAACACAGAATCCAGTCGGTCGCAAACTGCAGACGTCACCGCACAGCTGGTCAGCAATGCTGATTGGCCGCTCTTTCCGACTGAACCAAAACTCCATTTCTGCACGAGCGGGTGTTTCCCCGCTAATCAGAGGACGGCGCCCGTGCAGGACGTATTAAATACATGCATGCATGGCACCGCATGATCTTCCTTATCATCATTCGCCGCCGAGCTTCGAGCTTTGCCTTGGCAAGTGCTACTTTATTGTGTGCTCGCCGGGAGCGATGGCGAATTACCCAAAAAGCAATGGACCCCTCACACACGGACGCTCAACTAATCGTTTAGCGGCGAGCAATCGGAGAACCGGTGCCGCATTTTCTTGAAGCTACAGACTGCGCTCTCGATGCGCGAAGGAATTCCCAAATGAGTCCAAAGGCTGACGTTTGTATGTATACGTCAAGAGCGTGCCAGGCTTGTTTCTGGCCCATCTCTGGCAACACCGCCGTCGTCTAGCTGCGCCGTCGACTCCCAACAATGGCGTTTTCGAGTGGATCGATGAGATGCTCTCCTTCCCCCGAGATATTTTCGCCGCAGATTTCGGAAGATAAGACGGCAGCGCTTGAAGAACCTTGTCCTCGTCTGCACACACGTCTGTTTGTCCGCCCACTTCTGGCCGGTCCAAACGTCAGCCTTCTGCAACCATGGTCCACGTTCCGTCCGTTGTACCCCAGCGGGCTTCTCGCTGGTACAGCTGGTATGCGGATGATGATACGCCTGAGGAGCGGAAATTGATAGCCAAGCTGGACCTCCTCATCGTGCCGTACGCCTTTGCAGTGTATTGGGTCAAGTACCTCGATCAAGCAAATATTAGTAAGTGGAACGTTTGAGGCGCCGTCACCGGTATCTTACCGACCTCAAATGGCTAAGACGTACATCAACAGACAACGCATACGTCGCAGGTCTCTCTGATGAGCTTGGATTCCATGGCAATGAATTGGTGCACCTGCAAACCATGTACGTTGTTGGCGCTGTGGTTGGCCAGATACCGTTCGCCTGGCTATTCACCAAGATCAGAATGCACTGGCTTCTGCCAGGGATGGATTTGTCATGGGGCGTCTTCACGCTCTTGCAGTACCGGGCAAATGGCTATGCGGAGCTCATGGCGTATCGATTTTTGGTTGGCCTGTTCGAGGTAAGTATAACAAACCCAAAAGAGCTGAAGACATCAATGCATTGAGTCCCAATTGCAACAAATTTCGTTTTCTTGAGCTTCCGCAACAATCCTAACACTTTCTTCCAGAGTGCTTACTTCCCGGGAGTCCATTACGTGCTCGGCGCATGGTATCGCGGCCATGAGCTCGGTCGAAGAGGCGGCGTCTTTTACGTTGGCCTGACTCTAGGCACACTCACCGCCGGTCTGATCCAAAGCGCAGCATCCAGCACTCTCGACGGCGTCCACGGACTTTCCGGATGGCGGTGGATGTACATCATCTGCTCCGGTATCACCTTCTTCATGGGCCTCCTCGGAGTCTTCATCTTCCCGGGCACGCCCGACATGCCCAACAAACTCATCCTCAAAGACCACGACGTCGAGCTCGCAAAAAGGCGCCTCGAAAAAGACGGCCCCCGCGCAACCGGCCACCTCACCTGGGGCACCGTCAAGAACGTCTTCACCAGCTGGAAGCTCTACGTGCTGGTGGTCTGGGACATCTTCTTCTGGAACGGCTGCATTAATACCACGGCAGGAGGATATCTCCTGTGGCTGAAGAGCCTGAACCGCTACTCCTCCGCCAAAGTCAACGCGCTGGGCTCCATCTCCCCGGCTCTCGGCATCTTCTACGTGCTGTTCATCTGCTTCGGCTCGGACCTTTTCTTGGGGCGCGCCGGCGCCATCACCCTGGCGCACACTTGGAACCTGATCGGGTTGATTGTCTTGATCGTGTGGAACGTACCCGAGTCGGCCCTGTGGTTTGCGTTCAACACGACGTATTCGGCGGTCGCCATGTCGTCGGTGCTGTATGGGTGGGCGAATGATATTATGCGGCATCATGTTGATGAGCGGTCGTTTACTATCATTGCGATGAATGCTATTTCGCAGAGCACGACGGCGTGGACGCCGTTGCTGGTGTTCAAGACGGTCGAGGCACCGCGGTTTATCAAGGGTTATCCGTTTGTGGCTGCTAATGCGGTCTGTTTGATCTTGATGACGCAGGTGGTTAGGTATCTACATGACAGGGAAGAGTGAGTACTGCGGCTACTCTGTATTTTTTTTCTTTTCTTGTGGGTTATTATGCTGATATTCAACTATGCAGCAGCGACGGCTGAAAGCTGAGTCTGTAGAGGGAGAGAACCAACCGGGAACACCATCTGAGGGAACCATCATCGTCGAACCGTCTCAGAAATGAGTTGAAAGCAGCAGTCTGATTTCGAAACGAAGTCAACAGCTGCGAGGCCAACGCGAGAAGTTTCTGTATCAAACGGAAGGGTCGCAAAGCTGACTGTTTGGAATGATGCTGTGATATATCTTTCCACAAACCTTGAATGATACTCTTCTACAATCTGAATCTTTGCAGTATCACAAACCGCACCAAGAAAATAGCAGCCTGAATCTTCTTTGCCGTCTACAACGCCTCCGCTTATGAATTCAACACACGACCAACAAAACTGACGCCTAGGCTGCGGCCTTTCAGCATATGATTATTCCACCTTCTTTGGCCAAAATCCCAGTACTTTCCTTGCAATCATGCTCCGTTCACTCCATTCACACCGTTGATAGATTTCTTCGGCTGAGGCTCCAGACTCTCCTTCAGATCTTTGACCCATTTCAACCTCCCCTCTGGGAAGATCTCCCCTCCAGCCTCGAGATCATTGCCGCCCTCAAGCAGAAGCGTGCGCACGATCACCTTGTCAGGCATGGCATCCTGATGGTGATAAATGTGGGAAGTGCAGGTCGGACAGAAGAAGCAGCGAACGTCCTTCCCTACAGCAACCAACAAAGTCAGCCATCAACAACAATAAAAGCCCTACCTCTCCCGCACAAGCGCAGGAAAACCAAAGACAAACTCACCACTCGCTCCCTTATACGTATAGCACCCCGGCGTCCCCTTCGTCACCTCCAAATCCTCCCTCCCCACAATATAATTGCACGAATACGGCCCACCCCCCAACTTCTTACACGTATCACAATGACACAAAACATGCCTCACCTCGCCCTCCCCCACCCCCACCCAAACCACCCACTCACACCCCCCACAATGACAACTCCCCCCAACCCTCCTCCTCCTCCCCGCCCCATCCTCCCCCGGGAAAACCACCCCCTCGGGCCTCTCCGCCCCCTCCCCAAACAAAACCCCATCCCTAATATCCACCACAACGCTATCCTCCACCAACCCCGCCGCGTCGCGGCTAAACGCCAGGTGGACGGGGTCTTTGGTGAGGTAGTAGTCGAGGTCGGCCTGGCAGGCGAACTCGAGGACGAAGGCGTGGGTGAGGTTCTTGGCGAAGGGCTCCCAGCTGCGGTTTTTGCCCATGCGGAGGGAGAGGAGGTAGGGTTTGTTGGTGAGGGGGTGGAGGCAGCGGGTACGGAGGAGGCGGAAGGCGTGGAAGTGGTGTTCGAGGTCGGTCCAGGTTATTGTGGGGCGGTATTTGAAGAGGACGATGTGGGTTATGGGGTCGGTTGTGGGGGTGGCCATGGTTGTGGTGGGGGTGGGCGGCTGAGCTGGTTGTTGTTGGGTTGGTGGGTCTGGTGGTTGGGGTGGGGTTTGTGGTGGTGGTGTGGAGGGAGGAGGAGGGGGTGTTGGCTGAGATTGCTGGTGTGGAGGAGATGAAGCCCGCTGCTTGGGGTTTGGAGGGATGCAGAAGCAGGAGAAGGCTCGACGGAAGAAGCGTCGTCGGCGAGGAATTGCGCTTTGAATGTTCGAAGAACAGCAGGAGGACTTGCGCGAAAGCGGCGCCGAGTCAATGAGAGTAGATCAATTGGCCAGAAGAAACAGCAGCGAACGAGCGCACTTTTATAAAGGCGGCGAAATTGCGCTCGGTTTTGCGGCTTTGACGGGGAGCGGCGCTGAGTGCTCTTCTCCAGAGCTGACAGGTTCACGTCATCTCCGCAAAAGAGCAAGCTTCCCCCGAATGATGTTCAGAGCCTCGAGCATTGGGCAGCGCGGGGTATGGTGCCTTGCATTAGTGGCTTGGTGGAGAGGAAGGGCCGCTTCCTGCTTTCAGACGAGATGGGAGATTTTCACCGCGGGAAAGTCTTTCCGAAAGAGCCGTGGCCGCGGGGTTTCTTGCCCCGGCTGATTCAAACCACGAAGGCGTATGTAAGCAAGTTTCCATGTTTAAAGGGTTTTAAAGGGTTCTGTGGTATAAGGCCGGGGGTCCTCACACGGACTTGATTTCAGAAAAGCGCTCGGCCCTCGTAGTGAATAAGTGCCTTGTCCTGTCCAGGATTCCCCTCACAACCCGCTCACAGATTTTCCTTCAAGACGTAAACAACAAAGTGGAAAGTTATCCAAGCAGCGTATTCAAGCGCTTGGAACGAATTCCTTCCGCAATACATCTAAGCAAGGTCAAGAAATTTGTACAGTCACTGAAGTAGTAGGACGGGAATAGGACAACAAAACAATATCCCAACCTTCACTTCCATCCCAACCAGCAAACACCAAACACCATCCCTCTCATCCATCCAGCTCATACGGCCCATGTTGCTTCTTCACCGTCTCAGGAAGCCGCGGCAACCTCTTATCAGGCGGCGTACTCGGAACCCTACACTCCGACCGTCAGTCAGTCAGTCCCCTCCCTCAAAACGCACCCAGCACGCAAGAGACTCCGGAGACTCACTGACCCCTCCCCACCTCCCCATACGCACTCAACTCACTCACCACCTGCCCCTGCCGCCACCCGGCCCCCTCCCTCGGCGTCCACACCGCCGGACCACCCACATCCGTCCTACCACCGCCAACAAGCACCCCATCAATCGCACCGCCGCTCGGAAACTCCGACACCGGACTCCTCGGCGTCGTACCCAAACTCGTCAAGTCAGCCTCGCTATACGGACGACCTTTTTTGCTGCCATTCTTGTTGTTGCGGCGGCGGAAGCGCAGGAGGAGGAACGCAGCTGTTGCAGCGCCGACGGCGGCGAGGACGCCGATGACGAGTCCGGCGATGGCGCCGTGGGAGAGGGTAGATGCAGATGCGGAGGAGGAGGAGGAGGTGGTGGTGGAGGTGGGGATAGTAGAGGATGTTGTGGGGATGGTGGCTGGGTCGAAGGGGATTACGGTTGAGTTTTGGGGGAGGGGCTCGCCGGGGCTGAGGGCGAGGGTGGCGTGGGAGGCGGCTTGGATTTGGAGGGAGAGTTGGGTGGGGTTTGTCTGGTTGGTTAGTTGGGTGGAGATGGTTGGGGAGGGGGGAGGCGGACTGGGTTGATGACTCCGACCATTTGGTGGTCGATGCACATGCCTGGGGCTGAGTTGTAGAAGAATATGGGTGTGATTCTGTTGATGGTCATGTAGAATGCGGGCTGGAGAGTTTCATGTCAGTGTGCTTGCCCTGTCGTATATGGGTGTAAAGAGGTTACCCACTAGCTCTGAGGTGTTAACGTTGGCTAGGTTCGCTACGATAGGCTTGAAGCCAGTATAGAAGCCCAAGCCCGCCTTGCTTGCCCCGGTGAGTGAATAAGGAATACATGGGTAAAGGAACTCCGACCGTGCCACTGAGTTGTTCGTAGGCCAGAATTCGAATTTGACGATGTCTCCGACCTGAGCGGTGACGCTGTCTGGATCAAACTTATTTGTAACCTTATTGACTGTGATCGTGATGACCGCTGGCGTACTTGTAGATAATGCTGTCCCTGTTGAAGCGGCTGAAACATCGTTGGGGGCGGTTGGCGTGGATGTTAGCGTAGTGCCGATAACTGTGACATCGTTTTGTGCCCACGCGAACGCTTGTAGGCAGGCCAGCACGAGAGTGCAGGTAGAGAGAATTAGTCGCACCATGGTTCGCAGATCGTCAATGAAGGAATGCTGGTCCCGGTGGTTGAAAAGCTACCAGTGACCCGGAACAGTGGCAAAAGGAATGTTAAACAAAGAGGAAGGGGCTTTAATCATACCGGAATTGGCTTTCAAGACACGTGCGCATCATTCCAATGCCCATGACAAATTTTTATCATGGAGAACAAAGGATCCAAAGGGAAGACACTACCACGCGCAAAGACAATTGTTGACACAAGGGGGAAAGGATGACTCAAGAAAAGAGATGGCAGATTCATTTCGAAGTGCTGAGACATAAAGTTCCTAAGACATTTCCACATTATCTGCAGCATTGCTTGCGGTAGGATATGAGCTCGAACACGCCGACTGAGGTGTACGCATTTGTATTGGATTTGGTGTCTGTGCGTGAGACGCACATTCGAGCATAGACTTCTCGTATAGAATTGAGAACGACAGAGCTCAACACAGCACTGGATGGTTGATTGCGGTTTGTGATCTGTCTGTTTCAATGCCTTGCAAATCAGCGGCAAAGACCCGCCACATAGCCGTATTTTGATACTGGATGAAGTAGCTGAGCGGGATCATATATCTCAGCTTGATCGTGACAGAAGTTGCTCTTAAGTTCGTGTTCCGGATGCGGCCATTGCTCGCAATAAAGACATGAATTCGAATATGGCTTGGAATCAAGAGTTCGTGATTACTCATTACACAATAGGCACTCTATCACCATACCCTCTACATCATAACGCCTCTCATCATTCCTTCCAGCATCAGAGTCCCCACCTCAGCTAATAACGACATAGAAACCAATGGGGCACAGATCCGAATCCTGGAAGTACTCGAACGTAGTATCAGGGCTACAAAGCGCACCGCTGACCTCCAGCCAGCCCTGGCCAGCCTGGACGCCGCAATCGCCCGAGTTGATAACATAGGCATTGCCCGGCTCCAGCACAGCAGGCGGAGTAGGCGGGCCTAGAAGAAGCACCACCGTTAGCCCAAACTACACAGCAAAAGGGGGGCACAGGAGAGCAAAACTTACTCGGACCAGCCGGCGGCTGATTATTCCACGTCGTGTCGGCGTCCGCGCCTGCGCCGAACGCGTAGCCCGTGAAGGTGAAGTGGCCGGGCCCGTCGTAGGTGAAGGAGCTGGTGCGCAGCTGGTCCTGGCGGGGGAAGAAGAACTTGAGGGTGCAGGTCTTGCCGGCGGCGGAGTCGGGGACGTAGAGGTTGAAGATGGTGCAGAAGTCGTTGGGGGTGATCTTGGGCGAGTAGACGTTGCCGTACTTGGTGTCTGGGTTGGCCTTGGAGATGGGCACGATGTACTGCGGGAAGAGCCATTGGGAATGGTCGGCGGGGAGATAGCCGTCCGCTGGGCAGACGGGGTCGGTGCGCTCGGTGAGGAGAGGGGAGGCGGAGACGAGGGAGAGAAGGGAGAGGGCCATGGTGGTGAGGGCCTTCATTGTGGTGGGCTTGTGAAGGGGTGTATCTTCTAAGAGGATAAGGAGAATAGGAATGGAATGAGATGTCGAGACAGCCCAGAGGAGAAGCGATCTCGATATAAGTGGAGGAGATGGGGTTGCTGGCTTGCGTCTTAATACAGAAGCTCTTGAATGCCGCTTGTACATCCCAACGTTATATACCCACCCGGCAAAGGGCATTCTGACTCTGCTCAGCCGACTCGTCCTCTCGGCAGGGCTGTGCCATGATACGCCCCTCACGCCACGGCCGGCTAGGCACCAGGAAGTCTGGCAGTGCTCCGGGGCAGGAGGCTCAAAAAGGGTACGCGCCTGGCCCGTTCCGTGCCAGATGGCCGAGGGAGCGTGCAGCATGCAGCGCGGCTATTTCTTTCCTATGCTGCGTGCTGCGGAGACCTGCATGCTGACGGTGTTGTTCAAGCTTTGGCCCAAAGCGGACAAGGCTGTGCTGGCGGAGCATTAAGCTTCGTATCGGCGCAGCCCTTCAACGGGGATGGCGGCGGGGATCCGGCATCGTCATGTGGAGAATGCGGAGGCCTCTCTGCAAGTGACTCTGGTTTGAAGTGGTGTTGTCGCACATCAGCGCGTGCAGATTGAGTTTCTGGCGTGCGAGTTGGAGGTATGCAGACTGGGCTGTGCAGCATTACAAGGGACGGCTCGTAGTGCTGCAGGTCTCTAGCACCGGTGTCAGAAGCGCAAACAAACGCCGACGATCATGCCGCAGTCCGGGAGCATGCCGATATTTAGCTGCTTACTGCCATTCCTCTGCGGGGAAGGTCAGATTATACGAGCCTGGCTTCGGGGAACGGCAGATCGCGGCAAAGACTGCAGCGCAGGAAGGCTCCCGGCACGCATCTGAGCGGCGCCACGAAGGATGGGGCAGTGAAAGCGGGTCGCATTGCAGCGAGTAAGCCGGCGATGGGCTATCAGCGATGAGCTGTGGCGGGCGGCGTCTTGGCCGGGGCGGAAAGAGTGAAGAATGCGGCGGTGGCGGCAGAGAAGCGAGCTGCGGCCCTACCAGGCGCCTCGCGGCTGCTACCCGGCGCCTGCGCTCCAAGAATAGATAGCCGACTGTCATATTGAACATCACGGCAGCTGCGTCAGATCTGAGCTTCGGTCGCCGCCAGCATTGCTTTCTAACTCGCCCGCGAGAACGCCTCTCAATAATTCAGGACAACCCGAACGACTCCCCCGCCGTGCGGCCCATTCCCTCCGCACGAAACCCACAACACCCTCTCACCGCTTCTCTCCTCGAACTCCACTGACGTGGGCCTCCTCTCCTCTTTCATCAGCTCGCTCACAAAGCCCGAATGCACGTTCACCCTGTACACAACCTTGGCCCGGTTGCCGGCCACATACGCGACGCCGTTGCTCCCTACCGCGAATCCATCAGCCCCGACCATGCCGCGCGAGATGACTTGCGCCGAAGCCTTCGCCGACAGGTTGCTGTCAATCGGCACCCGACAGAGCAGCTCCTGACTGGTGTTTGTGTAGTAGACAAACCGCCCGTGAAGCCTCACCGCGTTGACCCCGAAAGCCGCGCCTGGTCTTGGCTTCATCGTAGCGTGCTCCAGTGCAACGTTGTATTCGCCGGTCTGCGCGTTCACCCGCCAAATGACGCCTTTCGTGGAGTCGGCAACAAGCAGCGTCCCGTTGTCCGGATCAGCTACTGCGATGCCGTTCAGCAGCTCACTCTCTACTATGTGCGTGATCTTCTCTACGACGGGTGGCTCGCCGGTGTCGTCTCTTAGCTTGACTTTCCAGACCACCCAAGACCCATGCTCGATGGCTGTGGTTGCAAGGTCGAAGCGGCCAGCTACCAGGACGTACTCGTCGCGACCTGGAGCATATTTGGCAATGCCAACGAGGCCGACGGCGTCAGGAAAGGTGTAGATGAGCCTGGGCTCTGCGAATGGACGCGATGGGTCGATCGAGTACAGTTGGGGGACGTCCAGGCGGTTCAACAGTATGTTGCCGTTCGGGCGCACTGTGAGGCTCTCAAGCCATGTTCCTGGTGGGGCTTCGTAGACGCTGGATGTTTCCATGTGTCGGTGACGAGTGGACGGTCGTTCAGAGCGCGTTGCTGCTAGGAGCAGAGCGGTGAAGTTTGATATCGATGGGTTGCTACCGCTCATATCTTCTGGCTGGCTGGCTGACGAACAGCTCAGGCACGCGCGGCCGTCTCTCTGGTGCAGACATCTCATCTTAAATCATTGCTAGATTTCGGCAGTTGGGCAAGCGGTTTCAGCAGCGGTTGAATTTTTCGGTAAATCTTGAAGATTCTGTACGTGACAGGATGCTTTCTCCCATCTTTTCGGCAATCCTTTCTATGCTCTAGCAGATTAACTTTCCGTCGTATCCGGAATCTGCAAGTTTCATGCGCATGCGACCTTTTCCGGACTAATGAGTCAATGCAGGAGACTTGGCTGCTCACCGACACGCGATCAAGGACTGAACCTCATGCCGCCGTTTGCGCAGACGACGCTCCCCGTGCTCCAGCCAGCCTCGGGGCTGCACAGCATGGCGACGACGCCGGCAATCTCGTCCTCGTAAGCCGGGCGCCCTCCCGCCTTGGGCGCGGCCTTGACAAAGTCCTCCCTGTCCACGCCCTCCCGCGCGGGCGCCAACGGAGTGTTCTTCAACCAGGGGTTGATCATCTCGAAGAATTCCTCGCCGTTGCCGGCATACATATCGGTCGCGACGGGCCCGGGGTTGACGGCATTGACGGTGCAGCGCTCGGACAGCTCGCGAGCCCAGGAGCGCGTCATGGCCTCGAGGGCGGCCTTGGTGCCGCCGTAGATGCTCTGGCCGGCGAAGCCGAGGCTGCTGCTGACGCTGGACAGGTTGACGACGCGGCCGGAACGGTCGTGGGGCAGGTACGGCTCGGCGGCCTGCATCAGCAGCAGCGGGCCGCGCACATTGACGTTGTACAGCCACTCGAAGTGGTCGGGCTGCGTCTCGGCGATAGTCTGGTTGCCCGAGACGCCGGCGTTGTTGATGACGATGTCGATCTGGAACTTGCTGGTCTTGGGGTGCGAGAAGTGGTTCTTCGCGACGTCGACGACGTGGGCGGGGCCCTTGACGCTGCCCATGTCGGCCTGCACGACGACCGTCTGCACGCCGTGGTCGGCCCCCAGCTGTGCGGCCAGCTTCTGCGTCAGCTCGGCCGACTTGTCGGACGTGTAGTTCATGACCAGCGCGGCGCCCTTGCTGGCCAGGTTGGCGCAGATGGCGGCGCCGATGCCTGCGAGCTGTCAGCGGTGTAGGTATGGCGGGGGTGACTCTGCGGCGGACGCACCTCGCGAGGCGCCGGTGACGATGGCCACCTTGCCCTCGAGCTGGCGCAGGCCGGGGCCACCGGAGAGGTTTGTGGAGGCGATTCTGGCGGGTTGAGGGCGCGACATGATGCTGACTGGGGTGTCAAAAGTCCTTCGGATGCGTGTCTGGAGAGCTGCGCGGGGTAGCGCTGGTGGGGCCTCAGGCGTCAGTAGCTACGTCACGCTCCTGCCTTAGCGCCCTCGGTGGCGCGACGCGTGTAGCGCCAGCCCATCCATCCTTCCAGCTGTCTCCTCGCCGTCTCGTCTTTGGTAGTGCATTAAGCGGCCGTGTGGGAGCGGAGAGTCCGCGAATCCAATGACGGAGGCATAAGCTGGAACGCTCCGAGATCCCCCTCCGCAATTGGCGTATCACGTCCCAGCTTTGCTGACGCGAAATTGTCTCTTCAGTGAGATGCTCTGCTATTCTCCCAGACCGTTGCAAATCTGAAGATTCACGTCGATTTTCATCTCGAATTACTGATAGTCTGCAAGACGGCCCAGTACTCACCTTGCACACTTCTTCCATATGCTTTTTCCATTCATACAGAGCCTGGCACGTTGAGCCTCCCACACGCATTTCCTTGGAGAGCCCCAAACCTCTCGCTCCCAACGCATCGGAATTGCTTAGACCATCATCACTCCAATCCTTCAGGAGAGCCCCAGGCCCTGGGCTTGACAAGGTGAGTTTCCAATCATTTGACGACCACCAGAACTCGTCGTGTTGTGATAGACATTACTCCAGAAGGTGGTAGCCAGTATCTGGAGGGCTCGGATCCAAGGAACTCTCTTGGAAAGACGGACGCATCTTCTTCATTTGACTGTGAGATCGCTCCTAAAACGTCGAAAACTACGTCTCCATCCCCCCATGCGCTAAAAAGTTGCACAGTCCAAGTCGATGATACAAGACCCCAGGACACGGTGTTGCATAGCAGGAGAATTATCATTCTGCGAGGACGCTTTCGGAACAACGGCGATACATGCTATACATCAGCCACGACTGCTCTTACCTAGTCAGAGGGACCTGCAACCCAACATAGGCGAAGTCTCATCAGAATCGCCAATGTACCCGATGGGTGGCCTTACTGGTACAGAACAACACACCATCCTGGCCGTCCTTGTTTCTCTCCGCACCTGACCTCCTTTCTAGTCTTACTGAAAAGGCTTTTCGTTGCTTGTCTCGGTATTGTCTCCCTTGTAGGTACTAACCAGAACCAGTGGCTAAGCGCCGCCCACGTCTCGTGAGAAGCGGGGTCTGTGGGGATTTGTGCACTGTTCTGTCAATCGCTACTGTGCCGCACGCACGACGCAATTTCTTCTCTTTACAAAAGTGCCGTTCGCCCTACTGCTACATTTTTTTTTCGATCCGGGGGTTTTGACTTCCTCACTCTATTGGGTTTCACCTTGCGGTCGCCGCGGCTGCGTTCCTTTCACGATCAATCAACAATGTCCGCCGAGCAGCATATAGAAGTCGATGATGGGGTAAGTCTCATTCCGTCAGCTGCTTCTCAGTGGTCTCACGACTCGTCTCCTAGATTTAAACTTGCCTGGTGTACTTGTTTTATTTCTTTAATCGGACCCTCTGTGGAGGTTCCTTCATTTTTCCCTCGACGTTTCTACTGTTCTGTGTCAAGTTGATCATTTGACCCAACTCTGACCCGGAGATTCCTTTGCAGTTTGAAACGGACTCTGCTGTCGGAAGCATTGATGAGCAGCTCTCCGCCTACTCACAATCCCTGACCTCCAGCATCACCTCCTATCCCGTTGAGAATGGCCGGCGATATCACGCCTACAAGGATGGCTCCTATTTCATGCCCAACGATGAGAACGAGCAAGATCGCCTTGATTTGCTTCACCACATGGTGATGCTGGTCCTTGACCGAAAGCACTTCTTTGCCCCGATCAAGAAGGAAGAGTTGAAGCGTGTCCTCGACGTAGGCACTGGAACCGGTATCTGGGCCATCGAGGTTGCGGACAAGCATCCCGACGCAGAGGTTCTCGGAAATGACTTAAGCCCCGTGCAGCCGCAATGGGTGGTGCGCATCCGCAAAATCATCTGTATCTGAAGCTGCCTAATCTGACCTATACATGTAGCCTGCCAACGTCAAGTTCGAGGTCGATGACGTCGAAGCGCCCTGGACCCACGCAAAACCCTTCGATCTCATCTTCGCGCGGCAACTAGATGGCTCTATTTCCGACTGGCCTGCTCTTGTCTTAAACATGTTCAAACATACTAAACCCGGTGGCTGGACTGAGTAGGTGCATACGCAGATCATAACAGATACTCCCGCTGATCCCAGAACTTCTTGCTACTTGCTTTTAGGCTCCATCTCTTCGACACGCACTATAGGTCCGACGACGGCTCTCTGAAGCCCGACGCGTACATTAACCAGTTCCTCGCTACTCTCGAGGAGGGTTGCACTAAGCTGGGCAAAGACCTTTACCCCGGCCCTAAGGCCGCAGGCTGGTTGAAAGATGCTGGCTTCATGAACACCCATGTGCAAATGTATAAAATTCCTTTGGGTCCCTGGCCTAAGGATAAAACGATGGTTAGTATCAAGCAGAGCAAAATAGAAGGCGAATTACTCATCACAAGAGCAGAAAGAGATTGGTATAGTCAACCTGATGCAATACCTCGACGGCCTTGAAGCGTTTTCGTTCCGCATCTTCACCAGCGTTCTCGGATGGAAGCTTGATGAGGTGAAGGCCCTCAACGCTAGAGTTACGCAGGAGCTCAAGAGCAAGAAGATCCACCCGTACTACACTTTGTACGTGACTTTCTGGTTCTTCTTTGGTCTCATTACTAACAAGGCTGCAGCTACGTTGCGTACGGCCAGAAGCCGGAGTAGAGCACCAGATGCGCGAAAATGCGAGACCCACATTCGTGTCGCATCTGGATGTAGTGACGTGACTGTTTTGGCAGTCATGTGCTAGAGGTTGAGAGGAGCACGAGAGTGTAGCTGAATGGCACCTTGAGGAGCCGAAGCCTTCATCCAGATGATATAATGGACACAGAAAAGCCCTTTAGTTGTTATGGGTGAATGTTTCAAATCTGCATGGCCTAAGCGTATCTCAAGTGTGATCTCGCATCCATGTAAGTGGAAGGCTGTGTGCGCAGTCCTGAGGAGATTCCGAGGAAGGACTCTGGTTTAACTTGACTACATAACAGTACGGTGTCACCGGTCCGAACACGCTTTGTGAAGATTTCGCCCTCGCCAGCCGTGCTGCTGATGTGTCGCAATATCTCATTGCCTTCAGTAAGTGTCGTTATTGAATAGCATCGGGCAGTCCGGATTTGTCGTGGTGCATCATCAGGAACAGCGGCTCCCACACCGTGACCGCGCGCTTAGTCACGAGGCCATTCCCCATTTGAGGCAGCTCATAATAATGCAGCTTCTCCCCAGAAGCTTCCATATTCTTGCCAGTCAACCCGGTCTCGTCCTGCAGGAAAACTCTGTATGCTCTGAGGATGGTTTCGACAGGGGTGATACTATTGATGAATCAGCTTTAGTCACCTCGCTAAGATAAAATAGTTAAGCATGAAGTGCTCAGACATGCTTGCAACCTGCCCTGTTTGAACAAGAAGCAATGCAACATGAAAGCGGGGTTTGGAGGAGACGTAGTCGAAGGAACTGCCCCACCATTCTCTTGAAACCGCTTGGATCATCTCCGGAGGCACAATGGGCGTGTCAACGATTCCCGGATGGACACAATTGATCGTAATGTTGTCCTTGTCTTTAAGAATCGGCGCCAAGTTGCAGACGAGCATTGCGACCGCCGCTTTTGCGCCACAGTACTCCGGTAAGGAACGGTGAGGAAAGATGGCGCCAACGCTGCCCGTTATGATGATCTTGCCACCGGGCTGCTGCTGGTTCTGGCGCATGAAATGGGTCGCCAGCTGTGTGCCGTATATGACGCCCTTGTAGTCGATGTCGGTGCACTGAAGGTCAGGCTCCGGAGGTATCTCTTCGGCAGTCTTGCCGCGCCAGTTGAGGATGTAAATGGAGCTCTTGTCGACGATGCCAGCGTTGGCGCACAGCACGTCGATGCGTCCCCACATCTTCCAAACCTCGCTGAACATGCGCGCTTGGCTATCGTAACTGGACACGTCTGCTTGGAAGAAGCGCGCGTTGGGGCCTAGCTCGGTTGCAATCTTTTGGCCTTCTTTGGCGCGCCGGCCGACTAGGGCCACTCTGTAGCCATTGGAAAGCAGGTCTTTGGCAAGGTCGACGCCAATACCGGACTAAGAGAGTATACCCTCAGCCTACTTCCTCGGTACCAGATAGGACGTATATGAGAAGGTTGAAAGCTTACAGTAGCTCCAGTTACGATGGCGACTTTATCCGCATTCTGAGCACCGCCCATTTTTCTCAATCGCTGGAAGACACAAAGTGTTTAGGAAGCTGTTTAAAGCAGCAGCTCCAGCGAAAGCAATGCATGCTTGCGCGTCTCCAAAATATCTGTTCCAAGGTTCCCATGCCCACCTTGAAGCCCCGCCAGCGAAGATCCTCTAGGTTGCGTCATCGTTGTACTCAGGGTCTTGAATACCCCTCAGCTTAGTATCGGCACTCCCGCTCGCTCTCTGACGATCTTTTCCCGTTCTCGGTGCGCAACCTGGTGCATGTGGGGCACTGTCAGCTCAGTCATCACTGCGCATTGGTTGATCTCCAGTTTCTCGAGTGACATTGGTCATGGTTGATATGAGCTCGTAGTGATGACCGCCCAAGTCGTCGTACGTGGATCGTTCAGCTTGCGAGAGCTGTGCCAACCTGGCTTTCTACCTCGGCGGATCCCATGAGCTTCTCCATCATCGCATCGTAAAGCTCGGGCGTTTCTCTGGAATAGAAATTGTTGAGATTCACCTAAACCACTCGGCCGTACAGCCTCTCGCCTGAAATGTTTGTTTTCACTATTGCTGGGTAGACGAGGTTTGCATGTACATATACCATCCATACGGCAACTCGGGGCTATGGGCCTCATGAAGCCAATCACTCCATCTGTTCATGTCAGCACTGTTCAATCAAGATCTCAAGCGTAGTATAGGCTTACGCTTGGCAGAAGAGTAGAATAGACCGTGGTGTGCTGAATCTAAACCAGCGCAGCTGCCGTTGAAGACCAAGCTGGCACCGTTGCCTTTGAGGCGAGATCGGGAAACGATGGAACGCCAAGTAGCTTGTCGAAATAACTCCTTTCATATCAATATCAAGACTCAGTATATTTGGCACCGGAAAGGGTGCGTGCATTGCTGACACTGATTAACGGAATTTTTATTTGTGAGAAGTTCTCCTAGACGCCCGATGTGCAAAAATAGTGAGATTACGCGAAGTCTATCCAGGATAATGCATCAAGCAGAAACTTGACTCGTTCAGAGCCTCGTAGAATGCGAGCCAGGTAATCATTACATATAGTTCCAAGACCAATTAAGCTTGTCAAAGTTTGTCCTCAAGCGCGTGTAGGCTTTTGTGAAATGAACCTGCTTTTCAAAAGGAAAACTTGTTTGCACCGATGAATTGTCTCCTTGGGAGCCTGGTCAAAGGTCTACTATCCAAGATGAAGCAGACTGTACGGTAAATTGCTCGCTGTGGACTCCCTAAAAATATTCGTGTAAGAGTTTTTTTACACAGACCTTCTGTCGAATTTTGAAAGTGCATACGGTCAGAATTGACTACGTTCTCTCCCTGTCTGAGTATTGACTTGACTGTCTGTAGTTCCCATCTCAAACGCTCTCCAAAAACCCCCAGCTAAATCATGAGAGCAAAAAGTCCAGACCTGGCGCACTTGGAATTTTCGAGCATCCGAAAGTCTTGTAGAGAGAGCCAAAAAAAAATCCGACGAAAGCTCGAAATTGGGACCTTCAAATCCCATTACTACAATGTAGAAGAAATCACTCAAACAAGATCCAATAGCCACAAACCAGAGTCAAATTCTAACTTCATAGTCGCAAGACATTCACTCTTTCTCCTAAACAAATTTCGAATTCAGCAATAAGTCTACTCGCTCAAACAAATGTGAAATGATACTATCATTGATGAGACTTGCGGCGGGCTTTGCTTACAAATCATGGGAGCGAGTATATCAGCAGAGAATCAGGGAAGACAAGGTGCCGAGAGACGAGTATGCAAAACCAATTAAGCCATGCGAGAGGAAGAGAGAACCACGATGCAGAGCGAAAATGCAAAAATGCAAGACTGCGGGCGCTTGGGCACCGATAGAAGCACGTAGTTGTGCGACCATCCCGATTGCCCCCCTGCTCATCGGGATGGCCTCGGAGACGCTGAGAGGGCTCAGATTACGTGCGTCCTTGCGTAGCATTGTGTCTCAGTTGACTGGACGGGGATCGCCCCGCAGTGAGGCAGGATTTCACGCAGGGTTTCCGCAGATCGAGTTACACAAAGATTCCCTACGGAGTACCTTATCGCCCCTTGCCTTTTGATTGCTTGAGACCCGGTTCGAGCTCAGAATTCTCCTGCAAACGCGAGAAGAAATAGCCGCCGAGGGAGCTTCAAGAAGACCGCACTGTGTAAGGAAGAGGTGTGAGGGCTACGCGCTGGCACTCTTTTGTCACAGTCGCGGGAAAGGGAGGCGGTAGACTAGATGCTGTTTCTCTTATGCAATCCGGATTGTCCTACCATTGATTATCAGATTAGTAACAACCAGCAGTTCTGGACTTTGATGCGCGGTTTCTGAGAGCTGCCATTCATATGCTCTCGGAAAGTGTTAGTTCATCCCAGACCGCCGTTTGGGTGGAGTGCGTTGGAGAGCCGCGGTAAAACAAAAATCGGGAGGCCTGATCCATGCAGAAGATCGGCGTTGTCTGACGGATCGTGGACGGATCGTGGACGGCACGTTGCCACGGGCCGAGCCACAAGAAGATAGTGGCGTGAAGCCCAAGCGCCCTAAGCGTGTCCGGCATTGTGAGCTACTTCGCAGCTGTGTTTCCGTAGGCGTTTATCTCCGGTAGCCCAGATCTTACTGCTCAACCGCCACAAGGCTTTTCCGTGTTACCATAGCCTCATGAGTAGGAGGAATAAGGATCAAAACTCTTACGCGACATCTCTAGCTGTGCCACCTGGTCTAGGCCTATCTCTCTTGGCAAGCGCAAGTTTTGTGGGGGCGACATCTGTAGACGCGGGCCGTCAACCCAGAAGCGGTCAAAGCTCCTTTCTGGTTGCATGCTAGGGCTTCCTAGGGCTTCCGGTGCGCTTGTACTGTGCTGCGGCACAGCGGCCGCATGTCGACTTCCCATTCGAGCTCCTATCTACGATGGCTAAGGTTTTCTCGTCTAGCGGCCCGCAGCGTTGCATGACTAGCCGTAGCAAAAAGAAACCGGGCGGTGGAGCACCAGTCCCACTGTTGGAGATGTCTTCCATCTTTACTTTTTCTCCGCCTTGCCATTGGCATTCCTTGCTGCTTTGCTGACGGTCGCGCTGCAGGATCTCAGGTACACCAGCCCTGTACCCTGTGCAACTTCGTCTTGGGCTGCATTGAGCAATTTGACCTGTAGGCTTTTGCCGGTCTACATCCCACCCTTTTTCCTTGTGCCGTCCCTTATACCCCGCTTTCTCCAATCCGCCATTTATTCCATCATGGCTCCCGAAGAACAGATCCAACAGCAACAGGAAATGCAGGAGGAGAGTAAGGTCGCATACAGTGCCAGTGAGAAGGACGTGGAGGGATCCACTTCTATTTCACCGCCGCCGTCAGAGGAGCCCGAGGCCGTGGTAACGTTCAAAACCTGGGTCGTCGTTTGGGTAAGATGCTTCGAGTCTCAAAGGAATGCCTGCAATGGGTGAGCTATGAGTAACAAAGGCTGAGTATATACATGCGCTCAGTTCCTCTCTTGCGGATATGGTCTCTGTTTCTGGCCAGTTCCTACCGTTGCCGCTATTGGAACTTTGGTCTCGGCTGACTATGGACAACCCAATGCCTACGTGTGGTTCGTTCCGGTATGGATTAAAGTCCTTCCATTGATGCCGCCGGTGCTAATTCTTCCTCTGGGTAGGGATGGACTATCGCCACGACTGTTTGCTTCATGATTGGGTACTGACCCTGGAGTGAACACGATGTGATCAACTTTCTGACATGGGTGCAGTGGAGCAAATACCGATCTGCTTGGACGTCGTTGGTTCCTCGTCAGTGGTAACCTGGTAAGTTTGTTGACCACGCACCTTGAAGCTTAACATGCTTAACTATGGCCCTTCCAGTTGTGCACCATCGGGCACCTAATTGCGGGAGCTTCTAAGCAAACAGAAAACGCCACCCTGATAACGGCTGGTATGGTGCTGTCGGGGTTCGGCGCAGGCTGCTGCCAGGTATGTCTTTGCTTGAAGAGAAATCTGTCAATGTGCATATCCCCTAATTCTGTTGACAGATGGCGGCTTTCGCTCTGCCAGAGCTCCTTCCCAAGAAATGGAGACACATTGCTATCATCATCGCCGACGGTACAGTGTATGTTGCGATCCTTGTGGCTCCCGTAACTGCGAGATTCAGTTATGAATTCCAAAACTGGGAGTGGAACTTCTATGGTCCGGCAATTTTCCAGTTCCTATCATTCCTGGGGCTGCTGTTCCTATACTTCCCGCCAGCGCATCCTTCTGGTCTCCCAATCCGCCAAGCCATCAAGGAAATTGACTACCCAGGTAAGCAGCTACCCTATGAAATGACATACGATGCTCAAATGGTGTAAATTGACATGTTGGGCCAAATGATAGGTATTCTTTTCTTCATCATTGGCTGCGTGCCTGTCTTAATTGGCATAGCGTGGGCCGGTATCTACGAGTCATCTGATCCACACGTCGTTGCATCCCTCGTCATTGGCTTCTTTTTCCTTGTTTGCTTCGGCCTGTGGGAAACTTATGGTGGTGTAAAACACCCACTGGCACCGCCTCGCATTTTCTCCGCATCCCATGGGCGGGACTTTACGGCTCCTGCCTTAGCACTCTCGATCACCAACATGTTCTACTACTCCAGCAGCATTCTCTGGCCGACCATGATCACCATGTTCTACACCAATGGCGGTGTCGACTGGAAATACGGAATCGTGTTGTCCCTTCCTCAAGGTCTTGCCATCTGCTTCGGGGCCTTCTTGCTCTTCTGCTTCGGCAGCTACATCAAGCATTGGCAGTGGCAGTTGACAGGCTCAACCTTCATCGTCGTCCTCTTTGGCTCTCTGCTTGGACTTGCCACACCACACAATATGGGAATGATGATCGCCTTCTTGTTCATATCCCAAACTGCGTTTGCTTGGTCGGTTCCACTGAGCATTATGCTTTCGCAGATGGGGGTCAAGCATAAGGACCTTGGTATCAGTGGAGGCATATCGGGATCTCTTCGCTTTGCAGGAGGCGCAGGTAAGTGCTCTAAACAATCCACAAATACTCGGTAAACATATGAGAGTGCTGATTTAATGGTAGTCGCGACCACCGTCTATCAAACCATTTTCAACAACGAGGTTGTCAAATGGACGCCGAAGCTCGTCGTGCCTGCGGCCTTGAAAGCTGGTCTTGATGAATCTCGAGTGGCAGACCTTCTTTCCGTTGTTTCAACACCTGAGCTTGCAACCTCTTTCTCCCCGGTCGTCGCGTCAGCGGCATCGGAGGGATTGAAGCAAGCGTATTGCAAGGCCGTCTTCGTGGTGGCTATGTCCTCAATGGGCTTTGGCATTGTTGCGATCATTGCTTGCCTGCTCTGCAAAGACGTTGACTCCAAGATGACAAACACGGTATGTTTTCAGTGATCAGTATTCTGCCGCTTGTGGTACTGACTGCTGTTGAAGATTGATGTCTACCTCGAGAACGACGAGTACGCCGATAGAAACAAGTTCCATTAGAGTCCTCATTTCATGTTCTTAGGGGGCTGGCTTCTGGGGCCTCGTATAATCAGCAATATAACTTTTTACGAAGTCACGAACTGGTTTTCATTGACCTGAAAACATCATGTGGGAATCATTGAACGCAAACACCAACCATAGGATCTTACAATAACGGTCTCTGAAATTTTGCGAGAGTACCTACCAACGATTATGAAAGAATATTAGTGGCTCGGAAAAATGAAACAACAAAAGTACTTCAGGCTTACCAGAGTTTACCAGACCACCAAAGGCTTTCCAGGCCGCAAGCACCACTCATTATTGGACCGCCGCAGACTTTTCACAATATGTGCGCCAAATATGTGGCAAAGCAGTAAATCCCCAATTTTCTCAGTTCGTGAACATCAATACCGCTGGTCTTGTCAATGAAATGATGGATAGCTTTGTGGTATTTGTATCTATCACAGCCTTTGTCCATATACGAAATGCCTAAAAAAGATGTCAGCTAAAATCAGACGTGGTCATTAAAGATGAAACTCACCAATTGTAATACATGTGCACGTCCTTTCTCCGCAAATCCGTGCGAACTTTCGCCAGAAGCACCTGAACCTCCTCGATAGTCCATCCAAGAACGGTAGTGAAGAGACCAACAGTCATAGCCTCCAGCGATTCTAGGTAGATCATCATCATAAAGGCGCCAATTTGTTTCTGTAACAGTGTTCAGCGAAGAAGATCCTTAAAGGTATCACGTTTCTTTGCCTTTTTTCTTAGAGATGTACGTACCAACCGTTTGTCTTTTGGCCACATTCCTATCGGCAACTTGTAAATCTTCTCCGTCACGTTGACGAACCCAGCGTCCTGCATCCAGCCCTTCAGTTTCGGTCCAGGCGTTCCAGTGCGGCCCATCTTATCGCATGCTTCAATCATGAGCTGCTGCAACTTGAGAGCTGAATTGCCTTCCTTAAGGCTGCCATCGTCCGTGCATGGTGTGAGATCGCAGTCCTGAAACTCGGCCCAGCCTCCTGGTTTGGTGAAGCTACATACGTTGGCACAAGTTAGCTCGAATTAATTTTAGACTACGAAAAGAATGAAAAGGGTCATCCTTTGATGAAGAAAGGAAAAAGGTATCACATTGCATTTACGTACTTGAAGGCTTGTCTCATATATCGCGGCCAGTCGGCTATCGAGCAGACCATGTAGCGGCTGTGCACGAGGTCGAATGGAGAGCTGTAAGACCATTCAGCCTCGACATCATCAACCTCGAACTTGACATTTGTTGGTGTCCACGATGGTTGTATCGGAGAGAGGTCATTTCCAAGCTTGATGCAGAAATGTGAGAAGACGTTCATATCAATGCGCGGTTATGCAAGTGTGAATTCTCACCACGGTGGACTCCGGCCATGCGTCGCCTTTATTCGCCAGACTGTCAGAATCATCTCCGAGAAGGCAGCGAAAGATCATGTACCTGCTTCGATGGCCCAAATGCCGGTTCCAGTTCCAAGATCCAAAATCTTTCCATCCTTCTTGAATGGAGCGAAGGCAAGAGTGCCACCAGTCAGGAGCCTGTAGACCTCGTGGAACATGTCGAGACGATCTTGCTCCCTCTCGTCATTTGGGCTGTGCAGCTATGCGATCAGCGGATGCTCGTCCAGGATGTTCCATACCACGAACAAACGGTAAGTTCCCTCCTTGTACGCGTGGAAGCGGCGCCCATGTCGATATTTGTAATCGGTAATGCTCGAGCTTAGAGATGTGGTGAAGCTTTCTCTTTGGCAGAGTCAGTCGCATTTACACATGGCAGGGGTAGAGGTCGTGCGCGCATACTCGTCTTCCCCGTAGGTGGAGTCACCGCTGTCCAGGGAATCGACTTCGATAATTCCCGTTTCAGTCGCGTCTGGGGGCGACTGTGCACTCGGTTCCGCCATAGCTTCTGTGGTGAGAAAAGGTAACAAGAATGAAAATCTCGCGCCAGAGGGTTGGGGAGGGGCGCACGTTTAACGCGCGGCGTAGAGCTCCACTTTCGTTGCTCGGCTATCCCCTGACGTGGTGACCAGTCGCTTCGGAGTCCGTGACGAGCAGGTCGCTGTGCTTGGACTAAACCGACGTTACTCTGTCGCTTGGCATCGACTGCTATTGGTTGGTTTGGCTCGTGTGCCCGGAGGGTACTCGCAATGATCTCTGCGGCACAAGGCTATGAAGAGCGTCCAGACGGCGATCTATGGGGTGATGGCCATTGCATTCGCCGGATTGGCCGGGTGGGGCAAATTGCTGCGTTCTCAGTGGATGGGGAAACGGAAGCCCGGATGCGGCGCAGCAAAGCGGAGGTGGGCTGTTATAGCGGGTGCACGAAAGCCAAAGTGGGAAATATGTGTGACAACACATGACAATGTCTAATACAACTTCATCGAGAGTTAAGTTATGACCCAAGAATGCGGTAGCCAGTCCTGTGTCCTGACGCGACAGTTTAACTTCATCAGCAGGAGACTCCGGAGCTAACTGAATCGCCGAAAAGGACCGCTGGAGAGCCATCACTGGCGCTGTAGCTGAAGATGGAGTAGCGGCTTTTGAGGAATGTATCACCCTACGAACACCAGAAGTAAGCATACCAGGTACAGGCGAGAATACATGATCAACGTACCAGAATATAGTAACTTCCCCCGGGGAGAAGGTCTGCACCAATGATGCCACTGAGGCAGTAGCCGGGGATAGCTGCAGTAGCCACCACGTCCTCAGCTCCAATGAGAGACATGAACCCAGGAGTAAGCCTTCCAAGATTGAGGTCCGTTGGGCTGACAGAGAAGGCACGTCCAGCGAGGACAAAATCTACGGTCTTTTTGGTATTGCAAGGGTAGACTGTCCTCATATTAGAACACCAGACTTGGAGGCTATATTGCCAACATACTCAGTAAGACCTCTCCCTCCACTGTGAGAGTGTAGCCTCCAAGTGCATCGGAGACGAGGGCCGCGACGTTAGTGGGTACAATGATGGCTGTGGTTCCAGTGTCGTGAATGGCCTGTCCCGCATCGGTATCCAAAGCTTCTCCATTGATCTCGATGCTATCCAGATCAGTCTGCCAATAACCTTCCTCGGAAACAGGTACAGTGGTGAGTGTTCCGTTGATCTGCCAAATCACTAAGCCCATGTACAATCTCCACTGGCCGTGTTGAATTTACCTTGGTTTCATCACGCCCTCCGAGAATGAGTTCACTGCAGTTTCCGGTGCCGTCGGCTCCACGGCCGAAATAGAAGCTGAACTCATCTGCATCGACGGTCCCCTGCATGGAAAAGAAATTTAGCTCAGAACCATAATATCGCATATTGTGAAGTAAGTACCTGAGTCATCATGGTGGAGAAGAATGTAGGCTTCTCGGAGTTGGCAATGTTGTTGAATCCCATACCGCACAGAGAGTTGGAGCTGGAAGTATTGAATCCTTCAGCCGTGCTCAGAACAATGACGTTCTGGTTGACTGCGGTGATTCCAGCGATCGTAACGTTGTCCAGCCAATTCTCGCCTTCAATCGCTCCAGAGCCATATGTAACTTGAGTGGTATTGCCAAGGTCGTCACCAGCGTCGTCATAACGGATACCAGCAAGGCATCCTTCGTCCGGAGTGCAGCTGTCTCCTGGAACGAAGAGATCGGAGGAGCCGGTGTCGAAGTCACATGTAAAAGTCATGTCTCGGATTGTGATGTCTCCGTAGTAGAGCTCGTCCAAACCGGCTGAGTAATACTCATCGTACAGATCCTCAACAGCGCCATCGCGTTTTGAGAGAGAGTTGATATCCACACCACTTGGCAGAGAAAGACCAGCATGGCCGTACTTCTTCAGGGTTTTGTCTAGGCTTTGCAAGATGGAAAGACCATCGACATCGCCATTGCTGAGAGGTGCAAGGCTCCTGCGGGTAATAGGAACTTTGAAGGAGCGTGGTAAAGCCGGCGTCGGAGCTGCCAGGTTGCCAGTGGCCAGGAAAAGAGGGACCAGGACCTGAAAGCACTTCATTATTGGAGAAACGATGTGCAGATCGACTGCAGTCGAAAATTATAGGAGAGACGATCCATACTTATACCATGGAAAGGGTCTTTTGGGATTTGAATTTCAAGAAAATGATATTGTGGCTCGCAGCGAAGCTAAGCTTGCCTTGGAAGCTGAGAACAAAGCCTTCAGCTAAGAAGGCAGCTACAAACTATCGCATTCTTAGGACTTGAGGGGTTCTCTATAGATGGGTCTCCCTACCAGTTGTCTCGAAATCAGACTTGAATTTTCCCTACGAGACAGCAGTGCATTCCCCCAGACGAGAAACCAAATGCGAAATTCTCCAAACGCGAGCCACAAAGGTCTACTGCTTGAGCCTTAGCTTTCATAGCGGAATGGAAGATTGCTTCTGGTTTGCAAGAAGGACTATGCGAAATCCAATGGGCATACCCTTGGAATCATCACTGAAAACAGATATCAGATTGTGGAAAAAAGCAGGTCGGCGTTTGGGCGTCGAGTTTCCGACAGCCCAAACAAGTAGGTAGCAAAGCATGTCTGTGATGGACGCGTCAACGCAACGTGAGCTTTGCAAGCTTGTTGAGTCTGCCATTTCTACTTAGTCCTACGACCTTCCCGCACAAATCCTGTTCGTCTATCTACTATGCAAAATCCAAGCGTCTGTCCGCGTAAGCCCGTCCCCTGCAACAGGATTCTGACCTTGCATTTTGGCTTCCATTTTCATTTGGAGCACCTGCTTGGCCGGCGATTGAAGCTCGAAATGAATAACATGTTTGGTAGATGAGAAGTTGAAGAAGATCGTTTGACTGAAGAATCAGGAGCGCATTGCAGACACACACGCTGGTCATATCACGTGACTTCAGCGAAATCACCCTTTCTCCCAGGCCACATAGTCGGCAGCTTGTTTCTCTCATCACTGCAAACGCCCTACATGGCTGCGGGTAAGCTGCCTATATACGACATCCCAGTTTCGAGCGCGTTTCAAGCCACGTGATGTCGTGAGACTTCGGCGTGTTTCAGATGTTTCATTCCATCAATCACCAATCCTCAGCAGCTCTCCCGGCCGCATTCATCCCGTCCATGAGCTCGCTTCCTGTTCTTTTGCCCTCGCTAGTCATTATACGGTCACGGGTGCCTTGAAACGGAAATGCGTGCCACTGGCACTGGACATCGGACCGCTGAGCCGCCTGGGACGGCGGTTAAGCCGGGCTGGCCGCCAGCGCTCGTTTCGACCCCCCTCGTGTCCTGCCCGACGGGGCCTGATTGGTGATGATCGCTGTTTCGCATGGCTTTTCGTTTGTCTGTCCAAAACATCCGCCGTTCTTCCCGCTGCCCACACCCTTGCCCGGCGGCTCGTTTTGTCGTCACTGTAAGCCTGCAGCCTATTCGCATTCCTCCCCTTTTTCGCCCGACGCATCGCTACGTCCATCCCAAGAACAGTATAAGCTTTCCAAGACATTGTAGTCCATATCCATCGGAGAGGCCGCTCCGTGCAGTCCCTGGACAAATGTGGCAAAGACCGCGACGGATATGGCGCAAAATAGCCGCGGCGTGGCTGGCGCAAAAAAAAAAGGCGTGACGATCATACGGCTCCAGATTTCCTTAATCACGCCCGGGCCTGGTTTCCGCTGGAACAATGCGGACGACGCGGAATCTTTTCTGCCGTGACGCAAACGAGCAGGCCTCAAAAGGTCGAGCTCTCCACTTTCTTTAGAGTTCCAAAATATATATACCCACTTTCGCTTCTTGTTTGCAGTCCACCACCACTGCACCTCCAGCTAGTCTGTGAGCCATTCCTTCTTTTACCTTCTAACTTATCCCGTCATTCCCTTTGAGCCTCAGCATGCGTTTCTCTGTCCTCCTGGCCGCGGGCACGGCAGGCCTTGCTCTGGCAGCCCCGGCGAAGATGCAGCGCCGTCAAGGCAAGCTCAAGTGGTTCGGCATCAACGAGAGCGGCGCCGAGTTCGGCGAGGGCACCTACCCAGGCACGTACGGCAAGGAGTTCATCTGGTACGACATGAGCACCATCGACACGTTCGTTAGCAAGGGCATGAACATGTTCCGTCTGAACTTCGCCATGGAGCGGCTGATCCCGAACACGCTCAACGGCACCGTCGACCCCGGCTACATGGCCAACCTGACGCAGAACGTCAACTACATCACCAGCAAGGGCGCGTACGCCATGATCCAGCCGCACAACTACGGCCGCTACTACGACGAGATCATCACCGACGTCGCCGGCTTCAAGCAGTGGTGGAAGACGGTCGCCAAGCCCTTCGCCAACAACTCCCTCGTTGTCTTCGACACCAACAACGAGTTCCACGACATGGACCAGAGCCTTGTCGTCCAGCTCAACCAGGCTGCCATCGACGGCATCCGTGAGGCCGGCGCCACCAAGCAGTACATCACTCCCGAGGGCAACAGCTGGACCGGCGCCTGGACTTGGATCTCCTCCGGCAACGGCGACACCATGGGCGCTCTGACTGACCCTGCCAACAACGGAAGCTCTCGCCTGATCTATCAGATGCACCAGTACCTCGATGTTGATGGATCCGGTACCCACGAGGAGTGCGTCAACGCCACCATCTTCAGCGACAGGCTCAAGGCTGCCACTCAGTGGCTCCGTGACAACAAGAAGCAGGGCTTGATTGGCGAATATGCTGCCGGAAACAACGACCAGTGCAAAGAGGCTGTCAAGGACGGTCTGCAGTTCCTGAACGACAATTCGGATGTCTGGACTGGTGCTCTGTGGTGGGCTGCTGGACCATGGGTAGGTCTCCAGTTTCTGTTCCTGTTGATCCAGTCGACTAACGACCTCCCAGTGGGGCGATTACATGTACTCCATTGAGCCTCCTTCGGGCGTTGCGTACACCGCCTACCTCGATACCCTTATTCAATACGCTTGAGCAGGAATTCGAAGTGCAGAGAAACCGGAAAACTTCACTTCTTGTGCATAAACATTCTTTCTGCAGTGGTTACAAGCTGTCTTTTATACTTCTTATAAAAATATTCAATTGTGTTTTGTGGATGCTACAAAAGTGGAGTGGCACCTTGGTATGGATCTTTCAAGTCGAAAGACACTCTGTCCATTTGCATCGAAGTCGAAGCATACGTCAGAGTTTGGTTTCGTTCATTCTTATCAGCCTGTCCATCCAGACGAATGCTTCAACTATGCATTCTCGTTAGTACGCGAAAACAATTACTTTTTTTTGCGTCTCGTGAGTATCAGGTTACCTGAGGCTCGGCGACCGAAGATATCTTCTGAGGTCGCCCTTCCGAGGGCGACGCCGCCATAGGGGACGCCAGGGAGGTAATCCACCGACATCTATATAGAACAGGCCTCTATAGCATCACAGATAGATCAGTCAATCCAGCATCTTCCTTCGCATTAGCTCCATAAAGTGATCCATGGGATTCCAAAACTTTTTCTTCAAGCACTTATCATCCCCAAGTCCGAGTCTTGAACTATCCTCTAGATTTGCGGACTGTCCGAACCTCAAGTGATCATACAGTGTCAACAATGGTCCAGATTTCAATCAAGTGCTCATTTTCAACGCCGAGAGAATCGAACTGAACTATTGAATGAGTAGACAGATCAAACCACGCTAATGTCAATGTATCCCAGGACAACCGCCAAAACTGAGACCCAAGAAGCTACAACGCCAAAGCCGCCTTGAATGTCTTTCCTCAGCACCGACCACAGAATCCCAAACAAGAAAATCAATATCAAGTTGATCACAACAATGGTCCAAATCTTCTTCCGGTCACGCCCCTCCCTGAAATAAATGCCCCAACCCGTGACAGGAGCGTCAAGCTGTGCCGAAAGCTTGCCTTTCAGTTTCTTAGGAAACTGCTTGAGTATCCATGTCTGCTTATTTGCGACGCATTCCGGGTGTTGGAGAAAATGCATCATCGTGTTTGGTCCAATCGGAGGTGACTTATCCGGAGGCACAGGCTCGTAGCGATACTCAGCCGACGGCGTCGGCCACGCGCGGTCTTCTGGTGGTAGACAGTTGCAACGGCTCTCATTACAGTGTCTCTCGTGTCGGCGTACGTCCACGAAATCACCGACGATGAGTGTGAACTTTCACACGCAGGTGTCAGTATTCACGAGAACATTAGAAGTTGCATGCAGGTGGGGTCGGAATGGGATCAGAAAACATACCGCAACAAACTCAACGCTCTCGATTCCTCGGAGGGACATTCGTGAATGCGTTTGCCTTCTCCTTCGCTTGTACGTCTGCTGCAGAAAGGAGAACAGATCTTGGTCATATTTCAGATGATGTATGGCTTCCTGGCAAAGGCCTGAATTGTACCTCCCATCATTCATGCAGATCAACAGATGTAGCGGATCTCTTGGAGGCTCGGTGCCCCGCGGAGGTCTGCCGTCCCCTGTCAGAGGTGCGTTGGTAAAAGGCAGGGCTGCCCCCTTTCCGGATCTGGTGTTTCTCAAGCCGAAAATGTTGCATATCCCATTCGTTAGCTGGCCGAGGAGTGATCCATTGCGGGCCGACTCGCTGCCGTGACTGCCTCTGGTAAGCCTGCGAGTACGCAAGATGAGATCTCGCATGGCGTCAGGAAGAATTTGGTCGGAGTAATCGTCATAGATGGTTTTTCCACAGCGCTATACTTTCAGTCAGTAGACTCTCCGGGTCGTTGGGCATAGATGTACTCACACACTGCCATCTCAAACGTCTCTTTCCAGGTTCGAGGGGAGTCTCCATGAGCCCGATTGCCGCGAGTGTGTCAAATATGGTAGCAAAGGGCATTCCAGGCGCGGTTCTTGAGAAAGGCGGAGCGTCGAGAGTGATTCCTCGAACCAGAAAATTGTCCACAAGATCCTCCCAGTCCGGTTCCCTGATTCTTGCCTCCACAAACTCTGCTAAGTCCTTCTTGAATAGGTGAAATGCATCGCTCTGGAGAATATGAGAGCATAGATCTTTTCCACCAGTGTCCGCAGCTGCTCCTTGCAATGAATCAGGCCTTGTGATGTCTTCCCACATGGAATCCGCAAGTTGTTCGGCTTGAGTCTTGAAAAGGTCCTCCTCGGACCACGCATCCACATCTCGGAGCTCGTCAGCAAGATCTCTTCCCAATAGCTGCAGGAACTTGCTGATATCCCCCACACAAAGGTCGGCTGAAATGTTGCTTTGGTAGAGGCGAGTGATAGATTGGCGAAGATATCGGTCACTGCAAAATCTCTGAGAAATGGTGTTGATTGCCTCCGCATATGTCTTTGGCTGGACCACTTCGGCCTCTGGGTTTTTCCCTTTGCCCGAAAGGTGAGATGGGGTGGTGGAAGCTTCGGAGAGGTCGTGGCCAAGTTGAGCGGCGTGGGAATCCGTTTGGCTACTCTGGGGCTCTTGATCGGTGAACCAGGTTTCATCTCCCAAGGTAGCTGCGGCAAATTTCTGAAAATGTGCGGCTGTCAGAGTTATGGTGGGCTGATGGTTCTGCTCCGCTTCGTACTTTGCAATCGCGAGGGCGGACTCGAAAGCGTTTTCCATACTTCTCCCATTCCTAGTTCCCGAAAATTTGCGGGAGAAATTCATTATTTCCTCCACGTCGACTTTCAGGCTCGCTCCGAGAGACTTCTGAAGTTGCTTCAATTTACAATCCCATATGTGCAAGGCTTGCGACTTTGTGAGATTTGGGAAGCAAAAAGAGAGCTTGATCCGAGATTCAATTGCATTATCAAATCGCTTGTCATCATTGGCGGTGAGAATGATCAGTGCTGTGGATCTCTCGAGGAAATCAACAAGTTCTGACGAATCTTGTTAGTATGAGGTCTGATCAGGAAGTTTTGACCCTGAGGCGAAAGTAACAAAGTTTGCTTACGTTTTACAATACCAGACTGCCTTTTCGTTCGCACAAGGTGGTCTACTTCATCAAATAGCACCATACAATCCCATGCCTTGGCCCTATCAAATATCCGATTGAGTTCCTCATTCAGCGATGTCGGATTTAGACCTGGAATGCTGCATTGAACCTGATACAGCGGCCTTGAAAGCTTCATGGAGAGGCTTTTAGCTGTGCGGGTCTTGCCTACACCGGGCGGTCCGTGAAAGAGCAGAGTAAGACTTTCCATCTTTGCTTGAATGACTGACTCGTTGTTGGACACTGAGCTTGTTTGTGCCCGTTTCTGAAAGTGAGAGTCTGCTTGTGCAAGTATCGTGTCTTTTTGGCCGTGTGTCAGCTTCAAATCTGACCAGCTCCTCTCGTCAGCTTCTACAGGCTTAAGGCCGTCCAGTCCCAACAGCATAAACCTTCGCTCGGGCAGATTGAAGGCCCATACATGTTTTGGTAGAAGCGTAAGTTCATCCCTGGTAAAAGCACTACCATCGATCTTGCCATCAGGCGGTAGATTGCGATAGAGAGACAAAAAGGCGTCGGAAGATGTAAATTCATCCGTTAATAAGTCATCGATGAGATGATCGTCGAAGATATGGTCAAGCTCTGCGCAGTTGAGTTGGTTGCGACCGATGTCACGCCAAACTTTGACTTCAGAGTCGTCAAAGAGCTCTCTTGGAGCCTGCTTCAGGAAAAGGGGCATGGAAAGCCCAGGGAAACTATCCGGCTCTGAAGTCTTAGCTTGGAGGAAATCCACCATGACGTGTGAAGTGACTTTTTGCTGTACGGTTGGAGATCTCATGCATGGGTCTCCATTCTGGCAGCAAGTTACAGTTTCCCCCTGATACAATCGATATTTGGGAGTCGTGTATTCCATGAAATTCCGTCCAGACTCGAGCAGCTCAGCGATGATAGTTTCACGATTCCCGAGAAACCTCAAAGGTACCGCACCAAGAGACGTGATGTCGCGCTCTCCATCGAATGGGTCAATTCTGAAAATGCGATGTGCTGGACCAAATTCGTACCCATCGTAGTCAATCCGAAAAGCCTCGAGGAAGAAGGGTCTCATTGCTAGCCGTGAAGAGTAGTGCCAGGTTTGTTTCGGGTCATCTTTGCGTATGAAAGGACGGCCTCCTGTGGTGTGAAACACTCTCCAAAGTGGGTTCTTCTCTGTGTCCTCTTGACCTTGTTGCCCTTTTGAGAGATTAACCTGCTGTGGAGAATGGTATGCAGCGCGAGATCCGATAAAATCATCACCGGGTTTGAAGAGGTACCAGAGGTCCCGAAATCGGATTTTTGGGCACAAAGATTTCCTGTACGCATTCTGGACCGGCTTGATCTCGTTCTCGATGAATGTGAGAAGACATCTGAAGTCGGCCAATGCAGAGGATATAGCGGATAAATCATGCACGGTGTATTGCGGCGTATCGCTCTCTTCATCGCCAGCGTTGCTCTCTTTTGCGGTAGGAACAGTTGCAACAGAGAACCCGTCATCCTCAGCATGCAATGTGCTTTCTGCTTGGCTTTCTGTCTCCACGGTACTGTAGATGAGAGGCCGGATGTTTGTTTGATGGAAATCAGCTGGACCTTGCGTCCTGTCCATGTTTGCCAAGTCCCACTCTTGTTGAAGGTCGGCACAGTGACTGCGGATATCCGATTCGTACTTGATCAAAGGTTTGTATGGATGAAGCATGACCAGAGACTTGTTGGGCTCAATATCACCTTTGGTGAGAGCTGAAAAGAAGGCAAGGATTGGTCGTGAGTTGATGCGGACACGGTCGGGTGTTTCCTTGGGACATTCGAGGTCACGGATCTTTGCAGACTCTAGGCCTTTTGGTTCCCGATGTCTCCGGAGGAGGCGTTCTCGCTTCAAGGGAGACCTCCAGGCTTTCTCAGCTCGCTCCTCCCATGGATACCTCGGCGTTTCGATGAGAGCTTGTATCGCATAGGGCTGTCGGTCAACTTCATTTTTCTTAGCCCAGTTTTGGTAGACCATACAATCGCGCGGACAACATTGCACATTCTTGAATCCATCCCAATTCAGTCTCTCGACTTGGGGGATAGCCTCAACGGGGCTGCCAGGGGTTTCGAAGTCCTCTTTTCCGGTTCCATACGAGTACATTAGGCCGATAGAGTCACGAGGATACGGAGTATGGATCCGGACCCGGCTTTTTCCTTGATCAGACGCTGATGCCGAGTGGGTGAAAGCGGACGTTGGCTTGGAGTCGTATCCTTCATCGCTGGGAGGGGCATCTGCCAGAGACTCATTCCCTTCCTCGTCGGACGCCTCGATAGTAGGACCAGGAATGTCATCCATGATGAAAGAGGGAGAAGGGCCAGAAGGCTTGAATGATGTTGGTGGAAAACGGGGAATCTGATCCAGAGCTGAGTTGTCGGGGCATCGGCAGCTTAAGGTGTCCGGTTGCAAGGCTGAGACAGGTTGTGTAAACCCCGCTTACAAGCGTTGATGACCGATGCGCGAGGCTGATGCGCGAGGCTGATCTTGGCCATGCCCGATTCATTAAGATGCATGATCTAACCGATCCTTCGCAGCTAGACGAGCCGTGCTCCACTCTTTGTTGGGGCCAAAGACTGCAAGGTGGCGTGGAGTGCGGCTGAAGCCGAGTACACCAATCTAGAATTCAATCTAGAGGCGCTTGAACTCTGTTCATTCCTTTGGGAACAAAAAAGCCTGCCACTATTTGGAAGTATGGCATAGCTCAAATTGCGCCAAGGTCGTGTAGTCCCCCAAATAACTTCGACTTGATAGATGAAAAACTATAGTATCGCATACGTTATGAACTGCTCGTCTAGGTATAAAAGTAGGTTCACCAATATGTGGCCCATCCTGACGAATTTTCCCACTTCCAATACCTCACGTGTCGTGTGGTAGGGCGCACACCTCGTAAGATTTGTCAAAACTGCCGATGTAGGTAGTTCATTAGTGAGTGGATAAAAGATCAGCCGTTTTCATACCTTCTGTCCAAATCGGAATAGCCGTAGCATCTGACATGTTGTCAGCTTCGCAATGATTGGCTAAAATTAAATTTGACGCTAGAAATTTAAGCCGCATGTCATGGGACTTGCCTTTGCGGGTGGCATCCGCGGAGCTCTTGGCATGCTATCCGGTGCCTTTATATACAGCCTTTCTCCCAGCGAAAAGAAGAGACTCGAGCCTCTCACCATGGTTGACGTATCGTCTGAGTTATTGCAGCACTGCATTGGTCGGCCGGCCGAGGAGCTCCGTACTCCTGCATTCATCCTGAGCAAGCCGACCTTACAGCGGAACTGTAAGAAGCTACATGATGATGTGAAACGCTTGGGTATCGGATTTCGTCCGCATGTCAAGTCATTGAAGGTCCGTAACTGCTCGCACGACGTACCGGTGAAATAATTGACTGACGATGTTGCAACCCATAGTCTGAAGAGGTCACGAGGCTACTGTTAGGAGGTGTTACCAAAGGATGTGTAGCATCAACAATAAGGGAGATCCGAGGCTTGCTGCCTTTAGCAAGGGAAGGACTTGTCGAAGAGGTGAATCTACCAATTCTATCAGGCTCTCCGTTCTCAGACCAGGAAGCAGCACGATACCAAACCACCAGCCTCCCTCCCCCTCCCTCCCTTTTCAGCAACAACAATCCCCGCCAGCGTTCCGGACATTTCGTGGATGCTAATAGATTTTCCCACCCCCCAGGTTCTCTACGGCGTCCCAATCCGTCCCGGCGCCCTCCCCGATCTCCTCGCCCTCTCCGCGCACATTAAAATCCTCCTCATGATCGACCACCCCTCCCAAATCTCCTCCATCGAACTCTTCTCCTCCACCCACAACCTCACCACACCCTGGCCCGCCTTCATAAAACTCGACGCCGGCTACCACCGCGCCGGCCTCCCCCCCTCCTCCCCCACCCTCCGCGCCCTAATCACCCGCATCGAAACCTCCCCCACCATCTCCCTCCACGGCTTCTACACCCACGCCGGCCACTCCTACCGCTCGCCCACCCCCTCCACCGCCACCGCCCACCTCCACGACGAAATCGACTCCGCGGTCCGCGCCGCGGCACTGATGTCCGACGCCAACGCACCGGTCACGGTGTCCTTCGGCGCGACGCCCACCGCGCACGTGGTCGGGGAGCTGCTCAAGAAGATGGCGCTGGCGCTGCCGAGACGGGTGCGGCTCGAGCTGCACGCGGGCAATTTTGTGGCGAATGACTTGCAGCAGTTGGGGACGGGGTGTATCGGGGAGGGTGATCAGGCGATCCGCGTGCTTGCGGAAGTGTGTTCAGTTTATCCGGAGCGCAATGAGGCGCTGGTGAATGCGGGGGCTATTGCGCTGGGAAGGGAGACTGGGCCGCTGCCTGGGTTTGGGAGGGTTGCGGGTGATGCTGGGTGGATTGTTGGCCGCGTCAGTCAGGAGCATGGGATTCTTGCGCCGGGGGAGGGGAACGAGGAGAGTAGGGTTGGGGAGAAGTTCGGAGTTGGGCAGAAGGTTTTCTTGCATGTCCAGCATGCGTGCATTGCGGCGGCAGCGCATTTTTACTACTTCGTTGTTGATGAAGAGGATATTGTAAGGGAGATCTGGTACCCTTGGAAGGGCTGGTGATTATCCTCGTTCTCCAAGCCGCTCCGCCCTGTCTGTTTCCTCTTGAATATTAGACAATGCTTAAATAGATTTTGTGGACACGATGATGTGATCCCTTGTGGTTTCTCAATGTTTATGCCGACGTAACGTCTGGGTGTCAAGCAAATTGGAGTTGTGAGTGCTAAAAGTACAAACATGATTTTACGACAGACCGCAAGAAAAGCCCGCACCGGCGCTACCCGATATTCACTTCCACCTCTTAAGCAGGTCCTACTTCAAATATACGGACTATCTCATCACAGCCCGTGGCCCAGCAGCGTCAGCGAAGATGTTTCCCGAAGCCATTAGCAGGCCATGAAATGGGCCACCCGGATTCATTCCTGCAGCTTGGCTCTGGTAAATTGGAGCATGACCGCGAGAATGATTGACCATGCTCATCGCGTTATCCCCTGTAAAGATCCGTCTTGAAGACTGCGGAGCATGCTGAAACATGGGCGGCATCCTTGGAGTCTGATGCACTTGGCGCATTTCAATTGGTCGTTGTGGAGGCATGGGAGTGAAATACGAGGAAGATAGACGGGGTTGCTCAGGGCGTTTGAAGAAACCTTCACTCGTGCGTTGAGGAGCGCTTGGAATAAATGCAGGAGCGTTGTGATATGCGCGTGGTACATGAATGTTGCTGCTCCTGTACAGGGGCTGATTTCTGTCTTGATCGCGAGGCACACTGATGAACGAGAGACCATTCAGGCTACGCGGCTGGTCCCAGTCTCGCCGAGGGGGCGCCATGGTATGGCTTGGTTGATGAGAGACTGTTCCCACTCTGGCATTGGCAGAAAGACCGGCTACGCCGGGGCTGAGATGAGATCGGTTTCCGTCCTGGCCCATCGCGAAGAAGGCGCTTGGGTGTTTCATTAGAAGCTGTGAAGTGCTGGGCGCATGATATCTCCTCGAAGAGGGCGTGATGGGATTGCGGCTGACTTCTAGTCGTCTGTTTGGTTGTTGACCATACGGCTGAGGACACACATGTTTCCGGACCGGGCAATTAAGCCCAATTCCCCGAGTTGGTGGTCGAATTGTCGACTGTGGATTCATGGACAATTGCGATTGCGCTGTGAGAACCTTCATGCGGTCGGCTTCGGGCCCAAGGTGATCCGGGGGCTTCTTATCATATACATGATACATATGTTCGTGTTGCAAGTGACTTCCTCGCTGACCGACATGTCTGGAGTGCTTTGCCCCTGTTCGTCCGTTCGTATTCTGTGAATTCTGACCCGGCGGAGGTCTCTGCCCAAACCACGCTGATGGTGGCACTGCACCGCTCATGAGGTACTTATCGGATGCGGAGGACTCGCGGCGTTTCGTGACACCCAAAGAAGGGTCATGAGGAGCTGCTTGGGAACGGTGTTGCCATGTGCCGTTTTCGAAAGTCTGGATCTGGCAGATCTGGGCAGGGTCCGAAGGTATGGCGTGGTCGTCTTCGGCGATTCGGCCACCACGTAAAGTTCCTGAAGCGCCGGAGGATAGCAAGCGGGTTGTGTGCCCCTTTGGCACAGCAGCCAGGTGCCCTTCATTTACTTCATCTCCACGCGGGTTGTATTCCGAAGCAGCAGTCTGATCCACGTATTCTGAGAACTTTCGCTTCCTACCAGAACTCGACTCCGACACGTGTGGTTGAACTTTTGGCCCAGATAGATCAGCGGAAGGATTTCTATGGTGAATCAGGAGTTTCTCTGGTATCCCCGTTGCGCATTCTGTTCGTGTATCGGTTGGTATACGACTAGGTCGTGGTTCAACCTGGCGGTGGCGCTTATTTTCGGGGCCCTCAGCTCCTCCTTCCGAGTAGGAGTAGTCTGTCCGTAAGACAGCATAACCCAGCTGAGAGAGCTGACTTCTCAGTGTGCCAAGCTCACTGATACAGATTAGAGGCGAGCGGATAAGGATTATGCCGGGCGACTTACTTCATGGCCAGCGGCCATTGTCGAAGATAGTGGGTTATTCTTGGCAATCTCTCCTTCAACTTTGCGAATTCCGCCTGTGACTCCTCGAGTGACGCCAATTTCCCTTCAAGTTCCTTGTTCTGCTTACGCAGGGCGCGGTTATCAGCATCAAGGTGTTTCGCTGCGGTCTCGATCTTGAGCTTCGTTTGCTCCAGCGCGCGATGTTTCGCGAACATTGTGGTGCCGTAGTTGATGAGCGATGTATATTGGAACTAGTCAAGTGAGCACGACGAATGCGGAGAACAAGAGATGTCCTTCATACCTGCAGTGCCTCCATCGCGACTCCTCGGCCACCAAGCTTTACAGGTGGTGTAAGGAACAGCAGGTCCGGGATTTCTGGATCATAGCGTCCTTTCTGCAGCCCTCGTACCGCATACAGTGACTTCGGTCGGGCATCATGCTTGTATTTGACGCAGTAAGGGCATGGGGCCTGGGGGTGCTGGCCCTGGGGGTGGAACGGCGCGCCTATTGCGCGGCCACCGTCAGCGCACGTCGCCTAAACCGGCAGGAAGATCACCAGACGTACCGCCATTTTCCAGGTGGTTACTGCAAGTGAGGTGCATGCATGCAGTGAGCCAGAGACAGGTGACGTGTTGGTCAGCTGTGTGAGGGCGGCCATCCTGGAAGTCAGTCACTGCGGCGCCAGGGCCGTTCCGGCTGTAGATATCGCAAACGCTGGCCTGGCAGATGTCGCAGGTGAAGATGACGTCCAACGCCGTAGGGCTCGATCTTGGAGCTTTTGCGGACTCCATGGCTGGGTTGCGAGGCGTGTTGCAAGGCGTGTTGCGAGGCGTGTTGTCGGGGCGAAGAGATGGCGACGCCTGTCGTTTGCGCCTTGAGCCCTGACGGGCGCCTGACGGGTACCTGCCGGAACAGACACGACCTATGCCTTGCTCTTGTTGAAATCACTTGACAAATTCAGAGGGCATCTCGCACTTCATAGTCAAAGAATCCCAATGGGGAACCCGGAAACAAAGAAAACCTCACCCGCCAAGAGTCCTTCTCAGAGCCGCAAAGAGCGTCAGAGCGCTCACTAAAGACGGGAGCAAGCACCGTTGCGCGCGAAGGGTTTCGTTTTTTTTTTCCCCCATCACCTCTACCTACCTTTTCACTCAGGTTCAAGGGGGCGCACAGGACCGTGGACGCGGCTACCACACCTCCCACTAGGCTTCATTTGATCCAGACGTGCGAAAGAAAAATTACAGCTTGTTCCACTGCTATATCTACACAGGCCTTCCCTCTCTATGCTCTTTTCTCTCCGAGGCGATCACTGGAAAGTCCTGCAGGGATACCTGTAATCCGGTCAGCAAATATCCGCGACCCAAACGTAGGGATTTCCACTCACTCTCCCTCATATGTCTGGTACTGGCACATGTCATATTTCTTCTCTCCCAGCTTGGCCGTCGAGTGCATGCCGCTCGGCAGCGGCGGGAGGCCGTTCTCCGCAAGCACGCCGCTCACAGCCGACTTGTCCTTCTCGAAGAAAGCAGCAAGACCCTTCTCGCCCTCATCCTTGACGGCCACCAACTTGTTCTTGCCCTCCTCGCCAATCAGCTCGACCTTCTCGCTGGCCTTGCTGCCGACGGCCAGCAGGCCGACGACATCGGCCTGCTTGACCGTCGCCAGACGCGGGTACTGGCGGCGGACGTCGCGCTTCCAGTAAGGGTTGTCGGCGAGGTCGGCGGCGGGGATGGTGACCGGGTCGTCGTAGGTGGCCGGGTCGAGGTCGCCGGGGGGAGGGTTGCGGAACTGCGGGTTGAGCGGCACGCCGGTGCTGCGCTTGGGGTCGACGGCGAGGAGGTTGTTGATGCGCGCCCAGAAGCCCTGCGGCTGCACGGTGTATTTCTGCGGCGGGTACGAGGTGTCAATGGCTGGTTACGCGGAGAGGAGACCGCGCTGGAGACGAGGACGAGACCCGGCGCGGGCGCGTGGGAGCAGTTGTAGATGGGGAGCTGGATGCCACGGGCGGGGCGGCGATCGGAGGGCTGGCGGGGCCGGCGGGGGGGAGAACGCACCTTGAAGGAGGTGGCCTTGGCGACCTTGGCCGCGGAGGCCTTGACCGGCTGCGACATGGCGGGGGTTGGTGGTGTGGTGAGTGGAGAGTGTCGATGGCCTTGCCGTTGGAGGTGCCGCTGCCGACCGTGATGCGGCTCTGGCTTGGCGGCCTTCAGGTCAGCGGCGCTCTGATTGGCTGCACAGTTGACACCTCAGGCCACACACATCGCGAACACCATCACCATCCCGCATGTGACAACCCATGGACTGATTATTCCAATCTCTACTCCAACGACATCAGACCAGCCGCACGACTCAACAACTATGCCACAAAGAGTGTCCGGCTAAGAATAGTACCCGCCAAGCACATTACACCTCCGCACCCCTCTCCGCCTTCGCCCTCTCGCTCTCCTCAACCTCCTGCAACAACTTCATCAAATCCACCGCCGAACCCTTTAAGCTACCAACGCTAATAACACTATCGCTTCTCAAATGCGTACCCTCGCTCATGTCTGTGCCGCCTGCGAAGCTGCCAGACAATGTCCTCAGCGTGCTGTTTCCAGGACCTCCTTCAGCCCGCATGACGATACCGTCCAAGTGGCCGGTGCTTGCACTGCGCAAAGCCCTTGCAGCCGGAGACGACGATTTGGGATGTTTATGAATAGCTTCGCAGGCGACGCTGTCATCCGAGCTGCTGAAGTTGGGAATCTGGACGCAAGATTCGTACATCCGAGAGAACAGGCGAGCGTCGGAGCGCCACTCCTCTGACGAGGTGTAGTGCTTTCTCTTGCTGCGCTTGCGCTCCAATGGCTGTTTCACGAGTTTCATCGGTTGCTCGGGGTGCTGACCAGCTCCATCTCCAGGATTCTTGGCCTGGCTCTCGAAATCGGTTGCTTCAGGCTTCTGCTCCTGGTCGTCCGAGCTATCAATCTGACCGATATCCTGGCTTTGTGATCCGAAGCGGGTCCAAAGGCGGGCGTTGCTCCACCATTCCGTCGAGCTATCGTTCTTATCCGTCTTTGGCAGAAGTTTGTCTTTACTATGTTCCCCCTCACTCCCGAACGCGCGTGTCCACAGGCGAGCGTTGGCCGTCCAGGACGCATCAGAGTTGTCCGTCCTCCCTGCCTCGCGTCGTTTGAACTCGGTGATATCTGGAAGTTGGAACTCGACTCTTGCTGCTCCCTTTCCATCATCACCAGAACTCTGGTGAAGGTCCGGCTTTGAATTCGCGCCGTCAGTCTGAAGCTCAACAGAGTCTTCTCCGGTCACGTCAAACATGACAGGCGAGAAGACCGGTGGTAGCATCTCCAACTCCGGGTGTTCAAGTGTGCCGCTTTCCGCCACAGAACTGCGGTGGCCGTGACCATGTTTCCTGAACTCTTCGCTCTGACTCCTAAATAGACCGATGTAGTGCTTCAGGAAGTTGAAATTCCGGCTGAACGTCATGCTCTTGCTCTTCTGCATGCCTGTCCGCGCCTTCGATCTCTTCTTCGACCGTAGTGTCGTAAGCCGCATAATAGTGTTACCGTTATCCTCATCATCGTCGTTGGAACTGGTATCCTCAATGGTCGCAAGTCCAATCTCATACGCAAAGTCGCGCGTTCTCACATTGTCAGCTTCTCCAGCAGGACCGGTGCGTTGCTCGCGCGTGTGGCTTGGATAGCGGCTCCAGGCGCCCAGATCGCCCAGGTCAATCTCCGTCAAAGTTGTGCCACCCCATGTATTATTCCCATGCGGGTCCGTCACCAGCGACTCGATGCTGGGATCCCTCACAAGCGACGCGCCAGGAGAAATACCCGTAGCGGGGGTAATCGACCCCGAAGCATGACTAGGATGCAGCTCACCACCCAGAAGCCCACTCGAGTCCCTCTGCCGAGCAAACTCATCCCCGAGCTCCCTCTCAAGCGGGTCGATCAGGATAGTCGGCGAGCGTTCCGGCCTTGCCTCGTCCTCATCGCTGCCGCTAAACTTGAATACGCCACTGACGGCTGGGCTCTTGCCTTTGCGGTCGCTTTTCGTCATGGCGCTCAAGGCGCTCCCGCTGCCGCTGCGCTCGCGGTACAAGCCACGTGCTTCGGCTTTGCCGCCCTTTTCGGGAGAGAGGAATAACGCGCTCTTCTCTTCCCGATGCGCTTTCAACGCGCGTTCCCAGACTGCTGTCGAACCGCTGGCGTGACCCGCGGCATCATGGCAGTTGGCGATCATCCAGGAGCGCGAGAGGCGGCCGGGGTGATGCTCCTCGATGGGCTCGGTGGAGATCGAGTCTTTTGGCTTGGGTAAGTCGGTGGGTGAATCAGAGGGACCATCTGTGTTGGTGTTTGAGCCGAGAGAGTCCTTCAAAGTGATGAAATTCCGGTGGCCGTCGAGCACGAGATGGTCGTCAGACTTGGAAGCTTTCCGGGTGTGAAGGGCAGAGCCTTGGGATGCGCGACGCAGGTTTGCATAGGTCTTGCTGCGGAAGAACGAGAATGTCGAGAACCGGTTGCTCGGAATGCTGACCTTTGACTTGTCCTTGCGGAGTTTCGAGGGTCCAGAAGTTCCAACCAATGCTCGAGGTGTTTTATCGGGAGACTCCGGCGGCTCGAGCACTGTGACTGGCGTAATGTCGTTGGATTCATCCGAATTTTGTTCGGAGCTCCGCTGTGTGGGCCTCAATGGCACATCATCAGCCGTCTCTACCGTCTGATCTGAGCTCTCCGACGTGTCATTAGCCGGTTGCAAGCAGTTGTTCATATCGACGGTCTCGCGAGCCGTCCGGAACGTCTTCACACTCTCAAACGCCGGATTCGCCGTCCTAAACGTCAGCGCCGTGTCCGCCCTCTCCAGCCCCTTCGCCGGACCCGATTCGGGAAACGCCCCAGGCATAGCCTTCTCCCTCGCAGTGTCCTCCTCACCCGCATCCGCATCCATCTTGAACATCCCCACATTGCTCAAGTTCAATACTTCATACCCATGCTTCCTGACATTCCCCACCATATTAATATTCGTTCCCGAAGCCGCCGGCGTACTCGCCAAACTATTTTGCCTCGTCGAATACACCGAACTCGGTTCATACGCCTTCTCGCTCGCCGCCGGCGTAACGCCAAACACGCTGCTCGGCGCAGTCGAGACAACCTTCCCCCAGCCCTCCGGCACCCGCTCGCTCGCAAAGCCTGACGAAGACGCCTGCTGCCGCCGGGTGCTCCGCATATTGCTGCCACTCGTCTGCTGCTGCCTGATGCTCGCGCGCGCAGAAGGCGTCGCGCTCCTGCGGCGCGCATACGGGTACGTGACTTGTGCCGCTGTGCCGGAAGTGGCGCGGGATGCGAGCGAGAGGGTCGACTCGGAGCGGAGGTTCTGTGAGATGCGCATGTGGTAGAGGTGGAGGCTACCAGCTTCGGAGTCGGGGAGGTTGTTGGGAGGAATGTTGATGGAGGCGCGGCGGCCGAGGCTGGGGATGAGGTTGGGGGAGTGGAGGGCTTCGGAATGCGTGCGGTGCGAGGATGTGGTGTCGGTGGCGGGGTGAATGTCTGTTAATGTGAAGGGGTTGTGGCTACTTGTGGATGTGTAGGCTTCGTGGCGCTCTTCTTTGCCTCGATCCTCAGGGATGGTGTGCTCAGCTTGGATATGAGAGAGGTTGGGCGGCTCGTCGATGGAGAGACGCCAGGATGGCAGGCTTGAGAGTTCCATTGCCTTCAGATCAGGGGTCCTTGGGAGTAGGTCGTCTGCGGACTTGGAGCGCCTGCGTAAATGCTGCTCTGTGAACTTCTTCCACGGACTGCTTCTGCCGCTTACTTGATAGAGTTGCAACAGGTCCTCAACGCTGACGTTACAGGAAGGCAGCACACCGAGATCTGAGACGCGCTCTGGGATGCGGACGGGAAGGAAAGGTGCGCTGTTGCTCGGATCACCCCAACTGAAGGTTGCCTTCATCAGCATCATCAAAGCAAACTAAACAGACTGGCTGTAACTGGTGGGAATGCTTACCCGTATGGTCCACCACCACCACTGCCGCCCCAGTCGATACTCTGCACGTCTCCCCTCCTATCTGTATTGCTCTTTCCTCTCACGGGCGACATTTTGGCTTTCTCCTCATCGTCATCCGGCAGCGTCACTGTCCGCGTGAGACGTTCAACAACGCTATCCCTGATGTCTGGCAAACTCGCAGCGTCGGAATCATAAGTGCGACTCATCAAGACCTCGCGTGTCTCAAGGTTGGTAGGTACGAACTCAGCAGCTGAACTGCCATCCGCCTTATTCTTGCCTTTCTCATGCTTTTTGCTCTTTGCCTTTTTCTCGCCAGTTTCGTGAGGCTGGTCTTTTTGCTCCTTCTCTTTAGCCGCGGCTGCCTTCTTGAGGTTAAGAAGGCTCAAGTTCGACTTGTTTAGATCGCGGGTCAGGCGTTTAAAGAACTTCGGCTTCTTCGGGATCTCTTGACCGTCCCTCCCTCCCTCGTGTCCCTCGAGGGTGATCTCGGGCTTCGATCGCTGATGCTTGAGGGGCAGCATGCTGGAAGCACGACCGGTCGGCAGAGTTGAACCTGCTTCGGCAAAAATCTGCTGCAGCTCAATGAGGTCATCCTCTGCACGTGTTGATTTGGCTGAGTTCTGGCGGCGAGGCAGCGGCTGTTGCGGTGTTGGGTGACTGGCGGTCGGACGTGGTTTGGAACGGCGACGGAAGTTGGGCATAGGGGAGTTGGAGCGAGACTCCGTCTCCACGGAGCAGCAGAGCTTGTCTGTCACTGCCGGAGAGGGCGACATGGCGGCTGCAGCTTGGCCTTTGCGATGGATTCTCAGACGACGGTGACAAAGGAGGGAGATGCTGCCTGTTTGTTGTTTGGACGGAAGATGGTTCGGGAATGCCTGACGCCACACCGAGCACAGAGTCCACAGAGTGCGGCTCGGGCCAGTCGATAGTGTAGGACGCGTGCCGCTCGATGCAATGTGAGATGTCTCGGAATATGATCCAGATCGAACAATGCAGAAGTAAGAGAAGTGAGATGGGAGACACCAAACAAACCGCCCAGACGGGACGCGAGAGCAAGAAAGAGCCGGCCGATATTCATCGGGAAGTGATGAGGAAGGGCGAGAAAGGCAGAAAGCAGAAACTAACGCCCGTGAGACAGACCGCACGAGGAAGCCGGGATAGCCATGCGACGGAATTGCGGCTCTGCCAAGGGCAGCTACACGACCGACATCCGCGGATCGTGCTTTCCAACGTTGTTCAGACCAAAGCACATATGTTGTTCCCTCAGCAAGATGTGCGAAAAGAGCAGGACTCGTACCACGAGGATGAAATTCGACTAAAAGAATACATTTCGCCATAGCAATTAGCTCTCGTATCATTAGACATCCGGATTTGAAGCATGCATGAGACAATAGATGCAACAAAGTAGTGTGAATGCTTCAGCTCCGGATGCTATGTCTCTTCACTCCTACCGGCAGCAAATTATTCTTCGTCAAGCCATTTTCGCGCCTCTAGCATCCTCTTCGTACAGACGCATCTCCTTTACCCAAGCGGCAACACCAGGCGTACACAGAGTTTCAAGTTCCTCCCAGTCGTGCGCCTTCGCTGCCTGCCTGATCCGCGTCGAGCTGACACCAATGCCTTCCTGCCCGACGAGGTAGTCGATCTGACCTGCCCATTCTGGCTTGAAGCCTTCCTTCTCCAGAGCACCCTTCGCCAGCCCTTCGATGAACTCGACTTGTTGTCCGGTGGATCCGAATTGCTGAGAACTCGCATCGTTCGGATCGGACGGGCGCAGGGTGACGAGGACTTTGTGACCGGCTTCGAAGTAAGGCGCAAGGGCGGAGAGCGGAGGTGAGTAGTCGGGGTAGTACTTTGCCGCAAGCAGACGCGTCACAGTGTCGTAGCCAATCAGATGTACATGACTGGGATTGCTGGGGTACGGGTTCGGATCGGTCATTGCAATGGCGGTCGACTTATCGGTGTAGTAGGGTTCTTTGGTGAGTCCGATGTCGATTGCTACGTCAGCGCGTGATGGAAAAGCAGTGGACGTCTTGGAAAGATCTGCGGCAAGGTCCTCGGCGAAAAGAGCCATCATGGCCAGCCGGTGTTCGAAGCTGGCCGGGCTGGGCGCCTTGTCCGCATTGTGGGTGCTGAAGAGCAGCAGTAGTCGATGGGGATGAGGGTCTTTGATGTTCGGTCGTGTTACAGCAGATGTTGCAAGAGCAAGGTGAGCAACGGAGGGCGGGTTGAACGAAGAGTCGAGTATGTACAGGGTTTTTGGAGGATGCGGGGAGCTAGCAGCGGGGTTGACGGAGCGGACAATGCGGAAGGCAGACGACGACGAAGCAAAGGCGTGCAGCGCCGATTCGAGCTCTGGCAGCAGCGCGCGCATGGACGCGATCCGGCTGGCCATGTCTGGCTTTGGGGTTGGCGGTGCGGACAGTGAGCAGTGCGGAGCGGGTGATGCTTTTGACAGGTGCGGCGGCGGAGATTGCGCACAGGCCCGGTCTTGCGATGAGGTCAGTTCACCCGTCAGGGGACAGGCGCTGGCGGCGGCGGCGGGTACACGCTCATTGCCTCGTTGCGCGCCGCCGAGTCGCCGACGACGGCCGGGTCCATGGGGATGCTGTTCTCGGGCTGGGACAGCTCCTCGCGCAGGCGCGTCTCCAGGTCCGCGTCTTGCATGTGCACGTCGCCGTGCGGCGGCTCGTGATTGTCTTGCTCACTGGGCGCGACGAGGGGCATTAACTGATGATCATAGACTGAGCTGTGCTGAGGCTGAGGCTGAGGCGCATACTTGGGCGGCTGCTGCGGCGGCGGCGGCTGCGACTGCGGAGGCTGCGGCGGCGGCTGAGGGAGCGGGTGCTGCTGGCCCTCGAGCGGCGCGGGCTGCGAGCTCTGCGGCGGCGGCGGCTGGTCCGCGTGCTGGGCATCGGGCTTCTTGGGGGTAGCATTGGCATCCTTGCGCGGGCGGCCGGTGCGCTTGCCGTCCTCGATGTGCTTCAGCTCGATCTTCTTGCTGACATCCGGGTCGAAGCCGCGCTTGCGGGCCCTGCTGTAGATGTGCCGGATGGTCCGACTGGCAACGCCCGTCTGCTCGAGGATCTCTTTGTCCGAGAAGCCATTGACCTTGAGCGTCAGCGCCTGCACGCGCGTGGCGATGTCGTGCGGCGCATGGCGCTCCTTGGTGTCTTTGGCCTCCTTGGACATGGCGGCGCGATGGGCGGACGGGCAACGGGCTGAGGGTTGATATTGTGTGGAGCGACGCGTGCGGGTGCGGAGCCAATTCGAGCGTGGCCGCCCGGGAACACATTTCGCCGGCGAGGGGACGGCCATGAATTGCCGAGTCTCGGCGCGTGACGTGAGCTCGCCCGCCGCGCGCCGTGGCTATCGCGAGCCGGCCGTCGCGACGCCTCCAGCAGCTGATTCGCCGTCGCGGCGGCGTGGCGGAGGCGCGGGCTGGCAGACATGCTCCATCGCGCGGTGCTGCTCGATCTGACAGCACGCAACACGCGCAGGAAGACGGACGCGCATGGATGAGAGCAATCCGCACAGCTCTGCCCAGCAGACGCGCCTAGGGTGAAGCAGCCATCCGCGTGAGAGCGCGGCGGGCAATGCGCTCCTCGCAGCTCTGGATGCTCTGCTGCCGCAACCCTGCCTGCGCGACCCGGCCGCGGATCATATATGGCAGCTGCGAGTCATCGCTCGGATGTTTGAGAGCTTAACGGCTGCCGCGAATCGCTGGCTGCTGCTCGGACACATGTGTCGGCCACTCGGCGACTAAGTGCGCCTTACTACGTTACACGCCGAGCAGCGCCGGGCAGACGCGGGGCAGGGCGCGAGGGGCGCGGAGACAATGGCGCGTTTCGCGGTCGCGCAGCAGCCTCGAGCCGTGAGCGCGCTGCGCTGGCGCTGGCGGCGGTGGCCGCCGCAGCGCAGCGCAATGCCGGGGGCCCAATGCCGAAGATCGCCTTTGCGGGCGCGGGCGCGCTCCATCAAGGTAGCTTCCCCAGCAAAACGCGGGGCAGCCGTGGGCGGGCATATAAACGCGTCGAGGCCTCCACCAAAAGCTCCGGCGAGCTCCCCGTCGCGATCTTCGAGAATGTCGGCGGCGCAGGGCCATCGGGGTCGCCCAATTGCGACCGACATCGGCATGAGCACGCCAGCGACGCTTTCGGCGCTAGTTACGCAGCAACCCACAGGCCAATGGCGGGGCCCGAGTATATTTTTCGCCCTCCCCTCCTCGGCGACCGACCCGCTTCATCCTCCTCCTCACACCCTTCATCCTCCTCTTTCCATCTCCTTAAGGGCCTCTGCAACCGCTGAAGCTCTTCCTCCGTCTCATCTCCCCTTTGCTTCTCGTTCCCACACCGTCCAGAGCAGCAATCGTCACCATGGTGCAGTCGTCCGTCCTCGGTTTCCCCCGCATGGGTGTGAACCGTGACCTCAAGAAGGCCAACGAGGCCTACTGGGCCGGCAAGATCTCGCGCGACGATGTCCTTGCTGAGGGCAAGAGGCTGCGTCTTGCCCACTGGAAGATCCAGAAGGATGCCGGCGTCGACGTCATCCCCAGCAACGACTTCGCCTTCTACGACCACGTCCTCGACCACATCCAGATGTTCAACGTAGGCGCCTCCGTCCCATCACTCGGCGACTTTTGCTGACCCGTCCCGCTGCAGGCCACCCCCGAGCGCTACTCCAAGCACGGCCTGGCGCCCATTGACGAGTACTTCGCCATGGGCCGTGGCCACCAGAAGGATGGCATCGACGTCCCCTCGCTGGTAAGCGTACACGTATCATAATCGGGCCGGGCGGAGTCTGACGCAATATGCAGGAAATGGTCAAGTGGTTCGACTCCAACTACCACTATGTCAAGCCCACCCTCCAGGACAACCAGACCTTCAAGCTGGCTGCCAACCCCAAGCCCATCGTCGAGTTCCTCGAGGCCAAGGAGGCTGGCATTGTCACCCGCCCCGTCGTCCTCGGCCCCGTCTCTTTCCTTGCTCTCGGCAAGGCCGACCGTGGCCAGACCGTCAAGCCCATCACCCTCCTCGAGAAGCTGCTCCCCGTCTACGTCGAGCTGCTCGAGGGCCTGAAGAAGGCTGGCGCCGAGACCGTCCAGATCGACGAGCCTGTCCTCGTCTTCGACCTCCCCGCCGAGGTCAAGGCTGCTTTCAAGCCTGCCTACCAGGCGCTCTCCGGTGCCAACATCCCCAAGCTCGTCTTGGCCACCTACTTCGGTGACATCGTCCACAACTTCGATGTCCTCCCCTCCATCTCCCACCTGTACGGTCTCCACATCGACCTTGTCCGCAACCCTGAGCAGCTCCTCCCCGTCATTGAGAAGCTCGGCTCCCAGCAGGTCCTGTCCGCTGGTGTTGTTGATGGCCGCAACATCTGGAAGACCAACTTCAAGAGGGCCATTGAGCTCGTCGAGACCGCCGTCCAGAAGCTTGGCAAGGACCGCGTCATTGTCGCCACCTCCAGCTCCCTTCTTCACACTCCCCACACCCTCGCCAGCGAGAAGAACCTTCCCGAGGAGGTTGCCGACTGGTTCTCCTTCGCCAGCGAGAAGACCATTGAGGTCGCCACCATCGCCAAGGCTGTGACTGAGGGCCCTGCCTCTGTCCGCGCGCAGCTCGAGGCCAACGCCAAGTCGATGCAGGCTCGCGCTTCGTCTGCCCGCACCAACGACCCCCACGTCAAGGACCGCCAGGCCAAGGTCACCCCCCAGATGCACAACCGCAAGTCTGCTTTCCCTGAGCGTTACGCCGCGCAGAAGACCCACCTGAAGCTCCCTCTCTTCCCTACCACCACCATCGGCTCCTTCCCCCAGACCAAGGAGATCCGTGTCCAGCGCAACAAGTTCACCAAGGGCGAGATCACCGCCGAGCAGTACGAGAAGTTCATCGAGAAGGAGATCGATGACGTCATTGCCATCCAGGATGAGCTCGACCTCGACGTCTACGTCCACGGTGAGCCCGAGCGTAACGACATGGTCCAGTACTTCGGTGAGAGGCTGAACGGCTACGCCTTCACCACCCACGGCTGGGTCCAGTCCTACGGCTCCCGCTGCGTCCGTCCCCCGATCATTGTCGGCGACATCTCCCGTCCCGCTCCCATGACCGTCAAGGAGTCCAAGTACGCCGCGCAGAAGTCGAAGAAGCCCATGAAGGGCATGCTTACCGGCCCCATCACCTGCCTGCGGTGGTCTTTCCCCCGTGACGACGTCCACCAGTCTGTCCAGGCTCAACAGCTTGCTCTCGCCCTCCGCGACGAGGTCGTTGACCTCGAGGCTGCCGGCATCTACGTCATCCAGGTCGATGAGCCTGCCCTTCGTGAGGGTCTGCCCCTCCGCACCGGCAAGGAGCGTGAGGCCTACCTCTCCTGGGCCGTCGACTCCTTCAAGCTCTCCACCGCCGGTGTCGAGGACTCGACTCAGATCCACTCCCACTTCTGCTACTCGGAGTTCCAGGACTTCTTCCACGCCATCGCTGCTCTCGACGCCGATGTCCTCTCCATCGAGAACAGCAAGAGCGATGCCAAGCTCCTCAAGGTCTTCGTCGACAAGGCTTACCCCCGCCACATCGGCCCTGGTGTCTACGACATCCACTCGCCGCGTGTTCCGCCGGAGGATGAGATCAAGTACCGCATCGAGGAGATGCTTGCTTACCTCAAGCCTGACCAGCTCTGGATCAACCCTGACTGCGGTCTCAAGACGCGTCAGTGGAAGGAGACCAAGGCTGCGCTGATCAACATGGTCAACGCCGCCAAGTTCTACCGTCAGAAGTACGCCAACTAAGCGTACAGCAGCTACTCCAACATAGCTGCAACGGCCACTAACAACAGTGGCCGTGTGTCATGTGTTACGATATCAAAAGTCTTTTCAACAGGCATGATATGACAAAAATGAGGATGACTGGAGACATTCAACATTGGCGTTTTTCAACAACGGAATTTTGCAAGGCGTTTCGGAAAGGGGGAACCGGCGGGGAAAATGGCAGTGTTCAACAGACGTCGCTGCCTGCTCTATTGATTAGTTAGAGCGAATGCCCCTCAACGGGGCTGAACGAGTGATAGCTTTGATGGTTGCGCATAGCAACTCTATTCGAGATACCAATAATGGACCAATTAATGGTTCCTTTCGACAACGTTCCCCACATCGCTTGCTCTCTCGTGCTCAACACTCCGACCATCGTACGGCCTCTGACCATCCGAAGGAAAGACTTGACAGCCACACGTGCTATCGCCCGTGCTATCGACATGACGTCTAGGATCCAGGCCAGTGCAGACGCCGTGCTCTTGCCGAGGGCCTTTGCTTGCAGTTAAGTATGTCTCTGCCTTCAAACTTTCACAGGCCTCTCCGCCAGCACCCGCAGCAAGGGATATTATGTTTCACGTGTCAGTCAGGCCGCAACCTGCTTGACAATTATTCCACGGGGCAGTATGCCGTTCGGATTTGTGGGCCGTTAGCCTGAGTTTCTCGGAAAAGTAAAGTGGTCGGCATCACTTTCTTCAATCAGCACGTACTGTTTCCCTCGGCAACGGTCGCTCTGCCGAGAATAACTCGAAAGGATTTAATTGTGCTTATGGAAGAGCAGAAATGAGGCGGGTGACTAAGGAGTTAGGTGCGGACCGGTGAAGGACGCACAGGGAACAGCGCGATCCGGCCAGACACAGTGCTCGCAACAGCTTTACGCGGCAACGGGTAGGGCTGACGATTTCAGAGCAGTGATTCGTGTTTATTGTGTTTCATAAGCAGCGTCGTTCCGGAATTAGTTATTTGACGCCAACTCAACTCCTTTTGGCCGCAGCGGAAGGGGCGGACGCCTGGGGTGTGGAAATGAGGTTGGCAGGCAAAGTCAATCATTTGCTTTAGCCCCGGAAGCTCCTTATTGCTGGTTGTCATTTCTTTCCCCAAGGCCCCGGTCTCGCCGCAACACACGAAATTGAGATTTATTTTCCAAGCACAGGTAATTACGGGGATCTACGGTTTATGCGAGCTTCGCACGTACCTCTTTCCCCCATCAGCAGACGGCCACTGCGCCTCGAGCTCGAACCACCATCTCGCTACTTAATGTCCTGGTTATAGAATCTCCGCTATTATTTCCTGTGTCGCGCATCGCTACTTCACTGCTACACACCGACCTCTTTTCTTTTCTTACCCTCCCAAACCCCTCCTCCACCTTCTTCAACCCAACAAAGCCTACAAACATACCCTTCCAACAACCCGAACCCCCCAAAGAAGGCAACCCGAAAACTACAACTACCATGGCAACAACAACAGCCCCCAGCACCCCCACCATCACCACCACCTCCTCCGCCGCCGCCGCCACCACCACCACCACCACCACCACCATGCCCTCCACCACCACCACCTCCTCCACCCCCTCCACCCTCCTCCCCCCAACAATGGCCCGCCAATCCGACCGCGCCCGCTCCTTCCGCCGCACCCAATACAAAAAATCCGCAAAAGCGCGCCTCGAGGAACTCGTCCGCGAAATCACCGCCGCGCGGCACGAACGCGAAGCAGCCCTGGCCGATCCAGCCGCGGCGGCGGTGGACGAGAGCATCAAGCTGCTGCATGACAAGCATGCGGCGTTGGAGATTTGGAGCCAGGAGTTGAGGTGCGATGAGAGGTCCCGGTCCAGGTCGGCGAGTCGGACGAGGGGGGTTGTTGGGGAGAGGGAGGGGAGTGTGGAGTGAGGAGGGGGTGTGGGGTGCGGTGCGGTGGGGGTGTGGGGAGTGAGGGAGTGGGTGAATTTGGAGGTGAGTTGTTAGTGTTGGTGGTGGTGTTGTTGCTTTTGAGGGTGGTTGGTTGGCGGATGGCTGGCTGACTGAGTGGGTGCAGGCACGCACCTTCGCGCGCACACATTGCGAATACGGCCCGGCTTGATGCTGGTCATCGTATCAATCACGCACGTTCGATCGCCATCGTCGTCGTGGGGCGAGGATTTCCGATCTGGCTCTGTGACCAACCTCGATATCCCGAGCTGTCGTCGACTCAGGAAGCCGAACTCCAACCTGCGTACGCTCGATTGTGAAATCGGCTATTGTTCAACTGCCGGACTCAGGAGAACTCTCTGGTCGAGCAGAGAATATTACCCGCAGGCCCGGAAAGAGGGCTGTCGGGTGTTGTACGCCGAGGATCTCTGAAGAATATGCACGGGCTGCGGTAAGCGAGGAGATAGAGCAAGACCGAATGGGGATGCATCTATCATTCGGTTGGACCTTACAAGTCCGAAGGAGGGCTGGGCGCTTTTGGTTTTCTTTTGAGGTTGAAGAGGGATTTCGTTGCTTCATGGGTGTGTTGGTTTGAGTTGAAGAGACTGGTTCTATTGCCGTGGGAGGTAGTTACATGCGTGGCCTAGGCGAAATTGACATGTTTGGGTTCTTTGAAGATGCTCTGAGTATTTCTATTCTACTCAACGGAACGCATCGATTGTGGGTTGAGAGGACTTTAGTCCTGGCTTGTCTGTAGCTGAGGCTTTACCTCCTTGCGGATGAAATAGATGAAGCGGCTACTGTTCACCACAGATGCCGTAAAGACGACGTCTGTAGTAGACTAGTGATTTCTACAGAAAGCAATACTCTCACAACAAGACTTATACACTGCGTTTCTGTGTCTGTGTTGAGCTCATCGCCCTGTATGAGTCCCGCTGTCAAAGAAAAGGTAATCGCAACAGCCTGAAAACCAGTTTCCAGAACGTTGGAGCTACCTAGCTTTCGCTATGCATTTGTACAGGTGAATTGGCCGAGATAGACGTTGAAGTGGGAGTAGAAGCAAGAGACTGGGTAGCCGCATTTACACGCGACATCGGAACTGAAGATAGAGCAAAAGACGGGGTATTCGTCGGGTGTGTCATTATTGTAGACAATTTCTCCAGTGACAAGAGACTTCATAACTTTTTGCAGTCAAAGACTTCATATGAGCTATATACTCTGAAAAAGCCAGTAACAGAAAACAGGTGTTGTTTGTGCCACGGTTACTTAACAAGCCCGTCGGTGCCGGATTCGATGTCGCTTCCGTGTTATTTGTTGCCTCACCTGAGCCATCCAATCCTGCCGGTGCCAAAGCCGGGCACTACAATCCGACCCACCCACAGTGAATAACGATAGAGGTGCAGGTACTACTTAGCAACTCGGCGGCTGGTTGTAATTCGAAAGCTTCCCTCGTTGGCTCCTCTCGTGCGATCCAAAGATGCGAAAGACATGTGGCCAGCTACCAAGCTACAGCGGCGTTTCGAGGTCGTTCGTCTCAGCTGTAGTATGAGAAGACAAGTCTTCACTGTTGTCGGAGTTCCAGTCAGAATCGGAGTCGGAATCAACGGCAGAGTCGGGCGGTTCGACATGAGTCGCCATAAGGCGGATCAAATGAACGCCAAAGTCACTGCCGTCCCTGAGTAGCTCTGAAAATTCATCGCATAGGAGAAGCTGGTTGATCCTCTTAAAAGCGAGCTTCACAATAAAATTGTGTAGGATTGGGTCGGAGTCCGGCATGTCGGCATAGATCAGGGCAGCAATTTCGGCGAATTTTTGGGAGTCTTCGTAACAGTTCAAGGAATACTTGTCGGCCAACATGGTGATGTATGCGAAAGCGAGAGTCCGAAGATCCTTTATATCGTACTTCGCAGCGATAATATAAACCCTGACGTTAAGTAGCAGCCAAACTAGCGACTGATTCATAGTTTGGTCGTCAACTTTGGGTCGGGCGAAGTTGCCCGAGTAAAACCACTCCAACATGGCCGTGACGGCATCAACGTGGTCATGATCGAGTTCAATGACCCCAGAATGCTCTTCCTAAAATTGTGTAAGTCCAAGAAGCGTTTAGAGCTGTATGATGAGTAGTGAAAGGAGGAACGCGAAAAGGAATACGTCTTTGAAGATTCTTCAAAAGACGGCAAGCCTCATTATCGCAGCATAAAGCCCGAGACACTGCGGCCGTCGCATGGCTTACCTGGAAACCGTTTCTACAGGCATTGTCCAAAAACTGGCATTGAGAGCACACAACAACCTTGTGGACGTTCCAAGTTGTGTCTCCGCAGCGGATGACGAGGTCGGAGTATTGTCCAGAATGGAGAAACCTGTGCAGCATTAGCCCCAAGTTTCCACGCCGCGATGAGCAGACGCACTGTTTTAGAGCGTCCGAGTTGGGCACAACAGTGCTTGTGAATGCCGCCATAGAGGCTTGTAGCGTCTGTCACCTTGGAATACAAGTCCTGTTGTCTTTCGTTGAGAGTTGAAATTTGAGGGGTGGGTCGGCGGTGAAGGGAAAGTCTGGACGGCGTCCTGGACTTTGTTGACACCAGTCTAGAGGTGGCGTCACACCGGAAAGGGGGAAAGGCGTTGTCTTGTATGAGTCTCCAAGGTGACAACGGGGAGGATGAAGTTGTTTGTGGAAGAAGGCCGTGGACGTGTAGAAGCGCCTCGTATAGCCGGTCACCCGGTGTTCTGCCTAAGCGAGGGCGCTTGGCGCTGCAATCACCTTCAACGCAAGGATTATATCTCCGATTCTGTGGGGCTGTTGGTTGCGTGTATTTAACTTTCTACTATTCCATACCATTCACGGGAATAAAGGCACACCTCCCCACTTCCCCCGTCAGATAGCAGGAATCGCATTCATCTCATTCAGACCCATTAGAATTAACGGATTCCTTTTCATATTTCTGACCTCTATAGCTTATCAGCGTTGGTCAAAGACTGTTACTTGGCGCCATACCAAATCATTTCACATACACGTACCATCAAACTTAGGATGTTATGGAAACTCTACGAAGCAGGATTACTCATGAAAAAACCTAAATATTCGGCCCACCCTTACTCCTTTCTGAAAAAAAAAAACACAATGGTCCTAGAAGCTATATATTGAAGATGACTCGAACGTGTTGTACTAAACAGCCAATGCAACGCTAAGAAGGAAAAGAAATGTGGTTGATGCTCAATGCCGGATGACCGATTTCATTTTCATTATCCATCAATAATCTATGTAGTTGCGGCTGGAGCTGTGGCGCAGCACCACTGGCTGAATGCGGAGATCATCTTCCATGCCCGTTGATAAGATTCCCGCGAGATCACCCAAGCCGTCTTACAGTGTCATGGCACGGCTGAGGGTTGGTGCACGTTCCACATGCTGAATGTTGCCCATTTCCACGTCGATGGAATTGCCTGTGGCGGTGTCAGCCCATGCACGAGGTTACTTCAATAGTAAACCTCTCGTGGCGGCATGCCTGAATCGCCATTCACGTACTGGATGATGCAGTGGAAAATATCTGGCGCATCCTCTCAAGAACTGCTGATCTGATAGGTGCGCTCTTACTCCATAGAAATGAAAAGATGGGTAGAGCTGTGATGCAGAGGCCAATCACTGCGACAATGGCTTCTGTCGACCATGTGTTGTTATGTAGTATGAGGGCAGGAACTGTATCTAAGCGATTGATAAAGATGAGTTTCCGCCATCAAGTAGAGCCTTAAGGATGGTGCAGCGTGCTCACAGTTTGCAGTTGACACATATTGGACCATGTTGATTCTCAAGCAGGTGAAGGAGAGTTTGTGTTGAATCAAAACTAGTGGACGTCAAGCTTGTGGGTATCAAAGAAACGAGGCGGGAAATAGACTGCCGGTAGCTTTCCATAAGTTGTCCTGAACCATATATACTTATTTCAAGATTACGTAGTACATAGTAGAGCTCAGGGCAGGGGCCCGTGCGCTTTAGCCTGCTGGCTGGTTCTCGTTAGCCCGTGCCTTTTCGCCTGCTGGTTCGCATTTCTGCTGCCTACCCCGGGCGGCTCGCTGTGCTGAATAACGAGGGGTACAAGGCTTTTTAATACAGTCAGATCGGGTTAGTGCGGTCACATACAACGTTGATAGGAAGAGAAAATTATATAAGCAGAGTATCGCCGGGAAACCGCTGGGAGAAGCAGAATAGATGCCAAGATTTTGGGGAACTGAGGGCCGGTCTGCCTTACTAAGCACTAGACATAACGTTATTCGAGATATAACGGTAGGATCAAGCCTGATGAGGCTGACCCTAATATCCAGGTCTGATTGACCGGTGAGGCATCTGGATTATCGCGTTCCAGCAGATGATTGGATGCGTGGAGTGTCGGGGGTTCCGTGTGGGCGTCCTGTGGTTGGCTATCTGCAGGTCTCACAACCCCATGCGGAACTGCAACCTGCCCGCCAGCTGCGCCATGTTACGGCTCAACTGCCCAGCACAGACGCAAGGAACAGTCAAGAAATGAAGTCAGAGTTGAAGTACAGGTCTCTACTCCGTCTGCACTATTCTCTCCTGCCCTATGTGGTAATGAGTCTTTTGTCGTAGTTATCTGCATATTTCTTTGATCTCTCCAGTCTTTTATCCCCTTATTCACACGATTATAATTCCTCTTATGTATGCATTGAATCTAACATCCCGGCCAGTGTGCGAGTCTGCCCGCCAGCGCCAATGGCTCGGTGCACCGCGCCCACGGCAAGCCGCCCGATCGCCCGTCGCTCCTGTGCGGCGCCCGAGCCCCAGGCGAGGCCCGAGCGGCCCCAACGACGACGCGGCACGCGGTGTACATATCCCAATGCGGACACTCGAAACAAGGCTGGCTGAAAGCGGTAATGGTAGCGACCAGAAACGGCCAGCCTGAACAAATCATTATCTTCTCTACTACGTAAAGACAGGATGCTCATAGCTATTCTGATGACTAAAGCAACAGCCAGCTCTCACCCTGCTATACACAAAGAACGCCGAACCAAATCTCCCTTCGCAAACAAGACCTTCTGACCCTCGACCATCCTCCAACCCACAATCACTCCCAATGTCAACCCCACTTTCTCACCCGTGAACTCGTTACACTCCACCATCAACTTCACCACATCCTCCACCGACCACCTACGTCCCCTTCCCATTAAACAAGACAACACGGTCTCAATTCCCCCGTCGCGAAATCGCTCTGTATAACATCATTCCCGAGCGCTTCTGCATCCGCCTTTTCAACTGTTCCCGCTGCTTCTCCCCGTCCCTTTTTCACAAGAAAAAAACACCGATTCCCCCGGCTCTTTTCCTTGACTAACATTCTTGCATGCCGAAGACCCTCTCATCCGGACCTCTCATGACCTCAACGCCACGCACGTCCTCGTGACTGTGCTAATACGCCATGCTGTACTCGTTGAGTATTCCGGTTGCCTTGCTCTGTTCTCGTTACAATCTTGGAGAGGAAAAACATGTTGGGTTCGTAGACGTGTCCTGGTATTGCTATAGCGTATATGAAAAAGAACCCCAAAGGCCTCGGGGCTGTCGGTACCTACGTGACACAGTCTGCCACCACTACTCTAGCCCAGCCTTTTCCAAGTGGCCGGAGATGCGGCAGTGGAAAAGTACCTAAGCAGCTAGTCTTTGGCATCTAAGTCCAGCGACTCGAGAATGTAGACGAGACGCTACAATTCTCCCGACCGAATCGCATTCACAGCAAAAAGCCGCCTGAGGCACATCTCACACGGGCTAGATTTGCATCCTCTTCATTCTCTACATCAAGTCATGCTGCTCGTAATGCGTGCTCCACTCCCGCACTACTACAATCTGCATTCCAGCGCAACCCCCCTCCGCTCTCATCCTCTCTCTCATCCATCCATCCAACCCCCGTCTTTACCATTCACCACCTCTCAACCCAAGTCTAATGTAAATGAATCCACCCAAGCCTCAAACGAATGAAACTACATGCAAGAACGAAAGAAAAAAAAAATCTCATGAGCCATCAAAAGAAGAAAGAAAACCAAAAAGAAAAACCAGTCGAATAACCGCCCAGCCATTGCCAGATCCGGGGGTAGTGAAGGGGGAGGAGGAGAGGAACAACACCAAAAACACCCAAGCGCTAAAGCCCCCAAAAGGGAAAAAGTCATCACCCCAAAAAAAAGGCTTCAACAAACGAAAAGAAACACACACACACACACACACACACATACACACCTACCCCCTCGACGACCTCGCCTCAATCTCCCTAACCAGATCCTTCACACTCCCACTACCACTACTCCCACCACCACCCCCCTCCCCACAACTCCTCACACTAACACTACTCTTACTCCTCCTCCTCTCCTCCTCCCCTCCGACCACCGGACTACTCAACAACCCACTCCCCCTCTCCCCCTCCTCCTCCCTCACCAACCCCCTCCCCCTCCCCCTCCCCCTCACCGGACTCTGACTCTGACTCTCCACGGCCGTAACAGCCGACCCAAGCGTCGACGTCGAAGCGGCGGCTGGATTGTTGGCGGTGGTGGTACCGTAGCGGGAGAGGAGAGAAGCGGCCGTCAAGCCGGTTGAGCGGGTGAGGAAGGAGGAGGATGCGTGGGCGGGGCGGGGGTGGGGGGAGGAGGAGTTGTCGTCGTTGTCGTCGAGGAGGATGGTGGGGGTGGTGGGGGGAGCTGGGGAGAGAGGAGGGGGTTTGTGGAGGGGTTGGGGGTTGTGAAGGGACAGGGGTGGGAGGCGGGGTGGTTGAGAGGGGGATGAGGGGAAGTGATATAGGTTGGGTTTGGCGGGGTTGTTTTTCGTTGTCGTGGTCGTGGGGGTGGGCGTGTTGGTTTGGCTGTCGGAGAGGAGTTGGGCGGCGGCGGCGACGGCGGCGGGAGGAGTGGGGAGAGGCTTGTCGTCGTTGATTTCTACGGCGCGTTCTTTTCCTTTGCTTTTTTTCTTGACGTCGTCGTGCAGCGATGGACCTGGCTCGCCGAGGAACACCTCCTTCCCGCTCTTGGTTTCGTCGGACGTCTCGCCGCTGCCTTCGACGTCGACGTTGACGACCCGTAGTCTCTGCCGCGGAACGGTGAACAGGACTTGCACGACCCGTCCCTCAGCTGCGGCCTCGACGTCCCAGTCCTCGCCCTCGGCGTGAGCGGCCAGGCTCTCCCTGCTCTTCCCTGGGTCAGGCGTCGCAACGGCCCAGTCCTCCTCGTCACGGGCGTCGCGCGGCCACAGCGGCGACGGTGGTAGTGTCGACGGCGCGTCTTCCGACCAAGCTTTGGACCCGCGCTTGGAGCGCCAGAAAGACGCGTCGCTGTTGGCTCGGCGAGGAGGGCTGCCCGTGCTGCCACCGCTGGATGGGCGCGTGCCGCTGATGGACTCGCCAATGCCGACGCCGGATCCTGAGCGTCTGTGGCGTCTGAGTTTTGTCGGGCTCGAGCTTCCGCTGCGGCTCTCTGATGCTCCGCCGCCGCTGCCAAACCACCCGGAGCCGTCGTCTTCGTTCGTGTGGCGTCGGCGTCGGTAGTGGCCGGAGGTGAGGGATTGGGTGCGGTCGTGAGAATTGCTGTGACGGTGGGTAGACGAGGGGCGGCGTGCGAGCGCGAGACGCACGGAGCCCCGAATCCAAGATTTGCTGCGATCGCGTGTTGCGAAAGAATTGTCAATAGGCGTTGAGAGGTCGAGGGTATCAGAAGAGGCCGTGTGGGTCAGTTGGTGGCCAGGAGCAACGTCTTGTTGTCCTGGAGAGTCCATTTGAGATTGCTCCTTGTGGTATTCCAATGACTTCTTGGGATAGAAATGGACTGGGGTGTGGATGAGATTGGGAGATTCCCTGTCGGAACCAGAGCTTGATGGATATCCCGACGGAGCAGGAAGGTCGTCTACATCCTCCGGGCGTCCACCAAGGAGGGCTTCTCCTTCAGCCTGGAGTTGAACGAAGGAAGTTCGCGCCGTAGTGAATGAATCAGCGTCCGCATTGGCGCGACCCGTGTTGCCAACGCTTTCCCCAGATGGACGAGCAGCGTGCTGCGACACTGTCGGTATCTGGAGAGACAGGTTCTGGCGTTCGTTTACCGGGCTTACATTCGGTGTCGAGAATGGGTTCGTTATTGTGGCAAAAATCGCAGCTGATGCGCTTGATAATGTTCTAGCCACGCTGGCTGCACCCGAACGCGCAGAGAGACTAGACAAAGCTGAGCGTGCGCTCCGATCACTGAGGTTGGATTCGGTGCGATCAGACTTGTCGGGCGATATGCTACCGCCAGAACGGCTTGACATCGATCCATTTGCAATGATTTCCCAGTTCGGCGAGCCGGAAAGCACGTCTACCGTGCGCGCTTGCATCGGTGAAGAAGGGCCAGGCTCGACAACCGGAAGCTTGCCGGTAGATTTTAAGCTGGTTGGAAAGTGGACCACATTTTGCGGGGCGAGGACCGGATGACTTCTTAGGGGGTCTGGGTCTGTGAAAGGATCCAGCGTGGGTGCTGACGATGCTGTTGATATGGCAGAAATGCGATTCTCTGCTGTGCGTGGGCGTTCACTCATCTCTGGCATCCCGGTGCGTTCATTCGTCATCGATTCGATCTCATCCTCTTCATCGATTGGATGGATCACTCCCGATCCTCGATTGATGCGGCTTTCATCGTAGCGCGGTGCCTGGTTGTATGCTCTTCCGTGGAGACTTCGACGCAGGCCACGGGTCGGACTAGGAATCTCAACAAGCAAGCCAGTTCTTTCGGCTTCATGTGCCCTTTGCGACTTCCAACCCTGACGGCCGCTAAGGAACCAAGGGTCGACAGCAAGGGCCGCTGCTTCACGGTCGCTGAGGAAATCGGGATAATCGCCTCCGTTTCCGTAAGACGATTCGAGTCCATGGTAGCGATGGGCGTCTCTGGCAAGTTCTGAAATTTGCTTCTCGCGGATTTCGCGCTTCTTCCGAAGATAGCGCTTGTACCAAAAGTAGAAAATCGTCATCGCGAGAGCAGCCGCCAGGCCGATTCCCAAGCCTGCGCCCAGCCCGACTTTGGAGGATGAACTGGAGCTGCCCCCCGAGCCTGAAGATGAACCGGACGAAGACGCGGACGCCGGGGAATACTGCGAAAGCCAGGTGTTCGAAGTGACGTTGAAGAAATAGCTCTGGGTGTTCTGGGTCAACGCCGCTCTGGGCCTGAAGCGTGACGAGGTGGAAGAGATGGAGTATCCACCGACCACCATCATGACATCTCCGGACAGCATGACGGCGCCATGGCCATAGATTCCCGATCCACCAGCAGGCCCGGAGCCTGAGGGAGAGGGGATGGACCACTGCCAAGCACCCTCCCCGCCATAGCCTTCCCCAATGTTGAGGATGGCCAGCTGGGGGTCAGCGGGTGTGTTGACATCGCCAATCCAGCCGCCGAAAACCACGATTCTGGTGCCATCAGCGGTTAGGAGAGTGGTATGGCCGGATCTGGGCTCGACTTCGGTTGCTTGATCTCTCCTGGCCAGATCGGTATGCTCCTGGGCGGGCTGGTCGACGGCGATGAAAGTCCACGTCTCCTGAGGCAGAGAATAGAGCGCGACTTGCGACATGTTGATGAAGGCATTTTGGGTGTGGCCTCCGACCAGGACGAAGTCTTGTTGTTGATCTCGCGAGCCGTCAGTGTTGTTTGAGGAGGTTGGCGGAAGAGCGACCAAAGAGAAGCCAGCCTCAGCGACTGGCGGACCGCGAGTAGGCGCAACGTCCAAGGCGTACTGGGTGGGAGAGTCGGCGGCCAGCTGGAGCATGGTATTGGAGTAATTGGCGGAAGATTGCCAGCTATCCTGGGCGGCATTGGCGTAGGGACACATGCCACCGAAGGCGAAGAGGCTGGAGTTGTGGCCGTCTTCCGAGCTTGAGAATGAGATGCCGGTGCTGAGAAAGTTTGGTGCAAGCATTGACCCGCCATCATCCTGGCCAAGAAGCACATCGGCCCAAGTCCAGGTTCCATTGCCGTGGCGCGAGTCTCCGGCCACCTCGAATGTCCAGGCCTTTGCGTTCTGAGGGCTGTCTGCGCAGCCGCCCGCATAGACTGTCAGATTGCCGCTTGCTTCGGCAACGGGGATATACGGGGTTGCGGACTCGGAGGAAGTAAAAGGCAATGTTGGATAGAGAGTTTCATAGTCGAGGTTTGCCGGATTAAGCGTCGAGGATACGTCGAGAGACAGCAGCTGAGCCTGGCTGGATGCGCTGGAGGCAGGGCCGAAGACGTAGAGCAGGTCGGAGTCCTTGGGGGAGCGGAAGACTCTGGTGGGGTGGTAGGGCAGTTGCGCACAGGCAGTCCGGGCGAGCAGGAGCAAGACCAGGCCGCGAGGAAGGTCGAACAGTCTCAGGCTGGCCATGGCCCCGGATTGAGGACGAGAAATCAGCGTTTGCGCGGCTGGTCGCAGGACATGGCAGGCGGGAGAGAGGCGCTCAGCAACAACAGCACCGCGCCGGCCGTGCGCAAGCTGATATCATGCGTGCAGAACAGCGGCGGCGCAACGAGTCGCGAACAACAAAGCCAAAACCGAGCGGACGAAGGAGCGGCGATCGCTGGAGGGGCATGTGTGGAGCGCGCAAAGATGAGCGTATTGCGAAAGTCAGAAGGCTGGCGTAAACACTCGGGCCCAGCCCCCATTGCGCAAGCAGGCGGCGGCGCCCTTTCTTCAAGCGTCTAGATCCACGTGCGGCGCGCGACGGCGTCCGCAGCGGCCAATGGACGGCGGGCGGCGCGGCTGCACGACATGGAGGCCCCTGTCGCTGGCGTTCCCGCAGCTGCCCCAGCAACCGCTGCCGTGGCTGAGGGCGCGCGGCGGGGGCGCGGCCTGCGGATGCGTCGCAGCACGCGCGGCGCCGCGGCACACGGCATGGCGCGGGGCCGCCGCGACGGGCGATGGACGGCGGCAGGGCGCGGCGCGGATGGCGTTGTGGTGTGTCGCGTCGCGTCGCGTCCTGGTGGTCGCGGGAGATCAACAAACACCAGCCCGAGTCAGTCGCGCAGGGGCCGCCTCCCGCTTCCGGCGTTATAACTGCCCACCTGCCCACTGCCCGCTGCCCCCTCCACTGCCCACTGCCCACCTGCCCGCTGCCCTCCCCACCCCGCGTCCGAGTGACCGCGCTCGACCGCCCCGGCAACCCGCTCGCCTTCCCGGTGACAGCCGGCCTCTTCTCTCGCGCAGCACGCGTCTGCCCAGCCCGATTGCCGTCACCAGGCCACGGCGCGTGAGTTATCGCAGTCTTCCGCGCCAGCGCAGCTGCGCCGGCGCGACTCGGCCGGACTGGAGAATGCGTGGAGCGGATGACGTCGTGGCCACCAAGACGCGATGCCAAGCTTAAATCAGCCCATTAATGTATCGCAGCCCCAGCGATCAAAACGCCGCCGCGTGTGCGACAATTAACGCCGCTATACCAGCTCGCGCTTCGGACGACGCACCGCCCGGGTCGCGCCTCAAATACCGCTCTTGCCCCGTTGGACATCAGTAAACAGATGCAGCCACCATGCCGTTTCCTTGGCTATCCGTCGCGCCCGCCATTAACACGCTTCCCGTTTAATCTTGAGTCGTGTGCCCACCCGAGCATTTCCCTGCGTGATCGCATCTTCTTCCGATTCAGTCTAGCAACGTGACGTCCGTTTGGCCTCGACCTGGAATTTTTCTTGCATCCCGTGTCCAGGTGGAGTCCTCTGTCTTGTTCACCGCGTTGTCCAAGTAACACGCAGTTGTTGCCATGGCCTTTGAGCTCCACATAGCGGGAATACATCCCCCATGACCATCTCCGAGTCATGCTTCTCCGTCGTATCTCCCTTCAAGTGGCTGGAGGACAGATACCCGCCTCAACACACAGATGGAATGGACCCCGGAAGACGCGCAATAGCGTGCAAGATGCAAACATGGCGCTGTCTCCTCGCGGTTCTCGGTTTTCTGCAGTCCGGGGATCGTTGTCGTAGATTAATCTCTTCATTCTCCCATAAACGGTCATTAGCAGTTTCTACTATCCTCAACCCTTAGCAATACCGATTCTCCAATCTCCATTCATCTACCCACATTGGCCATAAAGCTTCATGCATGCCAACGCAACGATTAGTACGAATTGATGGGATCTTGTTGGCATTGCTCAAAAGGAACGACGACTCCGCTGAAAATCAGCCATTTCATTGTTGAGTCAATATAACCTTATTTCTTGTCACAAATCCTGTTCTCAGCTTTCATTTGGCGGGGATATCGACGCATGTTGTGAACTCCGGAGAGACTCAACAAAACTGGAAATTACCCCATTAATAATCCCTGTTCCATGTCTCTACGGACCTGGCTAGGTCGATCGACCGTTATTCGGCCGTTACTAATTAAAGAGGGAAATAAAGCAGGGCGGTGGACAGAGGTCAAACAAAATCCGAAGTCCATTATCGCAGCACCGCAGCTGTCTCCCAGCCGTCGACTAGCATCCGACTATTCGATCGACAAGCCCACAGAGACAATTCCTTCACCCAAGCAAAGATGGTCCTAACGAATGTGTTGCGCTAACAAGACTCAAAGCGCCCCAGAACCGTGACCCGATCCTGCACTCCGTCAGCGCTCTGCCCCAACACCAACTAGAACGCCTCTCACTCACCTCAAACCCCCATGCTCTCTCATCCTTCGGGTCGCACCAACTCAACCACCAGCCGGTGCAATCCCCAGACTCCCCACCTCAGCTCCAAGAAGACCATCCACAGCAGCCTGCACCTCAACAACGGGTCTTTGGGATCCTGCCTGCAGAAGAAAGGCCAACGTAAGTCCGCCTCCTTGTATGCCAACGGGCAAGGCTCTGCAGTCGTTTTTGAAATGGAGAAAAGGCCTCCCACGCGTCAAAGGCGACGAGTCTGTCAGAGTCAATTGTGATGTTGACATGTTGACACTAATTAACGCAGCTGTAGGTCAACACAGAAAACCAAACAACAGCATATCATAAAGTCCTTTCATTCGTCCCGAACAATGGGTTTCCCAGGTACCGAACCGAACCCCTGGCTTGGCCTACATGCTCCACCGCACCCCGTGACTCGGAGACTCTATAGATAAACCTCTGGCAAGGCTTCTCGCCAAGAGAAGCTGAGACCCCTTGCTTCGTCACACTTCCGCGCGCGCCACTATTTGAGCAATGAAGAACAAAGGGCCATACTACTGGCATCATCGACGGATGTGCGCGTGGCGACAAGCGTCCGCTTGCGGCAGTGAGTGCCAAGTATCCCTTGATAGCAAAACACGTGCGGTCTGAACACGTATGGCTTTCGGCGCCAAAGATGAGTTGCAGCAATGTTTTGAAAACGACTGGCGGGATAGCGTCCCTTCTTCTGAACAGCATCTGTTCCGAGACACCTTACCCCAGTTGAGTAAAAAAGAGAATCCCCCAGCTAGCTACTGGTTTGGCGGACAAATAGGCATTGCTACACCAGGGCAAAAGCAGCCAGTGCAGTCTACTCCTAAGGCAAGCTGCATGCGATAAGCTCCAGCTACAATATGTCAGGGGGGAAAAAAATCCCTTTTTGATTCGTAACGAGTTGACTCACTAAGAGAAAAGCGAGAAAGAAAGGAGGGGGGTTTTTTTTTCTCCAGACAATAAATCCATAAGCATCAAAGTCATATACACTGAACAGTACACCCATCATCTCAGAACCTCTCCCCCATACTCTCTGCCAATATAGCAGAAACTCAACACCACCCCACCACCACCACCATTACCACCCATCCACAGTCACACCCAACCCCCCTCCCTCCCTCACTCCACCACAATCTCCCCACTAACCCTCAAATCCCTACTACTCGCCCCAACCCAAACCCCATACGTCCCCCTCTCCACCTTCCACTCCTGCATCCCCACATCCCAAAAACTCAAATCCCTTCTTCTCAACACAAACCGCACCTCCTCGCTCCCACCCGCAGCGACCCACACCCGCTCGAACCCGCGCAGCACCCGCGGCGGCTGGTCTGCGGCGGCAGGATACGCGATGTACAGCTGTGCGACCTCGTGGCCGTCGAGGGCGCCGGTGTTGCTGATTGTGAGGGTGATGGTGGCGGCGGGGTGCCAGAGGTCGGAGCGGCCGCCTGGAGTGAGGGGGCCGGTGGCGTAGAGGGGGGAGAGGGTGGTGGTGTTGGGGGTGGTGGTGAGGGAGGTGTAGGTGAAGGTTGTGTAGGAGAGGCCGTGGCCGAAGTCGTAGCTGTGAGGGAGAAGGTGTTAGTAAAAGGATAGAAGGAGGAGGAGGAGGAGGAGGGGGGGGGAATGTGGTGCGTGGGCGCTTACCGAGGCGTGACGTTGTACTTGTCAAAGTACTTGTAGTCGATGTAGTTTCCTTCGGTGAAGGTGATGACTTCGTCCGAGGAGGTCTGGACATTGTAGTCGCTCTCGTTCTTGGCGATGGTGTGGACGAGGCGGCCGGACGGGTTGACCTTGCCGTACAAGACGTCGAGGATTGCGTTGCCGGATTCTTGGCCCAGGGCACCTCCGTAGAGGACGGCGGTGACGTTCTCGTGCGTGATGAAGCCGTCGACGAGGCGGGGGCCCGTGGTGTTGATCACGACAACAGTGTTGTTGCAGGTGTCCGCGACGGTGTTGACAAGCCTTATTCTGTGTCAGATCCGCGAGTAGTGGAAAATGGAGGTTGCGTTGACTTACTCATCCTGATCCGAGTTGTAGAGCTCGGTTCTATCACCGCCTTCACCAGAGTACGCGTTCAAGAAGACGACGCAGACATCCTGGTTGTACGCGTAGCCCTCCGTCGTCTGCGATGCAGCAGTCGAGTCCGTGTGCGCCGAGCCAGCGTTCGGTCCCGCAGCAATACCACCAGCAGCACCGCTGGTGATGACGCTGTCGTTAAGCATGACGCGGAGCATTGCACCATCCTCCTTCGCCTTCTCAACAAACGCATGTTCAGGCGTAATGAGGTAAACGAAAGAGCCCTGACCACTTCCACCAACCTGCGCCATGTGCCCCTGGAAGACAGAATCGGAACCTTGGACCGCCATCTCCGTGTTTGGACCGATCTGGGCGGACCCGGCATTGACACCGAAGATTGCAATTTTCTTGGGGCTATTGAGTGGCAGAGCGTTGTTCGTGTTCTTAAGCAGGACCAGAGACGCCGCAGCAAAGTCGCGCGCCAGTTCGCCATGGTTCTTGCGTGTGTCGACGTAGTCGCCGGCCGAGGCCAGGTCAGGGAAGCTATCAAGGTTCTGGCCGAGCTTGTACCAGCCCATGACATTGCGAATAACCATGTCATCCAGGCGAGCCTCGGTAAGAGAGCCGTTGCGCAGACCGGCCATGATGCTGGAGTTGCTGAAGTACGTGGACGAGCCGTAGTCGAGGCCGGCGTTGGCGGAGTGGATGCCCGTCTTCTGGCCGCCGACATCACCGTAGACAAATCCAGGGAAGCCCAGCTCAGTCTTCAGGTAGTAAGCGAGCAGCTCTTGATTCTCACAGGAAAAGGTGCCGTTGACGCGGTTCATGGCGCACATGACGGCGCCGAGTCCGTTCTTGATGGCGTCCATGAAGCCCCAGAGATAGGTTTCGTGAAGGGCTTTGTTGTCGACGACGGCGGAGTAGGCGTTTTCGGAAGCACCGGGGGAAGAATTGATGGAGCCGGCACCTTCGCGGTTGGTCTCTTGCTCGTTAAGCAGCATGTGCTTGCCGCCAGGGATGACACCCGCGTCACTGATGCCCTTCGTCGCCTCTCCGAACATGATTCCATTGAGGTACGCATCGGGTCCGTAGGTCTCGCCGTTGCGACCGCCCCAGGGGTTGCGGCCGAGAGGCTGGGCGGTGGGAGCGTTGGCGAGGTTGATTCCCTTGGCCCGCATCTCAGAGCCAAGGCCGTAACTCTGGTTGTAGACCAAGTCTTTGTCCCAGGTCATGGCCATGGCGAGGGCGGCGGGCCAGGTCGTGACCTATGCAGAAGGAGATGTCAATGAGGTATTATCTATGGAGGCACCATGGTTTTTGCGTACCCAGTAGTAGTCGAGGACGGAAGCAGAGCCATCCTTCTTGTTCAGAGCAGTAAAGTTTCCGCCACTCCCTTCGGCGATGATGTCAATCTTCTCGGAGGTTGAAAGAGTGCTGACGAAGCTCTGAGCTTTCTCAAAGGCTTCCTGCCATTCTCCAAGCTGTACTGAGTGTTGTAAATATGGAGTCTGAGGTAGGATAGCAATTCGACCTACTGGTTCCGGAGGAGAGGAGCTGGCTCGAGTAATTGGTGGAATAAGTCCAGGCGGCGGCCTTGGCCGAAAGCAAAGAGACGGAAGACGCGAGAAGGAGCGTGCGAGCCACCATGATGGACAGCTTCAGGCGGTGAACGAGCGTGCCTTGAGGGACCGATGACTGCACAGTTGGTGCTGTACCGCGCTTTTACTTATGGCCGCCAGGAGAGGCGGCATTGCGCGTCCACGCACCTCTTGATAGGATATCGGCATTCCTGAGGCTCTTCGAATTGATTGTCGATGACCTCAGATGGGCCCTTGGCTCCCGGAAGACTGCGCGGCGTCAAGCCACGGCGCAGCTTATTGCAAAGCTTGCCGTTTCTTGCTGCTCGAAAGAGCAATGTTTCCGTAGCTCCTTCCGGGATACGAGGGTCAAAACGGGCCCGTGTCGAGGAAACGCAGTATTAGGCGGTGGATCTGGTGTCCTTGCAATAGGGCGATACCTGAAAGGCGCATCAATACGGAGCGGCGGTGGCCCACAGAGACGCGTATGCATCTGGCAGCCGAGAATAAGCCGCCATGTTATCAGATCGGGTGGCCGGTTGCGGAAGGTCTACGACGTAAGCGGTCGGACCGCGACAGCGATTCAGACGGTCCGACGGCGATTGGTATGCCTGAGCATCAGACGGGGAAGGCGTGATGCGGATCTGAGAGGTGAGCTTTGACTCGCAGGGCAAGTTGGAGGGAAAATAGCCTCGCGCACAGCCCAGGCACTTACTACGCACGAGTCGCGTCCTGCGAGAAAGGTGCGCGGCACCGAAGGCTGGTGGAAACGTTGAGTGCGATCTCGGCGATGTTACAACATTGACATGTGACGAGGGTATCCTGCCTTTGTCGTGACGGAAGGTCTTCCACGTGTGTCCGTAGCGCGATAACAAGCCCCTGGGACGAGGTCCATGCCATCAGGCAGGCGGTGTCGAAGGCCCATCCGTGGAATTTGTGCCCAGTCTCCATCAGACATGCACGCAGGGGAACAGATGTTATTGGCACAGCGGTAGCAAACATCGTACGATCGCGGCGACTCCGTGCGGTGTGCCGTAGGGAGAGAAAGATAGCTGGACACCAAGACGGAAGGAGCGAAACACCGTGACAATGCGAAGAGCCGAGCGAATGGACGCGAGGAGAAACGCTAAGAAGCACCGAAAGGCACATTGACCTGCCGCCTTTCTATGCTTCTCTTCCGCTGAAACATCGATGTCCGGTATCTCGCTAGGCCCGGGATGGCAACCTGTGAAACACGGTCGCCGCGGAATCGAGCAACAGTGACTTTGTCAAGAGAAACATGGTAGAATAGACTAAAATCACGGGAGACACTCGGAGAAGACGTAGCTGAGAAGTCGCCGGTGTCGTGGAAGCAAGGTGGCGTGGCATGCGAGCGCCGCCATGTTGGAATCGCGACAACAAGCGCACGTCTCCTCACGCACCGCGGGTGCAGCAACGGAGAAGAGGAGCAGAAGGAGCGACGTTGAAAGAAGAGTGAGCGTCATCCTTCGCGCGCGCCACATGACTAAGCGTCGGTGGCCCGAGGACTCGGGATTGCCGCTAATCACCGAGGCTCTCACGCTCTGTCCTTCCTGTTTGGCGCGTCGTATTCTCCCGCTCGTCAAGCGGGGGAAATTGTCGGACTGGCACTGGCTCTCCGCATGATCTGCGACGATACGCTCCCCGCGCGGTTTACGAGGACATGTAAAGCTTGTTCGAACTTGGCATTGCCCAAATATACAACTCTGCTATCTTGCAAAGGCCGCTGACTCGACATGTCTTCAAGGAGACGATTAACTGTGCTTCCAATACAGCGTGCTGTCCATCTCGTTAAGGGGCCAAATAATTCAGGAGAAAAAAGCAACCGCTTAGGTCGTCAGGATTGACTACCAAATGCTTTCTGTTTGGACAAGCTTCGGCTCAGGGCAGCATTTCATCGGGAGGGATAGTGGAAGATTTAACACGTAGAATTGATGTCGTGTAGCTTTTGTCTATCATGGTCGTAACGATCTAGAACCGTTTATACATTACATTGTTCCGTTTTGACCCCTTCAACGGTCCTCATCGTTCCTGCAGCCGCAATGTCCATGTAACCCTCTTTAGTTCTGAACGGGCCACTTCTCGCAGTAGTAGACATAGAGCGCGTCACCCTCCTGGGTCGAGTACAGCGTACCACCAGTCTTGCCCTCAATAAACTGCGAGCTCGGCGTGCTGGCGAACCTGACAGCAGTAATGGGGCCAGGCACCGAGTACGCCACTCCCTTCTCGTTCTTGCTGTCCTCCGCAGGCACGGTGGCCTGGTTCTTCTCAGCGTCGGTGGGCTGGTCGTAGAAGTAGAAGTCGACGCCCTGGACGTTGAGGGGGGTGTTGGCGCCCGACGACGCCGCCTGGTTGTCCGAGTCGTACAGCCAGAGGTGGCCCTGGTAGTAGGCCGGAACCGTGAACGTGAAGGTGGGGCCGTCGAAGCGGTCCGGGTTCACCAGGTTCTCCCCGGTCGAGTTGCTGATGCCGTAGATTTGAGGGAGCGTCCGGCCGTTGTTGGCGCACTTGGACGTGTCGACGTACACCTTGTGCTCGGTGGCGCGGGGAAGGACAGCCGCGGAGGCAGCGCCGGCGAGGGCGAGAGAGGCGGCGGCGATGGTGAAGCGCATTTTGCTTGATGGATTTGGATGGGCTGGGAGATGGAAGGTGGAGCTTGGAGTGATTGCGTTTGTTGCTGGTTGCTTTGGATTGCTGTTGTTGATGATGACCTTCCAACCGGCAGGTCAAGCTATCTTTATATACCCTTCCTCTCGCAAACGGACCTACTCATAGAATCAGTCGACGATGAGGCAAAATACGAGCCCCCTCCCGTCTGCACCCTGCGGCTCTCGTATAGGCGTTCTTGGCGACGCCAGACCGCAGGTTGGCGCTATGATCTGCACTGCGGACAAGGAATACCCCCACAAAAGCCACTTGCGGAGCCACCTTTCTCGAAAGGTCTGGAGTAACGTTGCATTTCTTGGCCGTAATGTAGAATACAAGCGAGATGCATTAGCACCAGGATGGGCTTGACGAGCTGCATTGCATGCCAGGAAGAGTCGAGGGGACCTGACAAGATCTCGTGTTTAGGTAACAGTAGTTCGTGATGGCTGTGCTGTTCGCTCTGCCCCGCGGAAGGCCGGGGAAGGCGTGCCAGCGAAGAGCAGCACTGATCGGTGGACGTCTGGTGACAAGTAAGTTCGGCCCGGCCCACCTGGGCGCCTGTGCGGCTAAAAATAGCGCCTCCTTTCCACCTACCACCTCCTGGATCCTGATTACTACACGGCTGTCGGCCTATTCGGACTTCTAGAAGACACAAGACGACGACCGTCGGATTGCAATTGTCCGTACGAGCAGCTGTTTCGCCGCTGTGTGCCTGACTGTTCCCTTCCGCTCCGGCGCCCGAATGTACAGCCACAGCATCGGCCAAGGACCCGGTCGCGATCAAGCAATTCCTCACCCACGGGAAAAGTAGCGGTACGAGAATCGTTCAAAGCTCCATTTACGCGTGACGTGGTCGAGGTGGCAACCACTGCAGCCGAGGGTAATGTCGAGTTTCTGTATGGTAAGTGGCCGGCGGTATCCGGAGTCTCTGAGTCGACAAAAGAACTGGACAGACATGGTCCCTTTTTCCTACTTGGCTCCGAGAATTCTCGTTCCGAAGGCTCCGTTAGGTTTGGATCCAGGACGCCGTAATAGTGTTGCAAGAGGAGTGCACACGGAGTTGAAGCATACAGCCGGACGAGACGAGCGTATGCTCACCATCTCGTCCTATATAGATCGAGGCTTTGACTTCTCAAGTACAAAGTCTTGAATCCCTGATGTTTCGATTCAATGCAAACAAAATGTATCGTATTGCGCTGCATCGGTGCGCCCCAGTGAATGTCTTGAGTTGTGGCCGTTACTGGCGATGAGCGCGCGCATGAAGCAACTGCATTTCCTCTCGCATCAGTTGTCATCCATGCTTTTGCAGGTCATGTCGAAAACGTTGGATGGATGAAGTGGTGAGAAGTAGTGTTTTGGCGTTGCGCTTGCCCCCATCAGAGCGATGATGCCGTCATACCTGCCAGAGAAGCGCCGGGCGGTGCGCCGGGTCAGCCTCAGCTTCCTCACCTGAGACGGACAAAGAACCACAACACGTCATAATACACTTCTCCCCAACAACTCAGCCTGAGCCGTCACGCGCGCAACTTCCTCCACGAAACCGCCATATTCCACCAAACGAACTGGTTTCTCACCGGATCCCGCTTCATCCGTGCCTACTGCATCGCAATGCCGTCCTCAAAGGGCAAGCCTACAGACCCCAAGCTCCGCGATGAGGTGAAGAAGAGTACGTCACTCCCTGCCGCTGTGCATCTCCAGCGCTTTGAAGCTAAATCTTGGGTCTGCTGCAGAGGTGCAAAACGAGCCGAACAAGGATGGCAGCGGAAAGGGCCAGTGGTCTGCCTGGAAGGTAGGTAGCATCTTTTGCACCCATCAACTTTGAAGCTGACAGCCACTGCGCGCAAATCTAGGCGGCAAAGCTTTCAAAAGAATATGAAAAGGAAGGGGGCGACTATGAGAACGAGGCTGGGTCCAAGAACAAGCCCAAGCAAGGCACGCCGGAGGAGAAGCCGGGCAAGAAGAGGCAACGCGAAGTGAATGCGGCCGAGAAAGAAGAGCAGGACGACGAGACCGAGAATGAAGGAGTCGATGGAGAAGAGACCCAAGGAGAGCAGCCACAACCGAAGGGGGGCAAAAAGGCTGCAGGCAAGGAGAACGTTGCGCCGAAGGAGAGTGCAAAAGGAAAAGGCGGCCGGCCGAAGAAGGGACAAGAAAAGAGCAAGAAGGCGGAGAAGGAGCCGAGGGAGGGCACGCGGAAGAGCGCGCGCATCCAGCAGGCAGAAAAGAGCGAAGGCGGCCGGGCGAAGAAGCAGAGGACGGAATACGTCCAGTTCTAGCGAGATTGGATGGCGCAAGACAGCACGACTAAGTATATTGGCAGAGAGGCCGTTTTTAGAGTTTAGGCGCGCGGCAACGCTGAATCGCCATCGGGGGCTTGGCGCGAAGTGTGTCCCTGATCGGCGGGGCGACGGGCAGGGAGAATCGGGAAGCTTCAGCGAGGGCAGCTCGCAGTTGAAGCATGCGAATAAGCTTGAATTGCACATTCCAACGAGCGGCGCGGGACGCCACGCGGCGACGACGATTGCCGCGAGCCGGGGCTGCTGTTTCCTTGCCAACGCCGTGCAGCAGCGGCTCCTGCGGCGCACTGGCCCGGCCGGGGGATCGCAGCACGAGGCACGAGGACGGCGGGCCAACGTGCGACAAACACCAGACACCGCGCTGCTCCTGCCCGCCGCCGCCCACCGAGACCTTGCGTGTCCTCTGCGTGCGTTGTGTTCGTCTGTCCGCCGCCGTCTCGCCGCAATCGCGCCCGCGCCGCATCCGACCGCCAGCGAGTGCAGGGTTCTGGGACCGCTCGCCTACGTAGAGCTCCGCCGACGCCATCTCCGCCCTCCGCCTCCTATCCTCCGCGACCGCACCCGCGCCGCTCACCCTCCCTCCGCCCCCTCCTCTCCCTCTCTAATGCGCCCACGAAGATAATGCCCGCCTTCAACCCGCTCCGCAGCGTCAAGCGGTCATTGCAGCCGTACGATCCTCTGCCCGGCGGCAACACCTACGTCGACTCCGACGACGACATCGAGAAACGCCGCTCCATCGACAGCCTCGAATACCACGACTCGACCAATTCCTCGCCCTCTACGTATGCTTCCCGCGCCTCCACCATGCAGGGCACCACCACCTCCGCCCAGTTCCACCGCAATCGCTCCGATTCGCGTGCTCGCAAGGCCTCCATGTCCGCCCCGAACCCTCCCACCCACTCCTCCTCATACTACTATACCCACCGCGTCGGCCGCCGGCGCTTCAGCCGCTGGTTTGCCCTGGCTCTTGGCAGCACCGTTGTGCTGTTCATCATCTGGCTGAGCGCCGCCGGCCGCCGCAGCCACATCGCCGTCGAGACGGGCGAGGCCAAGGAACCCCCGCCGCCTGCGCCCTGGGAGTCCTTCCCCTTCCTGAAGCGCTACCACGGCGGCATCCGAACGCTGGTCTCCCGCGCCGACAACAAGCCCGAATACCCTGGCGACGGCTTCAACGCTTCGGAGCTGCTGGGCGCGCGCAATGAGGACGGCAAGGTGGAGAAACGTGGCGCAACCGGTGGCGACGGCTGGAGCTACGACGACGAACGCGCCAAGGACCACGGCCTTCCCGCCATGCAGGTCTTCAGCCCTTATCCGGACTACAGCTCGGCGGAGTACAAGAAAGAATTTGGCGCTGACGTCATCACGTGCTTTATGGACGAGAAGAGGTCGCAGCGCGTGCCCCAGCTGCGTGTGTACCCGGGCGTCGTGAGCGGCACGCCGGACAACGTCATGGGGTCGTACGATATCTTTGGCCTGCGCGATGACGTTTGCTTCGAGCGATTCGGCCGTCTGGGGCCGTATGGTTTGGGCTACAGCCGAAAGTACGGTGGCAGTGGAGCTGGCATGGAAGGTGATCGCGAAGGTGCTGAGCAAGTCTGGCAAGACGACGAGCAGGTCGATTTCCGGGAGGTGAGGTGGGCCGACGTCCAGAGCCGCTGTGCCAAGGACAACGAGCATCGCTTCAAGCCCCGTGGAACGCCGATCGGGAATGGCGCCAACCATTTCTACTTTGATGGCTATGTTGAGGAAAAGCCGCAGGAGGAACCCAAGAAGAAGCTTGATGCCAGGGCCCCTCAGATGGGGAACGCGCCGCATGCGGACGAAGAGGGTGCGAAGCCATTCAGGTATGTTGATACCTCGTCTGGTTCGTCTGAAGTCAAGAGCGAGAAGTCTGGCAAGAAACCCTCGTCCTCGGAGGATGGCGAGACCAAGCCGTTCAGGCTGGTCGATACCTCTGTCAAGAGCTCATCCGAAGATTCGGAGAAGCCTCAGGCAGCCAAGAAGTTGCTCCCGCGCACAGCTGTCATCATCCGCACCTGGAACGACTATACCTACGACGATGAAGACCTCTTTTACCTCCGTGCCATCATCACCGAGCTTGCTGTCAACTCCGGCGGTGAGTATGAAGTTCATTTCCTGATTCACGTCAAGGACAATGACCTTCCCATCTGGTCCGATGAGGAAACGTACCAGCGTGTCATGAACGACTCTCTGCCCGAGGAATTCCGCGGAATGGGAACCCTCTGGACCGAGCGTCAGATGAGTCTTGTCTATGGTGGCTTGTGGGAGAGCAACTACCGCGACCTTCCGGTCTACGGCGCATATAGGTCCAGCTTCTTGCCTGTCCAGCACTTTGCTCACATGCATCCGGAGTACGATTTCTTCTGGCACTGGGAGATGGACGTCCGCTACACCGGTCACTTCTACGACCTATTCTCGAAGGTTTCGGAATGGGCCAAGCAGCAGCCGCGCAAGGGCCTCTGGGAGCGCAACGCACGCTTCTACGTGCCTCGGGAGCACGGCTCATGGGATGACTTCAAGCACATGGTGCGCGTGCAAACCGAGCACGGCACAGCTTCTAAGAACAATATCTGGGCCGAGATGGCCAAAGACGACCCAAACATTCCGGACGACGTCAAAATCCAGAACATCCAGAGGCCGGAGAAGCCCGTCTGGGGGGCTGAGCCGTCCGAGGATGACGAGATGGACACACAGGATGACCCCGTACCGCCTCGCGAGCTTGCAGAAGACAAGTACGAGTGGGGCGTGGGGGAGGATGCCGACCTGATCACATTCAACCCTCTGTTCGATCCGGACCGTACCAACTGGATCCTTGCTGGCGACGTGACGGGCTACAACACCACGGCACGCCTGCCGCCGCGGCGCACTGCCATCATCACAGCCACGCGCCTCTCCAAGCGTCTCCTGAAGATCATGCACCGCGAGACGTCGTTGCGCAGGCGGACCATGTTCTCGGAAATGTGGCCGCCGACGTGCGCGTTGCACCACGGTCTCAAAGCCGTGTACGCGCCGCACCCGGTCTTCATCGACCGGCGGTGGCCAACGGATTACCTAGCGGCCATCATGAACAACGGCCGCAACGGCGCGTCGGGCGGTGCAAGGACGTCGGTCTTCTCGGACGAGAGACAGCACAACTTCAGGGGCACGACGTGGTACTACAACTCGGGGTTCGCGCCGAACCTGTGGAGGCGCTGGCTCGGCTACGTGGTGGACAACGATGGTGGCGAGGCCGAGGAGGTGTGGGGAGAGGGCCGCATGTGCCTGCCGGCGATGCTGCTGCATCCGGTCAAGCAGGTCGATCTGGTGTTCGAGCATGCGGACGGGCCCGAGTGAAGGGAAGTGTAAAGACGGGTGTTGGGAAGAGGAAAAGAGGTGGAACGATCTGGTGGCATAGTCTGCCATTACGCTTCTGTACAGATGATGCACACGATTCCATTTTTTTTTTTCGGGCGCCGAAGTTGTCCGTGGTTTCCATCCATCTGCTGCGGAGATATCCTCGCGCATGGCGTACAGGGGGGCGTTTCTCCTGATTTGGTTTCCCGTCTCATTGGCACCTAGTCGGGTTTGGGAGGAGTATAATATAACGGTACATATCATGGCGCCGGAAAGTAATAAATCATCAGCAAGGGGAAAGAGGAGGGAGGATAGGCTAGCGGACAAATAAGCGCGAGAAGGGCGGAACCAGATAGGAAAATGAAGTATGCTGGTCATCAAAGGAGGCTTGGACTCCGAGGTGGGCGGGGTTGCAGAAGATGGGTGTATATGGGCCAAGGAAACGCCCAGCCAATGCTGATACGTGGGGTGGGAAGCCATCCAACTTGGCGTACGGCTTGTTCATGCAACTGGGAAGTTGGCGTGACGTTAAGCTTTCCACGCCTTGCCTTTCTGCACAGTCTAGTAAATATGTTTCACCTCATGGAGCCAATGCGAAGGAAGATGCTGGATTGACTGGTCTATCTGTGATGCTAGAGAAGCCTGCTATATACACGATGTCGGTGGATTGCCTCCCAGGCCTCCCATCGGCTCGGAATCACGTTGTGAGGTGGGCTTGTGGCCTCATCCATCGGTCACCGAGCCTCAGGCAAGTTGATGCTTACGGGACGCAGCAAAATATCTTGCTCCGAGGAGTTACGCAGTATACAGGTGGGTATCGCAGCCGGTGGTTACCGCGAAGTAGTCTTTCTTGTGTGCCAAGGTCATTTCGACCTATCACATCACCAGAATCCGGGGAAAATACCCATGCATTCAGGCCGCCGTAATCTTCGCGCGAACCGCCGGCTGCAAAGACCCTCTGTTGTATACGAGTGGGGGACGCTAACCGGTGCGGATCGGCTGATGAGCTCAACGATTTGCCGAAGCAAAAGAGATTGAAACTTGACCACTCAGGCCCGACGTCGAGGGACAGGCGGAGCAGCAAGACGATTGAACGGGACATCCCTCGGGGCTATCGTGGGGGGAATGCAGGCACTGCTGCAGGTAAAATCACGCTCTATATATAGGGCATAAGATCGATGATATACGTAGCTGGCGGCCGCCAACGGGGTGAGAATTTAGAGTTTGGCTGCATGGCTGGGGATCTTCATGTGCGGGCGGTGGGGCACGTGGTTTCGCGTAGGTACAGCATCTCGGGCGGGGGTACGTCAGCAGAGGCATTCGACACGGCATTCGCCCGTTCCCCTGCTTCGTCGCAACGCCGGTTCCTCGCGCGACTCAGGTTGTCTCGGCATGGCCGTCCCGCAGCGGTGAGCTGGGCGCCTGCAGCCCGGCGGCACGGCTTGAGCACGACATCAAGCACGGATTATTGGCCTCAGCGCGGTGGCGGAACGATGGAGGCTTCGGCCGCGGCCAGGGTTGCTGCCGCTCTCGCCACGGATGCACGGCACGCGTCGTCTCGTTGCGGAAAGCGTTCCGTGGATGCTGGCCAGGCCTCAGCAGGAACAGGCGCAGCGTACGAGCCCGGACGAGACGGCGGCGCTCTGTCCGCCCGCCCTACCGGCTGCGCGCTGCAGGTCACGGCGGGCTGACCGGGAAGGCCACACGCCACGGCATGGCGACCTGCCCGTTGGCCCCGTAGCGCGGCTCTTCCGCCTACATGAACACAATCCGCCCGAGCGACGGCCGAGCGACGTTCGAGCGAACGGCGGCGCCAATGCCGGGTAATGTGCACGCGGGACGCCAGCTGCAGCGGCGTTGATTTTGCCGGGCGGCTCGGCACGCGCTGGCGCTGGCGGGCGAGTTCCGCGCGTGTAGAGGCGTGCGCCCCACACCCTCGCGCCCAAGCTTCGACAAGAGTCAGATCAAGCCTTTCGAGCTCCACCCAGGTGGAGCTGCCTCTTCAGGCCTTGGCGCTGTGGTGTCGGCGGCGATGCTCGAAGGCCGCTGCTGCTGGGTGCTCGCCGCATCGGGCTGGGCCGAGTCTTCCGCCGCACCCCTGGCCGCGTCGCGGACTGCGGCCCTGCTGGGTCAGCGCTCGCGCAATGCCTTCTTCCCCGCAGCTCAGAGCTGCTCCACCGGCGCCGGTCAGCGTGCCCGAACACTCGCGCCCTTCTGCGTCAGAGCGCCACTCTGCGCCGCAATGCCACCTGCCACGAGCAAAAACTACGCAGCCAGCCGCCCGCCGCGTGTGATCCACCAGACGCCCACGCAGCGCCTGCCAGGCGGCCGGGATCCAGGCCGTCTGCCCGACGCTGCCGCCATGCACGCGCTGCACAACGTCCGCCTGCCTGTCGGCCAGACCCTTGAAGCGGGAAGTCTGCCCGCCTGGTCTTCCCTGGACGCGGCGGCTTGAGACGTCATCAGGCAAGATTCGCTATGCCTCTACGAGCACAGTGCCATGCCCACTCTTTGATCAGTCCTATTTACAGAAACGAAACGCCTTTAATCTCTGCGTGGCCTATCACCCGGCACCCTCTCCACCAAAGCAGAGGTACCCCAATCTCTGTCAGGCAGTTCGCCGTCACGCCGCTGCCCTCCAGTCCGCCTCATCCCGATGCCCCGACCCAGCCCTCCGCAGTCGATCCACCTTGGCATAGTGGAGACTGCTCTCGCCAAGAGCGGGATGGTGAGGGGAAATACAACCGCGTCGATGGGGAAGGTCATACGCACACGCGTGGCTTTTGCCCGCCATCGCGTCTTCCTCGCACTGCGCGTCCGTGTATAAAGCTCGGCGTCGTCCACCACGAAAATCCTCTTTCGATTGCCAGCCCTCTCCGGTAGCTCTCATCGCTCCTCTCTCATTCCTCGCCGCAATGGTCCAGTCTCTTTCTCTTCTTCTGGGTCTCGCTGCCCTCCATGCAGTGCGCGGCGCCCCTGCCGGCGACCCTCTCCGTGGCTCCTCTGCCCTTCAGGGCTACAACCCGTCCAACGTGCTGTCCGACGAGGACACCACCAATGTCCAGTATGAGCTTGCTCCGGGTCAGACCGAAGACGCAGACCTAGGCCTCTATCTGGACTTCACCAACGTCGAGAACCCCCAGCCCATCCGCGGAACGAAGGGCGGCACGGATCCAGGCCCGCACAACTCGGACGTCGACAGGCTGAACAGCGACAAGCTTGCCCCTCCCGGCACCGACCATGGCCAGACCATCAGCGCTCAGTGGAGCATGGGTCTCAGCCACGCCAAGCTGGGAAAGAAGGGTGCCGGTTGGTCGAGACAGCAGAACGAGGTCGTCCTGCCTGCTGCTACCGCCATGGCTGGCGTCGACATGAGACTGGAGCCCGGTGGATACCGTGAGCTGCATTGGCACGTGGCTGGCGAGTGGGCGTTGATGCTCAATGGGAGCCTTCGTGTCCAGGTACGAGTGACTGAGGTATTTTTTCGAAACCGCTCAAGCTTACATGTACCAGGCTGTCCAAGAAGACGGAAAGTCCTTCGTGGACGACGTCAGCAAGGGAGACGTCTGGTTCTTCCCTCCGTCAGCAGTCCTTTTCCAGATTACAATTGGCTTTTTGACTGACAAGCAAGCAGAGGCATCCCTCACTCCCTCCAAGCCCTTGATGGCGGTGCCGAGTTTATGCTCGTATTCGATGACGGCAGCTTCTCGGAAGACAACACCTTCCTCGCCTCCGAGATCTTTGCTCACAATCCCGTAAGCCACCTGCATATTGTACCACCTCGGTCAGCAATCAGCTAATAAGCCGCATGCAGAAATCGGTGCTGGCCAAGGACCTCCACGTGAACACCTCCGCCTTGGACAACATCCCTGACGGCGAGCTCTTCATCTTCCCCGGCACACCTGCACCGAAGGACATCGAGAAGCAGAATGTGACCGGCTCCGCGGGCGTCCTGACCGGCCCGGCCAGCTACACATACCACTTCTCGGAGCAGGAGGCGCACGAGGTTCCCGGCGGCAGCGTCAAGATCGTCGACCCGCTGACCTTCCCTGCCGCGCCCAACTTCTCGGCTGCTCTCGTCACCATCAAGCCCGGCGCGCTGCGCGAGATTCACTGGCACCCGAGCTCGGACGAGTGGTCGTTCTTCTTGGCTGGCTCGGCGCGCGCCACGCTCTTCACGCCGCCCGATGTCGCTACCACGTTCGACTACCATGCCGGTGATGTTGGTTATTTCCCCAAGTCGAACTCGCATTACATTGAGAACGTTGGTGATGATGATGTCATCCTGCTTGAGGTTCTGCAGGCGGACCACTTCTCGGACATGTCGTTGTCGCAGTGGCGTAAGTCTTCTTGCTTGTTGTGATTGCTACGGTGGCTAACATCAACTCAACCAGTCGCTCTCACGCCGCACCAGATCGTCATGGACACTTTGAACGTGACCAGCGAGACGGTGGATGCCTTCCCGAAGGAGAAGGAGATCGTTGTCGCTGCATCGTAGTTCTATTCGCGTCTTCTTCATTCCTACGAACACAATTTCTTCTTCTTCGCGCCATCGCAAGCGCGCAGGTTGCGCACCTCTTCTTTGGTGCGCGCCTTTTACTCTTTGTCTTTCGTCGACCACCCTCAACTCTGTGCACAGAGAATGAAACACCAATTGACTTTCTGACGTACTTGTCCCGCATGAATTGACGCACTGTCTCACATCTCCAATCAATCACCAGCAGTCAGGAACGAGACCTGCGCAGAAAAGTTGACCTGATTTTTACTTTCTATGAACGCATCTCCCCTGCGTCACAATCTCTTCACCCTAGACGCACTTTTTCTCCGACAGGGATCCATCCGCCCATGTGGCCCTCTATCACCAAAACAGCCAGCTCCATCCCTACCCGCCCGCCCCCCACCCATCACACCTGCATAGCGAGCGGACGGGCGGGGGTTACCGGTCAACAAACGCAACCGTGCCGACACATCCGCATCCGCCTTTCCCCTTCCCATCCATCATCTTTCTCCCCCATGCCCCTGCTCGCTCTTGACGTACCTCCACTTTACCACCTCCCCCCTTATCTCCGAGCTCGGCAACCTTTTTTCCGCCCTTGTCCTCCGAGCCCCCGCTGCCGCCCCTTTCCCCGCATTCATCACACACACACGCACCACGCACACTTCTGGTTGGTCGTCGTTGCCGCCCACCGGCTGTCTTTTTCTTTCTTCTACAGGTGCGCCGATGCATGCATGCATGTACATACATACGGATGGACGACCGCGCGGACATACCTATGCAAAACGGGTAGGAAACCTGGACGTTATCTCCGAGGCTTGCATGCCACGCGCGGACTTCGCTTGCCCTGGCTGGCTTGCGCTCGGTTGGTCCGTCGTCCGTTTCTATTTACGTATGGGCGTTTTGCGGATCGAGCGGCATGCTGTTGTTGCGGATCTGTGTAGGTGGGGATTGTCCTTCGGGCTTTTTCGCATGGACGAATGGGGTGGCGTCGTAGGCTCGATAGGGGTGGGGAGAGCGGGCTGGTTGGTTTTGGTGATTGGGTGGTTTGCACGTGTGCCTAGATGTTGCATTGGTGCTTGTTTTACGTACATATTGTAGAGTTCGGAGGGGGTGCAGATAGGTTCGATTGAGTGATGGAAGACGTTGGGCATGAGCAATGACATTGTCTCTGAAAATACAGGTGGGTTGAGTGACCGCCTGTTTCCCTGGTTTCTGATTGATTGCTCCGTTGAGGTCAGGCGTCCCTTGGAAATTCATGCGAAATGGCGGTGCGTCTTACCTTGTCTCTTATCTCCATACTAAACTGCCGTTGCTCGTAAGATGCAACCGAGAAGTCTGGCCACTTCGACCCATACCAAAGTCCGCAATATTTGCATCGGAAAGGTGATCAATGGTTACTCCGATTCCGAGTCGAATATTAACGAAATAAGATCGCGGTGCCTTTCCTTTTGAGGAGAGCGGAGGATGCCCTGGCCCACATCCGGGAGTCGCGCCGTCTTGCAGTGGGAGACGAGGAATCGCGGAAACGACAACCTCTCCTTCCAGTCATATTGGGCGTAGAAGAGTACAAAAGACTGCACTTGCTCACATGATCTGAGGCGCTTCGCCTCGAGGCTTGCATTCCTTGAGGATTCCATCTCAGAACACCCAGTCTTCGGATAGTGAAGGCGTAGTAAGGCAGTCCGGGTAGCTGAGCAGTGCGGGTGGACAAAATTCAAGGCCCGGATGCTTTAACCTTTAACACGACTTCTATCTTCTCTTTGATTCTTTTCTTGCCTCTGGACCAATTTCATTTACGATAAAAGAGTAAGGAGGAGGAAATCCGGAGAAGAAGCTTGTTACACATCAATATGAGCGCAATTCATTTCCCCGTCGAGAATGTCCCTTCGGGATCATATCGACTCCGGAGGAGGCAACCATCTCCAAGGACACTCAGCCACTCCAGCCCTTTTTCACCGGAGAGTATTTCACACTCCTTTTTGATCACAGCCAACGCGTCTCCGTCCCGCAAGAAGAATCCACGACACAGTGATCGATTTCGCCGTGCTCTCCGCCCTAGGCGTCTTCGCCAGCATTCGCGGCTACACCGGCCCCGTCTTTGATTCTGCAAAGTCTCTCGATGCATCTGCTGCACTGTCACGCGGCGTGAGTGTCACGGTAGCAAAGCAAGGCCAAAGTAAGGCAATAAGAATCTCGATTTGAGGTGACTATCGTACAAAACATAGCACGAAGAGAAGGAGAAGGAGGAGGAGAAGAAGAAGGAGAAGGAGAAGGAGAAGGGAGAGGAACGCCAGAGATTCATGCCCAACGCAGAGGTGTTAACGGTTAGGCAGCCCTGCTTCAGTGTTTGGCCGGTAAGTCGGGCCAGCGCCGGGTGATAACCCGGCGTTAATCACCTGTGGCAGAGGAATTTGAGTGGTGCCCGTGATAGTGAGGATAGTAGTACGGCACCGCATTCACAAGATCTTGAGTAAGAAGGGGCTGAAGAGGGAGGCGGCCCGAGATATATTTTAGGCCTGGCGTTGGCGAATGCAGCCGGACGAGCGGTCCACAGCAGTTTTGCTGTCTAAAGCCTTGCTATGTACTGGTTCGGTATGCTAGAAAGCTCAGCGGAACGGTCGCTGAATCTGGAGGCTGTTCCAGAAAGCGTCGGAGTCAAAGGTCAGGCGCTTGGTGGAGCATTCCATAATGGTCTTAGGCCACAAGCGGTACACCTGCAGGAAAGATAGGTACCCAATATCCTCGATGCTTCTTCTAAAGACGATGGCATGGTGTTGGCTGCATGTTGAGCACTCTTCACTGTCGCTGAGGCCAGTGGTGTGGAGCAGGTTCACTAACACTTGCCGCATGGCGGCAAACACCGAAGGCGAGGAGCGCAGTGAGAATATGGGGCGCCGAGGGATTGCATCTGTTAGTGTTAGCAGATGGTAGGTGATAAGTGATCAGCACCTAGTACCTCGATAGCTGGCTATATAAGGCGCCTTCAGCGCCCTCGGCCTTCTTCTAGACAATCCACTCCACTTCTCCTCTTGGTGGATCAATCGCCATCAGGTGTGGCTGTGCACCGCCTCGTGTGGCGTAAGTTTTGCGCGGGTTGGCCGGCCAACAGCGCCGCCTCAACCGCTTTTCGCCGCTGCAAAACATCATCAGCCTGCAGCCTTCCCCGTCCCGCTCTTCTGGAACCACGCTATTCGCCACCCTGTGAGTGTGCCCAATCGGCCGCCTTCCGTCCTCGCCCTTCGCTTCTCCTCCTCCGCAAACGACCTTTCCGCATGAAACCGGCCTGCTAATCAGGTTCCGCAGCGACGTTTGCTCAACATTTCCTTCCTCTTCTTTGTCTTCACTTACCTTTGTTCTTCTCTCCTCCCCTTTCTCGCGTCAACCAATTTCATCCTTGAACATCCGAATTTCTTTCCGACCACTCTCGCCCTTCAAGGCGCATCTCTTCCCCCACCTCTCCCTCACCAGCCCGAACTCCGCCACCACCACCACCATGACCACCATGTTCCGCCTCCTCGCCTCCGCCCTCCGCGAAGAAGACCCCCCCGCACCAGCACCCGCACCACCACCGATCCAACCACCCAGCAGCCCGCGCCTCCAAGTAGAGCACGCGCGGCGTCTCGAAGAAGAGCTCGCCATCCTGCGCGCCGACCTCGCCACCCAACGCACCACCTACGAAGCCAAGCTGTCAGAACAAAAGGAGAAATCCGCCCAAAAACTCTCCTCGCAAAAAGACGTCTACGAAAGCAAGACCGCGCGCCTCGAGGCCCGCAACGCCTGGCTCGAAGACACGGTGCGCCAGCTGGCGGACGAGAAGGCCTGGCTGGGCGCTCGCAACGGGGCGCTCGAGGCGGCGGAGAAGCGGCTGGATGGGCGGGTTGGGAGGCTGGAGGAACAGGTGTTTGATCTCAAGGCTGAGAATTGGGCGCTGAGGCAGGAGAATGCGGATTATCGCGTTGATTTTGATGGCGTGATTGGGGAGATGGCGCAGTTGCAGCGGGCGGCTGAGGCGATGGCTGAGAAGGCGCATGCGGCGCTGACGAGGCCGAAGGCAGCACAGGAGGAGGGTGGGAGTCTGGATGCGGGTGATGAGGGGGAGGGAGAGGCGGCGGCGGTGGCGGCGACGCCCAAGCGGCAGAGGATCGAGGAGCCGGCTGGGGATTCGTTGTCCGGGGAGACGCTGAGGGTTATGCCGCCGTCGAGGGAGGGGAGGCCGCTCCATCGCGTGTCGGGCAATTCGCAGACGGGTGTGGATCCGAGGTCCGTGGAGGCGCTGCAGACGCTGACGCCGTCGAGAAATGCGAGCCCGACTCCGACGAGGCAGCAGAGGCGATTGGGCGGAGGTGGAGTGTGTGCGGGTGGCGGAGCAGGTGTGGGTACGCCGGAGAACGTCACGATACGTTCGTCGAGGAAGAGGCAGAGGACGGTGTCGGACACGGGTTCGATCGTGGCTGCGTAGGTGTCCTGAACGGAGAGACGCTTTGTTTGCTTTTTCTTTTTCTTTGACTGTCTAAAAATTCGGGGCGGCGTATGGGGGAAGGCATGGGAATGACGGGCTTGCATACACATGGAATGGTGTCTGGGTACTTTGGATTTGCATCGTGCATCGGGTTCGGCGCTTCTCCCTTGGAAGTAGAAGGAACGCATGTACTAGTATAGAATATCTGCGAGCATGAACTAGTGGAGTAGATAGTAAATGAAAAGAGGAAGATCAATGCAGATCACTCTTCGCGGTACGGCTGCATCTCATAGAGGCTATCATTCACTTCCTTGCTCTATCGCATTAGCAGACATACGGCTACAAATCAAGCAATATTATCCGCTCCAATCCTCTGGCATGCCTCACGCACATTCTGCGAGTGGGCACCGGAAGTTCAAAGACATTAGTCTAAGGTTGCAAAATGCATTTCTCTCTACAAGCCATCTACAACATTGCCAAGTTTCCCAAGCGCCGATTTCCGCATATACATACAGCATGTACAAACATACACACAACACATAAACCAGCAGCCCTTCAAACTCAATAAAAGCAGACCAAAACTCCTTGTTTTGACCCCGCCAACCGATGCCAATGCACATGATGATGCACGCAGTTGAAAGATGCCCTCAGATGATGTATGCAAAAATGCCACCCCACCTTCCATCCCATCCCTTCGATATATCCATTCCTTCCGTCCCAACCACATCGATTTCCTTTCGTGCTTTTTGGGCAATCAAGTAAGCCTTTTCTTACCCCATCCGCAAATCCCACTGCTCTTAAGCCTCACACATGATACCAGATAAGAACCATACGGACCGCTTTAGCTGCAAGCCGTCACGCCACCCTGATTCCGCATGAGCTTCGAGACCGCCATCACTAAGCTGACGCCCAGCACCCCGCAGCCGAAGGCCACGCAGACCATTGCGCAGATGCGCTCGGTGCGGCCGGACTTCTTTTTCGAGAGCTTGAGGAAGCAGAGCGGCGGGAGGATGTAAGCGAGGGCGCAAGCAGAGGTGGCCTAAGTAAACACAAAACACGCGTTAGATTCAAAGGTTATGTAGCCTCGAGGGCGTTGGAAACTCACCCCAATCAACTCGAAAACCGCACCCAGATCGCACGTGAACAGACTCAGCCCCATCGCGCTGACCACCAGCGTCGTCGTGAAGATGAGATGGCGCTGCCCGTCCCAAGGCTCGCCGGGGAAGTAGTAGTTCTCCATCACCTCTCTACACACAAACGCCTCGAGCGGCAGGGTCGACAGCATGTTCAGGCCGAAGCAGAGACGCGCGATGTTGACCATGACGTTGTTGGTTGGGAAGTTGTTGAGCACGTTGCCCTGTGTCATGTCGCCGAAAGTGAGGTAACCCGCTAAGGCCATGAGCAAGCAAGCTACCATGGAGACGGTCGTGCTGAAGTGCGTGACTTTGGCGAAGCGGTCGAGCGTGGGCTTCTTGAGGGAGCCGTAGATGAGCAGGGAATTGTGGTCTGTATTGGAGGATTGGTCAGTGCTTCTGAAATCCATCGCTGGAAACTCGGACTGAATGCGTGTGCTTACGGCAAACAAATGCTAAGGATCTGTTAGCAAGAACGTCAAGCGCTTTCTGGGAATAAGGGATTTACCAAATGAGATAACGCCAATAGCCTGAAAAACGCCGTCGTTGATGATCAGGCTTCCCGAGATCTTGCCTTTCATATTCGCAGGCACTGTGGGACCCTGGGTGAGGACCGTGACAAGGATGATGAGCATGCTGACCAATGCTAATGTAGATGCCTTTGCCAACTAATTACTGTTAGCATCTCTTCGCAAGCCTCCGGATTTGGACCTGTTTCAAGACCCTGATCCTCCAAGCTTACCTTGGAAATATCTCTGTATAAAGAAAGAGGATACGAGATCCCTAGAATGAAAAAAACAATGACTGCTCTTCTATCCGTGAACAGCCATAGGAACGGCGTATCAGGTAACGACGGAAACAATGCTTCCATCACATGCGGAATCGTGTCGCCTACGATGATGCAGAACGCTATCATGCCGCCAAATGCACTGCGGGAAAAATCTCCGTTAGCGTTCCAACTTCCAGAGCAATTTTTTTTTTCCCTCAATAAGATCCAAAACTCCACTCACAATGCCCATTGCGCAACGCTTATAGCAATCAGACCGGAATTTCCAAAGCAATGCTGCACGGTTGCTTGGAACGAGTTCGCGCCGCTGAGTTTCGAGTTCACGACGATGAGACGGATGGTCCAGTCGACGGTTATGGTAAGGACACCGAGGAGGATTATGCCTGTAAGGAGGCCCGCTTGTTTGAAGGCGTACGGTTGGCCGATGATGCCAGCGCCACTGCACGAAAGTCAGAAATCTTGCCGCAACTCTTCTCTTCAACCCGCCCCAGAAGCCACACCGAACCCCAAACCCCACCAGGTAAAAAAAAAAAAGGAGGGAAGGGGAATCCGCACGTACATGATACTATTCGCCATATTCATGAACGCGCTCCGCAACCCACTCTTCGGCCTCGCGCTCTCCAGCAGGTCCTCCGGACTGAACCCCACATCCGAATTCGCCACCGTCACACTCGGCGCCTCAATATCCGTCAGCAGCGGCAGCCTCTGCGCCCTGCCTCCCGCACCTCCCCTCCTCCCACCGCCCCCCCTCCTCCCCCTCCTCCCGCCCGCCGCCCCACTCGACAAGAAATCCTCCTCATCCGCCCACGCCGCATCGCCCCCTCCCCCACTCTCATCATCGCTCTCGCTCTCCCCCGCCAACGGCATCCTCACCGCATACGGATGCTGCTGCACGCCATTGAGCCCCAACCCGGTATTCGGTTCGCCGCTCCCACGCGCACTCTCGCTGCTCCGCTCCTCCAGCGGAATCAGCTCCGCCTCCTCCTCGAACCTGACGCGGTTCGGCGTGCGCGGCGTGCCGTCCGGGCGCGGCTGCGCGAAGCTGGATTGGCGGCGCGGCGGGGCGGGGCGGCCGGCTATGGGGCCGATGATTGCGGGCGTGGCGGGCGTGCCGGGGGCGGGCGAGGCTGAGGCGGAGCGAGGTTGCTGCTGGTGAGGGGCTGGCGAGGAGGAGAGCGAGGGGGGTGTGTCAGTGGCGGAGGAGGAGAGCGGGGAGGGCGAGTAGGAGATTGGTGGCGGTTTTGACGGCGGGTGCGTTGGGTCGTAGGGGTTCGAGGTGGGCGGTTGGGTGAAGGCGGCGTGGGAGGGTGGCGGCGGCGGTGGAGCGAAGCGGGTGGAGGAGGAGGAGGAGGGAGGCTGGTGGGGGTGGTGCTCGTCGAGCTCGAGCTCGTTGTGGGCGGCGTTGCCCAGGAGCCCGAGGACCTCCTCGGCATCGTGGGCGTCGGAGGGAGGAGGAGGCATTGTTGAGAGTGTGCGGGTGGCTCGGGTTCACCGGAGCAGCATGTCTTCCCCCCACGTGGCGGTGCGGTGTGGACGGGGATCGGTGGTGACGGAGGGTTTGTCGGGGTGCGTGCCGTCAGCCAGACGTCGATGCTTCTGGACAGCTGGGCGAACATGCACCGCCCAGTCGCGCGTCGTCGGGGGATCGGCGTTTAGGGCTGTCCCTTATTTCTATATTCGGCCGCGCCGCCGGCCTCTGTTCCCCCGATCCGGCCGCCCCGGGCCCGCGGCAAGGCTGGACACACGCTGCTGCTGTGCGATGCTCCCGGGCATTATTCTACCTAATCTTCCGCGCGCTGCACGGCCTGCAAGCGCGCCCGAGACAATCCTGGGCCGTGCATGCCTGGAGTCCCGCGCATCCGGGTCCAAAGCAGTCCCAGGCGCATCCCTCGTTGCAGCTCCCAAAACATGTGCTCCTCCGTGCATTCGTCCAGGCACGCAGAGGCAAAGTTGAAAATTAGCTATTGCCCTGATCGGGCAAGGGACCCCCCTCCCCTTGTACATACTTCGTGACTCTTGTATCCAGAACTATCCCTTTCCAGGTATCCAGTATGCCTGCGGCGCGCAGCCGCTGAACAAAAGAAATTACGTACGCCGGCAGTTGCGGCTTTTCCAAGCTGCCATCATAAACAGAACGCCAGGCACCGTGGCCAGCCCATTATAAAATCCTTTCCATCCGTATATCCGTCGTTTAGTCGTGTCCCTCTTCTCTGAACCGTCCTCTTATCGGCTGTTGCGAGTTCCGTGTTCCTCCGTCTGACCCCGATCCTGACACCGAGGCAATGCTTTCGCTGATCCTCCCTACAAGCGGCGTGTCACTTGCGTGTGTACTTTGCGTCGCATTCCGTCCTACGTGCAGCGGTTGGGGGTAGAAGTGTGCGGGGGTGTTGGATGTTGTTGTGGGAGGGTATGGAGTGTTCGGCTCCGACTCTCGTGAGTAATCGCTGGGAGTTGCTATCATACCTGGATGACGCCCCGGCACCACGAGACCCGCTGTCTGTGGCGACGGAGGTGGTGGGAAGTGCTCGCCGTGCAGCGCATGCTGCGACGGGTCATATGGTTGAGCATTTGGTGGCGGTGGCGGGAACAGGTACTGCGGCAGAGTTCCAGGCGGTCCTGCCGGGTACATGTACTGCGGAGAGCTGGGAGACACCGGCGGTTGCATGTAATTTCCAAGCATGCCGGGCGGTCCTCCTGGAGCGTAGGGCGTTTGCGGCGAAACCTGGAAGCCGGAACCTCCCACCAACGGCGACGTCGCCTGAGGCGAGGTACTTTGCTGCGTGTAAACCGGCGAGAGATTCTGTTCTGTCGTCCGGGAGCCTCCACCTTTCCGGAACCTGTGGCTGTTCGTCGCAGAAAGTTCCGACACAACTCCTCCTTCGACGTTTTCCGCGGGTAACTCCGCTGGCTTTTGTGGAGCTTTCTTTTCGCCATCTGCAATGTCCTTGCTCTTCTTCCTCCGCCGCAGACAAAACCAAGCGAGCGCCAGAACCAGAAGCAGGCCGCCTATGCCGCCCACCACGCCACCAACAATAGCCCCTGTGTTGGAACTGCCTGAGCTACCGCCCCCACCCCCGCCGCCAGTGGACGTGGATGAGCCAGTCGGGAGGGCCCTGGTTGCTGTGCGAGCAGCAAAGGTGGGTACACGCGAAAAGTACACAGGCAAGTCTCGGTTATCCCAGTTGGACGGTGCCTTGCTAGTTGCGCCTCCACTCGAACTAAACGGCCATGTCAGCATCGGGGACTTGCCGAACATCATCTCAGGTGCTCACGTACGTTCCGCCGATCTTGGCAATTATCTCTGGCGGCACCTGGTATTGGGTAATGTTCGGATAGAACAGATCCCACATCGCGTCCTGTGGCCCGTTCTTGCCAAGGTTCAAGTTGTGGGTACCCCAAACACTCGGCGAGTCGCAATCCTGATGCTGTGCAAACCAGCCGCCAATGATAAGCATTTGCGAATTATCAATCACGTTGCACGAAAGGATTCCATGCGGATTTCCTGGCCCTGGAACGGTCGGATACCATTTGATCCACTGGAAGGAAGGGAGAGTGAGGATATAGACGTCGTCGTATCCGGTTGTGTTGTCGATGCCTTGGCCGCCGTAAATGTAGCTAATCCAGTCAGTGGTGGTGGTCTTGGCTTGACATGGAAATATATTAAGCTCACATGTTGTAAGATGACTGATCCTGCGCCCACGTTGCGCCTCCGCAAAACTTTCTTCTCATGTCCGGGACGTCGCCAGAGGCAGTCTGCTTGTACCATTTAGTCGACGCGATGTCGTAAACGTAGATGTTCTGCCGCTACTATTAGAATAACTCTCCTTCCACAACCGCAGAACCAAAAGCTTACGCTTAACGCATCCTATAACAACATTAGCGCGACTGAGAGGTCTCGTGGGAGATTCACGCCTTACCCCTAAAACAGTGCCATTGCCAAAAGGGTCAATGACTCCGCCAAAATAGACCAGCAATCCTTTGTCCGAAGCAGGCAGGAAAACCATGACGCCCTCGCCTCGCCCAGTCTGGTCAGGACCGGTGTTGTTGGTCCAAGCATCGTTGACCATGTCGTAGATGACGAGGTTGCTAGTGAGCATAGGGTCGCCGCCCCATCCGGGAACGGTAGCGTTGTTCAGCCATCCTCCGAGGTAGTAACCCACTCCGGTCTCGTTGACAGTGATGCCGGCGCCGTAGGAAACACGCTGGATTCCAGTTGCCGCGCCGACGGAGGTCTGGTTCCACTGGTTCAGGAGAATATCATAGGCCCATGGCGTGAAGGCCTCGGGAGCGGCGCCGCCCGTGTATTCGCCGCCGTAAAGGTACAGGACCTTGTTGACCTCATCGGCCCAAAGAACGCCGCCGCTGAGGTCCGGGATGTCCTGTGTCTTGTTGAGATCGTCGTGGAGCTGGGGCATGCCACTGGCGGAGTCATTGAGGTCGTTGTAGAGGAGCCATGTGTCTGCGGGCACGGTGGTCAGCTTCGCGTAGGAGCGGGCGCATTGGCGACGGAGACGTACTGGTGTAGTTGAGTGGATTCTGCGACATAGGGTTCCACGTGAGCTGGCCGCCATCAATGTACAGCCTGCGGTCGACGACAGCAGTCTGGTGCCCCCAGCGGCGGCAGAAATCCTGGATGGGATCTTTGGCATGGGCTCGATGTAACGCTGCAAGGGCGAGGGCGATCAGGTAGGCGCGGAGGGGGGCCATGGCTGCGGAGAGCGCGAGCAGCGCGCCGATGGCAGCATAAACGTCGGCTCACAAAACGAAGGGAAGAGGAGAAGGCCTCGAAGGACAACACGAGGAAACAGAGCGGTGGAACAAGAGGGCATGGCTGAGAAATGGGAAATCCAACGGAGATCGCCCGGCGACGCCAGGGCCGGGCACGGCATCGGCGGAGTGAGGGTAATCCTGTGATTGGGGGCGCGGCAGGCCAGTGGTACGAGCTGCCCGGGGCGGCAAGGACGAGAGCCAGCTGTGCAGGCGGCGGCCAATGGCGCAGCGCGAGCTGCCGGTGCGCGGCGGTGTCGCTGCCTCCGCATGCCCAGCGCGACGGCACGCCCTTGCGCGCGGCCAAGCGCGGCGAGTGGGCGCGGGTGGCGTGTCTAGACCAGAGCCAGCGGCTTCGTGCTGACGGGCGCTGGATCGCCTGCCTGCTGCGCCCGCCTGTCAGCCGGAGACAAAGCTGCATGACATGGCGCATCCTGCGCGGCCGTCCTTCGCGTGGCCCGCCCTGTGCAATATAGCCAGCCCGCGCCGGCATGGGAGCCCGGCCTGCGTGCGGAGAAGAGCGGCCAAGGCATTCTGCCGACAGCGACGGCGACGCACGTCAGCGTTGGCTCTGTGCCCTGCCGCCGCTTACCTAACGCGCCCGGCCTCACGTGTGCGGCCCCGTCGACTCACCTCGCCGCGCGAATACGGCGAGCTGAGCGTTGCGGTGCTCGCGCGCGCGCACTTTGGCTTTCCGTGCAGATCCTAACGCGCGGGCGCCGTGCGGAGGCAGCGAAGATCCCCTCGCGCCCGCCCTTCCGGCTCTGGCGCACGCAGGGATCGCCCGTCCATGCGCGCGCATCACTGACTGGGGACTCCATGGACCTCCCACAGAGCTCAGCCTCTTCTTGAGCTTCTTTTGCCCTCCACAGTGCTTGGCGCGGCCTTTGCCGCTCGTCTCCACCGCCTCACACGCCATGCCCGAGCACAGCTTGCGCGCAGCCACCGGAGCGTCAACTCTGGTACATTGTCTATGCGTGGCGCGTCGCTCGCAACTGCGAGCTGAATGTAGCTAAGCTTGTGGCTGCTTCGCAAGTTGAAGCTGGTGAGACCTGCCGGCGCGTGGTTTCATTCCACAGCTTCAGGCACCGGGACGAACGCCATGCAAGTTCCGCGCTGGTGGAATGGAACGGCTGGTTTGGTCTTCATGCACGTGGGCGAGCCCAGTCCTCGCATGCCTTTAATGCAGGAGAGCAGCTGCATTCAATAGCGCCTATGCCGAGTCAGGAGACCTGGGCAGCACCCCTCAAGTCGCGACGTCTCTATAGTGCGAAAGCGAAGTTCTGGAGGGCAGTCTCCTGGATGCTCTTGCGGCTGCTGCCTTGCCGATAGGCAGCGCGAGGCAAGGGCTTGGTCCAGTAGGGAGGCGTGTTAAGCGGGCGGACGTCATTTCTGACAGCCATAGGCAAAGTTCCCCGTCGCGTCAGACGCGGACGCTCGGCGTTAATCGCTTGCTCGGTGGCCGGCGTTCTGAAGTCGATGCGGCCCGACGGCAAGAGCCATTGATTTGAGCTCAGTAGATCCACTATACCACTGAGGTCAGAGGTCCTCAAGCTTCGCCAGGGACCCCCAAGTCTCGAATCGGAAAATGGGCTACCGCCGCTTGGATTGGCCGGTCAGCCTAGTTACGGCCCGGACACACGGCTGGTGCTTAGGTTGTCTCATGCACCCGATTGGCTCACGTGTGCTTTTGGCGGCTTAGATGTTGGGATCTCGCGCAAAGCCACCAGCCTTCTCCGAGGATTGGAGCCAGAGTGAGATTAGGATCCGTCGTTTGACGCTGTTTGATGTAAAGTTCCCAACAGCCCCCGTCTTACCCGCGCTCTAAGCTCTCTTTCAGCAGTGAATCATTGACTATCGCTACGAAGATCAGCTCTAAATCGGCGTCCCGTCTCTTGACCATGCACTAATACAAGGAACCTACTTCTTTGCCGCGCGGGTTGTCGCCGGTTCGAGTAAGCCGCCCGACGCAAGATCCCGCCTGGGTGGCCTGGCGCCGGGGAACAGCAGGCTCGGTCCCGGCTGACGGTCCTCGGTTTCGCGTGGGCGCTGGGCCAGCATGCCTGGCGTAGGGTGTGTGTGTGGTGACAGGTGTTCGGTGTTCGGTTCGGCCCCAACAATACCGTGCGCGGGGGGAGCGCAGCACGTGTCATGGTCGAAGCGAGGGTTCCGCTTCTACTTTTCTCCGTCCAACTTCCCTTCGCCCCGGACTTCCATCAGTCATCTCTCATTTCGCTCTTGTCGAAGGATTCTCCTATGAGATTAATCCCGTCAAGCGCTTACACAGCCACGTAGCGCGCAGGCCGTAAGCATTCCTCCGACCGACCTGCAAGTCGCTCAACTCAGTCCGGCCTTCTCCGCAAATGGGCTGCAAAACGTCAGAATGCTTGATGGCCAGAAGTGTAATTGTGTACTATCTGCAATAACAGATTAGGGATGATACAAGCGAAACGCGGTGTTATGTGCATGGGAAACTCCACTCTTCTCACATGAAGACGCATGTTTGAAAGGCTAACAAGTCATCAGAATTCCAAACTCCAATATCTTTGCCAATTTCCAAGGCCGCACTCTCCGCTTCTTCAAGGCAAAGCCCTTCTAATCATGCCTTCCCTAACCGAAATTCTTGGCGGCCTTGCCATGGGAGGCTCAGTAGTCAAGCTCCATGCTACCGCCGCCGGCAGTGACCTCTCCTGACACAGATCCGGTTCGTCCCATTCTTACCCCGTCTCTCTTTCCTCCATCTTTCTTCCCCTCTCCTGAACCCTCGTAATCCAACCCGAATCCATCGTTGGCGTTGTCCATCATTGCGCACCTGGGACATAAGAGATGCTTGCAGTCTTCGTGGGGGCATTCCGCAGTGAACCTGCCGCCGAACGTCACAACTCGATTGCACCCGCAGCAACGCGCGCGGATCTCACGGATCATCCTTCGGAAGGAGAATGTGGAATAATGACGACGGTGCCTTCCGCCAGCTTTTCGTATTCCAGACGTGGATGAGCGCCGCATCCATGGAGTTGTTGGACGACTTTGCGAAGACTCGTTTCCGGGCGTATATCTATGGGCCCTCGAACCAGCAGACGTGCTGGGACTGAGCAAGGTCGCACATGTACCCTGACGATTAACGTTCGGCGTGGTGGGAGATGTCGCGTTGGCGGAGGAGGCCAGAACATCTCCGCGGCTCCAAGAGATGACGCCTGTCGCAGATCTGCTTAGACGTCAGCTCCATCTCAGACCGGCGATTTTAGAAGGCCTACCCATCTTCAGGCTGCGCCAAGTGCATAATCGGGAAGTGGGAAGTCCCCGACGGCTGGCCAGCAGCAGAGGACTCGATTTCAGTGAGTGAAGCTGTTTCACTAGATATGATTTAGTCAAGATCAAAATCCAGCGGCCCAGTCTGATACTCACCTGTGGTTAAATGTACTGAAGACGTCCGGGATTTCCAAGTTCGAGTAGCGCCTACTCTATTCTTAGCGTCTGAAATCAGTTGCAGAGGAATTTGATCTTTTATCGAGACACCGCGCCCAGGTTGGCTCCTTGAGATAATTTGCTGCGATCAAACGTTCAACTTACTCTGGGCTTTGGGGAATCTGAGGTGAAAGACTCTTCTCCGAACTGGACGAATCCATGGTTGCGTGCGATTTCAGGGGGCGTCTTCTAAGCACAAGACCTGGAAAGCTCTCACTGAGGTTACTGGAGAGGCGGTAGGTCGGAATGATGGGACACTGATCGAGGTGGGGTAGTGGCTTCGTTGCAAAGTAAGTGGACCCTCTCTTGGTCGTCAGCCGATGTGTCGCCCAACAGTCAGTGCATTCAGTATCCGCACGCGCTGCTTCACCTGGAGATAGTACGTCACGAGGCGTAGATGTGCTCATCCTTGCAGGCAAGCGACGCAACGGCTCACCTAGAATTAAAGCAGTCATCACCAACAACACAAACGCGGACACTACATACCACCGGCGGTGTCTAGATAACGGCTGGGGCTTGAACTCTATGAGCCACGATGTACTCTTCATGGTCGGCTGTTCTTTGCCTTTTCCCTGTCTACCTACTTCACCCTTGCTGCCAATTAAACGTCTGCCTTTACTAGGTGACTTGCTAGCATCATCTTTCAGTCAAAAGAGCACACACGGTTGGCATGTAATTTGCCCAGAACCGTACTGTCACCGAAGAGCAGAGCAAGAGAATGGAATAAGAGCAATGCCAAGCTCTGTCAGGAAGGAGACAATGGGGGCTTGGAAGAGGCATCGCTCACCGCCGCGACATTTTTGCCGCCCTTGTACCTCTATCATTATCCCACTCTCCCCATGCTTTGCTTTTCCACGAGATTGTTGAAGAGCGAGGCTAAGCGTAGTGAGACGTGTAAACGAGCTCTTGCGGATGGTGGGCTTCGTCCTCCGCTCGTGTCTAACTTGTAGCCGAACGCAGATATGTCGTTGCTGGGCACAGACGAAGCCGAAGAATCTACAGAAGCTGCAAGAACAAGTAGGCTGAGGGTGGAGAAGAGCTCTGAGAAAGGTTGGGACTTTCGCTGCAGCGGGCTGCGCGGACTTACACTCACCTTTCGACCTTTGCGGCGGCTTCCGAAAGCGGTTTAGTTTGATGGGCGGCGGCGGCGCTCTTGACAACAACTTCTGGCAGTCACGCACCGCGCTTCCACGACTTCCGCAACACCGACTCAACTTGCGTCTCGCGGCGCGTCTTCGCCGCCTGCGCTGCAACGCAGCCGTCCCGTCAACTACAAGCGAAGCCTCGGCACCATGCCGCCCATGCGTGAGCGTCGCGACTGCGACTCGGATTGTAGCATGTCTGACTACAATCATGGTCAGGACCGTCACGTCAACCCCATCGACGAGGAACAGCTCGTCGCGTTCCACGCCGAGCTCGGTCTTCGCAACCGCGAGAATCTCCTCGCCTCCGCTGACACCAAGGATGACTACCTGAAGATGCGCCACCCGGGTACCCAGATCGCCAACAACCGTGAGGCTGCCGGCCCGACCAATGCGGCACTCCAGTCTTGGAAGAGTAAGTCCAAAATCATCGCGCCATCGCCAAGATCCTAACCAACTGCGCTCTCGACAGACTTCCATCTCACGACCGAGGACCGCGATCTCGATGCTGAGAAGCTTGAAGACCTTCACGGCGGCCAACTCCACCGCCTCAACCGCAAGGCGCGTGGAGAGATGCTCACTCCGCCCGCTCCTCGCTTTCCGTCCGCGCCCCATGGTACCCAGGGCTACAACAACTTCGGCCCCCCTACCCAGCCTTCTGGCCGTCAGCAGCCGGCTCTTGATCCCATCCTCAATCATCCGGAGAAAGCTAATCCGTTGGCCCTTGCCAAGGCTCTTCAATTGTGCGTAGATCAACTTTCACTAAACAAAAGAAAGGTCTAACGTTGACTTCAGCAAGGGCAATTACAAAGATAAGGGCAAGCGCCGTGTCCAGGGCGGCAACACTGCTCCCTCCTCGCCGGGCTTCAAATCACGTCAGTTCGCTCCGCAGATCGGTCATCCCAACACCGCCCCTGGTGGCCCCCCTTCTGGACCCCGTAGTGGCCACGGTGGACGTGGCCGCGGCGGCGCCCTCAACCCCCACGCGGATATCCATGCGCACCAAGGTGCTCCGGCCCCGATGCAGCAGGTTCCTGTCAGGGGCCGCCAGAAGATCGCCACCTCTGTCATCCATCGCGGCAACCAGGCTCAGGTTCATAGCACACTCAGCAGCGGCGCCGTTCACAATCTCAACACCGCTATGGCTCGTCCTCAGATTCCTCAGTTGCGTTCTGCCCGTAGCATCGCCAATGGTGCTCCCTTCGTCAACGGTCCTCGTGTCACCAACGGTACCCCCGTCGCTAACGGTGCTCCCGTCGCTCGTGATGTACCCGCCGCCCCGCTTATGAACCGTACCAACAGCGAGAGGTCGGCTGCCACTGCCGGTAGCGCATCGTCGGGTGCCATCTTCGCTACGCGCCCCAGGATCCCGAACGCAGTCCCAAAGCTGGTCTCGTCTAAAGAATTCATGGCAGTTCTCAGGGGCCCCAAGGGCCTTCTCGGCTCTAAGCACGCCCCGGCCGCTAAAGGCGACAAGCCGGAGTCCAGGGACGATGAGTCGAAGATGGAGTCTGCGCCCAAGAAGGGACTCCTGGGCTCCAAGTATGCAGACTAAGATTGATTGCGCTCTTCGTTACGGTCCTCTTCCGTCTGAACTGGCAACATTGGAACAGTCTTCAAGACATGTGCGGCAACTTCTTCGGTCTTAAGATTACCCCAGCCCAGCTCAGACTTGCTGTCCTCCCCCAGAGCTTGCTTGATGCCATGGATTCAATTCGAAAACGAACTAAACAGAAAAAAACAATCTGCTCAACCGATTGGGAACAAAGTCTTGGTTTCAGGTGTAACGGAAAGAGAATTTCTTTTCCAATCTGCGGGCTCTGGGTTGCGGTCTGTTACATAAACTCAGGAGTAGATGAATGAGAGCAATCTACTCGAAAAAGCATGTGCATTGCCGTGAGCGTGACGCGGTGCGACGCGAAGCCATGTAGGCGCGGCGGAGAGCAAACGTCGGGATAGCCTCGCGCGCCAAAGCGCGGATGGATCGCGTGGCGGCGGCGGCGGCGCTCGCCTGGCCGGCCGGGGGCGGCGTCAGGCGCGAAGGGAAACATCACGACGACGCGCCGCCTCAGCCCTCTCTCTCGGCATCCCCACACCCCAACCCACCCATCCCCGTATCCGCGACCCCCCAGATGTCGCAATTCACCGTGTTCTCGTCGCGGCCCTCGGCCGCCGCCCCCGCCGCCAGCAGCAGCAGCAGCACCCCGACCCAAACCGTACCAGTGCCTGCGCCCTCAAGCTTGCCCGAGGTCGATCAGGCTTTCGCCGACCAGCCGGAGCTGAAGAAGCGGGTGTACAGCGCCATCGGTAAGCCATCGGACTTTCAGCCGTTCCTGCGCAAATTGCACACGGAGGGGTAGCAAAAAAAAAAACCACAATTTAGTTTTCGAAGGGAAAAAAGAGGGCTGGGCTAACGAGCATATTCGCGCGTGGCAGAAGAGTCGCCGCAGCACAAACCGCTGTTCTCGTCCCTCTCGTCGTACATCCTCCAGCTGCGCCAAACTCCTCCTCCGACGACGACGACGACCCAGCCGCCATCGACCAACGGTGCAGCAGCGGCCGCCGCCGATGAGCCTGCCGCGAAGAAGCGGAAGCTTGATGGAGGCGCTGGCGCTGAAACGGCGGGCGCTTGGGCCAATATCGGTGCGGCTGCGGACTTCGTGCTGCCGGATGTGAGCTTCTCGATTCCGCAGCGCAAGAAGCTGCAGCTGCAGCTGGTGGGGGCGTCGTCGGGCGACAGGTCTGGAGGCGGGATTCGCGCTTGTTCGGGCGGGCAGGCCAACGTGGAGTTTGGGATTGGGTTTAGGGACGTCGGTAAGGGCTCTTCGGGCGTGCCGTGCATGCATTGCGTGCGAGTCGGAAGCGGGATTTGTGCTGACGGGCTTTGAATGGCGATTGCAGAGCAAATATTCTGCCTCCCCATCCCGGAGAAGGCTAAGCGGCAGTGGAACTTCATCGTCATACCTAAGGGCAATGATGGCGTGAACCCCCCGCCGGAAGGGGCTGCTGTTCCGGAGCAGATTGTGTGGTCGTTCCAGGAGCCTTCGAAGAAGGAGCTGGAAGCGGGCGCCGAGACTGGCCCGGAGCCGATGGCGGAGAGACTCGATAGGTTTCTGGCGCCGTTTGGGAAGAGCGTGGTGTTCCCCACGAAGCAGGAGTTCCAGAGCGTCATACCTCAGAGCCATCGCAAGGGCGAGCCCGGCTTCCACGTGAAAGCTTTCGTGGGAAGCAAAGAGGGCAAGTTCACATTTCATCAGCTTCACTGAATTTCAGCTAACAATTGACAGGCTTCCTGTTCTTCACAAGCACTGGTATCGTGTTTGGCTTCAAGAAGCCGCTGCTCTATTTCTCCTTCGGCTCGGTCGAGTCTATCTCATACACATCGGTCTTGCAGCGCACCTTCAATCTCAACGTCACGACCAACCCCAGCGGGCCCGACCAGAAGAGCCAGGAGATTGAGTTCTCAATGGTGGACCAAGCCGACTATAGCGGCATCGATGAGTACATCAAGCACCATGGCCTCAACGACGCGTCGATGGCGGCGCAGCGCAAGGCGCAGATGTACAATGTCAATGGCCCGGGGGCAGGCCAGGATGAAGCCGGCGAGATGGGTGAAGCGGATGATGGAGAGACAGAGCTGGAGAAAGCGGCGCGGATGCTGGAGGACGAAGAGGACGAGGATGAGGAAGACTACGATCCTGGATCCGAGGGTGAGAGCGAAGGAGAAGGGACCAGTAGCGAGGACGATGAGGATGACGAGGACGACGAGGAGGGCGACGAGGAGGGCGACGAGGAGGAAGGGGAATCAGGCGATCTCGTGCATGACGAGCTGGGGAGCGAAGCTGAGGAGGTTGAGGTCACGGACGCGTAGAGCTGACGTGCGAGCACAAAAGGCGATGGAGCGGGATGTAATGATATATACCCTGTGGTAGAACAAGAGGGACGCTCTACAGATTCTATTTAGGCTAGATTCCGGCCAGACTAAGTCTGAGGACGGGCAGGGAGTCGAAGTTACTGCAAGGGGCAAGGGAAAGGCTTGACGGCAGGTGTGACGTCACGGAGAGGGCGCCCTTCGCGGAAATGGGCTGCGCCAGGCGTATAGGACGCGGGCCAGCTGACGGATGATTTTCGGTGGCGGGTAGGGCGTCAGGGCGCAGCGGTGAGGCGACGATAAGGTTGCGGGGTGGCAGCGGTTTTGGCTTTTATGTGCAAAGCTTGGACGCAATGAGCAGCGGCCGTCCCGGTTGGGGCGCGGCGTTCATAAGCGGTCTATATAAAGGCGCTGCTCGCTCAGCGGCGGCCCTCTCGCGCCATGCGCCCTCTTCTGGCGGCCGCCGCCTAAGCGACGGCAGCTTGGCGGCGAAGGCAGCACGATGCCGGGCAGCGTGTGCTGGCCGGGCGCGCAGCCAGTCGCAGCGAGCGGCGGCGCCGAGCTGAGTGCTGGTGGCGCTGCGGCCTATCAAAAGCGTCACGGCGCGCGCCAACGCCGTGTATCCGTCGGACGCGGGGGGAGCCCGCCATTCGCTCCCCATTTGCCCAATCCAGCCCGTCCGCCGTTGTCAGCCGCCGCCAGCACCAATGGCCCCCCGCCGCGCGATTACGGCAGCGTTACAAACGCCGTATCCGCGTAATATTGCCTGGCGCCCGTCGTGCGGCTCTACGCTTCGTAAGGCTGAGGGATGCGAGCCTGCGCTCGACGCGACAACGTCTCCTCTCGCCTCCTCCCGGGCGCCTGCCTCCATGCCGCTCCCGCCGCCAGCGCCTGCACCCAGAGAAAACTAGGCCGAGCCCAGCAGCCGCCCCGTGCAAACCCCCGCGACTGGTTCTCCACCGTCGCCTCCCGCGAAGCCACCGAGCGTCCCGATCAGGAACAGTCCCCACACCACCGATGTGATCATGCCTGACTTCCAGTTCCTCACCACCTCCAATCCCGAGGAATTCAAGAAGGGCCGCTATCTGAAGCAGATCCGCTCCCATGCCATGCTCAGCGTGAAGCACAGCGAGCAGCAGCAGCACCGCGCAAAGTCCGGACAAGCTCCAGCTAAGCCGGGGTCCTCGTCAAGCTCCCAGCCGCCTCAAGGCACCGAGCCGACCGTTCCTGTCGGCCGCCCGTGCAAGTTCGTCGACTACGACCCTCACAAGGCCGCCGAAAAGGGCGCGCGAAAGCGCTCCCAGCAGAGCGAGGATGCCGACCCCGACGACGACGACGACTCTTCGGTCGCGCTCATTCCCAAGAGGTCCACCAAGGCCCGGACCCGGTTCTTTGCCCAGTATGCCGATGCACTCCTGGGCCCCCGGAAGACCGGCCGCGGTGCGGATCCCCTGGGCGCCATGCCCGAGTTCTCCAATCCCAAAATCAGCGTCTGGGACCTGAAGCGCCGCTTCGACGACGTGATGCTCACCGAAAACATGAAGACGACCTATTTCCCCGCCATGGACGGATGTCGCCACGCCTTCCTGAGCACTGCCTGCATCAAGGCCACCTACGCAGACACGCTCAACGGCTTTGTTGAGGAGAGCCCCGCGACGCTCTACATCAAGGAAGAAGTCTACACCATGATCCGCGAGAGCCTGGTCGATCCGAAGAGACAGGCCGACGATGGCATGTTCATGTGCATCGGCCAGCTGCTCGCAGCAGAGCTCGTCCAGGGCGAGGAGGACGTGCTGAAAACCCACGAGCAAGGTCTCGAACGCATCGCCCAAAAACGAGGACGCCTCGAGGACTTCGGGGCGCAAGGACTCATCGCAAACGCCATCACCGCCATCGTGCTCCTGTCCAGCAGCATTCGCGAAGGGCAGGCCCCCGCCATGTTCCTCGACTATCTGAATCGGCCAGCACCCGAGCGCCACTCGACCTTGATCCCCGAGTCGCCGATATTCTGCCCGCGCAACGACTTCTACAGCATCGCACCCCTGTGTTCCGATGGAACGCTCAAGATACTCCGCGAAATGAGGGAGATGACGGACATGTTCGTGAACTCCGAGAGCGTTGTGCGACAGCAGACGCTTCGCGACGAATACCCCTACCCTCACAAACTCAGCTCGCAGTTCTGGAGCTTTCACAACCGCATACTCGACCTGCCTCCCAGCAGCGACCCGAGCACGCTGCTCCCGGAAGGTGGGGGCCCCGACCACGTCTACGAGGCCTGTCGGCACGCTGCAATCCTTTACTCTTACGCCATAGCCGCTCGGGTCCCCATCTCGACCGCCGGCCATTACTTCGAGCACACCTACCCGCAGATGAACGTGCAAATCAGCAGCACGCGGTTCTGCACCCCGTCCTGCTCAGATGCGGACACCCCGTCGACGACGTCCTGCGATGCCCTCACCCCCGTCTCGTCGTCCACCTCGACGACCTCCACCTATACCTCCCCACACCCCTCCATCGCCATCCTCGCCGCCATTCAACGCACCTCCAACGCCCACGAGGCCTGGGGCGGCATGGTCGGCGTCCTCCTCTGGGTCACGCTAATCGCCTCCATCGCCGCGCGCGCACCGCCCTCGTCGCGACACTCCTCATTCAGCGACTACATCAGCGGCGACTACATGGCCTCGGCCGCCGCAGCCGCGGCCGCATCTGGCGAGTCGCCCGCCTCCTCCTCCTCTTCCCCAGGCACCACCGGCTCTCCCGGCGCAGCAACAACCGCGCTCGAGGTGCAGCGCGACTACGAGAGAGCAAAGGCCCGCAAGAACCTCGCCATGACCGCCGCCCTGTGCACCATCAAGCTGGCGTTCGAGCAGCCGGAAGCCATTCTGCCGGCGCAGCGCACGTTTTTGCGGGTGCAGAATCTGCTGCAGCGGTGAAGGTGGGCCGCTGCCGGTGGAGTGATGATGGAAAAGCGGGTTTTTCGTTCGCTACTTTTCGTCGACTTAACCTACCTACCGTGCCTACAATTTTCTCAGTCGTCGCTTTTCTCCGCCGTCTGTCGGGTTTTTCCCTCCCTTACCTGCTCCCTCGGCGCCTTTTGCGACCTTGAAAGGAATGCCGAAGCATTATTCTTCAGGTCCGAGGATGGATGGATACTTTTGTCCAATGGGGCAGCCATGCCCACCTGCATGTCGCTGGCGGGATGGATCTATAATGGGAGGGGGGGTTGGGCTCGACGGCTCCGGTCGCTTGGTTGCTTGGACGTTTGCCTGGGCGCTTGGGGTTTTGGGGTTTCATGGCGCGGGTGGACGGGATATCATCTCATCGTGCATTGGTGGAGCGAGGGCATCGAGGTCTCTTCTCTTTGGGGGTACAAAAGGCATTGTGGCGCTGAGTTGTTGCTCGTCGGTGTGTCTGGGTCATAAGAGGAGGTGCTTTTGGGACGTCGAAAGAGGTTTTGGTCAATACCGGTGGTTTCCAACTGGGTTTGGGAATTATGATTGAAGGTGCGACTCTCTTTCTTTCTTCTTTGCAATATGTTCGACGTTTGCTAATTGAATACTATAGGAAGATGCAGCTGCGCGAGATATATCTTGGACCTCCGATGATGTAAATACCGTCGTACGATTCACTCCCTCCCGGATCTGCGATAGGACCGTCTTACGAACACCCGTCTTTACCGACCGGTCTTGAAAGAAAGGGATGCAGCGACCAAAAGCACTCACTCAAGAGTGAGTAACGGGGGGAAGGCTAACTGATTTGCGAAAGAGGGCGTTGTTACGAGGGATGAGGGTGTTTAATGGAAGGGAAAGTCCTAGCATCGCTGTTATTACTCGTAGGGATAGGGGGAAACTTGGCTCTTCGGTTTCAATCCCTCTTTTGTCGGGAGGATTGGCTTTCGGTCAAAAGCAGGAGGTAAAATCGTTGCAGTATCATTATTTGAAAACATACGTTGAACCTATCCAGGGTATCTTTTACGACGCGATGTGGCAGCTCACGGGGTGATTGATGTCGGAGGGCTTTGAGCCACCTCCAAGCAGAGGTGTACTTACTATCAAGCCATGACTCTCAGACTTATGGTCACCGGTGTTGGCGGCTGCGTTGAAAGCGTGGCGGGAACTATACTTATCCTCCGAGCCTCTTACGTCGGCATCACCGTCAACCTGGTCAATACGTCCGGCTTCATCATGTCCAGAAATCTTCAGCAGAGGCTATCCCGATCTCAGGATTCACATCTAACGGATCGACGTAGCATTCCAATGAAGCATCTCACTGTGGATGTCGAGGTTTTTACGGTTCAACGGCATAAAGCAGATACGCTCCAAATCTTCTCTTTCGACGTCGACTTTGAAGACTATACTGTGAGTGAAATTGCGGAATCTTGGGGCTCTATTGTAGAGCTCTACGCCTCTTTACAGCTCATATCTCCCTTGAGGGAGAAGGATTCCGAGTAAGATGTTTGAGGCTCCTTCGGGCCTCCCCTGGTCTTCGAAGAAATTTTTAACTATGCTCGAAAATGACGATTACGGCTTCGAATTTCTCGCGAACAATCCTGAAGATCCCCATCTCAAAGGAGGCCCCGGCAGAATTTACTTGTTTGATTGTGGGAGAATGGAATTGTGTGTTTTGGCTTTTGGTCCTAAAGCGGGGAGAAGGGAGAAGTAACAGCTACCAGAGAGTGGAATTGACTGTGCCCAATGGAGAAGGTAAGGAGAAAATGCAATTTTCCAAAAAGTCGCTGGTACTCATCTGACTTTGGTTGCATTTGGAGATTTGATGGATAATTACACCCGAATGGAATCCGGATACGCTTTGGCACTTGATATGAATTCATACTTCCTTGTATTATCGCCAAGCACTGAGAGGAAGAGTGGTTCTAACAAGCCAAAAAGCCAACGTCAACCCCCAACTTCATTTCTCTCATCTGCGCTGGCAAAGTCGAGCCGAGCATAGTCTTCCAGTCAGTCCGCAAGCCAGCCAGCCAGCCAGCGAACCACCAGGCCGCCGCGGTTATCGCTGTTTCCAGTCTGACAAGCACCGAAGATTAAAAAGGGAAAAGGAGCCATGCATACTCCACGAAACACGACATACAAGATGCTTGCTTGATTGCTTGCTGTCAGAAACCAGAATGCAAAAAACGAGAAGGAAGGACCTTCATGCATGCCTTCCAATAACAGTTCAACGACCAGAAAAACGCAAAACACACTCAATTCGCGGACCCATCAATGCTAATCAAAAGACCAACCAAACCCGTCCATCGCCCTGGTCAAGTAAGAGGAGAACCGAAAATGATCGTGCCCGAAATCTCATAAAACGCCCTTGCTACCCACACCAGTCGATTGATCTCAAAACCCGCATCGTCATCAACGACGACTCATCCAGACCGATAAAAAGAAAAAAACAAAGAAGAAAGACTAAAAAGAAACTAAACGCTAAAAGCCGAGGATGCACGCATGCGCATCCACTGCGGGTATCCCGTTTGCGAGACAATTGAAGATGATGAATAAGAAAGGGATGTCCGGAATAAAAGACCCCGGACGAAACGCGGATGCATAGACATAGGGGGAAAGGTGTGCGATGATTAGCGCTGTAGCGCCCCGAGAATAAAACAGCCGTGACGTGGCCAATTCCTTCCCCCGTTTCTCCCTCTTCTCTGATTTCCCCTCTTGGGAATTCCTTGTTCGTGAATTTGATTTCGTTTTCTCTCTTTCATGCAAGAGACATTCGACGCGAGAACCACAAGCAAGCAGAGGAAAGTAACCCAACGGCGTAGAACCAAGCAAGCAGGAAAGGCCCGAGTAGGTAGGAGAGAGACAGCAGCAGCAGCAGCAGCAGCACCAGCACCAACAAGCGCCAGCCCAGGCCACCAGCTAGACGTACCACCACTCCCCCACCCTACTCAAGCTCATCCTGCTCACCCTTCCCGCCGCTGCCTCCTCCGCCAGCGCGTCGAGCTCCGTCAGCGCCTCCTGCAGCACCGCCTCGCGGCGAAGGTCGTACATGCTGGCGACCCGCCGCAGCGGCGGCTGCAGGTCCATCCGCAGGCCCACGCCCACGCTCTGCCGCCGCACCAGCTCCGCCTTGCGCACCCGCACGCGCAATGCCAGCTCCACCTCCAGCGTCGGTGACGGCGACGGCGTCGCGAGTAGCCGTCGTCGAAGAGCCGGTCCACCGCCTGGAGGTGCTAATAGACTTGAGTTCGATGAGTTGTTGTGCTGTTGGCCATGGTAAGGATGATGGGGTTGCTGTTGCTGTTGCTGTTGCTGTTGCTGTTGTCTGTTATTGTAACGGTTGTAGCGTGTGTTTGATGGGGGTGGGTGATGTTGCTGTTGTTTTGTTTGACGTTGCAGATGGTGTTGAGGTGCGCTAACGGAGCGCGGTCGTTGCTACTCGACCCCTACATCGTCCTGGCGACTGCCGCGACGGGCCAGGAGTCCTGCGTGGCCGATTTCTCGCATGAGGTCGTCTTGCCTGGATCCCCTTCTGCCATAGCCCGAGCTAGTCTGCCTACGCCTCCGCACCGCGAGCCTCTGGCCCTGATGGTGTGGCGTCGCCGCATTCGAATGGTGCGACGAATGCGGCGTCATGAAGCCAGCCGAGCCAGGCGCGCCCACGACTTGGTTTGGCGGGGTACCAACCACGAAGCTGCTCCGGTCTTTGTCGCTGACACTACCGCCAGTGTGTGAGTGCGCGTGGGTGGGAATTGGGCGGGGGTTACTGCCGGAGCCGCTGTTGCTACCATTGCCATGGGGCAGTGGACTGAGATTTTGCCTCCTGCTACTCGGCCTGACGTTAACAGGAAGACGGCTGGCTTTGCTCGAGTTGACACTCCCTCGGCGGCCATCTGGGTATGCAGAATCGTTGGTCGGGGTGCATGTGGATGTGAGGTCATCGCCACTAACAGCCCAGAACGAAGCGGGGTCTGAAGCGTTGATGGAGGAGGAAGATGTCGGCTTGGATAACGTGTACTCGCGGGTATGGCTCGAAGTCGAAACCGCAGTCGATGTAGAGCTGCTAGACCCATCGCGAGTGTGCGGACGGTGGTGAGGATTATCACTGGATTCCCTTTGGTGGGCATTCACGCGCTCGGGGCGATAGTCGGAGCTGCCGCTTCCATCTCTGGTGCGCGGGCGGCTGTGTGCAGAGCTGTCGCCGCTGCCGTCCCGCGTCCTCGGCCTGTGAAAACTGGAAGATGAGCTGTCCCCGCTACCATCCCTGGTCTTCGGTCGGAGAGGCATGGGCATGGCAAATGCTGCCGAGGCGCTTTCACTGCTTCCTTGGCGCGAGAGCGGGCGCGAGTGGTTCGAGCGTGAAGAACTTGGCCGCAAGGACGGGAGTCCATTGTCGAAACTGCGGCTCGCACCAAGCAGTAGTGTGTTCCGCGGGCTGTCACCGGAATCCTCCCAGAAACTGCCCTTACGCCGATGCTCCACGGCAGACATGGGTGGTGTGGGAGGCGGTAGGGCTGAAGCCATACCACTCGGTAGCGGTGGAACGGGTGGCGGGAATCCAAGCGGCGTGAATGTTACACTCTGTCTCCGAGCGCTTGAGGGACGTGACCGAGGAAAGTCTACGCTGCGTCGTGCTGAATTGGGCGAAAGTAGTGTCTGGCTCTCGCAAGCTTTGACAAGCTCGTTCGCCATTTCGCGAACCAAGATCGCCGGGTCTGACTCGGCCAAGCGTTTGATGGCTTCCAGCAGGCCGTGGGTCTCGATGAGGGGTGCGCCGCCGCCGGTTTCCTCAGTAGCGTCGCAGATGCTGCGAATGATACGGAGAAGGTTGAGCCGCACAACTGGTTTCCTCGTGTGCAACTTCTGGGTAACACGACTGAAAAGCTCCGGATGCGCTAGCAATGCGGCAACCGGCGGCGAAAGCCGTAGAAGCTTCTGCAGCGGCTCGAGCAGATTTTCGAAAGCGTCAACAGAAGCGTCAGGATTCGTAAAGCAGGAGATGATCGCATGTGGAAAGGAACCCGAGATAAGTGCTTGCTCGACCCGGGCGGTTTCTTCTTGCAGCCAAATGAAAATGGCATCCAGAGCAGTGACCTGCCAGTACTTGTCCGAAAGCAATGAGATGTAGAATTGCAGGCCCTTATTCTGCCACAGCACTTTCCGGCCCACTTTGCCAGAGTGTGCCATGTCGCAGAGAATTGGCAAAGCGAATTCCTTCAATGGCCATTCTGTCTTGACAATTGTCTGAAGCAGAGGGATAACACCATTGAGCGCAGCATCTTCTTGTCTCGGTTTACTTAACCTGCAAAGGTTGTACAGGATGTTCAGGATCTGATTCGATACTTCGCGGAAATGCGGGAGCTTCATGCTCAAGTTTAGAAGATCCGTGAGCACTTCGATCGCGTTCGAATTCTGTAGCGCTTCGTGGGTAGTGGTCAGCATGGATAAGTTCTTGATGAACTTGAGCATAGTGATCTGATTGGCTGGACGCATGCGCTGCAGGTCCTTGAGAACTCCTGTAAACCGGTCAGCCATCCTACTTGCCTTCTAATAAGTCGCGTAGAGTCCTCACTCTTCAAAACCATGCGGTCCGCCACGAGCTCCTTAACATGGGTTTCCGCTTGTGAAAACAACATGAAAATACCAACGATACGCTCTTCAATGAGCTCTGCAACTTCGCCATCCTCTTCTAGGACTTTGCTAAGAACGAGCGAGAGGGGGTAAAGAACGGAACTACGAGAGAAGATGCGACAAAAGTCGTTTTTGGGAGTCGGGCCCTGATATCGTCAGCAATATTCGATAAACGGTGCTGTCATGGACTCACCTGAAGATTGAAGACGCTCCAAACGCCATTCACACCGATGAGCACAAAGTCACGGTCATCCTCAAGATCCTCTTCGAGAAACTCTACAAGGACATTCAAACCTCCACAACCGATGAACATTTGTAGCGTGAGTGTTGATGTTTGGTACATTTGCCGGACAAAGGCTGCTGCTTCCTGACGAATCTCGGCGGGGAATTTCTTGTGAGCAAATTGAGTAATGATCGGAATGCCACCAACAAAACAGAGATTCTCTTGAATCTCCACGTTGTCGAGGATTATCTTATCATGTGCAATCAGTATAACTGTCCGAGGTTCAAGGCTGGAGTAAAGAGGCGAAGGACTTACGATATTCACGATCTTTAGCAAATTTAAGATGATCTCCCGGCGAGGCATGCTCTCGAGAATCTCAAGAATTGGAAGCATCCCATGAGAGCTGATAATTACGTTCTTAATCTCAGGTGACTCCATCAGGATTTGCAGCTGCAATTATCGTCAGAAATGGAAGGATCTTTTTGACAAGTTTCCGAAACGTACCAATTCATCGGAGACATCATAGAGCACATCCTCCGGTTGTGTCGACTTCAGAGAGCTGACCCTATTCTCTACGAGACTGCAGAGTCTCGCGTAGCGGTCTCTTGCCACGTTGGTCTCTTGATCCATCTCATCGAACCCCTCCTCCAGTTGAGCAAATGGATCTTCCTCATCTTCTTCATCGTCGAGCCACGACCCCGAGAGCCTAGAGTTCATCATCTTAAGCGTTCCGCGTTCCGAACCACTATCGCTCTCATGCTTAGGTCTCAAGGCCGGTGCGGCACCGTCGTTTCCAAAAACGTCTGAGAAGTCTTCGTCCTCACGCTCGGCGTATTTCTCGATTTCGACCTGCGAGTTCGGCCGCCTAACGGAACCCTTCCCGTCTGAGCTGCCACCTGAAATATTGCGGCGGAGACTACCATTCTTCTTTCCGTTTTGCGCCGAGCGGGGTAAGTTCGTAAGATCCGACGGATGGAAGAGGCGAGGCGTATATTCCTTGTTATTGCGGTCTTTGAGGGACTGCAGCTTCTTCTGAAACGCCACATCATCTGAGGCGATGAGGTCCGAGTAGTCCTCGACTGAATTTTCCCGGAACGCTGTCGTTGGTTTCGTAAACGATGATATCCTGGGGTTGATGGGTGGCACCACTGCTGCTTTCGACATGCCGCGAAAGAACTGGGTTTTGGGCTCGGGGGCTTGTATCTGGGGTCCTGACTTCGTCCGGCTAGCTCTGCCGCTCCCAGACTTCTGTTTCGAGGCTGACAAAGGCCTTATAGTCTCCAATCCGTCAGCAGGCTCTGGAGGTGGCGGACTCCTGAACCTGAACGATTCATCGAACACGTTCTCCAAGCTGGGTTCTTCTGTGACGGTGTCAAAGCTCGTGGCATATGCTTTAAGCTTCTCACTCGACAGCAAGCCCGCGAAATTATCATGGGGCCGCAGATGCGGCAACTGCAGTGCGCTGGAGCTGATGGACGAAGCAAAGTCGTCGTCCCAGTTGTCGTTCTCCTCCTCTTCGGGTGATGCAAAAATCTCCGTGGCCGGACGCGTCTTCTTGATACGCAACCCACCCTGTGGAGGCACGGGCGCTGCGATCGGCGGCGGTGGTTCCTTTCTTGGGGGAGCCGGGCTCGAAGACAGCGGCCGTGAAGCTCGGCGGAGCGTTTCATTGGTTGGAGATTTCAGGGCCTCGTTCCACTCCTGCACGCTCTTGACGGCCTCGTCATACTTGGTGGGCTTTGTCGGGACGACCGAGTCGGCACGTCGAGCATTGACGATCCATGGATGCTTTAGAAGTTTTCTCGCAGAGACTCTGAGATTGGGATCCTTTTGAAAACATTGCATCAAGAAGTCTCGCACGGCCTGGTTATGGATAAGTATCGCGGCGCCGAGAAACAAAAAAGGTGGAGATGGAGCACATACCGGTGAAGCAGCCTCAGGAAGCGGTGGGTGGTCATCGTTGACTATCCGAAATAGCGCCGGCATTGGTTGGAGCTTGTGGTATGGAGGTTTCCCCTCCAGGAGCTCAATTACCGTGCAGCCCAAGCTCCATATATCCGACGCCGTAGTCGCGCCGGACAGCTCAATGACCTCCGGTGCCATCCAATATGGAGTACCCACAACACTCGAGTCGTTTAAGCCCGCAGTCTTGGTAGCAACGCCGAAATCCGCCAGCTTGACCAATCCCTCCTTGGTGGTGAGAATGTTAGCGCCCTTGATGTCTCGGTGAATGACACCCTGCTCATGCAGGTACAGCAAGCCGTGCAGCACCTGCGACATGTAAATGGCGACCAGGTTTTCCGGAAACTTTCCAAAATTCTTGCAGATGGAGTGGAGGGAGCCGTTCTCGCAGTACTCGAGAATGATGTAGAGCGACTGTGTGTCCTTGACGAAGCCATGGTACTTGACGATGTTGGGGTGGTTGAGATTCTTGAGCAGGTCGATCTCGAGCATGATAACGCGTAATTCGTTCTTGGGGAGGTCTACGAGCTTGACCTGCTTAATAGCGACCGTCTCACCCGTGCCCCAGTTGAGGGCGCGGTACACCGAGCCGAATGCGCCTTTGCCCAGGCAGTCACCGAGTTGCTAAAGCGCAAAAAGTTCCGTCAGCATCTCACCCTCTGCTTCCCAGTACACACGGCGCCAGCTACACCAGCGCCAACGCCGCTTCCAGGTCGAACGGCCGTGTATCACAAGGCGGGAGTAGGAGATCCTCTCACATAGTCCTTCAAGCCGGCAACATCCTGTGCAGCCCTCTGCGCAGCGCCATCCTTGCTCGGCGGCTTCTCCCTCTCTCTGTCGGTGGCCGCAGGCTTATGCGCCCGGGTGTGGGTGGAGCCAGGCGTGCCTCTGGGTTGCTGTGGCAGCGACGAGCCCGGAGTGCTCTGCCCATGTGCGCCGCCGCGGCTCTGCGGGCGCCGACTGCCATTGGAGTGTTTGTCCACGACGTGGTGTCCAGACATGTGGGCGACCATGGCGTGTCCTCGGCGCGGCCGCAGCGCAGCGTGCTGGCGTGGTCGGCGGTCGGCGCGGGGCGGCGGCGGCGGTTGCGGTGGTGATGTGCACAAAGCGAGTTACCGGCGGCAGAGGAGCGAGAGCGAAAAGGACGCGGAATGGGGGCGGCAGCGGGCGAGGCGATCAGGCGGAGTCGGAGCTCTGGGGGCGGTGGTGGACGGCGGGCGGCGCTGGTGCGGTGAGCTGCTGCTGCATGTCACCCATCCGGAAAGCGAGCCTGCGTGGTGAGAGGCCGGAGATTGCTGGGACAGCAGCAGCTGGGGCGGCGCGGTGGTGTGCGTCGCTCGCAGCTCTGGCGCGCGCAGCTCGGTCGTCCCGGCGGCGCAAGAGAGGAGCGGCTGAGGGCGCGCGGGAATTGGCCGTGTGGAATTGGGCGGTGGTAGGGCTGAGTGTTAGGGACGCCGTCAGTTGTCGCGCTAGGGTTGCGCCGGTGCAGCGCCGCGCATCGAAGCGGGCAGCGGAAACGGCGAAATGCGGGCGACGCCGCGGGTTCCAGTTCTGGGGGCGGAGCGACGGGAGCGAGAGAGCGAGAGGCGGCCGTCGTCGTCTGCCGCGACGGAGCGAGCGAGCGACTGTTTGTTGGCACAGCAGCTCCAGGGCCGCCGTCCAGGCCGCCAGCCGCCAAGAGATCGACCCGGCCCGGCGATTGACAGGCTCCCGTCGCCTGCCGCCCAAACAGTCGCCTCGAGCGCGCGCGCCCTGTCATCATTATTGCTCCGGCTCACTGCCGCCCCGAAGGCCACCGGCGCCTTGTCTTGGAAACTCGGCCGCGCTGACGAAAAGGAATTAGCGTCACCCTGTGCAAACTGTGAATACTCGTGCACACCAGGAAACTGTGAGAGCCTCAGGCCGCAAGGCGAGGCCCCTGCGCAACCCGTGCATGTGAGGATCCTCAAGCCTCAGGCACCTCCACCTTCGAAAGGCATGCGAGGCGCCTGATCTTATATATTATTAACTGATCTATACTACGCCTATTTAGTCAATTTAGACGATCTAGATACTCTACTGGCCCCTACTTATACGATTACCTCATTTGGCCCCTACGGCATGTTCTAGATACCTAAAGTCGGTAATCGTAAGCCCTACCCCAGTCCTTCTAAACCCTCTCTATCGTGTATATAGAGGAAGCACACAATCCCTACGTAGGGTCCCTACGAACCACCGGCAAACATCTGAACAGTCTCATACTTGAGTGTCGTCTCGGACCATAATCTCCCGAACTCCCCAATGGATCAAGATTGCGACAGCCGAGTGACGCAACACAACATAAACCCCCCTCTGAATATCGGTATTCGTATTCGTTGAACTTCCAGTTATACGGATACGGAACTCTATGAAAAACCTATTCTGGTATGTGTTAGCACCCCCGATGCGACCATTGGCTGATCGTATGCACCCTTACAGCACACATGCTGCAGCCATCTGACAAATCTGAAGATCTTCAGGAAACATTGTAGGTATAAAAACTATCCGAGCTCTCATCGATCTTTGATTTCCTCAAACCATAGCTATCGGACTCTACAACAGCTACCAATCATGGATACGAAATTTGTTCTGACAATTACCGTCTTTGTTTCTTTTCTTTCGGCTGCTTCGGCAGCCACAGACGATCAAGTTGGCGCAGCCATCGATTATGGAACCTTTCGAATTCCGTCTTCCCTCGTTCGTCCTCGATTTAGGTACTGGCTTCCAGACCCGGGCGTAAACAAATCCACCGTAGCAGAAGACATCAAGTCTGCTGGATCCATCGGTGCGGGAGGCGTCGAGTTCCTGTCTTTTTACAACTACGGCGGAGAACTTCAAGACTATCCCGCGGGTGCTGATTGGGCAAAAAACGGGTTTGGCACGGAATCTTTCCTGGAAATGTTTCAGACAGCTCTCGACGCCCATGCGGAGAGCAATTTAGTCATGGATTTTGCATTGGGTCCAAATCAGGGCCAGGGTGTTCCAGCTAAGACTAATGATCCAGGACTCCAATGGGATTTGGTAAAGATTTTCCGCTTCAAACTTGAGCATAGCTAACTTGGACGACGTCAGGTGCCCTTCTCAGTTGCGGTACCCCGAAATGAGTTATACCGCGGCATCATCCCTGGATGGGGATGTGGAAAATTGATAGCCCTTACCTCAGCCTGGGTCTTATCCCAGGCCAACGTCTCTCTCCCCGCATCATCCATATTACCCACAATGCAGGATCACTACATACGTCTTACACTGGATCACAGGAGTCTGGAAGATCTGACTTCCTACGTGGCTCCATCTGGCTACGCCGACTTGCATTTCAATGCTAGGTATGATGGCATTGAACACCGGCTCTTTGCCTTCTACGAGACGCAAACCCTCCACAAGAACCTCGAATTCCCCAACAACAGGACAGGAACAATCTTCGACAACGGATCATACGCTGTTGATCACTTCAGTGCTGCCGGGGCGAATACAACAATCAGATTCTGGGAACAGCACATACTCAAAGATGGAATCAAGGAGAAGCTCCAAGGCGTCGGCAATTATGGTGCGGTGCTCCCTTTAGGCTCACCAATCACCTTTGCATTGAATTAACAACAAGTAACAGGGTGGGAAGATAGTGTCGAGATTCTATCCAACGTATCCTGGACTCCCGCAATTCCCTCAAAATTTGAGAAGAAGTACGGATACGAAATCAACCAGTACCTTCCTCTCATTATGTGGGGAAACAACAATATCAACCTGCAATCTGGTGCTCCAGGGCAGCTACAATGCGTCATCGATACGACAGACGCCGGCGTCGGATATATCAATGACTTCCGCGGTCTCCTCGTAGATTGCTATCGCGAATATCTAGAGACATTGACAGACTGGCTCAACAAAGAGCTAGATCTGCAGATGTCTGCCCAGGTATCCTACAACCTGCCGATGGACATGGAGGCCAATGTGCCATTCGTCAACGCACCAGAATGTGAAAGCCTACAGTTCAACAACAACATTGACGGCTACCGACAATATACGGGACCGGCAAACTTGGCTGGCAAAAGAGTCATTTCAAACGAACTTGGCGCGGAAAGACCGATGGCTTTCCAGATGACAATCCCGCGCCTACTGTGGTCGATCAACCGGGCAGTAGTCGGGGGTGTGAACCAGTTCGTCTTACACGGGCAGACTTACACGGGGAACTACTACCAGACGACTTGGCCTGGGTACACCCCGTTTACATATGTCTTTTCAGAGATGTGGTCCAATAAGCAGCCTGTTTGGGATCACGGACTGTCTGAAGCAATGAATTACATCGGCAGGGTCCAGTTCACCCAGCAAAAAGGCATACCGAGAACAGACATCGCCATTTACAGCAAGGTGTCTGCGACGGATCCGAGCTTCCCAAGCATCTATCAGAAAGACGATCTACTTAAGAATGGTATGTTTGCAATGCGTGGGTTCTGAAACAAGTTATTGACGCCATTAAGGTTGGACATATTCGTACCTCTCTCCAGACAACTCTGCTCTTCCGCGAGCACAAGTGGAACGAGGTGTTCTCGCTTCCGATGGACCATCCTACAAAGCTCTGGTGCTGTTGGACAAGAGCAACATGACGCTTGAGGCTGTCAATTACATGAAAACATATGCCGAAGCCGGTCTCCCAATCATTATCAGCGGTAACGGAACGGGCTACTACCCGAACGCAGACGGAAAGACCAAAGATGCGGTGCTGAGTGCGTTCGCAGACTTGTCAAAAATGCAAAACGTATACTCCACTGACACTGGGATGGTCGCGGAGACCCTTTCTTCCATCGGCCTTAGCCCGCGAATTCGTATGCAAACGAACGGGACCTGGTACACAACCTGGCGTGAGGACCCGAGTGAAGACGTTGACTACGCGTTCATTTTCTGTGACGATCTGGCGTCGCAAGGTCAGATTGAGGTTTCAAGCACCAAGACGCCGTACTTCTTTGATGCTTGGACGGGGGACAGTTATCCCATCCTCAACTTCCAGGTTGCTGATGGGAGGACGATTATTCCGCTCGATTTGGCAGGAAACCAAACGGTCATCATCGCTTTTACAAAAAACGCCCTGGATGATACGGCCGCGCCGAGTTTCCACGCTATCGCTGTACCTTCCAACGTTATCGGATACCAGCATGACAAGTCCGGCAAGCTGACAGTGCACGCTTCCAGACCCGTATCCGGCCAGCTTCCCGAACCTCTGCTACTCTCCAATGGAAAATTAGTATCCCTTAATACTACTTCCGACGCTCATCTGAGCTTTAAACTCGGCAATTGGACGCTTATTGCTGAGCACTGGGAAGCTCCCGCGGACATCAACGACGCCACGATCATTGCAAGCAAGCACAACACCACCCATTTCTTACCTCAGCTCTCCTCCTGGGCCAACATATCCGGCTTGACCAACGCATCAGGTGTCGGATACTACACTACGACTTTCTCATGGCCGCCCACAACCGGGACTGCAGACGGAGCTTACATCAGTTTCTCGAAAGTGTTGCACGCAGTCAGAGTTTTCGTCAACGGGAAGCAGCTCCCACCGCTGGATTGTTATGCAGCCAAAGCGGACATCGGCCCGTACCTTCAACAGGGCGATAACGAAGTACTTGTTGTAGTACCGACGACGATGTGGAATTACCTGCGAAGCATCCTTGACGAACTGAGACAGTCAGGACAGCCGCCTTTGCTCATCTCTCTGGCAGAGCTTACCGGCAGCGCGATACCAGAAAAGACGGACAACGGACTGGTAGGTTCGGTGATGATTGTGCCGTATATAAAGGTGACTATAGCAACGTAGGCGGCAGGTTCTTAACAGGCCGAAATGAAATCAGATTCGGACATGAGGAAAGCAAAAACAGTTTTCCGACCTGAGCTAAGTGTTCTTGTGCGAGAAGTGTGGTGTGGTGGAAAAAGTCAAGTTCATTCCACGAACTTGGCGACTCATTTTGAAAGATTAGGGATATCAAAACTCTTGCCATTTTTCTTTTGGGAGCGTTGGCCTTGCCGGCTATTGTAAAAAGCCTATCAGCGTGCTCAGCATGTCCTTGAACATCTGCTCCCCTTCGCTCAACTCATCCCCAACAATGCCGTCCAGCTGCTCCTGCAGAGTCGCCTTCACCTCCTTCAAAGTCTCATCCCTGTCAGCCAGCAGCTCCACGATGCGCTTCTTCGCGCCGTCATCCTCAGCGACCAACCACGCCAGGATGACGTCAATAGTTTGCAGGCAAAATAGACCGCCGTCCACGCGTCGCAGAAACCATTCGTCAGCAAGCTGTTCCCGCGCCTCGGGTCTAAGCTCCGCCTGCTCGCGCTTGATCTGCTGCTCGACAGCGGCGACGCGAGACGAGTAGTCGCGACGCAGCTGGACGAGCCGCGTAATCTTCTCGTAGTCCTTCTCGATGAACTTGGCCAAGGCCCTGATTCGTCCAGCACTGTCGCCGGGTAGACTTCGTAGCAATGCTGCGAGGATGCCGATAAGGTGCTCGGTATTTGCGTTGTCCTGCTTTTTCATGAACAGGCCGAAAATCGTCTTCAATCCGGCAGCTTCGACGAGATGTTCGCAGACCGCAGCGGCACCAGCTGGTGGGCCGTTAAATGCGTGGTCCAGCAGACGCAGTGCGCGCGGCTTTGCGAATTTGCTGTCTCGGAGCATAATGAGGCAGAGCTCGATGCCTTCGGCGTCGACAAATTTGGTCTTTCCTTCGGCCTCATCCACAAGGCAGGTTAGGCAGTCGAACAGGTTCTCCGCGTATTCTTCCTCTTCAGAGTCTTTCATGGGGTCGCGCTTGCGGTACGCGGCAAGAAGTTGGAGGAGGGTATCTACGCCGTCGAGAGCGATCAGGGCAAGGCGGTTGGGAACGGAGGTTTGGACGAGGATGGCGAGGTCTTCGGCGGCGTATTGTTTGTTTTGAGAGACGGGCGACTCTCTCTTCTGGGCGCGGGAGACGAGCCACTGCATGAGTTTCGTCTCCTTGCCCATGGTTTCGGCGGTGGCCGTGTTAGACGCGAGGTTCTCGATGATACTCAAGGAGTGGTAAACGGCGCTTCTGTCTGCTTCGTTGCTCTCATCTAGGCGCTCAACATTTGACACCATCAGACTGAGCAGGTCTGCTTCCAGCATGGCATTCACGAGCGCATCCCAGTGCTCCTGCTCTGCTTGTACATCCTCATCCGTCAACTCGGCGATGATCTCGATAGCGTCGATGGCGATATCCGTATTCTCATGTGCTAGCAAGCTCACAAGGCTGCCTGCGCATCCAAGCCTCGCAAACTCCTCATACAGCTCTGGGTGTTCCGACAGCACGCTCAGCGACTTGATGTCGGCGTCGAGGTCAGCCTCGGAGGCCATGAACTTCTGCGGCTCGTCCTCGAACTTTGCGCGCAGCTCGGCGTTCTTCGACATCCTCTTCTCGAAGTTCAGGGCCAGCTTGCGGAGCCAGGATTTGTCAACGGTCTCAGGGACGAAGGGCTGCTCGTCGGCGCGGTCGACGTAGTTCATGGCCGAGGCGGTCTTCTCGTCCATGCCGCCGCCGAAGAAGCGGCCCTCGTCGTCGTCGTCGCCATAATCGTCACCCTCCTCTCCGTCGTCGGGCGGAGGAGCCGGGCCGGCTTCTAGATCGTCGTCGTCGTCGGCGTCCTCGACGGTCGCGCGGCCCTTGCCCTTGGCGTCGCCATTGGGGGCGAGCTTGGCGGACTTGTAGACCTGGTCGGGGTCGGTGATGGGCTCGAGCTTGCGCTTGTTGCTGGGGAGGTGGGGCTTCTTGAAGAGGTCGTCGATGCTCGCCATGGTCGGGGGCGAGGTGTGCAGGCGGTACGGCAGGAGAGCCGGGGCGGTGGTGCGGCGCAAAAGCGTGGAGCTTGCGCCTTCGCCGCCTTCAGCCCTGCGCCCCGCGCGTCTGGGCGATCAACACCGACGCGTCTTCCCATCCTCACCCGCGCGTCGCCCACCGCCTGGATTCGCTTAATCTGCGCCGCGTATCGCGTCCGCCCGCCATGCCGCACACCCAGTCGGCGGCTGAGCTCCTCGAGCTTGGCAAGGCTTTCTACAGTGAGCGCAAGTATGAGCGGGCGCTCAAGGCCTTCGTCGATGTCCGTGACGCGTCCTCTCCGTCATGAATCGTGCTGATCAGGACGCCAGGCTTTCGGCGCATCCACCCCCGGAGACGTCAAGTTTCTCGACATGGCTGTGGCTTGCTACATCAAGCTGGGCGATCTTGCTTCTGCACTGGCAATAAGCAAAAAAATGTCCAAGCATGCGGCGAAGGATGCTCGTGGCTATCTCCGCATGGGTCAGGTTCTGCAGCTGCAAGAGAAGCCCGAAATGGCCCTTGAGGTCTACAAGCTTGGACTGCGCCGCTGTCCGACCGAGGACGCTGAAAAGATTCGTGTATGCGCCATGCTCACCACCAGTGCTTGTGGGCCTCGAGATACTGATGCAGATAGATGCTGCAAGGGAAACGCGATGAACTGGCCCAAAAGCTGAGCAAACCCAACTCCAAGGACCCGATCGCCGTGCTTCCGGCAGAGATCATGGATTTGGTTATGGATCACCTAAACTTCAAGCAGAGAGTGTAGGAACCCATATGCGTCCTTGACTGCTCCTCCGTCCTCTTCTCACTGATGCAATGAATAGGACTTGTCTGAGAGTCTCAAAGGGCTGGAGAGATTTCTTATCCCATCAGCCAGCGCTCTGGGCCGAGCTTGATCTGTCTCTCGCTCGCAGGCCTGTTCCTTCAGCATTTGTCCGCAACTGCATTTACCGCTCGAAAGACAAGCAGAAAGCAGAGTTCCTTTTGCACACCGCCAAGTTCAATCGCATGAAAGACTCGGACATGGTCATGAAGCTCGTGAAAGCGTGCCGCAAGCTCGAGTTCTTGGAGTTTCTTGGTTCTGAGCTGTCTGGGTCCTCCATCAAGGATCCGGTTACTGCCTGCAGCAGCCTACGATCCCTCAAGCTTGGCAAAGCCGCGGTCGTCACTCTGGATGCAGTTACCCAAATCCTCAAGAGTAGGCCCACGTTGATCACTGCCGAATTCGAGAATATCGAAGCCAGAAGGGATGCCACTTGGGATACAGATCTGCCCAATTTACAAACCCTTGTTCTCGGAGCCGGAAGTGTTCAAGAGATCGGCGTCACCGTTCTTTCCATTGTGAGAATCCTACTCGTCATACGCGAAGCTTCTCATGCTCACTCAAAAACAGCACGAACTCGTCACCCGAATACCAGGCATGAGAGCACTGTCTCTAGCTGGCTGGAAGTTTCATATGGGCCTCGGTGTCGACGCTGACTTTAGCGGACTCGAGCATCTAGATTCTTTACATCTCAACAACACTTTCTTCTCATGGCAGCCCCGTCTCCCCAAGTCCATCAAACACCTCACTTTGACAGCTAGCTGGGGTTGGTCCAACCTCCGCTCCATGCAAAGGATGTTACAGATTGAACTTCCAGTAATCGAAGAGCTCAATTACATCAACGAGGGTTCGGAGAGAGACAAGTCAACGGAGTTCATCCGCTCTCTGACGCAGAAGGTTGCTGATATAGATGGCACCGAGATCGATATTGACGTCGGCAACACCTCTCTCCGCAAATTCTCGCTTGATCGTTGTCCTTCTGGATCTTCAGGCGAGCTTATCCAAATCCTTTCGGCCATTCCTCGACTCCATGCTGTAGAAGACTTGACGCTTGTGCAAGCTGAGTTCCAAGATGAGACAATCTTTGCTCAGGCAATCATTGGTACGCTGAACCTCTCCTCGAGTCTTTCAATGCGCTTCAGAAGCAATTGACGAGATAAACAGACAATTTCCACAATCTTACGCGCCTCAGCATCCCTAGCTGTAAGATCACGGGCGTGGGTGTCAAGATGCTCATCCAAGAACTACAGGAGAACTCCGTGCCAGTTGCGGAAGGCAGCAAGGAACATGTTCGTCCTGGGCTGAAGTACCTCAATTTGGACTGGTGCATGTCCATCGGTTCGGATGCTGTCGACTGGGCCCGCAACCAGGGCGTTGAAGTATCATGGAAGACGACGCCGACAAAGGTTTCTGGAAAGAAGTTGCGTTATGGTTGAAATGGTTTGAAGGAGACTAAGAGTCGAGAAATCTGGATGAAAGGCGGCTATGGAGATGACGATGTTGGTCATCCCATCGCTGCTCCTGCCGGAAAGACGGAAATTGAGAGTAGTGCTCACGCCGTTGCAATCCTGCAACTAGTCTAAGAAGTTGCCTGAGGCTTTTAGATAAATTGCCCGCGAGGAAACAAAGAATGAACTTATGTCGTATATGAAATTATTTGGCTATTGCTTTGATTATTGGAATTTTTGATGGTTCTAAACCAAGTTGGATGACAGTTGAGATATCATCCACCATTGGTTGCGCTGTCCAAACAATGATTGCGAATGATCTTGCAGCAAACTCCACCAGGTGACTGTGCTCTATCTACGCATCGCCGCGTACTTCTTTTTGGACGCGTACCGCTACTTCAACTACGTACGATGCACAGAGACCCTCACAAGCTGAGTCCAATCGCATTCTCGATGATTCTCTCCACTCCCATCAGGCACCAGTATGAAATTCATCTACAGCAAACCATGATGCAGCACGATCAAAGCACTCCCAAGACGTCTTCCTGACCAACACGGAAAAACAACGATAGTGCAGGGCCCGTAGATAATGATGCCACATCATGTTTCAGAAACCCGAACTCTCCTCCCACAATGTTCCGTCAATCTCCACAGCTGCAGTGAAGACACAGTATGCGTTCCAGCGACTTTAGCTGCTTCAATAGCCGAGCCCAGTAGACACAAGGACACAAAGTCCGAACAGGCAGGTACTTTAGGATATCGTATAATATTTGAAACCTGCTACAATAGACTAGATAAAGGGGGGAGAAAAGGGAGGCCACCGAGACAAGAAATAGTTCGCTCACATCATGCAACTGCCGTGACGGAATTGAAGCAAACATCAGATATAATCACCTGCACATCACGCAAAATACATCTCTGAAAGGCTCAGAAGATGACGAAGAATGCGTCGCACCCAAGAAGCTAGACAAGACAGACACATTCCTCCTTCCTGCCACCGATGGAAAAAAAAAACCAGTAATTGATGCTTCGTTATCGATGCCGCCTTACCTGTTCCCCGAATGAAAAAAAAAAGCAAGATGTAAGAGCGGAGCAGTAAAAAGCGAAGGAGCAGATGGAGGGATGAGCCATGCTTTGCTTTGATATCGAATTCGTCCGAAAACGAGAAAAGGAAAGAGGTATATCACCACACTTCAACGGATCCCATTCTCCCTACTCACTATCTCCTCGATCTATCTGAGCCAAGCCTATCCTTTGCACTTGCCGGGGTTTTCCCTGAGAGCTTTCCAGCTCGTCCTTGCAAGACTGCTGCTACCCCCGAGATGATGTTTCTCATGAGCCGTTCAGCAAGTACTCCACAGCACCCTGCACGCTACCGCCGCTCCTCCTCAGCGCCTGGATGTTCCGCTCAAACTCGTAGAAGCCCATGTCGTTCAACTGCCGCAACTGCTCCGCATAGCGCTCCTCGGGCGGTCTGTTGTCAGGCGGCTGCTGTGGAAAGCCACCGAAGAGGCCCGCGAAGGGATTGGCAGCGTCTCCAGTGGCTCCAGCGGCTCCAGCGGCTCCAGCGGCTCCAGCGGCTCCAGCATTGTTGCCCTCGCCACCGGGAGGAGTGAGTCCGAGCATTTGCATCGTAGCGCGCATGGCCTCGGGGTTCTGCATCAAGTTCTGCGCGGCCGTTTGCAGGGCGTTGGGCTGACCGGGCGCAGCGCCGGCACCCGGCGGGCCGAAGAGATTGGCGAAGGGGTTCGCGGCGTTTGCATTCTGGTTTTGGCCTTCCTGGCCGGGGGAAGGGGAGCCAGTAGGCGGAGGCGCAAAGAGCGCGGCGAAGGGGTTGGCTGCTGCGCCGCCCGCACCTGCGCCTGCGGCCGGGTTGCCGAACATGGCGAATGGGTTGGGCGGAGGGCTTGTCGGACCGGTGGTGTTGGGCTGGCTCGGCGTCGCTGTGGTGCCCTCGCCGGTTGTCGTGCCGCTTGCATTGTTGCTGTTGTCCTGACCCTGGGGTGTGGTGTTAGTGACACCAGGCGCTGGGAAGGAGCTTCCACCCGGGCCTCCAAGGCCGCCGAAGGACCGTGCCATCTGCATTTGCTGCCGTATCACCTCTGGATCCGTCAGCATGCGGCGGAAGGCAGGGTTGTCGAACATCTGCTGCATCATGGGGTTGTTGCGGAACATGGGACTATTGCGGATCTGCTGGATGACAATGGGGTTGTTCATGGCTTCGGTCATGAGCTGTAGAGTGTTGGGGTCTTCGAGCTGGCGGAGGAGCTGGTCAGGGTCCGGTGGAGCTCCCATCTAGGCGAAAGTTAGCTGTTGACAACGTGGAGATAAGGATGGAGAGCGACACTCACACCACCGTCTGGTCCGAATGCGCCGGCGCCCGGGAGGCCCATCAAGCCAGCGTACCGCGCGCCCGTCAGTCCAGCCAGGGGATCATTGCCGGTGCCAGTGGCAATGTTGGTCGGGACATTGCTTCTCGGCGTGCCGGCTCCTGAGCCCGTGGCGCTCGAGCTCTGGGCGGCGGGATTTTGGCGCGCATTGCTGGCAGCGCTCTTCACGAGGTGTACCGTGTTGCCATCCTTGATCTTGGTGCTGTCGAGGGTGTCGTGGTCCTTGAGGACGCGGCCGGAGTAGATTAGGCGCTGGCGCTCGGCGGGCGTATCGGCGTATTCGGCGGAAGCGAGCTTCGCCTTCAGGTCGGCGACGGTGGCAGAGCGCAGCAGGGTCAGGGTGTACTTGGCGTCGCTGGAGGACTTGACGTTGAAGGTGACGTACTCCTCGGGCGGGCCTGCGTCGTCGGCCATTGCTGCGGTGGTGTTGGGGAGGACGAGGGCGGTGGGGTGGCGGAGGGCGCGCGGGTAATGATGACAGAACCCTAGCGGATCTGCGGCTGCAGCAGGCGAGACGCAGGCGGGCAGCGGGCGAGAGGCGCGGCGAGAGGGAGCGGGCAGCGCGGGCGATTGGCGAGGGGAGTGGAGGAGAGCGAGCAGCGCTGGAGGCGGGCAGGCGGAGTCAGCAGGCGTTTGCAGGGCGTGGGCGTGGAAAGGCTGCGAGGCTTCCATTGCGGCTTCCATGCAGAGCGAGCGCACGGCCCGCCGCGCCCAGGTCGCCCGCCCGGCGCTCCACACGCGCGCCGCCCAGGCCCCAACCCTCAGGCCCTGCCGAGAGCCTCGCGCCCGGCCCAAGGTTTTCCCCGTGTAGCACCAGCTGCTTGCGTTTCAGCGGCCGCCATTGGCCGCGGGCCCCAACCTCGGCACCGCGCAGCTCTTGCGGGGAGCTCCCCCAGCGCCCTCCGCCGCCGCGGCTGTGCTGCCCGCCCGCCATGCATTACAAAACCACCCGCCTGCTGCCGACCCGCCCGGCTCTGCTGCCAGTCCTGCCACAACCATGCGCGGCATCCAGGTCTCCAAGTATGTCAAGGTTCGTTGATGCCCCGCCGCCACCCCCGCCAGCAGCAGCAGCTTACCAGTGCCTGATCGCAGGGCCCGTCCGAGCTCAGGGTCAGCGAGCTGCCCGACCCGGTCCCAAAGCCGGACCAATACGTGGTCGCCGTCCACGCGACCGCCTGCAACTTCTTCGACGTCCTCCAGGTCCAGGGCAAATACCAGACCCAGCCGCCGTTCCCGTGGATTGCCGGCTCCGAGTTCTCCGGCGTCGTCGTCCACGCGCCCACGTCTCTTTCCAATGGCCGCCCCCCCAAATACAAGGTGGGCGACAGAGTCTTTGGGGGCTCCCAAGGAGGCTACGCCACAAAGATTGCCGTAGACGAGGACAAGATGCTGCCGATGCCGAAGGGCTGGAGCTTCTTCGACTCAGCAGGCCTCTTCGTGACCGCGCCAACCAGCTACGCCGGTCTGGTGAACCGGGCGAACATCAAGCAGGGCGACTATGTCCTGATTCACGCTGCTGCTGGTGGTGTCGGCCTCGCCGCTGTTCAAATTGCAAAGGCTTTCGGCGCCACGGTCATTGCAACAGCGGGCACTGCCCGCAAGCTGGAAATTGCAAAATCATTTGGTGCAGACCATGTGGTCGACTACGGACAAGAAAACTGGCCCGATGTTGTCAAGAAACTGACGCCGAAGGGCCGAGGCGTCGACATTGTGTACGACTCCGTGGGCCTCATTGGTCCGTCGATGAAGTGCATTGCTTGGGACGGACGCCTTCTCGTGATTGGGTTTGCAGGAGGGCCAATCGAAAAGGTAGCAACAAACCGCATTCTACTGAAGAATTGCAGCGTTGTGGGATTGTTCTGGGGCGCACAAGCGGCGCGTGACCCTGCAGTTGCCGCGAAGGTCTGGCAGGGGATTTTCGATCTCATGGAGGCGGGCAAGTTCCGAGGGACCTGCTTCACTGACAAAGAATTCGTCGGCCTGGAAAGCGTGCCAGATGCGCTAGTTGCTTTGGCAGGCAGGGATACTTGGGGCAAGGTCGTGGTGAAAGTGCCCCAGGAAGACCGGAGCAAGCTGTGAGGACCACAAGAGAAGTCCTGCACTGGGGAGGACTGGGGTTGTGAACGTACGAGGAATCTGGGATCTGCGAGCGGCCTGGTTTAAGAGCAAGAATGTTAGCTCAGCAATCCAATGGAACTTGGTGCACCAGTCTCGAAATTGCCAAGCGATACTGTCGCGATCACAGGTGACGGGGAGCGGGAAGAAGTGACAAGGGCGGCGGCACTCCGGCAGGCGTGGCTGAATAATCTGCGGCAGCGCGGCGTGGCCCGTGCGGGCAGCGGCTGGGCGGCGGCGATCTTGAGCGTGTGCAGCACTTCACCTCTCTTTGAGGACACCCGCCTTCAACCCCGTCCACCCACCCGCCCCTCCTCCAAGCTCGCGCGAAAGCTGCCCCCTCCGTCGCGCGCCCGCAGCTCGCTCCGCCCGCTGCGTTTGCCGTCGTCCGTCCGCCGCCCCCGTGCGCGAGCTCCTCGAGGGATACAGTCCGCTTCGACGCGCTGTGGCGCGCACGCCTACCTCACCTCCCATACCACTTCATCTCCTCGCGCTGGCCTCTGTCGCTAGCGCCCCGCCGCCACCATGAGCACCTACGCGAACGGCTTTGATGACAATGAGATGGGCTATGAGGACGAGTTCGAGGACACGATCACGGCGGAGGACTGCTGGACGGTCATTTCTGCCTTCTTTGAGGAGAAGGGCCTAGTCTCGCAGCAAGTCGATTCCTACGACGAGTTCGTCAAGAACACCCTGCCCAATGTCGTCGAGAACATGGGCGCCATCACCTTGGACCACACGCCGCCCGTCGATGAGAGCGATCCGGACCCCATCATCAAGAGGCGGTACGAGGTGAACTTCGGCTCCGTCAAGATGGCCCGTCCCTCTCTGACCGATGGCGGTGTCACGAGAGACCTCTACCCGCACGAGGCGCGTCTCCGGAACCTGACCTACTCGTCCGCCATGATCAGCGAAATGTGCACTAGGACCTCCGTCGCCCGCGAGCGCCCCATCGTAAATTCCGGTGATATGGATGAAGAGGAGGAGGCAACCGGGGCCACCGAGCTGGTTTGGGAGGTTGAGAATGAGTCCGACAAGGAGATGGTCTTCTTTGGAAAGCTGCCCGTCATGCTCAAGTCCTACGTCTGTGGCCTGCGCAACCTGACCGACGAGCAACTGTACGCCCACAGCGAGTGTCCTTATGACCAGGGAGGATACTTCGTCATCAACGGCAGTGAGAAGGTGCTCATCGCCCAGGAGAGAAGTGCAGCGAATATTGTCCAGGTGTTCAGGAAAAAGCAGAGTCCGACCCCGTGGATCGCAGAAATTCGGAGTGCCGTGGAGAAGGGATCGCGTCTGCTTTCATCCATGACGTTGAAGCTCTACGAGAAGCCTCAGCTCTGGAAGGAAGGCCAGGGCGCTTGCTTGTACGCCACGCTTCCTTATGTCAAGGCAGATGTCCCCATTCCCATCGTGTTCCGCGCCCTCGGTATCGTCTCCGATGAGGACATCATCAGCCACATCTGCTTCGACAAGAACGACACACAGATCATGGAGGCTATCAGGCCTTCCATTGAAGAATCCGTCCTGATCCAGGACAGAGTCAGCGCCTTGGATTTCATCGGCAGAAGAGGTAGCAACCCTAGCACCGGTGGAACGAAGCGTGAGCGTGTCAAGCTTGCGCGTGACATTATTCAAAAGGAGTTCTTGCCTCACATCTCTCAAGCGGAGGGAAGCGAGACCAAGAAGGCATTCTTCCTTGGTTACATGATCTACCGCTTGCTGCAATGTCATCTTGGACGCCGCGATGAAGATGACAGAGATCATTTTGGAAAGAAGCGTCTTGACCTTGCTGGACCACTGCTCGCGAACCTTTTCCGGTCGCTCTTTCTCAAGTTGACCAGGGACGTCTACAACTATCTGAAGAAGTGCATTGAGGGCGGCCGCCCCTTTTCTCTTCAATCAGCCGTCAAGCAAGGCACCATTACGAATGGTCTTAAGTACTCCCTTGCCACCGGTAACTGGGGAGACCAGAAGAAAGCCGCCTCGAGCAAGGCTGGTGTCTCCCAGGTCTTGAACAGATACACCTACGCCTCCACCCTGTCGCATTTGCGGCGTACAAACACTCCAATCGGTCGTGATGGCAAGCTCGCCAAGCCACGTCAGCTGCACAACACTCACTGGGGTTTGGTCTGCCCGGCAGAAACGCCGGAAGGACAGGCCTGCGGTCTGGTGAAGAACCTGTCGCTCATGTGCAACGTTACCGTTGGTAGCGATGTTACTCCAATTCAGGACTTCATGACGCAGCGAAACATGGAGCTTTTGGAGGAGTACGAGCCCAATGTCTCGCCGCACGCCACAAAGATTTTCATCAACGGCGTCTGGGTTGGTGTTCACCGCGACCCCACCCAACTCGTTTCCGTCGTCAAGAAGCTACGCCGGGACGGAACTCTGTCCCCAGAGATGAGTCTTATTCGTGATGTACGCGACAGAGAGTTCAAGATTTTTACGGATGCTGGACGTGTCTGTCGGCCTCTCTTCATCATCGACGACGACCCATTCAGCCCGAACAAGGGTAACTTAGTCCTGTCTCGAGAGCACATTGACAAACTTGAAGCGGATCAAGACATCGATGTTTCGGGGCTGTCGGACGAGGAACGGGAGGAGAAGAGATATGGTTGGAAGGGTCTCTTGCAAAGTGGAGTGGTCGAGTACATGGATGCCGAAGAAGAGGAGGTTGCCATGATTGTGATGACACCGGACGACTTGAGGGCGCATCACAGATATCGCATTAGCGGCAGAGAGGCCGAAGACGAAGACGACAAGCAGGACAAAGATCCTCATGAACGTGTCGCCCCGGAGCCCAACCCCAGTGTCAAGGCATACACTCATTGCGAGATCCACCCTAGCATGATTCTCGGCATCTGCGCTAGCATCATCCCCTTTCCTGACCATAATCAGGTATGTTCGTTGGGAACGTTTGTAGAGTATCGGTCATTGACAAGTTACAGTCGCCCCGTAACACCTACCAATCTGCCATGGGTAAGCAGGCCATGGGTGTCTGTCTTACGAATTACGAGTTGCGCATGGACACGATGGTCAACGTTCTCTACTACCCTCAGAAGCCTCTCGCAACGACTCGGTCTATGGAATACCTCAGATTCCGTGAACTGCCGGCCGGCCAGAACGCCATTGTTGCCATTGCTTGTTACTCGGGCTACAACCAGGAAGATTCCGTCATCATGAACCAGAGCAGCATCGATCGCGGTCTCTTCCGCAGTCTCTTCTACCGTTCCTACACTGACCAAGAGAAGAAGGTCGGTATGGCGGTCGTTGAGCAGTTCGAGAAGCCTATGCGGAGCGACACCATGAGGCTGAAGCACGGAACTTATGACAAGCTGGATGATGACGGTGTTGTTGCGCCTGGTGTTCGTGTTTCTGGTGAAGATATCATCATCGGCAAGACCGCTCCCATTGCGCCTGACGCGGAAGAACTCGGCCAGAGGACCAAGATGCACATCAAGCGCGACGTCTCGACGCCTCTGCGTAGCACCGAGAACGGTATCGTCGACCAGGTGCTCCTGACGACGAACAGTGATGGCCTGAAGTTCGTCAAGGTCCGCACCAGGACAACCAAGATTCCTCAGATTGGTGATAAGTTCGCCTCTCGCCACGGTCAGAAGGGTACCATCGGTATTACCTACCGCCACGAAGACATGCCGTTCACCCGCGAGGGTCTTACGCCCGATCTTATCATCAACCCTCACGCTATTCCCTCTCGTATGACAATTGCTCACTTGATCGAGTGTCTGCTTTCTAAGGTCGGTGCCCTTCGTGGCCAAGAGGGTGATGCGACTCCCTTCACCGACGTCACTGTCACGCAAGTGTCGTCGCTGCTGCGCGAGCATGGCTACCAGAGCCGTGGTTTCGAGGTCATGTACAACGGTCACACGGGCAAGAAACTCACCGCACAAGTCTTCTTGGGACCCACCTACTACCAGCGTCTTCGCCACATGGTCGACGACAAGATTCACGCCCGTGCTCGTGGCCCTGTGCAGATTCTTACCCGCCAGCCCGTTGAGGGTCGTGCCAGAGACGGTGGTCTGCGTTTCGGAGAGATGGAACGCGATTGCATGATCTCACACGGTGCCAGCGCTTTCTTGAAGGAACGTCTATTCGAAGTCTCGGATGCGTATCGCGTCCACATTTGCGAGATTTGCGGTCTGATGACCCCCATTGCGTAAGTCTTGACCTACCCTCTCGTATCCGTGAAGGAGATTGGCTAACAGCATGAAAAATAGCAATCTCAAGCGCAACCAGTTCGAGTGCCGTCCGTGTAAGAACAAGACGAAGATTGCGCAGATCTATATCCCGTACGCGGCCAAGCTACTCTTCCAGGAGCTGGCTAGTATGAACATCGCGTCGAGGATGTACACCAAGCGCAGCGGGTACAGCGTCAGACAGTAAATGGGTTTGGTGCGAATCTCCCTGGCAGACTTCATTTTTCTTTTTGACCTCATTGATTTTCTCTGCCTCATGGAAGCAAGGCGGCCTATTTCATTATTTCGATTTTTTTTTAAACCACGCTTCACCACGGAAATGGGCATTTGCAGGGCGTTGGTAGGATGCGGTCAATTATGGACAGAAGAAGAGGTAGCAGGCAGCATGCAGCAGCAGTTGGTTGCTGTGCGAGACGGACGGGATGATGGCGTTGACTAATAAGATCCTGGAAATTTGCGTTTTCTGGACACGAAAAAAAAGAGAGGAAGAAATGCGCGCGGCAATCTGCAGAGTTGGTCAGAGGAACAAGAAATTTTATCCTGCGACTACCCGATTTTTGCTTGTTCTTTGAAATGAGGAGACCAGCTAAGAATTGAAAAGTTTCCAGGTCAACATGAAGTTGTGCTTGGTACGTCTGCTTCTGATGTGCGTGGGTTTAGGTATTTGCGTGAATGTTGATGCTGGTACAACCTATGTCACTCTATCTACCCGCTCCTCTTTCCCATCGCTCATCTCTGCATCCACCCCCTCGCCCTTACCCGCCCTTACCCGTTCCTCCCAAGTCTGCACTCCTTCCTTACCTTCTTTCCCCCACCCATCTCTTCATCAACGCCGCATAACCTCCCTCCCTCGTCACCCATCCACACCAAGACGCCCCCACCTTCAGCCGACCCAAAACGTCCCCTCTACCTCCACGATATCATCATCATTCAACCGCTGTACCTCCACAATCGTGCGAGGCGGATACGCTGCACCACCGCCACTGCCAGCAGCAGCAGCAGCATCACTCCACAGCTCCTCCTGCACTTGATTCACAACTGGTCGCCAGCGGTACATGTCCGTGACGTAGACGACGAGGCGGAGGCAGGATGTCTTTGTTTTTTTTTTGGTTGGTCAACACTATGCAACTCCAAAGAGGAGAGGGGGGCGGGGGGGCAAAGAAGAAATACACATGGGAGAACTTGGGGAAGAGGGAGGGGAGGGGGGGAAAGGAGAAAAGAGGTTGGGACCAGAGACGCACAATATCGCTCCCACCCAACAACGCTAACTCCCGCATATTTTCAAACGCGAGACGCACGCGCGGGTAGCCTGGGGGCGCGAGGGTGTTGTTGGAAGCGTAGATGCCGCGCATGCCTGTATGTATGTAAGAAATCAGGTTTTTTTTTTGGGGTTGGTAACCGGGACGCTTGAGGCAATGGATACAAGAGCGGAAGCTGGGATAGGACGGACGGACCGGCAATGTAAAGCGTGGGCCCTGCCTTTGACATCAAGCTCCATGGTCCGGTGGGGTCGATGCTCTGGGCTGGGTTGTAGATGTTGACGCCGAGGGGGGAGGTGTAGTTTGGTTGGAGTGGGGTAGGGGAGGAGGTCGTTGCGCTTGCTGCTTCGAATAGGTACGCGTGGAGCAGGAAGGCTGGGAAGAGGGTGTGGAGGAAGTTCATAGTTGCGTGGCGAATGGGGGTGAGTCCGTCCGAGGCGGAAGTATCTGAGTATTGGTGTGAGGAAGAATCAATATTATGACGAGGACTACTTGAACAGCACAGCCTGAATAAATGTCAGCATTCTTGGACAAATTGACATCATCGGCCGATGATCTATCGCACAGAGCTTCTGCGGGGATCGATTTGCCGATCAGCAATCTAAAGCTCCGGACTTCCTTCCTGCTTTGGTGCATTGAGCTCCGAGCCGAGCGCGGGTATTATCGTAGCGATCCCGATCGATAAACAAAGCGGGGATCGGAGACGGCAGCCCCTAGGTAATCAGACGTGATACTGTCTCCTGTTGGCAGATGCAATAAAAGCAAGACGACAAGCATTAGGAGCAATCTCTTAAAATCCGTGGTTAAAATTCTTCCGTTCTTGCGAGAAGGGACCACTAGACCTGATCTTAGGAATGATAATGGATCAAGCCCGTTTAACGAATGGTCCTGGCGTCGGTGGGCAATTGGGTTGTTTATAAGTACAGACTGCCACCAGGAAGCGACCGTGGATGTGACATTAGACAAGATAAGACTAAAAGATGATATCAAAGCAAAGGGGGATAAGAGACCATCCAAAAACTCCAGACACATCTTGCCATATGCAAGCAGCAATGGCGGCAGTGACAGTGAGGATGTAATTGAGTAGGAGAAGTAAAAGATGAAAAGCCAATATTGTCACCGGTTTTTTTCGCCTGCAACCCATGCTCTTTATTTAGCAATACGTCCCTCGTATCCTTTCTTCTCCTTCTGTCGGACAACAACCCATCATGCGTCGCCATGCCTGCCACGGATCCGTGTATGCCTTCGTTCATGCCCGTTATATAGACTATCACAGGGAGAAAAACACACCATTGAGGATTGTGGAAATTGTGAGTAAACGTCCTGTGAGGAAACTCCAGCGAGGAAACTCCAGTCTTTTTTATTTGCTCCGTTCCATTCCATATACCATGCACCGTATATCCGTAGCTCAGAGAGGTATTAGATGTCCTGCCAAATAGGAAAGAGATAAGCGCCCTGCGGTTAACTGAACAAACAAGCGGGAAAGTTTATGAGTGTTGCTTTCTTCTTTTCAGCGGCCGTTAATAGAGCGAGAGGTAGTAGCATAGGGCAGAGTTCAAAAGGGCCACTACAATTAGGCGACATGCAATGAAATTTCAGAGCCGAAACAAGATAAGAGGGTAATGATGCAGGAAATAAATGAAAAGTAGTCATCCACAAGAGAACTGGATCCTGAACGGGGAACAACAAGTAGACTCCCCAATGGCGATGCAAAGCTCGACGGAATTGCGGCGTATTCCTCAGAACCTTCGGTCATTGAGGCTAGAAACCGACGTCCTATGGCTCAGCGCAGCACGATGATGGTCAAAAGAGTCCCTCCGCAGCTGGTCAAGGCTGGCCGACGCATGCTGGGTCTGGGCCTGAAGCGGTGCGTACCTTTGACCGCTGACCAGAGCACCATCCTGCGAAGACTGCTCATCGGAGGTATTACGCTTTCCGGAGGAGCTATCCGTGCGGTAATACGCGAGACTGGTTGTCGAGTCGCTGCGAGCGAGACCGTCCTCTCTGTGCGATGAAGCTGGAGGCTGAACGGCATTCGCAGCAGAAGTAGAGTACTTCTCGTCCAGGGAAGATGGTGTTGCGCCAGAGAGGGAGCTCGGCGTGTAGACGGTCGAGGAGCCGGGATTGGACGAGTCTGGGCTACTGTTGGCGACAGGAACATAGCCGATGACGCTAGGTTCCTGGAGCGCTGAAAGCAGATGGGTCGGCTTCACGTCCGGCGCATTCATCATCTGACTGGATGAAGCTGTGCCAGACAGGTTTTGGTGGTTATCCTGCACGTTGGTTTCCGGGTTCCAGACCATCGTGGTCTTGGCATACGGCAGTCCGCTCGGATTAGAAACAGCAGGAGTTGGCTGAATCCTCAGGGACGGCTCTGTAGAGGAGTGGGTCGGCACGCGCGTTGCTGTCGGCATGGGCAGATGACGGTTCTCCAGACTCGACGGCAGCGAGGAGTGAGGCGGCGCGGACGGAGAGATTAGGGATGACTGCAGAGAGTTCATGCTGAAGGCTGACATGTTGTCTGTGGTGACAGTTGGCTGGCGTGCGATCGGAGCGCTGTTCAGGTACGGCAGCTGCAGGCTGCTATAGGAAACCGAGGCTGGCTCCTCGAGGTACATTGTGCTCGGCGGCGCCTGCTTCTGGTTCATGGCGTTCCAGCCTCGCACCGGTTCTTGCGCAACACCGAGAAATCCTGCAAAGATGTCGTTACCAGGTAATGACAGTGGCTGGTATCCGTATGACTCTGTCGGAGACTCATCCGCAAAGCCAACAGGACTGTAGCCGGAGTATGTCTTGGGCGGGAGTAAGCTCTTGGAGGGTGGGTTCAAGTTGTAATCGCTTGAGTGGCTATGGTACACACTACCCATCGAGAGGTTGGGACTTGACGACATGGCATTTGGATAAGTGAAGACTTGAGGTCCAGGGATGTAGGAACCGACCTGTGTGCATCAGTCAGCAAGCATCGAAGCGGGCGTTTTGGAAATCGACATACCCTGTGGAACTGGCAGGCGCTGATATCGGCGCCGGCTGCGCGACAATTTTGACAGCCTGTGTTGTTGCCGGGGTCGCCGCTGCAGCGGATCTTCCTCTTGCGGCAGCGCGCACACTACGTAATGCTGTTAGCCGCCATGGTCGGCAAGGCTCCGTATGAAATGATTGCGAGTCTGCCACTGCTCATCCAGAGGGAACCGGTACGGGTCGCAAGGGCCAGGTAAAGCTCAGAGCATGACTTACGGCGACAGCGATGCGACGTCTCGGCTGTCCATTGCTGGACTCAGGCTCGGGATCGGGAGGCGGCGCATTCGCGTTGCGGTTCTGGCGGGTTGGGCAGGTGCGTACGTCGGAGCGCATGGCGTGGGAGACAGCCATGGGCATTGCTCGATCGCTCCAGGAGTAATGTTGTAGAGACCCGAGAGGAGAACACCGGCGGTAGCGGTCAAAGTCGTTCATGGCCTGGAGGTTTATTAAGACAAGGCCGGCATTCGGGGTCTGCGGGTGAGAGGAAGGAACAACGGACGGAAGTTAGCCTGCAGGTACCGACGAATGGGGGGCTGCAGCTGGGCGTTTGCACTCCGATTGATCGTGAGGTGACGAAGCCGTGGGCTGGGATGATCCTAATGTTCGACCGTGGCTGGATGGGGTCTTGGTTACGGTAGAGACAGAGGTCGGCCCAAAACTCATGCAGGGGAGGAAACTAGATCATGAGGTTCCGGGAATGCATGGATATTATAGATGAATCGTCTGTGGTGGAGTGCTTTGGACCAATGCTTATTTGTGATTGCCTGGCGCAGACTGCTTGGATAATCTGCGCTTCAAAGATGCCTGCAGGTTGCGCACGTCAGGCTGAGTACCGGGGATCAGCCAAGCCTGATCGACCTTAAGGCAGCGCTTGGGCTACACGGGTAGATACGCCCGCTAGACTGCATGATCCACTTCGCCGCCAGGGGAGCACGGGCTGATCCTGGACAGCCACAACGGTCTCTTCAGTACATCCGCAACCAGGTGGAACGTGCCACTGCTGTTGTGTTGAACTCTACCTGGTCAGGGGTCTCGAATGACGGCGCTGGCAGGCAGGAGACCACGCAAGCCGAGGGACGCGCCTGGAATCCGTATAATACCGGATGGCGGCTTTCGCTTTCAGCTTGACGCACTGCTCTTCGCCTCGCGTGCGCGGGAAGTATGAGGCAGCTAATGAAACAAACAACACCTACAGAAACATTTGCATTGAGCAATCGACAATTTGCCTCCTCCACCTCGACCATCCTCTGACAGCCAGGCCGGACTACCAGGCTGACGCTGCTGTTCCAAAGGTGACACAAGGGTGGGCAGTGCTTGAACAAGGACCGAAGGAATATGTAACACGTGTCAAGCTATTGCAGACGGGCTGTCAGTTGGTGGGGAAGACTCCGGCGAATATTCTTCATGCGTATGAAGGCCGAAGGCGTCTCTACAGGCAAGAATGAAGCTTCCCGCCAGAGGTCGGCATAGAAATCCAACACACGGATAGCCTCTCCGAGCGGCCAGTGGGATACGCTTCTGCGCAACACGTCATGTGGCTCAGAGATGGCACTGAAATCCTGGAACCGGAGCGTCGGATGCGGGAGACAAACTGCATGACAGACCCTGTCCGTGCAAATGAGCGGCAAATCCACGGCTCGTCACTGGCTGACTGAGTAAAGCAAACGACATCGGCAACCGGCTCCCTGAATATTTGTGATAAGAGACGCCAACCAGGCATCTAGCCGCGCCCAGGGGGAGTCCGATTTCGACGATCTTCTGCGATCAACAAGATCCCCAATCTAAGGCAGATTGCGCCTTTCAGCAGATGTATGAGGCACTGAGACAGCCTGGCGTGGAGACAGACCCTTCGCGGGCGGGGAACGGGGAAACGTAAGACTCTCTGACGGGCGTAACAGGCGCTGGAGCCTAGGGCTCTTGGGGGTGGCTGCAGAAAGGGCCAAGCAAATCCGGGAGACTGACTACTTTGATGCGGTAGAGCTCGATCCACAGGGGGCGTAAAGCGAATCCAATGGAAGCTGGTCGCATGCACGTAGCCGTTCGGTAACGATCAACAGCACAAACAACCCAATCAAGGGCTGGCACAGCAGGCGTGGGGTTGGTTGAGGCAGCTGAGGGCTTTGAGACCATTGGACCTGAAGGTTTCATATGGTCGCGCCACCATTCCCAGAAAATCTCTGAGCGTTATCCTGCAGTGCCGCATTGGAGTCCAGTCAGCGCTGACGGTGGCAGCGACGAAAGGCTTGGGTGGGCGTGCAGCTGCTCAGGTTACTTTTTGCCGCCTGTCAAGATCTTGTCCTTCTCCGCAGGCCTGCGGAGGCTGATGTGCGGAGCTGTGGGATGGCCGCCGCCCTGGTCGTTTCGGAACCCCACCCCTTGTTGATTGCTCTTGGACAAGCTGAGTCCTCCGTCTGGGTCCTCTGTGGTTCTGGTGAGGACGCAATGCGGAAACTCTTGCAGAATGGTAGCTTTGGTCACAGCATGGTCGCTGCTAGTATAGGTACCTTGCGGTAGCGCCGCAGTGGTAGTCCGTGGCAAGAGAGCGTCGGCAACGTGCCACATGGTCACGGGGGAGAGACGTCGAGACGCTCGCTGCATGGTGCGCGCGCTGCAAACTGTCGAGCGCATCTGCACGGACACGATTTCGCCGGGCAGAAGGGCGTCAGGTGTGAATGCTCGCATGCAGGACTGGCGCGATCCGCCGCTGGAGCAGCAGGTACCAGACAGGTATCGTGTCTTCCAGACCATGTGCCGGTGACACCAATTTCCTGCCCAAACAGCTGGAGGCGCAAGCGCGGGGTGAGACAAACAAGATGGCACAGGCTGCGGGGAAGCAGGTACACGCGGATGGGCCAGCCGCCGTGGGGGGTGGGGGCAAACCAGAGACGGAGAAGCAGAGACGGGCGCAGGAGACAGCGTGGAGGCGACGGCAGAGGATGCAGACAGAGCGTGCCGACCGCCCTGCAGGCCATCCGACGGCTGCAGTGCAAGCTAGTGCTCACGCGCGAACGGCTCGTCAGGACACGCGATGGGCCGAGATGAGGCGGCGCGGACTGCTCCACGATCGGCGCGCGAGACAGCGGCTGGCGGGAGCATCCAGGGCATGACTTGCATGACGGTCATGCTCCGCGGCGGAGTCCCGCGATTGTGGCGCCGTCTGCTGCAGCTCTACGGGTCAGTCGAGATGGCTGAATCGAATCGGCATGCTTGCCAGCCGGCCGCCGTCGCGGTGGCCTGTTACTCGACGCTGCCGCTGCCGTGATGGTGCCGTCGAGATCATGCCCGTGTGCCGGAGGGGCCCAGAAGAGCAGCCGGGGTCGAGCGACGGGGGAGCGCCGGGGGGAGCGCGGGGGGAGCGCCGGAGGGAGCGCCTGCGGTCGCACGAACGACAGCAGCGGCAGACGCAGAGTCAGCAGCGGAGGCGATGCAGCCGGCGATGGAGTTGCAGGCTGAAGAAGCGCCGCCGACGGGCCTGCCCCGAAGCGGCCTAGCGCGCGCAGGCCGGCGCGCGGTGATGTCGCGCGCGTCGTGGGAGCTTCGCCGCCGTCAAAGTTGCGCCCTCCGCCGCCGCCGCCCTCTACACATCGCTCTTCCCGCGTTACACCGGCCCGCGCATGGTCCGCCGCCGCCGCCGTCCGCCGCCGCCCCGCCGCCATGTCCGTCCTGCTTGAAACGAGCGTGGGTGACGTTGTCATCGACCTGCTGGTCGCCGACGCCCCGAAATGCTGCGAGAAGTGAGTCCGCCCCGCCTGCTGCGTCGCCGCGAGGAAGCTGAACCCGCCGACTAAGCCCTCCAGCTTCCTGAAGCTCTGCAAGATCAAGTACTACAACTACGCCCCCGTCTACTCCGTCCAGCGCGACTTCTCCTTCCAGACCGGCGACCCAATCGGCCCCGATTCGAAAGACAGCGACGGCGGCTCGTCCATATGGGGCGTGCTCGACCCCGGCGACCCCTCCAGGAAGACGTTCGTACCCGAGTTCCACCCGAAGCTCAAGCATGCCGAAAGAGGCACTGTCAGTATGGCAACGGCCCCGTCGTCGACCGACCCGGACGAGCGCTTGGCCGGCAGCCAGTTCATCGTCACACTGGGAGAGAACTTGGAGTACCTGGACGGCAAGGCTGCCGTTTTCGGCACCGTGGTCGAGGGCTTCGACGCGCTCGAGAAGATCAACACCGCCTTCATCGACGACAATGGACGCCCGCTGAAGGATATTCGGATCCGGCACACCATCGTCCTCGATGATCCGTTCCCGGACCCGCCTGGCTTGGTCGAGCCTCCGGAGAGCCCAGTCCCGACCCAGAAACAGCTGGCGACCGTCCGCATTCGAGACGATGAAGAGCTGGACGAGAACATGGATCAGGAGCAGGTGGAGAGGCTGCGGAGAGAGCGAGAAGCGCGCGCGCAGGCCCTGACGCTCGAAATGATGGGAGATCTTCCCTTCGCCGAGGTCAAGCCGCCGGAGAACGTCCTCTTCGTCTGCAAGCTGAACCCCGTCACACAAGACGACGACCTGGAGCTCATCTTTTCCCGCTTCGGCAAGATCCTGTCATGTGAGGTCATCCGCGACAGGCAGACCGGAGACAGCCTGCAGTACGCCTTCATCGAGTTCGAGGACAAGAAGTCCTGCGAGCAGGCCTATTTTAAGATGCAAGACGTGCTGATTGACGACCACCGTATCCACGTGGACTTCTCCCAGAGTGTCTCAAAGCTGTCGAACGTGTGGCGCGACGCCACCAATGCCAAGAGGAAACACGCTCATGGAGGCGGCTTCGGCGGCATCTCCAGCTTGGAAAAGAAGAGACAGTACCGTGCTGAGGATCCCGATGATCGTGATAGGAGCTCCAGGAAGTATGGTCTGGTGTTCGACAAGGACGATGCACATAGGCGACGTGATCGGAGCAGGAGCCCGAGGAGAGATAGGGACAGGGACTCCCGGAGATCAGGCTACCGCGATAGTGACAGGCATCGTGATAGGGATGATCGCGACGATCGTAGGCGGGAGAGAAGTAGGGACAGGTATCGAGACGACAGAAGACGGGATAGGAGCCGAGACCGTTACAGACGAGACGACCGGGACCGGGATTACGACAGGCGGAGGTAGAGCGTTGCTTCATGATCGAAATGGTGCTGTATGATTGCATCATGTTTTCAGTCGGGGAATTCTCATTTTTGGTTTTAGCGGACCTGGAAGGATTACGAAAAGCCAAAAATTGCTAAGCTAAGATTAATAAAGCCAAAGGACATGAAATAGTTATTTTGTCATTCAGGAAGCGATTGATGTTATACTCAATCATCATTAAGAACTCGGGTTGTCTGTTAAGAAGCTCAGTGTCATGCGCCAGTTGTACGCGCATCTGCTGGACCATTCACCGTGAAAATCCGAGATCTCTGCATGGTGGAGGCCAGGGATGACCTGATTTCCCATGCAATCGGGTCCGTGATGAGGGGACTGCAATGTGCGGAAAGCCTGAAGCAGTAAGGATAGTACTGCCATTTTCCCCGAGTCCTGCTCCGCCTCCTAGACGTTTGTACCGCGTTTCAAACACTTCCGCCGTGGCATAGTGGGGAAGTGTTGCTTTTCTGCTGTCGGCCTGACTGGAGAAATCTATGTGCACTTGTCAGCGGCCTGACAAAACGGCACTTGGGCGGCTGGTTGCTCAACAAATTTCATGTCTTTATAGCCCTTGAACGAAAGGAATGATCACCAAGGAATAATGATGAAGAGTAGTGGGCCCTGAAAATAGAGAACAACTCTCTGCGAGAGGAATATGTCTTCTCCTAAAAATTGAGTGAACTTGTTTACAGACTCTTTACGCGAAAGGGCCAGAACTTTATCCAGTGAGATCCGGGTTGGTGGCCTGAGCCATCCTTCAGAAATTGTTGTTGTTCTTTCTACGACTGAGCCAAAGTGAAAACGAAAGATAAGACTTAAGAAACAATGAGCCTGCATTGTCTGTAGCAGCTAGCATGTCTAAAGAACACCCCGGTGCCCATATGGAAATTCCCATACAAAAGCAGACCAGTCTATTCCGAAACGCTCTTGCAAGATAATCAATCTATGCTCTTCATCAAATCATCAACCGCCAAACCACAAACACTAAGCCAAATACAATCCACTCAAGCTGTTCAGATAACGTCTCAATCATAGCTCTGAATCTGCACCTTGATCGCCCCCGTCTTCGGATCCGCCGCCGTCTCAAACGCCTTCAGCGCATCCTCCAACGCAAACCGATGCGTGACCAGCTTCTTCAACTCAACAACCCCATCCTTCACCAGGCGAATGGCGCGCGGCCACTGGTTAGCGTAGCGGTACTGGAACTGCAGGTCCACCTCACGGGTCGAAAGGCGCATGAAGGGGATCTTGATCTCGTTCTTCCCGACACCGATGACGAAGACCTTGCCGCCGAACTTGGCGGCCTGGATGGCGCCGGCGATGCTGCTCTCGACGCCGGTGCACTCCATCGCGACGGCCGGCTCGTTGCCGTCCATCTTCTCCTTGACGGACGCGGCGAACTGCTCGGGGGTGTGCGAGAACTCGACCTTGTGGGTGCGCACGTTGGGGACGAGCTCCTTGGCGAACTTCAGGCGACCCTCGTCGATGTCGGTGACGACGAGGGGCGCGGCGCCGGCGGCGCGGCAGCAGAGCAGCGTGATGAGGCCGATGGGCCCGGCGCCGCAGACCAGCACGGGGTCGCCGAGGTTGATGTTGGCGCGCTGCATGCCGGCGAGCGCGACGGCGAGCGGCTCGAGCAGGGCGCCGTCCTCGAAGCTCAGGTCGTCGGGCAGCTTGTGGCACCAGACGGCCGGGTGGTTGACGTAGCGGCGCAGCAGGCCGTTGACGGGCGGCGTGGACAGGAAGCGGTCGTTCTCGCAGCCGTTGTACCGGCCGATCAGACAGGGCCCGCACGTGTGGCAGGGGATGTTGGGCTCGACGGCCACGCGGTCGCCCGGCTTGAGCTTCGTCACCGATGGGTGCGTCGCGATGATGACGCCGGCCGACTCGTGGCCCAGAATGTGGTCGCCCTTGACGACCATGGGGCCGATGCAGCCCGCGTGCCAGAAGTGCACATCTGACCTGTGTGTCCGCGGCCGGGTGGCCTTGTCAGCGCCGAGCAGGCGGTGGGAAACGCGCGCTCGAGGGGTGGGGAGAGACGGCGTGAGGGGAGAGAAGGGACGAACCCGCAGATACCGGTGCTCTTGACCGCAATCATGACCTCTCCCTCCTTCAGTCCCTCGCCGCTCTTGGCCTCCTCCAGCGTCGGCTGGGCTTCTGCCACCCAGAGGTCATGCTTGGGGTTCGTGTAGACGCCAATGTTCGGCTTCGTGGGCGCGACGGTGGTCGAGGTCATAGTGGTCGACATTGTTGCTCGCACAAGTCGGCGGGGAGGAGAGCTGTGCAGCGGGAGAAAAAATGCGCCGATCACGACTTCAAGAGGGCACGGGAAACACAAGCTTTTGAAGCTGCAGGGACACAAGAGATCTCGCGGTGGGAGGGATGGATTGGGGGGATTTGGCGGCGGGCGGCGCGAGCATGAGGAGGAGCTGGGCAGCAGGGCGGGCCCCAGCTCCCTCGCCCACCGGAGTGGAGCTTTGACGCTGTGCCACGAGATCGACCTCACGATGGATGCAGCTCGGCCATTGAGGTCTCGGCGCTTCGCGTTCGTAAATTTTTCCGCCTGTGGAGCGAAAGCGCGTGGGTCGCGGGGCCACCGCGGGGTACCAGGTGACGTCGCAGAAAGAGGGGCTGCCCCGGCCGCTCCAGTCATCGCGCCGCCCGATTTACCCACGCAGACGCGGCGTGGCTCGTCCCAATTCGTGCCCTGCTATTGCTGGAAGCTACGCTGCCTGCTGCTTTTGTGGTAGATCTAGCCCCTGCGCTGATCGTAAAGATGTCCAGTTTCGTTGATCCAGCCTGTCAGAAAACTCCGATCCTTACACGTACCTCCCGCCAGAAAAACACGCCGAATCGAACGCAACGCCTCTCGCACATTTCGCAAGCGCCATAGCCATGCTGCCCCAAGCCCGATTAAGTACTATTTTCGTCCCTTCATGAATTCGACAAACTCGTTGGCTGACAGGCAGAAGTCATAATGCCGCAAGACCCATCGAGCCCCTTCGTACCGCAGGGCATCTGCAATCTCTGAACACGCGAAAATCAGTGTAGCGTTAACTTAGGAGATCTCCATGCCCTCGTCCTCATCGTTCTCACCTTCTTCGATGTCGTCGCCCGTCAGCACCCCAGCGCTGCGCTTGCGCCCCTCGCGCCCTGGGTACTTGATGCCGGCCAGCGCGCCGAGCGCCTCCAACTCTTCCCCGCTGAGAACGCGCCCGTGGTCGTCCACCTCGTCGCAGAGCTCCAGCAGACTGCGCTTGGGTAGCGTGCGGAAGCCTTTGGTGCGCACAATCTTGCCCCAGTACGTCATGCAGAAGTCAGCAGCCCGCTCCTTGAGCCAATTCTCCCCGGCTGTGTTGGCACGCTCCCAAATGATGGCTGCGTGCTCAACGTCCAGCTCCTTGTGCAGTCTGTTGACGCAGAGGATGCGCAGCCGAGGCATGACGTAGATGTTTGCCATGACAAGCATGCCGGCGACGTCGCGAAGCGAAGGTCCGTTGTTGCCGCGAGGAGCAATGCTGTCAGTGTATAGATAGTACAGGAAAGCTCGGACAGTGCTGTATGGCTCGGGAATATGCATCTTTTTCGTGTGGAACTCAAGCATTTGCGACGCGTACATGCGAGCAAAGTGAGGCCAGCGGGCTTGCAAGATCATCTTGTGGACGTGGATCGGCGCAGACTCTACTACAGTTGAAGAATCGCCTGCAACTGAGACATCGTCGTCGTATTCGTCGTCGTAATCGCGCTCTGCTGAAATCTGGAAGTCTGCTCCACTGCCAGTCTCCGGAGGCTGGTCGAAGACCTTTGCCAAGTCCGCTCCGATGCCCGAAAGGGGCGAGTTCTCATTTGCATCCGAAGACGGCAACTTGTGGACTTCGGCACGGGTCTCGTGCGTTAGGGCATTGCCGAGCAGACCGAACTTGCTAAGGTCAATGGGCAGAACGTCGCTAAGATATTCTCCGGTGGCGTCACCAGTATTGCCAGGATCTGTCGGGCAGCCGAGCAGCCACGCATGAGTGCCATCTTCGTTGAGTGTGCAGTAGTGCCAACGGTAATTGGCTGGAAACATATCTTTTCCGTCAGCAAGCTTGTGCCAGCGCAACGTGTCGAGGTCCAGCGTCGAAAGACTAATGTCACACGACGACATGACTGAAGCAGGGGTGACAAAATCGACAAGCTGGCCCGACGTGAAAACGTGGAAGTGAGTGCCGAGAGCTTGCGTTGGAAGATTTTGGCTGGCAACGAACTTTAACGACGAGATTGCTCCCGGCGCGAACAGAGGCCTGTGACCAGACATGTGCGCAGGGTTGGTCTGGACGCTGCTCGAGTTTGCTGCGTATCCGGTGTTTCCTGTTGTTAGCTGGTTGCGCCAGGACGACGAGTTTTGATCCCGAGTCCTTCCCACTGTTCCTCTGCTGGGTGTGCCGAACGCCATGGCAGCCTCGAACGCAGGGCTGCCACGGATGTCCAGCCACCAGATCTCGCTGGTCTTCTCCATGTCCTCTCCCAGGCCGCCGAACACCCAAATCTTGCCGTCCCAAACCCAGCTGGTGTGGTCGTAGCGAGGGACGAAGCGCCAGGTGCGCGACCAAGTCCACGTCTTGAGGTCGAGGTAGCAAATGTCGTCGAGAACGTAGTTGTCGGCACCGCTCATGCCACCCAGGATGAACAGCTTGTCGTCGTGGATGACTGCCGAGTGGCGGGCACGGCCTTTCGGGGGAGTGCCGTGGATGTCGGGCTGGGTCCAGTGGGCGGTCTGCAGGTCAAAGATAATGACATCGTGGAGATAGGTGCGGTGCTCGTTCTCGCCACCGAAAACGAGCAGCTTGTTCCCCTGCCACAGACTGGCAGTGTGGCCTGTTGCAGTGAGCACAGCGACAAACATGCGACGGGTTCGGCGCGGCACGTACCCATACGAACGCCCGGAATGTCGCCATAGTTGTCGACCAGATTCCACTGGCGAGTCTGGAGATTCAGGCGAAGCACATGGTTGTAGACTGCGGCGCATTAGCAGGATGTGGAGGCCATGGCGTGCACGAGTTACCCTCGTCTGTGTACTGATCGAAGCCGCCAAAAGCATATATTTGGTCGCCGCCGACGTAAGTCACCGAGGCGTTGACGAGGCAGGCGGGCTTAGCGCCGACGGTGGTGACGATCTTGGGCCGATAGCCTTCATTCTTGCCGCTGCGCCTGCGCAGGACCGGGCTGGCCGAGGACATGACGAAGGTGGTGTTGGACGGCGTGGAGGAGACGGGAATGGTTGTGGCCGAGGACGAGGAATGGGGCGGGCTGGTGAGGGCGTGGAGAGCCGAGTTCACGGCGTGGGCCATTGACCGCGGTGGCGTCGTGGGGGGACACGGTCATAGAAAGAGGCAGGCGATGCAGGCGGGCTTGCCTGAGCGAGGCGGACAATGAACTGATGCGCTCGACGACGGGGCTGGCAGAGGTCTCCAAGCGCTCCAAGTTCAGGGCGCCGGCCCGTCGCTGGCTCGCCGCTGACGGCGCTCGGGCCCGCTTGGCGCGGCCTTCTCCGCGCGGCCCAGCAACACCACGTATGCGCCAGCCGCTGTCCGTCGCGCTCTCCAGGTGCGTTCCCAGCCCCAACGCCACGCTCTTTTGCCACACCCATGTCTGCATCGTCGCCGCTGCTCGAGATCTGGGAGGCGTCTGCCGCCCAGCCCTACGCCCCCTCCGTTGCCAAGAACACCCAATTCATCGTCGGCTTCCTGCTGCTCCTGACTGGTACGCGTGTTGCGACTGCGCTGCACGATTTCTGGCTGACCCCGTGGCCCAGCATTCGTCCTGACTGGCATCTTCGGCCTCAGTAAGGAGTCTTTGCCTGCCATTGACGAGCTCGTGCACGCTGACACCGCGATAGACAGGTCCATCGTCACGCTGCCTGCGCTCGGCGTCCCTGCCTCGCTGGCTTTCGGGTACTCGGCCCCTCCGCTCACTCGCGAGAACGCTCACTGACCGCTACAGCTTTGGCGCCGTTTACATGATCTGCGCGGCCGGCGTCTACGTATAATATACTCTTCCTTTTCTCATTCAGCAGGGCGCCGTCGGGAGTCTCGTGTACGTTAGGCTGGGTCATGCAATAACTTCGGGAATAAATTATACCGCAAGAAGATTCTTTCCTCCAAAAAGCCTTTCTAGGCAGCAAGATACGTGGATCTTGGCCATTCCTCACCTCTCTCCCACAATGTCCGAATTCGCAGAGAGCGCTCCGGTTCTTAGCGCCGTGTCCAGCTCAGCGCGCCAGCTGTTCGTGCTTCTACGGTGCATTGGCTTTGCGCAGAAGGTCCGCGTCCAAATCAGTGAGGACGGCCTTCGCTTCAGCGCTGAGGACCAGCGCGTCATGCAAGGTAGGCGGAAGTTGTGGCATATTCTGGCAAGAGACTCTAACCCTGTGCAGGATTCGCCTTCCTCGACAAAGCTCTCTTTACCACGTTCCAATACAACCCGCCCCGCCCCGACTCTCCATTCGACGCCGACAATGACGATGGTACCAACGATGTCCCCGCGTTCTCAATCTCGCTGCCGGCGCTCCTCGAGACTTTACAGATTTTCGGCCTCACCGATCCCAACCAGCGAAACCCGTACTCGACATTCAATGCGAGGGGAGCAACCAATGCCTTCGACAACAGGGTGCTTGGGATGACGTCGGTATGCCGACTGTCGTACGGGTCGCCCGGGTCGCCATTGAAGATTGTGCTCGAGGAGGCTGGTGTGACTACGACTTGCGAGTTGACAACATATGAGCTGGATGAGGCCGAGGAGGAAGATATCCCGTTCGCGAGAGACGAATTGGCAATGAAGATAATCATGCGAAGCTCCTTCCTCCACGACGCCATCACGGAATTGAGTAGTACAAACCCAGAGAAGCTGACGCTCAGAGCGAGCCCCACTGCACCGTTCTTTTCATTGAGCGCCACTGGAACACTTGGAAGCACCGTGGTGGAGTTTGGCAGGCCGGAGGACACCAAAGCAACCTCGGCGCGGGAGCACGACACGACGCTGCTCGAGACATTCCAGGTCGCTCACCGGGTCGTCTATTCCTACCGGTTCTCGTTGGTCAAAGCGGCAGTGCGTGCCATGGGGGTTGCGGCCAAGGTCAGCATACGAGGAGACAACCAAGGGGTGCTCAGCCTGCAGTTCATGATCGAAGTAGATAGCGAGCAGGTCAGCTTCGTCGACTTCAGGTTCGTGCCGCTGATCGACGAGGAGGCGGAGGGCGACGGGGATAGTTCGGACGACGGCAGCGGGGAGGAGACTGAGTAAGATGGATAGACAAGAGAGCCTTGCCTGCCTTGCAGCCTGATTTCAAATAAGCGCGAGGCGTACCGCGGCGCAGTATCAGCCACAGATTTCGCAAGATCGCCGGCGGATGACGGTGCAGCAGCCGGCCAACGGCCGACGGGCGATCGTAGAAGATGCGTTGCCTTATGTGGGCTGGGGCAGAAGGTGAAGCGCGGAGCCGCTAAGCCCTAGCCGCAAAAGGCCGGAGCCGACGCGGCGCTGATTAGTGAACAGCGCCCCGAGCACCTCCTCGCACCACTCCGTAACTCCTCACGGCGGGGGTAACGCGTCCTGCCAGCCAGCTCTTTCGCCCGCCTTTGTGGCTAATGCCTTCGACCGCACTGCACGCGCCATCTCTCAGCCTACAGACGCCGGCCGCCGAACCAATCACCGCCACCCCCGCCGCCCGCTCGCAGCACACGCGCGGTCGCGGAGGAATGCGCCCTGCCGCTGGCCTGGCTTCGCGCGTTCCTGTCTTTTAACGCCGTGGCCACCAAGCGGATTACCAAGGGGCGCCTGGAGTCGCCAAGCCATAGTTGCTGCCGCTTTCTGACTCCATTTTTATAAGCAAACCCCAGAGAGCCGACGTGCGCCGCCAGCTTTCCTGAAGAGCAGGAAGACCCGCTCCCAAGCCGTGTTTCTCCTGCGCGAGAAGGTCTGCGGATTATTCATTCGCCTAGCACGTCCCCCACTGCTTGCGGCGGCGGCAATTCACCGAACTCACCATGGCATCCGAGAGCGATGAGCGCCCTACCAAAAAGCGGGCTAGGAACTCTGCGGAGTCCAGCACCAAGGGCAAGAAGCAAAGGGGCAGACCCAAGGTGGACACGCAGGATGAGACTGCTGCTGATGTGAGTAATCAAGAGATCGATCCCACTCTAGATCAGTCATCACAAATCCTCTACGCGCTAGCGGTGTTTCTCGCTGCTGCCATACCCCGGAGTGATCTCCAGTACACATCTCTGAAGCCCCATCATCCTTTCTCGTCCGTCGTTGTTTCCATGTATTCTCGTCTATCCCATATCGAGCCTCACCATGCCGACGCCCTATATGGTCCGCCGACTAACCCCTGCACAGCGTCGTCGCACGCAGATCCGCCTAGCCCAACGTGCGTACCGCCAACGCAAGGAGATGACCATCTCCTCTCTGCAGAAGCAGGTGGAGCAGCTCCAGTCGGTCATCGATGGCATGAATAATTCGTTCTTGCAATTCAACGACCGCGCCATGGCCTCCGACATCTTCGCTTTGCGCCCACAGCTGGCGTCGGAGCTGAAAGAGACGACGGAGACATTCGTCAGTCTGGCCCGAACGGCAAAGACTGTGGGCAGTGAAGATGAGCGTGAAGATAGCCAAGAAGCTAATGAGGAGTCCACGACTCCACCACGCGCGACGACGGCCCCTGACATTTCCAGCCGCAGCTATCAGGACATGGCCCAGGATCGTCAGGATGTAGCAAGACCGTCCAACACCGACGCCCAACCAACGCACATTGGCATGGGTTACTTCAAGATGACGGATGAGTCCGAGGTTCCGGCCTATGGACCGAACGTCGATTTTTATTCAGGGTTGGAGCTCCCCAGCTTATCAGCATCAAATTTGGAAGCTTCACGGGGGCCAATAATTACTGAACCGCGTCAGTCTCAGGACATCTCTTTCGCCCCTTCATTCCCTTTTCGTGGGGTCCACGAACTCGACTCAGTGAACGTCTTCCGATCGGAAGACTTCGCACAGAACGAGGACGGGACCAATCGGAATAGCGCTGTAGTTCCCGCTCGGGAACGCAACTACTCTCCCTTCACGCACACGCCAAACATAGTCCCTTCGCCGAGAATCAGCTCAGTCTCACCCTCCTTCACCTACTCCTTCCAAGAAACTACTTTTGCACGTCGCCTGCAGCGAGCTTGCCTCGAACGCGCATTCCATTTGCTCTCAACCGCCCATCTCCGACCAAGCGATTTCAACCGCGTCTTCCGCCTCTGTCGACACTACTCATCTCGCGATGCTTTACTCCACGATTTCCGGGATCTCCTCCAGCAATCTGTCCTCCAGCCGCTGGACTTTCTCAAGTCTCCTTTCCTCCACCTGGGCGGAGCAGGAACGCACTACCCGGCTCGTGACGAACTTGGCAGAGTTCTTCCGCGCCAGTCGAACTGGAACGTCCGTCGCATTGGGCCATATGCTACGCGAGTGCAGCTCGAGAATCTGCGATCAAGCGCAAGGCCTGACGTTATTCTGACGGAACAACTTGAGGAAGACCTCAATGCATATGGAGGCGAGTGGTTTGATAGCCAGGACGTCGAGGGCTATCTCGAAGAGCTGGGCGTACATATAGACGCACAAGCCTCCTTTGCGGAGGCTGCCGTCAAGACTCTCGACGCCTTGGCCCGTGCTCAGAGCCCGCAGGGTAACGTCGCGCACCCAGACTCAGAGATAAGTGTGCTGGGTGAGGCGCTCGACCAGTTCGCTCCAAATCACCTCGTCGCCAACTATGCCTTCTCTCCGCCGTCGCAAAATCAACCTGGTGGTGGCGCAGCGGCTGCAACCAGCCCGCCTCAAGGCAGCCTACCGGGTAGCACGAGCGTTCCGGGAACCACAGGAGGTAGTAGTGGGACTCTCGGCGGGCGCTCCGCCTCCATGGGGCCCAGCACGCCCGAAAGCGCATCCATTCTACAACAAGCGGCGCAGAGACTGGACACTACCGGCGCAATGGGCCTTGGGGAATACCAGCCTATTGATCCTAAAGCGTACGATGAGTGGGACCGTTTCTATGATCTAGATCTCGCCTGGCTTGGGGACAACCAGGCTAATCTAAACGAATTTGACGCTGGTGGACATGTCGCGACGGGCGATCTGATTGAGCAAAGGAGAGAGCAGAGGAATGTGACGATTGATGTGCAGCGGTTTATCAATGGTAAGTCTATACTACCTAAAGAAATCACCAACATAGGGAATGTGGTGAACATGCACAGCTCAAAGCTGGCCGCGAAGACATATTTCCTAACGTGCATTCTACTACTTACAGGCTTGATCAAACGCGGCGTTTGCATCGGCCGCGGTCCAGGCTTCCGTCGCGAAGATGTCCATTACGCGCTTCGTGCCGCAATCATCGAGGCTTTCTAAAGACTACTCAAACTTGCGTTTTTCCTCTTGCTGCAAAAATGCAAGAGTCCCGAACACATCCAATACTCCTGGCGCAATGCGCGCCTTCAGGGTGCTCGAGTACTCGGGCACCAAGACTTATCCAGGAGCGAACGCGCACGAGTTTCTCCAAATCATTCGGTCCATAAATAGACTCAGGGAGCCAGCGCTCACGCGCTATGCTTGAGCGAGCGAAGATGGCTCAGAACAACTGGAAACCGCGCCTCTTCGGAAGCCCCTTGTGTCTGCACATGGCCAGCTCCAGCAGCATCCTCCAGAGAGTTTCATTGCTGTGATGCACAGCTAAAAGGAAGGAAGAGCCTGAAACGACCATCTTCTGAATCTCTTACATTAGATTGGTGTGAGGTATTTCTGTTATTCCTCTCCATCATGTACACCTAACCCAGCGGGCAATATTTCAGAGAGACAGCGACCGAGAAGAAATAAGGTGGCGGGTCGTCGATGTTGAATGGTGCAAAGATCCATATTCGACAGATCATTTTGTCGGGAAGTATTTAAGGTTGTAGTTGCAGACCTTTTATTTCTACTATTCATCTATTTCTAATTCTTCCTTGGAGTCATCAGGCTGGCCGGGAAAAACAGGTTTCAGGTTCCATAAGATTTTATTAATATGTATCAGCAGTCTCCTCTCAGAGTCACAGAACTGCCCACACTCTTACGCTGCTCCCATTTGAGACTTCTGTCTTGCTGCTCTTCTGCTGTAATAGCATTCCGGATGCCATCTTCTCCGCCAGCAGGGGCATCATACCAAACCTCTTCGCTTTCATATTCTTCCCCACTAGGCTGATACGGCTGTTCCGTCTCCGCCATCGCTTCCATTCCCGCGCCATTCCCGATTCCGCTCATCCCACGCCACCCCTGCTTCTCTCTATACCTCCTCACATCCTCATTCCCGCTCTTGATATGCATCCACACTTCATCCCAAGCTCGCTCCCGTCCCCCCTCCACCCTCCGCTTCTGCCTCTTTACCTTCCTCGCCAACTTCGGCACCACCCTACTCCGAAACTCATGCGGCACCCTCAGCCTTCCACCAATCCACTTCTCCTCCGGTCTCCGCACGTCAGGCACCTGCTCCACGACTGGCGCGTCCAGCAGGCCCTCGTCGCCACGGGCCAGCGCCCGCCGCACCAGGCCGTGCGTGTGCGCCTCGGGCAGCACGCGCACCAGGAACTCGAGCGAGGCGTCGATGTTCAGGTCCATGGCGCGTCGCGGATTGGCCGTCGCCTTGAGGAACATGCTGCAGGTGTGCGGATACAGGAGCGAGAAGTCGGACTGCGAGACGTGGACCGTGCCGCGGAGGGTGAGGAGCCAGGCGGGGGCGCCGGAGCGCTTGGAGGCGTGGGTGATGGAGGAGGCGGTGCGGAAATTGGAGGGCCAGTACATGAAGGCTTCGCTGTTGATGCCGAGGATGGGAGCGTCGATGGTATCGATGTTAGTGTTGTTGTTGCTGCGGCTATTGCTGTTTCCTTCGACGGCTGCTTGTGAAGAGGAGCTCGCTTGGAGATTGGAGGATTGGGCATCTTCCACGGATTGCCGTCTTAAGCTTCCTCCTTGCTCTTCTCTCATCGTGCCTGAGCCACCATTCGGCCAACGCGCCTTCTCCTCATCTTTCTCGTCGTCCTCTCCGTCATCTGTCATGACTCCCGGCACCGCTGCTCCCCAGATGTCGTATATGATGCCTTGCGAACACCAGCTAAATCGCTCCTTCTTCCTCAATATCTCCACCAACGTCGCCGCTCCGAACGAATGCCCCGCCATCGTCACATTCTCGGTGTGAACTCTCCCCTTCCAAGAATCCCAATCCACACCCTCTATTCCCCTCGAGCTAGCGCCAACGGAGCCCTTGGTCCTCAGATTCTCGGCCGCGACCTCGGCGCCCCGGCCATCGGCAATGAGTTGAAGCACGCGGTACGCCTCTTCAATCTCAGCCATACGCAGTGAGATCTGCGCGGCCCGCAGCTCGCGATCGACGCCCTTTTCATTGTTCGGAGAGGTGTCGTGCGGATTTCTCTTGGGGAAGATGTAGTCGATGCGGTCGTGGCCTTTGCTGCGCTCCGAAGGGGTGTGGTCGACGGGACACGCTTGCGCTGCTCGGGCTCCTCGATCTCCTCCCTTCTTTCCCTTCTTCTCGGGGGGATCATTGCCCATCTTCTTCTTCTTCCTCCTCTTCTTCAGCTCCTCAGCCCCCGACTTCGCCTTCCCCCCCGGCTCCTCCGCATGCGGATGATTCACATACGTCCTCGGCCCACTCCCATCCCGATGCTCCAGCGCGCACACCACAAACCCATAGCTCGCAAACTCCCCACACACGCTCGAATACGCCGTCCTATTCCCCCCCAACCCATGACTAAAAATCAACAACGGGAACGTCGGCGGCGGCCCCTCACCCTCACCCTCCCCCTCCCTCCCCGGCCAATGCCCCGCCAACCCAGCATTCCTAAACGCCGGCACCTTCGTCCACATGGTCGTGGCCGCAAACCACGGCACGGCCACCGCGCCCCCTATCCCGGCGAACCGGCCGTAGCCGGCTGCGACGCGGCGCCGCGGCCGGGGCAGCCAGGTTGGGCGCGACCAGTGGGTGTGGCCGGCCGGGTCGGGGCCGGAGCCGGTGGTCGGGGCGGAGGGGTAGTAGAGGGTGAGGAGGATGGTTTCGAGTTTGAGGAGGGGGTGGCCGGCGCGGGTGAGGTGGGCGGAGTGGGTGGTTGTTGGGTGGGGGACTGGGAGTTCGAGGTCGAGGGTGCCGACCTGGTGGGCGTGTGGCCTGGGTCAGTGGTGGGGAGAGGAGGAGGGTGGGTGGGGGGAGGGGGGGAAGGGGGGACTTACGCTGTAGGGTCCGGTGTACTTGGGTAGGTGGCCGTGGAGGAAGCTTATCTTGTCACGGAAACTGCTCGGGGGTCGCGTTTTGGGCTTTTTGGCGTGCGGGACTGAACCGCTGCTCGGAAGGGTGGTGGCGCCGCCTGTTTGATCTGAGGCCTTTCTGCCGAATATGTTTGCTGGGAGTGCCATCTTGGGGGAGGATTTCGTTTTTCTCTCCTCTTTATGCTGATGGAGCTTGGAGATGCTGGGTGTGAAGGGTGGGAGAGGATGATTGAATACCCCTAGGATGATGTGGGCAGCGAAATTTCAAGGTAATGAATTCAAGGTCAGCACCATGAAGACGGCCGATGGCTCAATTGAGCCGTTTGTGAAGCAAAACAGGTGTCAAAAAAAAAAAAGACAACCCGCAGCGGCGGGGCTGTGAGAGAATAAGATGTAGAGTAGATTCGGAGAGCAGCGGCTATGCGATACGGCACCATTCGCGGGATTAAGACAGACCCGCCATGACGGCAGGTAGGCTGCGGTACCAAGGCGCACCGAGCGAGGTCTAAAGCAGAGGCTTAATTGTCCAGTCGTGCACATGATTGTGGAGAGCGGTGGAGTGGGATTGGCAGCAGGATCCATCGCCCCACCTACGTCATCAATGCCCAAACCCAGTCTCGGGCGCCACTGCACAGCCTCAAAGCTTAAGTGGTCTCAGGCACCCGCCGCGGGCTTGGGGATCATGAAACGTTCATAAATGTGGTTATTATTATTATTCTGGATTTGAGGTGTCTTGTATTTGCGATGCATGCTCCGAGGGGCTATTTGGCAGTGACGTCACTAGTCGTTGCCCATACCCCAGCGCTATGAACAAGCTCCAGCCGGCAACGTTTAATCTCACTTAAATTGACCTCTCTTATTACCTCAGCCATAAACAACTCCGTGAGTCCATTGTTCGCGAGCAGTGTCGGTGCATGACAGGTATCCAAAATTTCTCAACAGCAAGCTTCCTAACGAGCGGATATGGTATAGCCACCGGGATCCACCAGACAGAAGACATCAGGGTACGTCGACCTGCTCCCATACAAAAGAGAGGGAACGCCTCAAATGCGGTCTGCTTGTACTCCAGGCTGATCAAATGTGAAAGTAAGTGGGTATTACATTCCTACAGATATCTCATGAAAAACTCGGTCCGAGCATGTCCGTACTCCATCTTCTGTTACTTCAATTCCCTCTTCTTGTCATAAGGTCATTTGTTCGGGGCTTCCGTCTCATGCTCAATACCTCGTCAACTGCGGGCTACCTTCACAAGGTGGTGCCGAGAACCGTGTCTGTACAAAGACCTTCTGCATGCCGTCCTCTCTTGCCTCAAACTTATAGTAGACCTTGTCGATATCGGCAATGTCGACGCGGTGCGAAACCATTGCAAGCGGGTGGATCTTGTTCTCTTGGATCATCTTGAGCAGCTTCTCCCAGTAGAGGTGCACTGGTGCCTGGCCATTGCCAATGAGACGGATACCGCGCTCCATCAGGGAACCGATATTGAAGTGGTTGGTCTGCGAAGATGGTCAGCACTAATATCGGGAGAAAACAGGTTGTCCAAAACTGACATATCCGACATAAACACCCGTTATGCCACAGCGACCGAAGTTCCTCACGCTAGTAATCATCTCGTTCACAATCTCACTCGTGTCCGTCTCCATGCCGAGCAGCATCTCGAAGTAATGCGCCCATCCCTTGGCGTACTCGCCGGCAACACACTCGAGTGCAACATCAGGCCCGCGGCCATCGACCATCTCCTTCAGCTTACTCGTTACGCTTTCGCCCTTGCCCAGCTTCGCGTAGTCAAGCGTCTCGGCCTTCGGGTACTTCTCTTTGATGTAGTCGAGCCGCCAGTTGCTGTCGATGACGATGACACGCCTGGCTCCCTGAAGGAATGCAAACTCGACGCACATCTGGCCAATGGGGCCGGCGCCCCAGATGGCAACAACATCACCTTCATAGACCTGAGTGTCGACAACACAGTTCCAGGAGGTCGACAGAACATCAGAGAGATACAGGCCCTTCTCGTCGGGAACGTCGTCTGGAAGCGGGAGAAGATTGACATCACCGTACGGCACACGGACGTACTCAGCCTGACCACCTGCAAAACCGCCGGTGAAATGGCTGTAACCGAACATGCCAGCGGTCCGGCCGCCGTACATGGCGTTTTCGATGGTGTTGGAGTTCGTCTTCTCGCATTGCGAAGAAAGCTTGTTCTTGCAAAAGTAGCACTTTCAAAACAACCGTATCAGCAATCTGATGGGAGGAGAGGGGAGCGGAGAAGAAAACGCACATCACCGCAAGCAATCTGGAATGACGCCACGACCCTCTGTCCCTTGGTCAGGCCGGTGACTGCGGAGCCCATCTCGTCGACAATACCGCAGAATTCGTGGCCTAAAATGTCGCCTTTCTCCAGCTCGACAACGTTGCCGTGCAAAAGATGCAGGTCACTGCCGCAGACGGTGCTACCGGTGACCTTCAGGATGACGTCGCGCGGCTCGAGGATCTTTGGCTTCGGGGCTTCGATGACTTGGACCTTGTTCTTTCCCATCCAGGCGAGGGCTTTCATTTTCTCGCTTGGATCGCCATACTCGTCGTTGTCACGAGCCGGATTGGTAACGTCTTGAGCAGTGGTGGCATTGTCGTCGTGACCAATGACCTGCTCGACCTTGGCGGCTGCTTGGGACATAGCCATGTTTGCTGTGGGATTCGGATGTCAAATCCAGGAGGGCTTCCAGTCAAAGTAAACGAACGTTGCTGTTTGCAGTGGTGCAAAAGCCAAAGGTTAAGAGGATGGGAGTACTGTCGGAGACTGTGCTTATAGGAGGCGCCACTTTCATATGCGGCCGCAGCAGCAATGCGGAAGAATGACATAACCTCCATCTCACGCGCGCTCGCGTGGCCAGGCTCGGCATGTGTGAGAGCTCTTCAAGGGAACAATGCGGCGACGTCATGAACAGCGGGATGGGGAAATCGGCGGATGGGAGAAAGAGATCGCCTTTAGCCAATTCGATCAGGCGCTTTCTATTATTCAGCCGCGCGGGCAATACTGATCGCATCATGCCACCATTGCAGCCGCAGCGGCAGGAAGCTGCCCGGCAGTTGTGCGGTAGCAGAGCAGGAACGACCCACGCTCCTCGGTGACGTCATGCCCGTCAGTGCTCCGACTCTTATCGATTGGCCGCACGACTTCCCCCGAGCTTCACCTCGACCTTCCATCGGAGCGCCGCCCATCTCTGCACCCCTTCCTCGCACCACTTTGCGCTTTGAGTTTCACCCATCTCTCGCCTTTGGACCCGAAAAGAGTCTTGGAGTCGAGGCTGTTGCCTGTACCCCCTGTTACCCTGCTTCTTCGAGCTGACATCGTCATCGTTGATGCGCTTCGTATCTATCGTCCCTATCCACCTCATTTGCTTGTCGCTGCCTCCGAGTGTTGGCTGTAAAATTGACCGGCTATATGAGAGAGCCCAGTGGAAAAGCGGATTGAAGGCTACCCCTCCATCGGATCTATGAGACTCACCTAATATTTGCTGCAGCAGGGTCCCGTTGATGGATTCTGACGGCAACTGCTGCGTCAGTTTCATGATGGAGTAGCTTCTTATAAGTGACTTGGACCTTTCCTGCGCCTTTGTCTGTGGACCACTATGAAAGACCTTGACCGTTGGTCGGCGATGGCGAACAAATGATCACATGCACGGCCATCCTCCCATCCACGTCTGGAGTGACCATGGGATTCCCTTGCCAGCAAGTACGGTCCTTTATGTTCTACAAGCGCATTGCGTTCATCTGTCGCCACTGGTGTCCGCATGCCCCAGCCCTTTCCAAACGGTCCAAAATCCTCGGCCGACCAGAAATGGCATCCATACCCTCCCAAAATGGATAGTCTGGGGGAGGGACTAGGTCCTGGGGGAAAGATAGCTTCAACGTATTCTTTGCATACTGAGTTCTGGCAGTCTTCGGGTATCCCACTCACAAACATTTCAGACACTTTGGACCGGTATATCTTCCATAGCCGGCCCGCACGCATACTCTCCACAACTTTGAATGGCCAGCAGAATTTTTGTTTCAGCTCTACTGAACTCTTCTATGGGATAAGTACCTGCTCTCCTAGCCAATTGGGGTTTTGTGGCGCTCCCTCTGGTTCAACTGGAGATGATGCACGACGCCGTTTGCTGGAGATCTCACCGAGTGTTTCTCCGCAGTCACCCGTCTGCCGGCATTGAACATCCCTGGCCATTTTCCCTAAAGATTTTAGAGACATTGGTGACATAGCAAGAAGAGGCTAGTTGCCAGCTCAATCCAAGGTATACACCGGCCAGTTACCCTTCCGCTTCCTTATAAAGCATACCACGGACAGCCACCGTCACGCGTTGAAAGGCCGAGATTCTGGCCCTCACTTGTTTTTCCACCTCAACCTCGAAACTCTGTTATGCCTTGAGGCATCTCTACCCTTGGAATGCGAACACCACCAGATCTGAATAGTAGTGAGTAAGTACATGCGTTAGTGGATATCCTCTCCTAAAGCTTTAATTACTCCAGACTGCTGTATTGCTGTCAGATCCGAATTTGACCCGTACGGTGCACGTGCCGAGCTATTCCAAATACCGATACCGCTGTTCATTACAGTCCTTTTGACGAACGCTGGAGTTGGAGGGCTAATCGTCTCATTCCTCGAAGTCATGCTCGGAATGCGTCTGCGTCGTCCACAATGCATCTTGGGACTCGAACGTTCGGCGGCAGGCTCCTCTCTCCATGGTGGAGGACGACTTCGTTGCAGGCGTGGTCCAGATTGCTGATCAGCGTAGGGCTAAGCTGGTATCGACGCCGGATATATCGAGCCATCGAGTCCGTGGAAAGGCCTGAGCGCAAGCTAATCTTGGAAGCACGCACGTGCTTCTCTCGCAATTCCCATGGGTCAGGATGCGGAATGCATGGGTAGCGGCGGAGTCGATCTCGGTCGGACGTTTCAGGTCATTCAAGGCATGGAGATGCGAGATTGGAGCAGTCGCTCTTGCCTTGCAGATGGATCCACTACGTCACTGAGTCGTCCTCTGGCAAACTTTGGGCGGAGGTCGAGAAAGAGACAGGGTGGAGCATGCTCGTAGTCTCGCACTACGCGCACGAGGACTGGATGCCCACCGTCGCCAAGGAGCCATGGCTTGTCAATGGTCGAAGTGAGATGGTGGAAGCAATGCGCGTTCTTGGCGAAGATAGCCACCAACATCGACCATCCGTTCTGGAAGCCAGCGTTGGCATATCGCAATACGCCACAGTCATTAGCGAAAGCCGGCGAGGCAACACCAGGAACGGCTAGCGCGCGCATGGTCAACGCAAAGCATCGGTGGCTGCACGCCACCCGCCAGTCGTTCCGCCAGCGAGCCTCGGCATCGAAGCCGTGTTCAGAGAGCACTGCGAGGGCAGAGTGTTCCCGGAGCAGTCGGCAGCGGCTCATTTCCTTCTTGGCGCCAGGACTCACTCAGCGCAAATCCCAAGTCCGGACGGCCGATCGGACAGGTAATTTTATCGCGCGACGAGATTTGCTGATCAGCAGCGTGCAGGCGCGCATCAGCGGATCGTCGGGTGATGATGCGACCAGGGCGGCACGGCGGTTCCTTGGACGTTAGCCCGGGCTGCCTCGGCCGGTGGTGAGGAGGCAGCAGACACGCGGGCTAGCAGGCGTCCCGACAGCAACAGGCAACGGGCGTGAAATTGGCGGTGCGGCTGTTGCGTACGCCGAACCCCCCGACACGGAGGCGTCTAATCGTGCACGATTAGGGCCCTATGATGACAAATTAAGTACACCCCTGCGAGGGGTGCTTATGGGGCCGTTTTAGGACCCTAATCGTGCACGAGGTGTTGCAAATTTTACTCGCTAATCGTCGCTATAGCAACCACCCCTAGCTCCTCTACCTACCTCTGCGCCTAAGTACGTACTTAATACTAAACGCCTTAAATTAAGTACTATCGCGTAAGCATTCTAAGATAAATACGTTATTACTACTTTCTAATAGCTTTAAGTAGATAATACGCTGGTCTAGGCGCTTTAGGGGCCGTAGAGTTAATTGCGTATAGTATATTTACTTTTACTACTCTATACTTTGCTTTTACTACTCTATACTTTGCTTTTACTACTTTATACTAGCGTAGAATACGCTATTACTACTTTAGAGTTTACTATAAGTAGATTATACGCTAGTATAGGCGCTTTAGGGGCTATAGAGTTAATTTAAGTATAAGAAAGTTGCTTTAAGAATAAGGAGAGAGTAGATTTACTTCTACTACTAGCGTAGAACAAGTTTTGCGTATAAGTATAGCTATTTGTGTCTATAGAGAATAAACTATCGTAATTATTTACTCTCTTTTTCTTTTTATAGTATAACTATCTTCTTTTAAGAGCTTTCTAGGCTCTATTAACCTCTAAGCGCGTTAGTTTAACGTAGCTTACGCTGTTAATCCGTTTCTAGACTTTATTAAGGATTAATTCGAGGCCTAGTACGATAAGTAGCTATATAACCACTATAGTATCCTTCGCTAGGTATGGTTTACCTAGCGCCTATACTTAGATTATATCTAGTAGCTTTATAGAAGGCGCGCTTATAGCCTCTACGAGAGAGGCGCTTAGTAGTACGTTCTTAAGTATTATCTACTTATTAATAGCAAGCTTTATAAGCGCCTACGTATTAGTAGTACTTAAGAAGAAGTAACTCGTAGAGTCTTACTTTCTTATAAAGTCTTCGATATAGTAAAGAAGGCTTATCTTTATACTAGATATATAGGTAAGTAATATATCTCTTAAGAATTTATATAGAAACTTATATATAAATCTCTATAAGCGATATTAACTAGACTTTTAGAGATAAAAAGTATATACTACGCTATTTAAGAGGAGTACTAGGGCGTAATATAGGACGATGTTATATTTATCTTAAAGCGCTACTACGTCTATATAAGGCGCGAGACTCGACGTAGAAGAGCTTCTCTATAACCTATCCGCTCTCGTCTATCTAATTAATATATATAAATAGATCTTATCAACTTTAATAACGAGCTAGATTCTATTATAGGTAACTACTACGTTATATATATTTAAGACTACTTTAGAAAGTACTCGATAGCTAAACCTATTAAGAGAAAGACGCTTAAGTACGTTCTCGCTATACTTCTTAACTAGATTATCGCTTTTAGTTTACTAAGAATTGTATAGATTAATAATAGTTAGTAGAGAGTACTATATCTAGGGAATCTTATATAGATTTATATAAGATTCCCTAGAACTAATATTCTAAGTACTACTAATCTTAAAAAGAGGCTAAATTTAGAGGCGTTCTCGAGCGAGTCCTTCGAGATTATAGTATTTAGATACGTCGTAGACGTCTATAGATACTACGTACGTAAGAGCTCGTTAAGTAGGCTAACTATTAGCTTAAATATAAGATTAGAGTCTCTTAAATTAAGTATAGAACTAATAGTTAGGCGTATACGGTTATAGACGCGGTTCTCTTCCTTAATATAATATATAATAACTCTATTAATATAACGCCGTATTAATGCTTCTTTAGCGGTCTACTACTAAATACGTTACGCTTAGATATAGTTTAACGTTAAACTGCTAAAGTTAAGATAGATATAGATAGTAGCGACAACTTTAAGGTAAGTAATAGCGATAAATCTACCTTAGATACTATAGATGTCGATAAGATAAGCGCTATAGAATCTCTTGCCTATAGGACCCTAAGAAACTAGCTATCCTAGTAGCTAAATGCCTACTAATATAGGTAGATATCTCTAGAGGGTTTGGACTTAGATTTAAGCCTACCTACCTTATACGATATTCTATACTCTAATCCCTCTAACTACGTAAGTATAGCCTAGGCTTCTCTATTACTTAAAAAGTTAGAATAAAAAGATTTTCTACTAGAGAATAACTCTTAGTAGTAGGCTATAGATTCTCGTACCTCTTTTAGAGAAGAAGTAGTAGTTATAAAGTTCTTAAGTACGGTAACTACCCGCCTTATTACCTACCTAAGGCCTATTTTTTATAATCTACTCTATATAGAGAGCCCTACTAAAGTACTTAACGCTATATAGAAGGAAGTAATACGTCTCGAGGGCCTTAATAGATTAAATAGTAGTTTAACTAAAGTAGAGGAGATCTTACCTCTATATAATTCTCTCTCGTCTCGCTTCGAGACCGTTAATCTATACTCTATTCTAGTAGATACTCTAGAAGCTTCTATAGCTACTACTACCGCTTTAGCTACGTCTTATAATACTATCGAAGAAGCCCTAGTAGATCTTAATATAACTAGCTTACTATAACTACCTCTCTAATATAGAGAGAAAAATAACGTCTCTAACGTACTAGAGATAATTCTCGCTAGTAAAGAGCGCCTATAAGAGAATTTAAATCCACTAACCCTAAGACTATATAATTAGCGTAGTACTATTAATCTATTACTTAATAAAAAAGATTCTACTACTAAGAAAAGGCGCTACGCGATTAAGAGGGGTAAGAGGCCTACTAAGACGGTTAAGAATTCTAAACTATTAAATTTAACTTCTAGTAGGCCTTCTTAGACGCTTTTATAGAGCTTAGTACCTCTATAAGCTTTAGTACCTTCTCTACTAGTATCTCTAGAGGCTTTAAAGCCTCTACTAGTATCTCTTTAGGCTTTAGTACCTCCTCTACTAGCACCTTAGACTTTAGTACTTCTACTAGCACCTCTATAAGCTTTAGAAGATTCTATAACTAATACTCTCTTCTTAATCTACTTTATAGATCGTATACTATAGGTCTAATAGGCGAGGGCTACGTAGAAAAAGAACTATGCGCGTATACAGGCTAAGTACGCGCGCGCGTATATAATCGAGACTCCTATAGTAGGTAACGTCGTATTAGTTATTATTTCTAAAGAGGATCGCCTCTCTACCCTCTCGCCTCTACGTCTTATTAGCGTTATATAGGCTATTAAGTATCGTAATAGATACTAGATATAGACGTCTTATAATATTATTAAGCGTTAGTTTCTACTAAAAGAGCTATAGACTCTAGATAAGATGTTTCGTCTAGATAATCTTAATAGTCTTATAGTAGAGACCCTAATCCTACTCTATATAGTAGTATTTTTAGACGCTAAAGCGCTTAGGCAGCGTACTATAAAAGGTTCTATAGTACGCTATAGCTATAAAATAGATTATTAAGGTAGTAGGTACTCCTATAAGAAAGTAGGAAGGACTTATATCTTCTTATATTACTTTATATCTATCTTATATACTAATAAGAGTAGAGAAGCGTCTCTATAGAAGGAGTTCTCTATATAAGCGCTAGTTGCGCTAGAACTTATATAGGCCTCTTAATCTTCTCTTTTATATAAAGAAGAATAGCCTACTATAAGGGTCTTATAGACTAGAAGGCTATAGAAGCCTAGTAAGTAGGCGCGAGGCGAGGATTAAGAGGTATAGTCACTTTCTAAGAAGTTATTAATTTAGAATAGTATATACGGCGTAAATAGAAGAGAGAAGCCTTAGAAATCTTTCTTTTTTTACTAGTAATTTCCTTATAAAATTAAAAACTATCTTCTATATTTCTATCGCCTACTACGCTAATTAATTAATATCTTACGTCTAATTTATTATGATAGCCCTATTCTTCTACTATAGCGCCTAATATAACTATAACGCGATACTTCTTAGCGTTTCTATAGATGCTCTAGAACTATATAAGCTTATAAAAAAACGTCCTATATATTAAAAAGATAGTATTTATTATATTCCGCGCTTACGATTTTCGAATATTAATTTTATATTACTTATTTTAGTAAAAACGTCTCTAATCTAAATCTTATAGATTCGTAATATCTAGGCGCCTCGTTAAGCACGCGCGCTAGTCGCTTATATACGTAGCTAAGCTAGAATCGCGCTAAGACGCGCTAAGAATATAAATTAAGTAGTTAAAGAGGGTTTATACTATAAGCCTATAGTAGTATAAACCCCCTTTAACCGCTTAATTTATATTCTTAGCGCGTCTTAGCGCGATTCTAGCTTAGCTACGTATACGAGTAACTAGCGCGCGTGCTTAACGAGGCGCCTAGGTATTGCGAATCTATTAATATAAATTGACGATAGTAGAAGAGATGGTATTTACGCCTATATTAACATTTAGCTAAACTAGGATTAGCGCTAATGCGCTAAGCGGACCGCACACGGACGATTAGACCTCTAAAACGTCCTAATAAGCCCCCCTCGCAGGGGTGTGCTTACGGGACGGTTTTAGGGCCCTAATCGTGCACGATTAGACGACTAATCACACGGGGTTGCTAACCGTACGGAACACGGCGACTCCCACGCCGGCGCGGCGGCCGGGGCCGTTCGGGGGGGCCCTGGCAGCGCGGTGGGCCCTAGCGCGCCCCCAAAGCATTCCTCTCGCCCGTTCTCCACCAACTGCCACCCGTTTCACCCGCTCTAGACTCCACTCCGTCTCCCTTCCGCTGCCAGGTCCGCTCCCGCGCACGCTCAAAGCAGCTAACGGCCTCGACAAAGGGTCCAAAGATGTCAAATCCTCCTGCACCGGCGCCATGCCACCGATCGTCGCCCTGCTACCTGCTGCTCCTTCCACAACACCGACAGGCCGCGGTACGCGGCAAGCAGCCACACTCAATTGCCGCCAGGCGCGTGTTCCCGCGGCAAGGCTCCCTGCCAGACGCCCCGCGGCGCCGGCGAGCGGGTTAAGCTTATCAAGCTCTGCCTCGACAAGTCAACCAGCCTCGCTCGCCGAAACCGCAGGCGGTCGGCCAGCGGCACTTGCATGGCACCACCAGCCGCCGTCGGAAAATGGCCATGGGCACTCGAGAGCACGATCGGCGACTTCAGCATCCGCAAAGGGGCGAGCGGCCGTCATGCCGGCCTCAAGTGTCACTATAGCACGCGACTAGCGAGGCGCCGTCGCCGTGCGGCTGATCGACCATGCTGCTTTCGGTGGTCCACGCACCTCGCCTCGTGGTGTCTCACTGGCGATCGTCCAAGCCGGAGCTCAAGCTCCATCGCGCTGTTATCGCCCGCTGCCCCTGGACCGCCCCGGAGCGTGCCAGCACTCCCGTCCGCCGCCTCGCAGCGGAGAATGAACCCTTCTTCTCCGCCGTCGAACGGCAGAAGATTAGGACAGGGGGCGCTCACACCTCGGCGCCGCCTCCGTAGACAGTTAGCTAGGAAAATCCATTGGGCCTCTGCGTCCTGATATTGCCATGTTCGGCACTTGCTCGCGTCCCTTTTCTTTCCTCGAGCTCCAGCACGTTGGCGCCAAGACACTGGCACTACGCACAAGCAACCCTCGAAAGCCCTGCATCCCGGTATTCCGGCTCATCTCGCGTTTCCGCGCGCAGGGTGTCACGCCGTAGATCGATCCGCCACGCTCAGGGACGCCTCTGTACTTTATCGACGCCCCTCCCTGGTTGAGCTTCGCCTGAGACTCCCGTTCCTCGCGACCGCCCATATCCATGTACCGTACCACCGGCTGGTGAGATCTCGACGCTTCATCTTGCCACTGTTTGCTCCTCTCCTCGACCGCTGTTCGCCTACCACACGTCGCAACCATGGCGGTCCCCAATCGCGGGCCGGAGTTGCTGTACGTCTGCGCCGTCATGGTCAGCATGGTATTTGTCTCCACATTGCTGCGAATCTACGTACGGCTGGGTCTCGTCAAGGCATTCGGTCTCGATGACTGGTTTATGGTGGCCGCAACAGTATGTTCACCTTGCAGGATGCTGCGCATCTCGACGTTACTGATGAAGACCTTAGCTCACTCACATCATGTTCGCAACCTGTGCCATTGGTGGTATCCACTACGGTACTGGCCGCCATATGGCCGACCTCCTTCCTGAGAACGCCATGAAAGCTCTTCGGGTAAGCAGTGCACTCCATGTCCTCATCACGTGACGCTGACAGTCGATTCCCAGTACTGGTGGCTCTGCTACGTCGCGTACTGCTTGACTATGATTGCCGCCAAAATCAGCATCGGCGTCTTCTTGCTGCGGCTGACCGTTCACAAAATCCACGTCATGATCATTTGGACCGTCATGTCGCTTAGCGTGCTCACCGGCCTCGTCTTCTTCTTCGTGACGTTGTTCCAGTGCAATCCCATGGAGTTCTTCTGGACTCAGGCCATCGGGGCCAAGGGCACGTGCGTCAACGTCGATATCATCATGGGCCTCACGTACCTGTACGGCAGCATCTCGGCCATTTGCGACTTCACTTTCGGTCTTCTCCCCATCTTCCTCATCTGGAACCTTAACATGAAAAAGAGCGTGAAGATTGCTCTTATTCCTGTTCTGAGCATGGCTTGCATGTACGTTCTTCCTCACGGCTTATTCCATCCAATGAACAAAACCGGCTGACCACATATCAGTGCCTCATCCGCCGTCATCGTACGCATGGCCTACGTCAGGGACTTCAAGAACCCTGACTTCCTCTGTAAGTCACCAACCTCATCCCTCTTTTCCCGCCCCAACCACTCTTAGCCCTCTTGCCCCACGCCCCGCCACATCTAACCACCACCCACCGTCAAACTAACAACGTAACAGGGGCTACCGTCGACATCGCCGTCTGGTCCGACATCGAACAAGGCCTCGCCATCACCGCCGGCTCCCTCGCCACCCTCCGCCCCCTCTTCCGCATGGTCACCGTCAAATTCAGCAGCTATGGCTACGGCACCGGCGCAGTCGCCGGCCGCAAGACGCCCTCGCACAACCTCGGCACCGGCGCGACCCCGCGCCACCTGCAGAATACGGTCTGGCCCTCCGAGGCGAGCGGGCGCGGGCGCAGCGGCAGCCGCGGCGGGCCGTGGAGCCTGCTGCGCACCGAGCACGGCGACGGCGACTTCGAGCTCGTGACGGCCGCGACGACGACGACGAAGATTGGCAGCGGCGGCCTCGCGAGTCCGCCGAGTAGCAGCGGGGCCGGGTCCAAGGGGGGCGCGGCGGAGATCCTGGTGACGGATGATGTGTACGTGGAGTCGGAAGGGGGCAAGGAGCAGAGGAAGAGTTGGTGGAGGGTGGTGGAGAGGGAGAGGAGTAGGGATAGCTCGAGGGACGATAACGAGAGTCAGCAAGAGCTGAATGAGTACGGGCAACAGCAGAAGAAGGATCCGGGAAGGTTTGTGTGATTACTGCGTTGATGATGGTTTATACCCGGGGGTAAAATCATCATCCCCCTCACCGTTGGTGGCTTGATCTTTCATATCTTTACCGGAAAAGGTTGGGGTTTGCCTGGAACCTGGGGGCTTTTTGTGTTTTTTTTTGGGATACGGCGTTCATCCGGGGAAGTGTGTGTGTCTGCCTGTGTGCAAAAATTCGAGCCTGTCGGCATCATTTCTTTCTTCTTTAATTCTTTTTTCCTTTCTGGAAGAGACTCTCCCGTTTCTTCTGTATACGCGTATGGGTTACGATACCATCGTCAGCATAACTGTATATAATAGGCAGTAGCATGCCAACGTTACGCGTCAATGCGAACAATATGCTTTCTTTTGTTCAAGACTGAAAATTAGGATTGGTGAACTAAGACCCCGGTGGCTAAAAAACGCTAGTACTCGATGATGAGAGAGAGAGCTGGTAATGAAATGTCGTGATTGTCGTTGGCTACTCGGCGGATCTAGGCCCTGATATCCCGTGTAAATTTGGTTGTTTGATAGGTTGAGAAGGAGCTATTGCATTATGAGGAAGGGGGGGATCGGTTCTTACATATGTGGGTACAGGAAGATCCGTCGCCGTAGGCGCATATCTTTTCGCCTTGAACATGAGGAGATTAGATCTTTGGTAACCAGTATCAGTTTGATCGATTCATAGGCTGAGGTGGAGATGTTGCATGTTAAGAAGGGGTTGGTTCTTACAACGGTTACATAAGATTTGGCCACAGATGGGGCAAAACTCATGGGCTTACCGACCAGAGCTGCTCAGCCCACAAGTGGGCTTAGAAATATAGGTGGAGGTACCGCCGGACGAGGTACTGCCGGACGAGGTACCGCCGGACGAGGTACCGTCGGACGAGGTACTGGTATTAGAGGAAGATGGCTGAGACATGGTCGAATATTCAAGAGGGTAGAGAGACAAGTTTTAAAGTATCTCAGAAGAGGACTTGGTCACTATTACCCGCACAAGAGGCTCGAGTAAAGTGAGTGAACTAACAGATAACCGGAAAGTTTACAGATTGGGAGGGTAGAGCATCAAGGCTGCCTTTAAAAACTCAATGGCGCCGCATTGTCCTCGACCTTCACCCCTCTTACTCCTCTCCCGGTTATATGGTCGCCAATTGCACACTCAAAAGCAGTGTTGGAAGCTGCCTTTAACGACCTGATTGGGTGCCTCTCACTGTAGGCTCGACTGGCTGTGAGTCATTGCAAAAGCTTCATTGGACTCGTTAAATTGGTCAGCCCCCTCAATTCATACGACATTGAACTCGCTCGTCGTGCTGTCAGCCTTGGCAAAGTCAGTTTTGTTACTGCTCATTATTGTATGACCAATCAAGCTAGTCTCTCTACACTCCTCCATCATCCCCCTCTACACAATTTATCCTCATTAGTTCATGTAGTTCCTTCAACTTTTCAGCCTCCTCCTGCATAAATAAATTCCCGAACTTTCAATCCTTTCTGGGCTTTTATCCGAAAGAAAATCATGAGCGACACCGTTAGCCAATTGTGAGTCTGAAAGTTGTCACTGCATGATATGTTCGAAAATCCACGTCTTGATTGCGCTTCGGGATAGAAATTTCGCAAACATCTCTTTTACCCTTTGCCTTCGCGACCAGGGCTCCCATCAAGCAATTAAGCAAACTCTTGGCAAGCCTTTCAAGGCTCCTTTTACTGATATAGGTTTAGCTATTGATTCAAATTGTTACGCACGTGTTCGGGTATGCTTAAGGTTATCGTTTCTATTACTCTTTTACCGCGGCTTGGGGTCCGCTTGCTCAATCAAGCGCCCTGGAGCATCCGCTTGCTTGCTAAAAGCCGTGTTTGCGTGTGATCTACAAAAGAACAAATAACTTTATCACCTGTCTGAAAAGGAATTTTTTTTGTTTCTTCTGATTTTAATACCGTGGTCGCACCGTGAGAATTTAGTGTGCTGAACCAGCCATCGAGCAAAAGAACTTTTGGGGAGAGATTTGGTACAATCAAGCCCTAGAATGTTGATCTGAGACGTACGGAAAGAAGAAAACCACAAAACACGACTTGGGTAGCTGCTTTGTTCGGAGCTCGAGGGTTTTCACACAGTACGCAGAACTACAGTTTCTCCGAAGCGGTCATTCAATACTTACACTGTATTAGAAGATTTCAATCATCTACAATTTCAGAACAGAAAATTAACGCTGTGGTTATGGGAGATAGAAGAAAGTTGATTCATCTACAGCTTGAGGGCGGTAGGGTATTTATAGTAGCCTGCAGCCTCCTTTATTTTGTCCACCATGTATGCCTTCAAAAACGTACAGGCAGGATCCATAACAGCCATGCTGGAAAGACGCGACTTTGGAGACTATTATAAAGCTCCTATTATGTCTTCCAAGCTGCGCTACACTCCCGCGATAGGAAATAATCTATTCTGAGGGAAACCGCCGCGGACCATGCTTTTGTAGACAGTGTGGTGATCACATCACTGCGGGAGAGAAAGGAATTTCCTACCAAGTCTTGTCAGCAAGATGTAGTCACTTCACAGCTTTCAGCTTACATAGTGTACTAGCTTAAAACATCAGAGCGAAAACTGCCCCAATCCATCTCCAATCTACCGCTTCCCAGCGTCCCGAGGCCAGTGATCATCAGACTGATTATTATTAGAGCCTATAGAGATAGCGTGAGTCATAAACCCAACAGGCGGGACGGCCTCTAGTACGATTCAGGGGCAAGTACCTTGCGACCCTGAGCCAGATTGACTCCCAGTGCCGTTGGAAGAGTTTCCGGGAGGCATGTTTAGGAGGCGTGAGAAATAGCGACAAATAAAGCAAAGACTAGTTGTATTGGAATTAACTTGAAGGTAGAATGTCGTAGACCTGTGTCTTTCCATCTGAACTCGAAAAACACTTCGGGGAAAAGCCTTTAAAAGGACGACACAGATCTAAACGCAGCACGCGTTAGCACTAGGAGCTTGCAAATCAATGCAGTTCTATCTCCTTCTCAGCCCACCAGCGCGAATTTGTTGCTATGGCCCGCTGTTCGAATTGCTTTGTCTGTAAGGGAGCTAGAGATGCAAAGTTTAGCATAGGGTTCGCGCTTACCGCTTGTGCAGATGGGTTCAATTTTTGCGTAATGGCACTGGATCTGTGTAATTGATTTCCGTTTATGATTGGTCGGCAGTGATTGGCGTTCGCCGACACGGCGCAGCTTTACCTAGCCACAGAGGCGACCCGCAAAGCGGCCGCCTGCCGTGCTTCGTTCTACCATCCACATGGTGTGACTCACCTAGAAAATAGTGCAAGTGCTCACAAAAGGTGTAACAGGGGTTTTCGTGAGGCATTGCCAGCTGAAGAGCCGCCACGAGTTCCTTTCCAAAGCGGACACCGTGTAGAGTTGTCGCTGCTCGTTAAGGATTTTGCAGCACCCCTCACATCCCGGAATCTCTCCTTACTTAGGTATTGTTGGCGGCTGCGAAAATATCAATTGTTCCTCAACCAGTCAGAGGGTATAATAGCCTTTCGGGAAAGAGATCTCGTATTCAATACGTAAGGCGGCTGTCCATTGCCCTTGTCACCTGGGCAATCGTGGTTGAATACGATTCGGGATCTTTCAGAGAGTTGTTGGCACTGAGTTGCGGTGAAGTACTCGTTATTGATGATCCTGTGCAGCTTAGTTCCGTACTCTGAGGGCTTGAAGCTCTGGTTTCTTCTCCAACGATCAGCCCAACGCCTGTAGCGCAGGGGCCAAAACCAAAGAGCACATCAAAAGGTTCTGCTAAATCAGCATTAGAATGGCTCCTTCCTCAAGTCGGGTTGCATCCTTCGGTTGAATATGAGCTTTTGGGCTGGAAACTTTGTGACTAAATTGTTGCGCAGTGACTGCGGTTTATATTCCTGGGCTATTTACTTGAAATCATTCATTGACGCTTAGAATTTCTTTTGTAAAGAAATCTAATTATCTATGAACGTTGATTACATTGTCCCCTTATTGAATCTGCAGTACAACTCTGACAGGTTGGGATACGCCTTTCAACTGGGCGATGTCATGGCGGAGTCGTAAGATAGTCGAATCGCAGGTCCCAATGATTCCAGACCTTAGTTCAGAAACCTCGGTAACGCTGACACGAGAATGTAGGGATGTGGCAGTCTGGCAAGATCGATGGAGCACAAAGCAGTAACACATGTACAGTCGGCTATGCCACCGGAGATGCTATCCTTGGGTATCGAAATGCTGGAGTCACTTATCCTTGACATATAAATATCTAAGACATGCATAAGCGATGCAGGGGAGCTCAGCGCGGATATGCAGGAAGAGCAAGCATGTGTGAGATTACTCAAGGCTGCGAGAAAGAACAGCCCGGAGAATTTCAGCAGCAGCAGACGCGCATGTGAAGAACACGAGGGCCTGTTTCACTACAGAGATCGACCTGCAACGACGTTCCAGGGGAGTGGTCGAGACTGTCTTTTTTTTTTCCACCCGGGTTCTCACTTCCCCTCCTATCGGATGTAGTGCTTCACATCTGACTCCGACCTATCTGGTGTAGCTGAAACCGATGACGTGGAAACGTTGACCCACTGAAAGTCGGAACGTATCTCTGCTGGCGTGATATCTTCTGTCGGAACCCTTTCCCCTCAGGGTGTTGTCAAATGATATGTCTTGAGATGGAATCAATCCGAAACACTGGAGGCAGCCATGTTTCCTGCACGATGCCAACATGCAGATGTTTCCCGTTGTGCTCACCGATCTCCTGGATCACGGATGTGCCATTCCACGCCTTCAGCTTTGTGCTCGTATGCACCTTGCCATAGGGCCAACATCGTGACACCGATCTAACCTAGCTTAGGACGATTGCCCCGCAACAGCAGATCTCATCGGCACCGTAGAAAAGGATAGCAGAAGTTGATGGTCAAAGTTCTCCCCAGCCTTGTACCCAAGGTGTTATTATAACAACGAAAGCGTGGGAGCGAGGCTCAAGAGACTCCAAAAAAGAGAACTGCGTTGTTTTGCCTATCTATACTGTATCCGCGGCCGGGACTTAATGATTCTTATCCAGATTCTTCATGCTCCTTCTGGCGCGAGAGAACACTAGTTGGTGGTGCATCCACCACTAACGTGGAAAGCGTACTTAGTGCAATCACCGTCCTGACTGCGAGAAGCGTCTCCAGTGATACTCAGAGTAGGATGGTCCCGCACATCTATACCAGCCGGAACCGGCTCCTGGCGAGACCTCGTAGCATGATATTCGGGGCATGGGTGGAAGTTCGAGGCCGGCCCCTGCTTCTTCACAGCACTTGAAGAATCCGGAATCCCTGTAGTTTTATCGAGGCTGGGACTTTTCAAAGCTTCAGGGCTCCTTGGCGGGACTGGCGGGCGAGTTGCCTCCGGGGAGCTTGCCCTTGGTCCAGAGAGAGAAGACGACGAGGCAGAAGGATTCGATCCTTCATTCCCACAACGCCCATGGCCAGGCAAATTGATGGGCTGCTTCTCCATGAACTCCACCACCTTCTCCGCGCTCTTATCCGCCGGAAAGACGGGATAATCAACCCAGACAATTTTCCCATGGTCGAGTAGTAGCGTGATGCGCTTGACAAGACGCACGTTGCCCCACTCGAACATCGGCAGACGCAGAGCCTTGCAAAACTCAGACTTCTCATCGGACAACAGGTGATAGCCGAGGCGCAGGTGCTGTCTGCACATGCGCTGGTGCTCAGTGTCCTGGGTACTGAGGCCGAATATGTTTGAGATGTGCAGCCCCTTGAGCGTAGTCGTCGCTGCCTTGAACGAGCAGGCCTGCGGCGTGCAGCCACGCGCGCCAGGGATGGCATCCCAGTCGGCTGGCACGGGCTCCTTGGGCTTGCCCGTCCGCGGGTAGCAGAAGATGACCGTGAAGCCCGGCAGCTGGGACACGTCGACCATTGTGCCGTCCGTTGAGCGCAAGGACAGCGATGGCATGTCCTTGCCCCACAGATGGTCGCATGCGTGATCGTTCTCTGGCTTGGGGAGCCCCGGCGGGAGCACGTCTTCACTTGAGCCTAGGCACCGAGCTAGCAGTTAGCTTGGACATGCTAAGCAGAGGGAGTGGAGAGGGACACACGGTCCATTGGCTGCTCCGTGGTCATCTTCTTCGAAGTCCTTGGGAGATAGTGAGGGGTGAGCTCTGCCACGTTAGCCTTCGGTCCCATCCCCGTCCCTATAAAGGCCGTCCCGGGCTCGGGCGGCACGACATGGGTTGTCCATGGCCGCTGAAAGCGTCGAGATGGGCGAACGACGGGGTTGAAGGTCAAAGAAGGCTGTGAGACGGCGCGAAAGCCATGACGGGCGGGGCGAGTCAATGCGCGACGCCCGAGTGGGCAGGAGTCAGACAGCTTTATCGATAAGGGGCGGGATTCCGCGTTACAGCGGAATGACGTCTTCGGACGCGCCGGAATCAGGTCATCAAAAGGCCTCTGATTCGCCAGCAGGGCCCAGCCCGGCAGCATCGATGCATCATCGCAGCTCCACGACTCGCGGCCATTAAACTCCGTCCCCCACCTGCCGCCCCGGTGCTGAGCTTGTCTCGTATCTACCCCTCCTCCATAAGCCTCGTCCGCCTACGTGTTCATGCTTGCCAAGCGCCTCCCATATCTCTCTGCTTCCAGACTTATAGCTCTGAGACAACCCTCCCGCTTTCCGTTATTCCAATCCTCGCAATCGCGATTTCCGATCTCGACATCTGCATCCAGAATGGCGCAAGAGTACAAGCTCAAGGGCATTACGTCCCTCAACCTCAAGAACGGCGACAAGCAGGAGGCCGAGATTGAAGGCATCGAGAACGGCAAGGTCTTGCTCGTCAAGGTCAAGGACCAGGTCCACGCTACGAGCCCCAACTGCACTCACTACGGTGCCCCGCTGGTGAAGGGCGTTGTCTCTCCCGAGGGAAGGCTGACTTGCCCATGGCATGGAGGTATGACTTCATGAGTCTCACCGCCCCCATTTGCGTAGCTGACGACACTTCTAGCTTGCTTCAATGTCGCAACCGGTGACGTAGAGGACGCCCCTGCTCTCGATCCTCTTGCCACATTTGAGGTTACCCAGAAGGATGGCGGCGTCTACATTAAGGGTGACGAGGCAACCATCAATGCGAAGAGGAGAACTCTGGGCTTCAAGTGCGCCGCTAAGGGTGCTGAGAAGGTGCTGGTCATTGGCGGGTAAGTGAAGTTGGTCTCTGTCGGCTTGAAGTCTTTGTGCTAATGACTGCTTGTAATATTCAGTGGCAGTGGTACTGTGGGCGCCATCGAAGGTCTTCGTGGTGGAGGATATACCGGCCACATCACGGTTCTGTCCCGCGAGGGTTACAGGCCCATTGACCGCACGAAGCTCTCCAAGGCGCTGCTGGCAGATGTGTCCAAGGTCGCGTGGAGGTCTGAGGATTGGTACAAGGACGCCTCGATAGACATCGTCTCCGACGAGGCTTCAGCCGTGGACTTTGCCGCGAAGAAGGTGTCCACCAAGTCTGGCAAGACGTACGATTACACGAAGCTCGTCTTGGCAACCGGTGGCGCACCCAGGTGGCTGCCACTGTCGGGACTGAAGGGTGACCTTAGCAACGTCTTCGTTCTGAGGTCCATTCCCGACACACAGGGCATTGTCAGCGCCGTGGGTGACAACGGCAAGAAGATCGTGATCATTGGCAGCTCCTTCATCGGCATGGAAGTTGCCAACTGCCTGGCAAGCAAGAAGAACGACGTCACGGTCATTGGCATGGAGAAGGTACCGATGGAACGCGTCATGGGCGAGAAGGTCGGTAAGGTCTTCCAGGGTCTGCTAGAGAAGAACGGCGTCAAGTTCTACATGGAAGCTTCCGTTGAAAAAGCCACCCCATCCAAGAGCGATCCGTCCAAGGTTGGCGCAGTCCACTTGAAGGACGGCACCGTTCTGGAAGCCGATCTCGTCATCGAAGGTGTTGGTGTGGCCCCCGCGACACAGTTCCTTAACGGAAACAGCGCTATCGAGATCCTGAAGGACGGCTCCATCGGCACGGACGAATCGTTCGCGGTCAAGGGCCTCAAGGATGTCTTTGCAATCGGCGACATCGCCACCTACCCGTACCATGGTCCCGGAGGCAACGGCTCGCCGGTCCGCATCGAGCACTGGAACGTGGCACAGAACGCTGGACGCTCTGTCGCCAACTCGATTAACAACCCAGGTGCCAAGCCCAAGCCTTTCATCCCTGTCTTCTGGTCCGCGCTGGGTAGCCAGCTGCGCTATTGCGGAAGCACGGTTGGTGGCTACGACGATGTGGTTATCCAGGGTGAACCCGAGAAGCCGAGCTTCGTTGCGTATTATACTAATGGCGAAACGGTTGTCGCCATGGCGAGTATGATGAAGGACCCCTATATGGTCCAGACCGCAGAGCTCATGCGCAGGGGCAAGATGCCGACCAAGAGCGAGCTTCAACGCGGTGTCGACATCCTGAACATCAGCGTCCCGGCTGGGATCACCATATAATGCACATCGGCGACGCGGGCTTGAGGGGGGTTAGTTTAATGACTGTACATAATATCATGACACTTTGCTTCGAGGACACGAATGAAATGGTATTTGAATTACCAATGTCAGCTCGCGCCAATCACTTCGACCGCGGTTCTGCCGGCTTGATTCGATCTTCGGGAAAGAGGACCTGAGATCAAGAAGCTTTTCGGGAGAGTTTGCCAAAGCTTTGGGTCGGAAGAGCCGAATGAATTGCATTTCGGGAGCCGGATCAGGCCACAAGGAGCTCCACAAGGCTGAACCCATGTCTCGGACCGGTAATGAAACGAGATGACGTGCAGAAAAAAAGGGCCCACACAAACGGGTACGAACGAACCCTCTTGTCCCGGAGATCATGGCCACTGCACGTACCTGATGATCCCCTCTCCTTTCAGGAGCGTAGGGCTAGACCACCGTTCCTCCAAATCGTGGTTCACGATCACGCCTCTGCGGAGAACACGGCGGTAGCGAGATATGGTGGATGTAACCTGAGCCGAGCGTTGTGCTGCACGTCCCGCTCGCCTATTCGGAGAAGAGCCGACTTCGCGCTCCGGTGGATAGAATCATGTACGTGGGGAGCACAGAGCCGCACCACTAAAGCGAAATGACGTGCAGATAATCCGCGCGGGGCACACTTCCCAACGCGACTCGAGGAAGCGGAAGACGGTGCCTGTGTAGTGTTCTAGCCGGACCGGTTGACAGCGGAGAGTTGTGGATGCCGAAGAGAGCACGTACGCTTTTGTGCGCGAAAGCAAGTGCGCGAAAGAGCGGTAGATGGTCAATGCCCGCAAAGGGAGTGTTCAGGGGTATATTCGAAAGATGTTGGACTGGCCGAGAACACTGCCCATGGGGCGAGGAATAGAGTATAGAAAACACTAAGGAGGGGGGAAGATGGGCAGGTGCGCTGACGAGGAAGCAGAAATAGACACTCAGAAATAGGCGAAGGAGGCTATAGCAAGCTATAAGACTTCACCTATCCTCCCGGTCACGCGACCGTACCTCCAAGTTCTTGGCCCTTGAGAGGGGAGGTGTGCGAGCTTCTCCCAATCCGGCAGAAATGGGCGAGGAAATTGCATGACAGTGGACATCACCCGCGCCTGCAGACGGCGGGAGGAGACGGTTCGTCGGGAGCACATGACACCTAGCGGGAGCTCTAGAAAGTCTCTAGAAGGGCGCCGGTGGAGGAGGTTGATTAGCACAGCAAGCATCAGGCAGGGACTGGAGACAGAGCGAGTGTTGTGCATGGGATTGGAAGCCGACAGCGGGACCCGAGGCAGCCCTCGGACGGATCGGCGTTGAAATTGCTTTTGAGCGCCATGCTCGGGACGACCCGCCACGACCGCAGCAACGCGCCCTCCGAGTCAATCACGTGCCTTGGGCCCCGATCCGCGTTGTCGATGCCAGCGGCGGGCGGAGCGGTTGCCCCGGGTGTTTCGCGAACGCATGAACGACTGCCGGACGTGCTCGTCATGCGCGGGCGACAACGCCATGGGGCGGACGAGTCTGGCGGCTGGGGAGGCCAGGGCGACCAGGACCGGCGCAGCAGTGGGAGATTAACGCGCGCGCATTGAGAGCGGCGTGCCTCGCGCGGCGCGCGTTAGACTTTGGGAGTCGAGAGTCGCGGACGGAGGTGCTTCCTGGAGGGAGGGGCCGCACTGCGCAGCAGCCGGCAGGGCTGAACAGCAGACGGCGGCGGTGACGTGCGCCGCGGCCACAGGTCAGTTGACGCAGCGGTGCCGAAGGGATGCTGGAGCAACGGCGGGCGTGAAAATAGACCCAGCCGCCGGGCCGGAGTGAGCGTCTGAAACGGGCGCTGCAGGGACAGGGATGCGCGAGGCGGCTCCAACAGGTGCGCGATCTGCGCGTAATGGGGAGCCCTCACGCCGCGCAGCATCCTCTTGTCGCGGGAGATCGCACGTGGAGACGGCTGGGAGCGGGCCTGGCAGCGCACGCCGGGTCGCCGGTACAGGCACCGCGCAACAGGCAGGCGCGGCGCGCTCTGCTGGCCGGCGGCGTTGGGCTCAAGGGCGCTGGCGGCGCCTCGCACGGCAGCAGGCGCGCGGCCGTGAAACAACGGTCATCCCAGGCGGTCGGGTGCGCGCTGCCGCTGGGCGCGTCGCGGCGGGTATCGCGATCGCCGGCAAGGCAATCTCGTCGCGGCCAGGACATGCCCGGCGCGCCACAGGCGTCGCAGATTGCTGATGTCAAGCCGAGTCGAGCGGGCGTTTGGCGGCGGCGGGCGTGTGCGCCGGCAGCCCCCTGAAGCGCCCAGATATGCTGGCAGCCCGAGGCCCTTTCCTCGCGCGCAACGCTGGAAACAGGGAGATTAAGCGTGCGTCGCGCGCCAGCCCGCTCGCAACAGACGAGCCTACCTGCTGCAGCGCCGCCCGCCAGCCCTCTCCACCACCACCCTCGCTCCCACGGCTCCCGCTGCCTGTCGCAGCTGCCAGCGCGCCGCCGTCGCCCGCCGCCCTCTGCCCAGCCGCCGCCGCACGCCAATCACCGCGCGCAGCCACGGTCCACCCTCGCTAAGGCACCCTGACGGGCAGCAGACAGCTCGACCCGCTGCTGCGTCGCGTCGAGCAACCCATGTGAAGGCCCGCCGCCGCAGCCGCACCCTCTCCTAGACCTTGCACCACCACCGACCGCTCTTCTCGTCCGCGCGTTAGCCTGCACCCGCGCCGCCTAGCCCGACCGCGCCCGACCAGCCTCCGCTCCCCGTGCAGCCCGCCTGCCAGCCAGCGCGTCGCTGCACCCTGATCGCCGAGCCGGCGCAGCAGCACGATGTCTTCGGCCGCGGTGCAGCAGACCGGTCCCACCATTTCCACCCGTGGCCAGTACCAGCAGCCGCCTCACGGCCGCGACCAGTACTACCAGCAGCAGCCTGCCCAAGCGCAGAGCTCGCCGACGCAGCAGAGGAAGTCGTCGGCGCGCCCGAGCGGGAATGGCGAGCCCTCCACACCGCAACAATCGCAACATTACTCGCCGTCCGCCTCCAACACCTCCGACATGACAACCCCGCGCGCGCAGCCCGCATCGTCATCCACCCAGCCGTCGCCGGCCATCGCCTCGTCCCCGTACAATGCCCACCAGGGCCCCGTGCCCCCGCCTCGCACCTCGTCCACCCATCGCACTTCCGCCCAGCCCGCACAAGACCCATACCAGAGTCAACGATCTACAGATGACCGCCCGCCGTCGTCCCGCACCGCCTCGCAGACCATGAGGGAAGATCCTGCCAGCGCTGCCGCAAACGCCGCCCAGCGCCGCCGCCAGCCGTCCCGCGAGCAGCAAAACTACCAGTCCAGCAGCTCGTCGTCGCGGACCAAGCAGACCCCCACCCACAGCCGCTCTGCCACCGCTGTCGGCACCCCGCCCATGGGCTCGAGCCTGCCGCGCGAAGAAAGCACTGTCATCAACCGGCTGGTCATCGCCGACCCCCAAGAGGACATTGCCCGCGAGCAGGCCCGCATGGCCGAGACGCGGGCCGCCGACATCACCCCGATCACCGGACTGGGCCTTGTTGGCAGCGAAGGCGTCGACGATGGCGGCCGGGGCGCGGGCAAGAGCCGGCAGGACCACTCGAGAGAGAAGCCGAGGAGAGAGACCAAGTTTGGCGACTACATCCTGGGCCAGACGCTGGGCGAGGGCGAGTTCGGTAAGGTAAAGATGGGCTGGAAGAAGGACGGCGGAGTCCAGGTCGCCATTAAGCTCATCCGGAGAGAAGTCCTGGGCTCCAACCCCAGTCGTTTGCCCAAGATCTACCGCGAGATCTCCATTCTGCGCGGGCTGCAGCACCCTAACATCGTGCGCCTACACGAGATGGTCGAGACGGAGCGGCACATCGGTATCATCCTGGAGTATGCATCCGGCGGCGAGCTGTTCGACTACATCCTCAACCACCGGTATCTCAAGGACAATTCGGCGCGCCGCCTGTTTGCCCAGCTGGTTTCTGGCGTAGGCTATCTCCACAAGAAGGGTATTGTGCACCGCGATCTCAAGCTTGAGAACCTTCTGCTCGACCGCAACAAGAACATCATCATCACCGACTTTGGTTTTGCCAACACTTTCGACCCGAATGACGAGCTTGGAGACGAAATCGAGTTCAACCTTGGGAACAAGGACTTTGTGAAAAAAATGGGCTTGGAAGTGGTCGGCGAAAGTGGACATCGCCGGGGCGATCTCATGCAGACAAGTTGCGGCAGTCCATGTTACGCAGCGCCTGAGCTGGTCGTCAGCGACTCGTTATATACTGGTAGGAAGGTGGACGTCTGGAGTTGTGGCGTTATTTTGGTGAGTAACATCATAAGATGACTAGGCAGCTGCTAACGGGTACCCCGCTCTGTTTTAGTACGCCATGTTGGCCGGCTACCTTCCGTTTGACGACGACCCAGCCAACCCCGAGGGCGACAATATCAATCTCCTTTACAAGTATATCGTTTCGACCCCCTTGACCTTCCCCGAATATGTCACGCCGCACGCCCGCGATCTACTCAAGCGCATACTTGTCCCCGACCCGCGCAAGCGAGCCGATCTGTTTGAGGTTGCCAGACACAGCTGGCTGAGCGAATACGCGCATGTTGTTGGATTCATCACAAGCAGCACGACGACGTCGAGTGACATTGCCAACACGACCGTACCACCAGGTAAGAGATACCCTAAGGGCATCGCCAGGTGGTCCCGCGACATCCACACATCTTGGAAACATCTGCGACATCGTATAGGTCTGGCTGACACACCAATAGAGGACCCATACGAAGTCCCGCAACTTGCCCGCAGTGCTTCGGTCCGAGAAGCGAGCAAGGCTCATACCTCAGTTGCCGCCGTTGGTGGCCTGACCCAGAAGCATGGCCACATCGATCAAGCCGAGACGCCCGACAAGCAAGGCAGACGGGACGCCAAACGTAGAACGGTGCAAGTCGAATATGTTGCTCCCCATACGCAAACCCAAAGAGGCGGAGAGTCATCATCGGCAGCTTCACCTCCTTCTATGCCCCTGTCTCAAGGTGGCGCGCAGCGCACGCGCTCGAAGGTGGAAAACCAGGGTCCTGTTGAGGTGTCGGCGACTGATGGATATGCTTCATCGACGAGGACGCAAGGCCGTCCTTCGACCGGTTCTGGTGCACAACAGATTCCGGCGACCTCATCGCGCCCCAATCGCGAAGGACCCCGCTCTGTTTCCGATTCACCGTTCGGAAATGCCCCAGTCACTTCTTCCGCCAGGCCATCTACCGGCGGTACTCTTAGTGGATCGTCGAGGCTCCCTTCTCGTGGGAACTCATATGGACAGCCAGCAGCGGCTACGGTTGCTGCTACTAACGCTCAGGGCCGCTTCTCGCAGCCCAAGGGCAAACAGTACGTGATCTCGGCACCGATGCCGCAGGACCAGGACCCCTCGGACACCATGGGCCAGCCCTCCACCCAGAGGATGCCGGCGGGCTATCAGCAACAGCAGGCAGAGGCGCAGGGCTACTCGCAGCGCAACAGCGGGCACAAGCGGTCGAACACCGTTGGCGGTATTGGCGAGAAGATCTTCAGGACCTCCTTGTTCGGCGGAAGCTCTAGCCAGAAGCCGCAGAAGTCCTATCCTCCTGTCAGCATGAACAACTCTATGACCAGCGGAGACAGCGCAGCCAACAGGAGATCAAACGAGTCATCTCGCCGCCCTTCGCTCAGCTTCAGTCGCAAGACTAGCGAAGGTGCTCCTGCACGAGACAGGTCCTCGCGCAGATTCTCCCTGCTTCCTGCTTCGTTCTCTATGAAGAGCTTTACTGGTGGAAGCAAGGAACCGTCCAACTCGGCCGATCGTCGTTCAATTGGTGCGACAGGCCGCACAAGGGCATCATCCCGGCCTCAGATGGCCTTTGGACGCGGGGAAAGTCCTTCGCCCAGCCAGAGCACTGGCAACACGATTCCCATTACTTACGAGGACCTGGACCGCCGTCGGACGGCCGAGACGACTGATGTTCGTCAGAAGCGTAGAAGTCAAATGTCAACAAGAGGGCCGACGTCGGCTCCGGCCGACCAAACCCAGTTCCAGGCTCAGCCGGCCTACCAGTACGAGGACAACAGCATGCAGCAGTACCCGTCCAATTCGGAACAGGGTAACGCGTACTACCACGGCAATGAGTCGGACCTTTCGTCACAGGGCCCGCAGTCGCTGCCATACCGTTCGCGCAATGCGCCGTATGACAGTGCCGAGGCGGTTTCGGAGCCGCGGGAGGGCCGGGCGCGCGTACTCCAGAAGAACCGCCGTTTTGCGGATGCGTACGAGGACCAGCAACGCCATGCGGGCAGCTCGGGCGCAGCACGCAGAGTCATGGACCTCTTTCGCAGACGTGGCAAGGCCAGGGGCGGGTGAGGGCTGAGCGAGTGGAAGAATTGATGCTATACCATTTCGGAACCATAGACTTCAAGGCGTTCACGCTTTGATGCTTTTCCTTGCAAGCTTGGGAGCGCGGTTTTGGACAGCAAGTTGAGCGAGTTGTGAATCGTTTCGCTGGCGCCAAGCAGGGCTGCATTGCTGGAAGGAAAAGCGCCATGTTCGTCCCAGTGGTCGGCTTCGTGGTTGGTTGGTTGGGAGAGTGCACAGGGCGGGTCCAAAGAGCTTTCTTTTACCTTTTCTTTTTTTGATTTCATGTCACAACACGACTTTTTCATTTTCATTTTCAGCACTGTCATGGCTTTCTCTCAGAGTTGTATTCCCTGGTTGCTTGCTTGCATCCGGAGGCGTTCAAGGGTTTGCGGGCCTGGCATCTGCGTGCACTGGTTGTCAATGTTCTACTACCCCCTCCAGTTTTTGCGCTTTTCAACACCGACAACAGACACCAACTTCCGAGTTTCATGTTCAGATAATATCCCCCGAGGCATGTTTCTTACTCTTCACCACAAATTCAAAGCCTTTCCTTTCCTTGTTCGAATACAGGCACAGGCGCCCGGCGCAGCAGGCGCAGGGTCGATTCAGCCGCCAGGTTTCTTTTGAGGCGGCGGGCGGCGGCGTGTGGGATTCGGAACCGACGGCGTTTACGGTGACGGCGCCCACAGGAAGAGAACAAAAAAGACTGCCGCCGCGCCGCGCGACCGTTGCTGCCGGTCAAGGACGGCAGCGGGCACGGCGCGGCGGGCGCTCTTCTCAGCTCAGCCAAGCCCTCCACTCCCTCCCATCTACTACTGTACTTTTTCGCTGCGTCCTTTTTCCTTTCTCCACTTTCCAGATTTGCAGACGGGACATGCGGTCCAGGGCGTAGTTAGTTGGTCGGGGCGCGTGGAGGATTGGAATAGCTAGGTAATTACGAGTGGGTTTTGGCATGTGCATGCGGCATCGGACTGCTCGCTCGAGTGAAGACCGGCCCGACAACGGACCAATGAGAGAGCGGCATCCCCACGGGACATCAAGCTCCTCCCCAGCTCTCCACAGGCCTCCGCCGCCGCCATCGCGCCACTTGCGGAGGCGACTGTTGGTGCCATTGCTGCTGGGCCGGCGCCACGTTACATGGCAGAGATCTCGCGTGCAGAAGCGCTGCAACTGCGCGCCCGACGTCAACTGCTGGCGCGGGATGCTCTGGCCGAGGCGGCGTGCCAGACGGGCGGCGATGTGAGCGCTAGAAGGCACCAAGAAAGTTCCGCTGCTGTTGCGAGGGACGGGAGGGCTTGGCTGGCGTGCGGCGTGGTGTGAGGCGTGGAGCCGGGCCGGACTGCAGGGTGTATGTGGCCAACCCCGCATCCTGTTAAGCTCCGTACCTCTACACCGTCGCGCTGGACGCTGGACGCCGGACGCCGTGTTCTGCAAGCCGGCAGCCTTCTCTGCGCGTGACCGCTGCGGCTCATTTCGTCTGGGCGTCCGCTGCAGCCAGTCAGGGCGCCAGGCTGCGTCTGGCGTCCTCGCTGCCTTACAGGGCCACCATGTCGATCTGCGCCCTGCTCCTGTCGGCCTTGTGGTGCTGGGACCGACTATTTTCTCCGCTGCGGCTGGTGAGTACGAGCCATTGCTCCTCTCGTCTTCGTCAATCTCCGGTGGAGCCTCACTCAACACCGCGCCGCCCGCTCTCCCGCGCCTCCCGCATCTGGCTGCGCCGACTGCCTTTCCACCCGTCTCTCCCCTCGCTTATGCATCCTTCGCGCCCGTGCCTGGGTCCACCATCGTCATCACCGCGGGGATTTTGCAGTGCGGGGGACTCGATGCTACCCACTCCCGGCCATGTCACCTAAACCTCCCGCTTGGCGTTGAGCCCAATGGCCGCCGCAGTCCAAGCTTATAATCCCCCCATCCCTTTCCGCTTCCGCTTCTGCCCCCTTCCATCTTCCCTCCACTCCTACTTCCTCCGCTGAGGTGGCCTTGCTCCTTGGCCTCCCTTCTCCGTTTTCTCTTCCCTCTCACAATGGCACCCTCGCCGTTGCCCGGCTTGCGGGCTTTGGCATGCTCCGTTCTGACCATTGCGAGCGTCGCTCAGGCACAGTCGAGTCTCACCTCCTCTGCCGCTGGAGCTCCCGACGGGCTCAGCGCACCCGCAACCCCCTCTTCAAGCGCAACCGTGGGCACGGCCACCATTGCCGGCACCACTACGACCTATCGTCCGAAGTTCACCGTTCCGGCGAGCGCTGGTGTCGGCCAGACCCTCATCCCCAACATCCAGGACCCGGAAGCCATCGATGCCCAGACTGTCTGTCCTGGCTACAAGGCTTCCGGTGTGCGTCGCGATGCCTACGGTTTCTCGGCGACGTTGAGCCTGGCCGGAGATGCGTGCAATGTGTACGGCACGGACGTTGAGACGCTGACCCTCAAGGTGCAGTACCAGAATGCGGATCGCTTGTCTATCAACATCAGTCCGGCCGATATCGATGCCTCAAATTCCTCGTGGTACATTCTGCCTGAGGAATTGGTGCCTCGGCCGTCCCTGGACAAGGATGCCAACTCGACCATTCTGGACAACGACCTGCAGGTTGCTTGGAGCAATGATCCTACCTTTTCTTTCACCGTCATCCGGCGCTCGACTAGTGACGTTATCTTTAGCACGGAAGGCAGCAAGCTTGTGTATGAAGATCAGTTCATCGAGTTTGTCACGTCCATGCCCGAAGACTACAACATCTACGGGCTGGGCGAGCGCATCCATGGATTGCGTTTGGGGACCAACTTCACCGCCACCATCTACGCTGCCGACGTTGGAGATCCGATAGACGACAACATCTACGGCAGCCACCCCTTCTACCTGGATACTCGGTATTTCGAGGTGGCCTCGGATACAGGCAACTTGACTTTGGTTACGAACAGCAGTGCGACAAATGCGAGTGCTCAATACGTCTCGTATTCTCACGGGGTCTTTTTGCGCAATGCTCATGGACAGGAGATCCTCATGAGGCCGGAGAACATTACCTGGCGCACTCTGGGTGGCAGTATTGATCTTTTCTTCTTCGATGGACCGACGCAGCCCGAGGTCACCAAGCAGTACCAACATGGCGCGATTGGCCTGCCTGCTATGCAGCAATACTTCGCCTTTGGATACCACCAATGCCGCTGGGGCTATGCCAATTGGTCGGAATTCGAGAACGTGATCGACAGTTTCGCCAAGTTCGAAATCCCGCTGGAGAACATTTGGTTGGATATCGACTACATGTTGGAGTACAGAGACTTCACCACGGACCCGAATACCTTCCCTGTGTCAGAAGGTCAGAAGGTTCTCAAGCGTCTTCATGACAGTGGGCGGCACTTCATTCCGATTGTTGACAGTGCTATCTACATCCCCAATCCGGACAATGAGACGGATGCGTATGGCACGTACACGCGAGGCAATGAGTCGGGCGTCTTCCTCAAGAATCCCGACGGCAGTGAATACATTGGCGCTGTATGGCCCGGTTACACTGTCTTCCCCGACTGGCTGGTCGATACCAGCGTGCCATGGTGGTCCGATGAGCTTGTCCGCTGGCACAAGGAAATTCCCTTCGACGGCATCTGGATCGACATGTCTGAAGTTTCTTCCTTCTGCGTCGGATCTTGCGGCTCGGGCAACCTCTCGCTGAACCCCGCACACCCACCTTTCTCTCTCCCTGGTGAACCAGGAAACATCATCTACGATTACCCCGAAGGCTTCAACGTTACGAATGCGACCGAGGCTGCTTCGGCTTCTGCAGCCTCGTCCAGCCAGGCTGCGGCAACCTCATCGACTGGTTCAAGCTCCACCTCTACGAGCTACCTCCGCACCACTCCAACGCCCGGTGTGAGGAACATCAACTATCCTCCGTACGTCATCGACAACGTTCAGGGTGATTTGGCCGTACATGCAGTCTCGCCCAACGGCACCCACTTCAATGGCGTGCAGGAGTATGATGTGCATAACCTGTTCGGCCACCAGATTCTGAATGCAACTTATCAAGGTCTGCTCAATGTTTTCCCTGGAAAGAGGCCGTTCATCATCGGCCGATCAACGTTTGCTGGGTCTGGTAAATGGGCAGGTCACTGGGGCGGTGACAAGTAGGTAAACCCTTGACTTGTTTGGACGAACATTCACTGACCCACGCGTGTAGCTTCTCAAAATGGGCGTATATGTTTTTCAGCATCCCGCAAGCACTTTCATTCAGTCTTTTTGGAATCCCCATGTTCGGCGTCGACACTTGCGGCTTCAACGGCAACAGCGACGAAGAACTCTGCAACCGCTGGATGCAGCTCTCTGCCTTCTTCCCTTTCTACAGAAACCACAACACCCTCAGCGCCAACCCGCAAGAACCCTACGGTAAGCCGCTGCTACCCCTCGACTCCTCCAACCCCCCAAATTTCTAACAACATTCACCAGTCTGGTCCTCCGTCATGGACGCCAGCAAAAAAGCCATGGCCATCCGCTACGCCCTCCTCCCCTACCTCTACACTCTCTTCCACTCCGCCCACACAACCGGCACCACCGTCCTCCGCGCCCTCGCCTGGGAATTCCCGCACGACCCGACGCTCGCCGCCGTCGACACGCAATTCCTCCTCGGGCCCTCGCTCCTCATCACCCCGGTGCTGGCGCCCAACACCAGCACCGTCCGCGGCGTCTTCCCCGGCGTCGCGGACGGCGAGGTGTGGTTCGACTGGTACACGCAGGAAGCGGTACGCGCGGCCCCCGGCGAGAACAAGACGATCGACGCCCCGCTCGGGCACATTCCGGTGTTCGTGCGGGGCGGCAGCGTCCTGCCGATGCAGGAGCCGCGGTTGACGACGCGGGAGGCGCGGGCGACGCCGTGGGCGTTGTTGGTGGCGTTGGGGGCGCAGGGGACGGCGAAGGGCGGTCTGTATCTGGATGATGGCGAGAGTCTGGCGCCGGAGCGGTCGCTGAGCGTCGAGTTCGTGGCGGAGAATGGGAGGTTGTACGCGAGTGGCGTGGGGGCGTTTGCGGATGGGAATCCGTTGGCGAATGTGACGGTGCTGGGCGTGGAGAGGGCGCCGGGAAATGTGTCGTTGAATGGGGTGCCGGTTGCGGTGGATAGTCAGGAGGTGTGGAATAGTACGAGTGGGGTGTTGAGGTTGACGGGGTTGGAGAAGGTTTTAGAGGGGGGCGCGTGGGAAAGGGATTGGGTGTTGAGCTGGTGAAGAATTTGCTTCGAAGATTGTTGGAAATTTTAAGACAGAAAGATTGGAAGACGGGTAATTGATATGGTAGAAATTGTAACAGAGAAGAGGCGGTTAATTGATATGGTAGAAATTGCAACAGACAAGAGGCGGGTAATCACATGGAGGCAATGGGGATGAACTTGAACGGCCTCTCTTTTCAATCGGACGGTTTGTTGTTTAAAGTCTTTTAGGACGATATCTCGCTCATAGACCCTACGGTTCTTCCTTCTTCAGCACATGTAGTCTACTCGGGAAAATTCGTGAACGTCCTCCATCGGAACGATCTTCTCGCCATTATGAAAAGTAAAGAGCGGGATGTTCATCTAGCAATATAAGCGGCCAAACCCCATCCCAAATGCACGCCGACACCTTAAATTTCGGCAGAGGTCGATCCTCAGCCTCAGGCATACATACAAGCCTCATCCCTGGCGTTCCTCGTCAGATCAACCGAACCGGGAGGATACCATCACTCACGCCCAGCTAACCAAAAGAGGCAGCCGGGACGAAGCGCGCGTCGGTCTGATCTGAGCATGCAGTACACCCGCCCGTAGGATTCTAGCTCAACACTCCAATAAGCAGTGGCAGCGGCCCGCAAGCCGGCCGAAGCAGCCGGACGGACATGGCACCGCGGCCACGGCCATAACCTCGGTTCGGCGGAAGGCGGGCGATGGCCGCTTGCAAGATCACCGGCATGGGTTGGGGTTGGCGAGGCGTTTTTTTGTGGCTTTGCATACGTGGTTATGCGGGCGGGCGGGCTGGATGCGCCAATCGGATGGTTGCACAGCAGCGCAGCGGCACAGCAGGGCCGTTTTGACTATCAAGGCGTTTGCAGACAGACGCCGTCTGCGAGCGCGTTTGGCCACTCAGCGGGCGAGAGCCGGTCGCCTGAGAAGCCTATATCGATGTTGGCACGAGTCAGTACAGGCAAACGGAGCTGGGCGAACCGGGGCGCGAGGCCTCGGATTTGCCCCGCTACTCTTTGGGCAGGCAGGCAAGAAGGCAGCCGTCTTGTGGTTTTGCCTGTGAGGGCGAAAGCGCGGCGCTGGGCCGTTAGCCTCACAGTTTCGCAAAAGATCGCGACGTTGGGGCGTTGCCTGAGAACCGCGCCTAACGCTGGCAGATGCTTGCCTTGGGACGGTGAAGCGAGCAGTGGGTATGGCACAGAGGCAGGGGAAAGGGGCGGCGGTGGCTTACTCAGAGCGGATATCGAAATACATGTGATTTCGCCAAGCGTCTCAGCATCGGCGTCCTTCTCCCAACGTTTTACGACCACGTCTGCTCCGGGCACGTCTGGTCGGTGTCTCTTGACTCATTCGTGGGTGCCATTTGCAATGATGCGCGCGAACGAGGTGCTTTCGGGGCGTTGCTGTGGCAAGAGCTGTGGGTTTGGCGGACTGCTGACGCGAGCACTGCCATTTTTGGGCGCGGGCGCCAGGGGCTGAAGTCGCGTCGCCGACAACAAGCAAAGGGATACGGATGCCTCAATCATCCTGACTGCGATGACGGCCGCGTGGCAGACAGCAGTGCTTTTTCAGGCGTCTGCCCCAGGAAACGGCGGAGCGTACGCTTGGAGTGACGCGCCCGGTTTGGCTGTGAAGCACGACATGACACAACAGGTCCGCGAGTGTGGCGGTGGTAAGGAGTTGCACGCTCGCAGGAGCGCCGACCCGACAGGGCAGACTCGTGTCGGCTCGGGCGGTGATTTGTTACCGACAAGCGCGAGGCTGCTGATGCGGCGGCCGAGTGCGAGGCTGGCGGGCGAATGGGCAAAGGTCGCGGTGATGCCGCGCGCAAGCGATTGGAGCGCATTCAGGCAGATTGTGCATTTGCTAGTCACCGTGTCTGCCAGGCCGGGAACCCGTGACATCTGATCTATATTCACAGGCATGTGTCATGCAGCCTTCGATCTCCGCTGCCGTCAGGCAAATGCTCCCCGGGTGAGAGCACGGGCGGTCTTCCCAACCTACGGGTTCACCACGTAGCTGCTGGCTGACTGGTGATGTGGCTCTGTTCTTGCCCCGTTTCGCTGCCCAAGCGGCTCAAGAGCACCACGGCAACGGGTCAGATGCCCCTCTGACGTAGAGGCTGTGGCTGCAATCGCCCGAGTCCCTGGACCCGACGTTGTGGCAGTCGAGGGGGCGCCCCCAACTGAATGGCTAACGTTTTCTCGGGACGTTTCGAGCCTTGTGGCAGTGGCGTCAGGCCCGGCCGCTGCGGTCCCTGCGGAGGCTGTGGTGCGCGTACGTACGCCTCTGTGATTCGAAGACGCCTGAAATCCGAGCGGAAGGCTCGATATGATGCAAGACATTGCACGCCTTGGTCTGCAAGCCCTGCTGGGCGAAAAGAGGCTGTTAGAGTGAGGTGCCACAGAAAAACAGCAACGCGACTTGTTTCTCACGGGCATCAGCTATTTAAGCTGTCTTGTCCGCGCTCGAGATGAGTTTTGCCTTCAAGACCAGTTCGAAAAACGCCTACAGCACACAATCGGCCAGCTTCCAGTCCTCGAGTAGCATCAACATCCTTCCGCGTGGACAGCCATGACAAACACCTCCTCAAATAGAGGTCCCGGAGGCCAGTGTAATTGCGGGTACCCAGGTATTCACCCGCCAGGTCGACCACGCTTCCATGTCTTCGGTACTCACCAACGCCCAATCTCAGATTGCCCTCACTCTTGGCCTCGATGCCCTGGTGGCGGTTAGCACAAGGTCCCAGTCGCACTCCTGCTTTTTCAAACTCGGACATCTCAACCTTCCATTCAACAACGATACCGTAAGCTTATCTCTTCACCCATCTCTCGAACATTCTTTGTTAACAGTAGCCCACAGCCCATGTTTACATCAGCTGTTCGAAATGCCTTGCTCACGCGCTGTGCGCTTGCGTTTCCTCTTGCCATTCTCGCGTCATGTCCCAAGCTCTTTCACTTTCAAGTCTAATTTCGCTGGGGTGGAATCCAACCAACACAGCGGTTCTGGGCACTCGCATGAAGCGCGACCTTCTTCAGGGGTTGCAGGGTGAGGCATTCGTGCCTGAAGAGCAATGCAGCAATGCACCTCGTTCTCTGCATCTGAACTCTTCAACCCCGAGCATCACACGACGCTGAGCTTGGATCTCGAGTACTTGGCCAATTTTTCCTCTATATTAGCATCATTTGGGCGTTTGTGGGAACATGTACTCTTTTCCTTTTGTTGTACTGATTATTGCCTTTGCTTACGGGGTTTCCGACGTTGTTTCCTTCTGGCGTCAGTGTTGGTGGCAAATATCGTCGGTTCATCGTGGTCCACAATGTCTCATCACATAGAGGGAGGCTGTTTTCCTGAGGCGAGGCATTAGTGCCAGGCACTCTTACCATAATAGGTAGCTGCTAGCACTTCCGAACCTCCTAGCATTGAGCGGGTTGCTTCAAAGGCGATTGGTCCGGAGGCATCGCCATTTTCACCGTTGGGCTTCGGCAAACCCGCACACTCGTGGTGGGGGACAGATTTTGATCTAATTGGCTGGGGAAACTGACGTGGGGCCAACTGGGCGTGAAAGCTGCTGCATGGCTGAACTGAAACCGCAATGGCTCCTCAACTCCTCAATGAGACCCTACCAATCGATTCTAGCCCTGTAGCTGACTCATCAGCCTATATCGCATACCAGAAGTCCTTACACAATCTTCACTAATCCTGAACATGAGGCGTAGAGAAGGGAAGAAACGCGCATATGTTAGCTCTCAGGCGATCCAGAATATGATCACCCTTCATGGCTGAGTTCTTGGAAACTATCGATCTTGGAAACAGAGATGATCTGTTCGTCCTGTTCCTCTACCAAACTAGGAAAGATGCTGCACAGAAGAGCAATATGATGTTGTTGCTTCTCGTAATGTAGCTCTTCGGCAAGTGCGATGACCAGTCGAGTGAAAGGTGTGTTAAGTCATTAGACAAGCAAGAGAGGATTTGTCTACTCGAGGCGCTAGTGGACAATGAAGACGCCAAGATGATGAATTGTCTAGCTGCTCAGATCTACCTCGCTAGCGTGATGCTGGACGCATCTACCCAGGTCGTCTTATATCACAAGGGTCCAGCGGGACAGGCAAGAAACACCAAGAGTTTAATTCTATGTCTCTTCCTGCACTTCGGGATATCTTCATTCAGCTGGTCACGGCTATTGAAAGGAAAATTTTCCTCATGGTGGATGCAATGGACGAATACAATGATCGCGTTCTAAACAAGTTCATCGATACGCTCTATAGCATCTCGTCAAACGAAACGCCAAAATCGATCCAGATTTGGATACCGAGTAGGCCAGAAAAGACATAGAGACTTCGTTGATGAGCTGACGAAAATCACACGCCATCAATTGGACCAAAGCCCCAATGAAATGAGGTTACGGGGATATGGGTATCGAAAACTCTTGAAGAGATACGGAGCACATGCCACCTATGCACAGGCAACAAGCCATTGAAGCAATATTAAACAAGTCTACAGGGTCGTCGTTCCTGCGTAAGTCTCTAATAATACTCTTGTTGACGATGACCAATACTTTCCGTAGCTGCGGAGGGCCTCAAGATTCCAGACGGTGTAACCCACCCAAGTCACCAGCCACCGAGGAACCGTCCGCTGCAGTGCCAGTGCTTGAACTCGAGGAGTCAGAATCCAGGTGCAATTACCCGAGTTAGAGACTGACGAGCGCTCTCACAACATGGACGAAATTGCATCTCCGGCACGGCGACACATCGCAACTGCACCAATGCAAAAACCACAATGGCTTCACACCGCTTCAATCCGCAGAGAAAAGGGCAAGCTAGACTTTTTATTCCAGTTTCTCGACCCTGATCTGTGGTTATGCGATTGCCGGCAATCAGAATCTGTGCGGACTTCGGCAAAGATCTCGACAATCAGCCGTTTAAGTACAGGATAAAAAGTCAGAACGATGCTAAGACATAATCTGAAGTTGACGGCTTCTCATGTCCAATTGATCATCAAGGAAGTGAAAGGGTTGACTGGGTGGACACTGGATCCATGTTTCGATTAGCGCCGTGTATTTCTTAGGAATTACCTCACCGTCAAAACACTTATTTCCTGGTGATTTGAATAATGGCTGGCAAAAAGAGAGAAACCAGCATGCAGAGTGAACAGATTGCAAGTATCTCGACTGATACAGTCATCTGGAAAGAGTTTCTGAATGCAGTCTCAATGATCTGATTCATCGACGCACTTGAATAGAGCATTGTCGTGGAAATGTGCAGTATTGACTAACTACAAAAGTCAATCTCTCCAATCATTCCCCTCCTTTTGCCCTGACTACGTCCAGCCTCAACTTTTTACACTATAAGTCTCCTGCAGTATTACAAGAAGCAGGTGACCAACGCCCTTGACCCTCCAGTCACACCCCTGTAATATTGAGAACTGCACTCCCGACGTGATTGGCCCCGCATGCGCAAGCAATACGCCACCAGGGTGGCAGCGGCGGCGGCGGGGGCTGAGAATTGCGCAGCACCGGTCAACGCGCTCGGCCGGGGAGGCGAGTGACGCCCCAGCAACGCAACGCTCAGCTCTCCCGCGCTCCCTACCAGACGGCAACTGAGCCTCGCGTCTGGACCTCAGCCGACCGTATGTCATAGCGGTGGCAGTGAGTGGTGCACGCGTCAGATCATACAGCCCATACGCCTTGTTCCAGAGAGCCAAGAGCGCGCCCGGCACGCGTAGCAGCCACTCACGGGGGCAAACAGCTGCAGGCATGCCTGGCACATGCTTGCTACGCCAGGCTACATTCGTAATTCCCACCCCTTTTTGCGCGGCGACCGTTGAGTTCGGTCGGCTGCCTCGAGTTGTTCCTCGTCTTACGATGACGCCGCCGACAGGCCTAAGGCTGAATCGACTGCGAAACAGCAGTATGGCTGTGCTAACTGACGGCGACATGCTTGGTAAAGGGGGCAAACTTTGCCTCTATGACGGTCTGACCGACCGTCCTTCGCCTGTTTAAAGGCGGCGCCGTTTACCCCTGAGGATACAGTCACTCATACACACACAACGACAGTATCTTCGCGGTCTCGAAGCTGAGCCCTCGACTCTAAACGGACTCTTCTCAAACCATTTTGTCCTTCCAAAAACAAAAAAAAAAGAAAGGAAAGGAAACCGTCGACTTCTTCTATCAGTCAAGCATGCCCAAGTCTTGTCTTGCAAAACCCACGAAAGGCGCTTCCTCCAGGTGCAAAGGTACGCGCAAGCCACATTCTCACCATCCTCGGTCTTGACGCTTACACGCCTCTGTAGATCCCGCCCCGAAGCCATCAGGCTGGCCCCGAGATGCGGGCGGAAGCTAGCCAGCGCCTTCTTTTTTCGGTTTTCAAGCTCTGTCACTATACCCAATGATTTTTCGGTACGTCCGCCTGACGCAATGCAAACGAAACGCAACCTCTGACAACTCAAAGCCTTTTCTTTCTTTTGCCAAAAAAGCCTATAGATTTCCCGTTCGGTCACCACATGACGAATCATTCCCGAGCTCTTTTTTAATATTCGACTTCGGCCATCAGGCGGTGGTAGAAGATAAAGGTACCTAATTTGCGGGCGGTTTAGTTCTTAGTTAGATATTCGATCTCGCAAGAGTTGTATATAAGAAGCCACGATAGAATTTCGAGTCCAGTTACGATAGAGAAACAATTGCTTCTATGCCGTGTCCGCGCGAAGACACATATATACATGCGCTTTTTCTGATTCCATCTACATCAACGCAAAGGCCAGCGAAAGAAGAAGGCCGTCTTACCTTCTTTTCACTCCTTTCTTTCAAGCCGTTGCCTCACCATTCATGTGAGCCAGTCTTATGGCCACAGCCCTTCTGTGAGCCTCGAGCTCTTCAACCTTAGCCAACTGCATGACAGCAGTGCCGACGTTCTTGAGACCCTCGGCGGTCAGGTTCGAGCTGGTGATGTGCTTGACGTAGGACGCGAGGTTGACGCCAGAGTACTGCTTAGCATAGCCGTACGTCGCTGTATAGTCGTTAGCAATTTTCTTTTAAAGCACCCACGTGGTATGGGTAAACCTACGCAACGAGTGGTTCACACCAGCCGAGTAATCGCCGACACTCTCCGGAGTCCAGGGGCCCACGAAAACACTTCCAGCATTCTCAACCATGGTCGTGACCTTCTCCGCATCCTGGACCTGCAGAATCAAGTGCTCGGGTGCGTACATGTTGCTCAGGGTCATCGCCTCCTCGATGCCCTTCACGACGAGCGTGACCGAGTGCTCAATGGCACCCCTGACAATGTCGACACGAGGCAGAGCCATGGCCTGCTTGTGAAGCTCGTCTTCGATCGCCTGCAGCTCCTGCTCGTTGAGATCGACAGCGATCAGGATGACCTGCGAATCGACACCGTGCTCGGCCTGGGACAGCAGGTCGGATGCGACGAAAGCAGGGTTAGCAGTCTTGTCGGCAATGACGAGGACTTCGCTAGGGCCGGCCGGCATGTCGATGCTGACACCGGCGCTGGTGTCGTTGGAGACGATCATCTTGGCAGCAGTGACGAACTGGTTGCCAGGTCCGAGAATCTTGTCCACCTTGCTGACGCTCTCGGTACCGTAAGCCATAGCAGCGACGGCCTGCGCACCACCGGCCAGGACGATGCTCTCCGCGCCGACCTTGTGGGCTACGTAGACGATTTCAGGGGTGACGGAGCCATCTGCACGCGGCGGAGAAGCGATCACAATCTTCTTGCAACCAGCAACCATAGCGGGGACACCGAGCATCAGCGCAGTGGACGGCAACACGGCAGTGCCACCGGGGACGTACAGACCAACACGCTCGATAGGGCGAACGAAGCGAGAACACTTGACACCAGGCATGGTCTCGACAACGAGCGGCTTCTCCTCCTTTTGCGCAGCGTGGAAGCGACGAATGTTCTCGTAGGAAACGTCAATGGCGGCAACGGTCTCCGGCGGCAGCTGCATCATGCTGGGAGGGAAGGGTGCCTTGAGGACGGGGGAGGTAAGAGATGTTGCCTTCTCAAACTTGTGGGTGTACTCCAGAACGGCTGCATCGCCGCGCTCGCGGATGTTCTGGATAATGGGATTGACGATGCCGGTGATCCTATCCGCCGAGCGCTGGGACGGGCGCTGGAGAGCCTTCTCAACAAATTCAGGGGACTGCTCCGCAGTGATGATGCGCTTCATCTGGATCTTGCCGTCCTTGGTTCCTGCGGGATCGTCCTTGCTCTTGGGGACAGAAGCAGCCTCCTTGACAGCTTCCTTCGCACTGTTCTCCGGGGACGTGCCGTTGGTAACACCGAGCTTTTCGGCCCAAGGACCCTTCGCGTCACCTTTCCTCCTCTTGATCTTCACGCTCTTGGCATCGAGGTTCTTCTCCACGTCCTCAAGAGAGACGCCCTCAGCGACGCACTTCGTCAGGGCAAAGTACATCAAATCGGCAGCCTCAAAGGCAACCTCCTCCTTGGTCTTCGCCTCACACAGCTCCTGAGCCTCCTCCATGATTTTGGCCTTCAGCATCTGCGGGTCGTTGAAAAGTCTAGCGGTGTACGAGCCTGCAGGAGCAGAAGCCTTGCGGCTCTGAAGCGTCTGCTGGAGCTTGGACAAGCCACTGTAGTGGCCGAAGCAGGTCGCGGTAGCGAGGTGGCAGAAGCCTAGCACGGAGGTTAGCGGCAGCGTCGCCTCTACGTAATATTATGCTATGGTGCATACCTCTGCCCTTTTGCTTGACAACAAAGCGCAGGCAGTCAGAATCGCAGTCCAGCGACACCTTGACCAACTCCTGCACATCTCCACTGCTCTCGCCCTTGTACCACAGGCCCCGCTTGCGGCTCTGGTAGACGCCGCGACCAGTGCGCAGGCTCTCCTGAACACTCTCCTCGCTGCTGTATACAAGACCCAACGCGACACCCCGCTCGTCGGTGACAAGGGTCGTGAAAAGGCCATCAGGCCTATCGCTAGTAGCACTGGCCAGCAGAAGCTTGCTGACAGGGATCAACTGGGGCTCAGCCTTCACGTCGACGGTGAGAAGCGTGGCCGGGATGATAGGAGTGCCAGAAACCTTGCCGACCTCCAACGCGTGCTCAAGCGTCGGCTGCGCGAAAGATGTGAAGACGTTGGGCCTGTCGGTGCCATACTCCTTCAGGAAAGCCTCCTCGAACTCAACATCCTTCACGTTCTGCATGTATATGCCGACGGTAGTGCCGGAGATGGCGTCAATAAGCTCCTGCTTGGAGTTTCCGGAGAAAGCAAGCACAATGCGGTCGAGGTCGATGTTCTGGGCGGAGCGGAGCTGCTGCAGCTGCTGCAGCGTCACGAAGACCTTGGCAGCGCCGGCGTCGAGGAGCGAGACGATATCGGCGACGTCCGAGAGGGCGGAGACTTCGAAATGGGTGGCGAACAGGCCGAAGGTGTCCTTCAGGTAGACGAAGGCATCGTCGACGGTGTCTGGCGTGACGGCAGTGAAGACGGCGCCGACGAAGGAAAGAGCCTGCGCGCCCAGGCCCTGGGCGGGGCTGGCGTAGGACTTGAGGTCAATTGCGGGCAGGAAGGGGAACGCCATGGTGCCGCGACGTTCTTGTGGTGAGCGGGCGCGCTCAAGCGGGTGGGATGCGGGTGTTGGATATGCGATGCGCGCGATGACTCGGATTTTTGTTTGAATGCATGACGCTCTCGCCAGGTGGGGGGGCGACCCGCAAATCGCGTGCCGGCCGAGACCGGACCCTCTCCAGTCAGCCGCAGTCGATCGCCCAGTCGCCGCCCGCCAATTACAATGTCTCACCCGCAAACGTTCTTGTCTCGACCACAGAAGCGCAGCGGTCTTTTATTCTGCTTAGCTTCATGGTATATGTCTTTCCCAGACACAGAGTAGGTATTACCGCCAAGTCCAGCGCCGTGAAATCCGTTGAGCGCACTACGATCCTAAACCCCTTAACTCCTCGCTTGCCATGACTGGATGGATAGAGCATCTCGTGCGCGCGTGAAATGCAGAAGATGAGTTTAAAAAGAAAAAAAAAGGCAGAGACCCAACAATTACAGAGAATCAAAGAACCTCGCATTACGAGGTTAGGTAATTTCTGTACAAGCAACTGCACAGAGTGCTTGCGCCCTCGGCCTCAAGTCCATCGGTAATCTGCTCGGTGATCCTTCCATCCACCGTTTTGTAGCAATTGGGCACGTTCTCTCCGCCACCAACGGATTGTTCTGCGCGAACCGCATACGGCCACGATTGGTAAGTCGAGTTGGTTGACTGCGAGTCTGTCGGGTAGTCCTTTTCCATCTTTGTGTAAAGGTAGCCAGTGAAGGTTGTCGAGTTGAAGAAGCAGACTGCGCTGGAACCGTCATCTGTGATCGAGGACGAGGGGACGACTTTCTTGTCCATGGTGAACTGGAAGTGGTAACGCTCGCTGTCCTCGCCCTGGCTGTAGATCTCCAAGTCGACATTTTCAAACGTCATTTGCAGCGGGTCATCGGTCGACGAAATCTTATAATTCCCGTCAGAGCCAGTGATGATCCAGTTAAATGTAGTCATGGCCTCCTCTTTGTTGCGGTTGTAGATGGTGTACGGCCAGCAGGTCCAGGTGTCCGTGTTCGACGCGCACTCGGTTGTGACTGTGTCGAGGAAGGTCGTGAATGAGTACGATCCAGCCGGGAAATCGGCGCTGACAGTGCCAGATGCACCTGATCCTGAAGAAGTGCTGGTACCGCTGTTACTCCCGCCGTTATTTGAGGAGTCAGACTGTGAAGAGCTGCTACTCGAGTTGTTACTGAGCTGAACGTTAGCGGCGGCGCATTGACGAATTAGCGCTTGGCGAGGAATGGCCGGGCTCACCTGCTACTCTTAGTTTTTTGCAAGCCAAAGACCAGGCCGAGAGCGAGAGCGATGATGGCCGCAACGATGATTGCAATGATGAGAAGCAACCTCCCCCATCCTCCGCGTTTCGCGATGTGCCTATTGTTCCGCAGTGCCTCCAATTTCGCGTCCTTTCTGAAGATTGCTCCATCTGACCACGCGTTGCTGTAGGAGTGGCCGCCCTTGCCTCCAAGCACGCTGCTAGTCGACGATTCTTCGATGTCGTTGAGGTTCTTGCGGAAGATGGAGCGCGGCGGAATCGGGGGTGCGCGAGTCTCCATAATTGTGGATAGTCGTTGGCCCGCTGGAGTGGAGATGCGCTTCTCAGCGGGCACGACGATCTCCCTGAGGGAGCCCTTCTGACTAAATAGCTTCATCGTTGATCCCACACGCTATCCATCCAGCAGGAAAGGTTGGTAGGCTAGGGCGAAGCCGTCAAGATCGACCGGGAAGATGGGCCAGCGATAGGGGCGTGCGACAGGCTCTTCCTGGTTTGCGGCCGAGGCATAATCTGGAGATAGGCTCTCCAATGGGTTTCAGGCGAGGCGGCGCATGGCGAGCGAGGAGACGGGACGGGGCCGGGATGCTAAGGCTGCGCGGCGAGCAATTGGTATATGTATGCGGTCGATCGCGAGCGGCACTGCCGGTGGAGACCTGATTCACGACGCGGCCTCATGCGCTGATGGGTTGACCACGGGACAGGAGGCACTGATTGCGAGCTGGAGGCGCCACGATATTGAAATGAGCAGCCCATAGACAGCACGGGCGGGGGTGTGCCAATCAGGCGCAGCGCTGGGGAGATCGCATGCGCAAGTTCGGGATAGTGCAAAGCCGCTCGCTTCAGACACGGCATGTAAACGAGTCGATCAGACCGGATGGGCGAGCGCGCTGCCCTACCGCCGGCATGCCTGCAAGAGCGCAGCGCGGCGCCATCTGAAACGCGTGGCGTCTCTGCTGGGGGCGGCGTCGCGGCTGCGGTGGGCGGTGGTGTTTGCGACGCGGGAGCAGGGTTGCGGTCGCACAGAAACGCGGGCGCAGCGCGTTCATGCAGGGCCGGCACCTTATTCGCGCAGCTTCATGCGCGGGCCGGCGCCCCACCGCCAAGCGCCCAAACAAAACTGCTGCTGCCCTGCGCGGCCGACGGCCAGTGTTCACCACCAAAGAGCATCGCCTGGCTCGTCCGCGCGGCGATTGCATCAGCGGGGTCGCAACGGCCGCGCGACCGTTCTGCCGTCGTTCCTGCCGCTGCTGCCGTTGCCTTTTGCGGGGCGACGCGGCGCGCATCCCATCGCCCTCGTCCAGCCCAGCTCGACGCAATTGGCCTGCAGCCACTGCTTCTTCGGACCGTAGGCGCAACTTCGGCCTTCGCTAATCTTACTGACCTTTGCTATCGTCTCTCCTGCCGCCTTCGGCCGGAAAGCTCTGCCCTCCTCGTTCCCGCTGACGAGGACAATCAATCTCCTTCACCCGCTGCGGATGTTACGCGTCAGTCCAGAACACCACCTCATTGCCCGGCATGGCCCCATACGCAGGCACCGTCACAGTGCCGATTCTGCCCGTTTCAGACGGCGATCCGACGCGCTTCCCGGCTCGCGCAGACTATCAGTTACAAGACCCGCCCACCATCTACTTGGAAAAACTCGCCGACCTTTGGATGAAAGAGCGAGGCGACTACGTCAAAGGTGAGGAACACGCCCTCTGACTCTGGAATCTGTCTGTCCGTGCATGCTGCCATGTCGCTGTCCCTATACGAGGATGGCCCGTCCCGAGCACCGAGATACGTTAGGTGCCGAGATGCACCAATCAGGGCACAGCGAGCAACTTCACCCAATACCTAGCGCTCCCAGCTCCAAGGCCGTGTGCAACCCGACAGAAAGAGCCATGCAAGTGGGAGTTGCATCCGACCGCTGGCGTGAATTTGTTTTTCTGTGCAGCGGTGCCATTTCGACCTATCATATCGCCCGAATACGGGGAAACATCCATGCCCTCAAGCCCCGTCATCTTCTTGCTGGCGGTCGGATGCAATTTACTTCTGCAATGGCCGTTTGTAGACAGGAGTGCTCGAGTCTCGACAGCAGACACGTGGAAAGGGATTTCTTTGCAGATGTCCAGTCGCTTGAGCCAGCTTATTGATGTACTTTTGCTGACCAGCGCAAGCAGGAGTAACCTACATCTTAGACAAATTACCCCATGGATACACAGTGTGGGGCAGGCCGAGGAAGAATGACCCAGGCCATATCGACAAGTGGACCTTCGGTCACCCGGAAGGCAAAACTTTCGACTCTCCCAACCGCTTCTTCCCTCACTTTCTGCATCTTATGAAAAATGACGGAAGCAACATCGGGTGCCCATGCACGGTTTGCAACGGCAGCAGCAGCAGACCCAGGGCACAAGCAACCCTCGGTTCAGCTTCGAAACAGGCGTCTATTACGTCAATGCAGACCACATTGCAGAAGTTCAAGGGCAGGCCTCGCCAGGTTGATACATCCTCACTACGCACCGATGAAGAGGGAACACCAGACGTTTATCGCAACCTGATTGAGCAATTGAGGCGTGATGGCCAAGCCGACGAGCCCATCAAGGAGACTATGAGCCTGGATTGGCGAGCGGAACGCGATTGCCTATCGTCCTTACTGAATGAGCTCTCACAGCAGGATCAGTGGGTTCCTCGGCCAGGAGAAGTGGTTCTCTTTGTCCGCAGTCTGAGGCCCGGAGAGACTGAGATTTGCTATGATGATTCCACGGAACAGTACAAGATCTGGAGCGTTGCCCAAAACAAATTCGGTGCTCATCCACGTTGGGAAGCTGGCATAGTTACACAAGCAGCGGCTGAGCCGCCTCGCGTCGAGGACCTAATCAGCGAGACCGACAAGCGCTATCAACGCAATTACTCCGGCTTCAGGATTGAGCCTCTCCCCGATCCTAATAGCACAGTGAAGCACTGGTCAAAGCAGCACAAGTACCTGCCGCTGAGCGCAATACGCCCTTTCACGTTCTGGTACGAATTCTTACACGGCATTCTCGAGGAGGAGTGGCATCCTACAATCAAACATGCATTAGCAGCAGCATCGTCTTTGTCGTTAGTGGAGAAGCAGCGCTTCAAAGGAACCTGGCCGACTGCGTCCATCACCTGCAGAGGCATCTACATCGGCTCGGAGTTGATTCTCGCGGGAGACACTGTCCGGCTGATGCCGAAGCAGCAGGGGGCTGCTGTTACAGACGTCCTTAAGATCACATCGATCAAGCTTGCGCTTACGAATCTCGACACTGCAAGCGACGACGACTACGATCGGAAACATCCCTACAACTCTGCCGTCCACATTACCGGCAAGGCTTTCACATCGGATCCAAAGCGCGCCACGAGCCGAATCCCTCTCGCGGAAGAGGAAAAAGCCGGATTGCCCATTGAGGGTTATGATGGGGAGTGGTATTGGCTGCATGCTCCGGAGAAGAGTCTGTGCATTCCTTTCAGCCGTGTCATCGGCCGATGCTTCGAAGCTGAGGCGATGACGCTTTGGTTTCCTCCCAGAGCTGCTGATTCGAAGACTGATCAAGGCGTGGAATTGTCAAGGGGCATCGAGGGAATATACCGCTCGCGACATTACTCGTCGCACAACTACCTCAAGATTGAGAAAGGCAAATCATGGTTCTGGGGCGATAGTCGGGCAGAGGCGTTGGACCTCTCAACCGTAAATGGCCAGGACGTGGGAAAGCATGATAAGACGCGCGAACCGAAGAAGTGGAGAAAGCTGATCAAAATCATGGAAGGGAATGCCGGAGTGGAGGATAAGCTCGCGCTCCAAAAAGCTGCGCTTGCCGAACGCCCGTTGCGGCAGAGCAGCAGCACGCGTGTGACTAGCTCATGGCGTGCAATCAACATGCCGGAGGAGCGAGACGAACTCGCAGAGCTGCCGGGAGTGCGCAAGCGTGCACACAGCGCCTCGGAGAGGATGTCAGGGGCAGGCAGCGATGTGGGCATGGACGAGGACGCTGCGGCGGACCAGCTGGTCGACGAGCTTGTGGGGGACATCGCGCTCGCGCAGAGCGACGAGGAGGCGGCGGAGAGCGAGGGCGAGGACGTCGTCATGCTGGATGAGGTGCCGACGGCGTGGAAGAAGCAGAAGCGGCTGGCGCTGCGCGGTGACTAAGCGAGGCGGGCGGGAAGGCGCGCATGCCGGTCGCGGTGAGGCTGCACATGTCGGCGGCCGGGACGGGACGCAGCCGTCGAGGGGGCAGACGTCAGCGACAGGCGCATGGCGGTGCATGTATGCAGCTGGTAGGCAGACTAGCGCGATCTGGCAGCAGCCGGCATTCCCGCGCGTGGCGAGCCCTGCGTCCAGCGTGTATGCAGCGAATGGCGAGTACGAGCGCACCGCCGGTGTGGCGCGAGCGCGGCCTCCCCAACATGCCCGCGCCCATTGTCACTGCTCTGGCCGCGGGCGGCAGCTGGCCAGCGGTCAACGTCATGGGGGCTTCAGCCCTGGTGTGCGCTGGCAGCGGTCACGAGGCCCCGCCCGTCGCGTGGCTGGGGCCAGCGGTCAGTAGCGCCAGGGCGCGTCGAGTCATAACCGGCGCGCCCTGCTGCGCTCTCGGCGGCCCTGCGCCATGCGCCCTGCTCAACCGGTTCCTGACGCACAGCCCCTCGGCGCCGGCAGCGAACATCGCTGTCTCCACTCCAAACCCTCATCTCGCCGCCGCCGCCGCCGCCGCCCCGGCGCTCCTAAACAACATCAACCCCGCCCGCCCCGGAGGCGCCTCTTCCTCTCCAGGTGCTGATGGAGGCTGCAGGGCCGCGCTAGAGCATTCCTCGCCCGCCACACCACCATGGACGACCCTGTGAGCCCGCGCACCAGCGCTTCGCCCAGCATTCCCCAGTGCTGCTGTGGCCGCGCCGACTGCGCATTCCTGTCTCACAACGGCGAGCTGCTCGAGAGCCTGGAGCGCGACGTGCAGACGGCCGCCCAGCTTGGCCAGGTACGTACGACGCTTCCCTTCGCCGCCCATCCCTGGCCTCCCTCCGCGATCTCCCTCTGAGATTAGGCCAAGATGGCAGCACATCACCACCGGCCTAATTAGCCGTGGAGGCCGTGCTGCCCATCCCCGTGCGCCGTCATTTAGACTCAAATTAGGGCCTTAAAATGCTGGCCTCGCTAACCTTCTGCTTGCAGGCTCTCCTGCAGCGTCATGAAGCCTACATCGCCGACAGCGAGGCGGAGCGGCGTCGCATGGCCGCCAAAATCGAGACCCTGGAGCACGAGAAGGCCGATCTCGAGGCGCGCAATGCGAAGACGGTCCAGGAGAATCGCGCCCTGCTGGACCAGCTCGAGGCCCTCAACAATGCCGCCACCGAGACCGACTCGCACTGCCACGAGCTCACCGCGGCCCTGATGGAGACCCAGGAGGAGCTGCAGCGCATGACCAACCTCGTCTCGCGGACCGAGAGCCTGGAGAGGCAGCTCGCCGAGCTGGAGAAGGAGCAGGCAGAGTTGCAGAACAAGCTGGCCACCAAGAGCACCGACGAGCGTTCTGCCGTCAAGCGGTGGAGGAAGGCCGAGCAGACCATTGCTGCCCTGCAGGAGCAGATCGAGAGGATCGAGAAGGAGGCAAAGGAGGAGCGCGAGCGCCATGTGGAGGTTGTAAGCCGCATGGAGAGACGGCGGGTCGTCGAACGCGAGCTGGAGAGCGCTGCGGGCAGACTGAAGGGTGCCGCCGCCGCGAAGACCGGCAACCACGACAAGACCAGCACCAATGTGGTTTCGCACTTCGTCAAGGATATCCTCCAGGACAACGCGAACCTGCAGCTCGGTATCGTAGAGCTGCGTGACATGCTCATGAACTCGAACGATGAGGTCGAGAGATTGAGGGAGCAACTCCTACTCCACCAGCCGCTGCATGATGTTGACGTTGCTGACGAGCCGAGCGGACCGAGTCTGGAGAAAGAGCTGGGTCTGGAGGCTGAAGAGGCTCCAAAGGAACCGCTGCATCGATCGCCCAAGGAGCTGCATGTCCACCACCACTACCATGCCGCACCGGCCCCGCCCAAGGACCAACAGAAGAACAAGGGACATCTCCAGCGCAGAGCGTCCAAGAAGAGGCGAAGTGTTGTTACTCCCAGCCACTTCGCACCTCCTTCTGGACTGCACACGCCCCGTTCCTCCATTTCTAGCCCGAGACCTACGACACCCTCCTCCGCCGCTACTATTCTTTCCCAGACCGCGGTCACCATTCCTACCAGCAAGCACGCCCACCGCTGGTCTGTCGCTAGTCATCAGACCGGGGCATCTATTGCCCCGTCGTCTGTGCCCAGCTCCCCCTATTCACGACGCACGTCATCTATCTTTGATCGCATGTTCAGTGACGCCGGCCAGGATTCGTCACGCCCAACGAGCCCCGAAAGCAATGGTGACCCTGGGTCGCCCGAATTTGTTCCTATCAATACTAGAGGAAAAGGTCCTGCTAGGACTCTGACCACGCCCGCGGCCTTCAGAATCCACTCTAAGGCCGCACCGACCATCGAAATCAACGCGACCTCGTCTTTACGAATCTCCGAAGAAGAACTCGACAACCTTTCACCTATTTGCCAAGATGTCATCACCGAGGAACACGAGACATCCTCGAACGGTGACATCTCCGGTACGAACACGCCAACACCTGAAGCCCAGGACTCCGACTTCAACGAGGAAATCTACACGAACGGACAGGTTGGTCATGGCTTGCGCCGGGCCACATCGCATGAGTCCCTACTCTCGGCCCGCGGCATGGACATTTCCGCGCATGGCCGCCCAATGTTCTTTGGGCCCAGCAGCCCCTCGTCTCAGGCAATCGCCAGCCTCAGCAACATGGTCGCGCGACCGAGCATATCCTACCGGCACGACCAAGACGCTAGCGCGGCGCATCGCAGTCTCCTATCGGGCATCGCTGCCGATCAGCGCAACGGTGGCTCGAGTTCTCGACCCAAGCCGAGCAATTCGAGTGGAGGCATTGGGCGCAAAGTGGGCGGATGGGTTTTTGGGAAGTGGGGCTTCGCGCCCACACCGACTCCTCCCGCACCTGAAGCCACAGCTGCAGGCTCTACTGCCAGCTCATCGACCACGACTTCGCTGTCGCCAGACGCGCAGGCACCGACGACGAAAGACGGTCGTGCGGGCAGCTCGAGCACGGCTACGACCGAATGCTCGACCAGCTCGTCCTCGACCGCCGGCACTGAGATTCCCGCAGACTCCTCCGCAGCGGGCAAGGCACCCCAGCGCTCCAAGTCGGCCAAGCTGCGTGCACCCGGCATCAACCAACTCGGCCCCATTCTGGGCATGCGCCGGGAGCCTAAGACGCCGTTCAAGGTTGTCGTGCAGCAGGAAGAGGTCGACGTGGATGCGCTGAGGGAGAGCTTGGCAGAGGCGGGTGGCAGCCCTGTCCGCCCGGAACTGCAGATCACGATCGAGGCGCCGCCGGAATCGACGGCGGCCGGCGCGTGAAGAGCTGTGTAGGGCGATGAGGATGTTGATGTACGATTGACCGAAATGATTGTTCGCTTATTGTCACTCCCTCGTATCCCATTTTCCCCCCCTTTTCCGTTGCTTGTTTTTGGAAAAACCTGCGAAATATCTTTGGCGTTACAAACCCACCACGGATCACGGTGTTAGACGGCTGTTTCCTTGATCAACCAATTCGTTCGCGCTGTGTTGGAAAGTGCAAGTGGTGGATATACCCCCATCTTCCAGACCGCGGGAAACCTAGAGTGTCTTTGCGAACCCTCACGGTGGCCGCTCATCCGCGAGCGCTCTGTTATTTTTCTTTTCGTCCTCTGTGTTATAGAACTATCTTTCTTCTTTGGATTGTGGATACGGACATGGATGGAATGGGTCCTGGGTACATGTTTGTCTTTGTTGTCATTGAACATAGCGCGCAAAAAAAAACATCACCAGACGGCAGACAAGGGTCAATAGGCCCGGTCTGCACAAAAGACTTGGACGAGATGCAGAGCTTCGGTGGCCATGCATGATATTACTTTGGATATAGAAAGTGGAATTGGAAAGAGGAAGCGATCTTCCGAAGTTTTGCTGAACAACTCAGAACAGGCGAACCGTGCGGCCATCCACGTACTCGGACAGCACATGGTTGCAGCCTTGCTTTGCGGTGTGTGTGAGGTTAATTTATGCTCGTGCGCTTTGTGCAATCGTTTAAATGGCCCTTTCGCTGTCCGCCTTTGAGGCTTGTTCTGTGAACCATTGACTTCTGGATTGTCCAATTCTCGCCTGTTCTACGGTCTTCGTCTTCGGCTTCGTCTTCGTCCTGGTGTTTTTTTTTCTTCCTGCCGAGTCAAGACACACACCGGTCAAACCGCCTGCCTGCAGCTACTACGCCACAACGCTGCTGCACTATCCACAATTCTCAACCAGAGGGCCAAAGGAAAAAAAAATTTTCATTCGAAACCTTGTCGTCCCGGTCCAGACAGCCCATCCCGCGGCGCCCTTACCTCTATTCCTCCTCAATCTCCGCTTTCTCCACGCCGTGTCAACCAACCCCGACCCACGCGTCGTCCGCGAAACCCACCCAGCAACCGCCAAGCAACCAACCAACCAACCAATCAACCGACATCTCTCCACCAAACCCGGCAATTTTTTTTTTGCTGCTTCGTCTTCTTCCCCATCACACCCTTCTTTTTTTTTCCACCCCCCTCCCCCAACCGCACGTGGTGGCGCCGATGTCTCGTGAGAGAAGCAGCAGCAGCAGCCGCAGCCGCAGCGGGGGCGGCGCCGTGGCGTGGTGGGGTGCTCTGGTGGAGCTGTTCTCGTTCCTGCCGGTTAACGGGGAAGACCGGCTCACGGCCGCGGTGTTGGGGGCGAAGGCGTCGGGGGGCCTTTGTTGCGAGGAGGATTTTTTTGATGACCAGGGGGATTTGTGGAGGGGGGTTGTTGTGGGGGGTGGGGTGACGTGGTATGTTTGAATTTCTGGTTTTTTTTTTTTGGGTGGTCTTTTCTATTGTTCGCGCCTTCTTAGACTGACTTTTATGCAGTTTTGTTTAGTGAGTTTGTTGGTTGGGATGCTGGAGTTTGGGTGGCTTGGTTTTCGGGGAAGGCGCCGGGAACGTGGGGTTCAACTTGGGGTTGTATGCTCTTGAGAGCTCGGTTCAAACTTGCGATATCTTCAGGGCAAAGGTTGCGTATCAAGGGAGGGGGAGTGCGAGCGGGGGGAAAGCAAGAGGGTTGCCCCATGGTCTGGGTACTTCTGCTTTCACATTCGGTTTACTATGTTATCTCCGGGTCAAACGCTCTTGTAGTATGTTTTGTTAGATATGTTCACTGTAGAGCTGTACTATCATATTTTCTTCATATTCGTCCTTATCTCTGCAACATGATAGCTACTATAGAACTCTTTCTCTGCTTTTCAGTAAATTTGTTGCTGTGTTACCCCTGCCAAATTTCTTCGAACAGCGTAAATACTTTGCTGATATTCCCTAGCGGAATCATGCAGTGAAGCATCATTTTGTCCATGGCGAATCAAAAATAGACGGGACTCCCCTGGTTGATACTAACTTCGTTGCGGTCTAGAAAGCAGATAGCCAGAAGGCTCATCCTAAGGAGTCGGCGGACATGTCTCTCTCCCGAAGAAATCTCCTAATGTGTGCAGCGGATCAATGTGATCCATCAAAAGAATGATGATGCTCAATGTTTCTCATACCACTCATGCCCAAAGAGTATATACTGTACGTAAAAACACCTACAGAGAACGTTAGTGCTATATACCGCCTTTTTCACTTCTCACTCCCCACTCCATTCCATCTCCCTCACCCACCTCTTTACAACGCATTCAAAATCGCCGTATACGCCGCCTTAGGCTGATAGTTCGCATCAAACAGCAACGGGGTAGAGCTCGCACGCCAGGAGTCCGGGTCCCGCACGCCCCAAACGGTGATACCGACGCAGTTGCTGACGTTCAAGCAGGCATTGGTAGCGGCGACGTAATCGCTGGCAGCCGCGCCGGCGATGTCGAGCTCCGTCATGGCGCACTCGGAAGCAGCGGCGCAGAGCGCCTTCATGGCGGCGGCGCTGCCCGAGGCTCCGCCTGCAGACAGGTGGGACTGCGAGCCGATGCCGTCGATGGGGACGCCGGCGGCGCGCCACTGCTTGACTTTGTTGATCAGGCCGGTGGTTTTGGCGTAGGTGGCGCTGTCGAGGCTGTGGGGGCTGTCAGCGTGGACGGTGTGAGGAAGTGCGGAGTGGGCGGGGCTTACTTGTAGTCGTTGATGTAGAGCTTCGCGTTGGGGTCGGCGGCGCGGGCGGCTGCGAAGGCGATTGAGACAAAGTCCTCGCCGAGGACGTTGTAGAAGACGGAGGAACGCATGCTGCCGTCCTCGTTGAAGATCTCATTCACGACATCCTGTTCGGCATTAGCTTCTGGTGGACATGGAATTTGGAGGGCCTGATGCTCACCCAGGCGTAGATCTTGCCCTTGTAGCGGCCGATCTCAGTGCTGATATGGTTCTGCATGACGCTGGTCAAAGTGGCCTTGTCGGTGATGCTGCTGACCCAGCTGGGAAGCTGTGAGTGCCACACGGTCGTGTGTCCGCGGACCAGCTTGTTGTTCGTCTGGGCCCAATTGACCAGGTAGTCGGCGCCAGCGAAGTTGAAGTTGTTGCGGGATGGCTCGGTGGTGTCCCACTTCATGCTGTTCTCGGGCGTCACCTGGCCGAAGTCGGCCTGGATGACGGCGGCATTGGAGCCGGTCGTGAGGCGGCCTTGGTCCGTTGCCACGCCAAAGTACTTCTTGCCGTGAGCCTTGAACTTGGCGTCAATGCTGCCGGTGGCACTGGCGCCGGGAGACACGGCGGTGCTGAGAGTGGTAGCCGGCGCGGAAGTAGCGGCGGTGCCTGGCTGACACTGATAATTGGGAAGCCGATATCAGCAACTGATCTGAAGTTTGGTGGAGCACATGAACATACCTGCGAGTACCATTGGCTTTGCGTCACACAAGTGTAGCCAGACACACACGTGGTTTCACCAGTCCATCCGGAGCCTCCACACTGGCCCCAAGCTGCAACGTCGGCAAATGCGGCCGGTACTGCCGAGAGCAGCAGAAGAGCCGCGCTTTGATGCATTGTAGCGGTATACTTATTAGAGAGTGGAACGAGTGGGAGTAAGTCAGTTGGGAAGGATAAGAGTCGTGTTAAAGAGAAGTGGCAAGCTTCACCCTCTCGTGGGACGGAGTTGGCTTTTATAACATTGGACGAGAACCCACGGAGGACTGCATGAATGGGACTCCAAGAGGAGCTATCACGAACTAACGCATCTCCACTGCCAAGGTCCGCGCTCCAGACCGTAGCCATGCGATATTGAGGCTGCTGGAGGCTGGCAGGGCAACATGTCGGCTGAAGTGGGCTCTTTCAAGAGCGTTTCCTATTCGTTTGGGAAGCGACAGAGAGCATCTTGTGACCAATTGACGGTAAGAGAAGACACATATAGCAGTGCTAGGCGGAGTGGTGACGGCAGGGGCCGCCGTTTATTCTGCAGGTGCCGCGGAGGCGTCCAATGCTCGCTTAAGCGGCGGCGCAAGGGCGCCGAAAGGGGAACGACAAGAAACAAGCTTAACTTTTTGGTTGACCACTGCCGCCGCGCTGCAGGCACATGAGGGGCATCGAATCTTCCGATTTTCGCTGGCGACAGCCTAAATGCTTCCCCACAGCTCATATGCGGAATGAAAGGGACGGCGCACGCGGTCGGGAACAGGCTAAATTGCCGCGAAACCGGGTGACGCCCGGATGCAGCATACGGTTCCATATTGACTTCCGTGTTTCAGCTTGGGCTGGCCCCGCCTCGCCAGTCAGATGTCGAGATTATGCCTGTCGCGAATCGTTTGAGAGCGGGAGATCGATGCCCGCGGCGAGCCGGACGGCTTCGGCGGTTCGGAAGCCGCAGCCCTCGCAGTTTACCCTAGGGCTGGATGTCAGCGGGAGAACCTTGAGTTTATTCTCGTATCCAGGCACATGTTTGTTTCCTTCGCTTTGTTGGCCGCGGAGAATTTGTCGGGAAACATGCTGGGAGGCTGGCTCTTGGACCGCATCAGCAGACCTGAGGGGCGGACATGCCGAGGGTCAAGCAAAGGTTGAAGGCCCCGCTGCCAAGAAGCAATGGGGCCGGTGATCTGTCTCCTGAGCAACGCCGTCGTCTCTCAGATATCTCTTTTTCCCTTTGAATTCCCGCCAATAGGCTTTCTTTGTGCATATGATAAGGGACTTGTCGTCAAAGCTTCTCGCCGTTGCCTCAGCCCGCCCAAATATTCCACCTTGGTTTCCACCGCTGCTCGGCAACTTCCATTTGCACGTTGTTGGTTAGTTGCTATGTCGCCATTATTTAGCTCTGCTGTATTTGGGAAAAGCGGAGTCTAATCGAAAATCATTGGAGCACTTTTGTCTTTCTGTAGCCAAAGCTGTCTTTATCTACAAAAAGCCAAGAATCGCTTACGCGGCTCCCTATAGGAACCCACAATTAATTCGAAGTAGTATGGCGTTTGAAGTCGGCTGTACTAAGCATTGTGATTGTTTACTTACAGCGACAAAGTTTTGTTATGTAGGGAAAAAAAAGGGCCGCACACGAACGCCATTCTCTTCTTCGTTGAGGTTTGGCGACTCCAAGGTTTTACCACATCTTTCACGATCCTCCTCCTCAAGGTCCGTCGCCTGCAATCACAAATACCAGGAATTTGAAAAGGCAAAAGGGAATCCCTTAGCTTGACCCAAGTCCTGGGGAAGTCCGACGCTGTAGTAGCTGAAGACAGACACGAGTACATGCAGATTGATCTGCAATGATGCGACGTCTGGTCAGCCACACCGTTCAAACTCTTCACGTGCAATCTCTTGCGTCGTCAGGGTCTCTGGGGCTGGTGATGACGCGAGATCGACATGGCCCCGCAGATGGCCGTCAGATCGTACCTGACATCAGGGTCCACTCTACACGTCATGATGAATGAAGGCCGCTGCGAGGCAAATAACCCCACCCCTTCTCCACACCGTTGTCGCAAGGCGTACTCCTTCCAGACCATCGACGGCCTGAAACGAGCCTGGAATGTCGAAAGTAGCAATGGCCAGCCTTAACGGTACGTATCGAGGCCATTTTGACCAGCTATCGAATGTCGTCGAACGTTGTGTGCACAGATCCACGAGCGGTCTATCGGAGGCGCTGAGGCAGGAATACGCTGACGAGAGGGTCCTGCCAGTCTTCAAGAAGCCCCTTGCGCTTCATTCAACGACGCCAATGACGGGTTTCTTGCGCGACGGATATTGCAGAGTGCCCCCGGGAGACTTTGGAAATCACAGCGTTGCCGGTAAGCGAGTGCCGTCCGGGTGGAAGGAAAAAGCTGACAGTGTCGCGCGTAGCTGAGGTAACCGAAGAGTTTCTAGACTTCACTGCGGCACGGGGCAACGACCTCCGTGTCGTTGGCCTGACCGGAGGCTGCAGATGGTGCCTATGCGCTAGTCGGTGGAAGGAAGCGCTGGATGCACGCCAGAACGACCACGACCCAGTGGTGCCCAAGTAAGTTGCCACCGGCGCAGAAAGAGGGTCCGCGCCCAAGCCTGCAGATCTGGAGAACGGCTCGGGAGATTGATGTGGATCATCCAGGGGGCCGGGACCTGGACGCCCCGAGAGGTAGTGCTAACGAGACGGCGCGTCCGGCAGGGTGTTCCTGGCTGCAACTAACGAGAAGGCGCTCGACAAGCTTGACTTCGCCGACCTCAAGAAGTTCGCCGCGAATGAGAACGATGAGGGGGGGACCTAACGGCGGAGGCGAGAATGCTTCTTACGTCATGCTTTCGATCTTTGACATGTGAGACGCTGGTGGATGCCTCGCAAGGAATTCTTCTCTGTCGGTCTCCGCTCAACAGGCGGCATGTGATAGGAGACGCTGCAGGGCAGCAACTTGAAACAAAACATCCTGCGAGATTGAGGAATCGTTGCAAAACCGTACTTGCGCGCGTGGACACACGTTGATGACTCTGCCCTGCCGGTCATTGGTTGCTCCCGAGCTTTAGATGGGTACGAGGTTGCGCGTTCGCTGCGAGATTCCCGGGATCCGAAATTGAAGCTTGCGTGCCTGACGGAGCCAAGCAGGGCCAAGGGCGGGCCATGCGCCATCAAGGAGAAACTTCCGCTCCTGGGCCGCTGGGGCTCAGGCGTCGCAACACTGCGTAAGCGCGAGCGGCCGTGCTGGGATGGATGGAGGCCCAAGGGCCAGCCAGTCGGGCGGATGGTGGCATGCTGACTGCTGCGAGCCTGCAGCAGCTGCCGGGAGCTGGCGATCGACGACGCAAATGGCAGCTGCAGCCATTCGCAGTGGCTGTGCGCCGAGAGAGCGACCGACCCGCGGTGATCCCGACGGCGCCGAAGCCTCCCCAGTTCAACACCATCGAATTGCCCTCGTATGCGCGCCTCCGCCGTCAGCGGAGCACTCGTAGCCGCACATCATGCGCTCTTTTGGGCATGCGGCTGTCGCGCGTGGCCGCCATCTGGCGTTCAGGCACTCCCGCGGTTCGCTGGCTCAGCGCGCCAGTGGCACGCTACCTGCTAGCTCTCCAGCTGCGTGCCACCAGTCGGCGTTCTGTCCAGGCCCCTCAACGCCTTGGACGATCTGCGCTTCGGCATCTACAAAGTCGCTTCCACGAGCAAGAGCCGATGCACGTTAACCGTAGTGGGGATGCCCCATGCTGTTAGCTCGACGCTTCCGCGACGCATCTTGACCATGGACCAGTAGCAGCCGGCGCTAACGTCTTCAGCAGCGAGGTCTGGCGTCTCCCGTTTCCCCGGTCTGAGCATGGCTGTTCTTCGGCTCGGGAACTGGTCGATCTGTAGCTGAGTGCCGCTTGGCGAGCGACGGTGTCGGCACTGCGCCTTTGTTCGGCTTATAGTCTGAAAGAGCTTGCTTTCCCCGAAACCGAGGCGTTTGAAGGAGCTAGTGTAGGACGGCGTTGCGATATCAAATGGGGATTTCGGCATGTTGAGGTCTCCGTGAAGCCACCGCTGCCCAATTCTCTTTGCCATATGCCGAACAGGGTTTCCAATCCTCAGCCATCTCTGCTGCCCCTCTCTTGACCTTTAATACTGTCTGCCGCGGAGGTAGCTCCTTGACTCGCATTCCACTCACCTTCCCTGCGGCAGTCAGCCATGTTTTACGACTCTGCTCCAAAGCTGGTTGATGTCGTCCTCATTCTGGGTATACCTGCAGTAATTCTCTTCGGCCTACGGTGCTGGGTTCGCCTAACGAGGACAAAATGGGGTCCTGACGATTGGCTGATGCTGGCAGCTATGGTAAATTTTGCGGCTCCTTAACACGAACACATGACACTGACCTCCGAAAGCCATTCTTTCTCCTACTCTCTATCAGTGGACTGATAGGCGCCGACAACGGTATCGGCGTGCACGATGAGCGTCTTACTCAAACCGAAAGGGTTACCGCACTGAAGGTACCGATCCCATTTACGCGCCGGAAAGCTGAGGAGAATATCCTTAAACCGTCCAAGTGAAAGACTCCTGTGTGTGTTGCTGTCGTACAGAGTTGAAGTGTCCATCTGATACTGACTTCAGGAAATCTGCGAGGTCGGTTCGGATATGATGGCAATAGCAGCACATACAGAGTTGAAGCGTTAGTCTGATGCGAAGAGCGTACTTCTTACCGCACAGTCCCATACAGGCGGATGCTTCAACTCACCACACATGCCCATCTGCAGCCCCGGACCGACCTCATGCTCGATGAAGCAGATGAGTACTTCAACTCTGTACCGATATACGTCACAGGGTCGACACTCAGAGCTTCACGCCAGTGATCAGGAGCTTAGCTCTGGGATCTTCACTGACTGGATCCGCAGTGGTTCTATCTCGCACAAGTCTTCTTCTGCATTTCCATAATGTTCGCCAAAATCAGCATTGCGTTGCAGCTGGTTCGGATTACTTCCCAGAAAAGGGCATACCTCATCGGACTGTGGGTTTTGATTGGCGTCATCGCACTGTCGCTCTCTTTCACAACCATATATTTGCTCTCGCAATGCACGCCGGTCAAGTGAGTTTCGGAGACAAACCATTTTGGTGTCGCATGCACCCTACTAACAGCAGCACAGGGCCAACTGGCTGCCGACGACGCCCGGCGCAAAGTGTTTGCCTTCTCTGGGTGTGACCGTCGTCAGCTTCACGCAATCCGGCATCAATATCGTAACTGACTGGCTGTGCGCCATCATGTAAGCGCACTGGAAACCGTGAAGAGAGGATGGAGCTGACTGTGGCTGTAGCCCCATACCCCTGCTCTGGGATGTGAAGATGAACATGCATTCCAAGCTCTCCGTGCTTGTGCTGCTTGGCCTCGGTATTTTGTATGTCTTCTGGCTGGAGAGGAATCAGTCTGAAGGCTCCCCGCACTGATGCTCTGATTAGTGCCAGCATCTCGGCCATGATTCGGCTGAAATACACCGTGAGCTACATGAACCCTACCGAGGATTACCTCTGTAAGTCGGCCGACGGGATTGGCTGCCACTGCCGGACACAGCCGCCCACGCTGCTCCCAGTACCATGGTAACGGCTGACCCCTGGCATACAGTTGGAATCGTGAACCTAGTGATTTGGGCCTTTACGGAAAACGGCGTCGCAATTGTGGTCGGCTGCGTGCCAACGCTGCGCCCGCTGTTCTCTGCCGTCTTCAAGGTGGGCAGCAGCTCCGAGCACCGCGACACGTACACACTGCAGAGCGGGCTGCCGCGCTCGCGGAGCTACCACGGCATCAAGGTGCCCAGCGTCGCCTCGCGCGCGGCCGGGCGGGACAGGGAGCGGGTGGCGGCGCACTGCAGCGCGGCAGGGGCAGGCAGCGAGGACGACAGCGCGAGCATGAAGGACAGCGAGAGCCGGGTGCAGATTCTGGAGGGGAGCGGGATCCTCGTGAAATACGAAGTGGACAGGCGCGTGCAGTAGGCAGGCAGGATTGGCAACTTGGCGCGTCGGGGCAGCGCGGCGGGGGCAGCGTCGCAGCGGGCGCAGCGCAGGCAGACAAACGTAGCTCTCGCACGGCAGGCGTAGCAGGCGGGTCGCAGCGCAGTAGTGAGGTCATCCGCAGCACAGCCTCGCGGGCAGCTCCTGCTGGGGCGCACGCGATGCGCCGGCGCCAAGCTCCGGGCGGCGGAGGGCCCAGAGCGCGTTCTCCACTCGCGCGACTCCGCCCTGTCAGCCCGGCCGTCCCAAGGCTGGTCCGACCCTTAAACCGCTACTCGCGCGCCCACACGGCCTCCCGCATCTGTCTGCTGCAGCCGTCTCCATCTCCGTCCATCGCCCCCATCCCACGCGGCGCCTCGAGACCGCCCGTTCGACGATCGCTACCCGCCCCCGTGGCCCCTCGCTGCCGCCGCCCGCCAGCTCGCCCTCGCTCTGCTCACCTGCGCCGCGCCGCCCAGCTCTAGTGCGCTGCGCCCTCAGCCCGCTCGCTGTCGCCTGTCTCACGCCCGCGATCCCTTGCATTGCCTGCACCCACGCGAAACACCCGCTGGAGCTTCTGCGCCACGCTCAAACCCGCAGCCGTGTCGCCTGTCTGCTTGGCCCGAGTGTGCCGCGACTCGCTGCTCCCGAGCACGCGCGAGAGAGTAGCCCGGCTTGTGTCGCCGTCCCGCACACGACTGCGCTGCTAGGGCTCACGCGCGGCAGCCTTGCTCCCCAACACCGCCGCCCGCTCCTCCTCTTCACCCTCCTCCGCCCACCAGCCGCGCGAGGCGGCACACCACCGTCAAAATTTATCATCACGAGTCACGCGCATCCCTCCTCGGAGGACAAAGCATCGACCGGCTATTTCAGCCGCCCACCTTAGACACGCTGCCAGGAGGCTACCGCGATCGTGAGGGCCTGACAGCGACGCCGGGTGTCCGCCCGAAGCCCAGCAAGATGTACCGCCCGCAGACAACATGGACGTGGGCCTTCTTCCTCACCGCCCTGCTGCAAGCCGTCGTCGCTCTGGCGCTGGAAGCGTACGTGCTGCCCTCGGCCAGCTTGTCCACCGGGAGGGGCTTGGGCTCTCGGGTCCTCCTCAGCCTTGCGCTTCACGACTGACACCGTCTCGCACAGATACATCTTCGCCAAGTTCCAGCTGTCGCTGCACGAAAACGCACACCTCTTTCCGCAGGCGCAAACCATCCCCACCTATCTCTCCGTCTTCATGTTTGGCTACATCTACCAGATGGTCCTGGTCTACGATGCCCTGCGCCTGAAGAACACGATTCAGGTCATCGGTCTCTGCATTTACAACGTCGGAATCCTCGTCTACGCATCGATCCAGATGGACCAGATCAACGACGCCGTCGTTGAGCTGAGGAAGGTCAACATGATTGATCCTCAATTTTGGGACGACATCAAGCCATTTCTCATCGTCGAGCCTTGCTTGATGGCCTTCGGCACTATCTTGATGTCCTTCGTTGCCTGGAAGCTGTACGATGAATTTGCCTGGACAATTTACAAGCACATCAGCGCCGACTTGAGATTGAAGCGTAGGTATCTGACTTATCAGGTAAGCCCGGACATAAGCAGCTCGTGTTTTAGCACACGTGAGCTTACGTTGGCTTCTAGATCTACATCGCCCTTCTCAAGTTCGACTTCTTCTTCTTCCTTGGCTTTACGGTGCAGTTCCTTGTCGTCGTCGGTAACACCACGGATGCCGAGTTCTACCTCACTATCGCCGCCGTTCCGATCACCATCATCCTCCTGCTGCTGGCGGCCTACTGGACCCAAAAGGAGAATGTGCTAGGCATGGTCGCTATTATTGTATGTCACAACAAGTTCCGCCCAAAGTGTTGCATTCCGGCTAACTCTTTGCCGTGTAGACCGTCTATTTTGGCGCGCTTGCCTACTTCCTCTTCAAGCTTGTCCGCATGTACGGTTCCGACAAGCGCCGCGTCCAAGACTACCTGCCTGCGCGCCGTTCGCTCACGACATTCGCCGTCATCACGATTCTGCTGCTCCTGGTCACGATTGTCATTGCTTGCATGTGCACGGCCAACTTCAACAAGGGCCTGAAGCCGCACATCGCAAAACGGAAGGTGCCAGACCTCGAGGAGCACAAGTACACGACCGAGATGCCCGCGATCGCCGGTCCCATGCCGAGCAGAATGACAATTGATTGATCTTCGCCGCGCGTGTTCGTGCCCGCCCTGCAGATGGTGGCGCGCATGCTCGATTCGAGATATCAATTACAGCATGTACAATGGATTTTGAGTCTTTCCTTTTGGTTTCAACCGGGGCGCAGGGAACTCACGGCGACGGCGTTATGTGGTGCACAACGGCGAAAAACAGGAAAATCTGGCCACGTGTTTGCCATAATGGAGGCAGACTAATCACAAGACCCGATTCCGTCCGGCCGTGTTTTCTGGATTTGGAGGCAGGGAATTCATGTTGGCCGGGTGATTTCTCTTTCTGAAAGGATACCAAAGGCGCTGCTTCATTTCTGACATTTGCTCTTCTCGGTCTGTTTTATCTGATCCTTACAAGCTGATTGAAGGCCTCTTGCAGGTTGCGAGAGTGTATTTTACGGCCGACTGCTTGTTTGTTTTCCTTCGGTCGTTGGTGTTTTCCCTCTTGCATAGTACTCATACCCACTCGTCTTGCCCACTGCAGCAGTGTGTGCTTGTTTCTTTTTATAGGTCACCATGTCACGAAGTCCATGCTTTGTGAACCGGGGGTTCGTCATCCTGGCGCATTTGCACCACGAAAGGTCCACGTGCCTTGACATCTGCACTGTTTTTTTTTTACTACCCTCTTCGCATCCTCAGTATAATAGACATGTGCCCACGCGCAATTAGCTGCCTCTCAAAAGACATCGACGATCAGCTGCATTCTTGACCCTCTTCCTCATTCTCGCATACGCAATTGCCAGCCAGCGACTCAACAGAAGACCGTCGGTCGCCGCGCCTTCAAACCTGGCCCCCCAACCCCCAACCCCCAAAAAATTTCCTTGGCGCATAGACTTGGCTAGCGAACCACACTCCCTTGTTGCGCGGCTCATTCTCTCTCCCGGGGGGGCAGGGGGGCGCCACGCTTTTCTCCCCTTCAATTGTTGGCGGATGCCGATGGAAACGGGAAATTCCATTTCTATTCTTTGGTTCCAACGGGGCGGAAGAGAAGACGGAGAGACGGAGGGGCAGGGGGGCCCACTTCGCGAGCCTCGGCCACTGCCGTCGCTCGCTCCCTCCTTCATTAAGCGCTACTCGCTGCACTTGGCCGCATCGCATCACACACACTGTTTGGTGGAGGGAAAGGAGGGAGGGACGGAGGGATGATATGTCCCCGATATTCCCCGTCCGTGTTCTTGGGTCTTTGAAGGGGCTTTTTTTTTACCTCTTTTAATTGCGGTGTCTCAGCTTTTCTTTCTGCTGCTTACCTACGTATGTACCTGCTTTGTGCGCTCACGCTATCCCCCACGCTACACGTGCTCATCTCTCGACACGCGCAAAAGGCGGCTAGCCGCTCTGGGGGAGCTTCGTTCACCGCGAGGAGCTTGGGCTCGGTCGGGGCTTAGAGAGCTCGAGTACGGGAGGAGTGCATACGTGGGTAGGACGCGTTCAATTCCTAAAAAAAAAATATAACCACGCACGTATCATGTACACGTAAACCCCCCCGACGCATGCATGCACACTACGTAGCACCGGAGAGCGGGAAACGGCGGATTGCCTGACCGGCGGACGGGACTGGCTGGTTGGCCGTGCAACGCATGTAATACTGCTGCGCGAAAACCCCCGAGCCGACCGACGGACCGAGCTTCTACGGCTTCTTTCTTCTTGCCTGCATCCGTTCCGCTCCGTTGCCGAGACCTGACGTTTGAGGATTGAGATGAAGGAGGCAGAGAGAAACATAGCGAAATTTGTCTATATATGAACGCTAGTCTTGAGGTGTCTATGTACGCTGCTCGTTTAATCCGCTGTCTAATAATTTTTCTTTCTTACGCATGTTCTCCTGATGTGTTTTTTCTTACTGTTCCTTTACCCACATTAAATTGTTGGCGACGACGTTGACGTTGGTGAAGCTCCACAAAGCCAGCCGCAGCTGTTGCAGCCCCTTCGGCGATGCCGAACGGGATTTGCGTATCAGTTGGTCGCAGCTGCCGAGATCCGTGCCGCTCTTGCCGATTGTGTGAAGGGGTCAAACGCCAAAAATTCTGATACATATGCTTCAGCCTGCTCCGATCATCACCCAGCCCTGCTGGGCTTGTGCTGTGCCGCGTGTCAGCACAGACGCGCTCTCGCCCGGGCCCACACCCATCAAACTGCCTTTGCCCTTTTCTCCCTCCTCCCCCCGGGATCGTCCTCCATCATTTTCTAATTGGTTCTCTGAAACGTCGCAGCTGTCGAAAGCTTGATTTTCGCCTTGGTCTAGGGTGACGTATGTTTCCGACTGGTCTCCGATGTGAGAGAGAATGAGATGGACGGAAAGACGAGACGAGGAGAGGAGGAGAAGGGGGAGGTAGTTCCGTGAGCAAGGCTTTTCCCTCTTCTCTCGTGGTGGTCAAGGAAAGAGCAGACCGCTCATTCCAACTTCTCGGCAGCCAGGGGGCCGCCCTCGGTGCCGACGGCTGCGGCGCCGCCTTGGCTGTTCAGGAAGCTGAGGTAGCAGTTCCAGCCTGGTGGAGATCACGCTCGGCGTTAGCAACCCGTATATCCGCACCGCCTTTCCCACATTCATTTCCCCACACAACACCATGACGTCGTCGAGGAATTCTACTCACCCAGAGAGATGATGTTGACGAGCAGCACGCGGTGCTCGAGCGGGACGAACTTGAAGTTGGCGATCTGCACGAAGGGCCAGACCATCCAGTTCTTGGTGAGGGCCGGGCCGTAGGTCGAGGCCAGCTTGTCGCGCGGGCTGGTGCCCTCCATGACGGCCATGGTCGACAGGAAGAGACACATGTTGGTGGGCGCGAAGAGCAGCTGGTCGGCCGCCACGCGCGCCAAGATGGTGCCGTTGGTCGAGCGCAGCTGAATGCGCTGCAGCGCCTTGAACCACGTGGTCGCGGCCGGGCCGAAGATGGCTGGGAAAGAGCATGTCAGACGGATGTTCTCAGGACGTTGGTGCCGCCTCGAAGGTGTCGCTGGTGGCGAGTTCTTCTTCCCCCAGAGCTGGCGTGCGAGAATGCCACTTACCACCGCCGTAGAAGGCCATGCGGGCGGTGCGATCCCACTCGTGCTGCTTGAAGCCCTTGCGCTCGACAATCTGCTGGGCCATGGTGTCGCCCGTCGCGAACAGGATCTGGAACGCGCCCGAAACCCGTCAGCTCATGCTCAGTGTGCCTGGCGTGCCTTATCTCGGTGTTTTATGCGGGCTTCTGCCGGAAAGTTTTTTGCAAGGTGGCGGATAGGGGAACGTCGCAGGCTTGGACTCTGGCGACACGGAGGCCGGGCGAAGGTGGGTGCAGGACGGCATACCGCGGTGGTGATGCTCTGGGTCAGCAGCGGGCGCTGAGCGAGCTTCAATTGGTACCTGTGCGTTTCCCAGACATCAGCTTTCGACCCTGCGACCGGGGCCTGCGGGATGACGGCGAGCGTACCAGCGGAGCATTTTGGCGGCGGTTTTGCGACGAAAAGCGACGGGCGGTGCTGATTGAGAAGCGGCGGCTGTGGGTTCCGGCGAGCGAGGAGGAGCGCAGGGGGAAAGGAGAGGGCAAAGGGGGGACGACAGCTGGGCTGGATATTGTAAGCTTTGGACCAGCTCTGTGATCTCGGATGGGGCGAGTCAGCCAAGCCGGCGCCGCGCACAGCCCAAGGGGTCCACCGCCGCCGCCTTGGCAGCCTCGCCGCCCGGCTTCCCCAGAGGGGGAACCCTCCCGCCCCAGCCCTCCAGCGCATCATCGCCCTCGCCGCTTCCCACCCGGTCTCGTTCCTGTGCAACACCACGGCCGCGTGCGCCGCTTCTGCTTCCGTCTCTGCTTGTCGCCCCTTTTCCTGGCTCTACTGCCTCCGACTCGGCCGAGAAGTCTCTCTTGACGCGGCGCCCGTCGTCGCCACCAATGGCAACACGATGCGCGCTGCATTCCCTCCACAGCCCGCATTTTCGATAGCCCCGAGAGCGGGTTTCATCCCGTGCACCGTCCGCTGCTTCACCCCACAAAGCCGCGCATTATTTGCGCAGCCCAGCCTGGCGTCGCTGCTAGCTTGTCGTCCTCGCAAATTTTTCAATGGTTCGCCGATCCTGGGCTGTCAGCAGGCACGACGAACATTTTTCTCCGAAACACTGCCAACCGTGCTAGTCCCGCCCGCCGTCTTCCTCACCTGCTTCCTGGGGCTATGGTCCTACAAGGTCTTTATGACCATTGTCTTCCAGAACAAGCTGATCTACATGCCGTACATGCCCCCGTTTGCTCGTTCAGAGAAGATTGAGGACTACGTAGCTGCTTGCAAGCCTGTCGTGTGGGAAGAGAAGAGGATCAGGTCTTTGGACCGGACCAGGATTTCCCTTTGTGTCAGCAGCGTTCCACGTGGGGAGACGCCAATTGGTCACCTGGAGACGCCGAACCGGAGAAAAATTGTGATTATATACTTCCAAGGGTACGCAGTGAAGCTGAGGGTTTCGAAATGATGTCATTTCACGGAAAGCTAAACTTATCCAGAAATGGAGCATCTCTCCCACCAAGGCTGCCGGCACTGTCAGGTGTTCTCAAAGCCTTGTCTGAAAGTCCGAACACAGATCGTCCGGAGCACACTCTTGTAGCGCTCTCATACCGCGGCTTCTGGACTTCCAAGGGCAGAGCTTCTCAAAAGGGCATTCAGCGCGATGCCGAAGCTACTCTTGCATGGGTACAGAAAAGCTACCCCGGAGCTCGGGTAATCCTCTGGGGCCAGAGTCTTGGAGCAGGCGTTGCCGCAGACCTCTTAGCACGGCAATACAAATCAGCCGCGCAAGCCGAGCGTCCCAAGAACCAGCCAGACATCGCTGGCTTGATTCTGGAGACGCCTTTCATTGGAATCAAAGAGATGCTCATCGCATTGTATCCACAGAAATGGCTCCCCTACCGCTATCTCTGGCCTTTCTTGCGGAATTGGTGGGACAATGATATCGCGCTGAGAAGCATAGCGGCTGCAAACCGCCGACCGAACTTGCCTATCCAGATCATCACGGCTGTAAGGGATGAAGTCGTGCCGGCAAACCAAGCAGAGCATTTGCACAAGTTGTGCAAGGAACTCAAGCTTGACGTGCGGTGCAGAGACGTCCTTGGGGCCCTTCACAATGAAGTTCCGACTAGGCCTGATGGCAAGGGCGCAATCGTGTCCTTTGTCAAAGAAGTTGCCCCTTGAGGCCGCTTATCTGCCAGATTACAACAACAACAGCTTGGTAGTCAAAGGTCTGACTTTCACCAAGGCTACAGTCTTTCTTGGGCTCAAAGTCTGGCCGCGCGCTGACAATAGAAATGGAACGAAGCTGACCGGCAGCGCGAGAAACATCACTATGTTCACGGGCAGAACATATCATAGTACAACACCCTGAAGTCTTTCGTGCCAGCTTGTACCGTCGCGCCGAATCCAACCTCAAGTACTTTGCGAAACCATTCTCATCTACCCAGGAGAGAATTTCTTGGCTTGGAACAGGTGCGTGATTCGATTACTTTCAGTTTTGGTAGTGGAATCTCTCAGAGGACGATTCACATCTCGACGTTGACAGCCGAGCCTTCACGGTTCTCAACCCCCAGACACTCGGTGCTGGTTGTTTCTGTGCGTTGCCAACACGGCCCTGTAACATGAAGCTTTGTATGTATCTGGTGTCAAAGCTGTCTTAGGGTTGACAAAGAGCCAAATGTCTCAGTCAACCACTGTGTCTCTGCTTCTGCTCGAATCATCCACAATGCTCGACAATGGATTACTTCGTCTGAGACATATACGCATCATTAATCCATTGTCATGTCCTACATGGACCGCAATGCCTCCGGTTTATATCTCTTCTCCGCCCCTCTGTGGACATTCTTGATCCTCCTTCACACTTATTCCGTCCATGTGATCACCTGTCATCGTCTCATTGAAGAAGCCACGAACACCGCTCCAAAAGTCTGATACCTCGACTTCTTCATATCTCTTCAGCCGTCCTTTATGACAAGTTTTTCTGGGGTCCATCATCAACAGAGCATGACCGGGCAAGAAGGCATCTTACTTACGGTCTCGGCAGAAGGGGATGTAAGATTATTGAAGACTCCTTTACCTTCTCCGTGCCGGCTATCTGCTTCACCGTCCCCCGCACCAATGTGCCGCCACCTTAAGAAGAAACGACCGCTGCAAAACCTACGTGGAATGGTTCTTGAGCCCGAACCCGTCAAGACCCTGGACTTCACAACGGGTTCATCTTCCTCAAGTGGTGGTCAAATCGCCAGCTCCAATCGACTGCCTACAAGACCAGACACCTCAGTCGAGCTTACACCGACAGAATGCGCTATCATAGATCATGGATCATGGATGCAGGAGCACGAAGCTTCTATCAACTGTGTTGCTATGGACATCGCACGCTCTCAGTACATACAAACCGGGCTTCAGCATCGTTACTGGGACTCAGCTCTTACTCGCTCACCACAAGAGGAACGAGCCTCTGACCTGTTCCTCACCAGTCCAGACAAGATACCCAAAACGGTGGCTCTGACCGATGTCAACATCGTAGGCGACCCAATCCGTATGTCTACCCCGGGATTCGACGTTGGACCACGCGGACTAGAAGTCGGAGCATGTTTGTTTCTGAACCTGCCCTACGGCGCCAGCGATGCTTGCGGTCTCCAGGTCAAAATGAAGGACGGAAGTCGGACTGACAAGCCGACGTTCCTTCTCGAGATTGCAGCCGTGGTATTGGATACCAGGACCGGGAAGAAAGCGTGGCGGCTCTGCACACAGCACGACGTGACCGAGCTAATCAACAACATGGCAAAAGAGCGCCTCGCCGCCGAGACAGCACACATCCCAGACCAACAGCCCTGGCCACATACAAGCACGACGAGCGCCATCTCCGCAGCCAGCCCAACCTCATCCGAAGCCTTCGACTGGACCGCCTTCATCGAAGCAGAACTCCAACGCTCACACACGAGCCCCCAACAACAACAACAACAACCACAACACCACACAAGCACCCCCACCTCCACCCTCCACCCCTCCCACCTCTCCGGCACCACCCTCGTCCCCAGCATTCTCCCCCCCTCAACCCGCTCCACTCTCATCAACACCCCCTCCCCCATCCACATCCCCCTCCACCACCACAGGCCCCCCTCACCCCCTCAGCACGATCCGCAGCAGGGGACTCCGCCGCCGCCGCCGCCGCTCTTCAACACCCCCATCCCCCCAGACATCCAGTCCTTCCTACACCTCGCCCACGCCATCAGGCGCAATCACGCCGCCCTTTTCGTCCTCAAGCCTCTGCGCGGCTACGGCACTTCTATCACCACCACCACCACCACCACCACCACCACCAACAACAACAACAACAACAAGAACGACGACGACACCCAACAACAACAGCAGCAGCAGCAGCAGCAGAAGGGACGAAAGTCAAAGGGAAAGCAGCAGCAGATGCGTTACAGCGCCCTCCCTACCCTACTCGATCACGCTGTCGCGTTCGTGTCGGCAGAGCTGTTCGACGGGCCGGAAAGGCTGGAGAGGTTGCTTTGCTCTGGTGGGGAGAGGGAGAAGGGAGCGCTTGCTGGGTTGGCGAGGGGGTTGGGGCGGGGGGAGAGGTTTTTGTGGGAGGTGGGGGATGGAAAGGGGTTGGTGGGGGTGGAGTGCGTGCCGGTGGGGGATGGGGGGAGGGGGGGGGAGAGGTGGTGGGTTTGTTTTGTGAGGTCTGGGTGATGGGAGTTGAGGTTGAAGGGATGGGCTGGGCTGGACTGGGCTGGGCTGGGCTGTTGGTGAGAGAGGGGGGAGGGTTGGTTCTGTGGCATGCGGGCGTTGAGTCGGGATGTGAGGGGAGAGGGTTGCTGAGGTGAGATTGCCGGGAAACCGTGCTGTCATCTTGGAGGTAGTTGGGGGAAGGACAAGGCTTGGAGGAGATGGGGGCCGAATGGTCAAAAGTTTATCTGAACGAGTCCTCAGTTCGAGCTGTGACTCGAGGAGACACGGCGGATCCGGAATAGTGCAATGCATATGTACGACTTACACATTTCGCCAAGGACCAATCAAGGCGCTGCAGATCGGAGACCCGACAAACAAGAGTGGATGGCGCACGTTTTAGTTTCACAAAAACGTCATTCGTCACCGTCGCGAACACAGTTCTCGAAACAATCTTCAATTTTTTTTATCTCCGATCCATTACCCTAGATAAGCGCCGCCGGGTGTATTCCCATCTTCCACTCTCGCGCATCTCCATCAGCGCCGCTTGCGCGTCCATCTTAGTCAGGAGAGATAATAGGAGAAAAGGAGACAGGAAAGAGAGAATTGCCACCATGTTCGATTTCCATTTTCTGAGGCGCTTCGTTGCCCATCTGATTCATATACTCCCCAACGCCACATGGAAACGTTTTACAAGAGAAACATGACCCCATAAACTCCAATGTGAAAAGAGCGGAACCTCCCAACCGATTACTTCTGGTACAGACAGGAAGGGGTGTGTGGTGATATGTGCGGGTTGGTGCAATTTAGAGCGACCTAGTCAAAGGCCCTCGCGTGTTTCCCCAATAGTAGTCTCAGCGAGCGGTAAGGTGTTCTGGACATGGATATCCAGGGGTTCCTTTTGCCAGGCCAATTCTGCCCGGCGATGTTGAATGGAGAGAAAGTACAATGACTTCCCCATCCGCGCTGGACGGACCCAAGCAAGATGTAGGTAGGCGGCCAAAGGAGCCGACTATGAGGCAAGAGGCAGGGCGAGCATAGCTCAGGGTTGCCAGACCGCGTGGAGCCATCACACACACACCTGCTTGATCTCTCGATTCACAGGGAGCAGGACGAGATGCACAGACGGAAGAAGAGGAACCAGCCATCTCCCCTATATCTCCGTCCAATGCACCTCCTCCATCTCCTCATACTCCACCCTCCTACCCGCCCTGCTCGCCCTCCACCCCTCCACCCCATCATCGCTCTTCCTCGGCCCCAACTTCGCCTTGATCTTCTTCCCAAACTTCGCGAACGACGACGACTGCGGCGGCGGCGTGGACACGGCATGAGCCTCCAACCCACCCACCTCTTTCTTCGCCCCGCCCACACTCCACGTCGACACCTGCCTACGCACCGGACTCGGAATCTCATCCATACTCCGACTGCGCTGGACCTGCTGCTGTTGCTGCTGCTCAGCAGGCGCAACAGCAGACGCAACAGCACCAGGCACCCGCACCTGCAAGCTCCCCCTACACCTCGGACAGCACAGTTGCTGCTGCTGCTCCTCCGGCGACGACGTGTCCCCCATCTCAGACGGGAACGCCGAAGGCGAAAAAGGCGTGATGGGAGGCGAAGGCGGCGCATTCGCCGCCTCCGTCGTCGTCGTCGACGCAACGGACAGGCGGAAGAAATGCGAGGCGCGTGCGGACGGGTGGTGGTAGGCCTCATCGCTGTCGTCGTCGCTCCTCTCGTAGTAGTCGTCGTCGGCGGAGGAGGAGGAGGAGGGAGAGGAGGAGGAGATGGGGTCCGAATAGCGGTTTCCCTTCCTTTCTAGGGCGCTGCTGGCGCTGCTGACGCTGCGGCGGTGGGAGAAGGAAGTGGTGGTGGAGGGGGTGGAGAAGTGTTTGGATAGCGGCTCGTAGCGCTGCGAGCGGCTGCTGTAGCTGCTTTCGGGGGAGGTGGGGGCGCGGGGGAGGCCGTGGTGGGAGAGGGGGAGGCGCAGTTGTGGGTGGGTGGAGAGGGGCCGAGAACGGGAGGGCGGTGGGGAAGAGGTGGAGGTGGAGGAGGCGGGTGAAGCGGGGCGTGTCTGGTGTTGCACCGCCATGGTGGAGGTGGATGTTGGTGGTGGATGTATGAAACAAATGGCGGCGGCGGCGGCGCAAAAAACGCTGGGCGGGAGGAATTGAGAAGAGAGGAGAGGAGAGGAGAGGGGGCCACAGAGTTTCAAGAAAGTAAAAGTAGGGTAGGGACAGGCTGAGGAAGGCTGGTGCTGAGGGAGTCAAGGCGGCGCAGCAAGCAGCGCGTCGAACGATCAGCACGCTCCGGTCAGGCTGCAACGGACGGAGCAGGCGAGACGTCAGACTGAGGCTACGCTCGCACAAGAGGCGCAGGATGCAGGAAGGCAGCAGGAAAGAAGGAATCGAAGACGGGCGCGAGGCAGCGGCGGGTTATACAGCAGCACGCGAGCAGCCGGGCAGTTCCTGGGCGGCACCACGCGCCGGCGGGCAGCATGACCAGGACAGCCGGGCCTTTCCAGCTGCACGCGAGCTCATGGCGATATTGCGGCGCGAGCAGAGGGTGTGTAAAGAGGGAAGTGCGTCGCGTAGGCGCCCGGAAGGCCGACCCCTGCGGCTGGGCGGCGGCCCAATCAGACGCGCGCCGGGCGTGGCCACCGCGCACCGTTTGACAGGCAGCGCTAACAGTCCAGCTCGCCGGCCGTCAGATGATGTGCAAGCGGCGAGGCTTGTTTTGCGGGAAGTCGTCAGCGCCGCGCGCGGGCTGCGAATCAGCGCGCGCGCCGCCGCCGTCCACTCAGCTGCCTGCGCGCGCGCCGAACGTCTGGAAGCCGGGCGGCGCGTGCCATTGGCCGCGCCCGGAGAGCTGAGATGGTGCCTGGCGCGACCAGCTCCGGCAGGTGGATGCGCTCCGCAAGCGCTGCGCGGGCGGCCTCTTCTGCGCGCGTCGATCCGGCGATCGGCGTCGCGCGGCGGTGGCGTCAGCCGCTGGTGCTGGGTGCCTCAGGACCGAAAAAGCTTGGCGCGCGAGCCAAGCAGCTGCGGGTAGGCGCCTCGGTGGGCCCGGCGCGGCTAGTGCCTGCTATATATGGAAAGCCTGCCTCTCGCGCGCTCCACCACGCCCGTTTCACTTGCTGCAACCCGCCCGCGCGCTCTCGACGCGCTGCCCTCCGCCCTCCGGCCCGCTCTCCGCCCTCTGCTCTGCTGCCCGCTAAAGCTTTTGCAAACGCCCCCGGGGGCCGGTATTACGTTCGATGCTATTCGCTACGTACATGTCGCTAGCCTCCGGGTTCCACTCGCCTGTACTTTAATCGCTCATCGTATGACTCGCCCGCTAAGGAAATTGCCGTCTGGCTGCTGTAGACTCCGCCGACCAAGCCCCCAAAAAAATAGTGAGAAAGCTTTCTGCTTCTTGACACTGCGCCATTACCTTCTACACCCGATCCCCCCACGCAAAACTTTACCTTGTGGAAAAAGCCGACCTTGGCGCATTCTGAACACGCGTTTGCTGCTTCGTCATCCCCGGCCCGGATCTTGCACCGACGACCGTGCCCCCCCGCTCAGTATAGAGCGCTCGCTGTGTGCGGGTGAAACACGGCCGGTCCGACTCTTCGCAGACTATTGGAAGTCCACTCGACCTCGGAAGCAGGTCTTCGATGCAGGTTGGTCGGTCCAGCCCGGAGTGAGCCCGCCGACGGGCTGGGAAGCGAGGACGTCTCCCTCTATACAGGGCGCTGCGGAGCCCGGCTTCGTAGCGCATTCCGTGTTCGGCAACATGCCGGGGTCCTTCCGAACATCACCCTTCAAGCCTGTTGACCACGCCCGCCGCGATGCAGCAGCCCATGTAGGTGAGGAAGATGAGGAGGAAGCTCCATATTTGCATGGTGAGCCGACTCTTGACCAGATGCCTGTGGAGCAGCCATTGGATACCGAGACCCAGGACGGCAGCGATGACGGAGCCAACAAAGTTCATGGCTTTGCTGGCAAAATATCCTCTTGCGAATGCATTCATCCCTTCGGTCTGCTTTGAGAGGACCAAGGCCCACACGGCACCCATGACGCATTCTTCGATGATGAAGGTGGCAGCGATGGCGCCCAAGATAAGAGCCGTGAGGTGAATCCTCCTGGCTCGCTGCAGCAGCGTGAGGTCTTCGACGCTCCTGTCGAATGCCGAGCCACCCTTGATGAACGGTGCATCGCTGTCGGCAGTGGGGAGGCTGCGTCTTGACATGCGTTCGGGAATGTCCTTCAGGCCGCCAAGAGCCATGGACTTGATGTGCCAGCTGAGACCGGCATACCGTGCGGGCTCTTTGTGGTCGGGGTAGGCTACGTAGTTGGAGAAGTAGCCGCGATCCAAGCTGAGCTCGCTCTCTGGAGTCGCTCGACTCGATGTTGGTCGCCGTTGAGGGAAGCCGTTCTGATTCAAGAAAGACACGACCGATGTGGACGCGTTGCGGAGGCCGGCGGACCGAGGATCAACAGCGCGAGGGTCGACAGAGCGAGGGTCGACGGGTTTGGCCGCTGCGGGGGGTTTGCGCGGGAAACGGTCCATCTCTTCGGAGTCTTCTGTCTCGCCCAGGGAAACGTAGGATGCTCTGGGGCTGTTGTGGGCTTCGGGGTGCGCCGGCCGAGCGGGTGGTTGCTTTCGCCGAAAGCTGCCCACCCGTCCGGGCATGGCTACGACGGGCCTGGTCTGGCCATTGCTGCCGTACGTGGTTTGCAGGACATTGATCGTATCGGAGATCTGTCTGGTGGTCATCGTCTCTCCCGGAGAGCTTTGCACGCAGAGAAGAAGGACATTTGCGAGTCAAAAGATGGGGGATAGCGGATTAAGATTAGGCAGGTAGAAGAAAGATATGCTGAGCACTGTACAACCTTAACTTTGCATAACATTGATGGTGTTCAGAGTCAAGGTTTTCTGGAACGAGGCCAAGCGCCACGCTGTAACGCCGACACGTTAGGTGAGAGATCTTTCCTGGGTCTTGAGGCGGGCGGCTCAGCCCATCGTCCCGCGGGTGGCTTGCTTTTTTACTTTGCCCGAAAGCTCCGAACGAGATCGAGTGGTCGCAGACAGGCCTAGCGCGCTGCCCATAGGCTCGATTTGTGTTTCGTGGTCGGGAGGACCCTGTCCGGGGAAATCTATCCAAATCCAGGTTCAGCCTCTCTGGTACACCGATGAGGCAGCTGCAGCAAGGGACGCTGCATCCCGGCGCCTTGACCGACGAACAAGCTCTGCGGCCTCCGGCAGAGCTCATTCCTGGGCGGCGGTCGCTGCCAGACAGGCTGCTGTTAACTTTCCGCAGAGCGTAGTGAAGATGTTCGCATTATTTTAGTCTTGCGCCCGCTCGAATCACCAGCGCTGAGGTCGGACTCGGACCGTGCTGGACTGTGGCTGCAACAGCGCCGTGGCATCGCGCAGACAGCCGCCGAGATGGCGCATTAACGCTAACCCCTTGGGAGGAGACCGCAACGGTTTCGAAAGGCGTGCGCGGGAGAGCTGCATCTTGGTGGACGGCTGCGTCATTGGCGAGCGTACTGCCGGTAATCCGATGACAATTACCCTGACGCACAATTCTCAAGAATTCGGACTGAGTATTGGGTTGCTGGCGTCGAGGGTGACGACCTCATGGAGCGTGAGGCGCAGACGGTGTCAGGCGCAACGAGCGTCGGAGGAACGTGAATGAGAGACGATGGAAGGAGCGTTGGCTGGCCGTCAGCCCAACGCCTCCTTGGGCCTTCCTATTTCGCTTAAGTGCCCGCCCGCAGTTATGCGTTGTCGTTGCCGCCCCCCCAGCGGCTCCTCCACAGCCCTGCCGGACAACACACACGCTGCCTCTTCTCCACGACAACTTCCGACCATGCCGAAATCGGCCTCATGAGGGTGGCCGCGAGCGTTTCCGCACTCTGCGCTTGCAAAGTTGGTCTTCCCGACGGACTTCGGCTTGTGGAACAGATCTCGTGCTTAGCAAGATACTCAGTTCAGTTCGGAGTTTCCTTTTGACACGGTAATCCTGTCTCAACCATTATGGTGGGCATGGGAAGAGGGTATACTCGAGGTGGACGAAGGCACCGTTCATCGCTAAGTAGTCCGGCTAGAAAGAGCATCACATATCCGCCGCTCAGGCAATCTTGAAAAGGGGCCGTAACGCTTCAGCCAACTTTTTCCATCAAAATTCGATATGCTCAATCAAAAGCCCTCTTACTGGGCTAACTATCCTGGGGGAAATATCCATGAGACGGGCGACCTGCGCTGACTGCAAGCTATTCGATTTGTCAGCCTACGAGTCAACATCCCACCAACCACCACGAAGATCAAAGATAAGAACTCTTAGATCAATGTCTGTTTTGTGTATGATTTTGCTAATGCTTCTAGTGCAGACAGAAGAACGTGCGGTCAGGGACGCAAGTCATGGAAACAGATGGCTTCGCGAGAAGGTGGGAAAAGACTCATACCAGTTCAAGGGCTGAAAAAGGTGGTATAGGCTTAAGAGATTCATGGGCATCAGTGGTACGATGAGCAAGCCTCCAATGACGCCAAAGTACGCACAACGTGTTGCCGGAACTGCCGAGCAAAGGTCTACTTCCCCTCGCCGAGATGATCCACTCCGCCATCCAAAGTCACACTTCTTCACCATCGATATCTACTTCACGGAAGGTAGACACCGCCGGCTGTGGGTGCTGGAGCGGGACGGTGCGTCCCAGTGAACCAGGATGGCCCTTGGCCAAGTGAAGATGGCACGGTACTTTCTCGAGCAGTACGCGCGGTTTCCCCTGCTGCAACACAACCTTGTTCGCCTTCACGACACGCAGAGACCGGCAGCAGCCCCCTTCGTACCAGGCTCTAGGATTATACGGCCAGAGCGATCGATTAAGTTGCCCGAGCGGCGCGTTGACAGGAAGCATTGTCGTAATAAAGCGGTGCGCGACCCATGAACACGTCAAACAAGAGTGATAGGGCGTGCGTTTGACATTTTTTTACGCAACAAAATGCCCTTATTGGACGCCAAGTCACTCCACGAATAACGACAAGACTCCAGAAAGGTTGGCAGCCGGCGTTTGTTAGGCACTACCGTTCGTAAGTGAAACATCAGTCACCTACTGTCATGAGCTCGACATTCATATTCTTCTCCTGAGTTCCACGGACTAGCTCAGCATGCGAAGAGTGATCTCCCGTCTTCCAACACGGCCGCTAATGAAGAGCCGTCAGCTTCATTCGAGCTCCATGGGAATCCGCGGAAGGTCCACGGAAGGAAAAAACTGGCCCAAGCTTGGCGCAGAAACATGTTAAGAGGATGAGCTGACGCTCAAGAGTGCGGCGAGTTTGGTCGAGGCTTCGTGGCCGGGTTAAAGGCGAATTTTGAAGTAAGAACAGCACAGTTGTGGTGGTGCTTTTGGCTTTCGGATATTGGAACAGTTCAAAACACCCAGGCCACACTTCAAATGCGCCATGTTTCATTCTTGAGGAAAGCCATCGGTGGGTGATATTTTTGACGTGCATGAGTATACGCGGCGCCTGATGTCATTTACTTGAGCCTTCACCTGGTTTGGTATGAACGCGATGGGAGCCCGATTAGGGAAAGAAGGCAAGCCACCCATGGTTGCGCGGGAAGTAGCAGTGAATGGCGCCGGCGGTCACGCTGACAGGAATGACAGGAACGCTGCCATTGGTCACGTTGACAGCAATGACTAGAGTGACGGGTGAGCACTTGAGAGAGCGCACGCCTTAACCTGGCAATCAGATGCGCGGCAACCGCCAGAGATTGCGAGACCGGCGCGGCAGTTCCCTATAGTTAGGTGCACGCGGATACGCGGACGCGCAGTAAAAATGTCTCGTCACGACGGAGGATCACGACAGCTAAAGTAAGGATTAGGCGGGTACGGCGGGGGTAAATTAGCTGTTGACAAGCGCGCAGGCGGAGAACCCCTAAGGTTAAGTAGAGCCGCTTGGCGCGCCGCAATCGGCAAAGGGCTGCCGTGTGTCGAAACCGAACGGCGTAGACGCTGCCGTGCCGTGCGTGCCCACTCCGAACGCCGTCGGCGTAGATGACTCCAGCGCCAGGCGGGTCGCCAGCGTGGGAGCCGAGCGCAGGCCATGCGGGCGGCGCCAACGACATCGGCGCAGGGCAGCGTCCAGGCGTTGCTGGACGACGATGACAAGCGTCGAGTCAGACGGGCAAGCCACGGCGTGGAGGGCGTGGAGGGGCGCGCATCCACGCCCTGCGCACGGCCCGCTCGTCAAAAGAGCCTGCGCAGCTCCGCCTTTTGGGACACCACCACGCCCGCGGTGACTCAGATCGTCGCCGCACATGTCAAACCCTGCGCCCTGGCGCCTTCCAGACGACGCCCCAGCCCGTCTTATAAGATGCCCCCGCCATCCGGTGTCGGGGCCCACCACTCCCCAGGCACCCTCCAGATCAGGCAGCCAGGACTACTATCCTGACGCTTGCCGCTGCTCCTGCTCGTTATCGCGGCCTCGCCGCCAACCGCGCAACGCGACTGACGCCTGCTTGCCGCCGTTCTTTGTGAACATATTCTCTCGTGCGCCCTCTCCACCCCGACCTTTCTTTCTTCCGCCCACTCTGCCCGCCCCTCGTCAACATGTCGTATGCGCCGTCCATCTCAAACAGCTCCATCTCCATCAAGATGCGGAACCTGGCCCTGCAAGGCAAGCCCGCCGTTGACATCTCGCTGAAGGGCGAGCATGGCACGCACGGCGGTTACGTCACCTCCTTCTCCACCATGGATAAGCTGGAGGGCGAGGTGTTCGTCACCGCCCCGCACGACACCAGGTTCGACGACATAGAGATCGCCTTCGTCGGTACGTACCCGCCCTGCTCCACCCCAGACGAGCCGTGGCGCGGCCCGGCAGCTGACCCTTCTCCCAGGCACAAGCGAGACGTACGTCGACAAGTTCAGCACCGCCCCGGCCATGTCGACTCGATCCGACGCCGCCCACCAGTTTCTGAAGCTCCGTCAGCCCATCGACGAGTCGACGCTGCCGACCCCACGCATCGCTGAGGCCGGCCGCACCTACAGATTTCCCTTCACTTTCGTCATCCCCGCCCACCTTCTCCCCAGGGCCTGTCAGCGCTTCGGAAATGACCAGCTCCGCGCCGCTCATCTGCAGGTGCCACCCAGCATGGGCGACCACTCCATTTCCGGCCATGGCGGCAAGTTGTTGGATGATCTGACCCCCGAGATGGCCAAGATCTCCTACGCAATCAAGGTGACCATCACGCGCGAGCGCGACACCGACGCCAAGGTCGTGACGCTCGTGGACAAGAGCAAGAAGGTGCGCGTCAAGCCCGCCTTTGAGGAGCAGCCGCCTCTTGTCGTAGGATCCAACGATGCCGAGTACCGGCTTAGGCAGGAGAAGACGGTGCGCAAGGGCGTCTTCAAGGGCAAGCTGGGCAAGCTGGTCGTGGAGACGCAGCAGCCACGCAGCTTGCGCATCCCCGGGGCCCGCTCGACGAGCTGCTGCCCCATCACCACTTCCGCCAAGCTCTTCCTACGCTTCGACCCTGCCGACGAAGGCTGCTTGCCGCCAAGCCTGGGCTGCTTAAGCAGCAAGTTGCGAGTCACCACCTACTACTCGACAACCCCCCGCCGCGAATTCCCCAGCAAGGAGCAAGTCATCCTCGACATCTCGCAGGGAACCTACTCGGAGACGCTATCGCTCTCTTCACGCTGCATGGCCGCCGCTCGGTGGCAGAAACACGCATCCACCACCACCGCGCCCTCCGTCTCCCGCCGCGACTCAGGCGTCAGCGACTGCTCCGACTCCTCCCCTCCCTCCACCAAAAACACTCCCGAACCCTCGGACGCCTATGCCGGCGGCTCCTACTACACCACCAGCCTCCTCGTCCCCATCGAACTGCCCTCCAACAAAACCTTCGTCCCAACCTTCCACTCCTGCCTCATCTCTCGCGTCTACCGCCTCGACCTCTCGCTTTCCGTCTCAGCCACTACCTCGCTCTGCCTGAAGGTCCCGCTCCAGGTCAGTGCTGATGCAAGTGCCGAGGGCGCCAGCGAGCGCGCCGAGCGCGATGCCGGCCAGGCGATGCAGCGGGACGCCGAAGCTGCGGTCGACGAGGTGTTTGCACCAAGGAGCGTCGCCCCGCCGCCGTTGCTGCAGGGCGCCGTGGCTGCCAGGGCTGCTCCGCCGGGCTACGAAGCTGCGGCTCTTGCGGACGCGCAAGCAAGGGGAGTTGAGACGACTATTTCGATCATGGCTTGAGCGAGGCAAATGCCTGAGGCCTTGAAGCATTTTCGGTCCCCTTCTGGAATTCTTTTTTTCTATCATAATATGGGATGCCTTTCCATTTTCTTTCTTTTGGAGTTTCTTGGGGTTTGCGGAAAAGTTTATGGCCTGGACATCTTCAAAGATTGTGATTATGGATGGTTGGGTTGTTCACTTGCATTCGAGGAACGAAACTTATACCAAATCGGACTGGACAGGCTGGCGCAGGAGTTTCCCTTGGTTCTGTATCTATGGAGAGTGTTTCTCTTGGTTTTCTGCTATATGGCGGTCGAGGATACCCAGATACCCGCGCATAAGGAGGTGTAGTTTGATTAATCGAATTGTTAATATGCATACGTCAGGGGTTGCCCAAAGGCGTTGAGCGCGTGATGTGTAACGTGGGAACGCTTGAAGCTTACTCGGGGAAATAAACCGGAATTTAGGCTTAGGCTTCTTATTGTAAGCTGACCGGTAACCAGGTTACGGATGTTTCCGAAAGGATCTGACTGCTCTTCTTCCTGCTCTGACTTAGGGAAAAAGCAATGGAGGCTTATGCCGCCCATTTTTTGCCCGTCTCGCAACATGTCATCTCCAACCCATACTGGTCTGCAGCTTTTGTCAAGAGATTATTCACTAATTTCAGAATGATGACCGAGAACAATTGTCTAAAGTCGCTAAAGTCGACGCAGCAACGAGACACGGCTTTCGAAATTATCCTCAAAAGAAGTTCCGAACGCTTCAAGAGTTCAAAAACCGCTTGGCATCCTCTTACGGAGCATTGGAAAGACAGTTCACGACCAGACTAATGGAGAATTACTGGAGGATATTTCGAAGTTAAAATCTCGGCTCAATATGAAGCAAAAGACACTCCAAAATCAGACCAGATCTATCCAGATGGCGCATTGGAAGTTTCGCTTGTTACTTATGGAGGGAGGTATCTCTTTGAGACAACTAAATTTGAACGGCCGAGGAAGATTGAACAGTCTTAGGATCATTTTTACCGCCCTATTAATGCTTCGCACTAGCAGCCCCTCTGTAACTTGAACATCTCGGCAGACTTGGCTGCACCAATACCACCTTTTCCAACCGCTCGGCTCTCAGCGGCCAATGGGCCTCGGCTCGATAAGTTGTCGCCATTCAGCCCTGACATGGTCCCCTGTCGCCTTTTAATTAGAATGGGTTGTGAGCCGCCATTCTGCGCCGTCCACGTTGACCGATGCGCGCAACAGCCTGCATACTACAAAAATATTCTACCAGGAAAATCATACAGGGCCAGTTGATATGTTTTTCTGCAGTTTCCACGTCCGCTACGCAACTACATGTTGGGCGGTCAGCAAGCATCGGAGGCGTATGTTTTTGGCCCCTTCCGGCAACCAATGACCATCCTACACTGCTCTCCGTACGGTGATCCAACATCATGCGCGCTTACCTCCTCTGTGTATCACCTGTTGGTCAGTATCCTTGCACTTGTTGCGTTGCTTAGTGTGCCTCGCCCCGGTCCCTCCTTTCCCCTCCCTCCATCGTGATCCTTACTACAATGGATTACATCCCGAGGCCTTTGGACTCCGTTCGGGGTATTGATGTACCAATTGTGGAAATTATCTCACTCGACCCGAATTCTAATTTCGACGAGTTTCCGAAAGATCACGGGTTCGCCACCAGCGACGGGTCCTTGGACCTCAAGCAGCCTTCTGAGCGCATCGCCAGCCTTCTGCAATCGTGGCTCTACTTCGGACTCCTCACAAAAATCTTTGAAGAAAGCATAGACGTTCGTCAATGGACTCGCAGGCAAGACCCGTCAGGGAAGAAGTGCTTTGTGCGCTGCCCACCGTCATTCGCAAGACAACTCTCCCGCGTCACGCTGGGATTCGTCGACAAGCGCAAGAGTGACTGCATCCTCAAAGCGCGCTCAACCATCCTTGCGGTTGAGAAATCGGACCATATAGCGGATCAGACAGTTGCTGAGATTGCGCTTTCGGTGCGTCTGTTGTGCGGCACGTTATCGCTGATGGGACAAATCCGCGATCCTCAGCCTTACGGAAACGCGCTCCTCAAGAAGACAATGGTCGACCGTGGATGGTGCCCTCGCACAGTCCAGAGTACCATGCGTTCCATGTCTGGCGGCCTTGTCGTAGCCTACTACCTGTCGATGCTGCGACGATCCAATCCGCACGGTATCAGCCATAGGAACTGCTCGGACACGGCTTGCGTTGCCAACAACGTTCCTCTGGATGAAGGATACAAGAGTCGTCATACTTCAGAAACCTGTCGGTGCGCATTCATCGGAGTCAGCACCGAGGAGATATCTGCAATCATCCAAAAGGGCCGGGTTCCTCTGATCAAGCTCGGGAATCAAGACGGTCAAGCCACGCTCAGCGTCCAAGAGGCCACCTATCGGGATTCATATGTCGCCATCTCGCACGTTTGGTCAGACGGACTAGGAAACCCAAGGGCCAACTCACTGCCGCAATGCCAGCTCCTCCGCCTCTTGGACCACCTCCGCCGCCTCCCAGAGGAGGGCTCGACATTCTTCAAATTCAAGCTCGGCCCGCTCGGCTTCGACTACTTCAAACTGCGCATCTGGACGCGCAAGAAGGCGCGCCGCGCTTCCCAACTGTTCTGGATGGACACGCTCTGCATACCCGTGGGCGGCCAGCAAACCGCCCGCGACCTGAAGCTCCGCGCAATCAACCGCATGAGCCTCGTCTACGCGGGCGCCGACTCCGTCCTGACGCTGGACTCGGAACTGGCGCGCGCCCGCATCGGCGCGGCCGACACAATCGAGACGCTGGGCCGCATCGCCGCCAGCGCTTGGATGCGACGCTGCTGGACGCTGCAGGAGGGCGCGCTGGCAAAGACGTGCCACTTCCAGTGCGCGGACGGCGCGATCGATCCGCTCTATGCGGGCATGCTGGAAGAGGACGTCAGGAGCGCCGGGCCCCCGGTGTTTGCGTTCCGGTATCGCGGGCTGCTTGAGCAGGCGTGGGCGGCGGTCGTGAAGGAGCTGCTGCCGGAGTCGCTGGGCGGCGGCGGCGCTTCTGTGCGGCGCGGCCGTGGCCGTGAGGACGACTGTCCGGCCGGCAAGGCGCTGTACTGGGCTCTGCACGGCGTTTGCTCGCGGGCGCTCATGCCGGAGAGCGAGCGCGGTGGCGCTGTGCTGGGAGGGCCACGGTTCAAGAGCAGGCGGTTCGCGTCCATCTGGAATCAGCTCGCAGGGAGGTCGACCACGCAGAAGGAGGACATCTTCAACATCTTCGCCAATCTGCTGAACTACAGCGCCTTTCAGGTCATGAAGTTGCCGGTGGAGCAGCGCATGAAATCGCTGCTCTGGAGCACGGAGTATCTCCCGGTTGATCTGCTCTACAATCACGGCGAACGGCTGAAGCCGCCCGAAGACCGTCGGAATCGTTGGATGCCCTTGTATCCGAGCCAAGATCCGCTGTCAGAGGAGGATGTGATGAGGCTCCATGATGGACGACTCTGGGTTGAGGGCGAGCTGTGCAGTGCTTCTTTGCTCCTCTTTGACAGTTCCTTGCCAAGGGGGAAAGACGTATACTTCACTGACAAGGACAACACTACTTGGCACATTTCGCTCGGTGCCTTGGTACAGGAAAACGTCCATGACGATGTTCCTTCCCACGTCTGCATTATGCAGGGGTGTCACCAAGACCTGGAAGACGGCGTTCATAGAGGTGCGCGGTTGCACGTGAGACAATTTGCAGAACCCCAAGATAGTAACAGCGAGGACGAAGAAGTGTGGAAAGGCGTCGCCCCGCATGGGTACTTTGACGGGCGATTCGCTTTCTCTGCGGAACAGCACGTAACGTTAAAAGCCGTTTATGACTGTCCGCTCACTATCAAAGAGGAGCAAACGGAAAAGATACCGGCCGATGCCATTATCGTCGGGAAGGAGTGCCTCCTGGATACTTTCACTCATAGCCGAGAGCGGGGTTGGAGATTAGAGCTGGAATGCGGTATGTAGCCCCTCGAAGAGAGAGAGTATGACTTGCAATCTGACATGACCAGACACGAAAGACCGGCCAGAGCCTCTCACCGAGAGGCCCTTCTACCGAAGCAGGAAGGCCATGCTAATCCTTTCCGTGTTTTCGTGGTATCAGATCCCGACGTACCTGATCGGCCTTGCTTTTCTCGCGAGCATTCCGCTGCGGGTCAAAATAGCCGTGGATATAGGCTGGGCCGGCACCTCCGCCGTCTACAAAGCGTCACTCATTCTTTTCGCTCTGAGCCTCATTCCTACTCCACCAATGCCCATCCGGATACCCTTTGCCGAAGCATTGTTTCTCGCTGATCGGGTGCATCAACATGCACTGAGACCGATAGACCTTGCGTGGGGTATTATTGGAATTGCCTGGTCCCCACTCTCTCAGCTTTCTGCCGCGTGTGGTGCTTTCCTCGCCAATCTCTCAGTGTACAGGACTTGGATTAATACCTTTGATGAAAGCTGGCCCAAGAACGCAAGAAAAGACTATCAGAAGATGTGGTCTGTACTTCAATTTCAAGTGCGGTTGAAGGAAAATGTAGAGCGTTGGGGGAGCCGGATGAGCCAGCCACTGGATCGATTGGCGGAGCGGATGGAGCAGTGGAAAGAAAGAATGGGTTAAGGAAGTGAGAGGTTTCTTCTGAGTAGCATAATACGTAATCTGCAGAAAATCAGGGCTTTGGTTGTTGGACTATTCAAGCCCAGCGCATTGCCTGAAGTCTTGTGTCATGACGCGTCTGGGTTCGGCACATGTTGTCTTGGGGCCATGAAGAGTGGATGGAACTCTAAACGCAGGCAGCGCGTTGGATACTGCGATTATGTCCAACAGAGCATACCGAGATAGCAATATACGAGGTCCACGCTGGATGAGGGGCCTGGCTCCGGCGATGGCTGTTTACTGTCGTTACGGGCCTGTTATTCAGCATCGGGACACGGCATGCAGGCACGAGGGTACCCATCGGACTTGCTAGGCTGCCGCACGTGAGATGTCAGCACACGTGTGGATCGACGGGCAGCCACATGGCGTCGGGAGTAGTTGTTTGCTGCGGGCCGGAGGCGGAGAGGCGAGGATCCGCTTCTTTACTAGTCGTTGCCAGAATCTGGCGCTCTCCGCTGGGCAAACGCGGCAACGACAAAGAGAACGCGGCCCTCCTCGCTTCCGAGAAAGATTCGTCGATCAGCGCGCGCGCCCGTCAGCCCGGCGCCTCAACACCTTCGACATGGCTCAACCCTTTAGTTTTGGCTTCTCTGGCGATGACATAGAGGCTGCCACCGACGGCGACCAAGGCCCGGCCACTGTGCCCGGTGCCGCCCCTGCTGGGTCGGCGCCGCCAGCCCAGCCCGAGCCAGCCTTGGTGGCCGCCCAGGCGCACGACGTTACTGAGCTGGTAGGTACATGCTGATCTCTCTCCTTCAGTCACTCGTCTCTCTGCCTCTTCTCTTTTCTTCCGCGCAAGCGATCCTTCCAACCAGTCGAGATTTCCTCTCTTGCATCTTCCATCCTTTCTTGGACCTTGTCCTGACGCTGAGTGTTCATTCACCCAGCTCAAAACGCTGCCCTCCAAAATATCCTATGCCACGCAGGAGATAGAGTCGCCCAAGGGCAAAAGGCTCGCTCTCCCGCGCCGCGAGCTCTTCGACATCCGTATGCAGCTCATGGCCGAGGACGACGGGTCATCACCCACCCCCATGACCGGTCTCGACGAGTCCGACATCCGAACCAACGTCTACGAGGGCGGCTTCAAAACCTGGGAATGCTCCATCGACCTAGCCAAGCTGCTCCTCGACCGCGGCCCGCGCAAAGACCTCGACGACCTCTGCCGCGTCGACCACGTGATCGAGGTATGCAATCCTCCCACCCCAACCCCGGGCAACATCCACAATGCTTACCGTCTCCAAAAAGCTCGGCTGCGGCACCGCCATCCCCACCCTCATCCTCTTCCACTACGCCCTCACCCAATCCCTCCCCCTCTACTTCACCCTAGCCGACTACAACGCCTCCGTCCTCCGCCTCGTCACCCTCCCCAACCTCCTCCTGACCTGGGCCTCCACCCTCCCCGCCACCGCCGCCACCTCCGCCCCCTTCACCCCGGACTCCCCCAACCCCTTCCACAGCGGCGACGACCACGGCGACCTCGACGTCACCCCCGCCCTGATCGCCGCTTTCTTGGCCGCCCTGCAGGAGGCCCCGCTCACGTTGACCGTCGTCTCGGGGTCGTGGACGCCGGTGGACAGGTTTCTGGGGCTGGTGCCGAGCGCGCCGCAGATGAATACCGTGGTGTTGGCCAGCGAGACGATTTACTCGCCGGCGGCGTTGACGGCGTTTGCGGATGCGTGTGTGGGGCTGTTGAGGAGGGTGGGGATGGGGAAGGCGCTTGTGGCGGCGAAGAGGGTGTATTTTGGGGTTGGTGGTGGCGTGGATGCGTTCAAGGAGGAGTGTGCGAGTAGGGGTGCGGTTGTTGCTGATGTTGATAATTCGGGCGTGGATATGGGGGAGGGTGGGGTTAGGAGGTGTTTGCTAGAGGTGCAAATGATGTAATTTGAGGCCGATGTTTGATCAATTCTTCCAGATCGAATGCTGTTCTTTTTCAAACATAAAAAAGCCGCTCTTACCTTTTCAGTCCAATACTATCCGTTTTGTCTGGATAAGTGGAGTTCAGCTTGACATCCAGACCTCCATCGCCCCAGCTCTCCAATAATGAGGACGAGGGAGAGGAAGACGGAAAAGAAGGGATCCTATCCCACAAACTCCCAACGTCGTCGTCTACCACGGTGTTCCCCAGCTCGACTCCGTGCGCAGAATGGGAAAAGGGACGAGCAGGATGTCGCCCCTCGACTTGAGGATCAGCTACCGGGTACTGTCTTCCTCTTTTACCTTACCCCTCGAAAATCCCGGCATACTCTCCGCATATTCACCTCTCATATCCGGGAATCCAGCTTTCCCAACAGTAGATAATCAACCGCTCCATCAACTTGATCTGATGGTGCGAGACCTCATCATAACTAAAACATACGGACTTCTTTCATCATTACCTCTTCAGCCGTGCATAGGGCAGTTCGAAGTGTGCAGAAAATGTTGACGCTTTTCAAGACACAGACGGAGTGGCAATAGAAGATTTTCCGCTTGCATTTCACACCAACAATGACAGACACTGGATACAGCGTGAGAGAGCCTGGAGGAGAGAGTACCATCTAGTCAAGCGTGGCCATACTTAAGTGATCAACTTTAGCAGAAATTCCTTCGATACCATTTGTACCCACTGTTGGAAACTGTTCAAGCGATCAAAGGCTTTTCCGTTTGACGATATAAAGAGACATTCCAGTTGACTGCTTCTACGTCCGTGAAGTGGTCACCTGACATTCTTGTGAAAATCCGCAATGTCTGGGAGGAAAGGTGATAAGAAGTTATAACGTATCTACCACAAGAATTGATGACAAACCGGCCATACTACTTCGTTCCAGTTCCTGCCAACGCGTCATTTGGCATAATACTACAGTACTACCACCCTTGCGTCCACCCTACAGACACATTCACTCGCTCTAGACCCCATTATTTAACTCCAGGCTCCCCCCCACCAGCCGGCTTTCTTTTCTCTCCAGCTCTCTTTGCCTTTTGGCTTAGGTTAGTCACCTTTTTACCATTCTCTGCCCCCTTCGAAAGGCTCAAAGCTAACATTTCTACAGATCAAGTGTAGTATCTGTTCTTTTTAGTTTAATCGCTGAAACGCCTCTAAGGAGGCATTTGGGATTAAACCAGTTTTTGGAACCAGGTTGGCGGCCGCTGAGCACCGCTCATACTGCTAACCACAGTGTCGCTCGTATTGCACTGCATCGGGCTGACGCGAAGCTCCCTCGAATCTTTGATGGGCGGCTGATATATTTCGTGTCCTCTCTTTGCATTTGCTCGTTCGGATTGCACTGACTCGAGCTGAGCACAGCGCGGCGTTTCGTGGCGTCTACTCGAGACCTGTGAGGTCGTTCGTTGGGCGCTTCACCACGTGAGGGGCCTTGAGGAATACTTCAATTGAGGAGCAGAGCGCTGGGATGTAGTGTGATGAGCTTGTACGTGTTTTGCTTGAGAAACGAATGTGCCGGCTCATAAGTTTTCTGATGTAGCGGAGAATGGAGAGTGGTTACTAACCTGGATTGTAAAGAAGAGCGAGCTGGAAAGAAAAACGTTGCCGCCGCGCCGGGAACAGGAGTGCTAATATTTTCTTGGAGCTGCAGTAAAAGCTAATGTGAATATGAATACATCCTCAGTTGTCGGGGCAACTGCGGTGAAAGATGAAGAGTGAAACGTGAATGCAACCGTAAAGCGGACGTATTGGAAGTGATCCAAGCTCTGATCTTCTGGCAAACAGACCAATGCACAACAACAACATCATCGCGTGGCTGCCACATCGAGATCTGTTGCTGGCATGCGGTGCTGTTACAGCATCACGACAGGGGAGCACCATAAAAGAAGTCTTCAAAAAGACCGACCCTGCTGTGAATGTTGCTCAAGCCACAGCAACACAAATCCCAAGCGAAGACTTCGACCATGTGTATCACACGTCGGGTCACCTACACGCTGTGTGGGCACAACCTGAGAATCCGGGATTTCTGTATCCACGTGCCGCCGTGGACTCATGCGCTTTATTACTGCTCGCGCCCCCTTTCAACCCAGCTTCTGCTGGAAATACGGATGAACCTCTGCCCAACTTGTAGGCCCGACATGGATACAGTCAAATGCCCTTTTTACTCTGGAGGCCCTGCAGACTACTACGGATTGGTTGGTCGAGCGCTCCTGTCCCCGACATTGTCGCCGATACCATGGATGAGCAAGGCTGAAGGTCACCAAAATTGTGTGGAGAGGGCGGAAGCGCCAGAAAAAGCGCCGTCTGGCTCTGCGTCTTGGAGCACCGGTACGACGAAAACAAAAGCCGATGCTGATACAGACAAAGATACTGGCAACCCCGAATACGGGTGTGATGGTGGTGAGAGCAGCAGGACTGGAACCTCGGGGGACGCCCAGTCTCAGGAAAACATCCAAAAGGGAATATATCAGAGTCAAAGACAGCGAGAGAATGGAAAGCAACCTCGAAAGTGCGAAGAGATCATCCCAGCTCTTCCAATAGCGCATCTATTGTTGCGACAGGAGCTGGCAGAGAAAGGTATGAAACCCGGCAGGAACTTTGGTGGATTTCCAGACCAAAACATATTCGACACGGACCAAGCCTTTCAGATTCATCTTCCCCCGATAGACTCTTTGATTTTGGAGGATGGCAATGGGCCGGAATCCACTGATGGAAAGGAGCAAGCTCAAGAGCCGGAGGAAGACGACAGGATGCCAGGCCCAGGGCAGCCAGGAACCTCACAGGAGAAGCGCAAGAAGAAGGCAATGCCAAAGAGCTGGCTCCATCCTCCTCGCCGCAGATGATGGAGTTCCGCACGGATGCAGCGCGGAAGTGGCCGGAAATGGAGAAAAAAAAGGGAGTGTACAGCCATTGCTTGGGTAAGGGTCAAATGTCTGTCCTATAGATGCAGCGATGCCAATTGAGACCAACAGGAAAATTGATGCACATGGACGCAGTGACAGACGGGCAAGGAGGCAGGCGGGGAGGAGCAGCAGCTCGGGCAGGCTCGCTCGGCTCGTGCTCGGCGGACGATGACGTTCATCGGCAGCACCAACACCAGAGCTTCGCATCTCCACCGCCCGCACCGCACCAGCAGTCCGCCCCGCCCGCCGCACCCCCATCGCCGTCCAGCCGCGCATCCGAGGCCGCCGCCTGCGCTCCGCCCAGCCACCCCTCGCAATGGCGTCGACGGCGTCGGCGAAGTCCAAAAGGGGCCCCACCGTGCTGGTGCGTCCCGCCGCCCGCCGCCCGCGGCAAACGACGACGCAAGCTGACCGCGCACCATAGGTCACCGACGCCCGCGAAGTGCAGCAGCAGCGGCCGCCCGTGCGCCCGGCCCCGCTGCAGCGCAATCCGACGACCAAGCTGATCAGCGTCGACAACGTGCTGCAGTACGCCTCCGAGATCCCGTCGGGCCAGCGCCGCGGGCCGCCGCCAGACCGCCCGCGACACACGCGCACGCCGTCGGGCCGCCATCCGCTGGAGCCGAAGCTGAGCGGGCGCCTGGCCCCGCAGTACATGCCGTCGCGGTCGAGCAAGCTCAGCGAGAAGCTGGTGCTGCTGCCCGAGGCCGACGAGCAGGCCGAGAAGGACGAGGACGAGCTGGAGGGCTTCAGGGACGACGAGGACCTCGGCCCGCCCGACGACAACGAGCTCGAGCGCATCCGCAGCGAGCGCGCCGGCGTCCGCGAGAAGTCGTACGCCGAGCGTCTGCCCAAGGCGAGGAGGGCCGAGAAGCTGGCCCGCGTGACGGCCTACTGCACCGCCCAGTCGTACAAGCTCCGCGCCACCGCCGAGTTTGTCAAGAACCAGCATTCCGCACGCACCAAGCTTTACGACGATTGCTTGTATACTGTGTACCATTTGCCGCTGCTGGGAGGTAGTGATGGGTACAGAGTGCGGAGCAGCCCGGTGCTGAAGAGCCCCGGCGGAAAGAGCGTGCTGGACGAGGAGATTGAACGGAACGAGCAGAGGGAATACCACGAAGGATATTTCGGCGACAATGAAAGATATGGCGTGAGAGCGCATGAGGATGGAGAGTCTCCAAGCCGAAGTCCTCGCGATGCCAGTATATCAAGGACAGCAGAGACCGCCGAATCTCCGAACTCTCCCGGGCGAGACAGTCCGAGACGCTCGATATCGCCGCCCCGCATCGCCCCCAATGCTCTGGGCTTTGGCGAAATGTTCGTTTTCTCGTACGGCGTCGTCGTGTTCTGGAACTTCACCGAACGGCAAGAGAAGGACATTCTGGCCGACTTGACTTTCTCGCAGTCTATCACCAATGTCTCCCTCGTCACCCGGCCGCAGCGCGAGGAAGACTTTGAGACGGAGGAATTTCACTTCGAATACAACCCAGACATCGCACGGCCGCGCGTGTACAACGACATGATCACCCTGCGTAGCGGCGACCACATGATAAAGCTGGCCATGAGTCATGCCATTGCACAGAGCACGAAGCTGTGTTTCTTCGAAGAGAGGATGGCACAGATCATGCTTGAAGCACAGTATGTGCCGCGGCGCCTAGCTCTTACCGGCAAGCTGGGCATGAAGCGCGAGGAAGTCGTTAGCATGGTGGGCCGTCTCTTTGCTAGCAGAGTCGATGTCAACCTCTGTATGTGCAGCCCTTTCCTCCGTTCCTGTACAGACCACTGATTCCTCCAACCTAGCTTCGAACATGCTCGACGTCCCTAATTTCTTCTGGGAATCGGAGCCGACGCTGCACCCGCTCTACGCCGCCATCCGCGAATATCTCGAGATCAAACCGCGCATCCAGGTGCTCAATGAGCGCTGCCGCGTCTTCCTCGACCTTGCAGAGATCCTGAGTGACTCTATCGCTGACAAGAAGATGACGCGTAAGTGATCTATATTCTACTCGCCGAAATTTTTACCCTCTCTCTTTTCCCATCGTACTTAGGCAGACATCGTCAGCCTTCCTCTTCTTCTCTCTTAGACTAACATCGCCTAATCACAGGCATCACATGGATCATCATCGTCCTCATCATCCTCTCCATCCTGGTCACCTGCTCTGAAGTCTTCCTACGCTTCGGCATCCTCACAGCCGGTAAGAAGAAAACGTCGGCAGGCGCGTTTGCGCCGCTGCCCATGTGCTCGCCACGGGAAGAACTGCTTTAGAATTCGCGGCAGCGAGCTGGAGGGCACTCGTGACTCACCTAAATCATTGATAAGCGCCCACTCTCGTGTAGATTCCCCTGTACAGCTATTCAAAGTTTCTCTTAATTATCCTCTAATGCGGGTCTGGAGATGGGAGCAACAGGTGAATTGGAGGATTCTCCTTTTTTCAATGGAGGAGAAATTCGGCGCTTGACGGTCGTTTGGCTTTTTTGAACATGCTTGGGAAGGAAGGAAGGGGAAAAAGCAGGCACAGGCGCAGAACTCGGGCGGTATTCCATACGAACAACAACATCCGTATCTCATGCACCACCAAAGGGGCATCGACCAAGAAAGTTCTCATGCTTGGTCTCTGCTTCAAATGAATGGGCAGCATCGCATATTCCTGGTGCGATCAATCTCAGCTACCCGGAATCCGTCAAACTTCTCTCTGTGGACCTATCGCATCTGTTCTGATATTCGGGCTCCCAGAGGTATCTAGCTACGATGGTCTCACACCTGCAACGACCACACCACCCATAAATCCATCAAGCTAACCAAACTTCCAACATCAACGTACCTTTTCTTTCCTCTCCGTCAAAAAAAAAATAGCAATACACAAAACCCCATTATTAAGAGCACTCGGACCGCCACCACCTTCGCATTTCCCTTTTTCAAAGCAAGAAATCATTATGGAAAAGAGAAAAAGAACAGAGCAAAACCACTGATTGACTACGACGACCTAGCGTCTTCGGAGGACGAAGAAAACTCTGATGTCTTCCCCGCCCGCAGAATCAAAAGATAGAGAAACTCCACCACACGCCGAAACTCGCAGGAAAGCATGACAAAGGGAAAGAAAACCTTCAGCAGCAGTCAATTGTGTGTGCAAAAGCACTTTGCAAAATACAGCAGAGAATCGAAGAGAGAAAAAGAAGTAGGGAAAGGGTATATGTACGAGGGGTAAAACTCGCAGGCACGCTAGACCCATTCGTGTAGGAGAACACGAAAGGAAGTGGAAAAAGGAAAATGTGGCAAGGACGAGTATTGCAGGGCTGAAACGGCGGCGACGGCGCTTGGCCGCTACAGAACAGCTTTTCCAGTTACCAAGTTCGGAATGGTAGCACCGAGAATGCCCAGCAATGCAGATCTGGAACGGATCCAGCGAAGCAGGAAGAAGCACATTCCATGCCAGTGATGACGATCGCTCGAAGGACTAGACAGAGTGCAGGAAACGTCCAAGGGGAAAAGAAAAGCAAATCGGTCGAGAGTGTGCGTGTGAGATACACAGGAGAGGTCTGAGGTCATAGGCGCTTGCCGGGCACGAGGATGAAGAGGCAGCAGAGGGCGGCGTCGGCGAGGAGGATAACGAGAAGGACCATGATGGCGCGTTTCACCAGGAGCTTCTTGACGAACGGCTCTCGGATTTTGCCGAAACTGCCGAAAGTCGTCTCGCTGCGGCCGGCGAATACGAGGAGCGGATCGAGCATGTACTGGTGCGATGCCAGTGCGTAGACGCCGATCGTGAAGGGGAGGATGAGCTGCGCGCAGAAAAATGCAGGTTTAGTACGAGCCTATTTTTGATTGACGGAAGGGATGGGATGGAAGATAAGCTTACCCAGCAGCGGTTGATGCGAGAGTGGTTGAGGAAAATAAGGGTGAAAGCAGCCCAGAATCCACCAAACATGGCCAGGAGACCGATGATCAGGCGCACCATCATACTCGGAGGGACGAGGTTGCCGAAGGCCTTGCAGCGCAGGAATCCGGGGAAAGCATCACGTTCCATGGCCTGGAAAACGTAGTCCTTGGCCGTGTCGAAGACTTCGGGATCGTCACGGTTGTCCACTTCAATGTCGTGGGTAATCCTGTCCAGAATGCTCTGCGGAAGAATGATCTCGCGCTCGGACCCAGGGAGAAGGTAGGTGTAGAGGATCTTCTCAGCAGAGGCGCGAATGTCGGTGCGCGTGACGGTGTGCTGTTCGGGAGTCGACTGCTGCGCCCCTGAGGAGTCCTGCATGGGAGAGCCGCTGTTCTGCGAAGCCATGAAGCTGGGCCGGGGTGGCTCGTTCTCGGAGCGGCCCGAGTGGGTGGTGCCAATGCTGTTCTGGGGAGAGTGGTGCCTGGCCACGTCGTTTTCTCGCAGAAAGGCCGATAGGCGCTGCTCCGGGGTGGTCTTGTCCTTCTCATTGGAGGGCCCAGCTTCCGTCACGTTGTCCAGGACGGTAGAAGATCTCTTGCTCCCGGCCTTCTCGAGCTCGGGGGTTCCAAAGAGGTTGGTTCTGCGGAGCTCGCGCACGTAGTGGCGGCACAGCGCCATGTGCTGGGAGACATCGAGCCTGTGCATTCAATTAGAGGCAAGATCTAGCGTGGTCAGGTGCATGACGCGGCGTACCAAAAGTCCAGATAGTCGACCGAGCGCTGCTGGTCGCGCATGTAGATGTAGAAGAAGAAGAGGTCGACGGGGGCCGAGGTGCGGCGGCTGAGAACCTCGTAGAGGGTGGGCAGGCGGTCGCGATGGACCTCGGGGGCCGGCGAGGTGGCGGGGGTCGACATGGCGCAGAGCGGTGCTTGGTCTAGATTTGTTGTCGCTGCACGGCGGTGCCAAGGGCGCGTCGGAGGCTCGTCGGATCGTCCGGGCGCGGGCTCGGGATGCGCATGCGCGGTGGACAGGCGTGGTCGCTGGCGGAGGGCGGCGCGAGAAGTAGGCGGGCGGGTGGAGGGCGTGTCTTAGCGGGCTGGGAGCGGGCTTGTCTGGCTGGGTCGGGTCGAGGTGAGACGGGCTGCGACGACGCAACGGGCGAAATGAGGAGGCGAGCACGGAACGAGCGACGGCCGGAGCGAGCGGAGGGTGGGCCTGGCCACGAGGGAGTCGCAAGACGGATCGCAAGGCGCCAGAGCAGCGGCCGCGGCGAGGGGACGAAGCGAAGAGGGCGTCGAGGAGAGGTGGTGAAGGGAGAGCCGGCGGTTGACGTCGCGCTCCGGCGCCAAGGCTGCTCATCTCGCGACCGCCGGCCCCGACGAATGACGGCGCCCCTGCCGCCCGTTGCGGACAACCCGCGTCGCACGCCGCTGCGCTTCCTGCGCCTGGGGGGTGCCGCCAAATTTCTCCAGCTTCCACGGCATCGCCGGCCGCAGTGTCGTCGCGTGCAACCCTCTGCCTCCCCTGGCCGGGCCTCCCTGAGCGGCGTCATCCCCAGCAGGCCCGGCTACTGGCAACTGCGCCTCCGCTCGTATCCAGATGAGGGTTTCACCGACGACTTCTTTGTCGCCAAACCAGGCCGATCGCCTCTCTCCAACTCATCCGCGACCCAAGCACCCAAGGCTCCATTGCGATCCCGCGCCCCGGGGATCATTGCGGATGATCGACGCTTCTGCCACTCCCAAACGTCGCATGGTCCGCGCGGAGCCAGAGAGCAGCACCTCAGGAACGGTTTCTCGGGTTTCACGTGCAGCGTCTGTCTTTGTGTCTTGTGCCTGCACGCAGCGAGAAGGACACCTTTGTGTTTGCATTTCCACAAGAAAGTGCCTTGCGCCCATCACCGGCATTTGTCACATGAGCACGTGTAAATCATACTGCTCCATCTCGATCTGCTCGCTCTGTTGGCGTTAGAGTCCTCATCGAATCGCTGCGAAAACGGCCGTATGGCATCCGGAGCCCAGCAGTAGCCGACCGTGCCGTGAAGACAACCACGCAAGGCCACGGGACATTCGTACAGCTGGATTCCGTGAGACATGCGCTAGCCTCAAGCGGAAGAATCCTGCGAGGTCTGAATGGCCACTAACGCCCCGGTGTTTGCATCCGAGAACCCAGATCCTGTTTTCTCGCCCAGATAAGATCGACTTGTCGATCAACGGCCTTCTGCAGTATGTTGAAGTGCGGGCCAGCAGCAGAGGGCGCTGGACAACCCCGTCTGTGTCCGATACACCACTGATGATGTCGTTTGTGACGTTGTCCCATCGCAATTGTGGCGTGATGGATGTTGCTAGTCTGGTACCTTTTGTCCAGCGACGCTTGCAACTAGTATAGACATGAGACGCGGCAAAATCCACCAGCCAATTGACTTGGGTTTTGCGAACCCCTCAGCGGAAGTGGTTCCTTCAGACGTTCGAACTTCTTGCACTCCTGCTGCCCCATGCCGTTCTGAGATGGAGTCAATAGTCGAGCCGTGTCATCGCCAATGGCATCCGAGGGACGTCTCTGCTTCGCGGAGTCGCCGGTCTCGTTGCTTCCCGACTTCTGCAGATATATGCAGATCATGAGCACATCTCTAGGCACTCTGCAGATTCTGATCCTGTGAACGTAAAGCCTGGTGCGTTCAAAAAGAGTCTCGGTATACGAGTCCGCGCTTCGCAGGACAGTCAAACACATACATGGATCTGTTGTTAAGCTCTTCAGCGTTGCACCGCAACCCAACACAACTGCCCATTATCCGCGTCCTCGGGGACCCGGTCACTCCTGCCGGATCCGTGTTTACGCGGAGGCGGGCTTGTCCTCCGCCAGGGCTCTCTCACCCTCTTGTGTCACGCTGGGCTTACATAACTTTGCCAGCGGCATTGTCCATTCAAGATCGTCTCCGTGATGTAATTATTCCTTGCTACACCTGCACTCATCTCGATGAGGCAGCAGTTCGGCAAGCCTGCAACTTCGAACCTTGTGCGGGGATGATCTTTCTACCAGCAGCGCGAAAGTATCTCCTGGAAAGTGGTCGCTTCCCTGGTGCCCTGAGAAAGGGAACCTGCCACCATGAGGGATTAAGCGGGGTGTCTCTTTTGACTCAGATCCTCTGGTTAGTTGATTTGCCGTGCATGCAAGACGGGAAAGGAGGAGAGCGGCGCAAAGATATGTTAAGAGAGATCGAGGTGTTGGATATCACTATCATCACCTGTTGCTCTTCCATCATCATATGGGCTCTAAGGACCCTGGAACAAGCAACACTGGCCCCATGGCCCGGCCCGGTGAGCCAGCCTGTCACCCACTGGGCTTTCTCCCTCACGTGGCGTGCCCTCCCCCCGCCGGTCTAGACTTCCCTTCTGTGTTCCCAACACCACGGGTACGGCTTCCCATCCCTAGTCGACATCTTGGAGATGTCCAATAGGATCGTGACCGGCTCGAGATCCTGCTTGCTGAGACGAGCGAACTGCGCAACTTCGAACGTAGCGGTCCTCAGTCCCGCGGAGAAAGCGGCCTATCGGACGGGTCGGCCGGATGTTTGTCCCGCGGAGCAGGTAAAACATCCGTAAGGAATGAGACACATCTTGAAACATTATTCTTCGTATGACTGCTGTTTGCGTAAGATAAGTAGAATCCTTAAGGACGCGCGAGACATGCCCGACGGCGATGTGGGCATTACTCGTAGCATTGCTGCTTTGCTCCCCTCAGTTAATATGGCTAATCTTGTAGGCTCATAACACACCTTAGTTGTTGATGCATTCGTCCGTATAGGCTAATTGCATATTTGCCAACACTTCTGCATCCCGAACCCAGACGGATGCTTCAGCTCCGTACGCATCATTGTTTCTGCAGAAGTAGATTTCTTAATTCCTTTGCGCAATAGCACAACCTAGTATTCAAAATGGTCGGAATTGCCGAGCTAGTGTATCCGGAATCAGACGCCCTTGGCGGATGCAACGACACAGCACGGTGTATCTGGAGAAGTTCACAGTGTAACGAGCTGCACGCAAGAGAAGCCTCACACTGGCAGGACCGGTGCGGAGAAGAAGCAGTCCTTTGACTAGACGGACTTTCATCCCCTATGTTCTCTTCATTTCAGTAGTCCATCCAGCAGAGGTTCAAATGGCAGTCGTCAAAGACTGCTATAATATATTATATACAGCGGACATTGCATCGTACATTTATTCGTCTTTTTTTCCTGGCCAGGTTCACAAGGCCGGGCCTGTTGTACAAAACTCTATGCCTGACTTCGCCAACCACCTTTCAGCCTTAAACTTACCGACACCACGGAGATGCACGACTACAAGTACACATCCATCATATTTTCGAAATAACTCCTCACCAATTGTGCCGAAAGCTCGACGCCCTTACCCTTGGCGACTGGTTCATCGCCCAGTCCATCAGAACGTCCGCTTTGACCCACCACCTCTCTCAGCACCTCCGCCGCCGCTCCTACGTTAGGCTGGTTCCACAGCTGCAGCTGCGCCGTGCCCTTCTGCATCTCCTTGCCGCCCACAACCAGGATGTGGTTGTACCCACGCTCGCGCGCCTCGCGCAGCTTCTTGCCCAGACCGCGGGCCGACGTGTCAACGTCGATTTGGAGGGCTGGGCGACTGAGCGGCGCGGGCAAGATGGCTTGGCTCTCGGGATCGCGTCGGGCTGGGGTGCCGGCGAGACTGGCGGCCAGCTCATTCACGTGGGTGAGCAGCTCGGGGTCTTGCGACAGGCTGAGGATGATGCAGGGGCGGGGCGATAGCCAGAACGGGTACTTCCCGTCGTAGTGCTCGATCAGCAACGCGAGGAAACGCTCCAGCGAGCCGAGGATGGCGCGGTGGATGATGACGGGCGTGACCGGGCCGGTCTGAGCAAGGAGCTCGGGGGAGGTGTCGTCGGTGACGGAACCGGTGCGCTCCAGCTCGGGCGCGGGTGCCGTGTAGGACAGGTTGAAGCGCTGCGGGAGCTGGAAGTCCAGCTGGATGGTCGCCGTCTGGTGCTCCTTGCCGTCACTATCGCGCAAAATGATGTCGATCTTGGGACCATAGAAGGCGCCGTCGCCCTCGTTAATGGCCCACTCCCGTCCGCTGTCGTTCAGCGCCGCTTTGAGCTGGTTCTCTGCCCGCTCCCACTCCTCGGCAGTGCCAATGTAGTGATCCTCTGGCCGCGTGGATAGAACCAGCTTGTACGGCCCTAGCCCAAACGTGGAATATACCATCCCGACAAAATCCAGCGTCCGCTTGATCTCCTCTTGGATCTGCGACGGCCGGCAGAAGATATGGCCGTCGTCCTGGTGGAAGCGGCGCACGCGCGTCAGACCGCTCAGCGCGCCAGAAACCTCATTGCGGTGGAGGGCGCTGAAGTCGGCATAGCGGATGGGCAGGTCCCGGTAGCTGCGCTTCTCGCTGGCAAACAGCAGGCAGTGACCCGGGCAGTTCATGGGCTTCAACCCAAACTCCTCGCCCTCGCCGATTTCTGCACCCTCCTTCTGCCCTGTGGCACCCCGACCCTGCACGGAGAACATGTCTTCTGCGTAGTTCTCCCAATGGCCCGACTTCTCCCACAGCGACTTCTTATATATGGTGGGCGTGATGACTTCTCGGAACCCGAACATCGGGTACTGCGTGCGCAGGAAATTGGCGAGCTTGTTGAACATAGCAGCGCCATTGGGTAGGAACAGCGGCGAGCCGGGAGAGTAAAGAGAGGTGGTGAAGAGGTCCTGAGCGGCGCCCAGCTCGCGGTGGTCGGCCGGCGGTCTAGGCTGCTGGCCGGTCGTCGGGGTGGGCGTCTGCGCGGGCGGCGAGGGCCGCGGAGCAGAACAGGAGCAACTGCGAGCCCATACTGCAGGGTGGGAAGCCAATTGGGGGCGCGGGGCCCTGCCGTAGCGAGCGATGTGCGAGAGGTGGAGCGGCGGGCGTCGTGCGAGCATCGGGGCGGAGGTGCTGGAGAAATCTCGAGGCGGGCGGGAGCTTGGGCGGTGCACAGGGCCTAGCGCGGGCGCCTCGGCGCGTGACGTGATGCCTGCCACGACAACGACGCGAGGTTGCAAGACGTGTGGCCAGCGGCCTTCGCGCCCATCGCCATGACATCTCCTGCCGCGTCCTGCCTGATCCTGCTGCTGGCTTATGGCCACTCCCGCGGACGCGTCCTCGCACCTTGATCAACTGCATCTGCCTTGCCAGCCACCACACATCCCCATCGACCACCGCTTTGCCACTCTGCCCGCCGTTTCGCGCCATCGTCTAGTTGGCGCGTCGCTTTCCGTGTCGCAGACTCATTTGCCTGCCGCCTACGCGTCAACGGCGCCTGTCGCACCTCCCGAGGCCGTCCCAGAGACTCTGCCGCACCCCGCGCGTTCAGCCATAACATGAGCAGGGGGAAAGGTCGCGCCCGGACCAGAGAGCTGAGCGAGTCGTGGGCATCTCTGTCGCACGGCGACGACGACCAAGACCTCGGACAGTACTCCAGCTCAGAAAGCGACTCGCCCCGCCACAAAGACGTTCAGAGCACAAACAAGTCCTCTGCGCGCAAAAGCCCTGCGAGACAGTCTCCAAGCAGTAGCTCCTGCTTTGTCCCAACGACTCCTGCACCTCGCAAGCCGCCTAAGCGAACTGTGTCCCAGGCAACTTCCGCAGAGCCCGAGTTCGTCATGCCCTCGCCTGAAGGATCATGGGCCGGCTCGCCTCCGCGCAGCACGCCTCGCCTCTCTAGACGCGTCTCTCAAGTTCTCGAGGAAGCGGATGACTCCCCGAAGGCGAGGCAGAGGCAACGAAGGTCAAGACCCATGCAGCGGGTTCCGCCTCCCGAGCAGGAGAGCGGCCCGGCCTCTTTCCTCCAGTCGCTATGGGTCACCGTGCTGTACCCAACCCTTGGCTACTTGTTCTCGGTTTTTGGCTTTGCCTTGGAAGTCCTGAGACCCCTCTTCTCTATTGCCCTTGCCGTATGCATAGTCGTGGCCTTTTTGACAGCTGCCAGGACTTATTTCACATCCACCATCTCCACTGCGCTTGCTCCGGTCTGTGCTTTGCCCGGCATGTCCTACTTCAACCTGCCGTTTTGTGAATACCGGCACCCCATTGCCGCAGGTCCCGTGGAATTTGACGAGCTTGTCGCCGCACAAGAGGCCTTCGAGGAAGTCATATCATCTTCATCCAGGGGAGAAGGCATTCCCGCGGATATGAAGCGCAGCGAAACCGCCATTCGGGACCTGAGGCAAGTGGTCCGGTTCTCGGCGCTGCCATCGAAGAACGAGCTGGAATTCGAATTCAACGGCTTCATCGAGATGGCGGGACAAGCATCCTGGGATCTCACTCGCTTCAACATGCGAATCGGTCGTGCTGTCGACAAAATTCTCAGTACAAACCGCTGGACTCTGCAGGTAATTGACGACGTGGTCTACAGTGAAGCTGGCCGTGGTGCGATAGACCGTCTCGTCTGGGATCATCTGCTGTGGCCTCTCGTGCCGCGCAAATCACCGCGTGAGGTCTTGGTCAATCAATATCTGCGACACACGCGGGCCTTGGAAGACGAAATGGCACAACTCATTGTCCAGGCAGAGGCATTGCTCAGAATCCTGGACAGTCTCGAAGAGCGTCTCGATGCCATCCATGAAATCTCGATTCGTGACGACGCCGGTGCCAGGGAAAAACGAGAGGAGCTATTCCTACATCTTTGGACCAAGTTGGGCGGTAACAGGTCTAATGTTGCCAAGCTCGAAGCTCAGATTGGTCTGCTTAAAAACGTCAACACGTACCGTCGGACAGCTGTTGCTCACGTCAGTACAACAATGGTTAAACTCCAAGCTATCGCCGCCAGCTTGGAGGATATGCGGGAACGTGTTGCTAGCCCGGAGTTGGCGGGTCTAGATGGAGAAGTGCCCATTTCCCTTCACATTGAAAACATCCAACGTGGGCTGGAGAGACTGGAAGCACAGAGATTGGATCAGAAGAAGGGACAGGAGGAAGCAAACCAGAAGATCCTGGATCGTGCCAATGCTGGGGCTGCGGAGGACCGTATGATTGAAGGCGAGAAAGTGCGGCGAGGGTGAAGTTATGGCTTTGCCTCTTGATTTCTCACATCGGTTGGGTACTTTTTGGTTCTCTTTTGGAACATTTGGGACACGTCGAGGAGCTTGGGAATCCGGCGTTTTTAATGACGTGATGTTTCTCAGGCAACATACCCCGGTGTATTTGGTAGCATTGATTCATCACTTCTCTCACAACTTCAGCCATTCATCCGAAATGCACCTACCCACACGCCGACTTCTCCTTTCCACACTATAGCAATGCTCTTCGCATCCATCGCTCCACCCTTTTCACTCTTCTTCGTCCACAGCCTCTGTCGATAGGGCCTCAACAGCTTTGGACCACCCGCTCTTACCGCCTCCTCGGCCGCGCAAAATACGCCATGCCATGCCGCGCACATGATGTACCGCCACTTCCCATGACCATGAACGGACATTACGGTTGCCTGTGGGCGTTCCTTCATCCCGACAATCTTTTGGCATTTATTAACACGTGTTCAATGTTACAGCCTTTGCTGTTGGACCGACTGATCAGCAAGAAAGTCTCTTCACAAGACTTACTCGACGCAGTCATCGGTCTCGGAGACTCCACAAATCTACGACGGGAAGCCGAAGAGAACCGTGACGATCGGTGGAAGTCGATAATCGCGCAGCCCCCCAACCATGAGCCAACGCTGGCACTAACCACAACCCTTGACAAAAACTCGAGACTACTTCATTCGGCGGCCCATTCGGGAATCGGTGAGCCTGGTCACCGACCGCCGCTTCCCGCACAGCACACTCGTGCCCACATGGCACGCGATCTGTCTCGCCGGCTCACGACCCCGCAATAGGAATCTCAGCCTCAGCGACTGCCTCGGTCTACCGGCTATTCATCTCTCAGAGCTGAATGACGTTGCCAAGAACCACTACCACGCAGGCAGCATTCCAACAGGTGCATGAATTGTGGCTGGCTGGTAGGATGCTGGGCCTACTGCATCTTCGGTGAAGATGAACTTCGGAGTCGATGCTGGTTGATGCGGGGGAAAGTAGGAGGCACGCGACATCAACCAGGGACCCTTACTAGTTCGGCTTCTACTGTGTTTCTGGTCTTTTTTTCTGGTTTAGATGATCGAGTGCTGGACGTTGGGTTGCCTCTTTTGCGGTGTTCGGTATGGGTTTCTTTACCATTTCGGGCAGGCAGACACGGCTTTGTGAACATACGTAGTATACTCTTCCTCCGTCCTGTAGGAGGAAAACCGAGGTAAGCAACAAAGGGAAATCGGTTGAAAGAAACGAATTACCTGTGAGGGGTCTTGTTCCGGGACGGTGAGCGTGAACCGCTGTCATCTCCTCTATCATTTTTTCTTCGTCACAAAATCTTGGTTGGATTGACAAGAAGAATTGGGGGAAGAAACAGCGCGTCAAAAGAAAAACCAAAGTGGTAGCAATGTTGGACGACTGCCTCCACGGAAAGTAAGGGGCAGGCTCAGTAAATGACGCATTCACGAAAAATCGAATATTATCGGCGATGTCTTAACGACTGACGAGCACTCGAGTCGCGGTGTGAGACGATTCATTTCGCCGTGATAATTTGCACATATCTGCATAAAGGGCGGCGGAAACAACCGCGGGCGGCTCTGGTGAGGGCGGCAATTGTGAAAATTCTGCCGGGAGATTCGTATACCAGGCAGCACAGAGAGTTGACGACGGGGAGGACAGGCTGCGCATCATTCCCGTTTGGGGCGGCCGTAAAGCAGCCGAGGAGCGCACAGCGCGCGCGGGCGTCCGGCAGCGGCGCCACCGCCGTATGGCGAGCATCAGCTGAGATCCACCGTTGCGCCGCGGTGTGGAGTAGCCAAGGTGAAGGCATGATGCTTGGCGGGAGTGGGAAAAGTTTGGTCCGGGGTGAAACAGCCCGGGAGGCGGTGGGCGCCGGGAAGGCGGCGGGTAATAAGGCTTCGCGGGCTCCGACAGGCCCAGCGGGCGGTCATTAGGTAAAGAGTTGGAGAGGCTGAAATGACGAAGGCGGCGGAGATGCCTGTCGGGTGCGCTTGGCGGCCGTGTGGGGAGGCGATGATCGGGAAACTTGCCGCGCGCGCTTGGCGGCGCCGAACGTCGTCATCGCTGCGAGGCGCTCGCCAGGTCGGCGGCACCGCGCGCAGATAAGAGATGCGCTGCAATGGGCCATCAGCGCGTCTCTTATCTGCTGCGCGCGCAAGTCACGTGCGGGGCTGGCTGGCTGCAAGCGACGGCCAGGATGCGGGCAGGGATGGGAGCAGCAGCCCGCAGGCACACGGCTGCCACGCGCGGCGAGCAGCCCGGCCGCAGCTGCCAACCACGGCTCCGCGCTAGCAGCACCTGTGCTACCGGCCCTTGGCCTGCAACACCAGCCGCAACGGCGCACAAGCTCTGCGCTTTGCGTAGTGGCTCCGCTTGCCTGCCCATGTCGGCCAAGGCCAGTCTTGCCTCCCCCCGGCGCCGGCTCAGCTCCACCAGCGCTTCGTGCCAGGCCCTCCACCGCGCTATCCCACATCGCACCGCTCCCTCAGCGCGCGCTGGGCGTCTGAGATTAGGCCCACCCCGATCACCGGGTCGCCGGCGCTGCAGCCACCCTGGCATTCGACTCTTGACTGCTCCGCCGTGCCCTTTAAAGCCCGCCGCATCGCCCGCTCGCATGCTACTCTGTTTGCCGCCTCTTCGCCCGCGCCTGGCACTCAGCTACCACCAGCCAAAACTCTCAATCCACCGCGCCTCCCAAGCGTCCGTCTCTCGTGAAGGTGCTGCTGTGATGCTCAACACGATCGCGACCAGCCGAATCTCACAAGCCTGCACCTGCCACCCTCGCGACAACCACAGCTGAAGCCTCGCCGACCTGCCTGCCCGACGCGCCTATCCGTCCAGCCCAGCGCAACAACACCACGCCTTCCAGCCCGCGCAGCCTCGCTCCGTCGTCCCAAAGCAACACTGCGCAATTGGTGCCTTGACAAGCCAAGATGCCGTACTTTCTAAACCCCTTCCACAAGCACGACGTCTCCGAATTCCCGGGCGTCCTCGTGCCTCTGGCACAGGCCTCTCATCGACGCTCCTCCGTTCTCTCCAAGACCGAGACGCCCGATGACGTTAAAGAGGAGTCTACCGGCAGCAGCGAGTGGACCGGTGGCATGACCATCGAGTCCCTCCGTGCTGAAATTGATGCTGATCTGGCAACAGGCGGCGTGGACACCGCATATGACCGTACGTGCTGAATGGACCTGTCTCGCTTCGACAGGCTCCGCCTGGTTCGATATCACCCTCCCCACCCCTCACGTGATGTAAGAATTGCAGATCTGACTGCGCACAGGAAAGGCCAAGGTGATCAACAGGGCCATCCAGGACATTGGCATGGGCCGTTACCAGTGGGAGCTCTTTTGCCTCTGCGGTTGCGGCTGGATGGCCGACAACCTGTGGCTCCAGGTCCGTTGTCACCACTCCAAAACTGCTTGAAATCTGACGCTGACTGAGCTCGCCAGGGTGTCGCTCTCACTCTTCCGCAGCTCAGCCCTGAGTTTGGCATTGACAGCAACACCATTCGCTACACGACTCTGTCGCTCTTCACTGGCTTGTGCATCGGCGCTAGCTTCTGGGGCATTGCGTCCGACGTCATTGGCCGGCGTCTTGCCTTCAATGCTACCCTGTTCATCGCCGGCACTTTCGGTCTGGCAGCTGGTGGTGGCCCCAACTGGATCGGCACCTGTGCGCTCTTCGCTTGCCTCGGTCTTGGCGTTGGTGGAAACTTGCCTGTGGATGGAGCCCTGTTCCTCGAGTTCTTGCCCTTTGCGAGTGGAAACTTGCTCACCCTGCTGAGTGTGTGGTGGCCGCTTGGGCAGCTGATTTCATCGCTGGGTGAGTCTTGATTTCTCTATCTCATATTCTCTCGCCATTGGTGAGAAGGAAAATTGGAGAAACCATACATCTCTGCCTTCAAGGAATCGAGAATGCTGACCAGTTGCAGTTGCATGGGCCTTCATCTCGAATTTTTCCTGCGACGACGGTGCTACTTCCTGCAGTGTCGACCCTACCGCGCCGGGATGCTGCTCAAAGGACAACAACTGGGGCTGGCGCTACTTCATCCTCACCATGGGAGCTCTCACGTTCTGCATGTTCGTCGCGCGGTTTTTCTTCTTCCACCTCTTCGAATCTCCCAAGTTTTTACTGTCTCGCGGCAAGCAAGCTGAGGCCGTTGCCGTCGTTCACGGCATTGCATACCACAACAAGGCCAAGACCTGGCTGACAGAGGAGATTCTCAACGAGATTGGCGGCGACCCGGAAGTTGTCACCGATTTGAAGCTCAGCACGGTCGAGATCGTCAAGCGCAGCCTGTCCAAGTTCAGCACCGCCCGCATCGGCCCGCTCTTCCGCGGCCGGCGCCTGGCCATTTCGACGGTGCTGATCTGGTTTATGTGGGCTACCATTGGCATGGGTTATCCGCTTTTCAACGCCTTCCTTCCGCAGTACCTCGCCGAATCAGGGTCGGGTGGCTCTGCGACCTCGACTTATACGGCTTACCGTAACTATGCCATCACGTCCGTCGTGGGCGTGCCGGGCAGTTTCATCGCCTGCTACACAGTCGACATAAAGTACATCGGACGCAAGGGCACGATGGCTATCGCTACCTTGCTCAGCGGTATCTTCCTGTACCTGTTCACGTTAAACTCAGACTCCAACTACCAGCTCGTCTTCAGCTCCCTCGAGGCCTTCTTCCAGAACATCATGTAAGCACAAGCCATCCCATTCTCGCATCTTCACCATCTTTTAGGTTTATAAAAAAAAAGGAAAAGTTTGTGCTGGGTCTCTAACTCGTCGATTAGGTATGGCGTCCTCTACGCGTACACACCCGAAGTCTTCCCCGCGCCTAACCGGGGCACCGGCACCGGTATTGCATCTTTCCTCAACCGTATCGCGGGATTGTGCGCTCCACTCGTCGCCATCAATGCGTCTGAAGCAAGCGCGAGTGGACCTGTCTATGCGTCTGGAGCATTGTTCCTGTCGGCGTTCGTTGCGATGCTCTTTTTGCCGATCGAGACGAGAGGCAAGCAGGCTTTGTAAAGAGGAACGAGGAGAAAGATGTTCAAAGGTCCAAGAAAAGAAGTAGATACAGGGGAAGAGGTAAGCGGAGAAGACTGCTGGCTAGACGTAGGGCAGCATTTGAACGAGGGCTTTGTTGGGTGGACATTTGAGCAATTTACGAGTTATGTTAGAATATGGATACCCGAATCGAAAGCATTACCAGCCCATGATCAAAGACAGCCGCCAGTACAGGGAGCATCGATTATCCTAGTGGACACAGTATCGCTTGTCGTAGTATCGATTTCTTACGTCAGATGCCAAGATTTGTCTTGAACCTAGTTCTAAGGTTGGAATCTTAAGGCAGCGTACGTGGATGGGTGAAGAGAAGAAGGGAGGGAAAGTGGTGTCGAGCTTGGTGGTTGCAAGATGACTTTGTGGTGTCAAACCATAGAGGGCGGTTAACGGCAGTCGTCACGCTTGGATGACCTGCGGTTTTAAGCTTTTTTGCATGGCGAATGGCAAACTCCGAACAGGTGGCATAAGCAGAGATATTAATTGTACAGCATTAGAGATCAGTACACAAAGTCTACGGCGAAAAAAAAAGACATAAGGCGTGCAGTACAAACGACTCAGGAAGAAGACGTTGATAAGATCTACACATGGCTGCGGCTGGCGAATAAGAATTGTACGAAACAGAGCGCACGAGTCAAACATCGGACCATTGCCCACGGCATATTCCCTTCGGCGCCGCATGGCTTGACCCCTAATCCCGTCGAGCAGTTGCAGCCTGTCAAAAGCTCTCCACCTCTTCCTCGCATTGCACTGCACCGCGTCTTATCATTCTCGGCCCCCAACACCACCCTAGCCTTCCTCGCGCGCGTCCGATCGACTTGAGACAGCTGCGGGTCCCTCGCCTCCAGGACAGGATACTTACGAGCACTGACCCCACACCAACTCCAACAACCATGCCGTCGCCCGGATCCCCCTATCTCCTCGACGAGACGAGCTACGGGAAGCTAAAGGACAAAGTCGTCGTGCTAACAGGTAGGCCACCAATCCCAGCATCCCATCAATCCCCTCGCGAGCCACAAGCGCCTTCCCTCCCACGTCTCGCGCGCCCCGTCCTCTCCCACACCCCCCGCACACTAACACCCACCCTACGTCATCCCCCTGCCACCTCCCCATCCCACCTTCCCACCCCAGCCCAGCGAGCGCCCATGCACGCATGCCACGCTCCCATCCGGGAAATTGCTACCAACCTAGTCCTCGTTGCACGCAACTAATCCCCCCACAGGCGGCGCCAACGGCATCGGCGCAGCCCTGGTGACCCAACTCCACGCCCTGGGCGCCCTCGTCGTCTACGGAGATATCGACCCCGCAGCCGGCGAAGCTCTGGCCACCACCCTCAACAACAACAACAACGCCAGTGGTGGTCGCGGCAAAGCGACCTTCGTCAAGTGCGACGTCACCAACTACGCCGACAGCGTCGCGCTCTTCAAGGCGGCCAAGGCGCTGCATGGACGCGTGGACCATGCCGTGGCGTGCGCGGGCGTGCTGGAGACGGGGACGTGGTTCGGGCCTGGGGTGACGGTTGAGGAGGTGGAGAAGGCGTGCGAGAGCGATTTGACGCTGCGGGTGAATTTGGTTGGGTCGTTGTATTTTGCGAGGGTGGCGGCGGCGTATCTGCAGGAGGGGGGGAGGGAGGCGAAGGCGAAGGGGGAGGTGCCGGCGGATGATAAGAGTTTGTTGTTGGTGAGCAGTGCGGCTGGGTTCAGGGAGTCGCCGAATTTGCCGATTTATCAGGTGAGTCGATGGTCTTCTCTGTTGTTTCATAAGTCTTTTCTTCTACTCTTTTTCATTTTCGAGCCTGGTTGTGTCGGCTTGGACGTCAATTTCTGCCTCTTGGGTGTTCTAGAAGGAGGAGGAAATCGTGGACGTGATGGAAGAGGCCAGACGAAATTGTCGTCCATGCGACCTCTTTATTTTCTTCTTCTTGGCGTCGAGACAACAAGTCTGGAGGGGGGGAAGCACAGAACGGTCAAGAACATCAATCTCACACAGACCCTCTTTCCACCAGACGACCAAAGTTGGCATCCTGGGCCTGAACCGCAACCTCTGCCTCTTCTACCCGCAGACCGGCGTCCGCGTCAACGCCGTCTGCCCCTCAATGACCGAGACCCGCATGGTCGGCCCCGCCGCTGCCGCTTTCCGGGCCGCCGGTCTGGCCGTCAACACGGCCGACGACGTCGCCAAGTACATGGTCGACATGATGGCGCACCCGCTGAGGAACTCCAAGCCGCTGAACGGCCAGACCGTGTACGTCGAGGGCGCCCGCGGTTGGGAGATTGAGGAGGGCTTGAAGAGCACCATGCCCCAGTGGCTGGGTGAGGAGGCTACGAACAGGATTGCTGAGGATGAAGCGAAGGTGGTTAGGATGGGTATGTGGGATCAGTAGGAGTGAGGACAAGATGACGATTTGGGATTGGGATGGTATGCGGTAATTGATGTAATGCGGCCAGAGACTTTAGACTTTGCATACACAAGATGCTAGACTTCGAAAGTGAATTGAACCAAGCCTTGCAAGAGAATTTGATTGGCGGAAGCTGAAACAGAAGACAGATTACCACTGACCATTCGAAATGGAAGCAAAGGGGAAGTGAAAATGAATATTAGCTCGTTTGGGAGAAAACCGAAAAGAAAAAAAAATAGCCTACCACGTTACCCTCCCTGCTTGAGATCCCTTACCCCAAAATCATCTCCTCAACCCCCAGGAATCCTCTTCACCACCCGCCCGGCCACTATCCTCCGCATCCTCCCGATCCACTTGCCCCTGACCACCTGCTTCTGCTCCCCCTTCCCCTTCCGAGCTATACACCGGACTACCAGAGCTATCCGGCGAGCCACCCCACCCCCCCTCGCCCTCGCACTACCCCTCGTCCCCTTCCTCTTCTCCTCCCCATTATGCCCCCCGCATCAGCCCTCCTCCCAGCCACCAACGCAGCCGGCGACTCCACCACCCCCACAGAACCACCCTCACTCGAGCGCTGCACCTCCGACCTCCTAGGCTCTCCCACCGCCGCAGAAGTAGCAACACCGACCCCACCACCACCACCACCCCTCCTCTCCCTCCTCCTCGCCGCCGCCGACGCACTCGGCGAGTCTTTCTCTCCAATATGCCGCGGTTCTGGACTTGAGCTTGATATCTGTGGCGTAGACGGTGGTGGTGGTGGACTGCTGGACGGCTGACGGGGAAAGGTGCCTCTACCGCTGCTACCACCGCTGCTACCACCACCACCACCACCACTGCTACTAGACGACCGCTGCCCAAGTCCGCTGATGGGCGTCGAGACCGGTACGGGAGGTACGACTGCGTTCTCAGACGGCGAGGACCACTGCACGCTAGAACCAAAACTTCCTGATCCTTCTCCCCTCGGCCCTGCGCCTCTTTGCACTTGATACTCAAGAGCCGCCTGCCTCTGTCTCGGCTCACCACTAGGCGACGGGTCTACATAGATCGCGAACCCAGGCGTCCCATGCAGGTCCGACGAATTGGAGAAAAAGACTCCTCGACCGCTGCTACCGCTATCAGCCCTCTCCCGTTCGAGCACTCCCTCTGGCGGCTGATTCAAGAAGATCGGAACTCCGTCGATGCGGAGGCGCTTGTAAGCAGGGACGGAGGAGCCGGTGCCGGGAGAGGGGTCGGATTCGCGGCGGCGGCGACTTCTGCGGGGAGGAGAGACTGCGGGTGGGGTTTCGTAGTCGGGTAGGGAGGGCGAGGCAGATGATGGGGCTGCGGAGATGACGCGTGCTTGTGGTGGGGACTGCTGGTTGGGGTCGAGCCAGCCGCCGAAGGGACCGGTGATGGTTTGCCGTGGGCGGCCGTTGTTGGCGACGATGCCGCTTCTGCTGACGTTGCCGATGGGCGCGTCGAGGAAGATGGGGCCTGTGTTGGGGGGGAGAGGTGCGTCTGGACGAAGGTAGGTTATGCCGCCGAAGGGGTCAGGCCTGGGTGTTTGCCAGCTGCCAAGATCGGATTCATCGCTTGAGCCTTCGTAGGCATTGCGCTCTTCGTTCCAGAGGCTCTTTTTCTTATCGGGGCTTCCGGGATCCTCGTCATAGTTGAAATCGTTGTCGCTATCGCTATCATCAGCTTCCTCGACCGTTCCAGGGTTGAGCAGGTAGTTCGGTCCACGACCTCTTCTCTCTCTGCGCTGAAGCGGTGCAGGGATGAAGGGCACTGTTCCAGGTGTTGCAGAATCGACAATTCCTCGAAGGAGGATTTGATCACGGCGATTATGGTCAGTGTATGCGGCCCCGTTCAGAGGCCTGAGAGCATCCCAATGGCCGCCACCGAAATATCTGTAGTTGACGATGTGTACCTGATGGGTACGGCTCGGCATTTGATCGCCCCTGACCAGCATCTCCCAATGGACAGCCATGTTGTAGGGATTGATGACCGGATAGTGCATGAACACCTCAACGCCATAGACGTCAGCAAGGACCTGGGCCATCTCATCCGTCCCCCACGCCCAGCCTCGCGCCTGGTTGACCAGGCTTCCTCGGCCATTTTGCGTAGCGATCGCATTGAGCTCTCCGTATACATCCTGTCGTTGGTTGGCCACAGTCAGGTCAATTCGGTGCCTGACGCTCCAGCCATCCCACAACCCGGCGTGTGTGAGCATTGTCTGGACGTCCCGTCTGACTCTATCCCAATGCCTCTGATTGCCGAAGTATGCCTGTGCAAAGGCGCGGAAGAGGCAATTACCGTCGCCCCGGACGTGGTGTTGTCGGAATTCGATCTCAGGGTGGTATGCAAGTCCAGTGAGGCGCGTTCGGCTACGCAGATCCCTTTCCGCCAAGCGTATATAATCATCAGGAGCCAGGGACTGGTCAACGGCCTCTTGCTGGGCAGATTCTTGCACGGGATTTGTGTGTGGAGTAGGAGCTTCAACTGGAGGAGAACCGATTCGGTCGTGAGCATTTCTTGCATCAATGATCCTATTAGGGGGCGTGATGGGTAGCTGGCCGCCAAAGCTGGTCGCTCCAGAGCCACTATCATGAGAGCCCTGCTCGGTCGGGAAATCAGATGAGCATCTTTCTCCTCGGACAAGGTGATCTAGCGCGCTAGCTTCGCGTCTCACCCGCTGGATCAAGGCATAGTCGTCTACAGTGGATAGACGGTCCGTTCGACCGGTTAAATGCAAATTTTCCGTCAAACGAGGCGGTTCGCTGTTTGGTTGATGCGGATCTAGGAGATAGTTCGGTGCTCTAACACTTGGGTCTCTCGAATGAGCTGTCCTTGGTAGTGGTCGGGGCAGGACTGGATCGTGTAGCACCGGGCGCCGGTGGTAGTAATCCTGTTTGTCATCCGCTAAATGTCCAACATATTTGAAGTGATCTATTCGCGGTACGGATTCTGGATTTGCCTCTCTCGTTGCGTTGAATGCGATATCATCGTCGATGTGAGCAGCTGCAGTCCATCGATTAAGACTGGAGTAGTTGACGAGATGGACCTGGCCGCGGTTTTCCTGGTCATATGGGCTTGCTGAATTGGGCGATATACCTCGGCTGAGGACTTTCCATTGAAGAGATCCGTCGTTTTGTCTGTGGGGAATATGGACCAGTATTTCGACGTCGTACACGTCAGCAAGTAACTGAACCATTTCAACGGTCCCTTCAACTCTCCAGTCAAACAGCTGATCAAGCAAGCGGCCGCGTTGGCCATGGAGTCTCGTAACACGGTCCAGCTCTTCGTATAGTGTTCTGCGCCGCCGGGCTACTTCATTTATTCGAGTGCGATCGGCAAGAAGAGCGCGGTCCACGTCCATGACATGAAGCCAAAAACTCTGCACCTCCTGTTGTACTCTTCGCCATTTGTCCTCATGGCCATAAAATGCTCTTGCAAATGATCGAAACAGAAGTTTCATCCCTTTCCATTGTCTTCGTTGATGCCAGTCGTTGCACTGAATCTGGGTGAAGACTTCATCGGGGTGGCCTTCTAGGCCTCTGAGTTCGTGAAGACGCTCAAGGTCTGACTCCATGACCTCCTGATCCGAGAGAAGCACATAATCGGCTGGAAGCACCAACGGAGGATGTATGTCCCGCTGTTCATAGAAATTCGACCCTGCTGCGAAGGGCGGATGAGGATGGAGTTGCTTGTAGACGTCTGACCTTCATTAGCAGAGAACGAAATCATGCACGGACTTCATCACCTTCATAATACTGAGACGTAGGAGATGGAAAGAATGCCGGATCCAGATAGTGAATCATGCGCCATTCCAAAGTATAGCGATCCTCCGCTTGAGGACGGTCCTGAGCAACCTCCAGTTCATACTTCAACAACTTATACAGAAGGAACGACGGATCGTTCACAGCATCGTTTCGCCAATTCAATCCACGGGCTTTGCAGAACCTCAAGAGCTCAGTTGGCGTCCAGAGTTCTCTTGTCGGTACGTGTTCATTCGTATGTCGTCTGTCCAATGCTTTTCTCAGGTCGAATCCGGAAACGTTGTTACCTATGGCGAGCCCGAGATCCGTACAACGATCCGACAGGGATTCTAACAGTGGCGCATGGTTATAGCGGTCATTCCGCAATTCGGCGGCAATGTTGCTTTTCTTTAGAGCGTTCGGCGCTTGCCCACCATTGACACCCTGAGCATTGCGGACTCTCGTTAACTCGTCTCGTAAGCAGCCTACATGAAATTCGTCGAAGTTGTGCGCGTCGTGTCTCGGTTCACCGGATTGGTCGAGCAAGATCGGATTCGCGTGGTTCGGACGATGATGATGGCGGAGACGAGGAGGCATTTGTCTTGAACTCAATTTTTTTCTGGACGGGGCCGGTACCAATGGGGGGAAAGAAGCTCTAACGGCCTGAGACAGGGAAGAGAAGGTTTTGGGAGAAAAGGTGAAAGCCCCTCATGTCTGTCTCTGGGCGCAGGGCTTATTGACTGCTACCTCTTGAGCTTGGCGAATGATCGGCGATGTTTGCAGCACCTTGGTGCCCATTGTGTTCATTGTCGGACAGCATGGACCTGTGGAGCTACGTAGATACTTCTTTGTTGCAATCAGTGAAGTGGAGCAGAAGAAAGGCCGGATCCGCTCCTGTCCGAAAGAAAGTGAGCAGTTCTTCAGCGCATGAGCCACCCATTTGGCTTTTGATCTCGAAGAACGAATCTCTTGTACTTATTCGCAGTACATCGAAATAAAGAATCAGCCTTCAGGTTATTAGTGATCCAGGCACATGACGACAGGAGAGTTGGTAGCAAAAGTCGTTGCACCATCCGTACGGAATCGAAGTGTTCGCTCATATGGCTGGCCTTGACGGACGTTTCCTGTTCGCTGTGCTCGAATGGTTGCTTCGGGTACCGCAACGACTTCCACAATCGGACCTCACAGGAGTAGGCTAGAAATAGGACCAATCGACCAAGGCATAGCTTCACTGCCGTGCTCGAACGGCGACGACGAGTCTCGAGCTGGGTTTCCCATCAGCGCATCTGTTTCCAGTCTGGCCGTCATATTAGAAGGTCAACACTTGACAGACATGCAATTTGGACCAGCCAAGACTGCGGCCTATAATCGCAGGAGGGATCGGAGATCAGACGCGATAAAGAAAGGCGGAATGCTGCTTCCGGCAGGCCATTACGGTATCAATGGCGTCCAATGGAGCGACGCAAGGAGAACAATGAACGGCCACGGACTGTTTTCAGCAGCAGGGCAAGACGGGCAAGAAGCGCCAAGTTTAAGAGGCTGCTCGGGCGATGTTGGCGTCACGGTGATGAAAGCTAGGTGGTGGATGCGCTCGTGGTTGCACAGGCTCGGCGGGCGGCGTGATTGGGCAAGAGGCAGGCGGCGAGGGTCCGGCGAGAAACATGCAGGCGCGCGGGGCGGGAGCGTTTCAGGGCGGTACCTGATCGTTGGGCGCGCATGCAGACAACGGCGCGAGGGTGGCGATGGTGTTTCAGGCGCGGGCGATGGGCGGCGGCCGAAGCGGGCGGGCACCGGAGCTGCCACCGCGAGGAGACGGCGCGTGGAGCAGTGGCAGGCCTAGCGCAGTGGGCCCGGCGCGCGCGGCGATGCGAGGGCGGCGCCGGAAGCAGCAGCAGCAGGGCGAGACAGCGGCTGACTGCGCGGCGGCGAGGCCCTGGGCCGGATCGCGATTCGTGCTGGCGGCAGATCTCTCTGGAGAAGCGGCGCTGCGACTCGTCCATTGGCGCGGCTTTGACGGCGATCGCGCGCACTCGCACGCTCCCCAAAACCACCGCCATGCCCACCGCTCCGGCGCGCGCTCCTCGACGCCCACGCCGCCGCTGCCCACGCCGCCGCCCGCCTCGTCGCCGCGCCCAGGCACGCCCGCCCCGGCAGTTGCCCGCCCGCTGCTCCGCGCCACCGCGTCCAACGCCCACGCCGCTCCCCTGTAGCTGGATGCTAGCCCCGCTAGACTGCTCGACGCCTGCTCCAGCCGCCGGCCGTCGCCATTTCCGGGCGCTGTCTCGTCCTCGCAGCCCGCCGCAGCCTGCCGTCGCCAGGTAGACATGCGCCGCAGCCCCCGCGCCCGCCCCAACCCTCCGCGACCTCTATGAATAACCCGCGGTCCATCTTCACAGGACGCCCAGGCACCGCTGACGCCGCCGCCTCGCCCACCGAGTCCCGCCGACTGTCCACGCCCGAGTACCGCGCCACCCTCGCACCGCGCCCGCCCTGCGACCACCCCCCGACCGCTGACGAGCCCGCCCGCCCTGCGCGTCCCGCATGGCCGCCTGCGGACTGTGACGCCCATCCGCTCTCCGGGCGCGCTGAGCCGCCGTCTCACGCTCCAAAGTCAGTCGCTGATTCGTTTGTCACTCCTTCGAAGCCTCCAGAGAAGCGCTCGTTTCCACGCTCCCACTCAGCCGCCAAGCAGGCTCACAGCGAACCCCTCCACAAGCGGCGCAAGCTCCACGCCCGCTCGCGGCACACGCTCGACTCCTTCGACTCCTCTCCCTCGCTCGACCGCAAGCAGCCCCCGTCGCCGCTCTTCTTCTCCAACACGAAGCGCGCCCGCCCGCCCCTGCCCGCTCGCTTCTCCAGCTCCGAGGCCGCTGCGAGGATGTTGAGCAATGCGCGCGAGGACAGTGGCATCAAGACCGTCACGCTGGCGCGCGGCACCTACACTGGCTCGAGCCCCTCGAATCGAGCGTCCGTTGATCGCTCGAGTCTCCCGCCCGGCTCGCCTGAATTTCGGGACAAAGCTGACCTGCCTCGCGGTCTGAGCAGCATTGGCATTGGGGAGTTGCTGGAGCAGGATGGGCGGCCGACTTTCATTGTGGATTTGGGCGAGCCCGCCAACTACGGCCCGGGATACTTGAATATAGTCTTCGCCAATTCAGCTCTGCGGGCAAGCATCGGCCTCCTCGACCTCGTGACCGGCAAGGTGGTGAATGACTCTCAGGATTCTGCTGCGTTCAAAGCCTACACGCAGTTCAAGACCTGGCTGTTGAGCGCTGTTGTGCACGGCGAATCTCTGGACGTCTGCATTCCCGGCATTCTCTATGGCGGCCTGTCATGGACCATTTACACGCTCCGTAAAAAATACCGCGTAGTCAGCGGCGATTACGTTTCGTCGCCTCTCCCCACCACAGCATCATCTCTGCCGAGCTCCGTTGCGGCGCAGCAACCCGTCTCCGCCGGGCGGGGCGTGAGAGATGACAAGCTGGGAGCCACGGATATGGAACCCCCGGTCATGCCAAGCACGGAGTCCGACGCAACGGATTACTTTGGTCTGGCAGCCGTCACGCCTGACAGACCCGTCACCCCAAAAATGGAGACCACCACGACGACCACCACCGCCACCACTATAGAACTCCCCGACGCTCCTCAAACCCCAGCCGGCCTGACTGGACGAATCCTTGGAACCACTTCAGACGCATCTTCAATCGCCTCTCATCCGTCAATCTCAAACGAGTGCGTACTCCGGGCTGCTGTTGCGGGGGATGTTGATTCATTTATTTGCAGTAATGACCCGAATCCTAGGAAAGAGATTGGCTTCTTCGATTGGACCCGCTTGCCCATCGATTCCGACCTACCCAAGCATATTCAGTTTGCACGTAGTGTTGACTGGGCCTCAACTCCTCTGGGTCCCATTGAATTCTGGTCAGCTGACCTTCGGCAAATGTGCAATCTGATCATGGCCAGCCCGCACCCGGCCGCCATGTACTGGGGTGATGAACTTGTGGCAGTTTACAACGAAGCCTACGTGTTGCTCGCCGGACAAAAACACCCACAACTGATGGGCCAAAGTTACAAGGAAGCCTGGGCAGAAATTTGGGACGAGGTCAAGGACGTCTTTGCTAGCGCCAAACTCACTGGGCAAGCAACAATGAAGGTACGAACACATCCACAAATACCCTCAGGCGTAAAGTTTTAACAGCCTACTTTCTTTAGGATGATGACTGTTTATTCATTAAACGGAGCAACTACCTCGAAGAGACTTATTTTTCATGGGCGATCATTCCGATGATTGGAGGCGACGGCACTGTCATGGGACTATATAATCCCGCCTTCGAAAAGACCCGACGGAAGATCGCTGAACGCCGAATGCTTACCCTCCGCGAGGTCGGCGAACGGACTGCGGCCGCCCGAGATATAAAAGCATTCTGGGAACAAGTTTTGAAAGCCCTGGCCACCAACGAATTCGACACGCCCTTTGTTCTTTTATATTCGGTCGCGGACGACTCAGACAGCGACTCGTCATCCATACATTCAAGCAGCATATTCGGCACGAAGCAATGTCTACTAGAAGGATCATTAGGCGTTCCGACAGGCCATAAGTGTGCGCCGGAGCATTTGGAACTGAAGACTAGCATGGATGGTTTTGCGCCTGTCCTGCGGGAAGTTATGAAGACCGATAAGCCTGTCTTATTGGAAATTGGCAGCGGAGATGTGCCGGCAGAAATGATGGACGGGATTGGCGGACGCGGTTTCGATGATCCTGTCCGATCAATCGTTGTCTGTCCGATTCATCCAACCACCGGCGAATCCATCCTCGGGTTCTTGGTTTTGGGCGTAAACCCCAGAAGACCGTACGATGACGACTATAACCTGTTTGTCCAGCTCTTGAGCAGACAGCTGGCCACATCACTGGCGTCAGTAGTTCTCTTCGAGGAAGAGATCCGACGCGGTCAAAGAGCTGCGAAGCTGGCTGCATTAGACCGTATGGAATTGTCTGAGCAACTTGCAGCCAGGACGCAAGAGGCTAGGGATAGCGAGACAAGGTTTACTCGCATGGCGGAATTCTCACCAGCTGGTCTGTTCATTGCGGATTCAGAAGGCCACATCACTTACTGCAACGACACATGGTACGAGATATCCCGGGTACCGAAAGACACAGCAAGTACGGACCGCTGGATAGATGCCGTTAAGCCAGAAGACCAACAGCTTGTTGTCAACCTCTGGAGTAATCTAGTCGAGAAGACCGAGGCGGTCACGGCGGAGTTCCGCTTCAAGGCCCCCTGGGAAGACAAGAATGGCAATCGCTCCGACACATGGGTCCTGTTCAGCGCTTATCCAGAGAAGAACGCTCAAGGCACACTGAAGAGCGTTTTCGGCACGATCACGAACATTAGCCAGCAGAAATGGGCCGAAGGCTTCCAAAAGAGAAAGATGGAGGAAGCGGTCGAGTTGAAGCGCCAACAGGAGAACTTTATCGATATCACCTCCCACGAGATGCGGAACCCTCTGAGCGCCATATTGCAGTGCGCCGACGAAATTTCCACGTCACTGATTGATTTCCGTCAAGGTGGATCGTTGACGATCGATGAGGAGCTTCTGAACAGCAGTATCGACGCCGCCCAGACAATAGCTCTCTGCGCGCAGCATCAGAAGCGCATCGTGGATGATGTTCTCACACTAAGCAAACTGGATTCCGCCATGCTTTTGGTCACTCCGGTTGACGTTCAGCCCTTGACCGTTGTCCAGCGTGCGCTAAAGATGTTTGAGGGTGAACTCCAGACCGCTGACATTCAAATGGAATTCGTCGTGGATGAATCTTTCAGTAGGCTTGGCGTGGACTGGGTCAAACTTGATCCGTCACGCGTCCTGCAGGTGCTCATTAATTTGACTACTAATGCTATCAAGTTCACCACAACAGAAGCCAAGCGGACAATTAAAGTTACAATAGCAGCATCAACGCAAAGGTTTTCGACTCTCGAGAATAGGCTCGTTAACTATTTTCCGACAAGGTCAAAGAGGGTGGACATGACACAAGGTCCGGACTGGGGCACCGGCGAGGATATCTACGTGCACTTTGCTGTCCAAGACACCGGCCGTGGCCTGACCGAGGAGGAGAAGAAGCTGCTATTTCTAAGATTCTCCCAGGCCTCCCCGCGCACGCACGTCCAATATGGCGGCTCTGGTCTCGGCCTCTTCATCTCGCGCGAGCTGACGGAACTCCAAGGCGGCGAGATTGGCGTCTCATCCGAGGCTGGCAGGGGCAGCACGTTTGCCTTCTACGTGAAAGCACGTCGAAGCGGTCCGCCCCAAGATCCAGTAGAACAGCTGCCCGTGACTCTCTCACGAGCACCCAGCGACGCACGAAACAAGCGAAGCCAAGAATCGGTCATCAAGACGAAAGACTTCGCGGCGCCCGCTCCTTCCCGCCCCACGAGCGCGGCCAGCACAAGCAGCCAGAACAAGACGCGCGACCGCAAGGACACCGTGGTGCTCATCGTCGAAGACAACCTCGTCAACCAAAAGGTGCTCCAAAAGCAACTCAAAAACCAAGGCTTCACCGTGCACGTCGCCAACCACGGCGGCGAATGCCTCGACCAACTCCGCCACTCCACCCACTACGCCAACCCCCCCGCCAACAGCAGCCCCAGCAGCACCCCACTCCTCGAGCTCTCCGTCGTCCTCATGGACCAGGAAATGCCCGTCATGGACGGCCTCGCCTGCACCCGCGCCATCCGCGAATGGGAGGCCGCCGGCCAGCTGATCCGCCACGTGCCCATCATCGCCGTCACGGCCAACGCCCGCTCCGAGCAGATCGCTCAGCTGCTGGCCGCCGGCATGGACGACGTCGTGTCAAAGCCTTTCCGCATCCCGGAGCTCGTGCCCAAGATCGAGGAGCTGGCGGCTAGGTATCCGGATCCGGCGAGGGGCGGCGGCGCGAAGGAGTCGGTGAAGACGGCGAATCCGAGGCCGGATGTTTTGGCGAGTGTGGGGAATGCGAAGGAGGTGGAAGGAGGGAAGAGGGATGGGAAGGGAGATGAGGGAAGGGGGAAAGGGAAGGCATAAAGATTGATGATTGTGATGGCGAGATGAGGAGACGATGACGTGTAAGAGTTTTTTTTGGTGGGTATGGGGGTTTAAGAGGTGGATTGTAGTACTACTGATGATTTTGATAGCCTTTTTCGAACGGTAGCGGGTGTGGGGATTGGCGCGGCGTATAGAATGGAAGGTTGAACGCATACATGAAAAAAGCGGGACAACAGGGTTACGGGCCAATTTTCTTTTTTGCCAATCAAGAGCGAGAGGGCGTGTATTAGTGCTTCTTCTTCTTTTTCTCTATATTGTCTGAGCGAGCTCTTGTTGAAAGAATAGGATGGAAGGGAGCAGAGGGCTTTCTGTTTCGCTACTTCAACATACCCCGGTGATGGAGGCATGTGGCTGGTTGGCCGGGCATATTTTGCTTGGCTTTGCTTTACCGTTATCATTCTCTTACGGCTTTGTTTGCTTCGAGTGCTCTCCTCTTTCTAATGTTTTGACGTGTGCCGGGTGGGTCGCGCTTACGCATCTATGAGTCCGACGATGGCGTTGCCTTGTCGTTTTTGGTCAGCAATCGCAAAAGACGAGGAAAAATGGAAGGAACGAAAGAACAGGCGTATTCATGGTCGAGATCGAGACGAAGAAGGAGCATCCTGATGAAGTAAACTATCTTGAGCATGACACATCGTTTTTGGAACGTGCTTGAGCTATTCAACAGGGCATGTGGGTAAAGCATTCGGCAAAGTAACGTGAAGCGATTTTTGGGGAATACGCCAGTAGATGCATGAGGGTACATACGCTAGATCATTCTATCTGGTGCCAGAAGTACGAAGGTAGAGAGTAGGGGAGGTTTTCTGCTGTCGCAGAACTTCAGAGAAAATTCGATTGAAGAGCTGGACCACTCCAATTCTATGAAATTCGTCACTGTTGCACTGATTCATCTATCAAGCTGTCCCTAAGTTTGTTCTCACCATTGCCTTCAAACGGACGGCGAGGAGGCTTGGATACTCGGGGTGTTGCTACTTTCCAACACACCGTCTCCACCCCACCCAGCTCTTGCTGACAAGGCTTGGCTCTTGTCGTCATTTAGGCAAGAGACACGCCGCGCCCATCTGAAGCTTCAGTCAGTCTTGGTAGCATTGCTTAATCCCTTATCACCTATCAGCGCGTTCGCCTGCTCTAGTTCATAGGCCTACCACAGCTCAAGGTTGCCAATCCCATCACCGTGTCATATAAGAGGCGGAAACACCGCACAATTATCAACATCGTGGCTTTTTTTTTATGTGTCCGGTCCCGTCCTTGCGTGCCCAATTTCATTGCTGTGTGTCTGCACGCCTCCTTCTACGGCGCCTTTTTCTTTCACCTCAGACCCGATGAGCACTTATTGAGTATGGTTAAGAGAGCAGACAACGCAGCTTGGGACGTCCTGAAATACAAAATCCATTTGTGAACATACAATGTCCAATCACACCCGGGTATCATCCAAATACTGGCTCAAGCGCCCGACGCCCTGTTGTTCCGAAATTCACTGTCCAGTCTCCACCCCGCCACCTTGCATCAACCCATCTTTCCAAACCATCCTTTCATCCCGTCTTATCATCCCCTCTTCCATATGATATTCCATCCCATCTTCCCATCCCATCCTTAACGATGCACAACCAAAACATCCCCGAACCCCTTCTTCATCTTTGCCAAAACCTCCCTCTCACCCATCCCCAACTCCGTACAAATCTCATCAAAGCAATGCAGCCCATCCAAATACCTCGCCAGCGGCAACTCCCTCCCAAAATGGGCGCTCGCGCTCCCCCCACCACCGCCCGTCGCCCCGCCATCAGCGTCCACCCCGCTCGCCCCATCTTCTGCGTCCGAGTCCACGCGCCACGGACTGGCGTAGCCGTTGTGCCCGCGCCACCGTGCGCCGTGCAGGTGGTCGTAGCCGTCGTAGCTGGCCGTGGTGCCGGCGAGCGCGCCGGCGCTGGTGGTGATGGCGTACTTGTGGACGCGGTACAGGAAGCCCTTGATGACGCCGAAGGTGACGAGGCGGCGGACGTCGATGTGGGCGAGGAGGGCGGTGTTCTCCTGGACCCAGGTGCGGAGGGTGACGCCCTGGCGGATGGAGCTGTAGAGCTGGATGAGGGTGTCGAAGCTGACGGTGGGTTGGTTGGGGGCGAGGATGAGGTTTGTGGTGGTGAAGGTGTGGGCGGTGGAGCTGTGGGTGCCGATGGTGGAGGAGCGGTGGGGGCGGTGCGAGAGCAAGGTGGTTTGCGTGGGGCTGCCGGTTGCGGTGGCTGTGGTTGTGGAGGCGAGGGTGCTGCCGATGCTGGCTTTGCGGGAGTGGCTGTGGCCGTGGGCATGCGTGTGGAGGTCTTTTTTGAGCTCTTCTGGGAGGCCGTCGCTGATAGACGCATCGAGGAAGCGTGGGATCCGGACGTAGCGAGCGCATTCGGCGAGAGATGCCTCGTCCGTGAAGAAGTGCGCGATGAGCGGTGTGGGTGCGTACATGGCGCCGAATTGGAAGATGTCGAGCAACACGACGCAGTCGTAGTAAACGAGGTGCTGGATTGCTTTCCGGGTAAGGCCAAGATCTGTATCGGCAAGTTGTGATATGAAAGAGACAGAATTTATTCCGTCAATGTACGGGAGGATTCGCGTAAGTGTGAGGTCTGAGGAGAGGGTTGCGCAGCGGTTGCTGAATGAATGCGGGTTCATCGCGGAGGGTGCCGTGTACATCTCGAGGTCAATAGTCAGGAGCGGCACGTGCCATGCGTGAACAGGGGCTGGCGGTAAGCGAGTTGGGAAGAGCTTGACGTTTATGGTGTTTGAGTCGTCTTGCGCTTCTGATTAGCTGATATTACGGGTCCCACAGCAGATGGGCGATTGCAAAGTACTCACCAATCGGGATCATGCATTCGCAGTAGTTGTTTAGATCCTCAAGGATCATCTCGCACAGGGCATACACCTTGCTGCTGGTGCCAAGTTCTGCAGCATCGGTGTCCAAGCTGAGCCCCTCCAAGCCCAGCGACCGAACCGACTGGTCTTCGCCCACGCTCTCCGCCACCGACGCTGCTCTCTCAAACTTCTTGATTCCCAGTCCTACTGCCGTCTTTCCCAGATCGCCCAGGATATCCCATGGTACATCCTTCTCCTCCTTGCTCAGGAAGCTGCCCTGCTCTTCCAGGTTGCGCAGCAGCTTGCCCAGCTTGCGCACGACGCTCGCGTAGCTGTTCCAATCCAGCAAGTCCTCCTCGACGACGAAGGCGAAGTTGAAGATGAACTGGTTGCGGTCGTACTTGCCGTTGTAGTTGTTGATGCAGACTGGATAGCCGATGATGCGGTAGTGGTTGGAGCAGACGGTGACGAGGCGGTCGCAGAACTCCTGGCGCGGGATCACGTAGTCGGAGACGTCACTGAAACTGAAGAACGGCGACGCTTGCGCGCATGGCGCTGTCGAGGGGGTGATCGAGCCATCTGGGACTTGGTGAAGGACGCGAGAGCCTACATGTGTCAGAGGCGTACGGTGCGAGAAAGAAAGGCCGTGCGACGCGTACCTTTCTCGGGATGGAACCGAGTGTAGAAAATTGCTTTGATCATGGCTGTGCAGTCTGTGCTACGAGCTATGCACGACTGTCGAGCTCCATGGTGTGTTGACGTGGTGGGGTTGCAGTTGCGCGTCGAGCTCGCCCCAAGAGCTTCTGGCTAAGTCCGCAATCTCCGGCAGTGGCAATCACGTGCATGCACACATGTCTAATGTCCAAGAAAGCTGAAGCTGATATATTCCATTTAAGCATATAATTTTGGTGTAGTGCAATGGATCGCTGGAGAAACCTCCAGCAAACCTTCCCCGCGCCCCAATACCCTCGCTCCTCTCTTCTTTCTGTCCAGATGATTGGAGGACGAAGTCCTCCGAGGTCTTGACGCCATCACTCCTTCCAAACGAAGGTTCATGGTAGCCTCAAAGCAAAGGCAGGCCTTGTGCTGTCAGACATTTACCGGTCCTTCTTCGGGGTGCTGTCAGCAGGAGAGACCTGGTCACCCATGCGGTTGTACTCGCGGGTGAGGCCCTCAGCCTGCTTCTTGAGGTTCTCAATGTCGCGGTCCTTGGCCGCAAGCTCCTTCTTCAGCCTGCCAATCTCGCCAGCATCGCCAGCCCTGCCGAGGGCAGCCGAGTCCTTGCTCTTGCCCGAGGACTCGCCCCTGAGGGTCTTGCATTCCTCCTCAAGACGCAGAACATCGAGGATCATGACGTAGGTGCGGTTCAGGATGAGAGAGAGGAAGAGCGTGAAGCCGCAAAGGTACATGTTGCGCTGCGAGTAGAACTTGCGGGCCTGGACCTCCATGCGCTCAGAGCCACCGAGAACAGCCGCGCTGTGGTAATCATGAGTCACAATTCGTGAAGGAATCTACAGTCGATCGTTGGAAAACTTACCCGCCCCGCTTCTCCGCGCTAGAAGCCGCAGCCAGCTCGAGCTGGACGCGGTAGACGCGGTTGACGCTGTCAATGAACAGAATCAAGATGAAGATGAACGTAATCTAGCCATTCAGCATGAGTTGACATTTGCCAACGGAAGCCTGCCACACACCTTCATGCCATATTGTAGCTTCGCGATGAGGGGGCTCTCGGAGATGAAGGTGAAGAGCTTGCGGCGCCAGGTGAACGGCAGAGGGACGATGAGTGACATGAAGACCACCATCTCTGCTACCAGGAGCATGAAGACCTGTGTATGAGCGTGTCAGCGCAGCTGAAGGGTGGGATGTCGCGTGCCCACGTAGCGAGGTGTAGAGGGCACCAGGGACGTGATCATCGTGTTGCCCAGAGAGACAGGGGCCAGTGCACCTCAATGCCATCTGAAGCGTGTCACGTAGATGGCATCAAAGCTGAGGACGCAGTCGAGAACGTACCAAGCTGTAGTAGAGCGTCATGATTGCTGGTTGCTAGGCTGCAATAGCTGGGATGCTGCGAGAGGCGCTCGGGGGAGGGGTGGAACGAGAACAGCAGCGGCTATCGAAGGGGTTGATGAGCTCAATATGTGAGCTTGAGCGGGTTGAAAGGGTGGAGAGAGAGGAGTGGTTGCCTGCGGCGTGGATGGAGGATAGGTGGCAGCGCGAGAGCAAGGTGGGAAACGAAGCCACACAAACGGGCGGGAATACGTCACATCGTGGTCCGAGCGTCTCGCGCCGGAAGGACGAGGAAGCGCGCGCCGCGTCTGGCCGCCCGACTTCACCAACCCCTCTGCGCCATCACCGCCACGCCATCGTCATCCTGCGCTGGCGCCTTGCAGCTCCTTGCGTCACATCTCACGCATGTACGAAGGTGCGTGCTTCCCGCGATCGCCCGCATACCCGACCCCCCAAATCCATGATGAGCACGCTGGGGCCATAAGACTCCACCCTCTCCAGGTCCGCTCCCACTGGGCCGACTCCCATGTGCAACGGGCTTGTGACGGTGGCACTGATTTCAAAACCAGCTAACAGCAACAATCTTCTCACTTGTCTGACATACATCCATCAATGCCACGCCGTTTTCCGTGACCTAGCTTTTTCGCAGCTTCATTCACTGACGCAGGCTTTAGGTTATACCACGACGGCTGTCCATTTCGATTTAGGCGTCTGGTAACTCCTCAGTAGAGGCGATATATACAATTCGAATCGATTATTCAATTAATGCCTCTTCTCTCCTCATTGGCGAAGCAAAGTCGTCACAAACAACCATCCAGTCTTCGAGATAGTCGCGATCATTCGCTTCCAAACGCCGCCCCAATGCGCCCATGCGTTACGAGTCCCGACAGATCCACCCTCTTTTCTCGTTGCCCTGAGCCGCTCAGACAGCCGTAAACACCAAAGTATGAAGTTGGCGCTTTTTAGCCAAAAAGAATGAACCAGACCATCAATAGCGAGTTTCAACCTCAATCCACAGATTCCCTACTCTTCTACTTCCGTCCATCCCTCTTGCTCCTTTTCGATGAATCGTTTCGTCGACTCCTCGTCGAAGATGCTTTCCTTCGGGATCCCCGCCTTGCCATAATCTACAACGGGTCCGATGACGTTGGTCCAGCGCTCCTTCTTCTCCATGAGCGCGCGGATCTCCTCGCCGAGGCCGCGGGTGTTGGAGCCACTGGCACCAACTTGTACGACTGCGTGGCTGCCGCCACCCGCACCGCCAGGACGCTTGTTGTTCTTCTTGCCCTTGCCAAGATTGCGGTTGCGCTTGAGATATGCCGCATTGAGCTGGTTGTTGAGATCGTCCTCGATCGCGCAGTACTCTTGTTGAGCCATGCGATGTTGCGCAAGCTCGAGTAACCGTGATTTCCGCGCTCCGTTGATAATCGACTGTCGTCGAAGCTCATCTTGTAGGTAGCGTAGTCGTGCTGCAACTTCATCATCAAAATGTCCATCATAGTCGGGCTTATCATCTGCAGATAGGAAGCCAATGTGGATCAGCTCCTGCATCGCTCGTTCATCCATCGAGGCGTAGTCGAGTTTGGTAGTCGGCGCACTCTTCCATGCTGCCTGGTTCGATTCAGGCATGTGAGTGGCAGGTGGCTGTGGGGCAGATGAAGAGTCTCCGCCTTCACCGTCGATCTCCATGTCACCATTTGTAGTCCCATTGGTATCCCCGGAAGTGGTGCGGCCTTCAGGACGAAGAGTAGATAGGAGTCGAGAGACAAGGGGTCCAGGCGCCACAGCGTCCGTTTCGGCAATATCATCGCTCATCATATCCATACTACCCCGGGGCTCGTTAGGTGGAAGCTTTTCTGTCGGCGGGTCCACGGCCATTGCCCCGTCCTCGTCGGCCCAGATCTCTTTGTAATGCCGAGGGCCGCGTCTGGGCATCTGAAATGGAGTCACGCGGTCACCCTATATACACGTCAGTCAATCTTCACAGCTGATCTCACACCTCACAAAACTTACGCGCTCTTTAAGGAAGGAGAGGTCCTCCTCCGTCAACGGTCGAACGTAAGGTTCGACATAATTAGCAAAAACACCTGCGTTTACTTGCGTCTGGGGTTTGGGATTGCTGAAGTCCTTGTCTGGCGGCGTGCCTGGTGTCAAGTCCTTCAGCTCACTCTTTGGGTAACGAGCCACGCCAAGAATTTCCTTCTTCAACTCTTCAGATGTATCTTCTGTGATATCGCGAATGTGGTAGATGGTAGGGTCGTCGAACTTGGTAGGGTCTGGGCCGAATGTCTGGTAGGCTGGCACTGCGGGGGCCTTCTCGGGCTGATGCGAATCCTCCGAGCCGCTGGGCGATGCTGCGTTAACCTCGTTCCCAGTGCCCGTAGCTGAAAGAGGCGGTTGAGAGATAGGCGAGGATATTGTCGAGGAGGCATCTGCAATTTTGTCAATCACTGCTGAATCAATCGCGCACAGAGAATAATTGAGCGAGCAATGGCCAAAGAGATGAAGATTAAACGGAATTAGAGGATTGTGCACATGCTGGCTGCAAGCCAAGCTTGTCTCACTCTGGGCGTTTCCGCGACTTCGGTGCCCACGACTCGACGATTGCGACACAAAACGCCCATTGACGGTCCGCCGATACATTTGGGGATAATACCCAACAATTTGGGGCGCCGTCGTAGGTTTGTCATCGATAAGTCGCAGACCCGGAATGCGTCCACGTCCAGCCCGACTACGCGGGCGCCCTTTCCGACCAAACAGGTTGGGTGGGCGATTCATAGTACAACGCGCGAAAAGATTCCGACTAAGAGGGGAGAGATGCGGAAGGCCAGCTTTTGCGACACCCTTCCCAGATAATGCGTGAAACGGGCAAGAGCCACGACCAGCGGAACAGGTGAACAGCAGCACGGAGAGGCGCCTACCTTTGCCATCGGTGCCATCCTGCCTCGCCAGGCCGTGCGCGCCTACCGCCAGCGGGCGGTCCTCGTCAGGCTCGCGCTTCTTCGACTTCTTCAATTTGTGCTTGCGCTCCTCGGCCTCGCGGTCGGCGCGCTCCTCGGCGTGCTGGTGCTCGAGGCGGGCTTTGCGGCGCTGCATGAGGTGGCGCATGAACTTCTCGTTGGCCTCGGAGCGGGTCGTCTGGGCGGGCAGGAAGCGGTTCTTGACCTCCTCGAGCATGCCGTGCAGGGCCTCGGGCGAGGGGATGCCGGGGTGGCCGCCGCCATTGTTGAAGATGTCCTCGATGAAGACGCTCGAGGGGCTGCCGAGCTGGCTGAGCGTGGACTGCATGCCGGAGGGCGAGGCGGTGGTGGGCTCGACGGACTGGTGGACGGAGATCGGGGTGGTGTTGCGGCTGCGCGAGCGGCGGGCGTCGCGGCTGGAGCTGCCAGTCTTGCTCTTGCCTTTGCTCTGTGCCGCGGGCATGGTGTCGCGCGGTGGTGCTGCAGTGCCGGGGGGCTTAGCGGACGCGTGCCGGCTTAGGCTGATGTCGCAGTGTGGACGCCAAGGCACGAGGTATCGATAAGCGCGCCGAAACAAGCTTCGAGGCGCCCGGCAGCACGGGTGATTTGCCAGGCCCGAGAAGGGGCTGGGGCGCGCGCCAGAGCGGGCCTCCACACTCGCTGCTCGCCGCCAGCATCCACTGCGCCCACTCCGACGCTCCGTGCACGCCACCAACTTCCTCTGCTTCCGCGCGCCGTGCCCCAAGCCTCGAGCGATCCCCTTCACCTCCCTCTGCCCCGAGCCTGCACATGCGCTGCGCCCGTCTGCCCGACCGTCCTCGTCCACGGGCGCCGCACTCTGAGCAGCTATGAGTACGTCACCCGCCCCCGCCGCCTTACTCGCGCCGGATCGTTCTGCGCCTGCTGTTCCGTCTCGACGCTGACACGACGCTTCTTGCGCATCGCAGGCGCACAGCAGATACAGTTCCAGACGGCCGTCTTCCCCGGGGCCGACAACGGCTCTTCCGACAATGTCACCCTCGTCGACGTGAGCGCGCTCCCCCGTCGTCGCGCCGACTGCGTACTGATTTGCCGTCATGTAGGCGTCACTGTCATTCTACAGGCCCCAGCCAAACGTGCGCACGCTCTCAACGAACGGCATAAGCCTGGGCGAGAACATTGTCGGTCCGCTGTACGTGCCGGATTTGTCTACCGATCAATGCAAAAATTCCACCGCTGCATTCGTGCCCGCCAACGTAACACGCTTCCGCGACCTACCTCCCACCAAGAACTACCATCAAGTCGCAATCGCTCCTTGGACCTCAGCACAATGCATCTACGAATTCTTGAACAATGCTGGCGACGATAAACTACTACGCGCCTTCATCTTCTTCCCCCCCGACAACAGCACAACCATTCCACCACCAGCAAACGATGCCCTGTGGGATCTCAACGATGGGGGACACTGGAAGACGGACCATGATTTCGCCATATACGCCGTACCGGGTTCCACGGGGGCGGCTGTCATGTCGGCTCTTGCGGCTTACTCCGGCAACCTCACTACCGTACCCAACGGCCACGAGCTTTCGACCATGTATCACCCCAGTGACTATGTGCGCGAGATTGTGCAGATACCTACAAGTGAGTCGGTCTTCGACAGGTGCAGTTGAGCTTAGACTAATCCTTCGAAGATGGCGGCAACCAGCTCCCAAGTCTGTGGGTCTTCTTGCTAATAGTCCTTGGTCTCATGATTCTGGCAATATGTGGCTCTTCCATCGGTGTTCATTGGCACCAAAAGAGGATGCGGAATCAACTGCGCGATCGCGTTGTCCGAGGCGAAGTCGATCTAGAGGCTCTTGGCATTAGACGCCTTACGGTGCCTCAGGAAGTTCTGGACCAGATGCCTCTCTACATTTACCACGCCGATACCGCCGCCCCGCAGGTCGAAGGGGTGTTGAAAAACTCCGAAGGCACCATCGAGGAATCTACCGCAACCGACGATCATCCAATAGCTTACTCGCAACCGACGTGCGCCATATGTCTTGATGACTTTGTCGACCGAGAAACTACCGTCCGCGAACTCCCGTGTCATCACATCTACCATCCGGACTGCATCGACAATTTCCTACGCGACAACTCTTCACTATGCCCATTATGCAAAAAGACAGTACTCCCTCGCGGCTATTGTCCCGCGGTTATTACCAATGCCATGGTCAGGAGAGAACGCTGGGTTCGCCGAGTAAGACAACGCGCAGCTGCACGCGGCCTGCCTGAAGATCAGATGCAACAGGAGGAGGAGCGTGTCAGAATGGAAGAACGCACGCGAGGTGGCTTCTTGTCTTCCTTGGCCAGCTTGGTAATGGGAGGGCATACGACAAGACAGCGACCCGCGACTGCCGCAGATCTCGAGATGCAACAGACAAACGCGTCAACGACGGCATCTGGATCAGTGGAATGCCCAGATCACGAGGCTCGCCGTCCGATTCCGGCTCCAGCTCCAACACATACGCGTTCTGCCGCTTCTCCGGGCATCGTGACGACTGAGACTGCCGGCGTCCCAAGTCCGTATGATCGCCCTGCCGCAGGAACTCCCTCACGTCGCGAATGGGCAAGACAACGCGCGTTGGCTTTGCTAGGCCGCGACCACCACCCGGATTCATCGACGGTTGCTGCTGACGAAGACGTTCCTGGCCGTACCCGGTGGCGCAAAGCGCTTGGTCGCATTTGGCCCACGCTAGGATAGCCCGATCCCCGATGCGATCGACAGCATTCCAAATACTCAGTTGTAATCGACGAAGCGAATCCCCCGTTTGACATTTCCCGGATCAAGAATTTCCTTGGTCCCGTCTCTTCCTCTCGTCCCCTCGTCGATCAAAGCCTTTTCTCGCTAGTGCATGAAAAAGCTTATTCGGAAGCCCAAACCCAACTTCACAGCAAGTTAGACAGGGGATGACGACGAAAACTTGTTCTCAGCTCTTTCAAGATACCCTCTTTTCATTTGCTCCCCTGTTTCCTTTAACCCTTAATATCCATGCCCCTTGGCATGATCCTGAAGTCCGAAAGAGAGTGGCAGTGCACACGCAGAGCGAATGGTCAAAGCCGATCGCTTCTCCTCATCAATTCTCACGGCGTTTTTGTTTCCTGTTCCCTTAGGGGAGTTCGATCTCATGGCAGAAATCGGTCATCCTCTTTGACATCTCAGCACGGCGTTGGAAGGATCCAGTTCTTTTTTTTAATTTTTTGAACGCCACTTTCTTTACTTTTGTTTGCTCATCATGGTGTTATAGTGTCTGCTGTCTGTGCTTTAATCCTGGTGAAGGAAACACGATGGGCGGCGCGCAAGGCATATGTCGCTGGGCTTTTAGGCCGGATTGGTTTGGGTTATGTGGTGCTGAAAAGCATGGTCGGATATGCGGGAGGCTCTGTATTGATGGGGATGAAGGGCTGCGTGCGCGCACGGTCGTGTCATGGCATTTGAGGATTTAGGGGTTTGGAATTTGGTAAGGTAACAATATACGCGTGTAGCCAGAGCGGCTTGTGGATGTTCGTGGCGAGCTTTTTTGCGAATTGGAAATATTGTTACAACTGCAACTGTACCATTTCAATGCTTGGGCATGTGCGCGTTGAGTGATTGATGATTGAGAGCCGTGATAAGAATAACGATATATTGAACTACCCCGATAAACTGCTTTAAGGCTCACCCAAGCTTGAACAATAATCTTATGACGGACTTCGCTTCTTTATTTGAAACTCCTGTACACCGAACACATACGCACAGCGATCTCTCTATATATATATACACCTTTATCTGTCCATCCAAACACGCCCATACTCCCAACTATTCAAGAACGTTGCATCTCTCCCTCATCATTACTCTCCTCCAACTCCACCGAACCAACCTCACCAAAACACAAGAACCCACAGGCACCACCCCCTACGCCGTCCCCGTCTCCGCAATCTCCTCCTCCTCCCTCTCCCTCTCCCTCTCCTCCCTACTCTCATCCTCATGCCTCACGCCCTCTTCCCTATCATACCCTTTCCACCCCGTCCCCGCCTGCACAAACGCGACCACAACCCCCAGCCCCACCGCCGCCAAAAAAAGCCCTCTGAGCGCATCTTCGTACCCCTTCACCGCAACAACCCTGTCCGGGCCTTCCAACTTCGCTACCAGCGCCGGACTGCCTAGCAGCCTGCGCACCAGCTCTTCTTTACCCTGCAAGCCCCTCTTCGCGAAATTGCTGGTCAGCGAGTTGGCCAGCAGGCGCGCGAAGATGCCGCCCCCGATGGCTGACCCGAACGATCCGGCGAAGCCGCGAAAGGTGGCGATGAGGGAGGTGAGGACGAAGTGGGTGGCGGGCGGGGTGAGGTGGAGCGCGTGGACGAGGGTGTAGTTGATGGCGGCGCCGGCGGCGAGGCCGTTCAGGAAGGTCAGGACGACGTAGAGGGGCGCCGGGGCGGCGGCGGTGCTGGACAGGCCGAGGGCGAGGAGGGTGATAGGGAAGAGGGACATGGTGATGAGGGAGGGGAGGTAGAAGCTGCCGGCTCGGCGGATGTGGAGGAGGCCGGCGAGGAGCCCGCCGGTGCCGAAGCCGAGGTTAGTGGGGATGAGGATGGAGCCGGCGGCGGCGGGGGCCCAGAGGCGCACGCCGAGGGCGTAAACGGGCGTGTAGAAGAGGACGCTCCAGCGGGACATCATAAAGCCGAGCGTTGCGAGGCAGGTGAGCAGCGTGCCACGGGATTTGAGGAGGGTGACGGGGATGATGGGATCGCGGGCGAAGTAGAGTTCAGTGATGATGAAGGTGGGGAGGAGGATGAAGGCGAGGATGAGGGGGAGGACGAGGATACGCGGACCGGCTAGTGCGATTAGGAGGGTTGTTATGGACGCCGTCTGATGAGAGTGTGAGTATTAGAAGGACTTTTTCTGTGAGAGTAGAAATTAGGGGTCTCACCAGCGTGACGGCTCCTATATAGTCGATTTGAGAGAGCTTCTGCTTGATAGTCCGCGAGTCTGCTTTACCGGCACCAAGATGAGATGGAATACTGAGGAAGACGGCGATTCCTGCCAGCACGCTCAGGGGAGTCTGCAGCCAGAACACGGCCCTCTGAGTTCGCATTTCAAATTAGCCTTTGAACGATCGAGCATCGTGTTATAAAGCTTGCGTTAGATGAAGACTTACCCAGCCAAGGTTCGGCTCAATCGCACCACCCAACACAGCACCCAAAGAGACACCAGACGTCACTATAGAGTTGACGCAGCCGAGGAATAAGCCGCGTTTCTTCTCCCCTCCGACCTGCAGGACGATAATAATGGTGAGTGAGAGGATGCCTGCGCCACCCAATCCGGTTACCGCGCGGCCGACAAGGAACCATTTTAGGGTAGGCGCGAATGCGGTGAGTAGGCCGCCGAGCGAGAAAAACAGACTGGCAACAAAAATACAGCTTCTGGGGGAAAATATCTGACTAAGGCGGCCGGCAAGCGGCGTAATACTGGACATGGGAACCTGTTACGATGTAAGTAGAGAGTAAAGCAAGAATATCTCGTTGTAGTTGCACGGTGTATACGAAAGAGCGATTTTGGAACACTTCAGTGAAAATAGACGTGAGATGTATTTTTCCGAAATGACAAAGTAGCATGTCTCTAGCAGTAGAAATGGGCGTTTCAAGAGGACGGAAAGCACATGAGTGTGGAAAGGAGCGGAGATGCAGAAGCATACCAGATATGCCGAAGTAAACCAGCTGACTTGCTCAAAGGCATCGAGGTCCGCGGCTATGGCGGACTGCGTTGTGGTCAGTAGGGAAAAGTTGCATGCTATGTCGTGATTAGCTGCTGCTCTCTGCGATGTGCAACCGTGAGCTTCAACCAATCAGAAGCGAAGGAATGGACGGGGATCGCAATGCAAAGCCGGCGAATGCGAAAGCTGGGTTTCAGTTGGGCCCGTCATGCCAATTCGAGCTCAATGCGGGAGGCAAATGCCGATGAGCGCCAGCACACAGCAATTCGAGCGTGTGCGCGTCGATTGAAGGGGAGGAGACTGGAGATACGGCCGCCAGACATACCCTGCAAGAACATGGTCAGGCCGAGCGAGGCAACGATGATGGCGCCGCGAGCCACGGAAATGCGCGTGTCGTGCACATCGGGGGCATCCGAGGACGCCGCCAGCGAGGATTTGGTCGAGAGAGAGGACGAAGAGGCCTGGCGCAAGAGTGGGGAGCTCTCAGCCGGCGTGGGACGATGCCGGTCGACGGGCATGGCGGCGGATCAATCTGGGAGCGGGCTTCTGGCACAGAACGAGAGGAAGTCGGCGAGGAGCAGACATGGCAGAGAGCGGCGGCAGGATGGGGGTGTCATTGCGGCTTGGGAGAGGAATGGCGCTGGGGTGGATTACCAAGCCGCGTCCAGGTACTTCCGGCAGCCTAGCGCGCGCGCGGGCGGCAGAGCTGCGACTGCCGGCTTGGCGGTCGTAGGGCGCGTGCCTTCTAGGTGGCATCTTGACAGCTGCGCCGGCGCTGCGCACCCGCCCTCCCTCCGCCCACGCACCGCATTCTTTGCTGCCGCCGCGAGTGATGCTGAGCCCCGCCCCGCGGTAGAATGCCCTCCCTGCCAGGGACTGTCACCGACTCCGAATTGCCCCGGCGCAATGAATCCACGCTCTCCGCGGCTCTGGCCGCTGCTGTGTACGCTCCCGCGCGCCTCCCGCCCTGCAGTGCAGCTTGCTGATGCTCCGCCGCGCAGTCTTCGTTCTCTTCGTCGCCGCTCTCGTTTCAGCTCGCAGCCACGGGCAGGACGACCGCCCTGGAAACGTCCACGATGACGCCCCCCAGCAGCAGCACGTCCTGGCCGACGCAAACTGGCACAACGAGCCACATGGCAACGCCGACAGAGGTGCGCATAGCCAGAGCAGCTCGTGTGAGGGTGTATGCTGACCTGGCCGTCCAGGCGCATCCGCATTCGAAGAGGCAGCCACGCTCCTCCACAAGATCCGCCCTTCGAGCAGTCGCCTGTCCACCTTCAATAAGCCCACTGGCGTCCTAGGCTCCACCGCCTACTATGCCAAGGAACTGTTCTTCCTCCTATTCATGAACGGCCCGCCCCAGCGCGACCTTCTGTCCTCTGAAGACCAGCCGAAGAAGCTCAGCCAGCCCTTGGCTGAGGCCACAAAGCTGTTGGAGACAGCTGCGGCGGACAAGAATCCCGACGCCATCTTCCTCCTGGCCGAAATGAACTTCCACGGGAACTACACGCACCCTCGCGACTATGCGGAGGCCTTCCGGAGATACCAGGAACTGGCTCGCCTCAACGGAAACGCCACTGCGCAGCACATGCTCGGATTAATGTACGCAACTGGAGTTGGTGGAGCTGTCGAGAAGGACCAGGCCAAGGCTATGCTCTACCATACATTTGCCGCAGAGGGTGGAGACATCAGGTCACAGATGACGATTGCGTACCGCCACCACACCGGAGTCGCTACACCACGGAACTGTGACGAGGCCGTGTATTGGTATAAGAAGGTTGCCGACAGGGCTGTGGAATACATGCGGTCTGGCCCGCCTGGAGGACATGTCATGGTCAAAGAAGCATACCGCATCGCCGACGACCACGGTGGCGTATACGGCGAGGGTGCCAGTGTCAGCAGCGCGGGACCGAACGCCAAAATGGGAGGCGCCGCCTCCGATGCCCATGCAGCATTTGAAGATGTTCTGGAATACTTGGATCTAATGTCCAGGAAGGGCGACCTCAAAGCCACTTTCAGCCTTGGAAAGCTCCACTACGACGGCTCCAGGGAGCTGAAGCGTAATCTCAAGATTGCCAAGTCTTACTTCCTCGATGTAGCCAGAGTCTACTGGACCAAGGACGGCAAAGAAAACAAGGACGTTCCTCCCGGTGCTGAAAGATTGGCTGCGAAGGCTGCCGGCTATCTCGGCCGGATGTTCCTTCGAGGTGAAGGCATCGAGCAAAGCTATCCCATCGCAAAGACCTGGTTCCAACGCGGCGTCAAGCATGGTGATTCCCTCTGCCAATTCTCCTTGGGCATCATGTATCTCGAAGGCCTCGGCGTTGAACAGGATCCTCTCAAGGCGGCCGACTACTTTGCGGCCGCAGCCGATCAAGATCTTCCAGCTGCTCAGGTTCGCCTCGGAGCTCTTTTCTTGGACCAGGGCGATGTTTCGACAGCGACGAAGTACTTCGACCTCGCCGCTCGCAACGGCCACTTCGAGGCGTTCTACTACCTTGCTGAACTCGCAAATCAAGGAGTCGGCCGTGATAAGTCTTGTGGTATGGCTGTCACGTACTACAAAATCGTCGCTGAAAAGGCCGAGTCGATTGTGTCTCCCATTCGGGAGGCGAACGATGCCTACGAAGCTGGTGATCTTGAGACTGCATTGATCGGCTTCATGATTGCTGCAGAGCAAGGCTTTGAGGCCGGACAAGCCAACGTTGCATACCTCCTGGACCAGTCCCGACCACGCCTGTCCCTGGACAAGTTTCTGCCCGTAGCGAAGCGTAACACTAAACTCGTCGGCGATGCAGCTCTTGCACTCATCTACTGGACGCGCTCGGCCAAGCAGTCTAACATCGACTCCATGGTCAAGATGGGTGACTACTACCTTGAAGGACTGGGCACGCCTGAGGGAGCGGACCAAGAGAAAGCCGCAGCGTGTTACCAGGCGGCCGCCGAGACAATGCAGAGTGCGCAGGCTTTCTGGAATCTTGGCTGGATGCATGAGAATGGCATTGGTCTTGACCAAGACTTTCACCTTGCAAAGCGCTTCTACGATCAGGCATTGGAGACAAACCGGGAAGCATATCTGCCGGTGACACTTGCGTTGCTCAAGCTCAGGGCAAGAAGCTGGTGGAATACCGTTACTCACGGCAGGGTCAATTCCATTCAGGACGATCCCGGTAAGTGCAATCATTTCCCTATCGCTTTGTTTTTGTTTTTCATATGCAATGGCTTTATACGCTGGCCATCACCCCTTTTCAAACTTTAGAAGAAAATGGTCAATCCTGGTGAAGAACCCATTGACGCTAACATTAGCCCCGAAGAACCCTCCAAACCCCGATCCCTTACTGAGTGGCTCACCGCTTTCATCGAAGCAGATGCCGCTGCTTACTACGAGAACCGTGAGGTTGACGACTGGGAAGATGGCACCGGCTTCGCTGACGATGGCACCGGCTTCGCCGACGACTACTACGATGAGATTGACGAGAGCATCATCGACACTGTCGTCATCCTCGGTCTCGCCGCGGTACTAGCCTTTCTCGTCTACTACCGCAACCAGGCGGCTGAGCGCGCGCGGCGACGAGAGCAGCAGCAGCAGCAACAAGCCCAAGGTCAGCATGTCCAGCAAGGTCAGGGCGGTCAGCAACAGGAAGGACTGCAGCGTGATGGCGGCTTTTTCCCACCGCCCGACGACCCTAACTTTAATGCATGGGTCGCTGGCGGCGTGGGTCATTAATGATCTTGTTTCATTGCCTTATTCTTCACTGATCGATGACCTTATCCCTACTGACGTGGAACGGGCATGCTTGCTTGCGTTGGAGTCGGGTGGTGGATATCCACTTTGTGTCGTAAAGAAGGTACAGCGAGTTGGCATCAGGCATTACAGGCGTTTATGAATGAATATTACCACCAAACGGGCCAGTTCGAGGAGGCATTAGATGGCTTTGAGCCCGATGCCCAAGTCCTCGTCAATAACAAGAACTGCACGTGAAGGCGCAAGGGAGTATGCGAGGCATGACTGATCCACAGCTGCGTGGCTCGTCCATTTGCGTCTTTTATTTTGACATTATGATCCTGTCAGATTCGGATGTTGAAGTTGATACTGCATCCGGGATCTGCACCAGGGTCTCAGTCATGCTAGCCGTGGGTCATAATGCGCTTTACCTATCTTCCTCCTAATATCACTCCGATAACACTCATCACCAGCTTCTCCACAGATGACAGATAGCGATAAGCCCCAGGCGTCGTGCAATATCACCATCTACGTCTTCTACTAACAGGCATCATTAGCTGCATTTTACGAAACTACACAATGGCACGACAGGGCAATCCGGGTTACTCTGTAGAATCGACTGGCTCTTTGTTGATCGACAATCAACCTCTAGAAGGACCGCATGTGGCGCTTCTGTATGTCAAGAAGTGGCACAAAGAGATGAAGGAGGCGCGTGGTTGGGTGTTGGAATGGTCCCGTAGGCCGCCATACATTCGACATCAGTACATGGAATCGATAATCAAATAGATCCATCCACGCACCGGAGAAACGAGAAGCGCGGCTTGTCCGTGTGGTTAAGTGCAACATTTTTGATTTTTTGAAATTTTGGCTTGCGATGAGAACCCGACTGCAGCTACTCCCTGGATATCTCAAGCAGAAACCTGACAATTCAATTCACTTCGTATACAAGCTCGTTTGCCCTCCAACACCAGAGTGCCCGATACCTTCTTTTCTTTTCGTCTCTTCACGTATTTCCCTCGGGCTTTTAGAGTATTCATCTCCTCCACCTTCCCTCCCCCGGCGGACCCCCCATACCATGCTGAACGCCCCAACCCCTATCCCTAAACCTACCGCCACCTCCACCGCCCGGACCATACGTGTCCCCCCTGTACTGGATGCGTCCGCGGCCCCTCACGCCATCAAAAGTCTCCGCGTCCGGGCCCGCGTCGACCAGCACATCGCCATCCTCAAACGTATACCTCCTCTCCGCGCCCCCGGCATCGCCAGGCCGCCAATCCTTACTCGTGCACCGATCCAGCTCGTCGAGCCGCTTGTGCGCGACCTCCTTCTCGGCCGGCAAGAAGTAGAGTTTGGGCTTGGCGGTCGTGGAGCGGAAGAGCTTGTCCAGCGCGAGGAAAGACTTCTCCGCCGCGGGGCCGGCGGGCGGCTTCCTCGCGGCCGCCGGAGCGGCCGATGAAGAAGGAGCTGTGGGCGAGCCGGTCGTTGCGAGGGCGGCTCGGACGGGTGGTCGCGAGGCGGAAGACGCGCCTGCTTCGCGCAGTTCGGCGCGAACGCCTGAGTCGCTTTCGTCGGGCTCGTAGACGACTTCCCAGCGTTTGCCTGTGCGGCCGCCGCCTTCTTTCTCCTCGCGCTCGATCCACTCGCTGACCTTCTCCTCGGGTATGAAGTCTGCCCAAAGGGGCTTTCGGCTTCGTTCCGCGGGCCAGACGGCTCCGTGGAGGGCGATTCTTACACGGGCTGCAGCTGAGACTGAGTTGAATAGAGCTAGGACGTGTGTACGGATCGGGTCGAGGTGGAAGAGTTCCAAAACCTCGGGATCGGGAGTGGAGGTTGATGGTGGAGAGGCTAGGCTTATGAGGTGGTTCTTGAGCGCGGGTGGTTGGAGAGGTCTCATGAAATCGCGAATGTAAAGGCCACGGGTTGCGGGGTGTAGTGCGGGAGAGATGGGGCGGTCGTCGTCCTCGGGAGGATTGACGGGCTCAGCCGTGACACCTCCAACGGGGGCTGCGACTGCGTCTCCTAACAGGGACTTGTAGCGGCCTTCCTTTTGCGGTTTTTGCGAGGTCGAAGGCCGGCGTGGCCCATCTGAATCCTTTTCACCCTCCGGAGACTTGCTTCTCGTCCTCTGCTCTTCCCTCTCTTCAAGCACCTGCTGCCCCCGCTCTCCAATGCTTGGATCATCCCGAGGTGCTTCTTCAGATTTCGTGAGTTCTTCTGCCGCCTTCGAACCCGTGACGTCCATGACATCGTCACTCGTCTTTGCCGGCAGCACCGTCTCGGCTGGCTCTCCACCCACTGGCGCCTCGGCCTCCGCCATAACCACTTCCTTAGTCTTCTGCTCCGGAGCATCGCCGTCCTCCTGCAGGTGCACAACGGGTCCATTGTCATCATCCTGCTTCAGCTTCTTCTTCATAGCATCCTCTGTGTCCACCGGTGGCGTGACGCTGCGCCTCTTCCTCTTCCTGCTATCCTCCTTCAACTCCGGCGACCCGAGACGTGACGATTCGGCCGTCGCAGGCGGTTGCTCCGCTGCCGGAGGCGGAGTGGGTGGTTCATGGGAGGGGATAGGCGTTTGCGACACCGACGTAGTAGCCGTCGGGGGCCGTTGCGGCGCGTCGTCCTCTTGAGCTTTTCCGAGATCCGCTTGCTCCGGCGCACTTTCAACCTTGGCTTCGGCAGCCGTGCCTCCAATTGGCGTCTCCTCAACCGGCTGGCTGGGTTCGTGGTGCGCGGGCGCGGTGTCGGGTACGCTCTCCGGCGCCGCCTCTCCTGACACATTCTCTACCGTCGCGTCCTCAGATCGCTTCGCCTCATCGTGGCGCTCCTCCTCCGCTTGCGCTGCCTCGGCATTGGCGTTGTCCGCAGCAGCCGGCGCGTCTTGCGGTTCCGGTGCAGCGTCGGGCTCGGCGTCGGGAGACGCGTCTTCAGCAGGCGGTGCGGCGGCGGCGGCGTCAGCGGCGTCGGCGTCGTGCTCCTGGAGCCTGTCGATGATCTGCTGCTTGCGCGTGAGGCCGGTGGACGGGATGCCGCGCTCCTTGAGGAGAGCGCGCAGCTGGGCGACGGTCTGCTTGCTGTAGTCGGTCATCGAGGCTCGAAGCTACGCGCACGTCGAAGGCGCGGGCGAGTGAAGGCGTGCGAGTCGGTTGCGGAGGGCAGTGCTGAGCGCGCAGATGGGCATGCGATGCAGGCGACCAGCGACGCGGGTTGAAAGGGGGAAGAAAGGCGTGGTTCGAAGGCAGGCGTGGAGCAGCTTGGGCGGCCGTGTTCTAGTTCCGCATGCAGCTCATTGCTTTCCGCGGAAGAAGGGAGCTGCACCGCCCACGCGCGCGTCGTCCGCCGTAGCTCGCGTGAGAAAACGGCGGGCCAGTGACGCCGGGTGCGCAATTTCCCCCAAAACGGAAGTCGAGGATCTTCACCTCCACGACGTCGCGACGCCCAGCTTCTCTACAATTCTTGCGAGAAGCACCACCCTGGCTCTACCAAGCGCAGCATTAGAGTTCAAAGCCCGAGACGCTCAGAGACCACGCCTGCCCTGCCGCCCTATTGGTCTTCGAATTGCTATTCCCGTCGCTAACCTTCCGCCCTTCAACATCGCACCCCCGTGCACGTGAAGGCGAGGCACTCGTCCAGATACGTTGATTGCGTCTTGTTATACTCTCTCATCCAGACGACTGTTCCGACTCACCATGTTGTAGCAACGATTTGTGAACGGACCTCGTTCGGTGGAATAGAATCGAAACCGAGCTTCGGCTGTAACAATCCTATCTCCGGTGCGTTATTTTGGATCTGAGGCAGATCGCAGTGCTGGTGCAAGTGCACAGACGATATGATGATGTTCATGAGACCCTGAGTATCTGCTGCTGATCTCTATGTTTTGGTTTAGCGGGGTAAAAATACATGTGGGTATTCTTCCATGATTCTTTCACTTAAATCACTGCTCCTCGATGCGAGACATAAGACAGACCAACAATTTTCGAGGTATCTCAGATGCTGAAAAAAAAAAAAAACAACAAGCGCCTGGCCGCACACTGGCTCCATCCTGTCTCAGGTATGCTTCCCTAACCATCACTTGCAACAGCTGACGCTCTGGCCAATACTGGCGTTGTTGGAAAAGCCGAGGCTGAAATTTTGACGCCCGGATGCGAATAGTACCAAATTGCTGTCGTTACGTTGCATGCCAAAAAGGAAACTCGCCATGTGCCGCCGGCGGAACCGCAAAAGAAAAGGAGGAAACCCCCTGCTGCAAGGGGATACACCAACGCCGCAACTCCGTGCAAAGTAGCCCTGCCAAGCCCTTCTTTCAGACGAACCGCGCTGGGCGTGGTTGCTGATTCGACAGCAAGTGCGCATCGTCATCCGCTTCCTCGGGCTTCGTGTATCCTGCTTCTGTTGGACTTCTCGCCCTCCCTATCTTTTTGGCCTCTTGTGGACTGACGTATGCCGTCTCGCTATCCGCCCTGTCCCTGGCCGCCATGTAACCCTCCTGCATCCTTCCTCTTCGCTCGTCCGGATGCTCGAACGGGCTCTCGTGGTCAGAGTCCAAATTCAAGCTGGACCTCCGGTCAAATTCATCGTCGGCGTCAAATCGGTTGTTAGCACGAGTACGCCCGTAGGATGTGTCCTGGGTGGCCATTTCCATCGAGGCCGGGCTGCTAGTGCCCAACCGTGTCTGGTAGGACGCATCCTGGTGTCGGTTGCGCACGCCCACGAAAAGCCATCGCATGCCTCGCGAGAATGCCTTGACGATATCCCACGGGTTGAAAGCATCTACAATGGCCATTAGGCCCAGGAAACCACCCTTGTACCTCTTGGCCTTTTTGCCCATACCATCGGCGACCGGATCGGCAAACGGGTCTCCCTTCTTGATGACGTATGGTTTCCAAGAGAAGGCGAAGAGATGCATGGCCGCGAAGAAAGCCATCTCGAAACAGATCAGAAGGTTCGGGAGGCCCACTTTGATGTCGGCTTGCGCAAGGTAGTCCGAGGACTTGAGGATCCCCTTGCTCGTCGCAAAGCTGATTGCGAGAGTCTGCCAAAAACAAAAGAAAATGACCAACTTGATGCAGAGCACCTTGAGGAAGGGCCGATGGGGCGCAAGATCCGTCTTCAGCTGGATGTAGAACTGAATCAAGCAGTACATGGCGATCGTGACTGCAATCGATTCAAAAATCAGAATCCAGATGTGGGCGTAGACAGGGGAAAGAGAATCCTCGCAGAGCACATCGGCTCTCTCTGCAAGAACTGAAACGACCGTGAATAAGACGCGGATGAAGCAGTATTGGAAGACGGAAATCCAGATGATCTGTGCACGTGTTAGACAGTCGGCTGGCTTGCATCTGACACACGAAATGCATGGAGACCCAAAACGCATGAGTTTCAACCTACATTGAACAGGGTCAACCCGCTTCGCGGCTTTCGCAGCCAGCCCTTGTCTGGGCCTCCTGTGCATTTTTGCATCCAGGTAATCGGCCAGACCCAATTCTTGGTCTCAATGTGTCGGAAGAACTCCTTCTGGTCGTGTAGCGAGGGCGCAATATAGTGGCATAGCAAGGCGAAGAAGCTGGAAATGGCAAAGGCTTCATAGCAGTCGCGGATGACCTCGAAATAGGTATGGTGATGGTAGTAGTGAATCGAGAGAAGGGAAACGGCGGCGTAAATGGGTATCATGAGAAGAATGCGGATAATTCTGTGGCGCCAAGTTAGCATCGGGCGGCTAGCAGGCGCGTGGTGTCGCAAGCACGCAAGGGGCGGGTGGCGACGAGCGGCGCCCTCTTAACAGCCCACGATGCCAACCCAGACACAAGGTCAGTCCGCAAAGTCTTGCGACAGCAGGCCTGCAAGGACATATGCGCGGGGAGTTGAAGCATTCATCCGGATGCCAGGGTGCGACGCGGCACGAGCTGTTCGCATCCAGATGAACGCTTCCACTCCGTACGCACTACCGTTGCGATACCATGCGCGCAGCGACCTCGCACGAACAGGCAGTCGCTGGGCGGCTTCGTGTGGTGACAGGGCACTGCAGCCTCCGCTACCAAGCATGCCAATGTCGACTTGGCTCCGGTCTTGTCGTGTCTTGCGCGGGGGCGGGCGGCGGGCGTTCAACGTACTGTTTCTGCTCGTACGGGCGAGAGTAGTGGGTCGCATGCTGGAAGATGAGCGTGAAGCTGATGAGAATGGCGATAGCGCTGAAGACGAAGGCAATGATCCTGCAGAGCGGCGGGCGTGAGCGACGCGGCGGAGGGCGGGAGAGAGCTTGGCGCGGCGGGCTTACTGGGCGATGGTGTGGAAAGTGACGCCGAAGTCGAGGGCGTCGATCCGCCAGATCTCCTCCTCCTTGATGTCCTCGACATCGGACGCGGTGCACTTGGTCATCGTGGGGGTAAGGAGTGAACGTCGGTCGGAGGTGGTGTGGCAGCAGACGCGGCAGCTATGAGAGACAAGCGGAGCGGGCTGGCTTTGTCCAGCGTAAATTACCACCGAAACAACCGCGCGGGCGCAGGCGTGACGCGCAAGGCTGTGAGCCCTGCGTGCTTGGCGCCCAGCTGTGGCTCAAAATAGGGGCTGTTGCGATACGTCATTGCGGTATCGATACGCTTTGCTCAGCGCGGAACGCTGTGCGCCCAGACGAGCCACCCGCTGCACGCTGCACTGCCTACAGCCCGGTAGCGCTGCTTCACTGCGTTGGTGTCGCACCAGGGACCCTGCGAAAATCACTGCCATTGGACTACAGTCTGCTTCGCCTCGTGCCACCCCAAGCGCCGGCCCAACTCCTTCACAAATTTCATTCTTAGCCAACCAGCCACACTCGAGCATCCCCGCCCTCAGACCCCTCGAACCTCCGGGAAAAGCCCGCGTGCCGCTGGCAGACGTCCATTCGCGGTCATGCTCGCCTCATAGTTGCTTCGATGCGTGGATGCGCTGCATGCAAACCGCGCCTTGTGCCCTCAGGCCTCCGCCCTGTCAGCTTCTGTACCTCCGCCATTCTGCGCCTCTCCAGCCCCGCCGCCCGTCTCCGCACCTGTGCTACTTGCTCCGCCATTCCCTGCAGCACCCCGTTCTCTGCGTCCCCTTGCACCAGCCTTCAGAACTTCCCATTTCTCTCGGTACCGCCCCAGAACGCTCAGCAGCTTCTCATTCTCCCGGGCCACCTTCTCATTTTCGCGCTCGAGCAGCTCTTTTTCGCGCGCCAGGCTCTCAACGAGGATCTCCAGCTCTCGTAAGCGTTGCTCCATGTTGGATTGATCTGCAGCGTGACCAGATGTTTGTGGATTGCTACTCGGCGCGGACCCGACCGCCGGGGGCCTGTGAGCGCGGAAGCTCTGTGCAAGGGCAAGCGACTGGGATTGCGATGATGCTTCCCACATGTGCAGCCGCTTGCTCAGCTTATCGAGAAGCTGGCGCATCATGCTATTCTCCAGTTCAAGCTCTTCCATCGTCTTCCTTCCTCCTGCTCCCGGGGCAACGCCTTTCCCATACTCCGCTGCTGCTGCCAGACTACCTGCTGAACCAGGCCGCGCACGACGACCAGAGCGTGTGGTTGTAGGCGATGGCGGGGCGGGTTCCTCGTTAGCATCTACGAATTCCTCACCGTCAAATGATCGCTCTTCTTCCTCGATTATAGGAGAAGGCACTCCACCGTGTGTTTGGCTTCCAGTATGATTGAGAATCCCAGCGTAAGAGACCGTCCCCCCCGTAGTAGGCACGACGATAAAGCTTTCTGCTGCACCAGGCGAGGTGTCCAGAGCCCTCAGCGTGGCTTTCGAGAACAGCGTGGAAGGATCCGGAACTGTGTCCGCCCTCGCGCTCGCACCAGTACCTGTACTTTGCGCGGGAGCTTTGCCTACGGATTTCGGCGTAGGCTTCTCTGGCACGCTTTGTTCCGCCTCCTCGGACATAAGAGGGAGACCGGCAAAGGCCAGAGGTGCCGACAGGGCGGAGTAGAAGGTTTCAAACGTAGAGAAGAAGCGCTTGAAACCTTCGTCCGTGGAACTGGGCCTGGGTGTGTTGGTTGCGCGTTCTTTCTCGTCGCTGCCATGACTCGCTGCGCCGGATTCTGCTGCAGCCTTGGCCTGCTGTGCTCCATCCTTCCTGAAATCCTGCGGAGCCGCTCTCTCCGCTCGATTCAGGATCCTGCCGTCCACATGTTGTGCCGATATGGCCGGGGCGGCGGGCCGGCGCTGCGATCCTGGAATGCCACGTGCGGAAGCGAGGTTGCTGGCGATGGAGGACGACAGGTCTCGCGGAGGCTTGCGGCGAGGCGTAGTCCTCGGCGGCGACTGCGGGGTCCTTCGCGGCGACGAGGGGCGCGCGGGAGAGGCAGCGGGCGGATGCGAGTCGGCGGGCTGGGTGCTGGGAGCGTGGTCGGACTGCGCCGGGGCGGACGGGCTGGCGTGGTTGCACTTGATGATGCTGGCCAGGCGCTGGTGGTGGCTCTCGAGGAGCTTCAGGATGCGCAGGGCTTCGGCATCGCCGGTGCCCTTGGCAGCCCTGGCGAACTCGCCGGCGGCCTGCTGGTGCTCGTCGCTGGCCTGCGACGAGTTCGCCTTCCAGATCTCTGCGGATGCGTTGCGCGCATGCGCGTGCGCCTGGCGGGGGTCAGCAAGCCGGCGGGGATCCCACACGTAGCGAGATAGCAACACTTACGAGGGTCAAGGGCGCCGTCTCCATGTCGGCTGGGCGTGGCCTCGCGTGGGTGTTGTCGGGGGCCGGGGCGCGTGCTTTGTGCGGTGCTGCGGCTGCGAGCCCAGACGCGAGCCGTCGCGTTGTGCTGCTCGCCGGCCGTGTGATGGCGTCGGCCTTGCCGCTCTCGGCATGACGTTGATGGGATGGGCAGCAGCTCAAAGCAGCAGGTAGCAGTCGCAGTTACAAGCGACTGGCTGCTGCTGCGCCATGCCTCTTGTGACCCTCTGCTCCTGCGCTCCTGCAGGCGCAATGAAATGCGCGCCGCCGTGCTCGCCCTCGCCTGCCCGCGACAGGGCACTGGCTTCGCCCGCAATCCCAGCGACCCCAGCCCAGCCTCGGCCAGCCGTCAGTGGCGCCGCTCGACAGCATTCAGCCGCAGCCCCAGCTCCTTCCGGCGCGAGCGCGCGAGGAAGCGGGACCGGGGCACGGGTGCACGGAGTGACGGCACCATATCCAAGTATCCAAGATCGCGCACGCCGTTGATACTTGCCGGGACCTTGCTTCAAAACGACGGCGCGCCCATTCGCGGAGCCGCCAGCAGCAGCAACAATGGACGTCGCCTCAGACACGGCGCTGAGCCGCTCGAACAGCCGCTCAGGCCTCTCCAAGGTATTTCCCGGGCGTCGTCACCGCAAGGGCAACTCGACGCCTATTTCGGTGCCTGGCACAGACCGGACAGACGACGATGCAGGCGGCCTGCGCTCCTCCGTCGACGAGGCGCTTGGCAGGCTCCGGGAGAGGGCGGCGTCGCGCACGTCGGGCGACAGCGCGCGCGGCAGCATTGAGTCGCCGCATCGTCTCTCGGGCTGGTTCAGGCGCCGCGCGAGGAGAGCAGACAACGAGGCCGCCGGCTCGGACGCCGGCAGCGCTGACGGCGACGACGGGCTTGGCGGCGGTCCGCTCAGCTACCACGGACTCAGCCCCAGCGACGAATCTCTGCAGCTCCACAAGAGCGTCGCAAGCAGCCTCCTGACCGAGGACAGCGACACAGAAGCGTAAGTGGTTTCTCGTCGTGCCCCCGTCCTGCAAGTCACGGCCATTCGAAACGCTCGTGCGCACCCCTCCCCGGCGGGGATCGTCCCTGTCGCGCACCCTTACCACGGCCTGGGCGCCTCTCCTGCTTAACCCTAGCCATCTCCAACGCCGCCCTCCGCTACTGCTCCACATCTAGCCTTCGACGACCGCTGGCGGTGCATTTTCGTATTCGTGTCTCCCTCAGCTATTGATAGCACCACCATTGCCCCTCGTCGCCGCCACACGCGCCTTTATTCTTCCGCGCTCTCGCTGTCGTCACCGCTAATCACCCTCCGTCAGACCTCCCGCCAGACCCTCTCTTTCCCCACACGAATCCCACGCTGGCTACTTGACGCTCTCCTCGCCCTTGATTGCCTCGCAGGCAGTCAACCCTCCCTCCAGTACTACATTGCCCCTCACCGAGAACAGTCCGCCGCACGACGACACCCTGGCTCCCAAGCACGCGAGCAACCTTGAGCCCGAAAAGAAGGAGCGGCGCGGCTCGTCGCCCGGAAGGAAGTTTAAAGGCGCATTTGGCCCGAAGAAGTCGCCGTCCCCCAAGGGAACAACAGAGTCACTGAAGTCCACCGAGCGCGGCGGAGGTGGCGGAGGACTGGGGTCCCTGTTTGCGGGGGGAAAGAAGTCGCGGAGCAGCTCGAAGGTCAGCCTCATCGAGGAGGCATTGCAAGATCCGGCGCAGGTAGAGGGACAGCAGGCACCACCTTCGTTAAAGCGCATCGAAACCCCGCCGCAGATTAACACCTCCAACGCTCATCCGGAAACTCCGCCGCAGCTCGCTCATGCTCCTACTACGATCCTAACCCCTCCTACTCCTACCGAATTACACGCCCCTGCCATTCCTGCACAGAGGCCCGCGTCATCTTCAAAGGCGGAACACAAATCGACAAACTCCAATCCGAACGTTGTTGTTACGCCGTCCGGCAGCCTCATTCATCGCCGCGCACGGTCAGCCACCACCAGCTCCAATCCTCCGAGCAAGCTCTCGCACGTCGCAACTGCCCCCCTTACTCCGACCCTCGAGGAGGCAAAGACGCCGGGTGGTACCCTTACGCAACCTCCGAGTAGTTTCTTCTCGTCGGTCTTTTCCGCTGCGCAGAACGCCGCCAGCTCGCTAAGCAACATCACCTCCATAAACCAGGGCCAGAAATCGAAGGTCCCTACCCCGGAAGCTGAAAAGAGTGGTCCGGCTGGTGGCGAGGAAGTACTTGGGGGCGGTTCCGATCAGGAGACCCCGGACAACGCAGGAACAGAGAAGAAGCAGCTGGCTATCGAGACTCTTGGCTCGGGCGATCTGAGTCTTAGTCACCTGGGTATATCGGAGACTGATTCCGACTCCAACCCCATGGCATCTACAACTGAACTGGCCGAGGCCAGGCCATTGACGCCGACCATCACGCATGCTGATGAGGCATCTGCCAGAGCTGAGGATAGCGCTGCTGCCAAGGCAGTATCCGAAGCTTATCTGCAAGGGCCACCGGACTCAGCCGTTCTAAATGGAGACCGACCACGCTCGCTATCTGGTCTGTCAGAGACCCCTCAAAAGCAAATTGGTGAAGAGGGGGAGACACGCCTTGGCCGCTCCGGCAGTGTCCACAGCCGTATTAGCGATCGCAATAATAAAAAGGGGAAGCGGCGACACCGCGGAAGCTCCGCAACCACAGGCACTGCGCTTGGGCCCGCACAAACCAACAGCACAACCACTCTCCCTGGCACCAACACCGGCGTCGGAACTGGCTCGCGGTTGACGGGATTTGCCGTTGCCAGCCGGAAGCGGAACCGGGACTTCCATAACCAATTCAGGAGCGTGCCTGAGGATGACTACCTCATCGACGACTACAGCGCCGCGTTGCAGAGGGACATTCTTTTGCACGGCAGACTCTACGTCTCAGAGGGCCACATCTGCTTCTCGAGTAACATTTTGGGCTGGGTGACCAACCTCGTCATTAGCTTTGACGAAGTCGTCTCTGTCGAGAAGAAGAGTACTGCTGTCATCTTCCCTAATGCTATTGTGATCACGACATTGCACGCCCGCAATGTTTTTGCAAGTCTGGTCAGCAGAGACTCTACATATGATCTGCTGGTTGGAATCTGGAAAATAAGCCATCCAAACCTTAAGAGCTCTCTTAACGGCGTTACTCTCGATGCTGGGACTGGAGATAAGACCGAAAAGGCCGACACCGTGGATACCATCGACGACGGCTCAGAGGAAGGCTCCGAGGAGGAAGTTTACGATGAAGACGACGAAGACGATGACGCTGCTGCAAGCTTTACGGGTCCGAGCGAAGGTAGCATCATTGGTAGTGATGCGGAGCCGATCAAGTCTGTCAGCCGCAAGCCGTCTGCTGCACCAATGGGCTCCGCTGTCAACGGCGGTCTTGCCAAGGATGCCAGCAACGGCGAAGCTGTCGCAGCTGGCGCAGGCGCAGGAGGCCAGGACTTCCCTGGACCTGCGACTCATGGCGCAACTGACTGCGGCGATGAAGGTGATCACTTCAGTAACCTGCTCATGGACACGACCATTCCAGCCCCCCTCGGCAAGGTTTATTCGCTGATGTTTGGTCCCGCATCGGGCACTTTCATGCGAAAGTGGTTGGTCGAGGACCAAAAGTCGATGGATCTTCAGATGGAGGACGATAAGAAGGGCTTGGGTGAAGACCGCAAGTCCTTTTCCTTCTCCTACATCAAGCCACTGAATGCATCGATTGGCCCCAAGCAGACGAAGTGTATCATCAACTCGACGCTCGACCAGTTTGATCTCGACAAAGCAGTCACAGTCACCTGCAACACTCAGAACCCGGACGTACCCAACGGTAATATTTTCGTCGTTAAGACAAAATACTGCCTGATGTGGGGCCCTGGCAACTCGACGCGCTTGATCATGAACTTTGTGATCGAGTGGTCAGGCAAGAGTTGGCTGAAAGGTAAAATCTCTCTACATATCTCAGTCAAGGTGTAATTAACTAACCCACCACTAGGCCCCATCGAGAAAGGTACGAACGATGGACAAACACAATATGCGAAGGATCTGGTTGCCGCCCTCAAGGCTGCAGTCGCCACCAAGGGCCCGGTCAACGGCCGCGCTAAGGGCGGCAAGAAAGGCGGCAAACGCAAAAAGGAAGCCTCTGAATCACCCACACGCGCCGACACGGCGGCCGCAGCAACACCTGCAGCCGCAGAAAAGGGCTCCGATTGGGGCCTTCTGGAACCACTGCACGGCCCGCTCCGACCGGTCACAGACATGCTCCCAGACTTCATCTCAGCGCAAGTCGTCATCGCGGTGCTGCTGCTTCTCCTCTTCATCTCGTGGCTGCGCTCGCCATCGCCCGCCGCAACCGCGCGGACCACGCTTGCCGGCTACGGCGCTTCCGGCAGCCTCGGCGTCCCCGGTCTGGCCACTCCGGCGCGCATCGTCGCGTACGAGGAGATGTGGCGCCGCGAGGAGAGCGAGCTGTGGGACTGGCTCGAAGAACGCGTACGCATGGACCGCGCGGCCGCAGGCACGCCCCTGCAGAGCCAGGGCAGCACCTCATCGACGCGCAAGCAGCAGGTCAAGCAGATGGGCGAGCGTCTCTCCGACAGCGACGTCCGCATGAGCCAGCGCCAGATCGAGGATGCCATCCGCGTTACGCAGGAGCGACTTGAGGTCCTGAAAGAGGCGGTTGAGAAGCGGAAGCCGGGGGCTGCGGCAAGCGTTGCTGATGAGGCCTTGGCGGAAAAATCCGCGTCTTCATCTCCTTCGGCGGCGTAGGTGAGAAGGATATGGGAGGGGTCATTAACTTTAGAGCATACCTAGTGGTGTTTTTTTCCTACTCTAAACAATGCTGCATGTAACATTGCAGGTTCACCTTTCGGAGTTTTGTCTCGTTTGTTTTTGAGGGTCTTTTCGGGAAACCTTTTGTGTTTTTACTTGCTTGTATATCTTTCTGTTGCAACCACTTTGCTGTCTGTTTTTTTTCCTTTTTGTTATTCTCCTTCTTTTGCTGCTTGCTTGTCTTTTGAAAAGTTCGGGCTTTTTCTGAAGAAGAGAGAGAAGCGCCAGATTTGTTCGTTATCTTTTTTTTATGGGGGAGAAAGGGGGGTTGGATTTCCAGGGGGAGTCATCGGTCTTACACACAGACAGTACCAGGCTCAGGCTTGCACAACTCATACTCGGAATTGATACCACCATTTGCTTTATTTACTTCGAAAACCTGGGAATTGCTCGTTTTCGGTCCTGCTGTGCCTCCTGGTCGATCTGGCAAGGCGAAGTGAAACGCATTGTGTGGTGGGCATCCGATCTCCCATCGTCCTCCAATAAAGCTTCTCACAAAAACCGCACCCATACGAGCCGTGCTGCCGTTTAACAAAAGGGCTCTCACATGCCAGGTAAGCAACCCAACCAGAGGAACGGGGGAGCTTCCCCTCTGCGCGCCAGAAGATGCGGTAGCATTCCCATTCGCCAGCACCCCTGTCCATCCGTCCGTCGCGCCGATCGGGGAGAAGCAGAAAAACTCTACACGACATGCATGCATGCACGCATGCAAGTATGCGTTTCAAAAAGGAAGTCATCGACCGTTCGATTTGCCTAATGCTTCCCCGGCCGACGTCAAGAAAGAAAAGAAGTGGAAATGTAGAGTTATTTGTATTTCTTTGCATTGAGTTGTTAATTCAACTGAAAGGTCAAGTAATCGCGCAAGATATACATACGAGCGGCTGGATACTATTCAGTGTTAAAAGGTTGTTTTGTATCCAATTTGGAATCGAGGAAGCTCAAAGGCTATTTTCGCGATGGAAGAAGAAAAAAGCCAAAACCCTCCAATTGAAACTCCGACCCCGCATTCCCAGCCAGACAAGTAGACCTGCAAATTTCCCTAGACGAATCCCATAAACCTTGCGTCAGCCTCTCGTCCTCTCCGCCTAGGCGGCAGCGGCCTGCAGGGGAGCGGGCTGCTGGGCGGCAACCTGGCCGACGTGCTCGTTGAATTCCGGAACACCCGGGTGCACGCCGATGCGCTCCTTGGGGAGCAGGTCGACGAGCAGCGGGTTGGGCTTGTTGCTCTTGCCGGCCGAGAAGACGGTCTGGGCGTCCTTGTAGGCCTTGACGCAGTCGACGTACTTGTCGAAGAGGTAGGCCGAGTCGAGAGGACCGCCCTTGGCCTCCGGGTGGAACTGGGCGCTGAAGATGGGGCGAGACTTGTGAATCATGCCCTCGTTGGAGCTGTCGTTCAGGTTGACGAAGTACTCCTTCCAGTCGGGGCTGAGCGAGGTGGAGTCGACGGCGTAACCGTGGTTCTGGGACGTGATGTGGCACTTGCCGGTGGTAAGGTCGAGGGCAGGGATGTTGTGCGCACGGTTGCCGTACTTCATCTTGATGGTGCGGGCACCGGCAGCGAGGGCGAGGAGCTGGTGGCCCATGCAGATTCCCATGATGGGGACCTGGCTGGTCTCAATGAGCTTGCGGAGGTGGTAGACAGTCTCCTGGCAGTGAGTTGGGTCACCGGGGCCGTTGGAGATGAAGACGCCATCGAAGTGGTGGGCGACCTTGTGGATCGGGTAGTCGTAGGGGAAAGCTGTGACGCTAGCACCACGGCTGACCAGACTACGGAGAATGTTCTCCTTGACACCGCAGTCGATCAGAGCGACGTGCATGTCGCCGAGTTGGGAGCTGACGTGGAAAGGCGCCTTGGTGCTCACACGGCGGACCAAGTTGATGCCCTCGGGGTCGATGTAGGCCTCGTCCTCATCGGCATCATACTCCTCACCGATGGAGATCCTGGCAAGGGACGAACCTTGCTCACGGAGGTAGGTGACGATGGCACGGGTGTCGACGCCGGAGATGGCAGGGACGCCCTCCCTCTGGCACCACTCGGCCAGACCCTCAACGGCGGTCCAGTGGCTGTGCTGCTCGGCGAAGTCGGCGACGACGATGCCGGCAGCCTGGATGTTGGGCGACTCGAAGTACCTGAGGAGACCAAACTCATCACGGACGGAAGAGGGAACACCGTAGTTACCAATCAAGGGCTGGGTGAAGACGAGGATCTGGCCACGATAGGAGGGGTCGGTCATGGACTCGGGATAGCCGACGAGAGAGGTGGTGAAGACGGCCTCTCCGGAGATGTTCTTCTTGGCACCGAATGACTTTCCGGAGTAGATGGGGCCGTTCTGTGCGCAGGCGGTGAGCATTGAGTCATCGACCACGAGCTACATGGCGGGACAACGTACCTTGATGGTGAAGGTGGCACGCTCCCTGGTGATGCCGGCCTTGCGGGCGACGTTGGGGGCGGTGTTGTTGTGCACAGTGGCCATGAAGCGGGCGTTGGAGCCGGCCTTGGACAGCTGGCCAAAGGCGCCGGCGGGCCTCAGCATCGAGGGCTTGACGAACTTGGCGAACATGGCGCGGGTAGCAGTGTGTGTTTCGGGGGAGCGACGGGTTAGGTGTGCGTGTAAGGCTTCTTAGTTGATCGAGGCCTTCCACAGGTGGTCTGCATGGCGGATGGTGGTCAGTGGGAGTGGGCGGCAGCGGGCGGCGGCAGGGTAATCGCACCAGAGATGTAGTCCTGCAGCAGAGAAGACGTTAGCAGCGGCAAAGGCACGGTTTTGAGGCGGCCGGCGACGGCGGTCTGCATTTTTTCGAGCGGCGAGTAGGGCGCAGAGATAAGGACTGGGGCGGATTCTAGCGTCGGGCCGGACGTACCTGAGAAGTGAAGAGAGTCACAGCAGCACGCATTCGCGGAGATGTGTGTCGAGACGGCGGGGGGAGGAGGGGCGCAACGCTGGTGGTTGCAGAAGACAATGGGGAGCGCGGTGGTTGCTGAGGGGGAGTGGATGACTGGAGCGCGAGAAAGAAGGTTGAGCGTGGGTGGGGCCAGCGGAATCGCTTGTGACGCTTTTTTTTCGCGCGGCCCCCCGACGTCGCTGCCTCTCACTATCTCCACTCCTTTGCTAACGCATTCTGCAAACCGATTCGCGCGCGCCGCCGCCCGAATTCGCCGGTGCGCATCTGCGTGCCTGGTGCGCTGCGCCGCCTCTGCCCGCCGCTGTTGCGCAACGCCCTTTGTGCCTGGCCCCGCCACCAGCGCCAGCAACACCGCCGCGTCTTTGTCCTGCTGAAGCTGCGGCTCGCTGTCTTTCCAGAGGCTGGATCAGTTATACTTGCAGACTCGCTTTGTTTTTGTCTCTCGGCCGACGCGTGGCCAGGTCGCGGAATGTCCGAGCCAGACTGCTGCGGTCTCTGCAACTCTATCGCTGCGTCTCCCCGCAGAATCTGCCTTTTCGCACGTCCCAACCCAGCGTGCATTGCGCTACCTTGCCTCAGTCTTGTGCGAGCTGAAGGAGCACCTGCTTTCGAACTTCCCATCCCGGGGCAGGCCAGGAAAAGCAGGTCCTGACCGGGAAAATGAGTCAGCGTCCCTAATGTCAAACGGACCGTTCTCTCGCCTGCCGTTTCATCAGTATCCGTCTGTGTTGCGTGGATCTTTGCGGACGCGCAGTTGTCAGGTCAAGACAATGTAGCAGCAACATTACCTCCATGCGCGTGTTTCTCGCACCGACTGCCTGGTACAGCGGCGGGAAAGGGGCAAGCGCCGTTTCTCTCTCCGCCGTTGCCATTGAATCGCGTTCAAATTAAGGGCTTTGGTTTTAGAGTTTAGCAGCTCGCTCTGCATCATGAGCTCTCGTCCAAGCTCCCGCTGCTGGGCCGCCTGCAGCCGCATACGCCATACGCGTCCGAAAGAGGCAGTTGCCCTGGGATTTCCATGCTGTGGTTCTCGTCCAAATGATGGAAACCCGCTGATCGCTGCACGGCATTTGCGGGGTACAAACAGCTAATCCGAAAACCCGTTATGAGCGCGGAGGAGGCGGCCCGCCGCGATTCATCCGCCCAATTAAGCCGCCGCAAACTGCCCATGCCCAGATCACCAACATCCGAGCAGGTCCCTGCAGTCATCTCGCTCTCTTGGCCCAGTGCCTGAAGCGGCTACTTCTCCTTTGCCGTATCCCGGCGCTCCATCCTTGACCGAGGCGCCGTGTGACCCGCACGATGCCTTATAACCCGCGGCCGCGGCCGCGCTCTGCCCGCCTCATTGCAATTCCTCAAGGAGCCCAGCCTGCAAAGCAGCAATGGTTAGCTCTTACGCTCTTCTCCTGGCCATTGCCGCGCTGGGCGGAGCTACGCCGGTCCGCAGACAAAGTCGGTCCCTGTCCTCTCTCGCACTCCACCATCTTCGCTGACATCATGACAGATGGGACGACCACTGGGGATTGGGATGCTGCATATGCTAAAGCAGAGGCAGCTTTGGCACAGCTGGACCAATCCGAAAAGGTCGGCATCGTCACCGGCCTCGGCTGGATGAAAGGCCCTTGTGTCGGCAACACCTCACCCGTCCCCAAGATTGGCTACCCGTCTCTCTGCCTGCAAGATGGTCCACTCGGGATCCGATATGCGCAGGGTGTCACCGCCTTCCCGGCCGGCGTCCAAGCCGCATCCACGTGGGACAGGAAGCTGATCAACGAGCGGGGCCTTGCTCTCGGTGCCGAGTCCAAGGCCTTGGGTATCAACGTGCAATTGGGGCCAGTGGCTGGCCCCTTGGGAAAAGTACGGTCTCCCTTCACAGTGCAAGCAAAGGCCGTAGCTCACCGTTGGATAGATCCCAGAGGGAGGCCGGGGTTGGGAAGGGTTCTCCCCAGACCCCTACCTGACCGGTATCAGCATGATGGAAACCATCACCGGCATGCAAGACTCTGGCGTCCAGGCGTGCGCAAAGCACTACATTGGCAATGAACAAGAGCTTAACCGCACCACCATGAGCTCTCAGATCGACGACCGCACCATGCACGAGCTGTACCTTTGGCCTTTTGCCGATGCTGTTAAAGCTGATGTCGCCGCGGTCATGTGCTCGTACAATAAACTGTCAGGCACATGGGCCTGCGAGTCAGACCACATCTTGAACGCCCTCCTCAAGGACGAGCTCGAATTCAAGGGCTACGTCATGAGTGACTGGAATGCTCAGCACTCCACTGTTCAGAGCGCCAACTCCGGCTTGGACATGACGATGCCCGGTGACGACTTCAGCGGCGGCAGCATCTACTGGGGACCTAACCTCACGGCTGCTGTTGCGGCCGGTGAAGTTCCCCAGTCACGTCTCGACGATATGGTGAAGCGTATCCTAGCTTCCTGGTACCTGCTTGGCCAGGATGCCAACTACCCGCCTGTGCTTTTCAGCTCGTGGAATGGCGGTTCTGGTGGCCCGGATGTGCAAGCCGACCATAAGAATGTTGCCCGCGCCATCGCGAGAGACGGAATCGTACTGCTCAAGAACGAGAACAACGTTCTTCCCCTGAAGAAGCCGGATAGCTTGGCCATCATTGGCTACGATGCCATTGTCAACCCTGATGGGGCAAATGCTTGCACTGACCGTGCCTGCAACAATGGTACCTTGGCCATGGGCTGGGGTTCTGGGACTGCTCAGTTCCCGGTAAGTCAATCTCATATGAACCATCCCATCTTTGAAATCACAGTTGTTTTCACTCGCATTGAAAGTTCACCGGCTAACAATCGACTTCAGTACCTCATCGCTCCCCTCGACGCCATTCAGCCCCTCGCCGAAGCCGATGGCACCAAGCTCGTCACATCCACCACAGACAACCAAGCCGCAGCATCCAGCGCCGCCGCAGCCGCCAGCACAGCCATCGTCTTCATCACAGCCGACAGCGGCGAGGGGTACCTAACGGTCGAAGGCAACGCCGGCGACCGCAACAACCTGGACCCCTGGCACGACGGCAACGGGTTGGTAGCGGCGGCCGCCTCTGCCGGCAAGCCGGTCATCGTGGTGGCGCACTCGGTCGGCCCGGTGATCCTGGAGAGCATCCTCAGCCACGAGAACGTCGTTGCCGTCGTCTGGGCCGGTCTTCCCGGCCAGGAGAGCGGCAACGGCCTCGCTGACGTGCTCTACGGCGATGTGAGTCCGAGCGGCAAGCTGCCGTACACGATCGCGAAGGCCGCCGCCGACTACGGGACCCATGTTGCGCCGAACGATGATGATTACGCCGAGGGCTTGTATATCGACTACAGACACTTCGACAAGGCGGGTATCGAGCCGCGGTATGAGTTTGGGTTTGGATTGTGTACGTCCTTCCTCCCCTTCCCCCTTCCTTCCTGGCGTCTCTTCGTCGTCGGGACCCTCTACTTTCGTCCGAACCCCCCTCCCAAAAAAAAAAAAAAAGACGCAACAGGCTAACGTCCCCGCCCCATTTCCCAGCCTACACCAACTTCACCTACTCCAATCTCGCCGTCAGCGGCGGCGGCTCCTCTTCCTCCAACACCAGCTACACCGTTGCCCCCTCCAGCACAGCAACAACAACGCCCGATCTCTACGGCCCCCTCGCCACCATCACCGCCACCATCACCAACAGCGGAGACGTGGCCGGCGCCGAAGTCGCGCAGCTCTACCTCTCGCTGCCGGCGTCGGCCGGCGTCGACGCGCCGCCGCGGCAGCTGCGCGGGTTCGACAAGATCCAGCTGGGCGCGGGCGAGAGCGGGGCCGTCGAGTTCGTGGTCCGCCGGAAGGATGCTAGCTACTGGGATGTTGCGGGGCAGCAGTGGGTGCTGCCGGCCGGGGAGCATGGCGTCGCTGTTGGGGCGAGCTCGAGGGATTTGAGGTTGCAGGGGTCGTTGGTGGTGTGAGGAAAGGTGTGGGGAAAAAAGCGGTACATCTCTGTGGACGTTGCAGACTATACAAATACTTCGGTTGTAGATGCAAAGATGTATTTCCCAGCTACTCTGACTGGGGTGAAATGCCAGATGCATCTGTATCATTAATGGTTCTCGCCACAAGGACCGAGAGTTTGTTACGCATTAGACTGTGACCAATGCCAGTCCAGTTATGCGTTCATTTTTTCCCCCCAAGTAAACTATCTTCCATGGAAGAACTAGTAGAACCCATTCCTCCGCATCTCTTATCGCCACTCGTCTCGCCACTTTTGTTTCTCCTTTTCTAGAAGTCTTTCTCTCTCTTCTGTGCTCGCGCCATTGAATCTGCGGAGTTTTTGCCGCCATTCATCAAACCATAGCGCTGTCAACTCCAGCAAATCCTCTTCCGGAGAAGGATTGTCTAGCTTCCGTCTGCGGAAACGAGCCAAGAACGAGGGCTTACTGTCTGGATCCCGGCGTTTCGCCTCAGCGGCCTTGATGATTGCGTGCATGGTATCCATGACCTTGGGGTACTCGTGCCAGACGAGTTCGTACCACTCTAGCGCCATTACGTGACGGGCATTCACTTCTACCATCTTATCGCCAGCCGTCCTCTGACCAAAGGCGATTCCTTGGACGACTACGGCACCTGGGCTGAACGTAGTCGGAATTTGACTAACCTCCTCATCCGTAAGCACGCGATACCACCATTCCAAAGGCGGGCGGCGCTCTTCCAAGTACCTCATCTCGCTGCGCAGGTCATCTTCGGGGATCTGGTCGAGCGGCGCCGAGTAGAAATCGCCCAGCCGCTTCGCTGCTGACCACGACCCCGACGCCGCCGCTTTGGTCATGTACTCCAGCCACGTGCGAGTGTACTGCTGGACGCAACCCGCGAGGCCTTCATACGCTTCCGGGTCATCGTGCACGAAGGCGCCAGCGCGGAAAGCCTCCTCTGCTCCGTCGAAGTTGACCTTCCTCTGCTCCAGCTTGGCCAGGGTGGTCCACGGGCTCTCCGAGTTCACTGCGGCTGTATCCTTCAAGAAGAGGCCCGAGTATTCCTTGTGGAGCTCTTCGGGATCTTGTTCTTCCATGCCTGCCTTGTTCTTGCCCTCGGCGGCACCTTTGGCAATTGCATCCCTGAGAAGCGCAATAGCCTCGTCGAGTTTACCGCCATCGGCCAGACGCGTGGCCTGGAACACCATGGCCTCGGGGTGGTTGCTGGCGACGAGCTTCCGGAGGTGGGCGCGGGCGTAGGCCAGCTCGGAGGAGTCGTAGGCCTTGCGCGCGCCTGGGGCGCCCTTGTCCTGCTTGACGGCGGCGCGCAGGATGTGGAGCGTGGCTTCGGGGATTTCGTTGGCGGACATGGTGAGCAGGATGGCCTTGCCCAGCTTCAGGACCGCCGGCGGATTCCGAGAATAAAGACAGGCGCGGGCGACGTAGGGCATGTCTTCCAGAGGGACGTCGTGCTCTGCCGCAGTCAACCGTCAGTGCTGTGCGGCGTCAAGCGTCAGCGACCAGCGTACCGTTACAGAGAAGGCGCGCCGTGGAGGCATCCAGCTTGGTGCCGTGCTGCATCATGGCGTCCAGCAGCAGCATGATTCTCGGTGGCTCCGTCTGAATCAGACGCGCCGTATGCAAGAAGTCTAGAAGCGAGACTGGCGGTAGCAGCTGTAGATTGCCGTGCAATTGCTTGGCGACTAGCTTCCTCTCTTCGCCCGTGACGACCCTGGCCTTGTTCATCCACTCTGCGCGCCTCGTCGACGGGGCTCGCGGCGGCGATCGCTTTGCGTAGCTGCGCTGGAAGGCGGCATTGGGCGCGCGGGCGGCGCGGCAGAAGATGCAGACATCGCTGCCGGGGCGGGCGAAGGCGAGCGATGAGCGGACGCCGCGGCGGGGGAGCTGCTGCGGGAGCATTGTCGGCGCGCTGGATTGATTGCGGCGGTGGCGGCGGCTGCAGCGCAGAGCTCCAAGCTTCGAGAGAGAGAGCGTGAGAGTGAGGGAGCGGCGCACGCGAGACAGCGGCGCGCAAACGTTTCGCCGGGCTCCCGCTCACCGCCCGGGCGATCTGCGCGTAACTTTTTTGCGGGCCCTGCGCGCCGCTGCGGGCCACGGCGGTTCCTCGTGTATAAGAGCAAACGCCGCCCATGTTTTCGCGCGTCCTCGACAACGCCCGCGCGCTGCTGACCCGCTCCCCGTCGACTGAACGCCTCCACGATCCCGAGTGCCCGCTGCCGCCGCCAGCCCGCCCGGACTCGCCCGCCATGGTCACCACCCGCGCCGGCCATGATACGAACAGCCCCCAGGTTGCTTCTGTGACCCGCTCCGGCCGCAAGAGGCTCATTGACGACTCGGCCGCTTCGACGCCCACCCGGACCAGCAAGAAGAGGAGGTCGTCCTCCGAGGACCACAGCCAGGATGACACCCCGAAGCTTGACCTGTCGAAGCTGGACACCTCCGCCGGCGAGGCTTCAGATGCCGCGCTGGATTCGCCGGCCGCCGTGTCTACACCTGTGCGCGGCAGGGGTCGCGGTAGGCCGCGGAAGAGCGCGAACCTCACCCCGGATGCCGCGCCAGAGACCCCGGTAGCGGCAAAGACGGAAGAGAAGGCCGCCTCACAAACTGCGGATGCTCCCAACACAACCGAGGCCGAGGCGGCAGAGGACGAGTCAGTCTACGGCACGCCTGCGGGAGAAGACACTCCCTCGGTCTACGCCACCCCGGCGACCCAGCTTCGTCCCAACCTGCTTGGCTCCGCACGTCCCACGCCCGCCTCCGTCACTCCCAAGCCTCGAGCTCGCGCCGCGAGAACGACGCCCTCAAAACCCTCGAGGTTGATCTCGTCTCAAACGATCGATGAGGATAACGAGGAGGCCACTCCTAAGGCTGAGAAGCCGGCCCCGGCTCCCAAGAGCACACACATCCGCTTTGGTAGCGAGGACCCCCCTGCAATTCCCGAGCCTGCGCCCGAGCCCCCGTCGAAAGCGGAGATTCCCTCGTCCAGCGCTGAGGAGGAAGAGGACAGCGACGATGAGGCACCGGAGGCGGTTACAGCCACTTCTGCCCGCAAGCAAGCCCACGCCGCCGAGGAGGAGGCAGCAAAGGCCATTGAAAGGTACCCAATTCTCCCCTCCCTCCTTTAACAACCCTCCACCAAGAACACGGCACTAACTCCGCACAGACAAGAAGCCGAAGCCAAGCGCAAGCGCCAAGAGCGCGAAGCCCGTCTTCGCGAACAGGCCGCCGCCGCCAAACGTCGCAAGCAGCAAGACGAACCCAAGGAGCTTCCCATCGACGTCGCCTCCAGCACCACCATCCAGGCCTCGGACCCCTCCGCTTTCCGCAAAACCCCCTCCTCCTCCAAGCCCGCCTACGACGTCAACAACATCCCCGCCCTCCTGCCCGCCGACCTGCTCGCCTCTGCGCCCGCCGTCCGGCCGGCTACCCCGGAGCCGGAAGACGGTTCCGCCCAGGTTGATGCTGCGGCGGCCAGGAAGAAGGAGAAGTTGAACAAGCACCTTAAGTTTTTGGATGAGAAGCCGGCGAAGGATGTGAAGAAGGGGCCTGTGAAGGTGAGGGTGCTGGAGAAGGGGAATAAGTTCTTGCCGCCTAAGGCTAAGGGCTCGGGAGGCAAGAGCGTGAGAGGTGCGTGGTTGCAGGGTAGGAAAATTAAGGAGGGTAAGAAGGGATCTTTTGGTGGATTGGAGAGGAAGAAGGTCGGTGGTGGTGGGTTTTTGAGGAAGTGAAAGGTGGAATTTGTGTGTGGTGCATGACCAAATATTCATGGACGGCGTTTATGTAGAGATGGGATAGGTCTCGACCACGAAAAGCAGCTTCGTTGATTTCTTAACTTGAACGGTCATATATCCGAGAGATGTTCGTTCAAGACTGCCTCTCCAAGCGTTTCTTCTACAACACATGTATACTCCAAGAAGTGGCTGACTGGGCAAGTAGATCAGCGTGAAAGCTTCATAAAGTATTGTCTCTTATTCAACGCCTACTCTGCTTTCACTTCGACATCATTCATAGTCCATCTGCTCGTATGGGGAAGAGAACATGAACCGACAAATCCACTAGAAAGGCGGTATCCTTCGTGATCCAGCAACACTTCGCGTCGATAATCCAGCGACCAAAGCGGCAGCTCCGCGAATTTCCACATCAGATTCACCTAGCAACACCGTCATCGTGGAAATATCTCCGGAAACCAGGACACAGGATACACCTCGCCTGTACTATCCCACAAAGCTAAACAAAGTCAAGCTAGACCACTATCTCTCCGTTCCATGACGCCACCAATAGCAGCCACGTGCCATACACCACTGTGAGAAATCTTGGTATCAGGCTTCCTAGAGTACCTACACACAGGCCGATTCCGCACCTCTAGTTTGTCTGCAATCAGCCTGGTGTCGACTGCCAAAATCTCACATTCATAAAGATAATAATGAACTTTAGAGCTCCGTAATCAATAGCATTACCGAAGAAGAGCGTAGTTTTGTACATGAGTAGGGAAGTAGCTTGCTCATCTTGTGTTAAATTGGGTAGACTCGGAGTCTAGATATGAAGCATGCTCTGACACGCTGCGGTGTTCTTCGTTCAAAGCAGAAGGGAGTATAAAAACCTAGGAGGGTGGGAAAATACTCTGACCCTCTACAATGGAAATCGAAGAGCGTACTCATGAGAAACCACCACCCATACCGTCACAACCCCAACAAGGGGGTTGCACACCCGCATCCCACATAGTCAGATCGCCCGTCGCCCATTCCTGCCAGAACGTCAAATCAAGCTGATCGAACAGGTCATCCTGGCTAATATCCGCCAGCTGCATCGGCTCTCCTCCAATCTCGACCGGCGTCGGCGCAACAGGTGCCGACGATCTTCTGCCAGGTTCCCTCGTCGGCTGGTTGCTGCTCTCCACTTCGCCGGTGACCGGGTTCTGCTCGATGCCCATCAGCTTAGCGTCGTTCCAGGCCTTGATGAAGCGTAGTTTGCGTGCGAAGAAGGTGAACATGGGGTTGTCGCCCACGGGCACCTCGGCGATGGAGCGCGCCCCCTCGTAGCGCGCCGCCGTTTGCTCCATGATGCCGCCGAAGTCGATAAAGGCTTGTGCGTAGGCGCGGTCCCAGTCAGGGTGTTCGAGTCGAGTTAGCTTGGATAGAACGATGACGGTGGTAGTGAGCTGCGAGAAGTGCGTGAAGGGCATGTTAAAGTAACATGAAGGAGGTAGCCGTTGGTAAACGTTGATGAAAGATTTGGCTGCTTGCATGCAGGCGTTAAGCATCTCCAAACGTCGAAATGTGTAATCGCCGTATTGGGTGGTCGTTGGCAGGGAACTTAGACTGATTTCGTAGAGGTATATTTCTGCGCTGTAGTAGTGTATAGACATCAATGCTGAAGTGAATGATGTGTTAGAATTATTACGCAGGGTTGCTGGGGATGCATCCTTACCGTCCTCTGCAAGATCTCTTGGGAGCTTTTTCTTGTACTCGTCAAGTTCGCTGTGGAGAGCTTTGACAAACATTGCGATCGGAATCATCGTCTCCGCGGTGAAATCATCTATGGGAACTTTCCGCTCAATGCGCTGTACGATACGCTGGAGGCGTACGAGATAGACGAGGTACCGGTCTGACGGGTATTCTTGTGCTTTTTCCAGGTAGCAACAACACTCGTCTAGTTGAGCGTTGTACCGTAGCGAATCGTACCGCTTCGCCCATTGCGCTACGCTGCATAGATTATCAGTAGATGCGTGGAGACGCCTAGCACATTGAAACACTGCAGCGTACATAGTAGTCATGTAGAAGCATCCAAGCAACGCTCTCCTTTCATCCGATGTGCGCAGCTCTGAATTGGCCAGTTCTCCGTGCGCAGATCTTGTAATAGCGCTTTCGAGCCTTTCTGAACCGTATGCGCGAGCAGTTCGCTTCAAGCCAAGGTCAATGACCATTCCAACGGCAAGTTGCAGGAGATTGGTCGTCTGCGGGTTGGTGAAAAAATGAACATGATACCTGTTGATGCGGGAATCAGCATTGCAGATGCTGCAGGGGAGCTTTCACGAGAAACGGGACACAATGCATATGCGCCGGGAGCGTGCATTTGTTTGCGGCACAAAAAGCAAGGTCAACGTACCAGGCCAGCCACAGCAGGATGCCTTGCAGCATGTCAAGACTCCTCTCGCCTTGGATCAGTAGTTTCGTGGTGAAATGGCTCATCAAGGCATGACCTAAGGCTCTTTGCCGACACAAGTCCTGTATGGATGATACTACCACAATTGCCTTGAGCAAGAACGGCTTGGTATTCCGCAAGGTTGCGGCGGTGGTATCTGGAGGTATGACGACGAAGGGAAAGTACTTGGACATGTAGGTTTGGTAGTGATGCAGACATTTTGTAACTTGCTCGTCACCAGGGTCGAGTTCAGAGGGGTCGGCGGGAGGTATGTCTCGACGGGCACTGAAAGCTCCCCTTTCGCCAGTTATTGGAGGGGAGCTTGGCCTCGGGCGTGGCTTGAAACTCTCAGGTGCACTGGAAGAGGTGGTGTTGGTGACGCTAGGCGTGCTTCGTGGGAAATCCGGTGTTGCTGAGGAGGAAGAGGATTGGTGTTGATGATTCTGATCCTGGTTCTGCGGGTTGCCGGCTAGCAACGTTACAAGGTGGTCTAGTTTTTGCTCAAGCCGGAAATTCCTGTTTCCATTCGTTAATGATGGTCCGGCTGCGACGAGATCGTTCTTAACGTCTCTGCGCCTCTCTCAAGCAAAAGCAAAGAGCAAATGCTACACATGGCATGTTGAGGCGGCTTCGCCAGAGGGGATTCCATCAAGTTTCCGAGAGCCGAGCGCGGTACGACATGACATCCGGAGTTGAAGCTGTCCTACTCAAAGGACCAGGGCGTCCCCAGGCCACGTTACGCCGGGCCGTGAAGTCTCCAACTCCGGATGTCTGACATGGGTGCTCAAGTCGTGATGGCTGGTCATATTTGCCTGATTGAACTACCCGAGGAAAAGGCGCCGAGCAGACGAAGTGGAGTGAGAAGTGACATCGGAAAGACAGCCGCTGCCGCAGGCCGTGCGGCGAGGATGAAAATAGAAAGATCAGACGCAAAGCACAAGGCGCAGCGGAAGCGAAAGCATGCCACAAAGGGAGGGTGGGCCAGGAGAGTATCCAGCGCGTCGGAAAGCATGGCTGAGCAGGGCGCGGATAGGGCCGTTCTCGAGAAAAGGAAAAAGGATCGACACGTACTTGGCAGTCGGCGGCTTCCTCTTCCGCTGGCTCGGGGCGTCCCTCACGCAGACGCGCTTGAGGCGGTGGCAGCTGGGTGGCGTCAGCCAATGCGGACGGGACACGGCGGAAGGGGCATCAGGTATCACCGTTCGCAGTCGCTGCTGGCGCCGCCCACGGGCACGCATTTCGTCTTGGCCACCGCGCAGCTCCGGCAGGCGCGGGCGAACTGCGGCGGCGGGGGCGTCGAGACAGGGGCTGGCGCTGAGGAAGATGCTGTGCTGCTCGGCCCGGCCTCCGCCATGCTTGCAGCGATGGCATCTTAATGTCTTGGTGGTGACGGCGGGGAGAGTCGCGGTCGCCGCGCCACCGGGAAGGCGCCAGCCCGGAGCTTCCGCCGCCGCCGCCAGAAGACGTGTCCGCCCTGGCCGCCGCACGGCGCGCAACGGCCGGCCACCGTGCGGGAAAAGTTCGGTCCTCCTTTTGCGGCCCCTCGGCTCCCTTAGGTCTTACAGGCCTTCGCAACACTCCTGCGCCCGTCCCCTTTCTGCGCGTGTCTGCCTCATGCCGTCATCCCCAGCGCGCCGAAATATCGGTGTGCCCAGTCTGCGCTTGTCTCTCGTCTTTGCGTATGCACTGTCCACAGATCACCGACCCCAACGGACGCCCGGCCATGACGTGTCTGCCGGCATCTTCCCTGACCGTGTCCGCGGCCGCTGCGAGAGGGGACCAATCAACCTTGAGCCTCTGAAAGGAGGAAATAGCAGATCTCCGTGATCCTAGAACGCGCGTTCGTCACGCGCCAACCAGTGTGGCAGGGCTGAAGAGGCGCTGTTGCTAGTGCCGGCTTGGAACGACGACTTACCAAACCGCAGCGAGGCTAGACCTTTCAATTGGGTGCTTCATGTCTTTGACCATTCTCCGGAGGAGAGGCAGGGCGTTCATGCAGCTGGCGGCATTCGGGCCTTAGCAAACTTTTCTCTGTCCAGGGCCCCGTTGAGGTTGCTTGTCCGGGAAATGCTCAATGCTGGTGCCTAAGAAGCGTTCTTCCTGATGTCCAAAGGATCGAGTCTGCCTGACCCTTGACTGCTTGTACGCTGGATTTCACCCCGTGTTTCTCAATGCCCGCGCTTCTCACGGCTTTCTTCTACCTGCCCAACGCATCGGATCATTCCACTGGCTGTCGGCCATTCCGTGCTGTCGTGTGTGGCTCCCGTCGGCCTTCTTAAGGCGTTCCTTGTAAATTGCCTTCCAAGACTGGCTCGTGCCCACCACAATTATCACGCTGGGAAGGGATTATGGATCATGTCCGCCTTGGCGTTGCATCTGTGATACTCAGCAACTTTTCTTACCATCGGCCAACCAGAGCAAACGGATGCCTTGATCACCATTCAATGGACTGGTGCGGAATGAGTGTAAGAAGATGACGACCAATCAATGTATGATTCTGAGGACATACGTGGAAGACTTTGATGTCCAATAATATGCTCACAGAAACCTGCCATTCAATAGTGCTTTCGTACGCCGGCTGTTGCGCGGGCAGACACACCCCAGCTCAAGCAGAATGGTCTAGGCCATGAACTTCAGCTTTGCCAGAAGGCAACCTCAGCATGTGGTCTGTTCGCAAGCTGGTCTCAGGTGGGAGTAGATAAGCTTCCGCGAACACCCACAGGAAGGCCGTATTCTGGAGCAACTGCAAGTCATTTCCAAAATAGATGTGGGGACCCGAAACCTCTATCTGAGGAGACCGAGTCGAATTGCATACAGACAACATGTCATGCCGCAAACTTACTACATGATGAGCTCTGGCCTGTCCATGCTTGAAACAGCCGCCAATCCGCATAGGCGCGCCATCCAGCATCATGCCAGCATACACCAGATGCAGATCCAGATGCGTGGTCTCGGCTCGCGGCACCAAAGCGCCGAGGACACGGAGAGAAATGTTCCTTGCGCGGCCATCTGACGGCTCTTGCGTCTCTTTCCGAGGCCAATAATGGTCATCATTTTAATGTCGGGCGGCCGAATGGCTCGCGTCTTAAGACGGCGTAAGCAACCGGAACTGTTCACATATTCGCTTGCCGGGCACCTGTGCAAAGGTCTTGATGTGCCAAAAGCCATTTTATTATCTCGCCGACCAACGAGAGACCAACCCGAGCCTTCGTAATTGCAATCGGACCTATGTATAAGGTGGGATAGAAGAACCCAATCGTATGGCACTTGTCCTGGCGACGTGCGCCATCAACGAAACCGACTTTGTTGGCGTACATTGGAAGTTTAATCTGCTGATACATGGTGGGCGTGCAGATGCTTTCGAACACTACGTGTTCTCTTTGGAGAGCAGTCTTAATCCAAAAATAAGTCATGTTCCAAGCCTTGCGCTGCGCAATGTTCAAGAGACGGACTTGCACGCTGTCATGCATCGTTGTCCGTCGCTGGATTCCAAAAAGGACGAACAGAACCTCGTTGACATGACTAGCTCGTCAGCCGTATTCCTTGGATGAGACCTGGAGACGAACGACCGTCTCAATGAGCTGTGCTGACTGTGCCTTAACCACGGGTGTAGGCGCGTGTGGTTCACATTGATTTGAATTCTACTGGCATCTTTTAGCGAAACGGTATTCGGGACGAAGGATCCAACTCTGTGATGAGGTGCAGAATGTAGGGCTACCAGACGGCAGCAAAGGGCCCAGGTGCCCACGTGGAAAGGCGCGGATCTGTCCGTGCTCGCGTGGTTCGCAGGTGTGTTCAAAAGGTGATTGCCGTGCCGCGTGGGCGCAGAAGCGGCGCTGCTAGTTGACTTGCCGGCAAAGGATTCGCATCGAGCAGATGCAGCCGCACAGCCTAAGAAGACGCCACTCTAAGTCTAGCGGATTGGAAGCTCGCATCCCGTGTGGCTAGGCACGCGTAAGACCGCGTCTTCATGGGAAGACTACGGAGAAAGGAGGCGTAGGATCCGTTGTGGCGTGCGGAACTGCTGCACAGGTGATACGATATCGAGTCATCATTGTCAATGGTCTCTTTGTATGCCTGAAATGATCGCCCGGGGGCAGATACGCGAATCTATGGCGCAGATTGCTGGGAACCGGCTCCCTTGTCAGCTCTCTCAAACGGTTTCATCGCATCCCCGGCTGGACTGTAACTCATCAAGGATTGGTGAGACGACCAACACCCGGGAGAACTGTGCCATTGCGTCAAGATCGAGATGGAAGATGTAGCAAGTGAGCTGCACCGAACACAAGAAGGCGCAATCTAGGCAAGCGGTGACTGGTCCGGTCCAGGCGTTTGGCTCCATACCGCGATGGGACAAGTCAGTTCTGCGGCCTTCTTGTTCGGTACTGGCGCAATCAACGATCCGGTCAGTGGCTCTAGTCCCGGCAGGAGTTTGCAACAGTGAGCGGGGCTGCTAAGCGGAAAGCGGCCAGAAATTCTTTGCTGCTCAGGGTCCAATCCAGGCTCTTTCCCACGTTCACTGTTCACCCCGGAACGCGATGACGTCGGGCAGGGCACCTCACATTCGAAACCAGGTCAGCCTGAGATCAGATACAGCCCAACAATCGCCACGCGATCGGTGACGTACACCGTGCTGTTAGCAGCGAAGGCGGCCGGGAGCTCGCAGCGCTGGGTGGAGGCTTGGTCGAAAAGGCGGTTAGCGGCAGCCAAAGCCACGAGCGTGCCAGCTGCTCTGGGGCCTCCACCATTGGGTATGAATGCGTCCACAGCCTCACCCCGTCCAGGCATAGTCGGTGCTTCTGCAATGCCTCTTAGGACCGAGCCCTGATCGAGGTGCAGAACAAAAAGCTTGTCGGCATCACGGGCTCTGAGCCTACAGCTGCCGGTATCTCCGGCCCAGTCTGGTGCAGTGGACGTCGCAGGCTCGGGAGCTTCACGACATGGCGCCTCACTTTGCGGTTGAGCAGTCCCCCACGCCCACCACGCGGCGCGCACGCGGCGGGAGGACGAGCGGGCTAGGCGGCGGTTAGCAGCAGCGGCGGTAGCGGCAGCGGCAGAATATTGGGATGTGCTGCACGCGGTCATGGGGCTCTTCAGCGGGCTCCGTTAGACCGCCGCCGGCGCGGGGATCGACGGCAAAAACGTGGTGTCGGAGGAGCTGGATGGCGCCGCAATTCTAGAAGCAATTAGCAGGCATTGGCGGGCGGTGCCATGGCGCGGCGGACGCTGGATGACGCGGGCGGGCCAAAAGGAGGCAGCGTCTGGCAGCGCGGCAGGCGCTGGAGGCCGGCCGTTGAAAAACAGCGTGGTGAAGAGCTCGCGGGCGGGTGAGAGCTAATGCGCGCACGATGCGCGGGCGGCCCCCTGCCTGCAGGGCGAGCACAGGCGCGCTCGCATCGATCCCCGGCGCGGCGCCTGAAGACGGGGTGGCTCGCGGCACGCTGCAGGCGGCTGCAGGCGGCGCGGCTGCGAGATGGCGATGACGATGCGCGGGCTTGACCGCTGCGCCTGGCCGCAGGCTCAGGTCGCGGCGGCGGTTTGATCTGCGGCGAGCGATATGATGATCGCGCGCCCTGGACGGGGCCCCTGGCGCGCGCCCCCCTACCGGCAGGGAGCGCGGCGGCCGGGATATGCTGGCCGCGGCAGCGCGTGGGCGGCGTGCGCTAGGCCCAGGCAGGCCAGGAGCAGCCAGGCACAGACTGGCAATTCCTCCGCGCTTCGCTGCCCGCCCGCCGCTCCGCAGCTGCTCGCGCGGCTGCTGCTGCTGCGCCAGGAGGCCGCGATGGAGCATTTAGCCCGCCGTGCGCGGGCAGCCGGCAGTGCTGTGTCTTTTATTGCGCATCGTCCGACGCACCGCTGCCGCGCACCGCGGGTGGAGCTGCTGCCTCTGCCTCCCTGCTCCCCAGCACGCCGTGCCCACATCGATCACCGCGCCCCGAGCCCAGATGCTGAAACGGCACTGAGGAAGCGACAGCCAAGCGCGCATTCATTAGGTCCATGTCGAAGGCCGGTGATCATCTGGCCACCTCCCGACCCGCCAACTTTCCTGCTGGTGTCACAGAGATAGAGAAGAACCTGTATGACCTGGGCCTGCCGGCCAACCCTTGGAGCAAAGCCAAAGCCAAAGCCAAAGCCGTCGACTCCCTCCCGCCGGCGGCCGACGACAGCAGTAATTCCCCCTCGCCCGCCGCCCGCCGGCCTGTCTCAACGCAACAACCCCCATGGCTCACCAGTACTTGTCTCGCATAGGTCTGCGCTCGCGCTCGCGCTCGTCCCGCCATTCCTCCGACACCGTTGGCCGCTCGAGCGTCACGCCGACCGCTCGCTCGCGCGCGGACTCCGTGTCATCTGGTGCCGTTAAATCGTCCGCGACGTCTGCCTCAGCGCGCTTGCACGACCTCCCGCACTCCTCTCGAGGCATGGCCGGCATTCTGGACATCGAGCGCAACCGCACCCGCCGGGACCGCACCTTCATCGGCAGCGAGTGCGCCGTGTGCGAGGAGCCCCTCGAGCACACTCTGCGCGGCGAGCGCATCCTGCAGCTTTCGTGCGGCCATGTTTCCCACGAGGCCTGCTTCTGGGAGTACATCCGCGAATTCGAGTCGCAGTACTGCCCGACCTGCAACGCCCCATTGGCCCTCGACACGAGCCGCGGCGGCAATGTCCTCGATCTCGGTGCGTCCGCCCCGTCGCCGCGCGCTGTTCCGTGCTAATGCGATGCAGAGAAGCTGAGCACCATCGTGCGTTCGGTGCAGGGCAACGAGCCCCAGAGCTCCGCCCGCAGCGTCGCCAGCACGCCCACCCCATGGGACCCGCAGCCCGCCCACCGCGAGCCCTTCGAGGACCGCCGCCCGTCCGTTTCGACGCACGATACCCGAGGGACGCACGATACCCGCGGGACGCACGATACCCGCGAGATGCGCATGCGCGACAGCAGCCACCATAGCACGCACAGCCGAGACGGCAGGTCCGAGACGATGAGGTCGCAGTCGCGTGCGCATGCAAGGAGCGACAGTGGCGCTACCGGGGTTGCATCCTCTGGAGACCACGCCTACGACCCGACCGGCCGGCGGCACGACTACGACTTGCATTCCATGGAAACCACGTTGAGCCCGCGCGCGCCGGTCAAGAATCCCATCCCGCCACCTACCGTTACCGTCCGCAGCGAATTCCCCACCGTCAACCGCTCGCGCCAACAACAGAGCCTTACGTGCCTTGTCACGGTCGAGGTTCCCGAAGGCAAATGGAGGGCGGATCCCGACGACATTCGCGCTGTGCCACCAACGCAATCGGTGCACGGCGAGGAGCGCTATGGCCGCGCCAAGTCGCCTGCCCCGTCGCGGGCGTTGGAGAATGTCTACATGAATCCAGAAGTGCTCGAGGAGGCTACCGAGGACCTGCATGCACGCGTGGACAATTGGCATGGTTTGGACTTCTCTAGGTATTTTCAGACGCTTTCTTGCGCAATCGCGATCTGCATGCTAATGAGTATAGATTTGGCAAACTTCGCTTGCATGGACACATTCGCGTCGGCAAGGACCGCCAATCGTGGCAGGACTTGGAGTGCTATCTCTTTTCGGACATGCTGATCTGCGTCAAGGAGAAAAAGTCGAGCCACCAGGTTTCTCAGTGGGACGGCGCAGAGACTACCATGAGCAAGCGGCCGAAGTGCACTCTCAAGGGCTCTATCCTGATCAAGAAGCACTTGAAGCATGTCGAAGCATTCCTGGACGAGACCATTCTCACGCTCAGCCTTTCTGTCGCCGAGCTCCCGTCGTTCCACCTCCACTTCCGCGACCTTAGGCAGCTTGAGCTCTGGAAACGGGCGCTCATGGACATTCACCTGGAGCCGCCAATGCGCGTGCAGGACATGGAGCAGGATAACTCCGGGACCGACGAAGAGGATTACAGGTCAGTGAAGAGGAGGGTGTCTTCGGTGAATTCCTACGGAGCAGCAAGATCGACCGTTACGGCACCAACCGAGTACACAAGCTCCCGCGTTGGCGCGAGCGAAGGCCGGCTAATGGCATCGTTTCACGTTCCCATCGACCTGGTGGTCGTCATTCCTGTTTCATCCTCGATGCAGGGTCTCAAGATCTCTCTTCTCAGAGATACTCTACGATTCCTCGTCTCGAGTCTTGGCGAGAGAGACAGGATGGGCCTGGTCACTTTCGGATCCAGTGGAGGTGGCGTTCCTCTTGTCGGCATGACCACGAAGGCCTGGAACGGCTGGCCGAAGGTTCTCGACTCGATCCGACCCGTCGGCCAGAAGAGTTTGCGCGCCGACGTCGTCGAAGGAGCGAACGTTGCAATGGATCTGCTCATGCAGCGTCGGTCGACCAATCCGCTGTCCAGCATTTTGCTCATCTCCGACTCGTCGACATCCGACGCGGAGAGCGTTGATTTCGTGGTTTCACGGGCCGAGGCCGCTAAGTACGTTGATCTTCATTCCAGCTACCCCTTGTTACGAATAATCAATGACTGACATTTCTAATCAGGGTTACCATCCACTCCTTCGGCCTGGGCTTGACCCACAAGCCGGACACGATGATCGAATTGTCGACGCGCACTAAGGCTTCGTACACGTATGTCAAGGATTGGATGATGCTCCGTGAATGCGTCGCCGGCTCGCTTGGATCGCTCCAGACGACGTCGCACCAGAACGTCAAGCTCAAGCTGAAGCTGCCCGAGGGTTCTCCGGCCAAATTCGTGAAGATCAGCGGGGCTCTGCAGATCACCAAACGTGCCACTGGAAGGGACGCCGAAGCATCTCTTGGGGATCTACGCTTCGGTGACAAGAGAGGTGAGTTACGTCGTGGACGTTCTTATGCACAGGCAGGAAGATCTGACTATATCGACAGACATCCTCGTCCAATTGGCTATCACGCCCGACACTGGATCTCCAGAGCAGCTGCCTCAAGACCCGTGGGAAACCATCGTCTCTGGTCTTGAGGCTCTTGGCGGACCGCTGGATCAGGATGACCAACGCAGCATGAGCGTGGAGGAGGTTCCTTTGATTCAAGCCGACCTCACGTACGGTGACATCATGCGCGAGGGCACTATTTCTCACCTGCCACGGCCTTCCCTGCTAGCCATCACGATGCTTCCGGGCTCCAGGGATAGGAACTCCAAGCGGCCGATGACACCTCCGATCCCTCCGCACCCGTCTGTCGTGCAGAGGAGGATGGAGCTGCTCACTTCTGATATGCTGACCAGGGCACTTACGCTTGTCTCTCGTGGACAACATGAACGCGCCCATCATCTGCTCAGCGAGACGAGGAGTATTCTGAAGGGTCTCGCGAAGGGTGGTCTCCCACCGCTTCCCCCGCTCCCTGGACCACCTCCATCCAGCGCACCACCAAGCAACCCCAGCTCCGAAGGCACCGCGCAGCCGTCGCCCACAGCCGAGATGCCGACTCGTCCGCGCACACCGTCTCCTAACACCGAAAACCCAACGCCGTTCACACCTGCCGCTGGCATTGATCCTAATGCCATGTTCGCGCTGGACGCTGAGCTTGAATCGTCGCTTGAGTGGATCAGCCATCCGGCCGTCTTTGGGCGTGATTCGCGCAAGGCGGTGCTGCAGGCCATCGGCACCATCAGCTCGCAGCGGGGTTACACTTTCCGCACGCCGGCCGAGTCACTCTGGGCGGAGCGCATCTCGGGCGTCAAGCGGCTTTCCGAACGTTCTCGCGAGTGGCGCGAGGCCGGTGACGAGGCTCTCATGGAGGAGAACTAAGCGTCCTCGATGGCGATCTACCCCGCACCTATCGTACTAATATTCTGCTTCTTGTTACTCGCTACATCTGACGACTTGACACGAGTTATTTTCGATTCGTTCCGTACATCCATGTACCACCATACGAAGTTAAAAGTAAGGAGGTCCTTTTGATTTTTGTTTCTTTTTGGCGTACTCCTGGTCGGACAGGAAACTTCAGTATACCCGGTGTTCATTTGATATGTCACGAAGGGCTATGTTTTGGAAGGAATAGGGGCAGGGTAAGCGGAGACCATGGTTTTTGTACAGGCTAAGTCTGGCCTTAGCCAAATGTTGTTTCTTCGTTTTTCATCTCGAAGCCAGCACATACCACCTATGTACCGTTCGTTTTTTTCCCCTGTGGATTCTTATGTTGTTCATTGGCGATCATGCGGGCTGGCAGATTGGGGATTGGGAATGGGGCAGTGGCGCTCTTGTTGAGACTTTACTTGGTCGGGTAGATACCAGACGTTTGCGCGCACGTCGTCGACGCACGGCCTCTGCTGCACGTCGAATGCTTTTCTTTTGGGTTCTTGGATTCTCCTGATGTCTTTGGATGCGACAAGCCAGACGTCCGTAGCAGCACGGCCACTCGGCTTGCATGTTACACACAATGCACGCTCTTCTTCTTTCTCGCAGCAAGCAGGTGGATTCAGGCGCGGCGTTTGAGATGACGACGGCGCTGGGCTCAGGTTTCAACTGATACGACGTGCAGTTCCGGGGTCGCGATCGCATCAGGAAGCCCGGCGCAGCGGGTGCGGCGTCGCCAATAAACAGGCATGGCGGCGACGACCCCCACCTGCAGCGTCTGTAGCGGGCGGCTGCCCTGTGAACGCACGTGCTGGAGGAGTGCAGCGTGCAGCAAGGCGGCCGCATTCCCCCGCAGCGGCAAGGGCCCGGAGCAGGGCCCCGTTACAGGCACACGCAGCGCGGACTGGGTATAGCCCTGCGACACTGCGCCAGCCACCTTCCAGCAGTCTAGGCTGATAGCGAAAAGCAAACGTAACGGCGCGAGGCGGGTGGTTGGAACGGGGGGCGAGCGCCGCCGTCGGCCGGGATGAGCAGAAGCAACGCTGACTGGAGCGTTTCGCGTCTTTCTAGAAGTCGCGAAGGCCGGGAGGCTGAGACAGGAACGTGAGACGGGCGCGGTCGGCTGCTGAGACGGTGGTTGTGTGTGGGCGGGCGTGAAACGGCGAGCGGAGGGCGGTTGCGAGCAGCGCCTGCGCACCGACGGCCGGGCGGGCGCGCTTCCGCCGGCAGCAGCAATAACAGAGCAGCTATGATAGACGCGGCGACAGACGCAGCCGCGGGGGCCGCAGCGTGGGCCGCAGCGTGGGCGCAGGCGGGCCGGCGCAGCGGACGCGGCCGCGAAAACAGCGCGACCTGCACCAGCGCGACGTTGCGGCGACGGGGCTGCTGATCGTGCGGCGGCGGGCTGGGAGGAATAGCGATCCTCCCGCTGTCAACCGTAGCCGCGCGGGATGGCGACCAGCACGGCCGCGCTGCGATGGTACAATGCAACGTGAAGAAAAGCGGCCTCAGGATTCCAAATGCCTGCCGGCTGGGCCGAGAGCGGCACACGCACGTTGTTGGAACGGCGGCCCACGCTCCCATGCACGCGACCCCTGCGCTGTGCAGCAGACGCGCTGCAGCGGCCGCGTCGGCTGGCGCGCTCAGCAAACAGACGCGCCGTCCGCTCGCGCTGCTGCAGCCGGCTGCAGCTTACGATCTGCTGCTATGCGTTTCCAGGCAGGGGTGCCGCAGTAGCGGCGGTTCGTCTCTCACGTTCTTCCTCTTTCGGCCAGGCTGATATGGCCTCCGCCTCCGCCGTACTCGCCGCCTCCGCCGCGCGACACCGCCCGCCCACGCATCGCGCTGCAGCCTCCCCACACGCGTCTGCTGTCGCGGCGGCCGAGTCCTCGCCGCGACGATCGCCATTGCGGGCAGCAGCACCACCGCGCGCGTGCCCTGTGCCCGCGAACGCTCCACGCTCCTTCATCACCACCGCCCGGCTTTCAATGCCCGCTGTCGATGAAACGCCGGCCCTGCCCACTGCCCGCCTGCCCCGACTCGCTGCCACCGCATGCGGCGCTGGGTGCCTGAAGCAGCGCGTCTTCCGGCCGCGAACCCTGGCCCCTCCCGACTGCCGGCGACGTTGACGGAGCGTGGGAAAAGCTTGATGCTGCTTTCCTGCCCGTCGCGGGTCACTGACGGAGCATCCAGTGTGATGTCCGCGCAGAGAGAGTTGACGCCCTCAACTCTAATGCGTTTCCTCTTCCGAAGGATCGGGGCTCGTGCAGCAAAAACTCCCGGCCGCGAGATTCGCAATCATCCAACGCTCATCAGCGATCCTTCCTGTCGAATTGCGCGTTTTTATTTCCTTAGCAGCAACGACTCGCGCCCATCATCAGGCGTTCTGGACCGGCGCAGTTGATCGTGCAATCATCGCCACGATTCGCGCGCACGCCTGCGCTGCTGTGCCTGTGCTGCCTTTGCTCGCGGTGGAGCCAGCAATCTGCTGCAGGCTGGGAGCCTCAGAGAGATCTCGGAGACGCTCTGGCCTCTGCTCACGATCCTCCGGATATTCTGGGACTGCCGCTCCTTACCGCTCGCCGCGCTGTCGACTCTTGACTCTCAGCTGGTGCCCCCTGCACGCGCTTCCCGCTCGCCACGAGATACCGCCTTGTGCATTTACGTTATCCGAACCGTGTCATGTCCCTCGTGCGCTCGCTTTTCGAATTGCTCTCCGTGCCCTGCAGCCGCACGCCTCGCACCGTTCCCATCCGCTAGACCCTGCGTCTCCGACTCTTGTCAACTGCGTCTGACAGCGGCAAACAAGCCCAGGCCAGGCCCGCTGCCCGGTGCCTTTCCGCGCGCTTGGGCACCGTGAATCCGCGATTGCCCTTCAGCACGTCGGCTGGTCCGATGGACGAAGAAAGAGAGGGAAAAAAAAGCAAAATTGGTTACAGGTGCTCCAGACAATCGTCGATCCACATCCTGAAGAATGGAACCACAAGCGGCACAGCCGTTCCCATCCTCATTGCCGGACCCCTTCCACACGGCACAGCACCCCTCTTTGGCCCATGTTGGCCGCCTCACTTACCCAACGCCTCGACTTTGGAGTCCCTCGAGCAGCGGCGGCCCCTGGTACCGGCGGGTTGGTAGCCGGAAATTGAGGCGCTGCCGCTTTGGTCTCTCCGAACACCCCTCTCCAAGCGACTTCGCTCCGCTCTCGAACGGCTGCTCTGTGCCCGCACTGCCCATCTCATCATCATCAGATCCAAGGATCCAAAACCCACAGCGAAATCCACACGCTGGCCCGCCTTACGGACGACTCTCGAGATTACTTATCATCTCTCATCATTTCCCACGCGGCTCCTTGCTATAGGGCTACAGCCGCACACATACACTCGCTCTCACGTGCTCCGCTTCGCTTTGCTGCTCCTCGCGTCAACTCCTCCTCCTTCTCCTCCTCCTCCCCACTTTCCCTCTCTCCCGCCCGCCCTCGCCACGGCGCAACATCCTGTCTCGCATCAGATAGCGAGCCGTCAACTATAGCAGGCCATGAGCTATATAGCAAAGCAAGATTCCAATAACTCGCGTATACCCGCCCTAGCTAATTCGCGTTTAACACACGAGCCAAACCCTGACAAACGCCCCTCCCCCCCAAGCCTCTCTCCACTTCTGACGACTCAGTCACGGCTTTCCTCTTGGCGAGCAACGTTCATCGCGTTCGCCTTCTCGTTGGCTCGCTTCCCCCCTGTCCCGGCCCGGACGCGAGAAAAAAAAGCGGCCCTTGCTCCGGCAGATACGTGTAGGGCAAGAGGTATGGTATCCAAGCGTAGGGTAGCAAAGGGCGTGCACGCCCATGTGACTACTGTCGTACATGCCCTTACCTACCTGACTCTCTCTTTCTCTTTGTCTGTCACTCTCACCCACTCACTCTCTCCCTCTCTCGCAGGCCTAAGCGCCTGTCTCCCCTCCTCTCTGATCGCAAATGCAGCCATTGATTGGGCAAAGAGAAGCGACGACCGGAGGCGCGGGGAGCCAATCAGACCACTGGTTTCAGAGTCTTGGCCGTGTGCCTGTCTTTGCTTTCTTGGGCTTGGGCATGGGCATGGGCTTGTGCTTGTGACTTGGACCTGTTTTTCCGTTCCTTCTTCTGGTGCCCGCACACCCGCACATGCATGCACCCGTGTCAGCTTGCTGGGGTGGATAGGGTGCGCTTGAGTCGTGCGTCTACTGTGTACGGTTTGTTGAGTCGTGCGTGCGTGGCGTCATGTGATGGGGAGGTCATGTGTGCGCGTGGTGACACGAGCAACCAGGTGCTATTGCTCATCATCTCTTTCTGCGATTCGGTAATGTCCTGAACTGCGGTCTGCGGCCTGCGGCGAGATGGTGCTTGTTGTTATTGTCTGGTGTTATTGCTGCTGATGGGCGGCGGGTGGGTCGCTCACCGGTCAGCTGCGTGCGTGTGTGTATGTGTGAGTGTGTCGCGGATGTTTGAAAAGGTAGGTGTCTTGCTCTGGAACGAGTCATGGGGAGTTCGTGCGGTGTGGTTTGGTTGGTGCTGCTGCTGCACTGTCTCTCTTCTTCGTGAAATGTGATGGGCGGAAATGGGTTGGGTGAGATTGCGGTGAGTCTTGCGCGGTCTCTGGTGTTTCATCTCTGATCTTGCGTCGGTGCTTACTGCCTGGGCTTGTGGTAAAGGGAAAGTTCTGGGATAGGGCTGCTTTGGGCTGAATGCTTTTCTGGGCAGGTCGATGAGGGTTGCTCTTTTTGGAAGGTGTAGAAAAGAGGTAGGTACAACATCTCGAGGTTTTATCAAGTCGTCAATTTCAACCCAATTCACACTGTGAATTGGGTTGAAGTATTCATACCCATGGTCTTAAACAAACAAATGGTGCAATTCACCATGTGTATGAATGCTTCGACTCCGGATTCGTGATGACCGACTCCCTCCTCCAGCAGCTACGTGATGTGGCCTGTCATACCCACAGCTGCGGTAGCTGCCTGCATGGCGCCGACGGGCCGAACGCCACTCTGCCAGAGTGGATTACGGGGCAAACTGAGGATGCCATGGAAGGCGTCAGCTTTTCGGGAGCTGCAGACGCCCAGCCAGCTACAGGCTTGTCTTCCGAAATGGAGACACCTACCACGGACATCGCCAAGGCGGCAAGTCCGTTAATCGAAGCAGGAATACTGAAGCATGTTACCAGTCCGTGGAGTTCAAAGACGAAGTTTCCTATCAAGAAGAGTGGCGACTTACGAATGGTGCATGCTTTTGTGCCGCTCAACAACGCCACTATCAAGGACCACTACCCGATGAGAAGAATTGAACCAATCCTTAATGCGCTGGCTGTCTACCAAAATAGAGAAAACTACTGCCTCAACGAGGCAGATTTTGACGGATGCTCCTCCGCCCTCCGGTAAGGAGGCCACCACGGGCGCGATACCTACGCGTCCTAAGAATCCCGCCAGCGAGAAGGATCAGCCTCATAAGACGGCCTCGAACGACGATGTTCTTCCTCACCAGCCGGTGGTGGTCGTAATCAACCACGCCAAAAGCTTGGTCAAGCCTGATGCAATTCCCTGGCGATCTTGGAGGTCAACAACGAGATAGAAGCAGCATCTCGAGGAATTGAAGAAGAATGCACCTCTTGCCTGAGACACAAAATACACTTGGAGTGATAGGAAGGGAGGCACCAAGCAACCTTCCGAGAAGCCCTCCAACAATTGTCCATCATCGTCGTAGTATTCGTACTTGTCGCGAATACCCGGTAGGCGCGAGCGTGGTATTGCGGTGTACCAAGCTCCCAGGTCCGGGATGAAGGGAGCATGAAATCTATCACATGTTACGAACGCTTCTCCTTGCGCGTTCTTCATTTGCAACCTGCCCCCCGCAATGTAATCGCCTGCGAGCACAGTGACAGGAATGCTGGTGGTAGTGTTGTGCTTTAGGTCGAGGATGTGTACGAAGCCGGTTTTGCGGGGCTCAGCCCTGTGGATGATGAAGCTGTGAATGTTCGGGAAGAAGCCTTATTCGACTGCTTGGCGCAAATCTCGAAGCATCACTTGAGATACTAACTCCATGCATGTCGGAGGGATAGCGCGGTGTTGGTAGAGACGACGGTTGCACTGTTTCGATATCTCCATACGCAAAGGCATCGAGAATTCACCCACTACATTTGGATCTCGTAGCGATATGTCGATGAAAACTCGTCGAAGGAGGGGATACTTGGTCTTTGGAGCTTCTGACAAATCTAAGATACCGAAGGCCTTTGGGTATCTGTCCCTGACCTGTAGACTCAGTTGGTGAAGACGAGGCAATACTTCGCAGATCACGTCACAGACGTGCGGCGATATGTGGTATCAATTAAGTACTGGACACAGCCTGGCTGTATTGAGCTCCGGGCTGATGACCGTCTCAGGCAAGTTCTTGAGGACTTGAATGCCAAACCACTTGACAAATGCATCTCCGAACATCTTTGGAGTCTCGTTCAGACCCAATGAAACAGTTTCAGGTTGATACATTCAGGGAAGTACAGACAAGAACGAGTCGGTTGTCGCGGGGAGGGGGGTCATTTTATAAAATAAGGTAATGGCCACGGTCAAAGACTTAACGTTGGTAAGTATTGCCGTGGAAACGCAGATGTAAGGTTGATCATCCCCTTCATATCCTTAATCACCACGTCAGTGTGCGCCATAGGAAGACATGGGGCCATCTGATGCTTGCAGCAGCTGATAGTATCGAGAAAGCTTGATCGATACCGGCAGCTGGTACGTACATGATCGAAAATATCGATCAGGAGCTCGTTTGGAAGAGATCGAATCGGCGATGTTGAAGGTGACCATCGAGGTCTTGTGCGCTTCCGGATTTGCTCCAAGTTGGAGGAAAGTAGGTGAAGCTTCTTATCAGGATTTCTTCTGGTCGGAGGATTATTGTTGGTCTTGGTTCGCTTTCGCCTTTGCAAATCTCCGTTCGAGATATTGCGCTCATGGTAATGGTCGCCCGATTTATTCTCGTCGTTTTTGAAAGAGCGCTTCATGCCCTTCTTGTATTGGTGGAGGTTCGGCTTCAGTTTCAGCTTCTTCGGTCCTGGAGCATCGCATGCTTTGGACGGAACTCTCGACATTGGATCAACATCATGCTTGGAGGAGTCGTTCGAGTCATGTGAATCTTCGGTGAGCTTCAGCCTAAGCTTCAGCCGCTTTGATCTGGGCGCAGCGAGTGACGCGGAAGAGGGTGTCGGCCAGGCATCGTTGTCAAGCTCAGGGGGGCAGTTTGCGGCCTCGAGTAATCTGCGAGTCGGACATTGCCTCTTGTCGCAAGCGGTGGCAAGGTCAAGCAAGGTGGGTGAAGAGAGCCAAAGTTGATAAAGGAAAGTGACGTGTGTTAATGAGCAGAAGGACAACGCAGCGCGTCGGGCAGCGCCAGGTGGTGGGCGGAGGAAAGAAGAAGGTCGGTGCAGAGTGGAAGAAGACGAATAAGCAATGCGGAGTGTTTGAAGCGCTAGTGGAGGATGACGTTAGAGTTGAGGGCGAAGTGAACGGGAAAGTGGGTGATTGCAATCAGCAGCCGAACAAGGCCATGGATGGGCGCCCACCCCATGGTGGATAACAGACTCTAGATCAGAAAGACATGGAGAAATATATTTAGTCATGGTGAACACAGTAGCTTTTCATCTAGGGTCGAGGCTTTGATCGCTACAAATCCTGCGTGGATATTGGATGAATTACATTCCAGAGCGCAGCTCAGTTGAACGATTGTGGCCAAATTGGACCGAAGATAAGGAGATCATGAAGTACTTGTTTGAATATCATCCCCGAGGAATCTTAAACTCTATGGTGAGGCGGCGGAGGGGGACTTGAGTGGAGGAATATCCATGCGCGGCACCACGTGCCGCTTGGCTCACCACCAAATGGCCATTCCACCTAGGAAAGTGGATGACCTAATACTTGACTCATCTGCCATGCGAGTACGTCCTTGTGACAGGCCTGCTGCCTGCCGTTGCCTGCGCACGGTCCCCCCAGTGCCTAATATATAAGACTTGCCCTTCGCCCTCCAACCGTCTTCCTTTCTTCTTCAGCGACGGCGGCTCAGCTACGGGGGCCCAATGGCCTCCAGCTAAACGGCCGGGGTGGACGGGGTTCGTGTCCATGTATTCCATCTAAATTGGAAGGATATGGACGGCCGGGCTGCGTGTAGCTTCTTGCTCGCGTAGCCTTGGCCTCTCATAGATTTGACTCTTGTTTACGTTACTTGCCATCATATATATAGCCTTCTTGGAAATTTCAGCAAACTTTGCCACTCACTCACCTCACTTTAGCAACTTTCCTTCTCTTGTGCACTCTTTCCTGCATTGTCACCCATCCCGTCAAATCGGAAACCATCTTACTCATCATGTATTCCTTTCCCTCTTCCTTGCCTTCTTTTCCCGCTCTATGCGAAGCCTCATTCCCTTCATTTTCTCTCCATACAGACTTTTGAATCCCGCCATCGCCATCATCAGCCACAAGCCTTCGATTCTTCAACAAGATCTGGTCAACAGATGCATTTCTGATCGATTGAGGCAGTAAGAGAGAAAACAGGAAATGGGACATAGTGCCCAAAGATGACTACCAATAACGCCCGTGTAGTCTCTGCGGACTCTAGTCGGGAAGAAGCCACCGACCAGTTCCCTTTTGAACACAGTATCCCTCTTGTACGTCATCACATCCAAGGTGAGCGCCCTCACCCGGAAAGGTTCTTCATGAAGGGCCTGCTGATCCGCTGGCAGGTGCTTTAGGATTATGTCGAGCGGCTTGAGCGCCGCAAGAAAGCCTGTCAGGTACTTGGAGTACTTATTGTCAGGCTGAGTCCCGGGGAGTCGGATGCCATGGGCGGTGTGATACCGCGCGCTGAGGCCAAGGAGGAGCGGACCATGGTATGGTGTGGACGATGTGAGGGCAACGCATTGTTCTTTGGAGTGAACGACGAAGCAGTCCCGGGCCTTTGAACAGAGACACAATAGCGGAGGACTGATGGTGCCAGTCAAGCAGAATACATTCAAGAAATGCAGGAAAAAAAATGTTGAACAATGCCATACCGCTATATACAGAGACCCTTTCCGATCCAAATTCCGATTTTGAATATCGCATTTACCCCCCGGCCCTTTCACCATCAAATGATTGCGACGTCTATCCGGATCTCTTCTAACTCATTCCTCGTGTTCCTTAATGCTTACAAGGCACCCAGCTCCTTCAGCTTCGAAATCATGCTGTCAACATCCTCGACCTTCTGGCCACCCTGCCTCGCCGCTGGCTCCGTAACATTGACCGTCTTCAGCCTGCTCTTGACATCGACGCCGTACTCCTCAAGCGTCTTCTTGACCAGCGGCTTCTTCTTCGCCTTCATAATATTCGGCAGACTGGCGTAACGGGGCTCGTTGAGGCGCAAATCGGTAGTGATGACCATGGGCAGCTTAGCGCGAAGGGTCTCAACACCGCCGTCGACCTCGCGGGTGACGGTGCAGGTGTCGTCGGCGATCTCGACCTTGGAGGCCTGTGTGGCCTGGGGCCAGCCGAGCAGGCCGGACAGCATCTGGCCGGTCTGGCCAGCGTCGTCGTCGATGCTCTGCTTGCCGAGGATGACGAGGTTCGCCTTCTCCTCGTCGACGGCCTTCTTGAGCATCTTGGCGACGCCCAGCGGCTCCAGCTCGCCGGCCGGCCCGTCGGCCGTCTGGATGTGGATGCCGCGGTCGGCGCCCATGGCCATCGCCGTGCGCAGCACGTCCTGCGCCTTGGCCGGCCCCGCGCTCCACGCGATGATCTCCTCGACCGGCTGCGCCTTGCGCTCGCGCAGCCGCACCGCCTCCTCGACCGACAGCTCGTCGAACGGGTTCATGCTGTGCTTGACGCCGGCCGTCTCGACCGCCGTTTGCGCCTTGTTGATGCGGGGTTTGACCTGTGCGGAGTGCCAATTAGCCTGGGGCTCGAGTGGAGGGCGGGCTGGAGGGGACGGGCTCGGGCGGGCGATTGCGGATGCGGGAACGGAGCGGCGGCGGAGGAGGACGTACGGCATAGTCGATGACCCGCTTGACCGGGACCAGGATGCGGAGCTTCGACGCCATGGCTGGGTGGTAGGAGTCAGGACGGAGAGCGCGACGGAGGTCGAAGGAGAGTCGGCGGTCGGATGGCGGGTGCCCGCTGGTGTGTGGCAGCGCAGGGCGGAGGGCGAGGGTGATGGTGAAGCTTGGGATGCGGGACCGCCGATGATGAAGCTCTTCTAGCCGAAGCCGAGCTCGGCTCAGCCTGTGTGGGGAATCCCGGGACGGCAGCGATGCACACGGCGCTGCTGCGACCCTCGGAGACCTGCCGTGCAACGTGCGCTTTGGAGGAATTCTTAATGTTGGTTGTCTAAACTACGTCTGCTCAATGGCTTTGCGCGCGGCCTCATCGAAGCGTGGGTGGTGGCCTGCCTATCCACTAATTCGCCGTCCGACATCGCCCTGGCCCAGCCTCAACATCGAAGAGAAGCATCAGAAAAGCATTACACGTGCCGTGCATCTTCTATGCGCCCGTCCATATAGATATCATCCAGCGCCTCTTGCGCCTGCCCCCTGCATGCATCCAATCCGAACAAGAACCCAATTATCCCTTCCCAGTCTACCAGTCGCCCCACGCGTCATCGTCCTTCTTCTGCGGGGCGGCGCTGCTTCCTCCGGGCTTCTTCATCGCAGCGGTACCCACGCTTGTCGGCTTCGGCTTGGTCGCGCCCTGATCGCCTGCCGCCGCGAATTCGTCCCAGAAGCTCTTCTTGTCTGCACTGGGTCCCTTTGGCGCCTCGCCAAACGAGTCCCAGAAATCGCGGTGGTCCTCATCCGGGCCGCCCTTGGCAGCCCGGCCTCCGTTTCCGCTGCGTGGCGCGCCGTGCTCATCGCCTTCGACAAAGCGGTTGAACGATTCGGTGGCATTCTTGGATGCCGACTGAGCTGTTTGGCCAAGGGCAAGAGCGGCTTGACGGGCTTGCGCGGCGATATCTGCTTTCGACAGCTGTGGCGCGGAGACATGTTAGCAAACCAATTGTGGAGGATGGGCAAGCGGGCGGACGTACGTTCTCCATGCCAGGCTTCACCCAGCCTTCGTAGCCCGTCTTTGCCGTCTTTTGCACCGTCGTGCTGAACCAGCCAAAACCCTTTGTCAAGGCACCCACGGGGTCTTTTTGGAAGTCATCAATTCCCGGGATTGCGGCCTGAGACTGCTGCTGCGGGAACGGATCGCTGCCGAAGCCCGTGTACTTTCCTCCCTGGTTGGGCGGGACATCTTCCGACCGATTTGCGTTCTCAGCGCCCATGCGGGCAAAGTATGACTCGTTCTGTTGCTTCTTGGACAGTGACGCGGTGCCTAAGCTCGGCGATGCTGAGCGGCCGGGAGCAACGCCCTCGGGGTTGTTACGGGAGACGGGGGTCTGCGATCGGCTTGCCGTGCGGCTGCCGCCCAGGACGGGCGCGGTGTCCCTCTTCACGGGCTTCTTCTCCTTGGGCTGCGGCACATATTCCTTGCCCTCGACCTTGGCCGTCAGCCTGTCCTTCCACTCCTCGCCAGCCTCGCTATCATATCGCTCGTTGATGGTGCAGTCGTCGAATGTGCGGCCTTCGAGCTGGTTAGAGGCGTGATTGTTGAAGAAGTCTTGCCAAGGCTTGTTGCCGCCGTTCTTCATGCGCGTGAGCTCGGCAGCCTTGAAGGCGTCCATGGTTATGCTGCGGACGAAGGAGATGTGCACGCCGAGGCCGCGGTGGATGCCGGAGCAGTTCAGGCACATGAAGATGCCGAACTTGGGGGAGGCCTAGAAGCTGCCATATCAGCGACTGCTCTGGGAGCCCTTGGGGCGCGGGCGTGGCGCGGATCAAGCGTTGCGACAGTGCGGTGAGGTGGCGTGGCGTGGAGGAGTTTGGCTAGTCTTACCCATTGAGGGCTCGGGGCGTTGCAGTCGACGCATGAGTTGTTGCCGTTCTCTTTCTGGATCTCCAGGAGCTAGATGCGCAGGTGACAGTGTCAGCAAAGCGCTGTTCTGCGCGATTGCGGCGACGTCTCCTGGCGGGCTACAGAGCGCGCGGTCGCGCAAGAGACGCGCGCGCTTGGCGAGAGTTGTCGCGGACCGCTCACCTTGCTCCTGGTCTCAGGATCAACTTCCCACATCTTGCTCATGGTTGCGGTCGAGCGGTCGGTGGTGTTGAGGTGAAGGTGGCTTTGCGGAGGAAATGCGGCGCGGGAGCGGAGGGTTCGATGCGCAGAAAAATGTGTCGCTCACGAGCTGGAGCTGATCATCGACGCTGGGTCTGTAGCGGCTCGGCTATCATGATCGATCTTCAGGGAGAAAGGCTTGGTCAGAACTCCGCGAAGGTGGATTACCAGCTATACGGGGTCGACCTGCTGGGCATCGAGGGGGATCTCCGTGGTGCAGCCGGGCAGGCGTCGCTCGGTGGCCCAAGCGGGCGCCCGCTCTGATCTCTGCGCCGGCCACCCCTCCACTCCACTCCACTCCACACCCACCGTCTCCATCGTGCACTTCATCCTGCACCTCTGGCCTCTCCAGAGCCAAACCATTGGATCTGGGACCAGTGCCTCGCGTTGCCACCCAAACCACCTTCTGTCACCGAAAGCTCTTCACTCTATGTGAGAGTAAATTCAGACACTTGTCTCCGAGCCAGGGCTGCTTCATGAATTTATCCGCCCTGGGCCGTGGACAGTGGGAGGTCGTTTGTCAAACCCAACATCCGTACTGAATTTTTTTTTGGGTGATATGTCTAGCTGGCTGATTAAAGCTAGACCATCTTTTCCTAGTCTCCCATTTCGATCACCAGAATTGTGCCCCTCCTGTATTCTCCAATCATGTCTGGTTCATTCCGTAAACAAATGGATTTCTGCAGGAAACCATACTGGTCTCGCGCTGGTCGCGAACTTAGGCTTTCCGCTCCTGCATGGATCCCACCCTGCGCGAGAGTACGCGGGTGAGATCTGCTGTGACTACATCCGCGCAATGCATTAGCCTTTAACTTGTCTTATTTACCATTTTACACTTCTGCATAAAGGCCGCTAGGGCTGACAGCCTCATTAATCAACTCTGCGGCGAGCTATCGTCCTTCTATTCACGAACTGAACCCCACAACGCTTCGTCTCCAAGTACCACTAGCCTACCTCCTATTTGCCTCCCAACAGACCACTTCAACCGTCCCTCAACAAAGCTAACAAGTCCTCCACTACCACCAGGCACGGCGCTCACGTAGTCGTTGGCTCCGGTCCAGGCATCGGCGTGCACAGCGCCGCCGCCTTCGCCTCGCGCGGGTTCCAGCACATCGTCCTCATCTCTCGCAATGCGGCCAGACTCCCCGAAGACGCCGCCGCCGCCGTCAAAGCTAAGTATTGAGATCAAAGAGAGCGAGTAATTCAAGGTCGCCGAGAGGACGGTATTCAAACGTATAGCAAAGCAGAAAGATCTAATCCTGTCAAGTATGCATTCCGAAAGAACAACACTCTTGAGGAACCCGTACCACCATGGATCGCTCTCCGGTTGAGGCACAAAACCATCAAACGCTGAGCGAGGCAGACCTTGAACGATCGCGAAGCAAGGAAACCAATGGAAACAGTAAAACGTTGATTTCGAGTATCTGCCGAATACATCATACTCGCCGATGAGAACTGTCCACGCCGCAATGTCCTTGCAAACGCAGAGGCCCTCGTGTGCCGGAAGGAAGATGACATGATCAATGTTTTGTCTTTTTCTTTCCTTTCTTTTTTACCTTTGAAAGAGACTGCAAACCTTAGTTGAACCAGCTGGAAAGCTACCACTCTATCCATGACTTTTATGTCGACCCGCAATATACGGAGCCCATCCGACCACCCCTATCCTTGAGATGCATAACTCGTTGATGTCAGACTGTCTATTGTAGACAGAAAACCCGATGAAAAGACCAGTTCTTCGTAGCAAAGTAGCAAGTGATGAAGACGTAAGGAGCCGACACTAGAACGACTGCTCATGCCAGGTCGCTCAAGAAGCACTTGACGGGGCTGGCTCGAGGTCCAGTGCACGTGCCTATAGTTCCGCGATGATTCTGTCGACCAGAGCCTCAGCAGAGGGGTCGTCTGTCTCGTAACCGTCATTATCTTCACTGTCATAGCCGTCCTCGTCGTTGGAAGGAGCATCTTCATCTTCTTCCGTCTCCGAGCCCTCGTCGCTTTCGTCTTCGTCCTCGAAGTCTTCGTCATCAAAGGAATCTGACAAGTCGTCCTCATCGTCGTCAAGACCATCAAAGAAATCCAGAGAAACGTGCGTGCCTAGCGCACTTTGGAAGAGATCCTGCATGGCGTTCAATACATGAGGTGGTGGCAATGTGATACCAGCGCCAGCCGCAATAGCCGCAGTAGTTGGATCGACAGGATCATTGCTGGTGTTGTTGTTGGCGGGATGGCCAGGCGGTGGAGCAGGTCCTGCAGTGACCGGATGCTCCTGCGTCTGGTCCTGGTTGTCCCCGTTGCTCGCTGCAGGAGCTGTTCCCATAACACCATTATCCTGGTAATGGTGGTGGCTGTGGTGGTGGCTGTGATCGTGATCGTGATCGTGATCGTGATCGTGACCGTGACCGTGACCGTGACCATGATGATCATGGCCATGGTTGTTTCCGGGAGGGTTACCGACGACAACCGAGACGATACCTGCCAGATCAGCGAAGGTGCGCGGCAACGGCCTACTGTCCATCGTATCCCAATCGACCTTGGTTGACTTCTTCAAGATATAGTCGTTGACGTTTTCACCAGTGACATGGATCGATTCCTCCTCGTCTGCCAGGAAATGGAAGTAGACGGACTTGAGATCAAGGTTACGCATATTGCGGAACACGTCACGCCAAGAACCAGTGATGAGCGAGGAGTAGTCGAGCTGGAGGTGCTCCAGCTTAGCCTTGTGATCACTGAGCCATTCCATGAGCTCATGGGCGTGGAAGGTCAGGCCACCAAGACACAAGGACTCAAGCTTCTCAATGCGAGGTCCGAGAAGGTTGGCAAGAGATAGCTCGTAGGACTGGTTGTAGAACTCTATGCTGAGGTTTGTTAGGTTCGGCGCTTGCTGAATGAAGATCCGGAGAAGGCCGGAGCGGAAGACTTCAAGATCAGTCAAGAGCGGAAAAGCCTTAGGATCAAGAAGACGGAGACTGATGTTGTGGAGGTGGGCAAAGCTAATCTTGCGGAAGCGACGGCGTTGAGGGAGCGACAGCTGCAAAGCGCCGACGTTTAGGCCTGAGGCAACCAGGGAGCAGAAGTCGACTTCACTGAGGTGCATGGCGCGAATGACTGCAGCCATGGTTTCCGGTTGACGTGCAACCTTTTCCCTGCGAAATTTCAGTCCTATTGAAGAATAAGCTAGGTTACAGAACCTTACCTGTTCAGCATCGAGATTCCGCACGTCTGAAGGATACCACGGGACCAGGCGCCGTTCAAAGGAGACTGTGAGCCATTGACGATAATGGTGCGCACGGTTCCACTCAGAGCCTTCAGGCAGCGCGCCAGCAGGCGGACGTGGGCGAAGTTCTTCAAGAATTCGGCTTGGTCTGCGGCGTGCTTCTTGTAGGCTTCATAAGCAGCCCTAGCCCTCGGATACTCAGCCTGGCGCTCGGAGTCGCCAAGAAACTGCTCCTTCACGCGGTCGTGGCGGAGGAAGCAGCTCTCGTCGCGAGCCTCCCTCTGCATGCGTGCCAAGAAGTGCTTGAAGTCGCTGCACAACTCCGGAAGGAACTCATAGACGGCAACATCGATCTGGACGAGACGCCTATTGAAGGGAGTAGTGGTGGAGATCTGGTATAGGTTGAGCAGGCTCTTCCGCTCCCAGATGATGGAACGCTGGGTGAACCACGTCTTCAGGAAGATGTCGGAGGCGGCGGCATTGAGAGTCCTGCAGGTGAGGCGGACCGACTTGATGTCCTCGAGGAAGCGGTCCTTGACAAGTGGCTCTTCGTAAGGGCATTGGGAGGTTTCGTACAGCTCCTCGACGATCTTGATCTGCAGCTCCGCCGGGAGCGAGACCAGCTCGGCGGGGTGGTGGCTCATGGCTACGAGCTGGTGCGCTCGCGCGGCGGGTGAGGGGCGAGTAGATTGCGGGACGGTGAGCAAGCTGGCGTGGAGCTTGGCGCGTGCGGGGACTGGAGGTGGGATGGAGGTGGAGCGTGTAAAAGGCGGAGTAGAGTGGATCGGCGGGCAGGAGAAAAAGAGCGGCAAGCGTCCGGCGGGACGCGACAGGCGTTAACGAGACGCGTCGGCGCTCCAGTCCTTGACCGCCTCCAGGGCTGCGCGGGGCGGTTTCTTTGCGCTCTGCACGGCAGTCGCCCGCAGCCTTGCGTGCGTGCCTGCAGCCTCAAGCGCACCTCTAGCCGGCAGCACTTTCGGCCTATGCGGTCCTGCTCATGACTTCAGCAACATTAGCATCGTCCATCCATCGAGATCTGGCAATGAGCAACCACGCAAAGCCGACAAGCACGGGTGCCGTTTACTTCCTGCGCGTTGCTGTGCCCAGGGAACGCGCGCTCTTGCGCCTTCGTCATGCCAGGAAAGCTCTTACGGCAAAACGCGATCCGCTCTCGGCTCTTCAGCCGTATCTCTCCTTCCTATGGTCCTGTCTGATGGCCTCGCCGCTCATATATCACGTCTCCAGGCTGGAGCTTCAGGCACCAGCAACGTCACATGCGACGGCCCGGGCAGGGTCGACGCAAGCTCAGCCCGCTTGCAGATTCAGGGTCTGAGCAGGTGGATGTGGCTGTGTGCCCGGAGTTGCACCGAAAGATTGTGCAAGCGCGCGACAGTAGAGACTACGCGCGGTGGTGAGATGTGTAGAAGTGAAGGGAGGTCGGCTGTGCGGCGGTGTCCCACTTCCGAGCCTGGCCCGTCAGATGCGCTAAGCCGGATCAAGCATCCATCCACTCTTGTGCTCTCCGCTGCTTCAGAGACGTGGCACTGCGTGGAACGACCATCAACAGCCATTCAATAGAGCATGCGACGCCTGATAAAGCACCTATATAAGGCGAGGCCTCCGCCGACAGCAGCTGTGGACATGCTGTTTCCAGGCCCAACGCGGATCCGCCCAGCACCTTGGTGTTTCGTATCTCTTCACGTCGCAATCAGAACTGCCGTGGAAAATGTTAATTTCATCGTTATAAACAGGTTTGGCTTTCATGTGCCCCTATCGGTATCTTTAAGCATTTGCAGCGCAATTTTTAGAAGGGCGTACGAGAATTAGGACACAACCCACCCGACCACCCTTGAGACGCTGCCGTGGGCATGCGCAGTCCGCTGTCGTTAAGGACTGCCTCTTCCATGCCGTTGGAAAATCCGTGGAACTTCAATTCCTCCAACATTCATGCAAAACAACGAGATCGTTTCCTCCCTTGAATCTTTGATATCACAACATCCTTCCCCGAAAAATAGCAAGAGCAGCTGCATTGCTTTTTGACGCCTCCAAACGTACTTTTTCGGATGCACCCGTGCTAATTTTCCACAAAATCGACTTTCCTCAGGAACTCCCTGACTCTGCCTACCTCGACACCATCTCCAATCTCGCTCTCAACAGCCTTTACCAAGCTGCCGAGCAACGTTTCGACCTGGTCCTCAGCAACGCCTGTGCAGAGACTGACAACCTTGCGATACTGCGCCTCAAGCTCGCCATTGCGTGCCCGTAGGCCGGCCGAGCGAGCCCTGAGCTCAGCGTTATTGCCGTCATATGCCGACAGTTCGGCTCGCAACTTCTTTGGCGATGGTAAAGAGAGGATTGAAGATTGCTGTGATGACGACAACGCATTTAAGTCGAGGTTGTTGGCAGCGTCGGGGGCCATGTCTTGCAGCTGGCCAGACTGCATACTGAGAGGTGAAGCAGTGTCGGCGTCGCCGACTTTGACGTTGTCATTTGAGGAATCCACGCCGGATCGGGAGAGACGACCGCGTTGGTCCTTGATGGCGTTACGAAGATTGGTAATGCGTTGGCTGCGCTCTACACGAAGGCGCTGCCGACGTTGGAGGGAGGCAAGGAGGTTTGACAGATGGCGCTGCTGTGTGGAGAGAGATTGTATGGTGGCGTTTGTGCGGTCGATGAGATCTTGCTTGAGGCGAATTTCGGCATTGAATTGCGATTCGGTTTGTGAGAGGAAAGAGGACATGGCTGCCATGGGTCAATCACTTTTGGGCGTGGACGGGTTTCGACTTAACTGAACTTACCAGGCATCATCTCTCTGCTAGCTTCCTCTACTCTGCTTGCTGGTCCTCTACTTTTGCTGGGAGATCCAACTTGGCTCAACGTTTGGTGGTTATTCCTTTCTGGATCTTCACCAACGCCAAAATCAATAGGTCTTAGTCCTTTGTAGTTGGGTATCGTAGGATCTGCCTTGACCTCTAGTAGCTGCTGGATGATGCTCCGGTTTCCAATACGTGCAACAAGGTTGAGCGCGGTGTTGCCGGCGACATCTCTCGCATTTACCATCTCACTCATGAATCTCATCAGCCCGATAGGCTTTGTCGCACTCCCATCAAAAGAAGATTGACTGCTCTGGCCGGTATTGCTGCGGACTAGGAACTCAAGTAAAGCCTCCAGATAGTATTTGCTCGAGGCTGCCCGGCCTTTGACGCCTGAGGCAACGGCGATGTGATGCAGAATTGTTCGACCGGAATCATCCCTGACCTCGATAAGCGGTGCTAGTAATTCTAGCAGTTCCGGGAAACAGCTGTGATCGAGGCAATTGTTAACAGCAACAGCAGCCATAAGAGGTGTCTGACCAGCGGCGTTGCCGCGGAAGATGTTTGCGCCTTTTGAAATTAGGAGGCGCATGATAGAGACTCTCGCCAGTGTTGCAGCCCAATGCAGGGCTGTGTTGGCAGACTGATCCAGCGGCATGTCAAGGTCAGAACCAGAAAGATGCACAATCGCTGGATGATTGGAGTAGTCTGTGCGTGATTGGTTGTCTTGGAAAAGATCCAGGAGCGCCGCCTGTTTCTCCTGAGAAGCGGCGTCGCTGGGCGGGGGAAGAGGAGGTAGCGCGGCAGGGACGTCGCCATCCATGGTCGATAAGTGATGGCCAGCCTGATGGTAGACGAAGGACTCGTTAGGCTCGGTTGGAGATCCATCGCGGATCAGCTCGCCGTCGCCATTTCGTTGGGAGAAAGAGTCCTCCTGGCGCAGTCTCTTCCGCGCCGGCTCCAAACTGTCAGCAGCGGCAGCACCGTCGACCTGCGACTGAGTTGCATAGGTAGAGTCAGCACCATTGGCGCTGAAGCTACGCTCAGAGCGCAAACCGGGTACACTCTGCTGACTCTCACCGCGGAAAGAGTCCTGGCTGCCGAATCCTGGTCGCGACGGGGTGGTACCCATCGGACGACGTTGAGCGCTAGCCGGACGGGGCGCGGGTGAGTTCATGCGGGCGACTTTGTTCATAGCAGCAATGGCGTTAGAAGCGGTGGAAGAGATGTTGGAGAAGAAGGTACCCCCGGCAGCAGCGCCTTGAGTGCGGCCGTCCATGGTGCTGGCGTAGAAACGCTTGCGGTTGGCGGCCATGGCCTGCTCCTTTGTTGGTGTATCCACCTCGTGGCCCTGAGGACCGCCGTCCATACCATAGTCGAGAAGCGGGCGCAATAGGTCCTCGACGCCGTACTGGCGGCAGAATTCACGGCCGCGGCGGTAGTTGATCCAGGTGCCCTGGTACTTGCCGTAGCCACCCTGGACCTTCTCGTGCTCGCCTGTCAGGATCTCCTTCTCCAGCACCTTGGTGCGCTTGCCCTTGTCGACGCCGGCCACCTTGAGGATCTGGGTTGCGTTTAGCCACGAGTCGGAACGGCGCTTCATGACGGCGATGCCGTTGATCTCCATTTCGTATACATTGACATTGGAGTAGACGGCCTGCGCGAGCGTCAGCGTGAGGTCAGCGCGGGCGGCGCGCAGTGCGCTTACCGTGTAGATCTGCGGCGGGTGGTCCATGTGGTGTTGCGACAGGCCGTTGCCCTCGGGGAAGCTCCTGGCGAAGCCGTTCTGCTGCGGCGGCACGCTGTCGCCGTACAGCGAGCGGTGGGCGGACTGCGTGGGCGTGAAGGAAGCGGCGCGGCCACCCTCGAAAGCACCCAGTCCGGAGGGCGCAACCTGCATGGCGAGCAGCGGCGGCGTGGAGCGCGGGAGTGCGCGGGCGTGAGGCGGCGATGGGCGCGCAGCGGTGGAGAGGATGCGGAGCTGCGGGCTGCGCTGGGTGACGGCGACGCTCCGGCTCATCGCGTGCAGGAAGTGGAGCCGGAAGCGAAGTCAGTCGCGTCGCAAGGCACGCGTGCACGCTAGCCACAACCGCGAAAACCGCGACTCGCCCGCCACCCGCCTGTTGCACGCCGCCCGCGCCTTTCAGACACGCGTTCCTCGCCCGGCTCGTGCATCGGGGTCGTTGCTGGCCCCATGCCTGCGCTGCCCGCTGCTGATGCTGCTGGCGCCCGCCATCTGCTCCGCGCGCTGCTCCGCGAGTGCACCTACCTCCCCGACCCAGCCATCCGCGTCCACGCCCACCAGCACGTCCTCCGCCGCTTCCGCGACTACCACCCGCGCCGGGCAAACAACAGCAAGCATGGCGAGCAGCCTGCGGATCCCGCCTTGTCGCCGCAGCGCCTGCGCGGAGCCCGGAAGAACGCGCGGAAGGGCCTCAACTTCCTGCGTCGCGCCAACGAGGGCGAGACGGGGGCTCTCCAGCAGCTCCTGCTCATGGCCTATGGGCGCGTCGGTCGGCGGCGGCATGAGCTTATGGAGCCACTTCTTGTCCCAGACCCTATCAGTGAGAGAGAAGCCGTTGAGCTGTGGCAGGAGGAGGTCGAGGCGACTCTCGATCCCTCTAAAGCAGTCCAAGGCATCCCAAGGGCTGTGACAGAGGCTCCAAGGCAGGACGGCAAGCCTCATAAGTACTGCATTTCGCCCCGCTACTCCAAGCTCTGTGCGCTCTTGCAGAGCCAGCGGGGTGCAGCGCACCCGGTCGAGTTGCGGCGAGCCAAGTTGAAGTCTACAACTCTGGAGGTCCCTCTCACCAATGTTTGGATGCGCCCCTTCCCGCGGAAACGGGAGAAAAATATGGTACGCAAGTGGTATGCCTCTATCCTGGACAAGGTGCTTCCTCCACTACCTGAAGACGAATGGGAGAGGCTTAGAGATCTCGTTGCTGGCACGCGCAAGTGGGAAGGCTGGAAACATAGGAGACCTGGTGTGCCCAGCCACATGAGCCCATATGACGTGGCGAAGTTGGCGAACATCAGCGGCATCTCGGGCGAGCGTTTCCTGTCACTAGCCTGCCGGGAACATCTACTGCCTGAGTCAGGCTCTAAAGCAGAGCAGCTCGCCCAGCTCTCGAAGACGAAGTCATCTCGTTTCTCCCCCGCGGACCAATGGCTTGCGCGCGGCCCGTCCGATCCTGCCGTGCTGAACTCATTACTTCGGGACGAATTGGAGACAGTGAAGCTCCCCAAGAAGATCCCAGGTAAAGGGAGGGCGCAGAACGTAACGGCCCGTGTGATGAGACGCCTTTGGGCTAAGGTATTTTCTCAATGTCCTGTCCTCCGTTGGAACCAGGAGATACAGGAATGGAAGGTGGAGTGGGGATTGTGGGAGCAACTTCAACGACTTCCCAAGTCCAACACACACGACATGTCTCTGTTCGAAGGAGTTGACGAGAAAGGCCATGCTCGTCCTACCCCGAAGAGGAAGGATGCTTCAGCTCTTCAGCTAACCTAGAAACGTTACCCTCGTCAAATTCCGTCGCTGGAATGGACCCTCATCCGGAAATACGATCGCCCGTGACCGAATGATCCTTCATTGGCTCATTTTGGTGGGGCGGCGTCAATGTAGTGATGTCTTGTAGTGCGCAGGGCGTGCATAGGGCGTGCGACACGGCATACCGCATATAAGCCTGCCTCTGTCACATCGAAATCTGCACACAAGTCCAAAATGTCCGACAAGGCTACCATTCGTCTGGCCACGCGCGAAGGTGATTGAAACGATGCAAACGCTTTCGCAATGTCTGACCTCCTAGCAGATGTTCCCGTCATCCTGAACCTTATCAAGGAGTTGGCAATCTACGAAAACGCCCTCGACTCCGTCCAAGCCACCGAAGCCACTCTCGAAGCAACCCTCACCTTCGCACCCTCGTCTTCCGATCAAGCTGCCGCTGTTCCCGCCTCAGGCTATGCAAAGACCTTCCTTGTGACCGCCCCCGAGGGCGAGGTGGCGGGCATGGCGCTTTTCTTCCATAACTATAGCACCTGGCGTGCAAAGGCTGGCATCTACCTCGAAGACCTCTTCGTGTTGCCGAAATACCGACGGAGGGGATACGGCAAATTGCTGCTACAGGAGCTGGCGAAGGAGGTGCTAAGAATCGATGGCGCCAGGCTGGAATGGAGCTGCTTGAAGTGGAACGAGCCGTCGCTCAAGTTCTACGACGGGCTGGGCGCGAAACAAATGGAGGAATGGGTCGGCTTGAGGGTTGATGGCGAAGCACTGGTCAACCTTGCAGAAGGCAAGACGAAGCCGGCCGGAAAATACTAGGAGCCTGTCACAGGAGAGTAAGAGCGCGTGGGGATTGTTAGAAAATACTAGCGGGTTAGAAGGTATTGGCGCCCGAAAAAAGAATTCATTTGGCGTCCAGGCCTGCGGCATAGAGGCGGGAGAAGATAAATATGCACAAGCGAAGAATATTCAAGATGTCGACCACGAATGCCTCAAGACCGAAAAAGTCTCCCAAAAAAATCAATCACGTCCGCTTCGTTATGCGATGCCATGCGCGTACACCTACTCGCAGCTCTGCAAAGATTGTCAGTCCCGGCATCTAGCTGGCTGAGATATCAACGTACCTGCAGCACTGGATAGTCGCCGCCGCACTTGTTGTAGCAGTCAAGCTTGTTCTTGTTGCTGCAACTGCAAGACTGTCGAGTCGAAGAGTGTCAGCCACGGACGAATGACGCGAGAAGTCCTCGAGGGTATTTACCTGAGGCCATGCTTGAACGCAGATCATCGGCTCGCAGGAGCAGGTGGCGCTACTAGACGGCGTCGCGCTTGGCAGCGTTGGCGTCGGGGTGTTGTATTGGGGCTGCACCGGCGAGGCGGTGGACAGGGTGAGGACGAAAGCGAGGGAGAGGACGGAGGTGAAGTACTTCATGATGTCTGTCGCGGCTGGCTCCAAGTTCAAGCGAATGTATGTAGTTGGCACGACTAACTAGAGCGCGTCTAGTAGATAGAGAGATAGAGTAGGAGACTCTGGCAAGTCAAGGGGAAGGGGAGGGAAGGAGGGCGGGCCTTTTTGCAGCGGGGCCGCCATATGATATTCCCCAGACTCTTAGATTTCAGGAGCGCCAAGGTCCGTAAGCCGGTAATCCTAAATCGGGGGTGCAGGCTGATGCTGTGGACCGACGGCCCGTGATGGTGTTGCCGACCGGCCCGTCTGACTGTTGCAGACAACGGTGCGCTCTCACTGGTTCCCGGCCTGAGATAATCTGACAACAAAGCTTTCAGCCGCACAAAGGCAATCGCAAATTGAGTCAAATTGGAGCACGTGAGAGCGTTGATGAAGATTGATCGACATCCGAGAGCGCGCACCGACCAATGAGCACTTTTCAAAGGATGGCGGAGCGGAAGCTTGGCGGCGGAACAATCAATTGCTGACAGCTATGCCTTAGCCTGACCGCCCAGAAAGGATGACTCAAAAGGCATCCTGGTGGCTGTTAAGCTCTGGTGTGCCAGCTCGAAACGCTCCTCTGCGGAGGGGAGGCTAGGCCTGGTCTGTCTAGTGTGCGGATACCTCGGTAGGCTGTGCGTTGGATGAAACAAGCCCGACGTCAATCATTGCTCTTGCTCCCCAATCCTTGGAGAACGTTATTTGCAGTATTAAGGCAAGCCTCTCTGAAAAGGCGGTGATGTCGAAAAAGTGAAAATGCCTTTGGGAGAAGTCGGTCTTCCTGCCACCAAAGATTACACTTGACGCAGCCACTCTACAAGTTGCGAGGTGTGAAGTACCATGAAACTTCTCGCCGATGCTAGGATTGCAGCTAAGAGACATCATCGGGTGAGGCACTTAGATGCTCCGGCTTGTCGTTGTTCATCTCCGCTCAAGGATGTTGTTGGTGTTTCGTATGCTCGGCCACGACCGATGCAACTGACTGGAGACCTCAACAGAGGAAGACTGCGAAGACCTACACTGTGTCTACAGTCTTCCTCTTATTCCATATCGAGAAAACCTTCGTGTAAATGTCAAATTGCATTGAGCCAATGGTGCAGCGGCAAGGTTCCAAAATGCTGGAACTGGGCGCTGCTTTGTTTCCAACAGACAATAGAAAGATGACCAGGAGAGCCGGTACGCGACACGTTGAGTTCTCTCCAAGAGCGAGATGTATTGAGACCAGTGTTCGAGATCCAAGCTGAGGGACGACTGGAGAGGCCGAGTTCGCCGGGTGGCGTGCGGGTGAGAGCGGGAGACAGCCGGGAGACTTGGCGGCACTGAAATCTTGGCGCTTGCGGCTTTCGCCCCACCAAACAAGCCCGTGAATTCTCGCCTGTCACCGCCGACACCTCGCTGACTCCAACACATCACCCCGCGCTCTCCCGCTCCAACGCCCGCCTCAGAGCCGTAACGCCTTCTTCAGCACCGAAGCGCCGAACACCGACAAGAAGGACACGAGGGAAAAGCCCGCAGAACACCACCTTTACCACCGGAATCTCGAAGAGGGAGAACGAAAAAAGATGTCGTCCTACACAAACTGTCGTTTTTACGAGGAGAAGTACCCGGAGGTGGAAAGCTTCGTCATGGTCAATGTGAAGCAGGTGCGCAACGCCCGCTCTCGACGCCGCCGCTCTCGGGCGCGCGCTGACCGTGTCCGTAGATCGCCGAGATGGGCGCGTACGTGAAGCTGCTCGAGTACGACAACATCGACGGCATGATCCTGCTCAGCGAACTCTCGAGACGTCGTATCCGTAGTATCCAAAAGCTGATCCGTGTCGGACGCAACGAGGTCGTCGTCGTGCTTAGGGTTGACAAGGAGAAGGGTGAGTTGGCGCCACGCGCGCGCACGGCTAGAGCGAGGGCGCTGACTGGGCCGTAGGCTACATCGACTTGTCGAAGCGCCGTGTTTCTCCCGAGGACATTGTCAAGTGTGAGGAGCGGTACAACAAGAGCAAGATGGTCCATTCGATCATGCGCCACGTCGCCGAGAAGACGCGCACCCCGCTTGAGGAGCTTTACCAGACCATCGGCTGGCCGCTAAACAAGAAGTACGGCCACTCTCTCGACGCTTTCAAGCTCTCCATCACCAACCCGGAAGTTTGGAACGAGATCCAGTTCTCCAACGAGGCCGCCAAGACGGAGCTGCTGTCGTACATTGGCAAGCGTCTCACTCCTCAGCCGACCAAGGTTCGCGCGGATATTGAGGTTACCTGCTTCGGCTATGAGGGTATCGACGCCGTCAAGGATGCGCTACGCAAGGCCGAGTCGCGCAACACGCCCGAGAACTTTGTTAAGGTCAGGCTCGTGTCGCCGCCGCTGTATGTCCTGACCAGCCAGTGCCTCGACAAGAACACCGGTATTGCCAACCTGGAGCAGGCCATCGAGGATGTCACCAAGTGCATCATGAACTACGACGGTGGCAACTGCAGGGTTAAGATGGCTCCCAAGGCCGTCACCGAGAGCGATGACGCGGAGCTCCAGGCTCTCATGGAGAAGAAGGAGCGCGAGAACCAGGAAGTCAGTGGTGACGAGGACGAGAGCGAGAGCGACGAGGGCGAGGTTCACAGCTAAGCGCCGAGCGCGCGTGGGGGTGATGGATTCAGGAAAACCCAATGCGGGTTATGACGGCCGATTGGCGTATTCAAAGGCAGCGGCGGGTCAGTGCCAACGTCGCTTCTGGGGTAGAAAAAAAGGCACAAAAATTGGGACGAGATAGAACGGAGTCTGGCTGCACTGCGTCGGGAGCGGAGCGGCAGGAATAGCAAATATACCTTTTCCTTTGTCCTTGACCCGAGACGGCGCTTAAGGGAAGCGCCGATCCATCCACGTCCGGAGAGGACCCTGTCTTCCATCTGCGCTGTGCTTGATAGCGGGTAGCACGATTGAAGCAAGCCACGATGCGATAGGCGCTTGCACAGCCGCTCGGCACGATCCGAGACGGCGGGCCTAGCACACGTCACGCGTCATGGCCAAGGAGCTATGGCCGCCCCGCAGATGTACCAACTCTGCCCACTTTTTTCGCGCGCGCAGAGAGCATCCACCAGCGCACCCATTGACCTCCGGCTCCTCCGGCAGCTGAGTTTGCCGCGCTCGCGATTTCGGGCGACTGTCTTTACGGGCGAGCAACCCCCTTGACTCCCACAGCAGAGCTCGACGAACGCGCCGCCACCCGCCATGGTACGCTGGGCCCGCCTGTTCGGCCTCGACACCCACAGCCGGCGCGACCGGCCTCATCTGCGCGATGAGATGCGCTCTCGTAAGTTTCTGGTCCGTTCACCAGCCCGCGCCTGCTAACTCGGCCGCAGTGCTCCCCACGCGCAGGGGCGATGTGCCGCCGTCTCCCATTCCGGCCAAGGAAGTCACCAAAATCGCTCTCCGCCTCAAGCTCCAGATCGAGACGGTGATACCATGCGAGATCGAGGAGGAGCTGGTCACTCGCGCTCACAGCCACATCATCACTCCTTCCGTGATCAAGCTGGCACGGGCCGCCGGCGGAGAGGAGTACAAGGCATGCGTCGTTTACTGCCTGCTGGTCGTGAAGAAGTGGTTCAAGAGGCAAGCTGTTCTCGAGATGTGGGACGCAGATCTGCACGATGTTCGCGCAGTGGCTTGTGAGGTCATTGCCAAGCGCATGTGAGTCCGGCTCATGCTGTCATCCCGCGCTTAGCAGAGGACTGACTTTCGACAGCATCGAGAGCGAGGAAGACTTACCGTATCTTCTCGAGGACGTCCTCCTCAAGCGCTACGCAATCCTTATCAATGGCGAAGAGAGTATGCCCGCTAACGTTGTTGAGAGGGCTGTGGACCTGCACGCTCTGCGCGTTATTGGCTCTTCGGGGTACCAAAAATGCATCAATTTCCTTTGGCGTGGTTGGCTGGTCCAGGACGATGAGGATCCTTCACGATTCATCGATTGGAAGCAGAAGGGTAACACTAACTACTGGGCACACCTTGATCCAGACCGCATGCGTGTTCCAGCCTACCAAAATTCCCTCCAGATTCTCATCCACCTTGTCTACCTGGCACTTTACACCGCAGCAATCAACACCATCAACCCTGACGGTGATCTCGACTTTGTTGAGGGGGCCTTGTATATTTTCACTGCCGGCTTCATCTTTGACGAAATTTCCAAGTTCTGGAAAGTCGGTCGCTACTACATTGGCTTCTGGAACGTCTTCAACACTACCCTCTACTCTCTTCTCACCGTATCGTTCGTTACCCGCCTGATCGCTCTGGGACATGATGTCGATTCGGCACCACGCATCCGTTTCAACACGCTGAGTTACAACTTCTTGGCTTTCAGCGCTCCTATGTTCTGGATGCGTCTACTTCTATACCTAGACACCTTCCGCTTTTTCGGTGCCATGCTCGTGGTCCTCAAGGTCATGATGAAGGAGTCGATCATCTTCTTCGCTCTTCTCCTTGTTATCTTGATCGGCTTCTTCCAAGCCTTCATAGGCATGGACCAGGTCGACAACAATATCACAGCCCTAGGGTTCATCACTCAAGCAATGCTGAACGCCATTATGCAATCGCCTGAATTCGATGGGTTCGACCGTTTTGCGCCTCCATTCGGCCTCATCCTGTACTACATCTTCACCTTCGTGGTCATGGTCGGTAAGGAGCTACCGCCCCAGATATCAGATTTCGGAGCGCCACTAATTGTTGCTAGTCTTGCTCAATATCCTCATTGCTCTGTTCAACAGCGCTTACGAAGACATTACTGACAACGCGATCGATGAGTACATGGCTCTGGTACGCTTTGTTGAATTGATATTTGACGAAAGATTTCTAATTTTCTGCCTTAGCTGTCTCAAAAGACAATGCAGTTCGTCCGTGCTCCAGATGAGAATGTTTTCATTGCCCGTAAGTACTACCGCTAGCTTAGAGCTGCCTAGACAACGCTCGTCCTCAATTATCCCTGGGGTTTCTGCTGACGGTCAAAGCGTTCAATCTCATTGAGATCTTCTTGGTGGTTATTCCCTTCGAATGGTGGATGGACGTAAAGACGTACGGCCGCCTGAATGACTATGTCATGGGAACCATATACGCGCCACTGCTATTGATCACGGCTGCCATCGAAACGTACCAAGCACACAAAGTCAGAGACAACCGCAAGCGCGGCGAAGCGGATGATGACACTGTTGAAGAGTGGGAGGAGCTTGCCGGCGAGGTGGACTTTGAGTCCGAAGGATGGGCTAAGAAGTGCGAGGAAGTGGCACCCGAGATTGGTGTTGAGCAAGCTGTCCTCGAGGTCCGCCAATTGAGAAGGGAGATCACGGAGCTCCGGGAGATGGTCAGCTCCATGATTCAGTGAGCTCGCAGATTAAGCTCGCAGATTAGGCTCGCAGATTAGGCTCGCAGATTGGGTTAAGCGGGAACACAATACCGTCTTGTCATTACGTCTGCTCCTCAAAGATTGGGTAAGGATCGAGGCTGCGAGTTTTCTCACAGGCATAAAAACTTCAACGATCATTACAGTAGGGTTTGGATTTCTGCTGACGAGGTTCGTTCGGCGTTGTTCGGGCGCCCTGGAGTACCCTTCCTTTCTGTCCTTTTGGCTCAATATTGACCTTAGGAGGATTTCTGTGGAAATAATTTGCAGCAGTGTTGCAACCTTCATGGCGTCTCACTTGTTCTATCACTCCCCGGTGTCAAACCTCTAATATCTCCTTGATCAGAGAGCTGGTCTCACAACTAATTAAATTTGACACGCTAACTACTCTCAACCCGATGCTCCCGACGTGCAAGTCACACCCAGATTGCTCGGCGTGTTTGCGCACAGGATCTGGTTCTTCCCCGAAGGAGCGGTAACCGTCCAGCCCGAAATAGCAATGCCGCAGGTCCCATCGGCGCCGCAGTTGAGATTCGCCGTCGTCGGGTCGTATTTGCTACTGGTGGTCCCGCTGAAGCCCTTGACCACAACCCCGCTGATCTGGGCATTTCCCGGGTTGCTGTCGCAGTAGTCGGCGTCCTCGCCGTAGCAGCTCTGCACCTGGAACGCATAGTCGCAGTTCTGAACGGTGAAGCCGGTGAAGGTGACGTTGGAGACGGTCGAGACGCCGTGGCTCCCACCGCTCGGGTACGTCTTGATGCCGGCGGCCTTGGTGCTGTCGATCATCTTGATGTTGCTGGCGTAGACGTTCTTGACGGTGTCCGAGGACGACTTCCCCAGCGAGCCGACGGAGATGCCGTGGGAGCCGGTGCAGGTGACGGTGTCGACGGTGACGTAGTTGGCGCCGGGCTTGAAGGCGACGCAGTCGTCGTCGTTGGAGACATCGATGTTGTACAGGGTGACGGTCGTGCTGGCGCCGATGTCGAAGCCGTCGGTGTTCTTGGGCGGGTTGTCCGACTTGGACGTCGCGTCCATCTTCAGGTCGGAAAAGGCGACGCGGACGGCGTCGCCGTTGACCGAGTTGAAGACGTTGGGCGGGTTCTTCTGGCGCAGGTTCGCGACGCTGATGTCGCTGCCGCCGCTGATGTACAGCAGCGTCGGGCGGTCGAAGCTGCTGTCCGTGGCGAACTTGTCCCATGCGTTCTGCCCGTTGCCGTCGATCACGCCGCTCCCTGTCACCGACCGGATCTTGGCGCCCGCGATGTTCTTGAGGTACATCATGGCCGTCTTGCCGTTCCAGTAGTCGGTCGACGAGGAGAACTTCAGGAGACCTTCGATCTGGAAGTCGCAGCCTTTGCACCCGCTGAAGTCCAGCACGCTGTTGGCGTAGTAGGTGGCCGTCGCGGGAAGAACGATGGTGCCGCCATTGCCGCAGGATGCGATTGCGGATGTGATGGCGGGGACGTCGTCGGTGCTGGAGGAGCCGCCTGCCTTGGGCGTGCAGACGGCTCGCGGCGAGAGGACTTTGGTGGGCGCATCTGGCGCTGGCAGGGCGGTAGCGGCTACCGCGAGCGCGGAGAGGATGGTTAATGTTTTGGCAAGCACCATGATGAGGATGGTGGGGATATGCTAAAGAACGGAAGTTGATAAGATGAGGACTTGGAGCCAGCGGCCTCGGCGAAGCTTCTTTACATTTTAAGGCGTGATTCAAGGAGTGTTTCTCTGTAAGCGGGCCCCTGTGTTTCGAGTGGAGGAATAACTACATCCCGGCAGCCTTGACGAGATAGACGCGCACAGGTTTCCCTCTGGCTTTACTCCGTCGGAAGTTGCAACGAACTGGTCCGACGGTCTGATGATTCGATTAAGTCGGACCTTGGCTACAAAACTTCTTCCTACACATAGTACTCGTTAGCGGGGTGTCCGTTTGTGGGAAACACGTGTGTGTGTTTGGCGCCGCGGAAGGCGGAACAGCCCGTCTTCAGTAGAGTGTTTGCATGATGGAGTGTGGATCCGAACGGTCCTTGTTTAGCTCGCGTGGAGAACCCCTGCATTCGGATTCGTTCCTCTTGCTACTTCCGGCAGGTAGATGGTGGAACGAAGGTTGCTTTACCCGGGATGCGAGGCGTGTTTTCGCAACTGCGCAGAAAACCCACCACTGACACGCTGCGGGAGATTCGGAGTCGTTCGGATAGGCGACTCGCATCCCTTACACATGCGCTCCACGTGCTGTGGGGTACTTTAGCCGCGAAACTCCCACGCAAGTCATGCACGCCTACCCGCTGCCATGTGCCGGACTGTTTAGCGAGAAGTGGAAGCAGCTGTTCGAGGTGACCAATCAGTAAGAATCTTCTCGGGCACAACGGTTGTCGCTCCAGCTTCTAAATTACTCCGTCTTCCGCGACCGGCGGTTTACTGCCTCCCCCCGAGGGCCCGGATCTTCAAGATGATTGCTTATATGAGCAATCGGACATCCGGTCAAGCCTTCTTGAAACTCCAGGATTTCAAAGGCTTGGCCGCGGATTTGCGAGACGCTTGCCAACAGCAACAATGCATCTGACATCTCTCTGCGCATTCGTTCTCGGCCTCGTTTGGCCCGTCCTTTCGTCCCCTACACCAGAGCTTGTGAAGAGAACAAGCAGAACTACTGCCCCAACAGGATGCTTGACCGTCGGTTCCAGCGCCACTTACAAGACCATAGCCAGCGCCCTTAGCGCGCTCGGAACTTCGTCAACTGCTGATGCATGCATCTTCATCAACAGCGGCACTTACACGGAACAGTTGACCATCAACTACAAGGGCGCTCTGACTCTCTACGGCTACACAACCGATACGGGTTCTTACAAGTCGAACGTGGTCACCATTACGCACACGATCAAGTCCGCGGATGCAGGTTCTCTCGATGCCAGCTCGACCGTCAATGTGGTTTCAGCCGGCTTCAAGATGTACAACATCAACGTTGTGAATGGCTACGGATCCGGTGCGCAGGCTGTTGCGTAAGTGTTTCCGGCCGAACAGCAACGGAACTGCCTCGAGACTAACGCCTACACCAGACTCACTGCGAATGCGGATAAGCTTGGCTTCTATGGCTGCCAGTTCCACGGCTACCAGGACACCCTGTATGCCAAAGCGGGCAAGCAGTACTACTCCAATTGTCTCATCGAAGGTAAGAACTCCTTCCCGAACCCGGCAAAGCCAGCGCTTAAATACTTACTCATGACCCCATCACCCGCAGGCGCCGTCGACTACATCTTCGGCAAAGCCAGCGCCTGGTTCGGCGAATGCACTATCACCTCCAACGGCGGCGGCGCCATCACCGCCAACTCGCGCGAAGACAGCTCCGACACGTCCTGGTACGTCATCGACAGCAGCACCGTCACCGCCGCCTCCGGCACCTCCCTGACCTCCAAGGTCTACCTGGGCCGGCCGTGGCGCGCGCTCGCCCGCGTCCAGTTCCAGAACTCCAAGCTGTCCGACGTCGTCAACGCGGCTGGCTGGACTACCTTGGCGGACAATGCGACGCCGCTGTTCTACGAGTACAACAATTCGGGTGATGGCGCGGATACTTCGGAGAGGGTGTATGAGTCGCAGGCGTCCGGGGCGGTGTCGCATGCGACGGTTCTGGGGAGTGATTACGCGAGCTGGGTTGATTCGAGTTATTAGTGAGGGGGGGATGATGCTGAAGGGTTGGTACTGGAGGCCGAGGAGAGGTGGTTGGGGCTGTGCCATTGCGCTGTTATCTGATCAAACAATGGATCTCTCCCAAGTAATACATCCGCGTAGTCCAAATATCGCTGTCATTTGGTCTGAAGAGAATTGACAGATCATAGGAAATCAGGTGGCCTCTAGGTGTGGAGAGGAGCGGCATGAAACAGGAAAGAAGTTCAGGGAAGCTGGAAGAGGAAGAAAATCCTGAGTTTAAAAAGTGCCTCATCCAGATGCCGGCTTATAGTTACGGTAGATAAGCTTGGATGAACCAAATTAAAAACACCGGCAGCTGAGGGAAAGCGTGGAGCTCTCCGCATCCCGTCTCGGGGAGGTTGCGAAACGGGAAGATCTCCGAGGGAATTTGAGATTTACGTACTGGTGCCTTACGCCATGACAAGTACCGCCACCAAGCTTCTCTGTCCAGAAGATATGCATAAATTAGCTTTGATGGACACCAGGGAGGCCTCTTGATTCTGAGATCTTTCATGACTCGATGCGGGGATGTAAATTGTAAAGTTTGAGACTCGTAGATCTTCGGACATCGCCACATCCTATGGAAGCAGCCGCTAAAACCTGATAGGCAAGCTTGCGAAAAGCCCCATCGTACGACCAAGTTTCACCCGTTCGAACCAACCCCAGGTTTGAATGACTCGAATGCGCGGAGTTTGGTTGGCAGAGCTCTTAGATATCGCCGGGTAAGCGCGAGGCGATCAGCCGCCGCACGGCTGCATGTCCCCCGCCAGCTCTGCTCTTCCTTGGCCCCCAGGTGCCGCTCTCCTTTCAGAGCCATAACCTTGCTAGCATCGTCGCCTTGTGAAATAACCCCTCTAAAATCTCCTCTTGGTGCTTGCATTTCCCTACCTCCCATTCCACCACCGAGTGCGACGGCGGCGACCAGCCTGACGCGAGAGGCCCGGATTATGGTGATGCCGGCGATTCAGGGAACGGAAAGATTGATGAGAGGATCATGTACGGATATTCGTGATCTTGACCCGGCGGTCAGCCGGCCGGCCGACCGGGGAAGCAACCGCCGGGCAAGTCGGGGGAGCCCGGACTTACAAAATGCAGAGTCTGACGTCCGACGTCTAGAGAAAACAAGATTTTCTTGATTTGCAAGGCTCTTTTGACTTTTCGCCGGTTCCCCACGCGGCTGTTGTGAGATTTTCGAACCACGTCGAGAACAATCACTTCGCGTGAACGGGACGAAACCGCCTGTCACCATAGGATGTGCATGCTCAGCTAGGTTAGGACGGTTATACTCATGAACAGAAATGGCTGCATGGCTCACATGTCTAGATAGTAGAAAGGTCGCATCTTGTAGCCGCGTCGCCGTGCTCCCTGGAAGTCCACAATGGCAGATTCTCACAAAGCTCTCTGTTCAAACGTATCCAGAAATATGTACATCAAATTGGAAACGTCCGCTCAGTAGCTCGACGGCACCAAAGAATTGGCCCAATCCTCGACGTTGGCATAACCATTGCCATCCTTATCCTGCATCGAGTCCGCCTTGGATGCATCGGTGCCAAGCTTCGTCTCTGCGTCATCAGGAATGCCGTCGCCATCCGTGTCCTTAGGCGTGGTCCCGGGGTCGATGTAACCTGGGCCGTTCACCGGGCTGGCAGTTTCGTCGGAAATGAGCGCTCCTTCGGTGCCATACGACTTCAGCTGATTGACGAGGAATGTGTCGACGCTATCGCGGACGTGAGAAGCGCCGACGTTCTCAATAACGTAAGTGACGGCGTCGGCCGCGCTCATGATCTTGGTGGGAGCCGGATAGTCGTATTTGGTGGCCACCAGGACCATGCCGCCGTAGTTGGACGAGGACTCGCCGAGCTTCGAACCGTCGAGCTTGCCGTTTTTGTCGGAGTCATAGAAGTTGGCGGAGACGTAGCCGTTGAAGTTCTCGTTGCCGCGAGTGAAAGCGGTGACGGAGGTGGACGGGCCACTGATGAAGTAGTTCCCGACGATGTTGGCATAGGACTTGCCCGACGAGTCGCCCGCGATGTATCCACCGCCGCCACCCCAGTTGTAGACGACGTTGTTCGTGAAGTCATTCACGCCCTTGACCTTGGGGTTGCGCGTCTTGTTGTCGATGTACAGATTGCGGAAGAGAGAGACGCCGCCGTCCTCGGTTTGCATGAGGCCACCGCAAGAGTGAGTCTGCAGACCTTGGCCGATGATGCTGTTCTGAATGGTGATGTTCGCGACATCTCCGCTGATGGAGAAGGTCTCGTCGCGGCCCCAGGACACGGAAATGTGGTCGAAGATCATGTTGGCGCCGTCGGCAATGGTGATGGCGTCCTTGCCGGAGTCGCCGCCCTTGCCCATGCGGATGCGGATGTACCGGACGATGGCGTCGTTGGCATTGGAGAAAGACCAGCCATTTCCATAGGTCGTAACTAGACAAAGAGTCAACATGTGTCCAGTGCGGTCCGAGCAAGGAATTGCGCACTTCCGCCGCCGGGGGCGGTTTGCCCGAGAATAGTCACGCGTTTGCTGACTACGATACGATCGGTGATGTTGATGGTGCCGCCCACAGCAAACACAACAATGCGATCCGACTTCGAGACAGCATCTCTCAGCGAGCCGGTGCCCTTGTCATTGAGGTTGTCGACAACGTAGATTTCTCCTCCTCTTCCACCAGCTGCATAACGCCCGAAGCCTTCGGCGCCGGGGAAGGCGAGCTGAGCAGAGAAAACGGGCCAGGCCAGGGCCGAGAAAAGAAGAAGCAGGGGAGCCAGCTGGAGCTGCATGTTGCCGCTGGAAGGGAAGCAGAAGAAGCAAAGCACGAAGCTGCTGAAACCAAACGGAGCGGGTGGGCGCGGATTAAAACATACACCGTAGTCATGGCCATCTTGGCATGTGTGATGCGCACGGCGTGTCGGGAACGCACAAATTAAACAGAGATGGGGAGCTCGACTAAAGCGGAGGAGCAGCGGCGGAAGCGACGTCCTGGAACCGCTTGGGGCCTCCTGACGCGTTTGGAATTGCCCGCCAATCAGGAGGCGGCCCCGATTAGGCTGAACCCGCGTTTCTTGAAACATCCGATGCACCGCCAGACCGGAGCTCCTACTACTAAAAATAAGAAAGGCCCTGCTCGGCAACCGTATCTTATACATGTCGCCGAGAGCTGTGAACTTCAGGCGCAGCCCTTTTGCCCCGATTGTCCCGACGTTCAGACAGACACCATTCACCCCTGCCGTCTCGCACACTGCCTGGGCGTCTTCCAAGTGGGCCTTAAGAGCTACAGCCAGAGGACTCCTAAATTACGAACACCTTGATCAAGTGGACTCAATTCAGAAACAGAAACAAAGTTCGGCAAGTCCGCTAACCACAACATATGCAGGTGTGGTATAGGGTTTTGGATGCTAGCCCCGAGGCGACTTCCAATTTTCGATGCAGCGAAGATGAACGTTTAAACCTGTTGACATGGAAATGCGTTGATGGATTGCGTCACCAAATTTCAGGCTTCTGGCTCAACTCTGTTATGGCTCATATCAACATGACCCATCATGAATCAAGAAAGTAGGATGCCATCTCATCATCAGCGCCGAGAGCTTGAGTCCTGCGATGTTTGGAAATGCTGCAGAAAGCCGGACCCGATGCAGCGACCACCACACCGCCCTGACTGAACACCAGCAAATGGCCAACTCTGCGGGTGACCTTGCAATGATGTCCGCTATCCTCAGTATGGGATTGAATTCAGTACAGATATCATCAAGACATATCTCTGGACTTTTTTACCATAATGCCAAACCAGCCGTGGTCTTGCTTGTCCTCAACGATGGAATCGGCGCCGACATTCGAGGAGTCAGAGTATTTCCCCCAGGCGGTTTCCTGGAAAGAATGATAAAGAGCTTCTTCTAACTTACGAACTCACAGTTAACTCACCATTCAACAATCAAAGATACGGCTAAGTCGTTCCTTGAGCGTTTATCGTTTGGGTTTCGTGCTTCCAGCTCCGACTACTGCCGTTCTGGGCCTGGCGGCAACTCTTGAAGAAATTCGAATCCTGATAGACCTCTGCTAGTGGAGCTTGTCCTGTGGCTACATCCGATTCATTTGCAAAAAGAAAGTTCGTAGCTGTGACGGCTGCCCAGGAATCTGCCGCTGCAATGCCTACAGCGGAAATTTTCGTTTAATCCTGACTCTACACGTTCAAAGAAGCCAACACGTGTCGAGTCTGTGTTGACTTGGTTGGCTGCCCCAGTCCACTTTCTGTGTCATGGCACTGCTTTGATCACCTAAGTTGGCAGGCGTGTCGGCATAGCCACGCCTATATACTCAACTATACCTCTAGCCGGAGGTCTTTGCCTTTTTCTGTCATTTTTACATCGCTCAATACGAGATGGTGGTGCTACGTGTACCCAAGCCTCGCTCGTATTGGGAGCTCGGCCCTTCTGGGACAAGTCACCTTCCAACTTCGTGTTTGCCGAGCTATTCGCTATAAGTACCAGGTTGTCGCGCAGGCCATACGTCCTACTCGCCCCTCTGTCGAGCCTTCGTTAGATCTGGCAGTCGTTCGCTTTTCCGTCCGCCTCTAAAACGAAAACATATTCGCAATGGTTGGAATAAATCTCCTGGCCATCGCTGCCGTTGCCGGTGCGGCATCCATCGACCTCCCAATCCATATGGACAATTCCTATGTTAGTTACTCAAAGCTAAAGTGCTTCGCATGACGTCAAAGCTAAGCTCTTCAAAAACAATTCAGGCCACGGTGGAAATGCAAATCGGCACGCCGCCAAAGCTGTTCAGGTTCCTCTTCGACACGGGTTCAGCATCACTCTGGGCCGTCAACAAAGACTGCATCAACAACCCGGACAAGTGCACCAACAGCAGCGGGTACGCCAATCAACACCCCAACCACAACCCCCTCTCCCGCACCCCTTCGCTAATCACTCCACCCACCCAGCTACGCCCGCGTCGGCTACGACCCCTCCGCCTCCACCACATCCACCACCCTCGGCCCCTACTCTCGAATCGACTATTTCGGCGGCGGCGTGGGCGGCACCGCCGTCCAGGACGCCTTCACCACACCCTCCGGCGTCTCCGACTCCCTCTCCTGGAACCAGACCTTCCTCTCCGCCAACGAGAGCAGCTGGCGCTGGATCACGGCCGACGGCTTCATGGGGCTAGCGTTCGACTCCATCTCGCAGCCAGGCACGACGACGCTTGTCGAAACGCTGATGCGGCAGGGCAGCCTCGACCAGCCGCGTTTCGGCATCTACTACGGCACCGAGACGAACGACACGAGCGGCGCGGCACCCGACGGCGTCTTGACCATCGGCGGGTCGAAGGAAGACGTTTATGTCGACGGGGAGGTCGTGTGGGCGCCGCTGCGCGCCGAGGATCCGTACCAGGTGTGGCGGACCGGGCTGCGGAGCATCACCGTGAGCGTGGAGCGCGGCGCCGCGAACCGGACTTTTGCTGCGGCGGCGGCGCGGCGGCAGGCGCGGGGGGCGGCGGCTGCGAAGGAGGAGGAGGAGGAGACGACGACGCTCCCGGTGACGGGCGGGAGGGCCGTCTTCGATACGGGCGCCGGACGCGTGTCCGTGCCGTCGGAGCTGGTGGATGGCGTTTACGCTGCTCTCGGCTGGAACTATACCGCCTTGCTGAGTGGCGAGCAGAGCTTTGGATGCAAGGATTTGAACTCGTCCTGGAGTATCTCTTTCACGCTTGGTGAGGGGGATGATACCGCAGGTGATGTTACTGTCTCCATGGCTGGAGATGAGTTTGTTCGGCCGGGCGAGCAGTGCATGCCGCCGCTCGATTCGTCGGACATCGAAGGTTTCTCGCTGATTGGAGCGGCGTTCCTGCACAGACATTACTCTATTTGGGATTTTGGGGCTAACTATGTCGCGCAGTATCAGCCTCGGATTGGGTTTGGGAGGCTGAAGCGGGAGTATGACTACTTATATTTGTGAACGCCTTAAAGTTACGTTTAATGTGTAGCGACAACTTAATGAGATCTTCCCGGCAAAAACTTGAGTGGGTGTGGACCGCAAAGTGCGTTTATTGGGTTTGGGGATGGAGAGAACACTTGGCAAAGAGACCTCCCATCAAAGGACTCATTGCAGAAGCAACAGCCCAGGTTGCACCAATGATACCTTGATAAGATCCTCTTCCTCTGTTGAAGTCCATTGAGTCCTCACACGTTAATTCAACGAGTCGAATGATGATATTACCTCGTACTGACCATGTCACCGATCACAACACAAGCCAGGCCGGAGATGCTACTGGTCCTAAGCCCTTGAACCGCCCGAGAGTATATCAGCATATCATCGTCTGGGATCTGCTGCAAAGTGCGCTGCCCAGAGCGAACAGGGCGAGGGCAACGAGCGTTGACCATTTTCGTCCCCAAATGTTTGCTGCTTAGCCATAGAATGGCAAAGGGATTCTCCACAGGTCCGGTAGATCGTGATCCTTGGCCACTTAATTGTTGCGTTCTTCATGGTATCATCCGGCCGACCAGGAGCTGTGTATCATGCTGGGTTTCCTGTCATAGCCAGAGCAAGTTTTGGTGTATGGTGCAGTTTCTGGACTGTGATCGATAGGAATATCATGACGATAGTCTGGACCGGTGTTCAAGGTGCTACCGCGTAAGCAATCATCATCACTGAAAGTCCCGAATCCTTTTACTGACCGTGATAGAGGAAATTGCATTTACGTCATGCTTCTCTTTCACGAATTACCTGGGCAGGCAGAGTATCCGAATCCTAACAGTAGGTCAATCTGTGTGCTAACAGTTTGGCCAAAGTATTAGATATTCCTTAGTAGCATAATCGGTGTGATTATTAGTGACTTCTTTCTTGTCCGCCGCGCGGTATGAGATGAAGGACTTGTTTTCTGGATCGAGAAGCGGGCTGACTTATTTCGACTACGGATGGAACTGGCGTACCTACACGGGGTATATTGCAGGCATCATGTCCTGCTTTCCCGGCTTCCTCCGCGCTGTTGGCGTGCAGAACGTTCCAATTGGTGCTGTCCGACTGTATATCTTCACGCTCCCCGTTGGAATTCTCATCAGTGGCGCAGTATACTATGCCGTCAATATCTGGTCTCCGCCTCTGGGAGGATTGGCTACAACGTGGAAGGAGTTGGACTCTAGCGAATATGAACTGCACAGGGTGCTAGTTAAGATTAAGGACGAACGGTGAGATTCCAAAGCATTCGAGAGCCTTCCGACAAAGATGGTTTAGAGTAGAAAGCGGCAGACAAATCGTCAGACTTATGCGTCGACCACGATGCTGAGAAGCTGGCCAGGGGGTCAAGAGAAGATTCATTGCTTACATGTGCCTTGCAACTTATTGTTCCTGCCGATCTGGAATGAATCCGTGGTTCTTTACGATGCGGCCAGAATAGGTGCCCGTCCAGCGTGCGCGGCGGTTCTTCGGTGATGGCCTGCGCAAACATCTCGTGGCTCCTTGATAGAAGTGCAGTACGGCGATTGGATAGCAACCATTTCCTATTTCAACTTAGCATGGTTCTGGCGACGGAAAGGTGGAAGGCTACCCCGCGCTCCGGACCGGATCCCACTTCATCTTCGTCATCCCCCTTCGTCATAGCCAGGAACCGGACGGTTCCGAGGCCTGGTGGCGAGGTCTGGAAATACTGTCTAGTTCTGAGGCAGAATACTACCAAAGATCAAGGCACAGCGCAGCGGTTGCTAAAACACGGTCGCTGTCGCTTGTCCCTTGGCCTGCTGTGCCTTCATCGGCCCGGCTTCACAGGCCATTGCAGTGTGGATTCCGCAGGCTCCCGGGTTCGACGGTCGCACCCGCCGACTTCCAGCATATGTAGCTGGTAAAGAGGCAGGGCGTGGTGGCCGCACGCTGGAAAGTCATCAATGGCCGGAGTAACCCGAGAGGATCCTTTTGACGGATGATTCACCGCTTCTTGCGGCACGATAATAGGTCGGTGATGGGTCGGTGATGGTGTTGGGGACTGCTGTCAAAAGGGAGACTTGTAATTGGGTCTCGTATTTGGGGGCTAAGCGCCGTCAGGGCCCGAATCCTCCGCGCTTCGACATGTGAAGCAGCGTTGTTCGTCGATGCTGCTCAGACCTGACGGGGCTGTTCAGAGGGGGGCCTGATGGAATGACTGGAGAGACGCGCGACAGGGCGGCTGGGGACCAGACACGTCGCGATTCGAAGCGTGCGGAAGCTGTTTGAGGCTTGGCGTCGGCTGTCACAGAAGCCTGGTGGCGTGGCGCAGCAGGATCAGCGGCGACCCGGCCCTGCGTTAGCTACTGGCCCGGCAGTTGCTGACGCCTAGGGGCGACGCGCTAAGTGGCCGGATGCGAACGGCATCGCAAGGCCGCCGCGGGCGGCAAGGCCTGCGACGCGGCGGGGGGGAGCAGGACAAAGAGCGGTGCAACACGAGGGCGGCTGAAAGAAGAGCGCACAGGCTGTCAGGCGTGCGTTGTGACAAGCTGCCAGGCGTCGCGACAAGCTCGCCAAGCTTCGATCGCCTCCCGCGCCTGGGAGCTGACATCATGCGCGGTCTCGCCGCCCCATCATGTCCGACAAAGCCCTGCCGCGCCGGGGGGCGCAGCTGCAGCAGCCTGCTCCTGCCGCCGCAGCGTCATTCCCCGGGCGCTTCAAAATGCGTCCTGTGCCCGCGCCCGCGACCCACTCCAGCCCGTCTTCTTTCCCCCAGTCCTCTCCGCCCGCCCGCCGCAGCCATGCCCTCTCTGCGCGCCTGTCTCGCTGCTGCTGCCGGCCTCAGCAGCCTCGCCAGCGCCGCTGACGCCGCCCCGAAGCCGAAGGTCGTCGGCTTCGAAATTTCCAAGCAGCGCCGCCACAACACCTTCGCTACCCTGCGCCGCCGCAACACCGTCTCGGCCGGCCTCACCAACTTCCAGTCGCTCTACCAGATCAACGTCACCGTCGGCACCCCTCCTCAGCAGCTCGGCCTCCAGATCGACACGGGCAGCAGCGATGTCTGGTTCCCTGACGCCAACTCCGCCCAGTGCAGGTCTGGCGGCTGCGAATCTGCTTACGACTCGGGCTCCTCGTCAACCTTCCAGGACATTGGCCAGGGCCAGTTCCAGATCCAGTATGTCGACGGAACCCAGGTCTCTGGCGACTACATCAGGGACACGCTGGGCATTGGCAACACTCAGATTACCGGCATGACTATGGCCGTGGCCACCGATACCGGCGACACCCCCCAGGGCATCATGGGCGTCGGCTTCATTCAAGACGAGACCATCGCCCAGCAGGCCAACACCACCTATCCCAATGTCCCGGTGCAGCTGGTCAACCAGGGCTTCATCAACAGCGTGGCATACAGCCTGTGGCTGAACGATCTCGGCATGTTTTGAACTCTTCCTCCATGCGCTCTGCGGTCCTTGCTAACAGCGAGCAGATTCCAGCACCGGCAACATCTTGTTCGGTGGCGTTGACAGCGACAAGTATCAAGGAAACCTGATCGGTCTGCCTATCCAGCCCGATTCGCAGAGTGGAGCCATCACCTCCTTCACCGTCGCTATGTCGTCCCTGAGTGTCAAGTCTGGCGGTGGCAACACCGTCTATAACCAGAACAGCCTGGATCTGCCTGCCATCCTTGACAGTGGCACCACGCTCACTATCCTCCCCGACCAGATTGCCAATGACATCATCCAAGGTGTCGGAGCCCGGCAAACCCAGGATTTCGGCTACGTCGTGAACTGTAGCATCGGTAACACTGGTGCCACGCTGGAATTCGGGTTTGGCGGCTCCGGTGGTCCTACGATTTCCGTTGGTATGGACGAGATGGTGCTTCCCATTGTCGACGAGCAGGGCAATCCCGCCACATTCAGAAACGGCGCCGAGGCGTGCACGTTCGGCATCGAGCCGGCCGGCAATAACCCCATCCTTTTGGGTGACACGTTCATGCGCTCCGCTTACGTCGTGTACGATCTGCACAACAACCAGATCGCCCTGGCCAACACCAAGTTCAACGCCACTTCCTCCAACATCCAGGAGATCTCCAACACAACCATCCCTGGCATGTCTACCGTCGCTTCCAGCTTGTCCGTGACGCAAACCGCCACCGGCCCCATCCACGAATCCGGCGCCCGTGTCTCGGACGGCGCCTCTGCCACCGCTTCAGTCGGCTCTGGAACCTTCAACCTTGGCTCTTCGAGTGGCACGTCCAGCGCATCACATGGTGCTGCTGTCGGCCTTCCGGCTCCTCGTATCGCTCTCCAAACAGTCATGTGCGGCGTCGTCGTGGTTGTGTCCGCCATGTTCGGCGGCAGTTTAATGATCCTGTTGTAAGTTGAATTGGGGAGTGCATGTCGTCGAGCATCGCGCTCGTTAAGAGCGTTTTCCTTCTTTGTTCAAAGTGAAGGCGTACATACAGGCCGGACCAGGGACCCATTGCATGGCGCGGAATTGCCAACGGTTTACACTTGGGTAACTTCGGGATTGGATCCAGGGGGAAGATGTGGATATAGAAATACACGGTTCTGGATCGGGCGGGTTCCGTGACCTCTTACCCTAGGCTACTCGTATTATTATGGTTCCAAGAATGATGACTTATTTTTTTTTTTCTGATGCCATTATCATGTGTCTTTCTATCCCCACATCTCCAGGTTCGGGTATCATTTTGCCCCTCGCAGCAGTTGCAGCTCCAATGGTGAAATTCTCCCCCCGAATATCGTCACTCCACCCACGCCCTCAATTTCCTCCATCCTCCTTTTTCAAGCCCCCTCCTCCAGCGCCCCAACCCACGACGGACCCGTCTGCAAAACCACCTCCCCCTCGTACACCCCCTCCACCAACCTATTCAACCACACCCCCAACCTCAACGCCGCCTTACTCACCTGCAACTCCACAATCGGATACGCCCCCTCCGCATACCCGCTCCTCGCCAAATCCGTCCCGTTATACCGCCGCGCATACACATACTCGCACGTCCACGCGTTGCCCTCGCGCGCCCACGCCAGCGCGCACGCAACCGGCGTCGCCGGGTCGCTGCACGCCAGCCAGGCGGCCGTCGGCTCGGGGAAAGCGTCGGCGCGGATGCGCGGGAGGAGGGTGTCGCGGAAGAAGGGCGAGAGGGTGGTGTTGGAGAAGGTGGGGACGGAGGCGGCGGCGTGGATTATGTGGCCGTCCCAGACCTTGCCGCGGTTAGTTGGAGAGGTTAGGTGGGGGAGGGGGAAGGGGAAGGGGGGCATGGTCCGTCCTTACGGCGTGGAGCTCGGTGGTTTTGTTGTTGAAGATGACGGGGAAGAGGTTGCCGCCTGCGGCGAGGCCGCTCGCGTGTAGGGGTTGCGTTATGTCGCCTACGAAGTGCGTCACCCATTTCAGCGCGTACGAGCAGGTTAAATTGCTACCTGGGGCGCCTGCGTAGCGCCCGGCTTGGACGACGCTCGCGATACAGGACTTGAGGATCTCGGTCTGGTTCGCGATCGCGGAGACGATGCAGCCGCCGGCGGCGCAGTCGCGGTTGTAGTGGACGTTGCAGGAGGATGGCGGCTGAGGGAGGAGCAAGGTTGCTTGTTAGCGGTTTCCTGCGCCTATGCTTGTTTGTCCTCGTCTTCTACTGCTCCGCTCCGTCCCCCCAGGAGTTGTGTAGAACGTTACTCACATCGTCAGCCGAGTCGATCCAGTGCCATTGATAGGAGAACGCGCCCTCGTCCGTGTGCGCGTACGCGTCGGCCCATGCGGCAGCGTTGCCAATCGACCCGTTGTACTGCGGCTCCAGGATGTTGGCCAGCACCGCCGCCGTGCGCGGCGTCAGGAACTCTTCGGCGGTGTAGCCGATCTGCTGGTGGACGTCGGTGTTCCACGCCGAAGCGGTGGCCGCGGCTGCGAGCAGAGAGACGGACGTGCGGGTCAGCATCGCGACTGTCCGAGGGGTTGTTGGACGGGTTGCCGGCAGCGTTTATGTGGGTGGTTTGGGTTGATCAGGACGGGCGCCGCGGAGCGCTCCACCGCGAGAATTGAGTCGTCGGGCGGGATGCAGGTACAACACGATGCGCATGGTCTCTCCCGGGTCCGTGGAGCGTTCGTCGTCGTTCCTCGCCGCGGCGGTGGTGGTTATGCGGATGCGCTTATCATGAGAGAGCGGCGATGCTAGTCGAACGGGTGGAGATGTGCTGGAAGCTCCTACTTATCGGAAGAAGGAAGCCGCTACGGCTGCTGGAAAGGCTAGGACGATGGATGGGTAGCCGAGGGAGGTGTGGAGATGATGTTCGGCGGGGATACCGATAAGCTATTCCCTCCTGTCACCCCTTCGCGCCGACAGCCATCCATGCTTCTTCATCGACGAGCACATCCCGAGCTCTTTGGCATGTGACGAAGCACAGAAGCCCTTTCCATCCGGTATCAACAGTCCCGGACAAGCGGGTAGTTCTCCAGGACCGCAAGCTAGCTCACCGCGACACCGCTGCCCAACGCTCGCGAATTCCGATGGCTCCATATTTCACTCGTCTGACTGAGGTTTGAATTTGAATCCGGTGAATGTTGGGGCCTCATTGAAATGTTTGTCTTTTGTAAGATTCACCGCCTACTAAGGCATACCGCGGGGTTGCATTCTAGTTTGAATCTTCATTAATCTTGAGCAAGGCTTAGGGAAACTCTAAAGCTTTTTGTCAAAACTACCAACTCTCGGCTAGAGTCCTTCTCTCAATGGTTGTTCAATTAGCTCGAAGCAGTATCGGTCGCTCCTCCACAAATTTCCACTTGCTTGCTGCCTCCACTGAAATCATTTTCTCCGAAAGAGGAATTCTGAAAATCGAAAATGAACTCGAATATGGCAGATTGAAGACCGGCAAACCGCAATTTTTCAGTCTTTCTCCGAATGTGGCAGCGCAATCATCTCCGTTCCGGTGTGGTTCAAGATGATGCAGGGTATTTCAGCTTTCTCGCAGTCCCGACAGGCGTGAGCTCTTGCACGGCCATCATGCCATTCGGTCTTAGTCTCGGAGACAATGTAGCTCTGCAAACACTCCTTGCTCTTCGCCATCATCCATCCGCGGAACCGGAATGGAGATGCCTCTTGCTGATCTTTAATGTATCGGAGAACCTCTTGCAAATCTTCTTGGTCTTCAGCCCGGGTATGACCGGCGTCTAGCCTCGTACCGTCGGGTAGCAGAAAGGTCAGTGGAAGCCTTGTGCCATAAGTTGTTGGTTGATATAGCTTTGGGCGTCCTCTTTTCTTGGGTGGCGCATCCTCATCGTCTCTTTCTTTCTCGCGGATGGCCGGACGACGGTGCACTCGTTTCCTTTCTGCATCCACCTTCACATCGTCGGCGTGGGCATCAGAAGCAGTGACCAGACCACCTTCGATCTCTGCTTTTTTGAAGAAGTACTCGCTGATCATTGTTGTCAAGCGAGCCTTCAAGCGGGCAGCCTCAGCCCTCTCCTCTTGGACTTGTTAGCTAGGCATCCGACGGAGCCACGTGGGCCAAGATGTGAGTATGTACATACCGGCTAGAGCTTCCCTCTCGCGACTGAGGCTGGCTAAGCGCTCCTTTCTTTCGCGGTCGAAGGCATCGCGCTCAGCTGAGAATTTTAGCTCCGGGTTCCGGAAACGAGTCTGGGCAGCGCTGACCTGCGAGTTCGAGCTTCTCGCGTGCAAGCTTTGCCTTCTCGCCTTCAATTGACGCAAAGACATGAGCTGAATGGACCCATACGGCGCAGAAGTCACTTACCAGCGAGCTTCTCAAGCTCGGCGGACAAAACGCCGTCACCGGCGGCGACCGGCATCGTGCGGAGTGTCTGCGCGCTGGACAAACGGCAGAGTGACGCAGAGTGACACAGCGTGAAGACGGTGCGACGCGCGTGCACGTGATTGCGTGCGCGGCTCGTCTATTTGAAACACGCGCTTCTCCACGTCCACCGTCCGCATTTCCTCCCGTCACTTCACTATCGACACGGTCACGTCACGAGAGAGAAACGATATCTGATCATTCAAAGCCCAACTCTCGGTTGGCAATCCCCCTGATATGCCTCTGTGCAGCCGTCAACCCTTCTTCCCGCACATCAAACGGCAGCAGCCCCAGCATCCGTTTTCCATCATCGCTCAAGATGTTCTCGGGACGCCCGCGGTCGTCGTGTTCTCTCTCGGTCTTGGTGTCCTCGGTTACAGGAAAGTCAGGCGGAGGCAATCCCGACAGGAACGCTTTCTTCTGCTCCACCAGGTTCGCGATGTTGTATCTCGTGAGCGGCACCACCGGGATATAAGCTACCGACGAGTCTTCCAAGCCCTTGTGCTCGTATTCGACCTTGTGGATCATGTCACAGTGCCAGAAAACATAGTCGCCAGGCTCGATTTCCGGCACGCTGACCACTGTCTTCTCCAGCTGCAGCCCGGGGTGCCCTACACCGCTCACGTGTTAGCCTTGCACCATCTTTCTGCATCACACGCCACTTACAGCTAGCTTTTAGGGTTTGGCCCATTCCAGGTGCTGCGCCGTAGAAGTAGGTGCTTTCCATATCCAACTTTCCTTCGTCGTCGAAGAATGGCCGCAAAAGCATGTATGCCGTGCTCAACTTGATATCAGGCAACAGCTGCAGAGTGCCTTTTCCGGGTCCATTATACGCCATTGAAAGCCAGCCTTGAATGCTGCGAAAGACGGAACACGCTCCAGGCCCACCATACAGGTCCGTCACCGCATCAGCACGGTGTGTCATGTCCCAGGCATTGTAATCCTCCCAATTACCCTCCCAGATTGGACGGTAGCAGGCACTGTACGACAGGTCCTCCCATCGCTCAATTGAACCGTTGTCCAAGTGATCCGGTAACATGTGCGACACGCCGGCCTCACGAACGCGGAAACGGTCAGCGTACATGGCTTGACTCTTCAGGTCCACCTCAACATCGTCGGATTCGACCGTGTACAACTGACTCATAGCAAGCTGAGCCCGGATCATGCTGGGATGTGAGCGAGCTTCTACTTGCCCCGGAGTCCAGTACACCTTCCACGTATGCGGCTTTTCCTCCGGAAAGCCTGTAACATCGGAATGGGAATGGACGTAATTCAACATGTCTTGCTTCCACTTCAGAGCCTGTTCGACAGAGACGACACTCTTGACAACGCAGCAGCCACGAGCCTTGATTTCGGCGGCGATCGATGAAGAGAACTTGCCGTTTACCCCAACATCCGAGTAATTGACTATTGGGATAGACTACAGAACCGATTCAGCTTCACTAATCACACAAGCATAAAGAAGCTGACTTACACCGGGCCCACTCTTCTCGATCTCCGTCGCCCTATCAGCTATGGCCTTTTGCAGTCTCTCCCAGCTCTTCTGCAGTGCTTCATATCTTTCCGGTGAGACGAGCCGCTTCTTCACATCTACGAAACGTTTCTCAAGCGCTGGAGGCTTATCTCCATCGAGGCTCGCCCATGCTGCTGAGCTCACAACCTTCTGGAGGCGTTTGAATGTTTTGGCTTCAGAGCTGCGAGGAGAAGAGTACTCGGATGCAGGGAACGCCGACGCTACGACTGCTGTAGCCATTTCGTAAGAAGTTGAATGAAATGGTAGGCCGATGGCGCTCTTTCAGGAGCACAGTTCAAAGCGAAATTTTGTCTTCCCCGTTTGTTGGCGGAATCCCACTCTTGATAAGTATCTCTTTATCGGCACAACCGAGGATCTCCGCCATCAAAGTCAAACGTTTCATCGAAGGAGGACAAACCTATAAAGCTGCCCACGGGCTCCCAAATCATGCCAGTATCCGACGATGAGATGGTGGTTTCGGCTCTCTCCCATCTTCTATCAGTCCCAGACGTAATCGCCAGCGGAGGGCTTCCACGGTGGACTGGGGTCCGCAGTGCGGAGAAGCGCGAACAGACCATCTACTGTGGATCCACACCCTACTGCGCACCGGTGCTTAGCTCCAGCAATGTAACGCTTGCTCTACATATTGAGTGCTGACCTTCAAAGACGCCTTCATTTGATGCAGAACGCAGATCGTTAACGAACCTGTCTAGTTGCGCATCGCTGCTCAGGCTTTCAGAGAGGCAGATGCAAGATAGCCTTTATCTTGCCATGGCTTCTTCTGCCTTCAGATCAGGTTGTGCGATCGGACGGAACTCAGGTGGTGCTTCCGAAGCATCCTACTTGGAAATGGGCAATCATGCTGCTGGTGTCGATTCTGAAAAGTGGGCTAACATAACGTGAAGGCCCAAACTGACTGGTTGATACAAAACACTGATCTCTGACAAGTGGATCCTTACTATTTTTCCATTCTGGGCTGCGAGCAATTGATTCTACACGCACCTAGGCAACGACTTCCTAGCACGCCAATTTGAAATCCGGACGCGGGCTTTCAGTGGCCTATCGTCTAACTTTTTGAATAGGGTCCAGAATCATTCGGAGGATGAGGCACAGAGGGTGTTTGGGATGGATCCGGAGGCGCTGGCTGAGAGTTCCGGACCAGGAGGCCTGCCGGCAGTGCCAAAGATGGAGAACAAGGCTAATTTTGAGGCGGAGGCGAAGCGTTGCGATTTGCGGCCGAGAGACGAGCAAACGCGGTAAATATGATTGTGCGAAAGTAGCGACGTAAGCGTAATATTTGAATTTCAAAGCCGGTCTATAAATCTGGGTAACTCGAAAAGCAAATAACAGATCTCGTGAAGAAAAAGCAAAGCGTCATGAGAAAGAAACAAAAGTGGGACCCAGGAAGCAAAGACCCCTCTCACCACACCAACTCCAGCATCACCAAGCCCGATGCAACCCATGCTCAGTGACTTCCAGTCTCCGACAACTCCAGCTCCTCATCCTCCTCCGGCGCGAGCTCCGTGCTGGTGATGACGATCCAAAGGATCCTGTTTGCAACCTTCTCCTCCTTCTTATCCGATTTCTTGATCTTCTTCTCTCCCGCCTTCTTGATCTCCTCCATAATATGCTCCCTCCTCTCCATGCTTGCCGCCAAATCCTCGCTCGCCATCCGCTGATGCCCATGCCCATGCCCATGCCCATGCCCAGCACCCCTAGCCTGATTCGCCATGTACTGATTCTCGACAATCTCCTGCGCAGCCGCCAACCGCTCCAACTCGGCAATCTCCCTATTCGCAGCCACGAGCTCCTCGTCCATCTCGGCCGCCTTGTCCTTCTGCTTCTGCAGCCCCTTCTCGCGCGCCTTGATCAGGCTCCGCACATTGCGGCTGTTCATCCAGCGCGTCGGCGCCGTCGAGTAGCGCTTCAACGCGCCCTCAGGCAGCGGCTGCTCGGGCACATCGAACGAAATCGGCGTCACGTAGCCTTCCAGCGCGCGCAAGCGGCGCATGCGCGGATCCTCTGGTCCGGCGCTCGACGACGACGGCGTCGACCGGCCGCTGCCGTCCGCGTGCGTGAGGTTGAAGTCGAGATCGTCGAGGTCCTCGAGCGGCGGCAGCGTCAGCTTCTTCTCGTTCAGCCCGACGGCCTGCATCATCTTCTTGGTCGTGCACATCCGCACCGTCAGGCCGCGCGGATTGAAGATCTCGGCGTTGGCCTTCTTCAGGTACTTTCGCCCGCGGACGATGGTCACGGTGCCCGAGGCGACGGCCGTGAGGGCCTGCAGGCCGCCGCCGGCGAGCTGGACGGGGAGCAGCGGCGCGTTCATGACCATTCCGCCCGCCATGAAGCTGGCTTGGAAGAAGGGGTGCATCATGTGCGCGTTGTTGAGACCGTCGATGAAGGCGAGGAATTCGTCTTGCGTGATGGGGTTCGGGAGGTCGGCGAGTGCGGGGGAGTAGGCCCGGGCGAAGGGGGAGAAGGAGCGGATGTAAAACATATTGGTCGTTTGGGGGATGACGATGGGCTTCCTGAAGTGGTGCATGGTCGATGCCCTGGATCGTGGCTCCCTGTTGGTGGGCAGTTCTACTGCGTTCGACTCGATTTCGTACGCCGGGGGCTTCTGGGTTGGGTAGGCCATTGATTTGGTTTGTTGGTGTGTTGGTGTACTTGATAATACTGAATCGAGGCTACCTGGAGTGGAGAGCAAAGGATATTGATGAGCAAGGTAAAGCTGTTTTGGTGTAGCCGCTTGATTGGAGTTTGAGTGATGCTCTGGTGTCAGGCAGTTAGTCCTGGTATTATATAGGATGCATGGTCGATGTGGCTTTCAGCGTTAAGCGCCCAAGCATTCTGGGCTGAGTCCGTGCAAAGCTTGAGCTGCTATTTTCGTACATAGGGTGCTCCAAAGAGCCCTGAGGTGGACAACCCATGGTGTTGAGCTGTGCTGGAGTACGTAGGCTGGTGGCTGAAGAATAAGCATAGGCGCAGATCATCCGAACGCAGAGGACGCCATGAGTTCCAAACAGCCGAGTACGAGTGAACTTTCGGTTTGGGGCCCGCCTGTCAGGCACGAGTCTAAGGTTCCCGAGCTTCCGCTCAGTCCGCATGTCGATATGGAGACTTTACCTCATACCGAATACGAAACACGAGATCTGCCTGGTCAGAGCTGATGACTGACTTGTGGCAAGCTTCAACAACGCCCCAAATTCTAGAAGAGATCCAGGCGTTTTGACGCGTGTCTACCCCATGGTTGCTGCAAGTGCGACTCAGCGGCGGTCTGTTCGTTCAAGCAGCAGCTGGACCATGCGTTTGGCTCTCACGCACTTCATGGCGGAGTTTTCTTGGCGACAGAAGGTACTGCAGGCAGAAATTTAGCCGTAGCCCTACTAGAAAGCAACGATTCGTTATTGCGTATCTCGCATTTGTCCGAGGATGATAGGTTTTTGGTAGGTAACCAGACTATCGCAAGTGTCAAAATTTGTCCATAGTGCGGACCTGATCCTTGAGAATATTACCCTTTCCAGCTAGTGTAGGAAGCAAGCTCTTACAATATTCTTCTCCACGGCAGCATGTCTTAGCCCTACAGAGCTCCCAATGCTTGGTAATCTAGCAAAGCCATTCTGTGACTCATGCGCGGTGACCGGTGTGCCTGTCGCTCACAGGGCTTCGGAGAACTCACGCGACAGTAGGCAAGAGTCAGAAAGCGAGCAGAACCCCGAAGGTGGATCATTAAAGCGCGTTCAGACCAGAGAAGCGACAAGCCTCTGGAATGTCAATTTCGCGCCCCAACATTCGAGACAATCAGGCAGGCAACGTAAAATCCTTTGGCAGTGCCAGTGAGCTATCCAGAGACTAACAGATCGGCCGGCATGATGCGAGAGATCCATGGCTTTGTCTCGGGAACTTGCGGCATCGTGAAAGGCTGCGATCATGTCCGTTCGCGTGGTACTGCCGCCTCTGCGTATTTTTAGTTCCCACAGGCTTGCGATTCATTCAAGCAGTGTCGCCAAGAAAGGCACACCAATGAAAGTGATTCGATGTCCTCACGGCCCAGGATTCGGCCTAGATTTAGTTCCCATTTTAAGGGCACGTCCTCTGTTGACGTGTGTCGGAGAAGGGAGCGTTTCCCCGCGGGTCGGATGCAGCCGCAAACCGGGTTGCAAGGAGCCAAGACGCTGAAGATGGCTGGTGAAGGAGGCCTAATAATAGATCGAGTATTTTCTTGTCCCAGTGTCGACGCGTCATCATGCGGGTTGTCGTGATTTTCACCTACATCGACGAAATCCAAGAGTGTCGTCTCGATTGGCCCGCCTTTGGCCACCCCCAGCCACCATGTGGCTAAATTACGCGCGATTTATCCTGCCGACTGAGCGTCTTACCACGCCTCATATTCTCTTGGGTATACTGCCAAGTTTGAGGCGGGAAAAGCGAGCCGACTTTGGACAGTGCTGTCGGGGCGTGCTGTTGAAGGCCTTTGGCTCTCCCGGCAAGATTGGGTGCGAGACATATTGAGGAGGTGCGCTCCCCTTTTCAATATCATACGGTAGTCTTCCAAAGCCCACGCACTTTCAACGAGGGTAAGAGTCGTTCCCGGTGTCGTCTCGACATCAAGTCGTGGGATTGAGGGCGACACGACCCGCACAGAGGTACGGCAGCAGTAGCAAGGCTTTGCAGTTGTCGTTGACCTTCTTCAGAACGCGACGGCAATGGCATACCGTCTATTGGCCCCAACAGTGGGCAGGTGGGTAAGAAGTTGAGGAAGTGATGGACAGAGTGGCGGAAGTGCGTGGGGATGAGGAAGCGACGACGGACGGCGCGACGTCAAAATTGGTTGCCGCCGCCGCCCGCGACACGGCCGAACGCCGGGCTTACTAATCGCTCCTATCGTCGGCATCGTCCCACACTCCTTGATCTGTACATCTACCTGGCGGAACGTTGAAGCACAGCAGCCTCCATCCGCCATGTCTGTTTCCGCCGGAAGCAGACTACCGCCCGAACTGCTACTACACGTCGTAGAATCCCTGGCTCCGCCCCCGCGCGTGGTCGCCCTCAGTCCTGCCGATCCAAGCGCGCAAGCAATCCGCACATTTACTCTGGTCTCAAGGCTTACCTACACCACTGCCCTTCGATGTCTCTATTCACGCTGCCTTTTCATCGACTCGGAAAGGCGCCTCCGTCTGCTCCTGCTCTCCTTGGATGCGTTGCTTTCTCCGACTCGCGCCACCGACACAACCTTACCGCATCCCGACATGCGCGCGTGCCTAAGCAGTCTATTCTTGGCTCCGTTTCCGCCTCACACTCTTGACAACCAACCTGTTTCACAATGGATCTTCGAACTTCTATCCATCGTGCAATGCACTCTAAAGCGGCTTGTCATCGACATCCCCTTCGACGCCATGGAGCCGCACAATGACCACCTCAGCGTGCTCCCAAAGCTGCGCGCCGCGTTCGAGCAGCTCACCAACCTCGATGAGTTCGTCGGCTGCCAGCACACGCCAAAAGTATGGAAAATATGGCCCAGCTTGACGAAGCTTGCTCTCTTCGAACAACGCACGTGTGCACTAGCCGTTGAGCTCTGGCAGCCTCGCTGGCTCGAGAATCTGCAGTACCTGGTGCTGGCCAATCCGCACTTACACATTGCAGCAAAGATCCATATGACCTTCGAACTGGTCACCCGCCCGATCAAGTTAGTCGTCGTCCACAAGGATGACCGTTCTGAGAGCCCTTGGCGCCAGCTCTGGAATGCAATGGTCCGATCTCATAATGACCGCTTGGCCAGAGGTGTGCCTCCACACTCTTACGCAGCTGATGACTTTCCAGACAATCGAAGCGTGCATGACTCTGCTCAAATCGTCGAAATATACTGTTTACCTTGCCAGCACGATGTAAGGAGACGATTGATGCGGGAACGAGCTCTTGGAGGAGACCTGTGGACTTTGGAGACGAAATACGTCCAGACGCCCTATGTTTTTCAAGGACCAAGGTAATCATTACCCTGACCCTTTTTCTGGGTTGAACTCTGCTCGTTTCATAAGGACGATTGCTCCTGAAGATTACATCCAAGAAAAGATCAGATTTCTCTTTCCTCACGTCTCGAATTGTCTCGTTCGTCAACAGCAGACATCCTCGGCATTATAGATGGCTCAGAACCGTCATCAACAGTAGATGAAAAATAAATAGCAGAAGAGGGCACCAGCCTTCAAAAAACAGAAACCTCGTAACAATAACGCCAACCGAAACCGCGCCTTCCGAACCTTCCCCCAACCCCAAAGAAACGTATCGGGTTATTAATGGCGTTCATTCAACGATCAAATCCGCGGTCTCGCCATACCCATTGTACGCCAACCCCCTCAGGTTCCACTCCGGGTATCTCGGCTGCGTATCCGCGCCATCAGACGCCCTACTCCAGATCCTCCGGCCCGTCCCCCTCTCCACCTTAACCCTCGCACGCCACAAGCTCCATGCCCACTTGAGCTCCAACCCCTTCTCGCGCACCTCGTCCGGCGGCTGCAGAATCTCCGCTTCCGTCCACGTCTGCCCTTCATCTCCCGAGACCTCAACTTTTCGCACAGGGCCGTTCCTGCCGCCAGGCAGCGCGTAGCCCATGACCTCCAGGCAGTCGTCTGGGCCGAGGGTGACGCGCTCTCCGCAGGCCGGGACGCCGATGACGGAGTTGACGGGCAGCTCTTCGAGCGGGAGGACGCGGCTCCACCACTTTTCGGCCGCGGCTGGGTCGGAGCATTCGGGTGGGAGGATCTTGTAGTCCCGCTGCTGGTAGTGGTTTTCGCTGATGTGGTCTTGGACGGTGATGGTGTCGACCCTGTTCAGCAGCGGCGTGAGCAATCATTTCCCAGTCAGTCAGTCAATTGATCAGCCCGGCAGGACAACCTTTCATCCAGTGAATCATGAAGTTGAATGGAGAGAGAGAGACGGAGCCACGTACCATTTCACACTCCTTGCCCCACACACTCCCGGCACAATCAGCCTTACCGGCCCTCCATGCTTCGGCATCAACGGTCTCCCATTCATCTCCAACGCAACAATAACCTCATCCCCCACCGCCATCGCCCGCTCCAACGGAATCGACGCCCCATACCACCCATCCTCCTGACACCTCGTGACATGGCTCGCAAACTGCACGTGCAGCCCCTTTCCCACGCCATCCACTCCATCCACCACCCCAACCCCATTCACACTATCACGCCGCCTCTCCACCCCACCACACCCCTCTTCATCAACACCATCCAACTCCCCATCCACGCCGCCCTCACACCACCTCCCCCTCCCCCCAACCACCCCAGCCCTAAGCAACAAATCCCTCAACCTCGGCCCCCTCCAAACGCAATTCATCGCCGCCCCATCCAACCAATCCACGCCCTTGACCTCCTTCAGCTGCGTGCGCATCGTGTGGCGTCTGTTGCCGGCGCACTGCAGGACGCAGAGGACGGTGTGTTGCTCGAAGGAGGTGAGGAGGAAGGGGCCGGGGCCGAGGCCGGGGCCGGGGCCGGCTGGGTGGAGGGTGAGGGTGAGGGGGTTGGTTAGGTAGGCGTTGTTGTTGTTGTTGTTGGTGCTGTTGATGGTGAGGGTGTGGGTGGGGGGGTCGATGTGGGGGATTGGTCTGTGGGGTGGTGGTGGATGTTAGATGGGGGTTGGGTGGTTTGTTTGTTTGTGGCGGGTTGTGTGGGCGGGGAGGGATTTGTTTGTTGGGGTGAGGGGGGGGGTGTGTGTGGATGTTGCAGAGGTAGCGGGCGTGGTGGGGTTGTGGAGTTGCGGGGGGTGCGGTGGGGAGGGGCTCTGGAGGGACCGTTACCCATGGTTTCTGTCGAAGTTGCCTTCTTCGGTGATGAAACTGGTGGAAGAGATCGTTAGCGTGGTTCTGTAGTTATTGTAGGATGTGGATGTTGTTGTACTACTCACCGAGAGATGAGCTGGTCGAGCGGGGGCTCGCGGTTGAGCGGCTTCTCGACGGTGTGCTCAAGTCGGGTCTGGCATATTGTCAGAAAAGCAGGGAGCTCAGGTCAGATTGTCCGGGCGTACAATAGTACATGTAGCCATGCCGAAAGGAGCAGTTTGATGAGCAATTAAAGCTACGTATTGCGTGCTTGAATTGATCACGTGTAGAGAAGAGTGGACGTGCGAGATCGCAAGGCTTGTTTTAAGACACTAAAAAGCGGAGAGACGGAAGTTCAACATCGGGGAGTGGAGCACAGCAGCAGCAGCGCGGGTCATGCGTCCTTTATCTCAAGTCACCTCCAACCCCTCGTAGCCAGCCAGTAGCCGGCCGCGTGTTTCACCGGCGAAAAGCATGCGGAGCAGTGACATAAGAGAAACGAGACAAGATTGTACATTCGATACTTCTAATGCACGATCTAGTGTTGTGGGTGGTCGGCGAGCTGCGTGAACGGCGAGCAGAACACGCCCATGCTTCCTGCAATCCCGCCAAGGGCGGCCCCAGACGGAAGTCCGCATCCTGCGAGTCAGCTTAGCTTGGATCAAACTAGCATTAAGCCGTCACAACCCGCGCTATAGACTCCTATTGGTGGCACAGACCGCATTATTCTCACCTGAGCAGCGCCTCCCCTAGTCTTGACCTTCCCGTCAATTGCTCAAGGCGTTGCTAACACTCAGCCACTTCTCCTCCCAATCGCTCTCGAAAGATTTAACGTGTCAACAAGATAGCTGAAAGATGGTCCGAAGCAATCGTCTCAGGATCGCGAAATCGACAAGGAAAACCAGAAGCGCTTAGCCGGCTCAAAGCATCTGCTCTAGCTTATGGGAGCCTTGAAGCCGCCGGGTTGGAGTCTCCAATCGCTCATCACCACAGACGGTCGAACCGCGGTGAAGCGACGAGAGAAGCTCCTGCGCATGGCTTTGGTGACGAAGGACCGTTATCCATAGATCCAGATATTGAGAGCAAAGTCCTGCCCATCCTCAAGTGTGACCAGGTTGAGACGTCGTCAGGTCACTAGCCTTCACATTGGAGACCAAAGTCGCCTCAGATACGCGCAGATCTATTCGGCCAGTCTTCTCGGCTGTTGGAATGCCATTGCGAGCTTGAAGGCCGTCCGGACATGATGGTTCTTCCGTGGTACTCGGGCATTTCAGCCTGCAAGGTCGTTTTCAATGTCGAGAACCTCGCGTGTCAGATTCTGGACCTCGTCCTGGGACAGCATTTCCACGCTGCCTTCGAGATCCTTGACGATCTGATCCAAGCCGTTCATCAGGGCAGCGAGCTCGGCACGCTGGGCCTCGATCTCGTACAGGAGCTGGGTATTAGCCTGCTGGGTGGTGGACAGCTGGGACTCGAGGACGGCGGTCTGGGCGGAGAGGAAGGGTAGAAGGTGCGCTTGGGCGAGGGTCTGGGCCGGGAGAGTGTGGGGTCTGTATAGAGTTAGTATGGTTCGGTCTCCTTATTACACCGTTACGCTCGCACGGACGGCGATACGAGGACTGATAGGCAAAGCGAGGGCGCAGGAACTCACGGGATAGGTGGTTCGACGGGACCGCCATTGGCTTCTGCCTCGGCGCGCTCTTTGCGCTTCTTGGCGTCCTGGACGAGGGCGTCGAGCGAGTTTAGCGACTGGACGACGTTGCGCTGCACGAGGATCTGATCGAAATTGGTCTGTGGCGCAGAGGCGGTATGTCAGCCGACATGCTCACAGGGCTGAGACAACATTGAAGATCGCGTCTGTATCGGACGATGGCAGACGTCGCGATGGAGCTCGCGCTGCGCTGTCCCCAAGCCGACTGACTCACCCTGGCGGCGTCTCCCACGCGGGTGGAGAAGTCCCTCCAGAGAATATCCAGGTTCTCGGCGACATACTGGGCGGGGGTCGGGAAGCAGGCAGCGAAGTTGGCGTAGGAGCAGCGCTTCAGGGTCGCGTCGAGGGCCTGGGCGAAGACATTCTGCAGGGCGGTGGCGCGGGGGCCGGGCGAGTCGGCGAGCGGCGGGGCGGGGGCAGGCGACGGAGAGCGCGAGGGCGGCGCCGCGCTCGGGGCGGCATTGACGGCGGTGGGCATTGCGCAGGGCTGAGGTCGTGATGCGATATTGACGGTGTTGAGCAGTGGGCGGGCGCCGGCCTTGTTTACGGCTATATTTGGGGCTCGCGCGGCAGCTCGGCGGCGGGCGAGTCGCGCGCGGCGGCGTGACCGGCGCCCGGCGCCACAGCCAAGCCCGGGCAAGCTCGACACCCTGACACTGCGCTGAAACCCGGCACCCATTCTTCTGCCGCCGCCAGAGCCTCGCATGCCTCGCCGTGCCCCGTAGCCTGCCCTCCTCGCGCCGCCAAATCCCTCACTTGCGGCGTGGGCCGTCTCCGCATGCCTGCCGCAGGCCTGCCATTCTACCTCGCCCCGTCGCTTTGCCCGGCCTTGCAAATTGCGTCGGCTGCAACCTCGTATCCGACGGCGAGACCTGTGGATTCGGTCGTGTCCGGTGTCGCGCATTGACGGCTATCGCCCAGGTAGGAAGTTTTTAAAGAGCGCTCAGATGCTGGCCCCGGGAGATCCAGGGGGCTATGCCACAGGGCTGGCGGCATGAGCGCCCCGCGCTCCTAACGCCAAGTCAGACACCAGCTGGTGCGCTATCGTTACAATGCTGCTGCCTGACCTACTTAATCGACCGCTTGCCCGGCTCTCCGCTCGACACCACCGCGCCTTTCAGTCCTTCGCTTCACCGGCTTGACACTCGTTGCTGACCATCTCCCCACAATGGACGCCCACGCCGAGAAGGAGCTGCTCGCTCAGACCTACGTACGATTCACTTGCTCTCCACCGCTGTTCTGTATTGACCATTGCATAGGCTCAGACGTATCCCTACCCCATCTGTGTCGAGACTGGAGGCCTCATGCCTGTCCGCATGTCCAGCTCGCACCTCAAAGTGCCGCTGCTCATTACCATCCCGCCGCCGCCGCCTCGTCGCGTCCAGCGTCGCGAGCACATCATCGATGAGGAAGCCCAGGAGATGCTTCTCGACGAGTACAGGCCATTTACCCAGTGGGCCGCTGTTTTCCTCATCTTCATTGGCCTGCTGGTCTCGAGCTGGGTCGTCTACATGGCCGTGCTCGTCTCCGTTGCTAAGCCTCCGCACCACCTGAAAGTGGCTTGAGCGCTCGGGTCAATGCAGCCGCACGCAGCGGCACAAGATCTTTCATTCTTCTACGAGGCTCGAGTTTTCGCGATCCTCGCAAAACGGCCATGGCATGCCCAGACAGCCGGAACCGGAGAGTCACTACTTGCAAACGCCCGCGTTGATGTACCGTGGGGCACATCGACCGACTCCCGAGCCGTTATTGCCTTCCGCGCGAAGGCGCCACCATTCCCACGCCCGCATTCTCAAGGGAGACGCCCACCATCGTCGGAGGGGGAGTCCCGGTCTTCGGATTTTGAAGTGTTGCGGTGGGAAGTTGCGTGACAGCCGCCGCGGCGCGCTGTTGTAGAGCCAAAGTTTCCGAGGAAGTTGGTTCTTGGGGGCAATGGCGAAGCGTGCCCAGATTCGGAAAGGCACAGGAGGTGATGCGCACAGAGTCGCGTCGTTGGTGGGGCCGAGACGGCAGCGAAGGACGTGGGGACAGAGGGCAAACGGAGGGCCGGGCAAAGCGGATGCTCAGAAATAGAGCTCGCACGTGTGAGCGCATTTGTCTTTGGCAGTCGCGCGCCCAGCGGACCGTTTGCGCCGGCCCAAAGCGGTTAGATCGTCGCGTCATTGCATACAGTCGCTATGTATTTCCTTGAATTTCTACACGCAGTGAACCTCTTCTCTTCTACCTCGCACAACCTCCGTGACTCGTCTGGTGCCGCAGCTCAAAGGAAACCCGCAGCCAAGCTCCGCGCTTGCTTGCGCATTCAAGACAGGTATGCCTATTGTTTGCCATCCGCCGCGCGCAGTCCTGGGCGCAACACCTCACTTCCCTCCGTCTCTCTCACTCCGGCCTCACTCGGCCTCACTAACAGCGCGCCCTCCAGTTTCCTCGGCAGCCCAGCATACTGCGTGGCAGTGACACCTTCCCGATGCCGGACTCGCACTTCTACAACGCCATGAGGCAGATTGGCCCGAAGTGGACCATCTGCGAGACCTGCGACCGCAAGATCGAGACCAAGGACTGGAACACCCACAAGGCTGGCCGCAAGCACCGCGAGGCTGCTAAGCAGCGCGACGAGGCCGAGCGCGCAGACGCCGCTGCCAACCTGTCTTGGGGCGACCAGGTCAACGACGACGCTGCTGAGCAGGGCGGCGCCAACGGCTTCGACGACGATGGTGGCTTCTATCAGCCTACTCACTCTAAAGGCAAGGGCGGTGGACAGCCTTGCTATGCCTGCGGCGAGGTCGGTCACTTGAAGGCCGAATGTCCGAACGCTGGCGGCGGCAACAACGGTGGCTGGTAAGCTGAAGTCCCTCCAGCACACCTACATGTCCACAGTCATTCCCCATGGGAATCACATCATAACGAGTTTGCTGATCCTCAACAGCTACAACTGCGGTGAGGTCGGCCACATGAAGCACGAATGTCCGAACCCTCGCTCTGGCGGTGGCGGCGGAGGTGATCGTCCCTGCTACAACTGTGGTGAGGTCGGTCACATGAAGCGCGACTGTCCGAACCCTCGCTCTGGTGGCGGTGGCGGAGGGGACCGTCCCTGCTACAACTGCGGTCAGGTTGGTCACCTGAAGAGCGAGTGCACTGAGCCTAGCACCGGCGGTGGCGGTCGTCCTTGGTATTTCGTCCTACGCGATACAACAAAATAACTGGACATATGCTGACATTCCTTAGCTTCGACTGCGGCCAGATGGGCCACATGTCCAAGGACTGCAACTTCTGCACCAACTGCGAGAATGAAGGCCACAACTGGAGAGACTGCCCTAAGAAGAGGGACTACTCTAAGGTCACTTGCAATCTCTGCAAGCAGAGTACGTCCTTCCGTATACCCCTGTTAGACAACGGTTGCTGACTATTCTACAGAGGGTCACACTCGGAAGAGGTGCCCTAAGGCAGAGGAAGAGGGCTTCAACGGCTCTGGAGGCGGCTTTAGTGGTGGTGGCTTCGACAACTACTCTGGAGGCGGCTTCGACACGTCTGGCTCGGGTGGTAATTGGGATACCGGCGCCGGCTCTGGAGGCAATTCGTGGGACGATGGAGCTGGTGGTGGCGCTACCGGCAACGGCTGGGAAGACTCTGCTGGCGACAGCGGCAACAGCTGGGATACCTCTGGTGACAACAGTAGCTGGTGAAGAAGAGGCTATCCAGCGGAAAACCCACACGAAGGATTTCATCGAGACGAATTCGGTCCACTCAAGGCTAAAAGGCTTTGAGGTGGACGTCAGCGCTACCTGTCGACGGCTTCTGGCTACGTGGCGCTGATTACGGTTGATTAGCTTTCTTTAGTATATCTGGCCTTTCGCTGGATATCCCGAAAAGTAATGCTTGACCTACTGTGTCAATAGGCTCATTTCGTATCCTGAAGTGCATACTCATCTCCAATGGCTGATTGATTATATTTATAGTAGGATGAACACTGAAAAATTTGAGCCAGTTACAGAATGCAATCCCTTTTGATATACTTTTACCGTTTGCAACCTCCATATTATATGAAAGGGATCCAGAGGTCTTTCCATAGGGCTTCCGTGCTTACTCACCGCGATATTCTAAGGCCGTTACTATTTGGACTCCCTATGCCTTTTTAGTGTAAAAGTTATCGAGCTATCACCTCAATCGCATGTATAACATTATTAGATACGCGTATAGACGAGGGCTAAGGCGCCTGGATAATCACCCTAGATCACTAAGACAGTCACCTTAGGACAGTGTCAGTCACCCTAGGATAGTCACCCTTAGACTACAACTTCGCAACCTCTTATAATTTATTTTTATTGAGCGACCTCGCGCGCGCGTAGGGAGGAATAGGTATGTAAGAAATTTGCGAGGCATCGCGTAGACGTAGGCGCCTTAATATTATGCAATATTACCTAATTAGACGAATAGTACAGATAAAGATGAAGAACCTCATCTACGAACTCGCTCTTGTCAACGATCACCCCATCAGGGTCCAGGCGGGAAGAGCTCGAATGCAAAGGCTACCCTCTGGGTCTGTCCTCATGGCACACCTTCGTTCCAAGACCCCTCACATCACGCCCAACCTCGTCATGCTAAACAAGCAAACGTACGCGGAGGCAGCACCTATCCTATACCACCGCAATTGCTTTTCCTTCTGGGGTGCGCGCGCGATGTACTTCTTCCTTCGCGAGCTTGGACCGGAGACGAAGGCTTGGCTTGAGGAGTTATATAAGGAGCTCTAAGGCTGGCGAAGCTAGTATTAGCTAGTATAGAAGCCCTACCTAAAGATCTCTAGAGGGTTGTTATGTAATATGGAGGTTGCAAACGGTAAAAGTATCATAAATATGGTTGCAGACTGCAAAGAATCACAGGACCAGAGATGAAGCATTCATACCCACGAACTTGGGCATCCTGATGTTGCATCGACCTATGGGCATGAATGCTTCAGCTCCTGAAGGGAGAGCGCGTGTCCAGGGGGTGTTTGGCGCGCTCGGTCTGGTTGAGGAGCGAGTCCTTGAAGGAGAGGCCGGTTTCTGACTCGAAAAAGTGGCCGAAGAAGATGGACGTCAGCGTGTTCGCGCAGCTCATGTCTCTGCGGATGCGACGATGCAAGTCGGGACGTCACGCGGTATCAAGGTCGGGGCTCGAGGACCCTGCTGATTCCAGCTCGGTAGTTTGTCATTCTTTCGCTGTTCCCGGTAAAAGGCCATCTGAAATCATGTCGTCTCAACATGTGACAGCTGCCCTCCCATCAAACGCCTGCACTCAATACGCGTTTCAAGTCACCAAGACCCTCCCTCATCCAAGCACAACCCGAACATTTGATCTCCGTCATCTCCAACAGCCCCTCACTACGGAGGCTGCTCCTAGAAATTTTGTGAGCAGGGATATACACCGCCCTTCTTTCGCGCTTTTCAATCTGGTGGTGGTATGATAGGCCATTATCTGAAGTCTATAAATTTCTTTCCATCTTAGTATAGCGGCTATTTAACTCATAAGGCATTGAGAAAAGAATTTTCCCAAGTTAAGACCATTTACTGTAGCTTAAGAAGCTTCTAAACAGTAGACTTGATGAGTTCTACCAGCATATATTTGATATTCCATTGAACCGGGCAAAGCGTCATGTAACCCTTCCTGCTCTCAAACCTCATGGTAGCAGCCTCCTCCATACCATCACCACAAACCCTCCATCTCCATCAAACCTTCAACACAATCTTCGCCAACTCCTCATCCCCCTCCAACCTCCCCCTCATCCCCACCAACTCCTCCACATCCCACGCCGCAAAAACGAACCTCCCCCTCAGAAACTCCGCGCGCGGCGACGCCAGCCAAACAGCACAGCCGGCCGGCAAGCTCTCGTCGTCCCAGGGGAAATCGACCTCGGAAAAGCCGTTCGCGGCGACGGCCGGGGTGAAGATGCCGCCGGGGTGCATGGTGTGGACGCGGATTCTGCTGCTGCTGCTGCTGTCGTGCGAGGAGGACGCGAGCATGTCGAGTTCGGGTTGGAGGTAGCGGAGCAGGTAGGTGAAGGCGAGCTTGGAGGAGCCGTAGAGGGATTGTCCGGACATGGGGAGGTAGGCGGAGATGGAGGAGACGTCGATGATGATGCGGTCGGGTGGCGGCGGCGGCGTCGTCGTTTTCGTGGCTTCTTCCCTCATTTTTTTGGGTTGTTGCGTGGTCGAGGCGTCCTTGGCCCCGGTCGTCCTGCCCGGCCGGATGACCGGGACGGAGGCGGCGGCGGGGACGAAGGCGCGGATGGCGTTGAGGTTGCCGAAAATGTTGGTGTCGAAGGTGTTGCGGAGGCGTTCTTGCGAGTAGCCGAGCACGGGGTGGCCTAGTTCGATGACTGCGGCCGAGAGGACGAGGATATCGATGTCTTTCTTCTCCTCCTTCTTCTGGTCGTTGATCCTCTTCCTCACGTCCGCAAACACCTCCTGAACCCTCCCTTCATCCTTGAGATCCGCGCTGTACGTCCAAATCCTCGTCTTTTTGCCGGCAATGGCGGGATCATCCCGCAGCTTTGCGGCGCTCTCCTCGAGCACGGCGGTGCGGCGAGCAAGCAGGACGACAGTGGCGGCGCCAGCGATGGCGAAGGCGCGGGCGATGGCGTAGCCGATGCCGGTTGCGCCGCCGGTGACGAGAACGGTTTTGCCGGCGGCGGAGTTGGCCGGGTTGGAGGGGTCGATGGCCGGGTATTGCGTGCGGTGCACGGTGGGAGTAAGGTTTTGCCAGGTGGGGAACTCGGCCATGGTTGTGCACGGTTGAAGCAATAGAGAATGGGTTTCGAATGGGCTAGAGCGGCTTTGGGAGGTGGCTGAGCGTTGATTGTGGTACTATTCTCTGGACGTGCGTCATGGTGACTTTTATGTATTTGGTGTTTTGGACGGGCTGGCAGCTTGCACTCCGGAGAAACCTACAGTATCTCCATATTGATAAGCCGGACGAATTTCATGGCAGGCTGCTACGTGGCGTGCGTGTCTTCTGAAGAGAGTTTTGTTAGTCTACGGACAGATGAGTTTGTTGGGAGAGTAGTGTTAGTTGGGGCCATAATTCAATCGAGCGATATTAGACTCGACAGGGTCCTGCAGTCCGGGAGCCCTTTTTCCTGTCTCCAAAAAGGCGTTTTGAGTTCTGGCCCAAAATGTCTCAAGCCGTTCGTCGGGCTGGTTTTCTGCGGTGCGAAGATTGGAGACCAATAGGAGCTGCAATGACTCGCCCCGAGCGATTTAGGTCGGGATTGAGTCATTGGCTCCACAGCCACGCGGGCTGCGCGCTTCAGGCGCATGATGACGTCTCGCTTTTGGTCCGCCGACGGGGGTCGAGAGTCTGGGCACGGCTATTCCGGCGTCCAGGCCTTCCACGGGTCGGCTTCTTCTCACCCCCGAAGTAGGGCGGAGCAAAGCGGCATAAAATGCAATACGAGATTCGACAGGCCCTTAAGATGCGCACATATAGACGCTCCGAATTTAAGATGCGCACATATAAGGAGAACGACGTTCGAAGAAAGCTCGAAAACAGGAAATCTTCGAGAAGCCGTATATTATACGAGCATATCGGAATGAGACAGGGCCGCGGAGACGAGTAGAAATTGCAGAGGACGGAGAAAATGCTGCTCTATCAGGGTATAACCCCCGGTCGACGAGCCCTGCATCTGCACGTATACGCAGGTGTCTTGCTCTGGCTACTTACCGCCCTACCCGCCGCTGACATGCATGGGTATTTACAGTGCGGCTCCACTCATGCTGGCTCCAGGGAACCTCTCCCGGAGCGTCTCCTTAATCGGCACCCCATTCGTCAGATCCTTCCACGCGGGACATGCATGGTTCAAGAGCAGCATAGAGAGTATCGAAGAGCAGGTTCATCGGCACGGACTACAGCAGATCAAGGCAACAGTGCGCTAGATTGAGTGCGTGCGTGGATCTGAACGACTTACTAGCGTAGCGTGGGGGTTGAGATACGTCGGGGATGCAGGTTTAATGACCTCAAGCACGAAGCAAAGCAGCTCATTGGACTCGAGCAACTTAGGCAGGTTAAGCAGACTACCAGTCAAGTCCGTCAGCTCGACACCGGCAAAGAAGTTGACCGTGCCTGTGTTGCCGCCAATGCTACCGAGCTCCGGGTACTTGAGGACCCAGTCCACGCTGTCGATGTTGAGCTGAATGAGACCATAGTCGATAGGAACCCTGTACCTGTTTGGGGTGTTAGATTTGACATGGATATCTTGCCCGATAGTCGGCCGAATTGATGGAGACTTATGCCGGGGGGTTCAAGTCCACGCATGGACTTACTGGTTCCGTGGGACCTGCTCCTAACCTTCATTGTAGGTGAAGCTTCCCTGCTCGCCTTGGGACTCCAGAGAAGCTCTTGATGATATCATGGATTTTCACATTATCAGCGCAATTCGGCGGCATTACATTTCCGGATGCTCGCTCGAGTGGTTCGCAAACAGGCGAGTAATGAACAGATAGCCGGGACTCCTCGTGATCATGTCGGTGAACGGGCCCTCGGCAACGATCTCGTGCCAACGCTTGGCGGCGTACTCGGTCATGACACTCGACGTCAATGACTCTCACTCCGAGATCATGTTGTACCAGTTCGCGAAGCGGGAAAGATTCATGGCATAGTTATTTTCGGTAACGTAGAGATCATCGTGGTGGGCGAAGAGTCGGACTCAACGAAGTTGTGCGAGCTAATAAGGCCCTGGGGAGTGCCTGATTACCAAACGTCAGACACTGAGAAGAGTAAGGAGTATCGGGTAGATTCATACCCAGGATGCTGCGGACGGCCGTGTCGTTCTTGCCGATGGAGGAGGACGGGTCCAGGGACAGAGGGTCACCGGTCCAGACAACACTCATGATGCCGGGAACCAAAACCATCTCGACGCCCATGCCGTAAACTTCATTGATTGCCGATTGCCGAGATCACTTCGGCCGAAGAGACGATTCCGTCGCGGGAGAGTAGCCGTGGTTGGCCGGCGCGTTCGTGCTCGAGCAGGGACCGCGCTGCTCGTCCTCTACAGGCGGCTAGAAGGCATGATCGCCGTTGACGTGCACAAGGGTAGCCATAGGGTCAAACAGGAAGGGCTTCTCCGGGCGCCCGGTAGTGTCACGCTGGAGCTTTTGAAGGCTGCTGACGCGGGCTTGGCGGACAGACGCGCTCTGTCGGTCAGCCTCTCGAGGTGCTCCAGCGTAGGGAAGGCATGGGCAGTCCGGAGATAAGAGCCGACAAGGGAAAGAAACAGAAGGGGTGCACGGAGGAACCTGTTGCGGTCAAGACAGAGCCTGGTCGGCAAAGGAACGAACGTGAGCAGCTCCCTTGAACGGCAAAGCGCAAGCAGCAGGGCAGAAACGAAGAAACAACCTCTGGTGAGATCTGGAAGAGACGGCAACAGCGAGAGGCAAGGAAAAGCAAAGAAAGGATGGCATTCTCCGATGATAAGCGCGAATTGACTGGGTAAGTGCACCAAGACCAGCGTTTCCAAGCGCCAGAAGTCGGCAGCGGCAGTGGCCTGAGTCGCGGCACTTCGAGAGAGGCGCATGAAGGCGTCTCGCCAACGAGGGCGCGCGGATCAGGAGGCCCGGGATGCCACATGGCAGACGAGGCCGCCTGGGCATGGCGCCAGGCACGTGGCGCCCATACGAGCAAGGGCTCCGTCGCCGGTGAGATTCGGAGCTGCGAGATGGCGGCGGAGGGCGTGTGTGGGAGCGGTGGACGGCGGGCCGGGCAGCTCAAGCAGGGCGGCGGCGGCGTAGTGGGTGTGGGCGGTGTGTGTCGCCGGGCACGACCTGCGCGGGCCCCACGCGGCCACGAGGCGGCAGGCCTGCCCTGGCATCAGGGGAAGCGGCGCCGATCTTGCTCAACGTCCATCTGCCGCGCCGTCGCCAAAACACCGGCTGCCACGAGTCGTCGACGTGCTCTGTGCCCCGGCACGCACTCCGTCCCGGCGGCGTCCACGGCCTGCGGATGTGCCGCCAAGCTGTCGATGCCTGCCCACAGGCTCGATAAGCCTGTCGCGATGGGGAGCTGCTGCGGATCTTTTCTTGCCTGGCCGCTGCCCTCGTCCGAGCGGATGCAGGCCCGGTTCCGCCTGCCCCGAAGCAGGCCAGAAGCGCGGGCGACTTACTGTGGGGAGCATGTCCTCTGCAACCTATTTCCGAGTCATTGCCAGCCTTGTTGAATTTCGTCAACGGGACGCTGCGCGCGCAGGGGCGGCGGCTCAATCGCCTTACTTGTACATCCTGGAGCCCAAAGCATCCGGGACGTCCCCTCCTGTCTGCAACCTCGTGGCTGGATTCCGTGGGCCCTCTGAGAGCCACGATGAAGGCCGTCTTGCTGCTGGTGGCCCTGGTCTCCGCAGTCCATGCTGCCGGAGCCGCGGACCTGACGGCGATTGTCAGTGTCATGCCGAAATGCGGAGTGCGTCTCGCTCCTCGCTTCGTTACGTCCGTACTCCAAGCTGACGGTAACAGCTGCTGTGCCTTGAGAAGAACATCGCCGCGTCGCCCTGCGGCCTGACCGATACCGAGTGCAGCTGCAACAACGCCACCCTCAATGCGCAGATCCAGCTGTGCGTCGTGTCGAGCTGCAAAGTGAGGGAGCAGCTGAGTATGTTCCCGCCCCTTAGCTCTTTCGCCGCGTGGCTGACTGTCGCAGCAACCAAAAATGCCACCCAAACACTCTGCGGCGCTCCAGTCCGGGACCGGACAAAGGCCGTCTCTTATTCTGGTGTTATAGGCGGTGTCTTTGCCCTGATTGCCTACATCCTTCGCATGGTGTCGCGATTTCCTCAGTTCGGCGGGACGCTTGGCTGGGATGATGCTGCCATGACATTTTGCGTTGTCCTCGTCACTCCGCTGACCTGTCTTTCTGTTGTCCGTAAGTAGCATTGGAACCCGAGCCATGCCGTCTAAAGACTGACAAATCATCGAAAGTGGCCAACCTTGGTCTGGGAAAGGACATATGGACCATCCCGTTCGACAATATCACTCACATCCTCTACGTCTGTACCTTGGCCATTCTCGCAGACCGAACCTCCCGCTGACAGCATCCAGATCTACTACTTTGACGAGGATTTGTACCTGTCCTCTCTTCCAATGCTGAAGATTTCCATCTTGCTCTTTTACCTGCGCATTTTTCCCGAGAAAGGCTTTCGCCGTATGGTTTACGTCACCATGGGTCTCTGCGTCGGATACCTCATTTCCTTCGTGCTCGTATCGGTCTTTCAATGCCGCCCAATCAAGCATGCCTGGCTTCAGTGGGACGGCGAGCATGAAGGCACCTGCAACAACATCAATGCTCAGGGCTGGACCAGTGCCGCGTTGAACGTCATATTAGACGTCATTGTCATCGTTCTTCCGTTGCCGATGCTGGCAAAATTGCAGCTGAACAAGCGGAAGAAAGTCTTGCTGATGCTCATGTTCTCCGTTGGGTTCTTGTGAGTTCCGCTGCCGCCTTCGACCTTACCGAGCTAGCCTGACAGTGATGCCAGCGTCACCATCGTCAGCATTCTCCGTCTCCAGGTCTTGATTGAATTTGGCAGCACGCATAACCTGACATGTAAGTTCCAACCCGTCACCTTGCATTGCGCCCGTATACTTACATGCCTCGAGGGGACTACACTGCTGTTGGGTACTGGTCCACAATCGAAATCCATGTGGGAATCATCTGCGCTTGCGTGAGTCCTTCCGTTTCCGCCGTCGAGGATTCTGCTAAGATGTTCTTAGATGCCTGCAATGCGCTCCCTCTTGATGAACTGCATGCCCAGAGTCATGGGTCAAACTACGAAGGAGAAATCATACGGGCCCACCTCCTCGGCACTCAGCGGCGGACTCAGCAGCAACAACCCCAAGGGCAGCCAACTCTCGAACCGGGCGAAGGGTGACGACGAAGGAGATTTCATTCCGCTTGTCGACGTCGAAAGCCGCGCCGGCACTTCCATCGGTGGCGCGCACAGCGTTCCGGCCACAAGAGACGGGTACCCTGAAAGCAGAGCCGGGTACCCCGAAACGTAGGAGCCGCCTGGACCAACCTTTCTTTTTCCTTTTCTGACATGCGACGGACGATACAGTGCGGATACCAAGGGAGTTGGGAACCATCATCACGGCGAGGAGAAGCTAGACCTTCCAAGCTTCTCACCCATGGCCTTCTCGGTTTTGAATGACGGTAGCGGGGACGGCGGAAACAGGAATTCGGTAATGGACCATAAGGTATAATATTTTGATATCCACGACTTCTGGTTGGCGGAAAATTAGGGCGGCGGTTTACTTAGAGGAAAGGACATCCTGGAGGCGTAACTAGTCATACATGCTCAGCTGCAGAGCACAGCATCTAAATGCAGAAGTCCCTCTTTCTGTCGAGAAGCCTCTCCGATGGCCCGGAAGCGAGACCCACACCAGTCCAAAGACCAATGTGAGACATTCGGCGTCCCAATGTTACGCCCTACCACCCGTATGGACGGCACACCTCGTATATCGTCCCTGGAGGGTGGATATGATCTCCCGCCGAAGAGGGTTTGCCGAACATCACCAGAGCTTGGCGGTCAAACACCAAAGTGGGAACATTCGCCGCCCGGCGACCAGACGCTTGGGCGTCAATGACGACAATGCTGCCAAATGGACATCGTGTTGTTGTCACCGCTCCACGTAGACCGCTCATGTCGGTGCTCACCGCTTGGCCAGACACAGAAATCATATCCGGACCGGTAGTGAGGCGCAGGAAAAGAGGCAAGGCAATTGCGTGCAAAGTCTAGCCTGACGAGAGGGCACGCTGTGATTGCCGTTGATTAGCGCCGGGAAATGTCTTCGGCAGAAGTGGTGTGCGGGATAGTCTTGACGACATGGAATCCTCCAAGGCGTCTCGACTTGGCGGACAGAGCGCTTGGCCGGCGCAGACGTTCTCCTGGTCGTTGCAGTGTGCACAGGGTGCTTGCTGCGCTAAAGTGGATACTGAAACATCCACTTCGTTGTTCGATATGGTTAGCGTCTCCGCGCTCTGGCGTTTGTGTCAAAGCTTGCCAGAAAACGGTCGGGATGGGCGGGACCGCATCGTCCGCTGATCGAAATATAGGGCTTCCCCGTCCAATCAGACCCAGCGGGGGAGTATTCGGTGAACGAACAGCGGAGTGCAGGCGTTGGAGCTAGGATAAACTTTCCTTCTCGCCTAGGACCCCATTTTCCAGCCTTGGACCCATACGTTGTCCGGCAATGGCCCCCGTTGGGCATTGCAGACTTCACTTACTCATGATCCCTGGGTGTCTGCGCAAGCCACACCACAAGTCTTTCGCTCACCAGGGCAGAGCTTACCAGGTTGGAATGATAGCTCAGGTCGCATAGATAGGTGTTTCAAGCAGCCACTTGCAGGCTCCTTGTCAACCCGGACTGCCATGAGACGCGCGGATGTCTGAAAGGCGTTCCCTTGACGGGCTGTACGAGGCCTTCAATTCCGCAGCTCCTTAATAGGTCCTACTGCAGTCGTTCTTGTCCACCAAGCATCGTCATTACCTTTGTGCGTCCTCCTTGGCAGTCGTGTTGACTTCGTCCTCTCTTTTCGGGTTGTTTTGTAGTGTCTTAGATTACACTCCCGCCGGGATGTTGGTGAAGCAGTACCTTGGCTTGGTAAGCACCTTCGCGGTTGCTGCTTCAGCATTATAAGTCTGTCGTGTCGCACTCTGGAAAGCCCTTCTTTGCTTACAGCGTAGCGGTACCATTCGTCAGCAAGGAGGACCAGTCAGAAGGGATACATCCGCGAGCAAGCTTGCCGTGCTATAAACTCGACCACCGGATATGAATATGTCGTTGTCGACTCCGGCCATGGTGCTGGTCTTCTGGCGGCTCGCTTTGCTCTGGCTAGTCACAAGGTTCTCCTCATCGATATGGGAGATGACCAAGGGAATGCGATTGAGCAGCAGGTGCCCGCAATGCAGCTGCAATCCACGGAGTACACGCTGATGAAGTGGGATTACTGTCCGCCACTATGCGAATACAACTCGGCAGGAGAGGGATTTCGAGATGGTGTGAAAAACGCCAGCGGGCGAACAGGACGTTGGCAAGTACCCTCCTGGGGAATCCGAGCCGCTCGCTATCTGATATTCGCCTGCTGGAACTCTTGGCGGATGCGCTGCCCATTACGCTATGATCACGATCTACCCGCACGTAAGCGACTAGACATATATCCAGAAGCTAACTGGCGATGACTCGTGGGCTCCGGACAAATTGAGGAAGTATCACGAGAAGCTGGAGCGCTGCCGGTGCCTGCCCAACATCATCGCGGTCATGATTTTGACGGATGAGCCGGCACAGCACTGACTGACCTCTCGCTCGTGGTCGAGGATCAGAAGCTGCTGTCGCTGATCCTTTCCGGTGCTACAGTCAGTAGAAGCTCGGCGAGATCAAGGATCTACGACGGGCAAGGCTGACTCGCAGGCAGGCAATGGGCCAGAACATCGTCAGCAAATTGCTCACAATCGTGACTGGGTTGGGACAAGTAATCTGAACGCCCCCGGTCCCGTCCGTGACTCCACTGAGGGCTTTTACCAGGTTCCTTTGGCCATTGATGCTTCAAGGTCAAAGAGGAATGGACTTCGAGACGTTATCCTGGATGTGGCCAGCGCAGTTAACTCTGATGGTTCCTGGAAGTACCACCTCGACATCAGCCTGAACACGCTGTTGACGAAGGTACGATTTGGCCAATCTGGACCAAAGCCAAAGGCTGTCGGCGGGGATTACATCTATGGCCAGAGCTTGTACGCAACCGACTCTTGTTATGCCGGCGCCAAGGGCACCGCTGGATCCGTCAACGCAAGCAAAGAAGTCATGGTTGCCGCTAACACGTTCAACACACCTCAGCTTCTTAAGCTAAGTGGTGTCGGTCCAAGAGATGAACTTGAAAGTTTCGGTATCGAAGCCGTCAAGAACCTTCCGAGTGTTGGTACCAACATGCAGTACCGTTATGAGACAGGTCTTGTTGGCGAAACTCGGTGGGACTTTTTCATAACTTGCGGCTGCACTTTCGGTTGTTCGACTCCGGATCCATGTTTGGAGCGGTGGGAGAAGTACTCAATACTCCTGCTCAAGCGCACATACGCCACCAACGGTAGTGCCATTGCCACCGGTAAGAAGACCTTAGCAGCCGCTGAAGAAGACAATCCTGATATCCTGATTTCTGGTGCTCCGGCAAATTTCCCTGGCTATTATCCCAGCTATTCTCGCATTGGCTTGTCCGACGCAAGGCACTGGGTAAGTCCACTTCCGGATCATGTGTCCAACACTCCTGTTTCTCCTGAGCTTGTCTGCATGGCATCCGGATAATAGTATCACAGTATTTCAGTAGTGTGGAGTTGAAGTATTCATCCGGGCGAGTGTTGCGTCTGTCTTGCTGCACTCACATCCAGATGAATGCTTCAACTCCGGACGTACTGGCATTGCACCGCTGTCTGAATATTTTGCGAGTTTGGGCCGGCTATAGGAATAACTTCCGAGGAAATCATGGCTCTGGTACCTTCGAGTGATTGACGTGGATGCTGACCCTCCTCTTTCTGTAGACCTGGATCGTCCTCAAGGCGCACGCGCGCAACAGCAAGGGCACGGTTAAGCTCTGAAGTGCTGACGCTCGCGATGTTCCCGAGATCACATTCAACTACTTCGATACCGGTAAAGAAAGACCTGCATGCGGTGTACGAGGCGATGGAGATCTCCTGGAGGATGTTCAAGAACCTGATCTTGCTGGATGGGTCCTTCAGCGAGACGTGGCCGGGCACCAACGTCTCGACGGAGGCAAAGATGAAGCAGTTCGTCAAGGACGATGCGTGGGGCCACCACGCATCTTTCACATGCCCGCTCGGAGCGGACGACGATGAGATGGCGGTGTTGGACTCCAAATTCCGGGTGCGCGGCATCGAGGGCCTCCGTGTGGTGGATGTGTCGGTATTTCGCAAGATTCCAAGCTTCTGCATTGTGCTGCCGACCTATATGATGAGTGAGAAGGCGGCGGGCGTGATGATTAACGGGGCGTTGGCGTGAGGATGGCGTGTTCGTGTGGCGGCGGCGCGGCATTCACACCGTTCGTTGTAGTTTTTGGACAGACAGCATGAGTTGAACACAATTGCAATCGAAGAAGCCAGAGCAGAGTCTTTGACTGCGTGAGGAAAAGGGGATAGAGAAGAAGAATCGAGCCGAGGCTTTACGGAAGCGGCGATGGTGTGAGCGATGACGTTGGGCGCGTCGCGGCGCCGAACTGCGCGCCGTCGAAAAAAAGTTCCACCCCGCGTCGCCGCGTCTCTCCAGCTTCGCCGTCGCGCTGCCGCCATGGATTCCGCTTTCCACTCGTCTGTCTCGGAAGTCGAGCGCGCGCTGCTCAACCTGACTCGCTGCGTGGCTTCATATGGCCCCGAATCCAGCGCTGAAGAGCGCGCAGCTGTTTCACTGGCCGCCTTGACCATCGAGGTAAGTTTACCTACTGCTCCACGAAGTATCACGAGGTCACAGTAGTGATAATTTGCAGTTTCTTGCGTAGGACGAGCCGCCTTCTCAACAAACCTTAGTCGCCCGCCTCAACAAGCTGCAGAGCCAAATTTCAGAGTACCCATACAGCATTTCGCACCGCCTACAAGCCGCAGAGCTATATCGCGCCCTCGGTCATCCCGATCTCGCTGCTGCCGAAGCGTACAGAGCCCTCTTGCTGGTCGACGAAGTGCTGGACGAGTCTGGAGAATACCATGAGCAGGCTCTGGACACAATAACGGGGGAACTCGCCCACAAGCCTGCTTCTGTCAGGGCCGAGCTGGCGGCAAAACATGCTGCAAAGTTTCCCCATGTTTACCAGCGGCTTGCGGGCTGCGAAAAGTCCGAAGAAGAGTCAGATGTCGAAGTGCAGGAGGACGAGGCCTCCATGTGGGCACAAACATTGTGGACAGATACAGTGTATGTCTTCTTTTGGCTCTACGAGCACGCATTGTGCTGAACACGTCCAGGTACACTTGCGTGACAGGAAATTTGCTAGCTTGCGGCAGTCTCAAGAGCGCGCATGAATTCTGTTTGCGAGGCTTGAAGGCAAACCCAGTGGAACCTCATCTTATCGAGTTTCGCACACTTCTAGACCAACGCCTCAGGGACCACTTCGCCTCTCGAGGCTTTAACTTAGACGGCGGCGACGTCACCCGCGAAGATTACCCAGATCGCACGTCCGTAAGACGCGAGCTCTATGCGTGGAACATGTTCGAGCCGGATAGATATTCGCCGGAATCGCTGGCCCTGCTAAACGAGCAGATCAGTGCTGTGGCCCCCAAGCTTGAAGCACGTGTCACTGAGCTTCCGTTCCTTACGCCCGAGGTCGATCCAGTCCACAGGTAAGTTCTGACCATCAAAACTCAACGCCCCTGGGTGTTCAATAAAGCATATCAGAATTGCACATTACCCGGCCACCCGCTATAGGTGCCATGAGTCGAGACTAACCAGGGAAACAGCCACGATCCTGCGCGCGAGTCAGCGCCCACGATGATCAAGCAGCTAGGCGTTTTCGTGCGAGAGGACGCAGCTCCGGGCGAGGTGATCCTCGACGAAAAGTCCCTGCTCACCGCCAATGCACGTCTCCACGACTCGTACTGTGACGCCTGCAGCGCGCCTCTGCCAGATCTGCGCGATAGCTCCGAAGCTAGCCAGTGCGTCTTTTGCGAAGATTGCGATGACATTGTTTTCTGCAGTCAGGATTGCCATGACCTGGCTCAGGAAGCATATCATCCTGCCCTATGCGGCAATGATGTTGAGGCAATCGCCAAAGACGCCCCTGCGGCTGAAGCGGCTGATGCGCTATACTCCCTCCTGCTGCTCCGCGCCCTGGCGATGGCCGAGACCCAAGATGTCCATCCGCTCGAGCTAAAAGAACTTAAGTACATTTGGGGCGACTATCACATCCCATCTGCAGAGGAAACCATTTCCCTTGCGCCGTCGCCGCTCGGGCCGTCTAAAGATGCCTTTGGCGGTCTTCCACGCACGCTACCGTTCTCTTTCAGCGCCAACGTCCTGACGCCCCTGCACATGCTCGAGAAAATGGACGTCAACATCTTCACCGCTTCCTCCAAATACGACTTCTGGGTCTTCAATACGCTTTACGCTAAATTTCGCGGCACAGCCTCCGCGCGCCAAGGCCGCGATGGCAAGCCCGACGTCGGCGCCGTGCATCCCCTCTGGTGCCTTGCCAATCACAGCTGCGACCCTAACGTTGCGTGGGAGTGGCAGGGTAACATGCGGTTCTGGGCCCGAAAGGAGAGGGTGGTTTGGAAGGGCAAGGAAGACGGAGCTAGGCGGCAGCCGGGCTTGCGGAAGGGCGAAGAGGTGCTGAGCCATTATTGTGACATTGATTTGCCGGTACACGATCGGAGAGAGTGGGCTGCTGGCGCGCTTGGTGGCATGTGCATGTGCGAGAGGTGCGTCTGGGAGTCGGGCTTGGAGAAAGATGCGTAAAGCATATGGCCGTAACTTCCAAGTGCCCGCTTGGCCGACCTGGACTCCGGCAGAGCCATCGACCATTCAAAAGGAAGGTATCATGCGCACGGGAACATACTAGGTAGAGGCATGAGTAGCCAAGACTTGGAAGAAGATCATCCTCATCTCACATTTGCCGAACTCTCCGGCAAGCAAATCAAAAGACGAATGATCAAATCATGACTGATGACTACTTCACCGCATCTCAACCTCAGTCCAATAATATGGTAATTCCGAGATGTGTTGTTTCGCATGCCTCGTATACTAACCAGCACCAGTAGGGCTCAGCGGATTGTCGTTCTTCAGCCGCAATATCCGCGCCATTAGTGTCACTTATCCCGATTCCCGACGCGCGTCAAAGGGACCATGCTCATGTTACAATCAGAAAGACCGTTCCATCAGCATGCAGCCTAGACCATGGGTCTTCCGCGTGTTTATTTGGTAAAGTGGGGGATCAAAGACACGTTTGGGGCTGATCGCATCGGAGATAAACGAAGCTGAATAATGCCAATCCACTGATGGACTCGTTTGATCAACGCAATCGACGGAAATGCTGTTCCAGTCGGACTTATCGGATATGGAAGAGGCAGGAAACTGGCAAAGACAGTCGGAGACGAGAGAACTGAATAGTGACCGAAGCGTCGGCGACTTATATTCGGTGAATAGAAGCTGCGCAGGTGCCAGTACTGTTCAAGAATGCCTTTCTAACAGTAACGCGTTGCGAGAGTAATGTCTGGTATCGCCTGATGATATTATTCCATTGCTAAGAGTGTATAAGTAAGCTCAGTCAGCAAGCAGAAGAAGCACAAGTGCACATAAGCTCGTGTTACTCATCCGGAGACAAAATTAGATAAGAACGTATGCTCAATCTACCCGATGGAACACTTCAATTTATTACGTCCGGCATTTGTGTAAGGCTGTCCGGATAGGTGCGGATAAGCCTCGTGGATGGTGAGGTGTGCATTCGTATTCGTGCGAGGACTTGGCATGCGACACAGCTTCACCCTCTGCACCATACTGGAACGGGGCCGCGCCTTCTATCTACGCTACTTAGCCTAAAGACCTTCCGCGAGAAAGCAATAGCATACTAAACCTCGACGTTGAGTTCAATAGCGCGGTTAACTTATGTAGGAAGCCAGGACCAGTTGTCCGGCTAAAATACCCATACCGATAGTCAAAGCCAGATACTCAGGGAAGGATCATCTGTTCGGAAGGTCAGAGGTGTAGGAGTAGAAATGACTATCGAGAACTTTACTTAGAGAACGGCTACCTGGTAGTGGCGTCAAAAGGAGCACCGAACCATTGACGTCTTCCTTAATTATATTAGTAAGATCCTAGCGAATGGTCCATGGTCTTTCATTCAAGCCAAACTTTGAATGCTGCGAAGTTTTAATGTTGGGCAGTCATAGTAGTAGTAGTAAGAGACCATCCGCATGCTTCAAATCAAGAGCTAGCATAATGTATCGATTGCATTTAGCGCGGTCTAGCAGTAAGCTCTCACTAACAAGTGGCTGGGGAACGTTGTGTTCTGTCCAAAAGAACTAATGTTTAAAGCTGTAACAGTAGCTCGACTAGTCGACTGTGAGGGGTTAGAGAAGGGTTGGAATGAATACGAAAGTTAGACTATGTAGGAATTGATCAGAGCTGTTGTTATACGCAAGGTTCGCATGCGGGTCCGAAGTGGCGTGTCAGTTGTTTGTCTACTGCCAGCTTTTTCCTGGTTCGAATCTCTCTGACGACTACACATGTTCCCTGTGCGTGTCTTCAACTATTGGCTATCAAGCACTTTCAATTGGTTGCTACCGAAATACTTCCGCACCACTTCAACCCAAAAGCCAACCTTCTTCAAAACTTGGCACATCAAGAAATACACACGCTAAATCGTTCATGAACCACTTTTTGGCGCTCTGCTTTCCGTAAGCTCCAATACGCAATACGCCAGTCCCATGCAATAATATGATACAAGCCGTTTGGCCTACAGGCTAGTAGAAGCCGATGGGTCCCCTTCTCTCCTGAGGCACTGCGTGGTCCACCTTCGAGGTTGCGTCTTTCGAGTCGGTCCCGGATGTCGACGCCGCCGGTGTTGCAGACTGTGCCGCTTCACGAGCCTCGACCGACGTAGCTTTCCGTCGCTTGCGGGACTGCCAGGTCCGGTCTTCTTCCTCGATTTCCTTGAGCACTGTACTCGATTAGCCGTGCTCTCTTCAGCACGCCAGTTCCCATGCTACTCCTAGATCGAGCAAAGGCATCGCAAACCGCGAAATATAACGAATAAGGTTTTCCCTTCGCAGTCCTGCCTGAATGAAGTATGGTGCACCTACCCTCTGCCCATTCACTTTCGCTCTCTTCCCGCCCAGTTCCTAGGATGCCCTCCACATCAACTTCCTCGCCACGCTGCACTCTCTCCAAGACCTCTCGCAGTAGTGCAATCTTAGCGTCCGCTTTCCGGCTAAAATCGGCAACTTCCCTGCGCAATATCAAGGTGTTGATCGCATTGGAGCCGACGACGAGGCCGAACAAGATGAAGACCGTCGCGGGATTCCATTCCTTCGCCCGCCACTCGCGCCACGTGAATGGTCTGGAGCGTGAGGAGCGGAAGGGCTTCGGAATGAGGTTTTGCCATAGGCTGGGCTGGGCAACGCGTGGGAGGGAGGCGGTGTTTGCGGCGTAGGCGCGCGTAGCGCAGACGAGGCATTGCGGGCGTGGAATGGACGCAGCAGACCGAGCAGAAAGGGCAGAGGCGCGTGCGCGAGCGCGCAGAAGGCGCGCGAGGGCAGGATTGGCGGGAGCCATGATGGAGGCGGTGTCAATGGAAGGTCGAAAGTTGCGCTGCGCCGAGCCGCGCAGCTGCCGGCGGGCCGAGAGGGCGCGACACGTGACCGCTATCAGTTATCGCCGACACAGCGGAATTAAGAGGGATGTGGGGGCTGAAAATGTTGGACGCGAGACGCCCGTCATCGGCTTTGCTTTGGCTTTTGCCCTTCTGACTTCCGGGGAAGCACGCCCGCGACGGGGTTCACGCAAGGTTCGCGCAAGGTTCGCGCAAGGGAGCACGCCGCCGCCGAGGCTTCTGCTCCGTCTTCACCCAGTCAGGGGCTCTTTGGCGCTCTCCGCAGCCCAGGATTTTTCACGAGCCGCTCCCGGTGCCGTTTCGAAACAGCTTCGTCCCGCTTACACCGAGATGGCGCAAGGGCGTCGGCAAGGCAGCATACTTCGCTACAGAGACACCAAATTAACCCAAATGCCTGGGGAGCACTGCGATACTTTGGGCTCGACACGCTGACCACCACGAGCGGTCGCCGCGCTCAGAAAAGTGACCCGTCACATTCATGCCGTCCGTTACACACAGAGGCCGCAGAGCTGGCTAAATAGAGTTCTCGGGCGACGGAGATGACTCGCGACGCCCAATAAAGGACAACAGCTACCTGCGCCTGCCGACCTGAGACGCTGCCTGCTTCGCCGTGAGGCTGGAACGGACCCTGGGCGAGCAGCGAGGATGACGAAAACATGATGCGCGGTGAGAAGTGGGCACGTTCCGGGGCTGATGTTTGAAGGCGTCCGGCCTCGAGGCGCGTGTAGTCAGCACTCTGCGGAACGGCGCAGCGTGGGATGCTCGTTTAGGCAACAGATAAGATGCCGCCTCACCGCCCGCGGCGGAGCAAGCTCCTCTTGGTTGCGTGGCGCGCGACCTGCGGGCGCCTTTTTTCCAGGAAACAGACGCTGGGCGTGGCGGGCGCGCTCTCCGATTGGGCGCACGACTATGGGCGTGGAGCGGTGCAGCAGCAGCAGTAGAGCAGCGCGCAGAGGGCGTCGCGGCGGCTGCCCGACCCGCAGCGGCGCTCTCGCAACCTAGGCGGTCTGATGCACACCGTGGAGGGGCTTTGTTTTTTTTTTTTTTGCGGCCCGCGGCAGTCTGGCGCGCGCACGCCGGGCGCTGGGCGGCCGAGGCGGCGACGTCATACCGTTCTGCGCCGGATCGTCGCGCCAACGCTGCTGCTGCTGGCACTGGACCGAGAGCGCCTCCGGCCTACCGAAGCGGGCGCCGCAAGATAAGGCCGCGATGGCGACCAGCCCGGGCGAACGGCGCGTGTAGGGCTGGCGCGCAGCGACTGTGCGACGGCGTGGACAAGACAATGGGAGGCGCCTCACCACCACATCGCGGCGCTGCACCGCCGCCGCAGCGGTGGGCGCGGGCGCACCAGCCTGCAGCTCGCCGCTGATGATGCCAATGCCCCGCGGGTGAAGCGAGGGATCCCCTCCGCCGGCAGCATCGCGCACGGCAGGCCGTCGTCATTGAGCTCCTCCGCTACAAATCCAACCGCGCCTTTCCAGAACGCTCTATCCGCCACGCCTTCTGCTGGCTCTCTGCAAACACCCTCACGCCCACCTGCCCCGTCATCGTGTACCCACATATTCCCTTAGCCGACTCGCACGCCCCGAGCCCGCCGCCCTGCTAGCCCTACTTCTGTCGCCCGCCGCCCTGCCCACCACTACTGCCCCGCGCCTCTTCTGCATCCCGTCTCACCACCTCCCCGCCCCCACCGCCGTCGCAATGGGCAAGCCGCCAAACCTCTACTCCTTCCCCGACGACAGCGAGCTCGCCAACAGCTTGCGCGTCTATGTCGTCGACGCCCAGAACAGCGCATTGGAGCGCCACAGCGTTTTCCGCATCGCTGTTTCCGGCGGCTCGTTGCCCAAGGTCCTCGCCAAAGCCCTTCTCGCGCCGGGCGAGGGCTCCCTCGACTTCTCCAGATGGCACATCTTCTTCGCCGATGAGCGCGCCGTGCCGCTCGACCACGCGGACAGCAACTACGGCCTGCTGAAGACCGAGCTGCTGGACAAGATCCCCGCTGAGCTGGGCAAGCCCACCGTCTACCCGATCGAGACCAAGTACCTCGACGATATCCAGGAGCTGGCGGACCAGTACGAGCAGACGCTGGTCAAGGCATTCGCGGCGCGCGACAGCGTCAAAATCCCCATGTTCGACCTCATCCTCCTCGGCTGCGGCCCCGACGGACACACATGCAGCCTGTTCCCCGGTTCTCCGCTGCTGCGCGAAAGCGAGGCGTGGGTCCTGCCCATCTCCGACTCCCCGAAGCCGCCGCCCAAGAGAATCACGCTGTCGCTCCCCGTCGCCGCGCACGGCATCAAGATCGCCTTCGTCGCCACGGGCGGAGGCAAGAAGGAGATCATGCGGAAGATTTTCGATACGGAGGAGGGCCACGCCCTGCCCTGCGGTTTGGTGAACACAATGGCCCAAGAAAGAGTGACGTGGTTCACGGACTACCCGGCGGTCGATGGCGTACAGTTCCCGGTCCGGAGAAGCAGTCTGTAGACGGGTGGAGAAAGCTGCGACGGTGGTCTGGAGATGGAGCCGGAAGCTTCACGAGCTACGTCTTGCTATCCGGGCGTGTTCTGGGGGTCTCTCGCTTTTTACCGATGGAGATATCCAAAGCGTGTTTCTGGGATGATTGGGTCGGCCCACTGCCAGCTTGGCCTAGTCCTCTATACCAAGATGTTGCTCGCAAGGCTATAGATTTGGAGACCTACGGGCCGTTCCTTAATCAGCAATGCAAATGACGTCCTCCAGTGCTTACCCGCACGCCGAAGTGAGAACGTGACTGGTCGCTCAAATTGACTCCTCGGTGCGAGCGCAACGGCATGCACCTGTGCTTTGATGTTGCCACGCCGGGCAATGCGAGCCCGTCACGTGGGCGCGTTTCCGTGTGGACACGAGCCCCAAACAATCATGCATAGGGCCGCTAAGATCAACACCACTGCTGCAGGCACGCACGCCCCCCTTGTCGCCCGGCACGCCCAGCGCTTCTCTCCGCTCCACGCTTTCGCAAACGCGATTACGATGGAAACTGGCGCAACACTACTACTTCTCCACTATGTCCTTCGTACGTACTGCCGATGCGCGCCACTTCCAGAACGTCGGCTCATCGTCGCAGCTCCCTGAACCGACGCGAAGCCCTGCGCAACCATCGCCCTCGCGACTCCCCACCCTATCGAGGCGCCCGACCGTTGGCGCCGCAAACAAGGAGAATGCGTCCAGGACACGGAGCTTGCAACAGCCGACGGGCGTCTCCCAAATAGCCGGCCCTGCGGCACAGGCTGAGAAAGAAGATCACAGTGCCGAGCAATCCGGTCAGCCCGCGCTCCAAAACAGACCGCTGAATCGGACACAAAGCGTCAGCTCAAAATTGGCCGCTGCAAGGAAGGTCGAGGATGCCGCCAGGCAAGCAATGCCGCCCCCTCCTCCACCCTCGGGCGCGAGTCGCACGCAATCGCTGCGGAAGCCCACAGCCGGCCAGACTACCAGAACGTCAGGATTGCGCGCGCCAGCCAAGCCCGGTGCATCTTCTGGGGGTCCCAAGCCAGGGTCCGTCTCACATACTGGCGCTAGTCGCAGCAACAGACCGGGCTCAGCAGCTTCGACAGCACCGCAGGGCGCTGCGCCGCAGAAGGCGAGTCAGAAAGAACGGATGAGAGCGGCGACTATATCGTCCCCCCAGGCAGAGCGGACGAGGCCGGCCGCGGCAGCGCAGAAGATGGCGCCTTCGGCGAGCAGCGATGTCAAGCGCGGCAGCACAGCCGTCAAGCATGCGCGCGCGAGGTCGGAACTAAGCAGCATCGCGTCTCACCGAAGAATACCGGTGTCCGAGAAGCAACCCACACTACCGCCGGCCAAGCCGGCGTTTTCAACACTGCAGCAGCATTATTCACCGAAGAAAACGCTCGAGCCGAAGAAGGCGGCGTCGGCGTTCTTCCATGCGTCATCAGTAAGCACAGGCGCTGCAGAGGGACTATCAGCCGAAGTATTGGCGCTCCAAGCGGAGCTGCTCCAGCTGCACCTGCTTCACGAGTCGGCGGCGGCGGTGCAGGCAGAGTGGGAGCGCAGCGCGGAGCGGGCGCTGCGGCTGCAGTTCTACGAGGTGGCGACGGCGCACCACAGCATGCGCAAGAACGAAAGCGAGGTGCAAGAGCTGGTCAACGTGCATGCGCTGCAGGAGTGGAGCAGCGGGAGCGCCACGTTCGGGCTCGCGGAGAATATCCAGCTGCTCGGGCCGCTGCTGAACGAACTGCGGGCGCTGACGGACGCGGGCGGGCGGCACACGCGCGTGGTGCAGGAGTTCGAGCAGTGGATGGCCGGGGTGGAGGCGGTGCGGGCGGGCAGGGAGGCGCATGCGGGCGTGCAGGTGGTGGAGGGGCTGGGGGACGGGTGGAAGATCGAGGCGGCGGCGCTGGTGCGCAAGGTGGGCGCGCTGGCACGCGACGCAGAGCGGCTGAGCGCGCCGGCGGGCAGCTCGAGCATCGCGGCCGTGGTGGGCGGGTGCCGGGCGCTGGTGGGCGGCATGCTGGGCGAGCTGCAGCTGCTGCGGCGCATCGAGATGTCGGTGGGCGAGGCCGAGGCGCGGTACGTCGAGCAGGGGCTGAGGGGCATCGCGGCGGACGCAGGCGTGGGGCGGGCGGGCGGCGGGGGCTGGCGGGACGTGTAGTGTGTAAGCAATGCAATGCGGCGCGTGGCGTCACCAAGCATCTGGTGTGCATGCGGGCTGCCAGGGCGCGCCGAGGGTTTCGGCTGGGAGCCGCGCGGCGATCCAGCAAGCAGCGGTAAAGGCCCAGGACGATCTTACCAAGCAGCGCCCCCCCGTGCCGAGACGCGCTTACTCAGCGCCGCCCTGGTGTATCTCCTGTGCAGCGCAGGCCCGTTCGCCTCTTCCGGCCGCTCCCGCCGCGCGCGCCCCTACCGCGTGCCGGGGTCGGCTCCTGCGCGCGCCTCCGCCTGAGTCTGCAATATCCTCCTGGTCGCGCCAAGGCTCCGTCCTGCTCAGATCCCTCCCGAGCACCGGCCGTCAGACGGCGGAAATAACCGGCCGCGAGCATATACGCGGTGGCGCGGCCCTTCCGCCGCAAACGCTCCTTGGTCCCTCCAGCGCCCTCCGCCCAGCTCTCGTAATTCATTCTCCCGACTCGGTCTCCATTACGTTAGCCCCAGCCAGGCAGCCAGGCCCACCGCCCAGCGGCACCCTACCCGACGCCGGCCTCTGGGTACACTGTCGTCTCCAGCTTTCCCCCAACCCGGAGTAGCTCCACCCATCTCGGACTCTCTGCGGGACGACCCAACCCGAGCGCCTTATAGGGCCCGGTCTGGCCAACGACAGCGCCTCAGTACCTGTTCTTTTCCCTGAACTCACGAATGGCGGCCTGCCAAGGCCTGCCGTTTCACCTCAGGCCTGGCGGAACTTATGGATTCTGCGGCTGCGCGCTGGAAGAGGCCGTGGGAAGACCCTCATGCTTCGTCGCTCCACCACCACCATCACCACCAGCTTTCACCGCCCCGCGCCGCCGCGGTCACGCCAGCCGCCGCCAATAGGCCTCTCCCCGCCCTCCACGACGATGGGGCCGCGTCGGCGCCTTGGGGCTTCCACGGGCGCCGCCCCTCCGCTGCGCGGCCGCTGGATTTGACCGAGACCTCGTCGCCCGCCGCCGCCGCCCAAGTGCTCCAGACTCAGCCCGATGCATCGCAAAACAACAAGAGACGCCGCCTCCTGCCCGACCAGCTCTCGCAATCCCACCCCCATTTATCAGGTCTTCCAGCTGAGTCAGCCGGATACCCAGGAAGCGGGGAAGACCACGATGGTATACTCATCCTCTCCTTTCACCCGCCCTTGTTTGTCATCTGTTGTCGTGGACTGCGTAATTGACTGTTGGGTCTGCTGACAGACTCGCCCACAACCCTAACAAGCGAGCGTGGGCGTCAGCAGCAGCCGCCCACGTCTCCCGGCATGTCGTCTGCACGCTTCGATGCATCAGGCTTCCTCCCTGTGGTCTCCTCCCAGGACGACAAGTCCTGTTGTGGTCCGACTTGCAGCGGTGTGACCTGCGCCAGGCGTCGAGCCTTGATCCACGAGATCGTGGCCGAAGTCGACACGCTCAATGCCGGCATCCAGCGGATTCAGCTGCGCAACGATAGCCAACCGCGATCGGTGAGGAGAATGCAGCATCCTCCAAATGCGTCTTTTCGGGCCGTCCGGGCCAAGTACTGACCATTCCAAGCATGCTCCAGGACTTGCGAGGCTCGGGACCGACCAGGCCCTTGCATTCGCCGTCGAACTGTTACGATCGAGCGTTGCCAGCCTCCAAGATCTGACAAATCAATCCTCCTATCCGCTTGGAGAGGGAGTGGAGCATCATCCGACCACAACTGCTGCCGCCGCCGCCGCCGCCGCCGAGCTACGCGACGTCATGAAGCGCAGATTAGATCCCGCCTCCAACCAAGATTTCCCTCCTTTTCTGCCTCGTCCATCAAGCGGAGAGCGAGACCACTCCCGCATAATCCCCTTGCCCGGTCATCACGAGGATTTCCGGAGAAGCTTCCAAGGCAGTAGGGATCCTTTGTCGCCGCGTCACTCTCCAACAGGAGCACATTCCATCAGCAGCGGAAACGCCTTCACTCGACCCCCATCACCAATGCACAATCACCCACCGCACCGAATGCTTCCCTCTCCCACCTCCCTCAACATTGCACCGCCATCCACAATCCACTCCCTTGCCTCGCCTTCGCCCTCCCTCCTTCCCCAGCCCTCCTCATCCGCCGCGCACACCGCACACCTACAAGACCTTCAGCACCAAATCTCACTTAAAACACTAGCACTCCAGACACTTCGACAGGAATACGACGCTCTCCTGTCGAAGCTCGATCGCCAGCGCACCAAATGCGCCGCTCTTGAAAAGAAGTTCGAAGTCACCGACGTCGAGATCAACAGCCTTACGACGGAAAAGGAAGAACTGGAGGGCAAGGTCGCGGCGCTCGAGCAGCAGGTAGAGGAGTTGAGGGACCAGCGGGACGAGGCGAGGAGGAGGGAGGTTCAGACGGGCGAGCAGTACAGAAGCATCGTGGAGATGGCGGCTCGACTGCAGGGGATGGCGGCGGACGAAAAAAGAGCGTGGATGAAGGAGAGGGAGGGACTGTTGAAAGCCTTGGGTCTGGACGACCGTGGCGAACGGGATCACAGAATGACGCAAGAGGCGGACGTTGGCGGGACCGTCAGGCCCCCGGCGACGGACTTGGCCATGTCTGGACTGGAGACTTCGAGAGGACACTTCGATGCGGATGTCCCTGATCGATACTCCGAGCAGGCTTCAACGGCTGCAACAAACCAAGTGATTGCCGCACTTCGTGTTGAAGTTGCTCAGCTCCGATCCAGGACTCAGTCTCTTGAAGCGGCCATACGATCAATTCGCGATCATGGGACAGCCATGGAAGAGGCCTCTCAGGCTGTTGCAGAAGCCGGGAAGAAAATGCGGGAAGCGGCGAGAGGCGCAATCGCGGATACATGAATATCACGACGGAGACAGAGACACAGACAGAGACACAGCGAGAGCGAGAGAGTTATGGATATGCTACGGCCATGGGGAGGTCTGATGGCGAAAAAAGTTGTTTTTTCTCCCTTTGATACCCACAGGCTGAGCCTTTTACACCTTCCATTCTTATTTTTCTTTTGTTATACTCCTTTATATTTTCTTTCAGCGTTGCATCAATGGGGGTTGGGGTTCACTCTGGATACACTACGGAATTTGGAATTTGCAAGGCGGTTTTGTTGTGATTCGCTACCTACATACATACGGGACGTTCTCTTTTCTCCTGATCCTCTTCTTTAGAGGTGCTACCTTTATTGGTCGCTACCAGATCTATCTTATCGTTTACCTTTCTGCATTTGCATTTGTACTCTTCTTCTTTTATTTCTCCTCTACACGGAAAGAAGCCTTGCTTCTGACTGGCCTGCTGTGGCACAGAGTGGGAGACACTCTTGTACCGGCTTTTCTCAGCCTCACTGGACCAAATGACGGGTAACAAAAATACTGAATGAACATTGGTGTAGCATCTCGCGTAGTTGCGGGTCTATGGAGTATGAGCCCACTTCAACTGTGGGTCCTTGATTCGAAGGGCTGGTCGTGGTTGGTGGCACGTAAGAGCACTGAGTAGTATCGTAGCATCGATCATCCGAAGGTCTTAGGGAAACGAAACCGACGTACTCGCCGTTCCAGGTGCCATTTCACTTCGGGGATCTGGCCGGACATTCCCGGGCACCTGCAATGTCTCGGCTAAGCTTTGACGTGAGGCCTTACCTATATGCTTGGAGCTTTAACCTAGGTGGGTTCGTATCGAGGATGGGCGTTGGTTTCAGAAAAGGCACTATCTTTGCTCGCGCTCATTTAGTCCCGCGCGGGACTGGGCAGATCTCTATAGATCGGGCCTATGCAAGGTCCTTAGAGCGACTAAGATTTCCCCGAGAGAAGAGAGGAAAAGGAGCTTTGCTGACCGCCGTAGGTCTCAAAAATTCGCCGAGCATCCGGACCGCCAGGGGGGCAAAGGACGAGTCGTGGCTGCTCGATGCATATTGTTTGCTGGATAGCATTGTATTGTATTATATTGGGACCATGGTATATCGTTCGTTATTTCGTCTCCATCCCCATCAAGAACTTACTCGAGAGAAATTTTCCCTGTGTGTGTGGGGGTGCTGTTGTTTTGTACGGCCACGACTACGGTTACCGATACGCCACAGACGCCTTCTTCTCGCTTATTCCAGGCCAACCAGCTCCGGAAATTCTGTCGCAAGCGCCGACTCCCCCATGGGCAGCAAGCCTTAAAGCTATAGTTCCCTTTAACGGCCGATTCGGCCGATTCAGGCGGTAAAACATTCATCCTAGTCGTCCGTCGTACGTAGTACGCGTCCAGAGCCAGCTAAGCCGGAGTTACGGAGTCCGCGCACGTCCACATAAGACATTTGGCTGGACCTGTGGATTCGGGACAACATCGGCGGATCTATTGCATGCAGTTATGCTGTGGACATAAGCGCAAATTGTCAACGGATGTTCATTATCGCCCTGCTAGCGCAATGGTAGCGCGTTGGACTTCTAATCCAAAGGCTGCGGGTTCGAGTCCCGCGTGGGGTGCAAGATTTCCTTTTTTGCTTCTTTTTGGCGGTTCATGCTCAGATAATGGTGCTGCAGAAGTGCAGGGTGCGATCTGGGCGAGATCGCTTAGTAGGGTGGTGATTCGCGGTTGGCGTTGGGGTTTGGGCTGCTAAACGCAAGGCCCGAACATCGCCAGAGCTTCCTACATCATTCATCAGACTGATCCGTCCCTCTGGCACAATCCAACCAGACAATCTTGTCACACGTAGGGTGTTGAAGCATTGATAATTACAAATTCAGGAGCAAAGATCTCCCTTTCTGTCATGGGTATGAATGCTTAACTCCAGACCTATGAGGCTTGCATAGAGCTTATCCTGCGGCCTTGTTTCTTTCTTCTTCTTTTTTGGTCCTTCATGGCACGAAAGGCTGGTATAACAATCCTGGATGTAGTTGGGAAGTGGGGTGATGGTAGTTGATCTGGACGGCGACCTCGGGGTTTGCGGAAGACTAAACCCTCTCTAGACAGGCCTGCATTAGCTATTCTATCGCAGTCTTTGTAACAGGCAGAAACGCAGGGAGAGAGTTCCTCTGGCGGAGCACTCGTCAGGTGTTTTGGTCTAGTGTGTTCCCTTGAGCTGCTGGCGCTTTTCCTTACTGTTTCTGCAGCGTTCGCACGACTGTAAGCACATGTTGAATGACGAGCGACCCGCAACCTCTGTATGCGAGCACATGAATTACTATAGTCTTCTCAGCCTTCCTAGCCAAATCTGTCTCCTACTTTCAAAAATCAGTTCCATGAGTAAAACGACGCGGGCTAATGACAAAGCGCCAGGCTTCGCCGTCCTCTGAAGCGCCATCTCCTAAATTATACTAATCGCTCTCTAAGCCGCCTCCCTCCAACCCTTCCACTCCGACATCACCAACCCGGCCAGCATTCATGCTCAGGGAAGCTGTCAATTGCACATTTTCACGGATACAGGGACCATCGAAGCTGGAAGTTTCAAGTTCTTGCATTGGGGATGGTTACTGTTGGAACTAGAGAGAAAGCAGGCTTTGGGGAAGCTGGGGTATCTGGGGGAACCTTCCAAACACAGGAGAAGAAAGTTAAATCATGAGAGAATTAAGGAAGAAAACAAGCCGTGAGAAAAGAAAGCCCAAAATGCCAATGTGGAGAGAAAAAACCAAAAGTGTTCGGGGAAGCCGCCGCAAAGAGAAACCAATCAGACGGGGGAGAAGCCAATGAGAAAAACCGTCGAGAAGAGAGGCCTAAGCCTCAAGAATCTCCACCAGAAGGAGATTCAACACCAAGCAGTCAGAGGAGGGGAAACCCCCACGAGACGTCATCGCTCGGCACGAGAGACCCAAACCTCGAAACCCACCAGTCGAAGGAGGAGGGAAATTCACCACCACTTCTTCACCCCACACTCCGCCTCCCACCTCTCCCAAAGCTCGCTGCTGATCGAACTCGCATCGCTCAGCGCATCCTCCTCGATCTTGCCCTCGACCCTGACGCGCGCGACAGGGCGCACGCACGCGCACATGTGCCACGGCTCCTTGCGGCACCAGTACGCGCACGAGCACTGCTCGTCGCAGTCGCACGTGCCCGTGTAGTTCCACGCCTTCATGTCGGCGTTGCTCGCGAGCTTGCCTTCCAGCTTGAGCAGCGCGCGCCGGCGATGACGCTCCAGGCGGCCCGGGTTGTGCTCCGCGTCGTGGGCGTGCTGGGCGGCCGTCTCGTGGCAGGATGTGATGAAGGGGGTGCTGCCTGGGACCGGGGAAGGGAGAGGCGAGCCGGCGTCGGGGAGGACCGAGGTGTACGGGTTGAGCGGCGAGATCGGAGGGTGGATGGGAGAAGCGTTGCTGGAGCTCGGGATGGGGGAGGCGTTGCTGGGAGTGAAGGAGAAGTTCGGGTCGAAGCTGGGGGAGTCGACGCCGAGCTGGAAGGATGGGTATTGGAAGCCGCTGAAGCCGTTGGCGCTGGAGAACTTGAGGTCCAGGGGAGGAGGACGGGGGCGGGTGGCTTGGGTCTGGACTTTCGGGGAAGGGCATGGGAAGCCGTCGAACTCGGCGAAGGGGTCGTTGTGGAGATATTCGTTCTGGAGGCCCTCGGTCTCGGAGAGGGCAGCGCTGTTGTTTCCGTGGAGGTAGGCCTCGACGTCGTTCTTGAAGGGGTCGGGTGGGACGGCGAAGTGGGCATCGGCGTCCTCAGACTCGTCGTCGTTCCAACTGTACTCACTCATCTCCTCGTCGACATCATCGTCGTTGGAGTGGTTGTTGTTGGCGATTGAGTGGAAGACTACATCGTCGGGGAATCCGCTGTAAACAGCACCATCGTTGAAAAGGACGTTGTCGCCGTGTTTGACGATGTCGATGCTCATGTCATCTTCCTTCTTGACATCATAGTCGTCGGCATAATCGTCAGGGTTGTACGCGGGGATATTCTCCATGGGAATGTCGACATCAGGGCACTTGATGGAGAAGGAGTCATCCTGGTTGAAGTCGGAGTACGAAAGCTCGCTTTCGAGCTCGAAGGAGTCGCGACGACGTTCCTCGTGAAGCCTGGACTCTTCGTCAAGCTCAGCGAAGCAGGCGACTGCAACCGAGTTCTTCTCGGCCACATGAGCGAGGAGAGAGAGCGGGTTGAAAGGCGCAGTGAGAGAGACGTGTAAGCCGGGGAACTTGGCAAGCTGAGCCTCATTGAAGGCGACAGCATTCAGAGCCTTGCGGATGCTGGCAGTGATGGAAGCCTCGGAGTAACGCTTGGCGAACTTGGGGTGCTTGAGGAATGTCTTCTTGTTGTGCTCCGTCTTGAAGTCGAATATGTGTTCCTTGCGAACGGCGAAGTCGAGGGTCACAAGCACTTCGGCGCTCAGGAGAGTGTGCCAGTGATAGATGAGGTGCTCAAGCATGGCTCCGGCAGTGAGGTCATAGGTGAGGTGAGTAGAGGGCTCAATGAAACCACTCTTGAAGCGGGTCTGGAGATCGGTGTAGAGCGTGTGAATCTTGACGGCGGTCATGTAGAGAACGTCCTCGAAGGCGTACAGCTCGTCGAAGCTCGACTCGGGCTCACCAACGGCGTCGGTGGTGGAGATAACGACACTGTCGAGGCAGACCTTGAGCAAGAGACGTTGCTGCTGCTCGAATTCGTCGGCATTGCGACCGTCGGTGTCGTCCTTCCAGATGGTGACGTTGTTCTCGAGGTGCTGGATTTCACGCGCGACCGCGTAGATGATGTCGCGGCAACAGTCGAGAGGAATGCGCGAAGCATTGCGAAAGTGCTCATACTTGGGGGGGAGTGCAAGGTCAGCGACCGAGTAGGCCTGGTAACCAGAGACGACAGGCATGGTGCGATGCTGCGACGATGCTGACGTGATGAGTGGTGTATAGGAGGCTGAAGGATGGTCGCTGGGTCGCGACAAATGAGAATTGGCTTGAGAGACAAGTGGAGAGGTGTCGGGACTGCAGTCGGCGCTGTTGGATGCTCGTGAGGGCGTGCGGCGGTGCGAACGGAGTCACGACGGCGAGCAGCAACGACGGAATGGGTGGAAGAGAAGAAGAAGAACGGGAGGATGGAGGATGGGCTTTTGGAGGAGCGAGCCTGGTCAGTGCCCATGATTTAATCCGGTGGCTGGGTTCTGGCATCGTGAAGTGAGGTGAAGTGGTGGTGAGGTCGCCTGCGAACGAAGGTGAGGCGACAAAACACGACCATCTTCAAAACCAACGAAATGATTTGACAACGGGAGAAAACCGTGTTCTTAAGGATCGAGAGAGCTCTTGTGTAGTTCTAATGCCATTCTCGCGATTGGAGAATGGTTGTCATCATCATGGTGTCCGGGAATTTTCGAAGAGCAACTGCCAGTCAGCATTTTGTTGTCCAGATGTTGTACAGAATCAACGGAAAGCACCCAAAATCTATTTGATGTGCTTTCAATATAAGGTAAAGGAACACTGCTCGTCAAAGTGCTTGCCTGTCACGCACGTAGACAAAACCTACGTCGCTACTGTGTTCAGCGGAAAAACCATATCATAATCGTACACTTAATACATTAACGGAAGAGATCAACGCAGCCGAATCCTGATGGTAGAGAGCCTCTTCTATTAGCTGTATAGTTCTATATGTACATGGCGAGAGTGTCTAAAAAGATAGAGTCTAATGAGAAAGACTGCGCCATACCGACAACGAGCACTCAGATCATACACATAGCATTTCCTCATTCCAAAATCATTCATCTTCATCAACGTAAGCGGGATCAACTTCAATCACAGCCGGCATTGGCCCCACATCTTGTGCGACGGATCCAGGTAGCTCGATTTGGGGGATATGCCAAGTTTCGTTGTTCAAGCGCTCGACGTCGGCGTTCGTCAACCCCTTACATCCGAGCAATGATAGGAACTACAACAAAAGTTAGAAGCAAAAATTGCCTGGATCCACGCTCATTAAACGTACTTGTAAGTTGGGTAAATTTCCAACATGCCCCACCGTTTCGGAGTTAATTTCTCCAGCGAGGTCGCAGTCAACGAGGCCGAGGGTCTGCAAGCAACTTCTACCCTCCCACTCCTCGTCCAAAAATTTCAGCAGATCAGCCCCGACTTCAGGGCACTTCTTAAGCCACAGCTCCTTCAATCCTTGGTTCTTCTTCAAGATCTGGCAAAGCTGCCAGTCGCTAATCTCGGCGCCGACGAGCCTCAGGATTTCCAAGCGGCTCCAGGAATCGGCAAACTTATTCCACTCAGTGCCCGTACCGGCCTCGGGCAAGGCGCGGTAGAGGTCGGGTAGTCCGCGCGGGTTCTCGCCGTTATCGTCCGTGGTCGAGCCCCAGTTGATGATCCAGCGACGCAGGAAGCCGCGGCCAAAGGGATCCTCGATGCGCAAGCACAGCGTCCGCAGGTTCTTGAGACCAGCCAGGGCGTCGGCGACGGGCGGGGTAAGAGTCCAGATGCTCAGTTCCAGGTGGCGCATGGACATGCAATAGCGGTTCAAGATGGACGAAGTTAGGGCGGTGTGGAAGGCAAGCAGCGTATGGGGACGGAGTTCGGAAGCCTGCGGGATGACATGTGCGACGGTGCATGCTTCATTGAAGAGATCTTGGGTGGAAGAGTCCGCCGAAGGGATGGACCCGGCGCTGCTGTTGAGGCTTCTGGTGCTACGGGAGTACGGAGATGCGGTGGGACTTGTGCTCGAGAGCTGGCTGATCAAGGAAGACACACGGGTGGGATAGATGCCCAGAGAAAGAGTTTGCAGACTTGAGGAGGCGAGAACATATGCGGAACGGCTAGCTAGAGAAAAGGCAAGGAGAGAACGGATGGGAAGGAAGCCCAGGATGTGGAGCAGTAGCTCCGAGGGCAGTGAGGTGAGATGTGCCATAGCGGGTGCTACAGAGGCCAAAGTCCAAGTCCCGTCGAGCCGCGAGCTTTATTGCGGCGGAAGTTGAGGCTCGGTGGGCGGCCGGGGATGTCGCGTGTCGGTGAGTGAGCCCTATTGCTGAGTGAGTTCTATTGATTCTGGATGCGGAAGGGATCCTGAGGAGGTCATCAGCCTGGCTCCTCCGCGCCATCACGGTGCCCGCCAGCTTTATCTGCGGGGCCCAGCACGACACCCTGGCGGACGGCGAGCTGCGCGAACGGGCGGCGGGCGGGACTGCAAACGTACCTGCGGTGCTCGGGAGCGCTCGCAATGCATGGACTGCGGGATGCCGCGCGGGAGAGCCACGCTGGAGCTTCTTAAGGTCGCCGGTTTCCCGTGCGCGAAAACGCGCGCGCGCAGCCCGCCCACGAGAGCGTCTCAGCTGCACTAAAAAGGGACGCCGGCATTGCTTTTGTCGAAACGCGGCCTATCGCATGTGTTGAGGCGCGGTGACGTCGGCCGCCAGCGCGACCGTGGTCGGCCAGGCACATCGTCACTCGGGTGCTGAAACAGGCCCTCATCTGCCCAATACTGTGCTTCTGATCTGGAGGAGTGCTCGCGGGCTGCGGTCGGGGGCAAATGCAGTGGTGGATGACGCCTGTGGCACGTAGATGACCTGCGAGCCAGATGTCAGCAGGGCAGGCGTCGCTGAAACCATCAGCCACCGCGACCACCTGCGATCGAGTGCCAGATTCGGCCGTCTGGCGCCTGCAGGTCATCGCGACGCCCGCCGCGTGAGGCCGCACCGCAGCGGGCGACATGCCGCATTGCTCGGTGGCTGCCGCGGTCTCGCCCTGCGTGACTTGCTTCTGGCGCCGCGGTGCTTGGGCGACGCAGGGGCGGGCATTCGCGGCCGCCGTGACACTGCGAGCTGCAGCGCGCCCGTCTATAAGGCCGCTGCGCCTCGGGACGAGCACCACGTTCCATGGCCTCGACTTCCTTTTGTCCCTCATGCTGCGGCCGCACTGACAGCTCACCGTGCGCGGTGCTGCTGGTTGGCCGCGCCGCTGCTCGAGGGCGGCGACCCGGATCCAGTACAACCACGTGACGGCGCCGGTCCCGAGGTGCGTCGCGGAATGACAGGTCGGCGCGGGCGACAGCGGAGCGGGCGACGTGTCGTGAAGCAGCAACCTGGGCGCCTTGCCACCGTCGATGAGGTCTCGACGCGCGCCGCACGAGAAAGAGGCGGCGCCGGCGCGGGGCTTGGCTGGGCCCGCGGCCGGGACGGAAGGCGGGACTCTTCCGCCGTCGCCGGCTCGCTTTCCGTCCACTCAAGCCCGCATCGAAAACCGCGCGCCCAACACCAAAGCACGTGCCGGCCGTATTGTTTCAGCGCTGCCTGCTATTTCCTTGTCAGCATTGTCTTCGAAACGATTGACTGAGTCCGGCCGACGGCGGCGTATCGAAACCCGTCCATGCTTCTAGAAGCCTGCTGCGCGAGAATTACCTGCCCCTCGTTATTCCCCGAGCCTCACCATTTCGCCGTGCCTCACTATTTCGCCGTTTGAGGCCATCACGATAGCATCGCCCTCCCGACTAATGACGAGGCGCCACTAGCCCCGACGGCAAGACCCACGGCGTCAAGCGCTCAGAGTCATACGCGACTCCTTCTCGTTGGTCCCAGCGCTGGGCGAGCCAGCCAGAGCTCGAGACGAGCCTCCTCCCGTGCCCAACTCTGGCTCCTGGTCTAGGCGGGGAAACATTCTGAGCACGATCGAGAGATTTCGGCGGCGGCGGCGGCGGTGGAGGCGGAGGCGGAGGCGGCACTGCCCGGCCATCACGACAATGCTTGGAGCGCGGACGAGCCCAGCGGCGCCATCCAGCGCGTCAGAAGGGGGGAGTGACCGTTCAACCTTCCTCACGAGTCGAGCACGATAGGAACAGTGCCTCGTCTCTCGTTTCCACCGACGACCCTGTCTCACAAGCTGAGCAAAGCGCCGTCTGTGTTCTTCAGGTCTCCCCACGCCGCCGGACCATTACTCTCTCCCTAATAATCCCCCGTCTCTGCGTTTTGTCCGCCATCGATCGGACCCCCACCCGCACCACCACGGCGCCGTCACCGCCACCGCCCAACCACACCTGACTCCGGGCCTTGGGGAGGGGTGGCACGCGTCGAGATCCCCGTTTACCACGTTTTACATCTGCACAATAGACTTTTCGTGCCGTCCGCCCATCCCGCGCCAGCCCGCCCTCCCGGAATCTCTCGCGCGAAAACGTTTTGCCGCAGGAAGAAGGGAAGGGAAGGATTGGTTGCTACTGAGGCTGCGGCTGCGTCAGTTGGCGCTACGCCGCGTGGCCGGGCGTGGATCGTGGTGGTATCGCTCTCTCTCCCTTAATTCCGCTTTGGGCGACCAACGTGTGCTAAGGTCAAGCAATTTAATAAAGAAGTATATAGGAACTCGTATTGGTGATGCGGCCGTCTGATTCAATCGTTTAGAACGAGGGGGTTGCAATGGTTCGAGACTCTCTGCCACAGAGTCATGTCACGATAACGGGTAGGTAGTAATGTAGCAGTCGCGACGATGATGGAGAAGCGAATGCACAGAAGGAGAAAAAAAAAGCCCAGGACAGCATGCGAGCCGATTACCTACCCTGTCGACGCTCTCTCTACCCTTCCCGCTCCGCTCGCCGCGCTTGCCATTAGCTTCCGCATATCGTTTTCCGCGATCGACGCCAATCAATCGACGGAAAGCGGAGGGGAAGGGAAGAAAAAAAAGGCTGTTGCGCTATCGGCATCGCCCATGCCCCTCATCTTAGCAGCGTAGACCTCGACAGCAACGTGCTCGCCAAAAGCCTAAACAAGGGGCACGAAGTCACCACACCCAGACTCCTGGACCGCCACATCCCAAACGCTCGAACCGCGCTAGAAAGTCGCTAGAAAAACCACGCGACCGCTACGTACCCTGGGCCGCCTCGCCGCTGACCGTCGCCGCCGGCCGTCCCACCCCCTCCTTCCCTGGGCGGCCGGCCTGCCACGCTCGGCTTTGCTGCCGCTTACCGCCTTCCCATCATTCCCGCCGCGGCCCCCCAGGCTGCAGCCCCAGATTGCTGGGAAGGTGGTAATGAAAAGCAATGTGCTGCAGTAATAATGTGCGATTGTAACGCCCGGTGGGGCCCTCTCTACACAGTAGATACTACTCTGTCCTCGAGGCGCACAGGCCCTCCGTATCTACAATACTACCCATCCTTTCTTTGCGTGATGACGGTGATTTCCTCTTTCTCTCCTACCCTGCCGTCCGTACTCATAGCACCCCAGCCCGCCCTCGCGTAATCTCTCCAAGTTCTCCCTAAAGAGGTGGCCCGTTCCCTGCTGTGCTACTCTCGTGCAAATTTAATTCTGTGGTTCGTTCTACTGCGAGACCCGCACACCCATTACCATCGCAACCATGCGTAGATGCCCTCGTCCAATGACGAGTCGCAAGCGGTTCTAGATTTCGACGTTAGGGTTGACGCAACGCCGTACCACCCTCCGGCCGCCCCTAGAGCAATTTGCCGAAGACAGCAGCCGAGCCGTCAAGCGGAAGGTCCTCATCATTTCATCATTCCTCGCGCGTCTTCCTGCCGCTTCTTCCCCCTGCTGCAGGTAAGCGGTCGAAAAAAGAGGAAGGAAAAAAAAGCGGAACCGCAGGGGTAAGAGGAGCTGAAAGGAGAAAGAGGGAAAAAAAAACACTGTACACAGGCGAGAAGCCAGATCTGTGTGCCAACGGCAAAAATCCATGACACACCGGGGTTCCAGAATATGATTGAAGATGAGAGATGATGCAAGAAACCCTGCTCCTGATCCCTGGGAGGCCTCGCCGGCTGGCCCCCGGAAGGTAAACCCCTACCTGCGCAGAATGCTCGCGGTACGTTGCGCTATGACGTGGGCGCGCGCAAACCTTAATTGGGCTGCCCATGAGTCGGCCGGGCTGCCGGGAGCAACCCCTTGGAGGGGGGGTGGCTGGCGTAGCGTGGCCGCTTCTGCGCGTCAATTTTTTACCTTTGCCCCCTGCAATCCGCATGGCAGGCCAGCGCTGCCTGAAGCTTCTTTTGGGGAGCGCAAGCGGGGATCCTTACGCTGGCGATGAGGACGTCGGCAAGCTTCATGAGTCGCGGCAGCTGTCTCTCGCGCACAACGTCACTGTGCGCGGGCGCACGAGGGGACCTTGCCCTGCGTCCGTCAGTGCGCGGCCGGGCTCCAAACTCCACACAACCGTCCTGTCAGTCGACGATCGCGCGCGCGTTGGCGCTGGCAGGTCCCCACCTGCGCCAAGCCGCACGAACAGACCACGCGCGGAATGCTAGGGGCAGCCTCCTCTGCCGCCCTCTGCTGCAACGCGCCCTCCCTCAGCCGGCCGGCTGGTGCAACGACGACGGCGGTGCTAGCGCCTGGCGTCTCTGGCGAGGCGAGTCGAGTCGGGTCGAGTCGGCTGCCTCAAGCCGCACACGCGCTACTCCGTACCTAGCAAGCGGCGGGCAGCCCAGGGAACGCAAAACAAAGTTTGGACGGGCATGGCGTGCACGTGGGAGAAGCAAGTAAAGCAGAGTGCGCCAGCGAGCCGCCGGCTGCCAGCCGCGGAAGACGGACTCAAAACGGTCGCAGTCTGCGCGCCCTTGGCCGAATGATGCGCAGCTAGCGCGCCGCCGCCCGCCGGACGGCCGAACACGCCGCCTTCTGACGGCTTCGAGAATCTGGATCGTGCGTGGCTGCTGCACGCGATGATGGCGCGGTGTGGCAGGCAGCTGGAGTTGATGAGGCTGGCAAAACGCGCGTGCAGTCGAGGTGGAGCTGGCTGGCGTCGCGCACGACCGTTTGAGCTAGCAAGCCCTCTCGCCATGCGTGCTGCATCCAGCAAGTTCGGCAAGTGGAGATGTTGCCGGTGAGGTGGAGGGAACAGCGTCGTCGTCGTCAAGCAGGCCCCCGTCCCCCTTTCCGGCGGCCGCGATCGATCGTGGCGGCTGGCCGGCGCTCGCGCGTCCCGTCTCGCGCTTCCCGCTCCCTCAGCTCCCGGCGCTGCTGGTCGAGATGATGCAACCCCCCGAGCTTGACGCGAGCGATAAGGGCGCGGTGGGCGGATCACTGCGAACCATTCCGGTCGATCCCTCCCACCCGCGGGCGTGGCAGAGGCGCCTTGCTGCTTCTGTACGTCAGCGCCGACCGCGGTGTCGCGCATCTGGCGAACGGCAGGATCTGATGAGGTGGGCGGCGGGTGTTGCTGGATTTGCTGATGGGGCTGCGCTGCGGCGGGTGCCCTGGACCCTGTCCGGCTCTCGCAGATTGCCGGTGAGCGGCGATGGTGAGCTGCTGCGACACGCCCTTACAAGGGCCATCCATGCGCCCCTTAGCAAAGCGGTTGCGGGTGGTTGGCTGCGCGGCCGTCGCAACACCTTCCTCGTGCCATCCCGCTCGCTGCTGCGCCATCGCTCGGGCTGCTGTCCTGCTGGCTGGCTGGGGCGTCGTCTCTGGCCGCGGTGCAGCACCCCACTGCGTGACCGGTCAGTGCTTTTTGTCGCCTGTCACCTGTCACGCATGCATCCCGCAGGATGGCATCGCGGACGTGTTGTTGCGTTTTCTTCACCGCCGCGCCCGCCGCGCCCGCCGCGCCGTCACGCACGTCACGCGGCGGCGCGTGGTGGTGGTGATGAGGCCCAAGCCGCAAGCGAGGGAGGTGAGTTGCTTACCCCACCTTCTTCTGCATGCCTGATGCTTGGGCGCGCGAAACTGCTCCTCGCTGGTGCTGCTGTTGCTGTGTCCGTCCCTACCTCTGGCGCCCTGCGGTTCCGCAGCTCTTGCGCGCCTTTCCGCGCAGCGAGCAGCCTGCGCGCTGCCCGCGGCTCCGCGCCGTCGTCGTCCGCCGGTGTGTGTCGTCGTCAGCCCACGACGCCCAAGACATGCCGCAACCAGCATAACCTCCGCCCAGCCTTACCCTACATCCGCGCAGCCGCCGCCGCCGCCGCCAATCTGCATCTACTAACTCGCCCATGCTAACGCAAAACTTCTTCCTTGCGGTGATGATTATAGTAGATCTACAGCACTATTCGCCCACGCTAAAGACGCAACCAAGCAGGCCTCACACGCACGCACACACACACGCTCCCCCCTCTCATCACCGCTCGTCTTCCTAGTGCCAAAACAGGGCGAAAGCGCGGTAGATCTGGAGCTTGAGCTTGCTGGCAGCGTGTCCACGCCGTATCGATCCACGATGCCCTTTCTGGGCCAGGGCGATCCGGCATCCGGCACGCGTCAGGCCACGATCGTGCCCAGGAAAGTAAGCTCGTCAACGTGAGGAAAAAAAAAAGAGGCAACGGGGGCAATTGGGTGTGGATGTCCATCGGCCTCAGTCTGCTGCCCCCAGTCTGCCATGCCATGCACTGCCAGCGATGCCGTGTGCGCGCGCGCCGTCGCCGCGCGTGGCGCCTGAGAAATTCGTACCACGCGGAGGGAAAACTCTCTCTGCTGCGCTGCTTGTTGGTGCCGTGCGTCTGATTGATCGAATCTGAAGCTGCCACACATGCCAGTACGCGTGCGTGCGTGCGTGGGTTGCGCATCGCGGCGCTCGTGTGGTTACCGAGGGAGGCTGTCCTTTTCCCAAATTTCTTGCCTCACTTTGCTCCAGATCCGGTCGGGACCCCCATCCCCCAAATGCTCGGCGGGCCCCCTTGCGCGCGCACGACGCTCTCGATGTATCTCCGGTGTAACTCCACGCGCGGATATCTCGATACGCCTCGTGCTTCGTCCCGCGTTGCCTGCCCAACCCAACAGCCCCCCTGGCTGGCCCGTCCCACATCCACTCCAGCTCACTTCCTTCTTGCCTCACGCGCACCCCCCGAAAGCCCAATGCGCCACACACGCGCGCACTGGCACTGCGAAGGCCGCCTCCAATCCGGTTTCGTGTTGCCCATGTTGACGTGACGACTGGGGGGACGTGCGCAGGCGATAGTCTGTCTTCCAATTCCTTCCCGAGAATTTTCCAATAGCCCGTCTGCTCTACTATCGATGTTGATCTTGCGGACGGAAAAAGATGCCAATCCTTCCCGCTGGCCCGAGGCTATGGGTGACGGGACTCCGATGGTGGCTGAACGGAAACGTGGTGACGGGAGGAGGGGTTGGGGGCAAGGGAAGGGTGAAGGCTGCCGGACGAGCGTGATGCTTGAGCTTCTGGCGGTGCCGCGCGCCGTCGCGTGGGGTTCTGGCCGCCCAATTGGTCGTCTCTCCGCATCTCAAATCCTCGAATGTGTCTATTCTGCTTATTCTTTTTTTGTCCGCGTGCAAACGGCGGTCAAAAGGTCCAAGCGAAAGACCCCCCACGGCGCAATGCAACGCAATGGCTGCGTACCAGGCTCCTGGGCGCCAGCAGAGTGTCGGCAATCGTCAGCCGCGCAAAGTCTGGAACTGAGGCAGTGTGCCGCCGTGTGGAGGGATGAAACGCAAAGCCCCCGTGGACGTATGGTTATGGCCGTAAGCTGTCCGCCCTGCGGCGTCGTTTCTGGGGCCAACCCTGACACGCGCAGCCGTTGCCCGGAAACTTTTGCGCCCACGTGTGAGGCGTGATCGAGAAGCGGCGTCGTAAGACAGTGGCGGCCGGCAAACGGAAGGCGCGGTGCAAAGTCTCGCTTCCATTGTTTTGCTTTCCGTAGATGAGATTCCGTGACATGTTTTTTACTCGCGCATACCCACGACCAACCCTCATGCTCCGACCCGATGGCCTTTCCCGCCCACCGCGCTGCCCAGCCCAATTTGCGTGCATGCCCGAAGAATCTGGTACCCTAAATCCCATGATGCGGCGCTAACGTCAACCTGATGAGACCCTAAGCGAAACGGCGTACCGTCGCCGCGGGAAGAAACCCTGATTCGCTACCCGTAAACCTTTTCCCAAGAAGCCGCACTCCTAGCCAACGCCACGCTTGCGCAAAGGAGAAACGGCAAAGCAACAGAAACATGAAGAAGAGAAAGCCCCGCCGCGTGGCGGGGCGGCAGACGTGGAACGTGGTCGTAATCCTCTCTCGTGTGCGCCCAATCTGAAGCCAGAACTTGTCCTTTTTGTTTTCCGAACTCTTGCGTTTTTTCGAATCAGTCATCCGCACCCCTCCCAGGGGCTCCCTGCCCGCCTCTCTCTCGGGCAATCTCGGTGCGGCGGCGGCGGCGGCTTCCCCGTATGATTCGCGCACCAAGGGTAGCAAGGCTGCAAGACCCCGGTCGCTCATCACAATGGAAACGGAAACCAAGAAAAGATAGTGCAAGGCTTGAATGCCGTCCTCACACACACCTTTTATGTATCTTGACTCGTGCGCGCGGCGTTGCTCGTCAGCCGGGGAAGCCGCCGTGCCCGCCGTGCTGCGAGTGCGCCTGGTAGGCTCCCTGCGGCGGCGGCGGCGCCGTCGTCGTGCTCTGCGCGAAACCCATGGCCGTCGAGAAGGTCGGGAAGCCCTGATTCTGCGGCACCAATGGCGGTGTGACCTGCATGTCAGGGTAAGGCATGCTCGAGTGGCTGCTCTGCCTGACGGGTACAGGCATGCTCATGGGTGGCGGCGACTCGAACGGCGTCGCCTCGTGCGATCCCACGTGCGACCCCTGTGCTGAGACGGAAGCGGGACTTTCGTACAGCTCCTCGAGACGTGCGTTGGCAGGCGTCGACGTAGCGCTCAGACCACGTGGCATGGGAACTGCCATGTTTGGCAGCACCTCGTTGATCTTCTGGAGGAGCAGGGCGAGATAGCGCGATTGCCCGCCGCGCAGCGTCGAGATGAGGTTCAGGAAGCGGCCGAGGTAATCGCGCGGGCCAATCTCGAACGAGTTTTGCTCCATCGGCACGCAGGCCATGACGTCGGTCAGCGTGCATGCCACGTCGAAAAGCTTCTCAATCTGCAGGGAAAAAGGAAAAGTGCGGTCAGCTAACGTTCACAATTTGCAAGCTGCACGCCTGTTTCAGCAAACTCACCAGGCCGACTCCGTGCACTTCCATCGCCTGCTGCGAGAATTGGCTCGACATGGTGATCAGATCGCGCGCGATTTCGATGGGGTACTTGAAGCTCATCGTGTTGTCCGTCGCCATCGACGAGATGAAGCCGTGGCTGATGGCGAGCTGCCAGATCATGGTGCGCAGCCATTGCTGCGAGGTGCGCAGATCGACGGCCTGCACCTCGGTGCCCTCCAGGTAGCCCGGGAGCGCTTCCGACAGCTGGTTCTGCATCTGCGCCAGCCACGAGGGCAGGCAGCCGGTGCGGACTTTGTTCCACAGGCCCATGAAGGTGTGGTCGAAGGGCTTGTAGAGGTTGATCAGGTGTATGAAGCCGGAGAGCTGGACGCGTTCCGTGGGGTCTTCTTCCTGCGAGGGGAGCTCAATGGTGGCGTCCAGCGTGATGGGGCGGTGCTTGTGGAGGGCGTATGCTCTGCGGAACAAGGTCAGCTCGGCGGATCTCTGCAACACCACGGGCAATGGACGGACCTCTCCTGGATGAAGAGCAGCCAGTACAGCCGGCGCCGGCGCGAGGTCTCGATGAAGTCGCCGTTCTTGTACGTCTCCTCATCGTGCATGCCCAGCAGCTGGGCGTGGGTGGTGGCCTCGCGCAGGTAGTACCAGGCCGTGTTGTGCTTGTCCAGGCACAGGTAGCTGCTGAAGTAGAAAAACGAAGTGATGACGGAAAGGCGGGTGGGGTTCTCCACGTGGTTGTAGCTCTTCCTGACGCGCACGGATTCCTCGAGCAGGACGTGGCCGAAGTTGATGTTGGGGATCGGGCCTTCTGGCCCCCGCGGCACGACGTTCGGCGGCAGCGACATGTTGGGCTGGATGAGCATGTAGGCGCAGAGGGCGGCGATCATGCAGTAGGCCTCGACGTTCTGCTCCATGCTGAGAATGGCCTCCTGGATGCGCTGGTGGTGCAGGATGGGCTGGCTCGGGTACAGGTTCTGGAAGTAGAAGTCGACGCAGGTGTGGATCAGATCCAGCGACATCAGGCCCGGCTGGCGCTGCAGGGCAATGTTGTGGGCGTTGAACAGGTCCGGGAAGCCGCTGGCGGCCAGCTGCGACTGGCGCTGCGTCTCGCGCAGCTCGGACAGCACCTTGGCGCGCGAGCCCTTGGGGCCCTTCTTCTGGGGGATGGCATTGTAGGTGCAGTTGAGGCCGGCGGACACGCAGTTCTTGCACGGCTTGTGGCCTTCGCCAATGCACTTGACCTTGCGGCGGTGGCAGCTGGGGCAGGTCAGCGGCGGCGCGCGGGCGGCGGCGGGGCACTCACCTGTCACAGGCGCGCTTGACCGGCGCACTCGAGGGCGTGGAGGACATGGTGGACTGGTTGGCGAGAGCCTTTGCCATTGAACAGCGAGGGCTGGCGGCGGGAGAGGGCAGCTGGGCGGGCGGCGTGAAATAATAAAGTTGGTCGACACGACGTCTGCACGCGCACAGCATCCGGACTTACCTCATTGTGCTTGCCTGCTAGCGCGAGGCCGTCAGTCCAGCGGCACTAGGGCCAGCCTTAAACTAGCGCATTTTAGCGACCGAACACGCCCAGAAGATCAGGAACAGAGCCACAGCACGCGCCCTTGGCCGCGGAAAGCGCGAGCAGGGGCAGCGCTGCACGCAGCGCCGGCGCCGCCAGCCCAGGCACGCCGCACCGCCGCCTCTCGCGCTCGCGCGCGCCGGACAGCTCTGCGCGCGCGTCTGGCCCGTGGTGGGGGCCTGGCGGCGGCTCCCAGCGCCAATCCCAATTGCCTCCGAGGGCGATATCAAAATTTGATCGCTGACCCCACTTGTCAGTGCGAGCGCGCAACACTCGACATGCGGTGTCCAGGGACCGCGCCCGCCCACTATGGCGTCAATGGCCGTCGCGGCCAGCTGTCCGCCAGACGCCCGCCACCGCAGCAGCCCGCCGCCCGTCACCTGCCGACGCACGCTCTGCATGCGCGGGACGGGCGCGTGTCGTGTCGCGCGCGCAGGAGTGGGAAGCGCAGAGAGCAGTTGAGCTTGAGCTGATCTGGCCTGCGGCATATGCTGCCGAATGAGTCGCGCGTATCGAGACCCGGGACAGGCCGCCCGCCCTCGACTTGGGTGTGCTTTTCCTGGGACCGGAGGGGGCCATGTTGCGTACGAGTAGGTAGCCTTTGCCGTCAGCTGACCCGCGGTGGTGTCCTGCAGCAGAGCAGCGCGGGCGAGAGCAGCGCAGCGCCCTCTATATACGCGCTGCCCGCCCCAAAAGGCCCTTCTGCGGTGCGCGTCTGGCCTGCCTTGCGCCCTGCACCGAGCCTGCGGGTGCTCGCCGCTCGCCGCATTGATGGCCCGTAGCCGTTCGGACTGGCGATGGCCGCCCGCCCATGACTCGCCCAGTGGTGCGCGGGAAGCTTGCGGAGCAGGCCGAGGAGGTCTGTTCGCTTGCTGAAGCATATGCCAGCCCGATGCCTCATCGTGAGCCCGCCGCCCCTGTCTCCCGGCTGCAGCGCTTGTCACAATCGAGGTGGCCCGCTGCGCCGCTGATGAAATGCGACAACGCCCTGCCTGCGCTCCATGAGTCAACGATCCTGTGTGCTGGCTGTGATTTGAGCGCCCGCCGCCGGAATGCGCTTACGAGAAGAAAACGGCCTTGCCTGAGACACCAAGGCAGCGTTGCGCTCGGGCTGCCCGCTGCGCAGCCTTGTCGTCCAACGGCGCTGCGAGCGACCGCCGGCGCGGGTAGCTGGGCGTTCGTGCCAGTGCTTGCTGGCCACCGTGGGGCCGGGTGTCGCGCAGTGGTGAGCGTTGACGACAACACAGACTCATGCTACCGGGCGCGCGTGAGACGCCGCGTCCCCTCCCCTATATACCGCCCAGCGCTGCCCGTGTGCGACCGCGCCGCAGCGAGCGCAGCAAACAGGGCACGCTCGACGTTACACAGCAGCGATGACGACGGTCCAGTTCGCAATGCAAATCATCGTCCGAATCGGCGCGATTACTATACAGGATGCCACCAGCCACACCCATCTCAGCCCCATGCCAGACAAGGCAATTCGTCCGCCTCCGCAGGAGAGCATGAGCAACGCCCAAGACGACTGCGCTCCCGAGAGCCTGGTTGGAATTAGAGCCATGCATCAACACAACAAGCTCAAAGCCTTCCACGTGGAAGCCATGCGGAAACGCCATGCCTGCCCAACCTCTTCCGGAAAACCAAAGAAAGACACGACCAAAGGAAAAGTCGGACCACCCTCGCATGCTGGCGCCAATTGCGCGTCGGGCCCTCCCGATCCTGGCGCTGCTGCTGCACCTCTAACTTCGCACCCCTCCTGACCGCGCGAGCCGTGCTTGTTCCCCTGCGATTGTGGCTGCTGCGCGTCTGCCAAGTGCAGTCTCCGGCATCTCCACGGGGTGAGGCGTTCGTCAGGCGAACTCCACCCCCGAGCAAATCCTCACACCATGCTTTGATAGGCAAGGACGCTTCCGCCGCCTACGTGAACTCCACCCTGCTCCCTGTCCCGCCGCCCTTCGCCAACCGGGCCTGCGCCCGCTCCGCCCTGCGCCGCCGCCTGTTGCTGTCGTAATTGCTTTGCTCCGTGCCAGACGGGCTGAGAGGGCTCATTCCGCTGCCCAACCCGCTGCCAAGTCCGCTCATAGTGCCCGCCGCGGGCGGCAGGTTCGTTGCGGACTGTGGAGACGTCTGCTGGTGCTTCGGCACTGGTGGAGGGCCTGGTGGCGGTCCCGGCAGCGGCTGGTCGTGCATCGCTGGAAGAGACGGTACGGTCGACTCGACTTGGGATGGAGCTGGCTGTTGTTGTTTCTCCATCTCCGCAGCCTGCTGTGCCTCCATCCTCTCAGTTCGCCGCCACCGCTCGTCGCCGCTCACGGAGCTTAAGCTCCCTGCGCGCCTACGCTCGCGCCGCCGTGCATCACGCTCAGCTGCTGCTTCCGCCTCATTTAGTCGACGAAGGGTGACGTGGCGGCCATCTTTGTGCATTTTGACCTTCACTGACACGGGCGGCGAGGTGACACTAGCGTCGCTGCTTTGCGGGCGATGGCGACTGTGGGGACGTCGCGACGCTGCACCACCGGCTACTGCCGCTCCTGTACCAGCTAATGCTGCGTCTCGCTTCGAATGGCGGCGGTGAGGCCGTTTGCTGGGAGACGTGTAGAGCTCAGAGTCCGAGGACTCAGCGCGCATTCCACCCATGGGAACGGGCAAGGGATCATGCGGCGGTGGAGGTATGCCAGTTGCAGGGTGGCTGCCCTCACCGACCGTATCGATCCTGCTTCCCAGTGTGGGTCGTGTAGGGGTGGAGATCGGACCAGGTCGTGGGAGTGGGAGGGAGTGGCGGGAAAGCTCGGGATTGCTGCCCCTGAAGTCCAGTGCACTCTCAGTCACATCTGAGTAGCGTCTACCAGGACCTCTAGGAGGGGTGCCATCGCCTGTAAATCTCCGCCGATGGCTGTTGGCGCGGGCAATGCGTTCGTTCTCAAGCTCCTGTTCCCGCATCTCCTCCACCCTTCTTTCTTCCTTGTGCTTCTTTCGCTGATCCAGCTTATGCTTGATGAAGCCCAGAACACCGAGTGCTGCGATTCCATCACGAAGTCCATGCCCGCCATGCGGCTCATGGCGAACACTCTCGAAACTTTCCCTGCTATCCCAGGACTCATCGATAGAGTCCCCGCTTCTCCTCGTACGCGCTTGAGGCCTACGAATCGGACTTCCTGAGAGAGCAGCGTCCTCTGCGACCTCACTTTCTTGCGTACGTCGATATCGATCAGCTGGAGTACCAGGAGAAGCTGGTGCTCTGCCTTCTTCGACCCTGCTCAAATCTGTCTGCGAGACGGTAGTCGCTCCTCCAGGTGGAGATACGTAAGTGCTGACGTCGCTCTCTGGACTCTGTTTCCTGCGTTTGAAAAGACTCTTCACCGCCGCAAGCGCACCCAGGCCCGCGGTAGCACCTAGCAGGCGGTCCCGCCACGTGTGTTCACGGTGTCCGTCTTCGGTATACTTCTCGTCCAAGAAGGATTCCTCATTATCGTGACGGGATCCAGGTCTGTGGTGGGAAGTCGGTGGGCGGGAGCTGAGGACCGTTTGCTGTTCAGATTGTTCACGCGAGCGTCTTCTGCTCTGAGACCTCCTCCGCAGTGCTGCCAAGCCCGCTCCTGCTGCCCCAGCGGCTGCTAATGCTCCCAAACCGCGTCCATGGCTACGACGGCTACGCCTGTCCTCCGAGTACTGGTAGTCTGAATAGTAGGTTCCATCGTCGTCGAAGGCGCCCACGGGAAGGTTCCGATAGGAGAGAATAAAGTAAAGCAGGAGGAGCGTGAATCCCCAAAGGGCATAGAGAACGAAGAGATATTTTGGAGAACCCCAAAGCGTAAGGCCCAGGGCAATCTGGATGAAGCCAAGCAGGGCTATTGCTCTTCCGAGCCATTGGTGCATCTGGACAATTCAGATCAGCGTAAAGTTCGGAACGTAGCAGCGATATCACTGACCATAAGCTTCAAGGGGATTTTGAACCGCTCTCGTCCTTTCTCTCTGTGGTGGATGATGCCGCCGCCGATAGCTTGCACGAGGATCAGGACATAGATGGCCAAACCAATACCGTGGTGCGGGTTGGTCAGGCTCCGTTCCGGACCCACAGCGAACCATCCCAGTGTGAAGACGACGGTAGTAAGCAAAACGGTCAGGATTTGGAGCCAAATGTGCATGCGCAGGGCCAAGCGCGGATTTCGATGATAGAAGCGAGCCACAAATATGGCGGCGGGCACGATGCCGAGAAAAGTGATTGCTGCGACCACGCCGTGGCCTGTGACGATGGACTTGTAACCGGGAAGGTTCTTGAAGCGGTTTCCCATGCCTGCGGGTTTGTTAGTCAAGCCCAGCTACTCCGGAGCAGCCAAAGACAAGCTTACCGTTATAGCGCATGGTATCAAAGTTCAAGCCCATGAGGTTCGGCAGCAGAAAAGTGTTGCGATCCGAATCCCAAGTCCCATCGCCGACATACATGGTGCCGGAGGAGTATTGGCTGCTGCCCGGAGGTGCTAGCCCGTCTGTTGACATGGTAGATGATTTGGACCGACTATTTCGTGAGGAGAGGCCGGACGGTGCAAGATAAATTAGGCCAGGTGCTAAAACGCTGTGCGCGCAAACGGAGACAGTCTAGGGCATAAACGCTGGCGATGACGCAGTCTGTATGTGCAATGCCGTCGGAGCAAGGCGCTGAATGGAACCGTGCGGCGAAGGGGAATAATGTACAAAAAGAAGGCGCAAAGAAAGTCGTGACGGTCGTGGCAGAGCGTGGACGGGCGCAGAGGGCGACGGCGCCTCAGGCGCTGCAAGGCGCAGCGGCGCAAGGGACGGAGGAGCGCGCGGCGACGAGTGTGGAGCGGAGGGCGGAGGTGCGGAGCATGCCCGACGGCAGCCGGACAGCTCGGGAGCGGAGGATTAGAGCGTCAGCGGTGGTGCGCGGGCGATGCGCTCGATTTCCGGAGGGCGACGGCGGTGGAGGAGTGTCGTCAGCCGGTACGCTTGAGGGAGCGAAGGGGAAGGGCGAGGCTCGCAGCTGCAGTTCCCTGCGTTGCAGCTTCCTGGGCTGGCGGCCTGCTCCGCTGGCCCAGCAACGCGCGCTCCCATTCGCTGCCGCCGCTCGCACTAGCGCTCTCCCAGCCACCGCGCACGCTTCCCGCTGCCTCCGCCGCCTGCGCCGCCCGGCGAATCCACGCGGCGCGCCCGTCGAGACTCGACACGTCGCGCGTGCTGGGAAATGTGTCTCGCGGCTCTGCGCGCGGCACTCGCGTTGACGGTGCCGCGACCAGCGACGACGAGCTTCAGCGTCTCCGCCCGACGGGTCGCACCCGCGTGATCCGCGCGCAAGCGACGGTGATCCAAGCTCCACCCCACGCCAACGCCTGACGCTCAATCCATTGGCAAACGTCACTCCAGGCTATAACACACACCTCCACGACGCCCGCCCGTGCGCTTGAAACCTCGTTCGTGGCCTGCTCACAGCACCTCGGCCTCCGCCTCACCGCCGCGCCTCGGCAGCGCTGCTCGCGCTATTCGCACTCAAACCTGCTTGCGCGTCGCGGCCGTCGTGGAGCACGGGAGCTCTGACCACGGAGAGCTTGGGCCCGCAACGATGTCATTGATGCGCGCTCCTGCCAAAAGAAGCAACTGGAATTGCTCGCGGCCAGCCCTCAAGCCACATCCTCTCTATCTACCTCCCGTCCTGGACACCATGCGCTTACCTATCGCTATAGCCGGCAAAAGTGATTCAGGCCTTCTGCAGCCGAGCTTGCAGGTCACTGAGCACTTTCTTCGCACCTTCGCGCACTTCGTCCACGATCTCGCCGGCGGGCAGAACGTCTCGCACAAGTCCGACTCCCGTGCCTGCCCATACTGTGACTCTCTTGTCCTGCTCAGCGAAACCGGCATCCTTTCCTTTCAGTGCTTCTCCGTGCAGTCTCCGGATCTCCCCAATCTCTTTCCCGCCAACAAAGTCCTCATACGTTTTGTTGACTAGCCCCCTTCCATCGTACAGCACCGGCCAGTTATTTCCTTCTGCCTTTGCTTCATCGAAAATCTTCGAGCGCGTGGTGTTCTGTCCACCATCCCGCGCTCCCAGAATCGCTGCCCGGTATCCCGGATGCTTCACCTCGTTGGAAGCCAAAAATCTCGTGCCCAGTACTACACCCGCCGCTCCGAGAGCCAGCGCCGCAGCAGCTCCGCGTGCGTCGGCAATCCCGCCAGCAGCGACCAGTGGAATCGCGCCAAACCCAGCCTCCTGAAGCGCGTCCGCAGCTTCCGGCAGCAGTGAGATGATTCCCGCGCCCTTCTCTAGACCATGACCGCCAGCATCAACGCCCTGCATGACAAGCACATCAGGCTCCACCGTACGCGCGATCTCGAGCGCTGCATCCACGCTACCCGTCTGCACCCAGATCGCCGTTCTCGGACTGGCAGCGCGGATGCGCTGCCCCCAAGTCACGTAATCGGCCAGCCGATTCGGCGCAAACAGCCACGCAACAGCGGGTCGGTGCTCCGCAATGATGGCCGCGGCTTGATCGGCGGAGCACCCGAAGCAAAGGAAGCCGACGCCTACGGGGAGCACCGGATCGTCGTCATGATTGGACACCGTCGTCCGAAATTCGGCCAGCTGGCCCGACAGCTTGCTCAAATCGTAGCCGGCCGCGATGAAGCCCAGGCCACCGGCCTTGGTGACGCTGGCGGCGAGCGCGGGGCCCGCGAAGCCGCCCATTGGCCCGTTGATGACCAACGGCGTGCGTGTCCACGGATAGGTCTTTTGAAGCGTGGCGGCCATGTTGACGATTCTGCTGCGCATGTGAGGTCTGATGGCGCTGAAATTCGGGGAACGGATGGGATTTTCGTAATGGATCTCGAGTGGTGGGTGCCTCCGCGTGGTTCCTAGTTCAGTCTCCTTTTGGTGGAGGTGTCGGGAATGGTTTGGATGTTTGATTCAGAAGAGGATATGTTGGGAGTGTGGGGTGGTTGATGAGTGGTAGAAGGACGGAGAAATATGCTCCGTTAGCGAATATGAGCTATGAGGAGCCGATTCAGGGACCTTTCAGAATGTACGTCAGTGGAACGCCAATAACTGATTTTGAAGCAGAGTTTTGTGCTGATTGTTGCGTCATATCCGGAATATAGAGTATTAAACTAAATTTTGGCAATAGTGAAGGCTGACCTGGGTTGGAATAGGATGACCTCGTGAATGGTCTTTCACTCTATTGAGTGTCCCACTGGTTCGTGGATGTGTTTGTGGTACTCCGATTGCGTCGAATGTCTCTTTACAGAAGAAGCCGACCGAGCGTAGGGAGAGTGTGTGTGCTTAGATGGATTAGTCTTCTGCTTATAATTTAGCCAGATGTTGAGGAACAGTCATATGTACGTTTTAGCTCCTCCCGCCAGATCCGAGGTTGCGCGCCGCGTCACCGGAGCTAAATAACCCTGGCCCAGTCAGGTTATGGTAGATTCCGTTGGTGCGTCCCACGGTTCTTAGGAGGAAACTCCGCAGTCAACCTTCCACCCTTAAACGTTCTACTACAGAAAATACAGTAATAGCGTCCCTGATTGCCGGATTCTGCTAATCGGCGAACAATTTAACTTCAATGAATTTATACTCAAAACAAATGTCGAGTCAATTACACGTAGTTCAGAACATGACTCACGTCCCTCTTTTCTGCTTACCGGCTCATGTTGTTGTTGGGACGATTTTGTGGTTTCTCATTTGTAATACGTTCGGTTTCTCCGCGGAGAAGCGGTTTCTCGGCAGGAGCAACTGAATGTCAGCGCAACGCCACATCTACTGCTTAAACAGAGAACTCCTACTGGATTTCCTGTGAACTGTCATCATCACAAAAACCAGGAGGCGACTGCGTCATTCCAAGAATACTTGTGTAGACTCTGAAACCCACAGGCTAACAATTTACACAACAGTAGTCAACCTTCGAATCTTAATCTACCTTTCCTGAATCTTGCATCCTTTCTTTCTCTTTTCTTGGATGATAGATAAGAAATCCAACGAATCAATGGTTCGGTATTATCTTCTATCTAAGAAGATTCATGTGCTCTGCTACGAAGAAAGCCTTGAACTCTTGCAGAAAGCTGCGCTAATGATGCTTGTCAGATGCTAAATAGTATTTACTTTGTGTATAGCCGTAACATGCAGGGGGAAACATGACTGCGGTGGGATGATATGGGTATGCCATTTTCCTCGAATTCTCGCAGAAGCCGCAGAGCCTTTAATTCGAACCGGAGTGAATGTCCGGTATCTTGACGAAGGATATCGGCCTTCAAGGAGCAATACTGGTTGGAAATTCCATACAGGAAGCTGATAGATGTAGGATAGCGGGGTCACGAGAAGACAAGATCGAATTGATGCAAGATACCTAATGTTCTCTTCATGCTTACTTATGATAGAATGCAAACATGGATGGGTAAAGAAGGACGAGGCTTTGATAGGAGCGAGAGGTTCTGGGAATGAAGACAAAGATGGAGGACGTAACGTGAAAAGGGTTGTTCAAGGCCTGGTGAGATTCTGGCCGAAAGTTAATGCAACTCTGGCAAAGGTATTTCAAGCTATGCTGAAGGTGTTCTAGAACTCCAAGAATCTCAAGTCTCCAGTCTGGCTTTAGGCGGATATGCCCTTCGCAATCGCGTCCTTTCCTTGAATGGAACACCGGACGCTGGATACTCGGACTGATCCCATGCCGCAACATGATATTCTAGAGGCATTATGCCCGATTTTAGCTCAATAGCATTGTCCCCAATGCCCAATTGACCGAAGCCCTTTCCGCGCTGCGGCGCACAGGTGAGACTCGCCCATTGTACGGCGTCACTTACCTTTCACCCGCACGCCACAACCACACAGCGGCGCGACACAATATGCTTCCATCTTCACCTTCACTTGCGCCCAAGCGCTCGCCTTCTTTACTTTGGGCGCCTCCACCCTCACTCCTTCAACAACCTGCAAACTTCAACCTCAACCGTACATCGCGGCATCCGCACGAGAATCCCGCAGAGGCGCCCGCGCTCGTGTCCGACATCCTCCTCTACCTGTCGCCTTCATCTCGCCCTCAGCTATTGATCAATACTCCCGCGCGACTGACTCTTCCGCCGCTCACGAAGAGATTTCCCTCACACAACAAGCGCAACGCCCAAAAGCCATGAACCCCGTCATCGACGTTACCAAGACCGCTTCGCCCGAGCCGCAGCCAGACCGCCGCATCCCGTCAGCACCCGCTCTAGATGATCTCGAACTCGCGATGGCCCTGGAGTTGATCGATAGCCTACGCCCGGCTGGCAGCGCTCCAAGCCCTCCTTCCTCGGTGACGGCTGTCGACGCCCACGGCGAACACGACACCACTCGAAACTCGTCGCAGACGCTCGGTTCGGCATCGCCTGACGCGCAGCTCGCAAAGACGTCCAAGGCAGGAACGAAGAGAAAGCGCGTTGTCTTCTCAGATGAAGAGCCGCAGGTCATATCGAGTAGCTGCAGCGGTGACAACAGTCGCAACGGCAGCTCTGGGGAAGAATACCATGGCCGCCCGCGCAAGCAGCTGAAAACGAGCTTGAAGGCCAACGGGAACGACAGGGACGCGCCCCCCGCCGCCGCGGCGGAGCAGAACGCCGCGAAGCAGTCAGCCGACGACAACATCTTGACCCACGAGCACGTCACCCAGGTAGGCGAGGCAGTCAACCGCGCCGCGACTACGCCGCGGACCTCTCTTGTTCCGGCACCACAGAAGGTCGTCGCATTCGCCATTGAAGAGCGCATCAAGCTCACCGACAGCTGGCACGCAACCAGGCATTGGGCCTTCTCCCCGCAATGCTCCGTCTCACAGGGTACCAAGGGCATGTCAATCTCGGTGACGAACGGCTCGCAGGAGCTCCGCTTCCGTAACGACAACGCCGGCGTCCCGTTCAAGGTGGTCGCCTTCGGCCCTTGTCTGCACTGCATGCGGAGCGGCAGGCTCTGCGACCGGATGTTTCCCTGCGGCGCGTGCTGCTCCGAGTCGAGTGGCACTGGCTGCCAGCTTCCTACCGTTGCCATGCCGGCCCACGCGTTCGATGGCGACGGCTTCCTCTCTCGGCACGACGGCAAGGTTGTGCGGTCTGGTATGCCGGTGAGCACTCTGGAGCGCGCCACCTCAGACTACGGTTCTGTTGACGACTCTGAGGACGGCGACTGCGCGACCGAGGACGAGAGTAAGGGTGACTCTGGCTCTGACGCAGAGCACGACCTTGAGGATGGTGGAGATGAAGATACGGAGGAATGATGTGGAGCAGGATTCTGACGGTTTCGACAACGGATGAAAGGCTTTGAGAGAGGATCGACGGATGGCTCTCAAAGAGACGGCGCATGATACCGAGATCTTCTAGTGCACATTGGCGGCCCTGAATAGAGGAAACTCTGTTGGTCTTTTGGCTTCTTTTCTTTGCGTTCATAAATTTGGGTCCATTTGGACAAGCTTGCATCAGAGCCCGCAGGGGGAGGTCCAGAGATTGATGGGTACGTTCTCGGGGGGTTCTCGGATCCGATATCCAACCAGCAAGCAGACTCTTTGGATAGATGCCCTCCACAGCTAGCAGAGAATCGAAGAAACTGGTTTGTTCCAGTGAGGGCAAGTACATCTTAGTCGTTTTTGAAAATACAGCCGTGTCATGTGAAGGCCAATGAGGTCGTGTATCAGTAGTTGTTGATGGCGTTTATGGTTTACTGGAAGCCAACTCTGTAGAATAAATTCCCAAGCTAGTCTCTTTACGAAGAGCGCTCGAAGCACTTTGAAAGGGGTCTCCAGCGAGAAATTTGATCATGTTCTCCTAGGATTTGCGGACTCGGCAAGACCGAAAGCCGGGGCTTGAGTCGACGAGTGTTTGAGCAGCCTTATTTCCGGTCGTGAAGGCCTGGGGCTGCAGCCACATGTGAAATCCGTAATTGGCATAGATTTGAAAGCCCGGATCTACGTGTCACGCATGCCACAGCGCTGCAAGCAAGGTGGTAATTCTGGTAGATGCAAAGCTGACCATATCTCGTCACGTGTGTCACCATGGGGTCTCGGACAAGGGCTGCCTTCGCATCAACAGGCATCTTTGTCGGCCGCGTACTCTGCATCTGGAAGGGCATTGAAGTATGCGTCTAATTGACGGGACAAAGCGCGGAAACGTAGGTTGCCCGTCGAGGTGGTACAGGATTGGCCACGGTGGGGCAGCTGTGGCGGACTTGGAAGACGAATGTTCCGATGACAAGCCGTGGGTTCTCGGGAGAGCTCAACGGAAGGTGTGGCTCCTTGTGATAGGACGACAAGCTCCGGGTCGCGAAGCTTGTGATCTTGGCTTTGAGTGAGGCGAAAAAACGCGGTGAAGTCCGGTACATAGCCGCCGCGGGTGCGTTAAGTTGTGCAACAGCAAGAAGGGCGTGTATCGGGGGAAGGTAAGAAGGAGGGACAATCCTTCACAATCCTTCGTCGGCGTATATGTGACCTCTCGCAATCGGGCGGCATGATGCTGTATGCGCGCGCGGTGCGAGGACTGCATTGGACACAGAGCGGCTGTAACTTGCCTGCAGCCAATGGCCAGGATCCCTGAAAGCATACATAGACGCGCGGTTGCCCTGTGCTTATTGGAGAGAGATCCTAGCAGCCGGAGTAGGAGGTAGCCGACAGGGAGCGTTCGTCGTCCAGTGACGCCACTTCGAGAGTCCTCGCAGAGGCGTAGGAGCCGGAAAGCACCGGCGCGCTTTCCGCCCAATCAGTATCTCAACCATGAAATGGCTTGCTGTCATCCGTGGATACACAAAGCGAAGCTAAGATCCGTGTGGCTTTTGCAGGGGGGTTGATCAAGCCCAACCGTATCCGCCCAGCCGATCAGAATTGAGGCGCATTTGACTTGGATCTCGAGGGCCAACCTCTAGCTCGTTTCAGGTACCAGGCATACCGTCTTATCGGCGGGTAAACTGTCCATTCGCATGGCGCCATTTCGAGTTTCCCTAAAAGGATAACAAACAGTAGACACCAGACACCAAGATTTTGCGCTCACGCCGTGGATGATCTGGGATACTTTCGCCAAGCGTTTCGAAACAGCTGACAGTTGGGCAGCCAGCCGCTGTTCCAGCCATGGCGATTGCAACCTTTGGCTGACGGAGCGTTGCATCCGGGGCTGCAGAATATCAAGTGCGTTGCGTATTGTCGTTAGCCTTGTGATGGAATAGGCAAGTCCAGACTACGGCTTGCTGAGGCTGCATCGATGTCTTTGGCGGTGTCCGTGACCCTCCCCTCCTCATTCCCCTGGCCAGATGACAAGAGAGGCCCCCAAATAGCGGATGGGATCCGACGAGATAGCAGGTCTGCTGAGTAGCGATGCCCAACGCCGTGTAACCGGGGGCCAGAGGGAGATGAGCAGCGGATACGCTTCGTGCCTAGGTTCGAGGACTTCGTTCGTGCGGACGGCCCATGTCCTCTTCTCTTTGCTTATCCATTGTGTTTTTCCCGCGGAGTCTAGCCAAAACAGCCGCCACTTGTCCTCTTCAAACGTCACTTGTATCCTCCCCTTAGTCCCTTTCTTAGAGCCCAGTATTTTGCGGCGAAAGTCCCAATTCTGAGGCAGAAGGCTATCTCTTCGGTCGTAGGTGGAAGTGTGGGAGTTAGACCTGGGAACTGACAAGGGGGTGTTTGCGTGAGAAGAAGCGCAGTCCGTCTGTTGTGTAACCGGCAAGCGTGCGGGGTAGATTGCTGGCTTAGCCGATTTCTTGTGCAAGGTGGCGTGGCATGATGAAGACAATCCTTGGAATAGACAATGCGCCGGAAGATTCTCGGTCAGCCATCCTCGTATGGTAGCTCGCGTGTCTTGAAAAAAGCAAGCAACTTGTCCACCTCCCCCTCCCACAGTTCTACCTACAGCCTGACATGGTTACATCCAACTCAGCGAGGTACAGCGTTTGGTGTAGACTTTGCTTGGTTCTTGCCGGTGCAGTTGCACACAGCAAGATGGGCCATCTGTGAAGAGCGGCGTCGTGTACGCCGAATCCGGGCTTCTGGTCGAAGTTGCGTCACGCCGGCATCGTGTCGACAAGGCGATGAAACTTCATGCCGTGAATCGATGGAATTATTGACATCAAGGATCTTGCAGAAAAAGTCCCCAATGCTGCCTAGCTCTTGCTATTCTCATCAAGGACCCGTCCTCTCCGCTCTTACAAACGACAGCTCGATCTGATTCTCTCCATGCACGCCTACTTTTTCGCGGATCGGACCCGGGGCCTGGGTTTCACCGCTAGATTCAATCGCCAGCTCAATCCTGATCTCCGCGTCAACATCGCGCGCGCGTTGGTCCGCCTGCACATGCCAGAGGGAAACTTTTGGCGTCGGAAGAGCGGCTAATGACCGAGGACTCCCAATGGCCCACTCAAAGCCGTTCTTCCAGACGTCATGTGCAGCGGGCCTGCCTGGACGCGCCAAGATGGCGTCGTAAGCGCCCTGGAGGCGTGCATCTGCATGCGTGAAGACAGCGAGATTGCTGATGCCCACGGCGCCGCACGGATGCTGCAGGTCTTGAGCATCTCTAGTCACCCTGAAGTCTCTGGGTGTGATGTCGTGGCACCAGAAGGGGACGACAGCTCTCTTGACACCTTCAGGAAATGTCACGAACCAGGCAATGTCTTGTCCGTCGGGTTTCCGGCGCCCGCCCCGCTGCGGCTGCGCGTAGGACAGCTTAGCCAGGCCTTCGTCCCGTTGCCCGTCTTTCCACTCGTCCAGGCGATGTGCAGTGCGGCTGACGTCGGTTGCGTCTGCGGAAGTGATGGCCCAATCAATGACTCCATAGCGCTTATCGCCCCACCAATGACCCTCTCGGTGGACGGGATCGTCGTTGATGAAGGCTATCAGCTCGATGTAGGTACCGTCTCGAAAGACAATGAGTTTGTTTTCGGTCTTGCCGTCAGCGTGTCGGCCGCCAGGGCTGAGGGTAAAGTTGGACGTGATCCAGGCCGGCGGCGCCAGCAGGTCACGGTGGGGCAGTAGAACAATGATGTGGTCAAGCTGGATTTGCGGGAATGGCTGCCGTTCAGCCATCTTGTCGTTGTCCGGGCGCTGTTGCAGTGTATCAGAGGACGACGGCGTCTGGCGTACGGTCGCTGTTGTGTCATCGGGTGATTACGCACGCCAGCACCATTCAGGAAAGGCGTGTGGGGTTCGCGCTCCCGTTGGCCAGACCGTTCTTTCTTCACGACTTCTCACGTGCTTACCCGCTCAACGGATTACCAATCCCATTCTCCTAAGCGCAGCGAATAGCATCCGGCAACCGGTTCGCACGCCGCCTCGACACCGGTGAAGGCGGTAAGTTTCGCGGTATTAAGACTGGGTCTGTCATGCAACTCGTATTTCCGGTTTCACGGTGTAGTGGGATACCCACCCTCGAAAAAAGCGCTTGGTCGCAGCCTGGCCAAAAAATGTGATTTCTCCTACATACATGCAACGCCGGCCCGCAGAATGCAGGAGAGCGAGAGAGAGGAAGAGAGAGAGAGAGAGCCCAGACCGCAAGCCTCTTGGCCATCTGGATCTTCGATCGGACGCCACCCATTCCGGCCGATGTGTCCGTCCGGTGCATACGGTGGCTCCGCTACGGGTGTGTTGGCTTTTCAGCGGCTGCATAGTTAGACGCAATGGGCGCCGGCGGATCGACCTGCGTCATGCCGGGAGTTGAAGAAGTCTTGGCGTCCCCATTTGGTCCCAGAGGCTTCCTAGCATATGTGAAAGAGCTGGACACCCCGTCAGCACAAATGCACACGAGGGAATGTATCCGGTTGGGAGAGGATGCGAAACTTACACAGGCATGTAGATATGCGATTTCTGACCCCTCATTTCCCGTCGCGTCTTTTCCAGGCGGGCCTCTACGTCCTCAGGCTTGAAGTTCAGGACACGGGTAAATAACGCCATGGTTCCACCTTGCAGGGACTCCAGGCAGTCTTGGAGTGTCAAACGACCGAGAGCCTTCTCTTTCTCTCCCTTCGCCCAGGGACCAATAGGCCATTTGTACTTCTTAATGTGAATGTCCTCGAATCCAGCTTTAGTTAACAACTCGTGGAAGCGAGACGGCGCTTGCATGTCAAGACCAGTCATGCCAGCGGCCTTTGCCATCAAGTTTGATGTCTCGAGAATCGCAGAATCAGGGGGTGCACTGCCATCGTCGCAGCGTGGTGGGACGCTGACCTCCTGTAGCTCGATGTACCCTCCCGGATTGAGATTGCTGGGTGACCTTGCATAAGCGCAAGCTTGAAAAATTTTGAGAGACACGTACTCGAAAGCCTGTTGTATGTACTTAGGCCAGTCCTTAATCCCGGAACATATAGCTCGCGAGTGAATGAAGTCGAATTTTCTGTCGTACGTCCATTCCGCCTCGGCATCATCTACAAGGAAAGAACAGTTCGGGGGTGTTCTGAGGCACGGTGAGTACTTTCAAGCAGTAAAAAGGCGTGCGTGGCATACTGGGTTGGTTGTATGGGACTGTAGACGATTAGCGAATTGGATAGAGTCTAGGGAAACACAATGGATGGACATACCTAAGGTCTATTCCCAGGACATCTGCATTTGGATACTCCTCGGCGAAATCCTAAGAAGGTGTGATTAGCTACTTATGGCAACCCTGAATGAAGAGCCGGTGGCAGACAATTGCCCAAATGCCTGCATGGATTCGAACAGTAAGCCAAAATCCAAGTGGGTCCTCCCAATCGGTCCTGCTTACCAGTCCCACAGCCCACGTCGAGCACGTTCCGCAAATCACGGGGAATTGGGGCCAAGTGAAGTCGATCATCCAGGGTCAGTCGGAAGAGACGGTGCTGGAGATCTGATGATCATCATGATTAGCCGTCTGAGCGCTGATAAGAAGAGGGAGTGCCTTTGGGACTCACTTAGGCGATTCGCTTCGGGCTGGGAATGACGGTGAGCGCCGAGAGCGATTAACTGTGGGATGGTTCTTGTTCCGTACCTCGTCATTGGGCAGCTGGTATGCTATGACGAATCAGCGCCGGCATGCAGTAGTCCAGGGCGCAGCTTACCCCCATCCTTGTAGGCATGGTACCTGCGGCCGTTCTCATAGCGGTAGTCCAGGACGGATGGAGAGAGGGATGACGTGCGTCTAGGGCCGGACCGACCCTTCCGTTAGGCGCAATGTATCACTTTCCTAAAAGGGGTCCTGGTCTTACGAAGGCGAGACTTGTGCGGTGCAGGCGGACTGCCGGGATCAGCTTCGGCTCAGCGGACGGCGGATGCTGGCGGGAACTCACATCTGCCTCGAGGGGGCCGCTGCTCGACGACGGAGCCATGTCTGCCCGCGGAGCCAGAGAATGAGGATGGGGAGGAGAGGGAGCGGAGGGGCCGGCAGTCGACGAGAAAATAATCCAGCCTTAGCGCGACGCGGTCAACGGCGCGGACGCGCGTTTGCGGCACGGAGCCCGCAACGTGCCTGGCGGAAGGATTGGAGGTCGCGGCAGGGGCCGCGCGAGGAAGGTCCATGTCGGCGTCTGAGGCAGCTACAGGTGCCGAGATTGCGAGGCCGACGGCTCATTCCGGGCGGTGCGCTGAGGTTGAGGTCAGACTGCGTGTGAGATCGCCGCCGTGGCGGAGCGGGGCCCGGCGAGGCCTGCGACGCGACCCTGCGACGGAGCTCATCCGGAGCTCTGCCGGCGCCCGACCACCGCACACCAAGACCGCCGCGCGACAGCTGCGGCGAATTCCTCACCGCACGCCTGCCTCGCCGCCGTTGCGCCGACATGGCTGTCCCGCCGCCTGCCGTGCTGGTTGCCCGCTTCCTGCGCGCAAACAACTTCGAAAATGTCGCCCCGCCTTCGACCGCTGAGCCCGTCCGCGACTGACCGACGCCGCTCCAGACTCTGGCCGCCTTCCTCCACGAGGCCAACCTGCCCCCAGATGCCGGCGGTCTCGCCACCGGCGACCTCACCCTCGAGCAGGTGCTCCGCGAGAAGGAGACGTTCGACCTGACTCTCGGCTTCGAGAAGCTGGGCGTCGACGACGGCGACAAAGGATGGCGCACGCCGGGTATGCTCTCTCCGCGGAAGGCCCGGTTGTGCTGCTGATGAGTGCCAGCGCCCTCGACTGCCACTGAGCTCACGACGCTGCCGGCCGCCTCAAACATCCTGAACGCCTCCGTTGAGCGTCTGGCGCTGCGTGACGACCAGGTGGAGCCCCTCATACTAGCTACAACCGCCGACCGTAGCCTACATATGGTCTCGCCCCGGGGCGATTCCTTCGAACTCCAGCGCTCGCTCTCACAGGTGCAGGATTCGCCGATTCTGTCGTACAATGTTCTTGGCCAGAGGTACCTCCTCCTGTCGAGCATGTCGGGGAAGCTTGTGCTCTACGACTGCAGCTCGGACGCGGTGGTCGGCCAACGGCGAGATCACTCGAAGTATGCTGTGAAGATCATTAGCCGCGCGCAAGCGGACGGCATTTGGGTCGCCACTGCTGGGTGGGATGCCAAGGTGTTCCTGTACTTCATCCGAAGCTCTGCGGAGAGCACGCTCCGGCTTGGAGCGCCAGTTGCGGCTTTGACGCTTCCTACAAACCCGGAAGCTATGCTGTTCATCGAGCACCCCGAGACAGCGAAGCCCTTACTTCTGCTGACCCGCAGGGACTCGACTTTCCTCCACTACTATGCACTCCCCGAACCGAGGGTAGACGACAGAACAGACCCCTCGGTTCCACTGCAGCTATTGGGGAAGCAGAACCTTGCACCGACCTCCAACGCTTGGGTCGCCTTCACTCCATCTAGCATTGCTCTCTGCCCCACAGACTATTCTGTACTGGCAGTTGCTACATCTGCTGTTCCACACATGAAGTTGATTATCGTTCGTCTGCTTGTACCTCCTGCCGAAGCCGTCGAGGTCAGTTCTGGGGATTCAATTGGTGCATCCGTCTCGGCGGACAATCCGATGGCCCAAGCTTCAACGGCAAATCAGAGTGCATTCACCACTCTGAACCAGGCAACGCAGGCGCGGGCGGCTCTTGCGACGCAAGAGCGTGAGCTTGCTGCCATTATCGTCCAGTGCAGCACCTTGGCCCCGCAGACGCCGTACTCAACGCCGGCGCTTGCCTGGCGACCAGACGGAAGTGGTGTGTGGGTGAACAGCGACGATGGGATTGTTCGGGGAGTGGAGGCCAGCACCGGCAAGATCGTTGCGAGCCTGAAAGGCCACGAGGCGGCGTCGAAGGTGCGCTGCATCTGGGCCGGGGCGGTTGGGCCGCTGGGCGAGGCGGGCGAGGAATGGATGCTCAGCGGAGGCTTCGATCAGAAGCTGATCATCTGGCGAATCCCGCCAGCCGAGGCTGGATCTTCGTAGCTGCGCAGCTGGTGATCTGGTGACCGCCGGCTGCAATGAGAATGAAGCACCACCTCCAACAGCATTTGCGCGTGCCTCGTACCCGCGGGCGGGCGTGATCGACGCACGCTGGCTGGCTGGAGGCCCGAGCTCCACGGCCTGCGCAGCGCTCCGCAGGCGATGGGCAGCAAGCTGCAGCAGGCACGGAGTCGAGCCATTGTGCCGCACGCTGCTCAGTCGAAGGTTTCGCAGACGCGCGCCGCACATGATGGCGGCCGCCCCAGGGCTGTCGCGTAGCACAAGGGCGATGTGACGGGCAACGGCGCTTGGCGAGAGCAGCTGCGTCGGTGGACAGCAGGCATTATTGCCGCACTATCGCGCGCGCCAGCTCTGTGCCTGTGCCCGGAGGATTGACGGCCCTCGCGCCTGCAGAGTGGAGCCGCCAAGCTGCGGATCGAACGGGCAAGCCGCGAGGCTGGCAGCGGCCATGCGTCTGACGTCCCCGGATTGTTCTGGGTGCTCCATGTTGTCTGCCTCCCCTGCCCGCATGCACCCGGCCAGCGGGCCCTCGAACCATATCGCTGACGCCCCATCCCTGCTGCAAGGGCTTCCAGCGCCGGGCAGGCGGGTTCATCGACAAGGCTCCGCATGCTACGTCTCCCGCCCGGCCGGGGTGCTTCTCGCTGCTCGGCTGTCTTTGTATGCCACGCATCTACATGGGCGCGTAGACATGCTTTTGCGCCGTCCTGCTGAGCCATGGACTGGCGTATAAATCAAGGCATGGCTTCTTTCCTGCTTCCATCTCCACGCTCTCGCAGCTCCGCCCGGTCCGCGCTCGCTCTCAGCGGTCCCGTCATTTCTTTCCCTTTTCAGCCGCAAGCCATCGTCACTCAGCATCTGCCAAACGGCTCCCTACATCTGCCCTGCCGCCCGCCCTCCTTGCGCCGACCCAATCAATCTGCCGCGGGTTGCTGTTGATTTCGTCATGCCCAATTTCTCTCGCCCGGCGGTGCGCCCGCAGCGAGAGAAGAACTTCTTCATAGTCTCCGGCGTACGCGCCCCTCTCCTGCCACACACGATGATGCGCTGATCCAGACTGCCGGCGCCCAGCTGCCGCAGGACTTCAACTGGCAGAGGCTGAAGGATCTCGTCCGAAAATGCACAACCAACCAGCCTGGCTGGACGAATATGGACGAGTCCTGGCACGGGCCCGATGGCGCCAAGGGCTACTTCAGCGTCAAGTCGGATCAAGACGCCAGCAGCGTCTTCCGTGAGTCCTGAGAAAAGCACTCGTCCTGCCGGCCAGCGGCTAACGCTTCGGCTCAGACCTCCTAACAGTCATTGAGCCTACCCACCTTGGCAGAACGCTGCTTGTGCACCATTTTGATGCCTCGCGGCATAATCCCGTCCTGCTTATGTGCAACTGCTCGGCTGTCTACCCAGGCACGATTGGCCATTCCGCCAGATCTCACATCACTCCGCAGTCGGTTTTCTCTGCGCTGAGCATCCCCAACTGGCAGCCAATCACCCCCGTGCCATATGTAACCATCCCGATGCAGCACCCCGGCCTGACAGTGCCGGCGAATCTTCAGATGCCCATGTACCCGCCGCAGGTGACGTTCTATCAAGCGGCTCCGGCATTAACAGCGCCGGCCAGCGCGGCGATGACCAACGAGTACGGCCTCCCAATCAACACGGCTCACGGCGTTGTGCGCACGGAGTCCCGCGGGGTGCATATCTCCGGGCTGCCGTACGACGTCTCAGAGAGCGAGCTCCGTGATCTGCTGAGGCCGCACGGGCGGCCACTGGGAGTGGATCTCAAAAAAGGGTCGGCCACGATCCGGTTCGGCTCGATCCAGGAGGTTAGGCGAGCGCGAGACAACCTCGACCAGATGACGTGGAAGGGCAGGCAGATCTTGGTCAAGGAGGACCGGGACTCGACATCGGTGTCGGAGCTAGTCATCTGCAACGGGGCGCCGCAGCAGCGCGTAAGTGGGCACACGCCGAGGGCATCCGCCTCGCGCAGACGCTGACATGCATATGGTGTAGAGGGATCGCGACACGGCCCAGTAAAGGCATTGGCGGCGTTGGGGGCGCGGGAACGGGGCGGCGGTGGCGCAGGGGCAGGGCCGGGGCGCAGGCGGGCGTGTTTCCCAGCGGTACGCAGCGGTACGCAGCAGGACTCCTCTGTAGATACGAAAATGTACGAGTATGGCCCGGCAGTTGCGCAGGCGGAGGTGAAGAAGCACGCAAGCGAGCCAGGGCCCCCATGCGCGCCAGGGCGAGGGGGGCCGCCCTGCAGGCCAACAACACATCGCCCAGCAACTGCACGGCCGCGGGCCAACGCCCTTTTCGACGCCGTTGTGTAAGGGCCGGCTGCTTTCGTCGTGCAGCCTGCCGCGCCCGCACTTTGCGACCGCTCACCTCCGCCGCGCCCGCAGCGGCGCCGCCGGGCAGCCTTCCGCTTGGTCGGCCTGCCGCCTCGCCCTCGCCCGCGCGTCGCTTATTGCCGTTCCTGACGCTGCCGACCGAGATCGCGCTCGCCCGTCGCACCGATGCCCTGCGTCTGAGCGTGTGTACCGCCCGCGCGCGTCTTACCGGCCGCAGCCCATCACACGCTGCCTCGCGCCTGCCATGTCTCCCTCGCGCCCCATCCCTTGGCTGCGCCCTGCACGCCCCCGGCTTGCTCACTCGACACGCGCACGGCCGGCCGCCGACCGACGGCCGCGAGCACCGGTCGAAGGAGCGCCGTTGTCTGGTTCCTGTGTTCCGCGCGCTGCAGCGACGTCCCAATGCGGCTCTCTGCATGTCCTCTGCCGCGGCTTGACTTACTTCCTCTCGCCTTGAAGAGACAATCAGCTCCGCTGCCACACCCACGAGCACCAGCTTGTGTCCGTCTGCATGGCCCGCGGTTGTACCAACGTGCCCACTGGTCCCCAGGCTGTTTCCTTGCGCGTCAACGCCCACTGATTCTCATCCGACGAGCGTGTACGACAGCAGAAAGTTTAAATCGCATGGCTCCTCGGTTCCCGTCTCTCTCTCAAACAAACTAACGCCAAAGACGAACGCACTTGCTGGAAGCCATTGTCTTTCTCACGACTGTCTGTCACGCCGCCACCTCTCTGCTGTCTCCTCCCACGTCTCCCAGGGGCGCATCAAGGCCGTGTACGCATTCCTGATTCCCGGCCCGCCAACCATTTTCCTTTTCCCGGCTCCCGTAGCCATGCGGGACCAGTCACGTCGTGAGGATTGATCCAGGGCTCCTGAGCAAACCGGCGCTCCAAGAAAGAAGGCAACGAGGCGACCAACGATTGACTCAGGTTTGCCCTTCTAAGCCAAGTGACGTTCTAGATCTTGCCGGTCTGTGTCCGATCATGCTTCGGGCCGTTCCTTGAGCTCTGTTTGCGGAGACTGGCGTGACTGACATCGGAATTACTTCCGAACCCTTGCCACCCGCAAGGGTTAAAAGACAGGTCTCCCAGAGGTCATTACACATGGGATCCTATATTTACCACTGGTGTCTACAAACGCGACTCTCCTCGTAGCAGAGTGTATGCTGCTGTCCTCCCTCGCGCCAAGGTGCGACACGCGCCCACACAGTAGCCCCGCCAATTATATTGTTTCGCAGTCAGCTGCTAACGGGAACGCCCAGTTGAGACTAGCAAGAGCATCGCCTGGCCGGCCGAGAGAGATATGGACCGTCTCCTGGATTGCACGGAGTATCCCGGCTTGAAAACCCGGTGTGGTCGCAGCCCGTCGACCTGGTCGAAAGCCGAACCGCCGGTATGACGCGGTCTCGCCCTAGATATGCACCAGCGGCTGTACCCGTTGTTGGGAGTGTCATGTCCGGAGCGTTTAAACTGCCATTTGCCGAGCTTCCGCGGACACCAGTGGGGCCGCTCCAGAAGTTACCTCATGGCATGATTAACCGGAGGCACGCCCGCTCTGCTGGACCTGTGCGACTACGCGAGGAGGACCGCTTCCCCCACCTCGACGCAAGGCTCAGATCGCCGCGCAGTGAAGTCCAATCGATGCTAGCGCCATCAACGCCCGCAGGAACAACCCGCCCATACAGCCTTTGCTGGTATACGAGCTGCAGCAAGATTCGACGATCCACTGTGGAGGGCTTTGGCAAGCATCACGAGCGCCTGCGCAGCGATCGCGTCGGGAGGCTGTTCCTAGTGCCTTGCGCGTCCAAGTTGCTCGCGGACGCTCGTGGCCACAGAGCCATTCATACTCAGATTTTCCGAGCCTGGTTCTGTCCAGAAGTTCTCGCCGCCCTGGACCGCAGACGAGCCGTGTCAACGCAGCTTAAGCACGACATTTGCAGGATGCTGCGAACGCAATAACTCCAAGTGGGGCGCAACGGTCGCGTCCCATCCCCCTGCAAATTGTCTGAGCTCCAGTACATAGTCCGAGCATCTCAACAACGGCGATCACCGCTCGAAGAAGCAGCTGTGGGATTCGAGACAGCCGGTACTTTCTATTCTTTGTTCGCCACAGCGCAACGCCTATTGGACAACTTCAGTGAGATGAATTCTGCTAACGGGGGCGGATCCGTAAAACATTAGGCTGTGCCCATGATACGAGGATAAGGCAAAGAGGCAAAGGTCATCCGCCAGCAGATACCTGTAGACTTGCTGACATAGCACCTAGGTCAGTGGCGTGAATCTGTGTCACGACAGCATGCTTCTCGCTTATCATTGAACACCATGGGCGGTTTGCGTACGATAGATCACTTCAATATCTGGTCGGAGGTGACCGGATCTGTGTTAAGAGCGCCATTATAGGAAGAGCTAGAGATCTGTTTCGATTAATGTCAGCAGCCAGTCTATCATTTCTCCGCAGCAGGCTCATAAGCCCGTGCAAGGCGGTGCAGGCATTGCCACAGCTCCGCATAAGGCGACTATCCGCGTAGCACAACGTTGTTGTGCTCTCTGCCACTCAACCTCCCCTCGGCTTGGCCAATACCGCTCAAGAGTTGCCTGCTCGGACCTGGATCCGGCCGACGCATCGGGAATCGAAACACCTCCCCCTTCTCTGCCTGCATACCACGCTGCGTCAAAGCGGCAATTGGCCGGCCCGACCCCGCAAATTGCACGCAAGTCCCCCCCTCTTGATCGCTCTGTGCAACGAAGAGCTTTCACGGCTCTCGTTGTTCCCTTCGGACATGGCCGCCCAGCGTGCACGGTTGCTGGGGTTCTCCTCTACGTACCTGAAGGGATCATCTTGCCACATCACCATTGTCAGCTTTGGAAGGGCCCCTCGCAGTCGCCACGAGTCCTCGAATTACCTGCGGCTCTGACGAGTGGCCGCATTCGGGAGCGTTGGTTGATGCAAAGCTGCCTGAGGTGGCTGCACGCGAGGTCTCCACACGCCAGCCGCAGCATCGGCGGCACAGTCAGGCGCACTGTCTCGGAGTTCTCCTGACATTTGTGGAGAGGACGTGGCTGACTTGTTACGTGTATCTCGTTTCCGTGGTGGCTCCTTCCCTCTGCAACGGTGCATAAGGCCGGCGCAAAGCGGGATGCGCGCCATCTGTCGCATTCAACCAGCACGTAAATCACACCAACACTCTGGTCAGCATATTACCGGGATACGAGAGAGGCGGAAACCAAGTTTGCAGAACATTGTCAAGTAAAGCATGTGAAAAGGAGATTCCGCGACACTCAGCCTACCGGCCGCTCAAAATCGACCACAGAGCCGTCAGCGGAGGCTCTGGTGTGGGGCTTCAGACCAATGGCAGGAGGCCAGCTTGGAGCAAGCAAGAATTTACCGACGACAAGAGGCCCTTCTCATCTCAGCGGGCTCCGGTCGCTTCGACTGTTCTCCTCGCTTGGGCTTGCAGGGCTTGACGACGGGAGCATTCCCTTGAGAGCATGGGTTGGACGATGCATGGTCAGCATTGCCAGCGGTCAAAGCTCTCCTGTTTTCCATCTCCGTGTGCATCGGCCGCGTCTCGAGACAGGCCGGACATGGCGATTCTGGGGCCAAATCCACGCGAACGCGAGTGTTGATCGCTCCAGACCTCCAGGCTGCGAGCAATCCTATGCAGCATGCGCACAAAAGACACGGAAAATCTCGCCTTACGATAAGGACCCACTCGAAGGCGTCGTCCGTAGCGCGCTACGGCATACGCACTCGTGCATGCATATCGTATGCTGCCAAGCGGAGGAGATCCGTTCTGGCAGAATATCCTCCGAAACCCGGTCTCCATTCCGGCGAATGCGGGTCAATCGATCTGCGATCTTACTCCTTCGCCTTCCCATTTCATTGATCGTGATTGTTGGTAGGCTTCTCCTGTTCCATCACGTTGTGTCTCACCGCCACGTTTTCTCTGTAGCTCCCGTTTCCCCTCACTTCTGTACATGCATTTGGGAGCCGTTGCCAACCCTGCATATGTACGCTGCACTTGACCCAGCGCCTACCGGTCGCAACAGCTGGAAAGCCACAGGATCACTGCCACGCTTAGCAGCGAACTCGAATCCTGCAGGCTCGAGCGCTAGCGCGAACGCGTAAGATGTGCAACACAGCGTTCTACCGATAGCCTGACGCTTTGTTGCTGCCGGCCGGCGGAAACCAGACTGCCGGTCGATCGATACTAAGGCGGAGTTGACGCCAATTTGCAGGAGGGTCTGATCATGAGGCAATTGTGCACAGTAAGATACACGCGAGATGCACTCTTCTGCTTAGGCAGACTCCGGTAGGTGGGTGCCACGGCCTGCGCTAAAAGAATGTGCATTGCGAAGCACAACGTTCACTCTCCTTACTTGGTAAACCTTGTCTAATCTACAGAAGCACCACAGAGCAAAACCTTCCCCAACGTCCATTTAGTACCTATGGGGTGATCTGTACATGCGGGTATCTCCGAACAAGAAACCCGATAGTTGGAGAAGCAGAATGTCTTCTAATTTTCGGGCCCACCGCTGATTAGCTTCAACGCGCTTCTCACCAGTTCTTTGAGGACATAGAGTCCTTTGCAGCTATTGCAAGTACCTTACTCTGCTGAAATCCCCGAATTCAGGCCGCTATTCGGTAAGGTCCACCGTCTACTGCCAGAATATAATGCAAATTAGTTGAGAGAACCAAGCTAACTTGGATTTATTGTTTCATTTATTAGAACACGGAATAGACACTTCCTGAATGCCTTGGTAAAATGTGATAACATGGAAGCATACTTTAACCACCTTATTCGCCTTCGCCCACTTCCGACCATCATTCCCTGCGCTAAATATTCTCGTCTCTGCCTCTGTATCCCTACATTGTCGCGGATGTCTTCCGAGGCTACTCTCTATGCTTCTTGAGACGCTCGGCACACGCAGATCTGGGTGAAATTGTTCCCAAGGATGCTGCGAAAGCTCCGCTGCAGACACAAATCTGACCGTATAGCAAGGAAAGACGTGGTAGTGAAATAGAGCAAGCACATGCAGGTACGTCAACCAGAGTCACACGATGTATACTCAACTGATTCGTCTTGTCACAGATGTATACGTGTAGGGCTGCTGCCAAAGGTCAAAGCATGGCACGTCCACGTCCCCAATCAGCGCCGCTCACGAGAGCCAGCATGGTACAGCATCCATATCTGCCGACAAGCCCTCCGAGATCCCCTTGCTCGCCCAACATACGCATTGTTCCCACGTGAGTTAAGGGGTAGGGCCGCAGGAATTGTGAGGCAGACTACATCCGGATCGCCGGTGGGGCTCATGATATCACACCGATAGCCTATTTCGGCAGCCAGAAACGCGGACGGCAGCAGTGATCCCCACCTGTATTGCAACGGATGTAAACAGTGTCTCGTAAATCCGACCATAGCCCCCAAGTGCGAGCAGACGATCACGGCGTCGTTTCCTTCGCCGGCTTTTGCTGAGCCATTCAGCTCTCGTATCACCGATCTTATCATTCTCTGCTTCCAGGCGGGACCTATGTATGCAAATCAGTTGAACAACCTCCACACGGCAAATACACGCAGGCGATTGCGGCCGCCAAGGGGTACGGCAGAGGATGCATCGGCCAGCTTTCCAGGAAACGTAGGCATGGGTCAACGGCTGTGGGACAGCCGGGGTGGAAAACATGGCGCGCATCATTCCCACGCTGACGGTGTGGATCACGCGCGATCGGACAAACGTGCCCTTTTCGAACTCGGAGACCCTTATGGCGAGTGTCAGTCGTGGATGCGCAGACCAGTGAGGCTTCGTATGCTGTTGACGGCCATGGGGAGAGTGGTTGACAGCAGCGATAATGGCGTGGGGCAACTTGAGGGCATCGCCCTCGCGCGCGAACGGCATGATCAAATGGGCAGCGTCACCTACCTATCAGGGCGATACCCGGCTTGCTGGACCAGCGGAAACCTACAGGAAGCATGTAGATCGGAAGCAGGCGAGCCGAACGCTCGCCGGCTTCAATGAGCTGGAGCAGCTCGGGAGCGCAATCCTTGCAGTCTGCGCGCGCTACATCCTTGAACCACGCACCCACGAGGCTGCGATCCGGCGAACACTTTGTCTGTCCACGCTGGCGGCGGGCCTCGTGCTCGCGCTGCTGCTGCTGACGCCCGCGCTGCTGGCCCATGAGCGTCTTGCCGTGCGAGAACGAGCACAGAGATCCCCGATCCACCAGCACATCCGGGGCACGAGTGGTGCGTGCCGCGTCCGGGGCGACGAAGCGGAAGGGCGATGCTCCCGCGCAGACGGGTGCAAATGGCGCCAGATGTGGCCTGACGACGAGATCGAAGGCCGGACAGCGAGCGGCGACGGTCGTGCCTCCGATAGGACGGGCAGCGGCGTTGGACACGTTCTCCAAGCGCCAGCCCCAGCGGACCGTGCCGCGCGGTAGGGTCGGATCAGCGTGCTCCGCAGCGGTGCGCAGTCGATCGCCGGAGCTCCGCGGGCGCTGCGTGCTGCCGTCTGCTGAGCCCGGCACGCGGATCGAGGCGTCGAGGCGCGCCGCCAGCCTCGTCGATGAGCTGTCGCGCGCGGCCTGCTGATGCCGCAGCGCGCGCTGGCTGGATCGCCACTGCGCTGTGAGAATCAGCCCATTCCACGTAGTATCCACGATCTCGGGCGCGGCGGGCTGCGGTGCGCGTGCGGCGCGCGCGCACGTGTGAGGGTGCTGTTTCGCGCGGCTCGCGCTGCCGGGGCGCGTCAAGCAGCGGACGACTCCACCTCCACCGGCTCCGCGCGCAGCTTCGCCCCAGCCCTCCCGTCAGGCGGATGCGCTGAGCCCGCCGCCCGCTCCACGCCAATCGCCATGTTCGCCTTCACAGCCTCGCGCCGGCAGGTTGCCACCTACCTGTTCGGCGTCGCCCTGTTCAGCATCTCCTTCCTGGTCTTCCTCAACAGCACCGTCTCCTTCGTCATCACCGACCGCATCGGCCGCGACCACGGCGTCGGCGATGCCGTCGGCACGCTGGGCTTCGCCGACGAGCTCGTCGCCCTCGTTGGCTGCCCGCTCTGGGGCATGCTCAGCGACCGCGTCGGCGTGGCAAAGGTCGCCGTTGTCGGCTACGCCATCGTCGCCCTCAGCCTGTTCCTCTTCGTCCAGGCCTCCAATGTCTATCCCCAGCTGCTGCTCGGCCGCCTGCTGTTCAGCCTGGGTGCGTCGGCGACGTACGCCTGCCCCTGCCCCGCCGCCGTCGCTGCTGCTAATCCGTGCCTGCAGCACCACCATGGTCACCGCCGTCCTGCCCGCCATGACCCACGCTCCGCATCGCCCGCTCGTCGCCGGCGTTGTGTCGCCCGCCGGAGGCGCCAATGGGCACAACATCACGCCCTCCATCTCTTCCGAGCTGACCATCACCCCCGCCCGCCTCAACTCGGCTTCTTCCCACCACCCGGAGCCCACGACGCCTGAGGCATCCGCCCAGTCCACCTCTAACCTGGCCGGCCTGGTCGGCATGTTCACCGGATTCGGCGCCCTGCTTGCCCTCGCCGTGTTCCTGCCACTGCCAGCCCGCTTCCAGAAGAACGGCGCCACGCCCAGCGAAGCCGTTGAATACTCGTTTTACGTGGTTGGCTCGGTAGCTGTCGTGGTCGCCATTGCGTGCATGGTTGGCCTGCGGAACCTGCCGGGAGAAGAAAACAAGAGCTGGCGCAACGTTTTCATCGTGAAGAACAAGGAGGAGACGTCCTCCGGACCTATGCTTTCGTACCCGCGGCTTCTCTTGAACGCTCTCGTCCTGGGTCTGAGCGATGCCAACATCGGCCTCGGTTATCTGGGGGGATTCGTCGCGCGCGCGTCGTCCGTTGCCATTTCTCTGTTCATTCCGCTGTTTGCCAACGCCTACTTCATTTCCCACGGCTACTGCGAGCCCGGGGATGGCAACACTTCAGATGACGTGAAGCGGAACTGCCGCCGCGCCTATCTCATTGCCTCGGCGCTCACGGGAACCTCGCAGCTGGTTGCGCTCATTTGCGCGCCCGTGTTCGGATGGCTAGCTGGGCGATACAAGAAGCACAACCAGCCTCTGATCCTTTCATCCTTCGCGGGTATCGCAGGCTACATAGCATTCGGTCTTCTCAAGAGCCCAGACCCATCCTCCAAAGACGGCAGCCCCGGCGTCTTCTTCATCGTCGCACTCCTCGGCATCAGCCAGATCGGCGCCATCGTGTGCAGTCTCGGCCTGCTAGGACGCGGCATCCAGGGCGACGAAGCCGACATGGACGCCGCCGACGAAGAAGACGAGCAGCGCCACCGCGACGCCGGCTTCCAAACCAGCACGCACGTGGCAGGCCCGCCCGTCAGCGCCGCGCGCACCCATCTCCTCGACCCCGACGCCACGCCCGTCCCCTCTCCGTCCGCCGGCTCCGCTTCCCTGCGCGATCCCCTCCTCGGACCCCCTTCAGCCACTTCCACGCCCACCCGCAACAGCACCGCCCTCAGCGAGTCGTCGCCGCTCCTGCCCTCGCATTTCCGCAGACTGCCGCCGTCCACCCTGCCCTCCAGCCGCGCCCATCTCAAGGGCTCCATCGCCGGCGTGTACAGCCTTGCCGGCGGCGCCGGAATCTTGCTGCTCACGAAGCTGGGCGGAGTCATGTTCGACAAGCTCGATCCTGGCGCGCCCTTCTTCGTCATGGCGGGCTTCAATGCGGTTTTGCTGCTCGCCGTCGCGGGGAATATGGTTAAGAAGATGGTTAAGACGTACAGAACGAGGGTTGTCTTTCCGTGAGGGAAAACCGGGTGCTCATTTTTCATTTTTCTTTTTTTTTTCGACTTCGGCGAGAGATGGATTGGCAGGCGAGTGGGTGGGTGGGTTTGCATTTTGGCGAGCTTGGATGATACCAACCACTGTTCTGACAAGATCGAGTATGGAGAGAAGAGGAAAGAAAGAGTGCGGGACGAGTCTTCTTTCTCGATTTTCCATCGGCTCATGGATATTCGTGTATTTGCTTGATTCTGCTCTTCATGTATCCAGTTAGATCTTTATCTTGACGAAGCATAGCAGCAGGTAGCCCAGTCTCCTTTCGAAACTCGATCTCCTTTGTCAGAGTACGAAATTCAAAGTCTACATTTTGTGGTAATACAATCAGCTTGCTACTATTGCGTTATTACTATTCTGTCTGCGTAATCTGACGTTTTCCAGCAATCCTCCTCTAAACATATGTAAACCCCTTTTTTCTTCGCTGCGCGAATAGCTTCCAATAGCCAAGAACACCTAAAGTCTTCCCGTCAACTGTGCGAATATTAGCTGTCTGAATAAAGTATCTACACGAAACCTCCAACTCCATGCCCAAAAAACGAAAACTCGCTGATCAGAAGGCCGTGTCTTTTTTCCCCTCCTCACCCCTCGCTCCATCCAGAGAAACCCCCCCCCCCAATAATAATAAAAACAAAACACTAGATCTTGATAAACCTCCCACACCCTCCCCATTCCCTCCTTCTTTTCCCCACCCAAAACGCCAATAACCCCGTGCTGCTGCTGCTGCTGCTGCATAAACAAGACATGAATTTCTAGGCATTCCATTCTGCCCTCGGCTCTTCCTCACACTTCAGATAACCTCGACCACCACCCTCAAAACCCCCTCCATCCACACCGCTCGCCCAACCTCAGCCAACACCGACCGCCAATCGTCTTCGCTGGTGATGAGGACGAGCCCGCGACCCGTCAGGGCGCGGATTTCGAATTTGATACCTTCGAGGCTGGGTTGTTGTTGTTGGTCTGTCGTGGAAGAAGAGAAAGAAGAGGCCTCTTCCTGTTGGTTGTTGTTGTTGTTGCTGTAGTTCTGCTCGCTGCTGATCACACCCGTTTCCATCATCGTTGGCTGTTGTTGTTGTTGTTGTTGTTGTTGTTGCGGTGGTGAGGGCGACAATCGGTGCTGTTCGTCCTTCGGTTGCTCCGTCGTACTACTACTACTACCACCACTTTCCGGCGCGTTAACACTAGTCTGGTCCTTGCCGTCACTATCACTACCAGCAACACCACCACCAGCGCCCAACAAACTCTCCTGCTGCTGCCCCAGACTCTTGCCACCCGCTCTCCGCAATCCCAGATCCAACCCCCTTTTCAGCAACCCTCGCACCTCTTCCTCGACTGCTCTGGTCAAGTCGGCGAGCGGGAGCGTGTGGTGCGGCGTGCTGGGCCACGAGGGCATGTCGATGCGGGGGAGGAGCTTGGTGTTGTTCTTGGTGATGAGGACTTGGATGACGTTCTGGTCGGGAGGGTGGTGGAAGGCTTGGCCGGGCGGCGGTGGTGGTTGGAAAGGTGCGTTGGTCGCCGCAGCAGGGGTGGAATGAAGTGGCGTGGGAGAGTAGATGGAGGAGGGGGGTTGGGTTTGTAAGAAACGTGGGTACTGTGTTGGTGGTGGTTGGGCGTAGGAAGGAGGCATGTGAATTTGTTGTTGTTGTTGTTGTTGCTGGTTTAGCTGTTGCGATTGTGGTTGAGGCTGCGGTTGAGGCGTGCTTAGAGATGGGTCGATGGCGGATTGAGGCTGGGTGTGCTGTAGATCGAGCGCGGTCATTGGAGTGCTCACGCCTGCGTTCTGCATGGAGACCTCTTGCGACGTCTCCCGCGCATCCCTCTTCTTGTTCCCGCTCTTCCTCGTCTCCTGCGCGTACTGTCTCTGCCTCTCATTCGTCACCATCCGTCTCAACAGCGGCGTGACGAGGCTGACGATCTTATTCCCGTCCCTCGGCCACACCCACTTCCTGCCCGGTGTCGTCTCGCCCTCCAGCACCTCGTTTTCCGTGGGCGCCGGGACGTCCGGGCCAAAGAAGCGCTCTCCGATGCCGTCGTTGAGGAAATCGCGGCAGCAGTTGAACAGCCGCAACTTGACCATATCCGTATCTCCCTTCCCTCTGCTGCCCACGCAGCTCTGCCTCTCCGGATGATTCTCGTCCAACATATGCTGCTTCGCTGCCGCCTGCAGCCGCAGGAAGTTCTCGGGCGTCAGCTGCAGCGATGCAAACAGCTTCGACATGGGCGGCCTCGTGTGCTTCTTCGCCGTGCTGCCGGAAGGCTGTCGGAACAGCGCGGCCGCCGAATGCACGCCCGCGGCCCTCGCGTCCGTCAGCGCGAATCCCGTCTGCTGCTGCTGCGGCATCTGCCATATACTCGGACTCTGGTGATATGCCGAGGGCGTCTCGCCGGCAGCAGCAGCAGCGCTCATGGGCGTATGAGCCAAAGGCGAGAGCACATCAGCCGTAGGCGTCTGCCTCGCCCGTTTCCGCGGAGACTGACTCCCCGCGCGGTCCTCCACGCCATCTCCTCCTCCTCCTCCCGCACTCCCGCTAACAAGCTCATTACCGTCATCCTCCTCAGGCGACCCGGTCCTTTTCCTCTTCTGCCCCGCCGCCACCACCACCGCCTCCTCCTGCAGCACCGCCGTCCCCCTCAAATCCACATTCCTCGCAACCTTGCGCAGCCCATGCTGTTGCTGCTGCTGCGCCGCGGCCGCAGCGGCAGCGGCGACGACGCTCTGGCGCTGCGACTCGGTCGTCGCTTTCGCGGCCGCCTCCAACAGCTCCGCCATGTTGCCGTCCACCACGTTGGCGTTCGCGTTCGCCGCCGGCAGGCCTTGTCCGGGATCGCTGCGCCCAGCAGCAGCAGCGGCGGCGGCAGCGGCTGTGGCAGCCGTGGCAGCAGCGTACATGGGTGCTGGTGGGGCTTGTGCGTCGTATCCCTGGCTCGGCGCATCGGTGGTGCTTGTTGCGTTGGCGGGGGAGGCGGTGGTGGTGGTGGTGGTGGCGGTGGTGGGCGGGCCGCTGCTGTTCTCGCCGCGGCTGCTGGCGGCGGCGGCGGCACCGTAGAAGGCGCCGGTGTTCATGACGAGGGATTATTGCGGGGCGGCCATGGGGGACAGATTTGCGTCGGCGGATGGGCTGGACTTTTGCGTGGGCGGTGGGAGGAAGAAGGCAGGACGAGATGGGGAGGAGAGGGAGAGGGGAAACTGGGGTGAAAAATTAGCAGCAGAGCTCGGCGGCGCGGTCGAGGAAGCCATTACAGTTGCGAGACCGGGCCGCGCGCGCGAGGAGGGCTGCTTGCTCTTGGAGCTCGGAAATGGTGGAAGCAAGCAGGGTGTGAGCTGGTTTCCCGATCGGGTGGCGCGGGAGGGTGTTTGTGCGTGTTGCATTGGTTTGATGTTGTTTGCATTCCGTCGCGCTGCTGCGCTCGCGCTAAGCCGCTTCTGGCCGGCCGCATTCCGCGCATGACGATGAATAATGCGGCTTCTATTTTTGATGCACCGGCATGGCGGGAGTCATGAATGTACGTATTGCTTCTCTATATTGGGAGACGGCATGTGTCTCCAACTCAAATCATTAAACCGCCGGCGCCAGGTGTGTCCGACACCGCCATGCAATGTGCTGCTCCTATGCCCGGCCTCTAACATGTGCCAATAATGCCCTTGCTGCCCCAAGAATCCCCAAGCCTTTGAACGCCAAGCCGCATACATCGTTCTCTAAAGTCGTCTTGAAGAAGATTAGAACCAGTCGCCTTCGTGCCACTCCCTGCCGGTGTCTTCCGCTCTTACACGGGGGTCATTACCCCGTTCTATCGCGGCGTCCCTCCTATGCTTCAAATCTTCTTTGATGCGCTCGATCTCCTCTTCAAGCCACTTGTCTCTGCCAACCTCCGGGATGTCGATCTCGGCGAGCTCGTCGAACGTGCCGTCGTCCATCGACTGGTGCACGAGCTTTTCCTTGTCGTGCCAGTCTCTCAGTTCCAGCTCGTAACCCAGTTGCGTCATTCGCAGGTCCGTCCATGCCTTGTAGTTCTCATCGTTCCCAAAGCATACGCCGAAGCCATCGCAGTAACATGCGTGTTGGACCGGGCAGTAGACGTTGGAGCCGGTGAAGACATACTGCCAGACGTATTCCCACACTCTACCCGACATGGAATCTCTCAAAGGTGTTCGTAGCAACCAGTCGCGATAAGCCACGAAGCGCTGGAGCGGAATTGCGCGGATGCGGTCTCGGCTCAGAGCAAACTGCGCGCAGCACGGTTGCGCCAACACTTCCGGGATCGGGTCCAAGGGGAAAAGTTCGCTCCACGCCTTAGCCAGCAATTTCTGTTCGTGCTTTTCATTGTCATCTTCAACTTCTCCAGGGTGCCTGGGTCATTTAGCGCTGAATTGCAAATCAGGTCAAACGGCGACTTACATCCAGTCCGGGCAGCCGGGCTCCCAGTGGCATCGCATGTTCATGTAGCCTTCACGAAGTACGCGGTTGGGGTTCAGGCGGCGGATCATCTGCACCGCGTCGAGGTCGAGCATGTCGCTGTTGTGCCAGGCATACCGATGCGCGTGCATGAAGATGGCGACATCCGGCAGGTCGGCGTAGTTGTCGATAATCCAGCTCAGGTAGATCATGACTTCATGGCCCTTGTTCTTCGGCGGGTGTAGCGGTGCGGAGCGGTCGTCGGCCACGTAGATGGCGGTTTGGTAGTCCGGTAGGAACTCGTCGATCCAGTCGACGCTCTCCTCTCTTGTCCGCGGAACCACCAGCACGGTGCTGAAATTGTAGTCGGCGGGCATGCCGACTCCAGCCTCAAACTTGGGGACTGTGCTCCATTTCGTCGGCTTGGGCTTTGCCTGCCCTCCGCCGTCGGCCGACTCAGCCGCACTCGCTGTCTTCGACGGCGACGGCTCCGGGAATTCCTCGCCAAGACCGATCTTCTGCGGTAGCCCTCGCCATGTCTCCTTCACGTTGGTACTGTAGTAGAGGAAGGAGAAGAATACGACGGTCGCGACGGCAAGCAAGGGCAGGAGGCTGCGGGGGGAGGGCATGGCGACGGATCTCCCGGAGCATGGACCGGGGCGCGCGGGGGCGAGAGGAGCGCGGAGAAACGGGCGCGAGACTCAGGCAGCAAACGTTTTATGAGGAAAACATGTGGGCCTGGAGGGCGAAGTCAGCACCGCCCCATATCAGAGTCAACTCCCCTCCTGCGCGCATCGGCGGGATCGACGGCGGGACGGGGGATATACCTGGACGGCAACGACGCAACACAGCCCTCGAGGCGGGTTCAGAGGCGCGTCAGCATCGCTTGGGGGTCAGACGGAGGCCGGGGCGCTCGCAGTGGCGGGCAGAATACGACGGAGGTTGAGGTTGGCGTGAGGCGTGCCGTATTGCTCGGGGTGCCCGCGCGTGGAATCGCGGAGCTTTCCAGCTGCGCAGGCAGGGCTCCGCAATCAAGCTTCGACTAGCGATCGTTCGGGACGGCTTTGTTTCGCACGCGGGCCTCCATTGGCCCTGGGGTCGGCTTGCTTGCGCGGCCACCTGCCTAGGCTTGATAAGGTTGTGTGATCGCCCGTTCGCGCGACAACCGTTGCTCAGGCCTGCGACACCCTAAACAGCTGTCAAATCCGACTCCACAGCTGTCACCCACAACTCTGATTTCCACCGTCACGCCGTCGCTGTCGCTGCCGTGAAATCCAGCGCTGCCATCGGCGGGAGCGGAGCGGCAATCGCCCGCTGGCGGTGTAGCTGCCTGCCTCCTGCGCCAACATAAGCGTCTGCACGCCACCGCCGCCACTGGGGTCCGCATGCTTTTTTTTCTCCGACGGCGACTACCCAATAGCTTTCTGGCATTGCACTGATGCAGGGCCTACATCAATAGGCATCAATGGTGACTTTTTATTAAGATGATATCTGTCGACCTCTATACGTATACGCATCCCAGGTGCACGAGCGACCGCTGGCATTCCTGGCCAGTACATCCTAAGCAAGGCGACAAGATTTCATATTACAGTGCCTCAGGTCCGCCTCATATTCGGACAGAGGAGCAATGCGCCCCATCAAAGGCGAGCCCTACACTCTCGGCGTCTCTCTTGACAGCCGCAGGGCTGGAACGTGTAGAGATTCAAATGTCGCCCTCAATCTGCGAAGGACCACCTCTTACGCTTACACACCAAGTAGCTTCTGGACGCGCGTGCGAAGCCTGCGCCATCATCGAGATGATGTCAGAGCCACGTCGTTGGCACGGCAAAAGTCCGGCGATGATAGCAGGACCACCCGCCGGCCCGGTGCAGAAGCAAACGGGGTGAGAAAATTGCGTTTGCAATTGAATTAGAGAAGGGGACAGGACCGGGGATGATGGAGAAATGAACAGTAACGAACGGCTAAGGAATCACCGGTCCCGGTGGCCTCGAAAGGCAGATGGAAGGGGACGGGACTGGTTAAGTGAATGCACAAGAGAGAGACTGCAAGGAGACCGACGGCTCGATGGGCATAGGTGCGCGAAGGCCGGCAGGAAAAATCGCAACCTCCCTCATTGCGCGGAAAACTCACCGTTGGGCCCTGAATCTTGGCGGGCGCCTGCAGCAACCCGCACAAGCGATCGACGGTTCCGCGAGCGAAGGCGTAAAACGTGTCTTAGGTCCAGAGCGTTGTCATTTGTCGTCACGGCAAGCTGCCTCGCCCATGGCTTGGCGCTGGGTTCGCTCTTTTTGTTTTATACGCCGGGGCACGGCATCGTGCATATTTGGGCGAGTTTGTTGTTTACTACGAGAATGTGGCGATCCCATCTCGCCAGAGAAGGGAAGAGGGTGGAGGTTTAGGCATTCTAAGTTGATGAAGGTCGGACGGTCCCGACTGGGCGAGTGACATGCGAAGTCGCCGGATGAGGCTCTGCAATGGTTGTTGCACGCACGGTGTTGAATCAGGGGAGTTGTCGACAAGCGCAGATGGCGAATGTGATGGGAAGGGATAGTAGTACAAAGTGTGATCTGAAGTCGGATAGTAGAGCTGTTCCAGGAGATCCAGTTTTTCGTCACCAATTCGATTAAAAGCATGTTTGCCGCAAGAATCCGTAGCCGTTCTCTGTCAAAGGAAATCCACCGAAATTCACCGGAAGCCGAGACCTTAGATGTGGCGTAGGCATATCGCTAAGCCGAGTCATACCTATGCCTTAGGTGTGGTCTCCCGCTCCAGCAGCAGATTGATTGAAAAGCCGTTTTTTTTTGAATCCGTCGCCCGCCGAAGAAAATCGCTGAAATTCGCCGTAGCCCGATTGTTTGCCGGAGATGTGGGGGTGCAAAAGCCAGGAAGCAAGTAATACAGGGACGAAGATGAGGCAGCAATCTCGAAAAAGCTCAGTTCTTTTCGAGGGAGCAGATCACGTCGGGAGTGATTGACGCCTAGTCTTCCGCCGTTACTCGCGAGGGGGCTCTGAGAGAATCAGTATCGAGAATCAATAGTAAGAGTGGTGGTCGTCACCACGGTCCTCGTAAGCCCTTCCACCGCCATACGGCTCATCCGCAGGAGCGCTGTAGCCACCCTCGCGGCCGTAGCGATCGTCGCGGCTCGAGCCGTAGCGGTAGCGGTCGTCGCGACCGGAAGCGTCGCGGCCGGAAGCGTCGCGGCCGGAAGCATAGCGGTCAACGCCACGGGGAGGGCCGTAGTCGCGGTCACGGCGCGAGTAGCCGCGATCGTAGCTTCGGTCGTAGCCGCGGTCGTAGGAGTCGTAGCGAGGGCCACGCGGGTAGTCATCGCGGCGACCGCCACCATAGCCGCGTCTGTCGTCGTAGCGATCGCCGTAGAAGCGGCCGCCTCCACGACCGCCACGGAAGTCTGCAGAATAGATTAGTGCATCGGCAGTGGTTGTTGCTGTAAGAGTGTGCCATACCGCGCTTGGGAGGTCCGTAGTACTTGCCCGGAGTAGGCGTCCTGGGGCGGGCACGGCGAGCCTTCTCAATGCTGAGGGTGCGGCCCTCGATGACCTCGCCCTGCAGTCCCTCCTTCGCAGCGTCTGCCTGGTCGGGCGTGACCATCTTCACGAAGCCGAAGCCACGCGACTCCTTCGTGTGCGGGTCGCGCATGATGTTGCACTTTTCGACATCGCCGTACTTCTCGAACAGGCGGGTGACTTCTTCTTCGGAGAGACGCGGGTGGATGCCGGTGACGAAGAGGTTGGAGCCGGGGTTGACGGACTCGTCGTCGCGGTCGCGCGCGGGCTCAGCGGCCGGGCTGTCGTGGGCAATGCGTTAGCAGATTGGACAGTCGAGCAGGGCGAGTGTGCTGTACCGGTCGTCCATGCGGTCGCGGGCGCCGGGCGAGGCGCTGCGAGCGCGCGCGTCTTCATCGACGCGGCGGTCGTTGCGAGGCGAGCGGCTGCGGTCGCGCTCGTAGTCGCGCGGCTCGTCTGTGTACGTGGGTCAGCGGCGCGTCGTGCACAGCGATCGAGCGGCGCAGGGGCACGCGGGCTTACCGTCGTAGGGACGCGGCTCGGTCTCGTAGTCCATGGTTGACATGGCGTGGAGCGGCGTCGAGGTGCAGCGAAGAGTGCGGCTGGGTGGAGCTGAAAACAGGCAGCGGAAGAGGTTGCGACAAAGCGGCGGCCGGGTTGGGCAGCTCCGATCGGCTCTTCAAGGACCGGCGCGGCGAAGGGTAGGTGAGAAGAAGAGAAAAGAAAAGCGCGTCGGTGCGGACGGCACGTTGCCAGGCTGTGGTGAAGGAGCGAAGTGAAGCGGAATCGCGACGCCGAACAAACGCGATGTGACAGGCGCAGGCTGACAGCCAGGCGGCGAATCAAGGGGCCCTACCTAGGTACACCCGCGTGCGAGCCGCAGCCGCTTGGCTCCTGCCTGCCTCCCGCCGTCCCGCGCAAACGTGCAGCCTCGTTATTTGCACTCGCTGCATTCTGGCACGCCTTGCTGCGCGGTGGGCGAAAATCACTGCAGTCATTGCGGTAAAAGTACAGGCGTCCATGCTCCAGTGCTCTAGCTAATCGACGTCGAGCCAACAACACCGCCCGCAAGCAAATAGGTATACCGATACTAAGCCCATGCCCCGACGCCGCACGCCACGCCCGTCCCGCCCTCCTCGTACAAAAGCCAGCCCCGCGAGCCTAAATTATGACCGGGAATCGAAAATGGTATACAGCTCGTCGCCGCCGTTACCCAAAACGCCTACAACAATACGCCCTGCGCGATCAAAGGCTAAGTTGCGCTACTACCCCCAATTGTTCCGTCTCTGCGCCTTTCGCCGCTGCTGCGCCCGGACCCGCGCCCGCTGCGCACGCAACGCCACGCCTTCGTCCGCATCGATTGTGTCCGCGTCCTCCACCGGAGCGTCGACCATCTCTTCGTCTCCAAGCATGCCGTCGAGCTCGTCGTCGTCAATTTCGCTCAGCTCTTCGCTCATGCCACGCACGACTTCGCGACCAGACCAGCGCTCGTCGTGGATAGTCGTACCGCGCGGGTCGAAGCTTTGCAGATACCACGGGATGCCTCCTTGCGCAAGCGTGAGGAGGTCGCCGTCCGACTGCGGCGGTGTGAGAGGGTCAGGGTTTGTGGTGGAGGGATTCGTGCTGCCAGAATTCGAGAGGGCTGGGACTGTTCCGATGCTGCCTTGGCGGCCTTCCGCGGATTCGCCCAATGCATTGTCAGCAGATGCATGGGCGGGCTCCTCGGGCAGTTGCAGCTGGAGCCTTATTGCTGCGTCGTCAGCTTCGTGGTCAGGCTCGTCAGCGTTAGCATCCTTGTCGCTCCCCTCTGCCTTGCCGCCGCCATGCTTCGTCGTCCCGTCGTCGCCATCGACGACCCCGTTCGTCTCCGCATTACCGTTCGCGAGGTAACCTGGGGCTTCGGACATTTCTACGTCTTGTGAGACATCGCCTCGTCCTGCCTCGTCGTCACTACCTTCATCGACAGCATCGTGAGAAGCTTGAGCCGATTCGGGTCTGGAGCGCACACTGATGTCCAGCAGGGCGTCAAGCTCCCGCAGCTCTTTTTCGTAGGGCTTACCGGCAAGCTCAAATTCCTTGCGAGTCGCGTCCTCGAGGGCCCCGTGTATTGCTTTGATGATTCGCTTGGCCAACTTCTTCCTGTCCTTCTGTTCTGGTGTGAGGTCGCTGTGCCCAGCTCCGCCGTCATTGAGCTGCTCATGTGCTTCACGAGCGTCTGCGACTGCGTCCAGGCCGACGACTGAACGGAAAACTGCACCGATGTCGGCCGAGAAGGTGGAAACAGAAGTGTAGAAGCGTTCTTCGAGCTTTCTCTCGATCGCATCCAAGCCCGCTTTAAAGACACCTTTGGAGTCAAGACTAAAAGCATATCAGCTTACTCCTGGCTAGAAATAGAAAGAAAAAGAGCTATTACTCACTTCTGTGCTTTCTCCAATATCGGCCAGAGCAGAGGGCTGAGCGGGAAGTAGACAGTGTCAACGATGGTTTTCAATATCTCAACGTCTTCCAGCTTCTTCTCTTCTCTTTCTTTGACCATAAGGCAAAGCTCTTTGACCTTTTCCATGTCTTTCTCGAGAACTTGTGCGAAATCGATACGCCGATGTAGTCTTGGACGGCCTGCCGCACCCATGCCAGCGAAGTTACGTCGGGTGATCTCCATTGATGAGAATGTCTCCATTTGGAGCTGGAGTCTTTTGAGTAACGCTGCTCCGCGGCGGGCCTCCCTTTTGAGAGTCCAGTACTTGCAGGCTTCGGCAACATATTCTTTGCGCTTTCGGATGTTGAAGCGGACGAGTGATGCTTCCACCTTCTCGTAAACGAGTTGGGGTACAACAGGGGCACCGGATGGCAACCTCCAAACGCCCTTGGTGGGCTGGCTACGCTTCCGTTTATTGCTTCCGGCGACTTGAGTCGAGTCATCGCCGTCGTCGTCCAACCCGATGGCTTGGGAGGAACTGTGACCAGCAGCTGACTGAGCTTCTGCCCAGCGTCTGCCTCGCATGGTTTGACGATAGAAAGTCATAGCCTCACGCGTAGCCGTCTCGACGTCGTTCTCACGACGCCAATCATTTGGAACGTGCTTGTGGCAAAATGCCTTGAGAACACTGGCATCAACGTTGGCAGGTCCGCTGTGAGCTGACTTCATTCGCAGGAACAACTTTGCGCGCCGCGCGCAGGTGACATGAAAGGCGGAATAGCAATTCTTGTTGCCGCATTGGATGCAGGCGCCCATCTTTTGCTCGCAGATGTAGCATTGCTAAAGGTTGTCAGCGTGGTTGAGCAGATGCTGAGGAACGGAAAGTGGCTTACTAGTTTCCATCGTTGCTTGGGAACCTTCTCGACATCCATAACCGGTTCCATGAAGGTTGTGTTTCCAAGTGAGACCTCAGGGATCCAGATGGCGCAAAGCAGGTGGGACCATCTTTGTGGATTTGCAGTCTGTTTGAAAGCACCATCGACATTTGGACAGAATATGCAAGTCTGCAACAGATTAGTAGCACGACAAGGCTACTCAGGGACGAAAATACTCACGGGTGTTCCTCGGCCAATCAGCTGGCACTTGCGGCACAACCACTGGCCCTCAGGTATAAAAGGAACCCCATAACACTCCTGATGCACTGCGAGGTCGCAGCCGTCGCAGAACACAATGGCGTTGGTGTTTTCGCAGTCCCCATCGTCGCATACTGCGCATTTTGTGTCTTGTTCTTCACCATTGCCCGCCGGCTCTCCGTTGACCGCAGCTGCCGAGCTCGATCGCGGTCGATGGGTTTGTGGAGGCTTCGGATTTGGCTTGGGGATTCCTTGGGCACAAGCGAGTCAGCAACGACCAGTCACAGCTGATAAACGACAAACTCACTTTTCTCGAGCGCGTGCCATTCCTTCTCAATCTGCGTCATTGTTATCTCAAAAATCGCCGGCTTTATCGCCTCGACCTGTTCCTCTCTCCTTTGCGCGTTGTAGGCCTCCAGCCACCGATCATCTTGTTCGTCCATGTCGTACTCGACCCGACCAATCGGATGCCCGTGTGTCTCTCCGTCGATACTAAGCGTAAGGTCCAGGTCTTCTTCGAGGTTGCCGTCCACCATGCGAATCAGCCGCTTCTCGGGCCGCATGAACATGTCGCTCTCCTGGTATCCTACGCTCGCCATGGTTCGATCGACATAATTGACCTGCGCTGATGGATCTTGTTCGTAATGAGAGAATGTGTCGATGGTGCGATAAGAGGGCTTCGGAAGACTCAGTTTCTCGCGCTTGTCTTTCGTCGGCAACGGCTCGATTCTGGGCGCTGGAGGCGACCCCAGCCCAGTAAGCATCGATCCAGGACGCCTTGGCGGTCTGCCAGGACGTCGCTTGACCGTCACAGGTGTCGCAGGCTGATCGCTGGTCCCACCCACATTGACCGTATCTTCATCGTGGTCGGCAAAAGATGATTCTTGTGTTTTTAGTGTCGGAACACCGTTCAAAGCCGATGTCTCGTCCGCCACTGAGCCATTACGAGCGTCACCCTGGCTCAAGCCCACAGTAGGTGTGGTGGGCTTTGTGACGGGCGGACTGATTCCATCGACGTCCTCCGCACTGAAGACGATGAATTCGGCATCAATGTCCAGATCCTGATGGAATTCTTCCCAGCCCCGCTCCTCTCTCGGCTTGTATCCGTCGTTCTGCGCTACTGCTGCAGCGGCGGCCGAAGCAGAGCTGGCTCGGGGGCCGGCGGCGGGGCGATCACGGCGGGGGCGCGTGTAGGGTCTGGATGGTGATGCAGCATCGGGAGAGTAGTTGCGAGGCGCAGCTGGCGTGCGCGATGGGCGCGGTCGGGGCGCGCTGTGCCTCCGGCCGGCGGCCTTGAGCAGTGGTATAGCAATCTCCTTGGGGATTTCGGCGCCGGTGTCCGGGTCGATGTAGCGACCTCCACCACCTGGACCGCCGGGGATGTACTTGGGCCGCTTGGGCGGCGCAGAGGCAGGGGCAGCAGGCGTGGCGCTGGGGTCGACGCGTGGAGGGCGGCCAGGGCCGCGCTGAGTGCGCCTGGTGGGCGTTTCCGACGGCACGGCCATGGCTGCTCAGGCGAGAGGGGCGTATGATCGCGTTGAGCGCGGTGTGACTCCGGTCACGCAGCGCTCGTGGAGGCGCAAGGAGAGGACAGCGGGTGCCAAGCTACCGGCTGCGCGGACGCGTTGTGCTGCAGAGTCGGGCGAGAGACATGTGTGTCGTGACGCGGGCGGGACGGAGTTCGCGTGTGAGAGCGCGGCGACTGTGCTGCTGGGGCCTGGGCCAACTGGCGCGTCTCCCAGCGCCAACCGTGGTAGAGTTGAGGTTGTCACTGCCGGCGCGCCAAGACGCGGCCCGTGCGTCTGCGCCTTCCCCACGCAGTGATCTCCCAGCCTCGAGCCCTGAGCCGGTCGTGCACCTGCGAAGCCACCCTCCGCCCAATCCATGCGGCTCATCGCGTGCGCGCCCTCACCGCACCGCGACACGCCCGCGACCACGCGCCTCCGCCGCCGCCCCAGGCCCTAAATGGCATGCATCACCCTCGCCGTCACGTGCTCAAGATGATGCCATCGCCGGACGCGCCACTGACGCCTTGTTGTTTTGGAAGGAGCCCACGTCTTAAGTGGGGGGCCAACGCCCGTCCGGTCGCGTCGGTCCGCTGCCTCTTTCCTCGTTCAGCTTTTTCTGCACTCCGCCGTGCCCTCGCCCGTCCTCTAGCGTACGACCGTTGTTGAGCGCCGGTGCAAGATGGCGGCGCCCGAGCTCGTTCTCCTCGCCCGCGCCCTCTCACGGGTCTTGGGATGGTCATAGTACGCCGGCAGCTTCCAGCTCCTTTGTGCGTGTGCGTTGTTGCTGACTGAAGGTTGGAGCTTCATGTGCTGGTCTCTCTCCTTCTACCCCCAGCCACTTATGAACTGGCGCCGCGGCTCCACCGTTGGCTTTGGCATCGACTTCCCCACGCTCAACGTTCTTGGCTTCCTCGCATACACGATATCCAATGCAACGATGCTATGGTCGCCGACAATCCGCTCGCAGTATGCAGCTCGCTATCCGACCGCTCCCGAGCCCACGGTGCGCTTCAACGACTTCGTGTTTGCGCTCCACGCGGTCATCGTGTGTTTAATCATATACAGCCAGTTCTGGCTGAAGATTTGGGGCTTCAAAGTCGGCGCGGACCAGAAGATTAGCCGCACATCGCTGGGGATTTTCTGGGGGAATATTCTGGGCGTCGTCATCATTGCGCTTTTTGTCTGGGCAAGAGGTAAAGATGGTGGCTTTGACCCTAGCGGATGGGCGTGGATCGACGTGGTAGGTTGTCTTCAGTCCCCACCCGCTGTGCCAAACTCTATCATTCTTGTGACACTCTTGTGCTTACTTAACATCTGGGGCTAGATATATGCCACAGGCTATGTAAAACTTGTGGTGACCGTCGTCAAGTACTGCCCACAAGTATGGATGAACTACAAGCGGCAATCCACCGTCGGCTGGAGCATCGGCGGAATGCTGCTAGACTTCTCCGGCGGCATTCTCTCCAACCTCCAGCTGATCATAGACTCGTCTCTTGAGGCAGACTGGTCTGGCATCACGGGAAACCCGGTGAAGTTTGGTCTCGCGAACGTAAGTATTTTCTTCGATGTCATCTTCATCGTGCAGCACTACATCCTGTACCGACCCGCGAGAGAGGTCGATGAAGCAGATGAAGAGTCAGGGGGCGAGCGACGACCTTTGTTGAGCGAATAGAGGTGGTGGGGTCATTCGAATAGAGCCGGTTTAGATTAGACATTGCGTTCATAGACGAGAGCCCGACAGACTGGCTTGGGCTGCGGAAGGCTCAAAGATAGTGGAGCAAAGCAACGGCACTGGCCTATTGCGCAAGAACCAATTTCTTGGGAGAATGAAAAGTGGTCCGGGGTTCTTTTTCGAGAGTGACGAAAGAGCAGAGATCGGGGACGTGGGTGGAGTCCGATTTAGGCTTCGGCGTAGGGACGCGGGCACGAAGCTTGTGACAATCCAGCGTGCCGGGCGGCGCTAACGTGGGCCGAGCAGACAGCAGACGTGATGATGTCAGGCATGCAATGGTACCTGACCGGCGCGGTGGACATCCCAGCAAAGTTTTCGGTAGCGGTGCGTAAAAAGCGGCCGGGTAGCGGTCGCGAGCGAAGGGGCATCAGATTCAAATCTCGATCCAGGGCGACGGCCGGCATTTTAAGAGGGCACCGCGATCGGGCATGGAGCAATTATCGGGATCAGCAACCGTCAGATCAGCACGCATCTCGCAACGACACGGCGCTAGAGCTCATGAGGATGTGAAGAAGCGCGTCGGGACGACCGTTTGTTCCTGCTGCACGGCGCAGCGCGCAGCCAGCCGGCCGACGGAGCGGACAACACCATGCTGAAAGCGGCACGTCGGTGCCTGTCACGGCCAAGCAGCAGCGGCCTAGCGGTAGCTCTGCTAGCCAACTGATAGTGCGCGCGCTAGCTGTGGCGCCCGTGGCGTGGAGATGGAGAGCAGGCACGCCGGCGAAATAGGAAATCGGAGATCGCAGAGCGCATCTCAGCTTGAGCTCTCCTGACTTAAGCGCATCTGGGCATGCACGCGGCCGGAACGAGGGGATCGGAGCGAGGGAGCAGCACCCAAAAAGCAATCTGCCGAGCAGCCCATGCCACAGATCGCCCGAACGCGTGGAGCTGCGAGCGCTGCCGGGCCGATGAGTCTGGCCAACGTCGTGCCGGGAAGTGAGGGCCGCGCGCAGCCTACGTCACCGCCGCCGTCAATTGCTCGGTTTCACTCGCTGCTGACATCCCTGGCGTCCCGCAGGATCTGGGTGAGCCGATGCACGGCGGGATGGAGCTGGACGCAACCGGGAGCGCACCTGCGCAGACGTCGAGCCTTCCGGAGGCTGCCTTCGCGTGCGCCAGTCCCTCGTGGCCGCAGCCCGGTTCCGAAGGCTTCGGGCCCCGCGATTGTCGATGCTGGCCGTGCCATCACCTCCATCGACGTCCGAGCACCGCCTACAGACCCTGGTATTCTCCACTGCTCGCCGCTGCGAACGGCCGTCGGTGCTGCTCTGTGCCATCCCGCCTTAGCGGCCCACGGGGCGTGTTCGGATTTGGTACGTCGCGCGCCTGGCCGTGCCTTTCCATCATGCTTCTTATACTTCGCCCATGCCCAGGCGCAACCCGCCCAGTGCCCGCCACTCTCCCCCGTCCCTGTTGAAACACTCTTGCCCTCCTCATGCCTTCTCTTCGGTCCTTGCGCCGCTTCAGGGATCACAAGAACTCTTCTCACGCCATATACTCACACTCTCCATCCTCGTCCGCAGCCGCCAGCCGCTCAAACACCAGTTTCTCGCCGGCCATGACGAGCGAGGAGAATGGCCGGCCAGGCAGCGCGCTCACTTCCGGGCAACCGGCACCCAAGCCGGCTGCTATCCACCCTCCAATGGCCATTGACAACCAGCCAATAGTCCAGGACTTCCAGGATCGTCAGCCGCCGGAAACTGTGGCGTCTCAAGCCTCTAGCTCCGCCGATCCTCCGCAAGCCATCATGTCGAACACTTTCGACATGGGTTCCGATGAAGAGGCACATCCCGATCCATCCAGAGCGGGCCGCGCCATTCATATCCCGGCCAGAACTACGTAAGTTTTAGTACCCATGTTAATCCCGTCCTGCGAGCAAAATCCGGACTGGTCAACACTCCAAATACGACCGTCCAAACATGCAGAGATAATCGATACTGACCATGCGACGCAGGAGCATGGAACGTGCCAAGCGTAACTTTTCAAGACCCAGCAGTCGCGAAGTTGCCGCTCCCCTTCCAACGGCCAACTCCATGTCTAACTCGGAAGACTCGCATGAGCACGGCTCGGTGGAAAAGAGCTCTTCGGACTCCATCATGTCCTACGAAACAAGTGCTTCGTCTTCTGGACCAATCCCTGCGTTGCAAATAAAGGGTGCCGCCGACGAAAACGACAGGCTGGAACCTCTCTTAGAAGACGACCCAAGAAATTTTGACCTCGTAGCTCCAGCAGAATACGAAAGCAAGGAGTACTCCCTCGAGAAGCGCACCGAACAAATCCTGTCCACAGAGCACCTGAAGGCCATCTTTGCAGACCCTGCGTTGTTACACAAGTTCACATCGTTCCTCAGCGCATACCGGCCCAAATCGATAGCTCTCCTCATCTACTACATGGATGCCCTCAAAGCGCTCCGGGCCATCAATTATGCAAACGCCGTAGCCGAAGCACTTGAGCCTATTGACGGTCTGCAATTCACAGAGCATCCGGCTCGCCCTACCGTAAACTCCATCCTGGAGTCCAAGGCCAACAATGCGTTCGAACACTTGGCTCGTGAGGACTTGCCGGCATATGTCACCCATATCTGGATCCAGGTTGTCAGCTTGAGCATCCAGATGAGAATCACCGGGACCCTACCGCCGCACCTCAGAGAAGCTTCGGAGGGCCTTGCGGAGACTTTCTGCCTGACGGACCCGTCGAGAAAGGACAATCCCATTATTTTCGCCTCGGAAGGTAGGCTCCATTGTCGCATTGCATTCAGTTTCCCGGCGTTACTGACCATACCAAGAATTCCACCGCACCACTCAGTATGGAGTAAGCTATGCTATCGGACGCAACTGTCGTTTCCTACAAGGTCCTCGAACGAACCCTTTCACTGTTCAGAGACTGGGTAAGGCCGTAAGGGAAGGTCGAGAGATCAGTGAAATTATCCTCAACTAGTAAGCATTCCAGTTGCAGACCATACTTCGCAGCTAACAGTGCTATAGCCGGCGCGACGGCTCCACGTTTCTCAATCTGTTGATGATGGCTCCACTCATGGACAACAAAGGCCATGTTCGATATGTCATCGGATCTCAGGTGGACGTCAGCGGCCTGGCAAAGGATTGTGCTGACCTCCCGGCCCTCAAAAGCATGCTTGCGAAGGACGGAGAAAGGCCAATGACACCGAATGGCGAAGATCAGGACCCGCGAGATGAAGAGAAAGGCGAATTCCAGTCATTGAGTGAGATGTTCAACCAAAACGAAATCGAGACTGTAAGGAAGTCCGGTGGTCGCATGCACCGAGAACATGTCGATGAACACGACGATGCGTCTTCAGCATATCATCAACCTAGGCTGCTTCTCAAAGACATGAGTCCTCCTCTCGGCGCCTACTCAGAAGTTTTTGGTAAACTCAAGGGCAACGGAAAGCTCTCTGGGATTTATCAACAGGTAAGTCGCCATCTTCTTCGCAACTACCAAGTTCCTATCAGGTGCTTGCGCACTCCCAGTTGCACATGTTGACAGGACGATCAGTATCTTCTCGTCCGTCCCTACCCGTCTCTACGAGTTTTGTTCACTTCTCCGTCGCTTCGCGTTCCGGGTATACTGCAATCGCCTTTCATGAGCCGCATCGGCGGAAGCGCGCGCGTTCGCGAAGAACTCGAGCAGGCGTTGGCGGTCGGTCGTGGCGTCACAGCTAAAGTAAGGTGGCTCAGCACCACCCGCCCTGAGGATGAGGGTCGAAGCCGTTGGATCCATTGCACCCCTCTTCTCGGCCAAAACGGAACGGTCGGTGTCTGGATGATTGTTCTGGTCGACGACCACAACAGCGTGACCAGCACGAGAAAATACCGCTCCGCGCCGCCAATCTCCCAGGACATCGGCGGCCGGAGGCAGGAGGAGCATTTTGAAGTCACCGCCCGTAGAACGGGTCCCCGCAGCCCCAACAGGCTGGTGCAAGTCCAGGGTCCGCCAGCGGGGCGTGGCAACATCTCTATCATCGACACTATCGCGGCAAACAAGTTCGACAGGAAGCTCACTGAAGAAGAGTTCGACCGGTCGATTGAGGAACGGGAGATCCAGCCAGTTATAGCAACCCCACGTTCTGCGAGGGCGACAGTGAGCCCGTATCCTGGCAGTGGCGCAAACTCTTTGGATTCTTTCAGGATATAAGCGAACACGTAGCGGGCGACTTTGTGTGATTTTGCATCGGTTGGAGAAATGACGGTAACGGGATATGAGCATCGGGCCGCTCAAGGCGTAAGCGGTAAATTGTTGTTGGACATGTCTTCCTAGCTATACCCGTCGGATTTGTACGCTTTCTGTATAATTGGGTGTGGGTATGTGGTAGCAAATCTCCTGTTTGGACATGGGCTCTTTCATTCATCTGAAATTTTCCTTTGTTGTCAATCCTATCCTTTTTCCGAATATTATTAATGTATCCGAATTAATCGAATCATTTGCCATGCACATGTGTTTAGAGGCATTGCTCCTCCCTGAGCAGATCAAACGCCCGACCTTCATACTCCCAAGTAGATTTTCATACGGTACCGTACATCGGCGTGTCCACGGATTGCAGTCATGAAAGCAAGCACACGCATCCTGCGCACAAAAATAAATCCATTGATTCAGAGACTTTGTACGTGCTGTTGAGCTTGTAAGGCTGACGTGCACCGCGTGCCGGGACCCTTGCGCGCGCGCGCGTGTCGATCACCCCGCCATCCAACGGCGTGGTCGTCCAAAATTCAGAACCTTGCTGCAACGCCCGCCAGCACCGCCCTCTGCGACAGCCCAGCATGGCGTCCATTCGGCCCATGACGCCGATGGACCTGCTCCACTTCAACGAGTGCAACCTCGACCCTCTCACCGAGACGTACAACGTCAGCTTCTACCTCGACTACTTGACCAAATGGCCGCACCTGTGCAAGGTCATTGAAGGCCCACACGGCAAGATCGAGGGATACAGTAAGGCGCCGCCTCTATTCCTCCTCCTCCCCCTCCCCCTCCTCCTCTCCCTCCTCCACACCCGGCAGCATGGCTCTCTCTCTCCCATCTCCACCGACCGCTGCTTGTCGCACTGCACCGCACCGCCCCGTCCCCATTCTCCAACCACCACCACCACCACCACCACTACAGCTTGATTGCCTACCTGCTAACCACCAACCTCCGCCCCCCAACAGTCATGGGCAAAACCGAATCCTCGCCCTACCCCGCCCCCATCCAACCCTACTCCCCCGACACCAACCCCAACCCCAACTACCTCCCCTGGCACGGCCACATCACCTGCCTGACAGTATCCCCATCGGCGCGCCGCCTGGGCCACGCGACGCGGCTGACGCAGCTGCTGGAGCAGGCGTGCGACGCCGAGGACGCGTGGTTCGTGGACCTGTTCGTGCGGGCGGAGAACGTGGTCGCGCAGCGGCTGTACGAGGGGATGGGGTATTCGGTGTATAGGCGGGTGGTGGGGTATTATAATGATGATGCGGATGCGTTTGATATGCGGAAGCCGTTGAGTCGGGATGGGGAGAGGAAGCATGTTAGGGTTGGGGGGGAGGAGGTTAGGGTTGGTCCGGAGGATGTTTGGTGAGAGGGAGGGGGGGGGGAGAGACAAACACACGCACACACAGAGAGAGAGGGGGGGAGAGAGGGCTGGTGGGTGGGAAGGTCTGCAGCGGCTTGCGTGGGAACAGCGATTGGATAGATGGACAGCTCCCGGGGAAATGTACCGGTTCTCAGGACAGATGCGTATTCGAACACAAGCGTTGGGAGATGGCTGTACCAGTGTGCGGAGACGGTTGGCTCGAGTTGGTCAGAAAGGCCTTTCTCCGAAGACCAACATGGACGACTTGGACGATAAAGGTCACAATTCAAGATCTTTGAAACAGTACCCCGATTCAAAAAAGGAAAAGTAATAGAAGGTTCTGGCACCAGAACATTAAGAATATCAAGGCTCTTCAGCTGCTGCTGCTGTCAATTTTTCCGAAACCTCCATCTCATGCAAGTAACATCGTCCAGCTATTGAGCCGCCTCCAAAAACCCCAGAACATACTCCTCAAGCACGTCATGCAGCAGCTCATCGCCCCTCATCTCATTAGCTGCATGCAAAATCCCCTGCCTCATCTCCTCCACAACCGCCCCTCCCCCAGCCGCAGTCCCGGCACCCCTCACGATCTCCGAAATCCTAACCTTCCCCTCTGCCTCCACTAGCTCCTCCGCACACGCCACACCTACCGCCTGCGCCCTCCGGGCCGCAACCCGCCAGCACCGCTCCGCCTTGAGCGCCTGCACCACCGCGCCCGCGACGTCCGTCGCCGACAGACACTGCCCGCGCAGCCGCCAGTGCAGGTCGCCCAGCGCCACGTACAGCTGCGGGACCCTGTCGGCCGGGACGGCGGCGCTCTGCTGCCCCAGCGTCGAAGACAGCACGTGGTACGCGCGCTGCAGGGCGTCGGCGTGGATCTGCGCGGGCGTCCAGGCGTCCGTCACCGCGTCCGGCGCTGCGGGCGGGGCGACGGGGTTCAGCGCGTCGAGCGCCGCGTCCGTTGCAGCGGGGACGGCGACGCTGCGCGCTTGTGCGAGGTAGAGCTTCTCTGCTTCGGCGTCGGTGGCGGCTGTGGCGCTGGCGATGCTGAAGAGCGCGTCGATCAGCGCGGCGTAGCCGTTGGAGTCGAGAGAGGGGTCCGTTTGCGAGAATTTGAAGACGGTGGCCGTGTACCAGGATGCTGCGCTGCGCTCGCCACGGCGGAACTCGACTTCGCTGACGGCGGCGATGAGGCGGGCTTCGGCTAGGGCGCCTTCGGCGACGGCTTCGGCGTATTCGCTGGGCTGGGGTTGGGACGGTTTGGGGGGTGCGGCGGAGAGGGAGAGCGAAAGGGATAGGGAGGGTGCCTCTGTTTGGTTATGTCAGTATATGGTTCTGAAGAGGGATTTGAGGGGATGGCGAGGGAGGCGGTGGTTACCCGGTTCTGGAGCCGTCTTGTCCAACTTATCGAGGTACGGCAAGAGCGTGCCAGAATTGAACAGGCCAACCGTGGCCTCGACATCAGCGCTAATTTCCTCCACTCGTTCTGGGGGATACAATGCCAGGAGATCCGCTATTACATGCGTGAGCAAGAAGACGGAATCGAGGATCGTGCGCTCAGTGACGGCTTCCTCGACCGTTGCGTACTCCTCTCCCGATGGACGGGAGGAAGAATCATGTTGCGTCGTTGTAGGTTGCGGCGCAGCATCAGCAGATGCGTCTCCCGAATTGGCAGCCAGGAAGGCCGCTTGCAGGGACTCGTATTCCTGGACTTGCCGTTCGAGACAGCGGCGGATGAGCTTGACGGCCTCGTGTAGCAGGGGAATAGCTTCTTCCTTGGAGTGAACGACGCGGTCCGCGAGGTCGGAGAGGACGTTTGCAGTGTTGAACATGATATCGAGATTGGTGTCGTCAAGCGTTATGGCAAGTCTGTGTGATTCCAGCGCTTGGCGAAGCAGGTCGACGATGGGATGGCCGAGTTGTGCCGCGATGCGTAGGTCTTGTGTTATTTGATATTCCAATAAGGCCCTTGCGACTAGGTCAGCTTTTGCTGGGAGGGAAAGTTCTTATCATGACGATATGAGAGGGAAGTATTTGAAAACATCGCGAGGCTCCGGGCAGCAGTGCAGCTTCTCACGCTGGGACACTCTTGCCCAAGACCAGAGCAAGAATGACTTGCACGAAAGGCAATGACTACCAGCAAGGCTAAAAACCATGGACCAGTAATTGCGACGCCAGGCGAAGCGCGTCTTTCAGCCGGGATGTCATGTAAATGGAGGGAAATAAACAGAAAAAGAATCAGAGTCTATTGCGAGGAGCTCGAATGGGACTTACTTATTGTAAGCAAGGTCGAAAGACTTGGGAAACTTTTGCAGGCCAGTGGCGTAGGCATCAATGGCGCGCTGGAAGAAGCGGGCAGACTTTGCAGCGTCTCCAGCCCGCCACTTGCCGGCGCTCTTCTCGAACTCATCGGCCGCGTCGAGGAAGTCATCCTCAGTCTCCAGCTCCTGAGATCGATTAGTGTGCAGCCGGGGCGCGACATGATCGGCGGCATACAGGCTGTTTCTTCTTCCCCTGCGCAGCTTGCTTGGAGTTGGTTTGGAGGAACTGCTTTTTCTTCGGCATGGTGGAGCTGGTCTAGATTTGCACTCTTCGCGGAACAGCCTATGTTGGTGCGCGGCACGTGAGTCTTGGGCGGCGGATGTGGAAGAGAAGGTGGTGAAGCGCGGCGGAGCGCGGGAGCCCGAAAATTCGTTTCCGCCGCCCATGACGATCGCCTTCTTCCCCGCGATGAGACGCTTCGCCCGTCGCCATCTCTCACGTCCACACTGGCACCTGGGATGATACGGCGCCATCACGACATGGTCCACCTTTCTTCGACTCGCGGGACCGCTTGGATTGTGAGCGCTGTCTGCAGCAGGCGTCCGCGCTCCGCCTTCACACCTTGAAGTCATCCCACCACCGCGACTTATCTACAAGCATGCCCTGATCATCAAATTTGACGCCCTCCTCGCCCAGGATCTTCAGCTTCTTCTCGCAGTTCTGTCCGCTTGGAACGTTGCGCCAGTCGCCTTTGTAGCCACCAATGAACTGGCCGCCTGGTTAGCCATCGCCGACACTGCAGCAGGGCCAGGTGCTTCTGCTTACCCCGCTGCTTGCAATGCAGCGATGACACGGAATCTCCGGCGCAAATGGGTTGCTTCGCAATGCGCCACCGACTGCGCGCGGCGACGAGTTGAGCGCCCGAGCCATGGCGGCGTAGGATGTGATGCGCCCTTCTGGAATCTGCTGGAGCAAAGCGTACACGCGCTCCTGGTACTCTGATACGGTCTTCGACATGGTTATTCGTTCTGGAAGTTGCGTTGCTGGCGACTGAAAGCACCGGGCGGACCTCCAATATATGTTGCTCGACGCGGAGGCCGATGGCAAGCCAGTCATCGATTTGCGCCGTTCCCATTGGCCACTTCCACAGCAACGACACGCCCTATGCACGTCGTCACGTGGGCGGCTATTACAAATGTGAACCCACGGCTGGAAATGCCTCTAGCAAGGGACTCGTTGATGAGTCCAGGACTGATTCCTAATCATTCGAGTCAAAGCCTGTCCGGGAATACAGTCAGAGTGCGTTAAACCATCATGTCGCCAAAGGAGGAAGCTGCGCAGAGTGAGACTCGCCGCCGATTTCCTCTCTCTTGCAAACCGCGACTTCTTCTTCGTCACAGGAAAGCTGGGAAGGCGTCTTCTGCCGTTTCGCACGACTTCTGCTCTTTTCTTTGAAGTTTGCCTCATGTCACCCTGTTGCAGGACTTTATGTCTCATCTATCCTCTGGCAGAGTTACCAGTATGCCTTCTTCCCGAACCGCTTCTACGGCAATCCCGATTGAACCAAAACGGCCGAGACAATCGCCCCCGAACTGGCTAGGTCATGTCGAAAAGCCGGTGGATACGTTCGTGTTCACCGCCGAAGACAAGGTAATCAGGGAGATCCGAATGCTGATCTATGACCACTTCTTCGAGATCAAGTACGACGAGGATCCTTCTCCTCTTGTTTTGCAGTACATCAGACTCTTCGACCCGCCGCCCCATGAGCTGTTTGTCCGGGAGGCCTGGGAGGAGTCTATGGTATACCGTCCCTGGAGCTGGGGTGACAAGCCTTGCGAGCTTTGGAAACTTCTGTGCGTTTCTCCGACTATTCACCTCGAGGCTTCCTATCGGTTCTACTGGTTTCACTTTCCGAATTACGTTCTTCGTCCATACTCGTTCGATCAACTACGGTGTCAAATGCTCCGAATCCCCCGAAAGCATATTCTCAGCGTCAATGCATTGCTTAAGATTCATCACAAGCCACGGGGAATCAAGTATGCGAGCCGGTCCCGGAAAACCGAATTTCGAGACTTCCTGGACAGCCTGGGTTTCGGTGAAGGGGCCCCCTGGGTGAGGTACACCAACTGTTTGAACCAACGCCAGAGGATGCTGCTCGGGACAGCCTTCCAGATTACCCAAGTTATCGACGCAAGAGGCCGCCCTTATACTATATGGTTCGCGGGAAAGCCTGGAAATCTTCAATGGAGATTTCAAAATCACAGCCACAAGCTAAGCTTCGAAGATGAAGTTTACTCGAATCTCCGCGATCAATTCCTAAGATTCCGCAAGCGCAATCCTGACCACAGCCCCGACGCCATCAAGGACTTCGCGCTATCATCATGGCCGGACAAAGAGGACGATTTGGGAAGGAAAGACCGAAGGGACAGAAGTCTCATCGACGCCGACACAAACGGTTCTGTCCCTCAACTTCGCGGCGGCAGAATTCCAAAATCAGAGAGAAAAGAATACGACCATGCCCTAGCGGCCTTGAGCGCAGATTCTCCATTGAGCATGGACACGGTCGTGTTCATCTCTAGGCTTCTTCTGAATTCTGTTCCCAGCCCTTCGGAAGAAGAAGGTCCTCTACTACGACCAGTCAAAATGAGAACATTGACATGTGATAGGCAGATAACGAGCGTCATTGAGGGTCCTGAGCTGTTGCGCTTGAGAGTTGGGCAGCAGGATGCGCAAGGAACACCGTTGGTGTCCGAACTGCAAGAGTATAAAAACGATACGAATCAGCAAAGCAATGAGAATATGTCAATTGAAGCAACAAAACAGTACCAACGCCTAGTTCAGCCGATTCAAGGACATCATCTCATCAAGGAAGCCAGATCAAAGGAGGGGATTTCACAACAGACGCCTGACACGATTTTGAATGTCAAAGGACCACGCGAATCAAGTTTCGAGTATCGAATTTCGCAGTGGATGAAGCGGGAAAAGGCATGCGACACCTCGAGGAGAATTTCGGGCTCCTGGAGTGGGAGCGAAGAAGCCTGTGAACTTTCATCTCGCAAACGTGTGACTTCATCCAGCTACCACACTTGTCTCTCCGGAGCCTCACAAAGGCATACGTCCTCCGGCACACTCTGCTCAGCCACACCGTCGCGCTCCTCGGCTAAGGATCTGAACGAAGAGAATATCCCTCCTGCAAGTGCTGCACGGCAACAACAAGACACAACCAGTGTGGGCTCAACGTCATCCGATGGCAAAGAATCCTCCCTTCTGAATGACCGCACGAGCGCTCAGTCCAATTCGGACAAGGCGCCTACCACTGGCACCAGCTCCTCATCGTCATTTCGTCACTTATCGTCGTCCACCAATTTACCGAGTTCGGTAGTGCGGGAGGCAGATGTTGAGTGTGCGGGTCCGAACGATGATGTGGCGCTCCTACCCGGCATCAAGCAATTCCTGACACCAAAGAGGGATGTCAAGCCATGGTGGGAGAAGGGCGAAGGGCACAGTCAGTCTACGGGTGGGAAGAGGAAGAGATATGCGGAGAAGCGCGGATCGACGTCTTCGTGGATATCAATGGACTGAGTGCTGCGAGTGCGGAGTGCATAGCGGTATCGGAAAGGGGGACACGTGGAGAGAGTATTCTCGTGGGGTGAGTTGAGGGGCGCTATTCTTTTGCGTTGCAGAATTGGACGGTTGGGCACCAGTAGGGATGCTTTATTCGAGTTCGTGCCTTGAGTAATTACTTAGCTTACCGTGTGCTGAACAGCAATTAAACAGGTCGTTGATTGCCTCGTCGTGTTCCCCCGTTACGAATTGAATAAAACACACATAAGGATTGAAACGCAAATTAAAAGCGCATGTGCGGCAGGCATTCGTACGAATGAGACAGGAGAGCATTTTCTTCAGAAACCTTTCGTTTATATAATTAGCTAGATTGGATTTCATGTGTTACCAAGTGAAATTTGACGTCACGCCTTAAAGGTATGTATGCATATTGCACCGAGAAATTGCGTCATATCTATGTACGGAACCAATTCGTAGTCTTGATGCAAATGCATTTCCACTTTTTATGCGCAGCATATCTCCTTGCACGTCTCGAAAAAGAAATTCTTCGTCTCAACGAATCCACGAGGTGCGACGACTATGAGAACACTAATCATGTGATTCTGTGTTAGCACCTCCCTTCTACACTTCTCGACCCTTCCACGTCCACCACCTCTCAACCAACACCTCAGCATCCTCCAGTGATGTCCCCGTCAGGTCCGCCACCACGTCTGTAAGCTCTATCGGACCGCCGCATATCTCTTTCTAATACGTGTTAAGCCAGGATGACCCGCTCCATACATATCTTACAAATCCGCCCAACCCACGATGCATTACCCTGCCATCTGACTCATGATCCCGCGCAGCGACAGCCTGATGCCGCGTCGCCGCATCGCCTTAGCCGTAGAGACTTTGTCTCAGCGCAGCCTTACCGAGGACCCTCGTCACCCGGACCCATCCGTCCCCAACCATGGCGGACATGGTCGCTGTGAAGTGCAAGTGCACTCCCCCCAAGCATTTTGCCAGAATCAGCTGGAGCACATAGGCTCACAAACTACCTACTTGCAGCACGATGAGTTCCGAGCAAGTCCTCCCGATGATGGCAAGCTCTCGAGGAAGAACGAGACCGCCAGCTGGCAAGCAGCACGTGCAGGACGAGTTCAGAATCTACGGTATACAAAGCTTCCCCTCCAAACATCAATCATCAGTCATGTGACAAGCCACAGGTAGCCCCTTTAGCTCAGTGGTAGAGCGCGACACTAGTAATGTCGAGGCCATCGGTTCGACTCCGATAGGGGGCAGATTGAAGCTCATCAACCGTGTATTATGCCGCTGGCGTACGCCGGGTTCATCTTTTTTGACTTTTTGGCGTTGCTCTGTCGGACGTGCGGTGTCCTTTGCGTGAAGTGGGACCCTTGTTTTGGATTGGGACTAGCGTGGGTGTGGCTAGACTGTTTTGGCTTAAGGTGCTCCGACGTGGGGCCGCCGCTGGGCCTGAAGTGGTCTTTTGGTGGGACGGAGAGGTAAGCAGAGCGTGCGCATTGATGTTAGGCTTGGAAGGGATGAGACAAGAAGGGTGGAGGGACATGGGTTATCGCGGTTCTGGGATGCAGGTTAAGGTGGGGGAGCGAGCAGTAAAGCAAATAGCCTGTGCGGACCACCTACAGGCCGAAGCGAAGAAGTATAACCTACTGGCGTCGATAGGTTACAAGGCCGTTCGAAGGATCTGAAGCTCGTTCAATAGACGACCGGATCGATGGGACCATCAGCTGGAAGCGGGTTTTCCGGAGAAGCAACGAACAATCGTGAAGCGGCGTATTAGTATTCGAAATATCTGTAGTGCAACCGCGGACTGCTGCCTTATCTGAGCTGCAGTAGTCTCCAGTGCCAGGTTCCCCGCAACTCCATCTTCCCAAACATGCCCAATCCACCGAATCACCCAGGCTGCAGCTCTGCCAGGAAGAAGATCCTTCGGGATAATCTTGATAGTGCTTAATCTATTTCGTGCCATCGAAAAGACCCTACGGCTGACCTGCAGCTTGCATAGCCGAGCAGAGCTTAATGGGCTTTTTCCTTATCGCAGATGTTAGGGCTGCTGTTGCATATGGGTGAGAAGGAAAAAAACACGCAAACGTTCGGATGGAGGATTGGGCATGGACTGGTAGGTGTGTTGCAGTTGGAACACCTGCCCAATAATAGGCGTACCCGAAGGATTCATGCGCAACCCAGGGATTAGACACAGAGGTAACGGTCCGAGAAAGCTAATCGACGCTCTCCGCAGTAGCCGGCCTCTTGCCTCTCGGAGTCCTATAATTGCCTGCTTCGTCTCCCCGACTTAGCTCTTCGTATTGTCAGCCGTGCAGATTAATTTGTTTTTCTTTTGCGTTTCCTCCCCCTTTTATATATTCGCGCAGCACACATGCAACCATGGCCCATTCGCCCAGCGATCCCGAGAAGGATGTAGGCGCGCAAATGCGGGAAGTTCGAGACGAAGTGGCATCGTGGGAGGAGAAAGGCGACGATGATATCAAGGTTCTGGTAGATGCAAGTTCGTCAGCCCATGTCAAGACGACGCCGGACGGCAGGATAGCTCTGATTCCTCAGCCTAGCGGTAAGTGAGATTAGATCAGGAACCTTTTGACGCGATACGTGGCTTGCTCCCGAAACATTCGGGTTGCTGTACACACCAGTGCAACAAGGAAAACTGAAGCATGCATTCGGATACGGCGAGCACGCATTCCCGTGTACTTTTGTATCCAGATGGATGCTTCAACCCCTGATGTCCTGCTGCCGTATATTTGTTGCAGACGGGACAACTAAGTATTTTCTCATCCATACGGATGCTAATAGAAGTGGCCGAACAGATTGTCCATACGATCCTTTGAATTGGAGTTGGACTAAAAAGCATCTCGTCTTCGCGGCGTTGATCCTGCCTGCGTTCCTCACAGATTTTGGAATGACATATGGCGCCGCGGTCTTCGAAAAGCAAGCCGAGACCTGGCACATGAGTGTGCCCAAGGTCGCCGATTCCATCAGCGGCGGGATTTTCATGCAAGGACCAGGGGGTCTCTTCGCTGTACCCTTCACACAGCGATACGGACGGTAAGTTTCGAGATGGAAGTGCATTTGCTGGTCGTGCTCAGGGCGTAACCGAGTTCCAGACTCCCCGTGCTCTTCTGGTCCCAGCTCCTCGCCCTGTCCGTCGTCCTCGGCGCGACCCTCTCGCCAACGTATGCTGGCTTCACAGCTGCACGCACATTGCAGGGCCTGTTCAACACTGCGCCACAGGTCATAGGCCTCACCATCATCCACGACATGTTCTTCTTCCATGAGCGCACGCGGAAGATCAACATCTGGTGCATCTCATTCCTGATTGGGCCGTTTTTTGCACCGTTCATGTCGTCCATGATTCTCTCCAAGATCGGCTGGCGCCAGGACTTCGCCGTGTTGACAGCGATGTATGGTTTGTCGTTGCTGGTCATAATCGCGGTTGGAGACGAGACGTTGTTCGACAGAAAAGACGCAAGAAATAACCTCAAGTCTGGGGGGTTTGGTGGACGACTGGCACTCTTGACAGGCGTGACCGGGTGGAGATCGAGTGGGAGGCCGACTGTGGGTGCTGTGTTCATCGATATTCTCCAAGTGCAGATCAGGCCGCAGATACTGCTACCAAGTAAACCTCGCCTTTTTCAGGAGTTATAATTCTTCGGCTATTCGCTGATGAGCTCACAGCTTTTGTCTTCACGATGGTCATGCTGATGTGGTCGATCGGACTCGTTACAACCGTCTCACAGTTCCTGTATCCGGCACCGTACTTCTTTAGCCCAGTCCAGGTTGGGCTCTTCTACCTCGCACCCTGCATTGGCGCCATGATTGGAGAGTTCTGGGGTCATTGGTTCAATGACTGGCTATGCGCTCGGTACATCCGGAAGCACGGGGGGAAGTATCGCCCGGAAAATCGACTGTGGGGTTGCTATGTTGGGGTGGTGCTGGGCGTCGCAGGTCTGGTGCTGTACGGACAAGCTCTACAACATGGATTGTCGTGGGCTGCACTCGCCGTCGCTTTTGGCGCCTACGCGGTGGGGCAAGGTATGTATTACGCGTTCCTACGATGTCCAACGTGCCCGGTTTCGTCTCTCCATTTGCTGACTCGGGCCTTCTTGCAGTATCGGCGTCAGTAGCCATCACGGCGTACTGCCTCGACAGCTTCCCGAACCACTCGGTTATTGCTGCTGGAATTATCAATATGTGGCGGACTACTGGTGGTTTCTGCGTCGGTTACTTTCAGCTCAAGTGGGTTGCGCACAACGGTGCCGGAGCTAGTTTCGGCACGCAGGCGGCTCTATTGGCTGCGAGCTTCTCCAGCATTATCGCAGTGCAAATTTGGGGGAGACGGTGGAGGGCGAAGTATCCACCTCCAAAGGCAGAGAATTAATGGCCGGTGAGTCGAAATCCAGTGGTTACGCCGCTCTCTGATGTCGCAACCTGATCGTACGATGAGGCGGCTTAGCGAACAGAAGCGTCCCACCGAACTCTGTTCTTCCGTCACACTGGCTGGCGGTGTTGGTGCAACGCTGAGACCTTGGCGAAGGCGAGGCTGTTTGAACAAAGACGACCTGTCTACCGAGTGCCGGCGGCCAGGGGCAGAACAAGCAAGTTGAGCCGTCTGCCGGAATGCAGTCGCTGTGGCGAGTAGATGAATGCTGCATGAGGGGTACAGCAGTGAAGTGAGACCCACCTGCAAAAAGCCTCGTGATAATGGTTCTCAGCGTGACCATCGAGGCGTGCAGGAGCAATATCCAAGACCAGAGCGTCGTTCAGGGGCGATTGGTCCATCAGAGCCTAGACGAGGCTGAAGCAACGCACAAAGCCATGATTTCGGGGTGAAATGAAGATGCATCATCGGGCGTCTGCCACGACGGTAGAGGCTGGAGTTAGCGTTGGTAGCGCGCCTTAGTGGCAGAGCCTCCCTGGGCGCTGATTCGAGCGGTGTTGGGCGTCTGGCGTCCAAGGAGAATGCAACGGAGTGGCACAGGTGCGTGGCTGACTATTGAGCACGGTGCTGCAGAAACGTCCCGCGAGGCCCCTTGCGGCAGAGCTCCTGGGCGCGCGACGGAGAGCGCGATGAGGAGGGAGAGGAGGAGGGCTGAGGGCTGCGGGCTGAAGGCGCGGCCGGTGAGCGCCACGTGAGGACGGCGAGTGCCGGCCGGGGATGGAGGCTGCAGCGGGGAGCAGGTGCAGCGGTCGAGAAGCGCACGGCTGCACCAAGAGAGCAGCTCGTGGGCGCGGCGGCGGCAGGTAGGGATGACCGCGGTCTATTGGCTTGGCAGGCTGAGCGGCAAGCCTTGCAGCAGTCGGAGAATTGTTCGCAGCGGCTGGCCACCGGTCACACGGCCGCCGTGGGACGCGCCTGTCTCGGCACCGCACATGCTGCCGCGCGCAGCGAGCGGGAGCAGGAGGCAGACGCGAGGACGGGGGATAAAAATAAGAGCCGCGGGCCGGGCGGTGGCATCTGCGCTCGTCCCGCCTGGCTCGCGGCTGGTCTGGCCCGCCGGCTCAGGAACCGTCGCCGGCGGTCATCCATGCATGCAGAGACAGGCGCAGATGAATGTGACTGCTTTGCCGACCTATTGACCGGCACTGCTTAATGCTCTGATTCGCAAGGCCAGGACTTCCTCGGCCGCTTTGGGCGCGCGCTCCCCCATCTGGCGCCGCGGAGCGTGGTCTGACTGTTGAGAGCATTATTGCCCGCCGCGTGTTTCCACTCGCTCGCCGCGGCCTTGCCCGAAGCCGTTAATTGCGCTGCTGCTTTGGGAGGCGGGCCTCAGATGTGGCTTGCCCGCACGCGCTAGACGCCCATCCCACAGTCCACGCTTTCGGCGCTGACGACGGCCCTTCTGCAGCGTCGCGCATGAAAGACGGCCTGCCGCCGCCGCTGCGCTGGCTCATCAAGCGCCGCTGCTCTCACCTTCGTCGCTCGCTTTGCGCGGTTGCTTCCACTCCTCACCTTCTTTGCCGCCGCATCTTCACGACCACTGGCCGTCCCGTCGTACGGGCCGTTTCCATCTGCAAGGGGCTCCCAACCGCCGCCCGCTGCCCGCCTGCCCGCAGAGCTTCCACCGACTCAACCTCGCGCCCAGCTCTGCAGCACTGCGCGCGTGTTGGGCGAGCACTGCAGTCCGGCCCCGTGAGATTAAAGGATGCTCTGGCCTTGCAGGCGGGGGTCACCGGCCTTGCGATCATGAGCGTTTGGGACGACAGCAGCTCGTTCTCGTCGTGCAGCTGCAGCGCCCACGGCCCGGCGGCGGCAGTGGCATGGCACGCCGCTGCGGCCGCTGCAGCCCAGCGCCCCAGGTGTGCGCCGCCGGCGACGATAACGGGCCTGTCGCACCATGAGCGGCGCCGCCTGAGACACCGTCTCTCGCCCTCGTCGCGCTCTGCGTCTCGTCTCCGTCATATATCCTGCGCCGCGCCCCGTTGCCGGCGACCACGTCTCCGCGCCGCCTTCGCCCTCGTCCTGCTCGCGCTGTTGTTGTGTTGCGGATGCGCCTCTGCTGCAGGGACTCAGACTGATCGGCAGCGGCTGCGTTCGCTAGCCCGCAGAGGAGAGATCGTGTACGATCGCAGCGCTCCACCACCCACGTCACAACGGATGCCGCTGCTCCGCCGCGCCAGCAGCGATGACTCTGCCTCATCCGCGCTGCCCACCACACTGGTCGTCACCCGCACCTCGTCGTCCAGCTCGCCGACGTCCGTCCCCGCCGACTCGGGCAGCGACTCCACCTCCATTCCGCAGCCCTTCGATACGAGCTTGGGGAGCAACTTTACGGCCAGCAGCTGCCCCGAGTTCTTCAATTCCTTCCTCGACAATGCCACATTCATCGATTGCGTGCCTCTGTCCCTCCTCCTCCAGGTATGCGGCCCCCCTCCTCATTTGCATTCCGACGATCCCACTAACTGCGGCAGACCTCGAGCGCCTTCTTCGATGCCACCCGCTCCATCGTGCGCACGACGCAGGTCCTCGACGCATCATGTCACGCCAAGTTCGCCCAGTGCAATGCCATAATGGACCATTTCGCGACCGAGCTGGTCAAGGACAACAATTGCGGGGCGGACTACAAGGCTAGCAACCCCACCGTGTTGCAAGCATACAAGGGGCTCGTGGCGTATGCGCCCGTCTACCAAGCCGGCTGCCTGCGGGATTCGTCAGGAAGCTACTGTGCGTCTTCTTCTAATTCGCTAGTGCTCGTGCCATTTCGCTGACAGGTCGCAATTCAGGTTTCGCAAACGCCATCACGAATTCCTCATCACCCACCGACTCCTACCCTTACTATCTCCCTGTCGGCGTCGACCTGCCCGGCGGTTCCCGGCCGACTTGCAACTCGTGCCTGCAGACGACCATGGATGCATTCTGGACGTTCACCTCGAACAAGACCCAGCCGATCAGCGAGACATACGCTACAGCTGCAGGAGTGGTCAATATCCAATGTGGACCCAATTTTGTGAATGCAACAGTAGCGGCAACCAGCACGGGTGGAGCGACGACGCTGGCTTCGCCCAGGGGCCTTTCGTCAGCAGCTCTACTAATCACGCTGTTCGCACTTTTCTTCTAGACGGATCCACCAACGTTTTTCCTGCCGTTGGGGAGCCCAGAAGCCTCGCATCGGTCCTGCGCCGCCAAACCTAAAGTTAGAGAAACTTCCCGGGGATGCCGCCGCGGGGCTTGGCTCCCGCATCTGATTAGACACGACTCGCCGCATTCTGCGGGCCCGCTCTCCTTTAATTTATCACACCTCGGAACAGCTCGCCGCGATGTTGATACCGGCGCACCTACCCTCGAGGCCATTCTCATACATAATTTCTCGTACACAGCGAAGGCGCCCTGGATTTTCTTTGATTCATACCCCCCACGTGCGGACCGTCGGCATGCCCGCGGAGGATCACCGCTACGCGAGACAGGAGACGGGACCTACGTCCGATATATTTCTTGTATAGAGCTGCGACAGCTAATTTGGTTTCTTTGTGGGATTTTGGCGACCGAAGTTGTCGGATAAAACGGCCCTGCGAGGCCGGCTCCACGATATTGATGAACGCTGGACAGAAGGACGTATATAATAAAGTTGTTTCTAATTGCACATGGACTGGAGGCGGCTATGACGCACGCTCGTCGTGTGATGTGATCCCTAAGCCTGTTCCTGACTCGGAGGCGCGGGACGTCGCGTGCTCCCGGCGTGGGAGCAGGCGACAGGCCCGGACCCGAAAAGTCTGTTCCTGGGCGCGCCAGCGATCGGAGCCCGATGGGATCCAGGCAGATCCAAGCCCGCAGCGAGCAGACTCGTCATCCGGACCGGATTGCAGGACTCAGAGCCGCGGGGTACGGGGGGATCCCGGCCAGGGCAGCGTGCATCGTCCCCGGTAGATCGCCCGGCTGTGGCTTGGCGACAGCGACACACAACGCGTGCCTGACATCAACGGCGGCCGATCCGCTGGATGGCCGCGCCAGGGCCGCTCTGCAAGCGTCGGGCCTGGGGAGCCGCGCGCTGCGCGAGCATGTCGGCGGCAGCGTGACGGAAGTGCGTCGCAGCCGCCTCTGGGACCGACCTCAGGCATGCAAGCCATACCCAAAACACGCCGTGTTTCAGCGAGCTCGTAGATCCAAATCCCTGTGCGACGTCAGCCTTAAACCTTAGCCCCGCTGGCCTTGGCCGACGGCAAAAAGGATATCATTGCACTACCTGCTCCTCTCCTCGTGCACGCATCCGCGCGCCGCCCGCCGCCGCCGCACCAGCCCCCGCCCCGCCCCAGCATGGCCACAGCAGACGTGATGCGGCTCGACGCCGCGCCGGCCAGACGGCAGGACATCATCAGCGCGATCCTGAGCGACTACGGCGACAGCAGAGACCTGGACGACGACGACGTCGAGCTGGACCCCTACTACACGCAGGCGCGCTCGTCGCCCGCGCCGGCGCCGGCGCTGCCCGTGCAGTCGGCACCCGTGTCGCCGGTGATGAAGGACAAGCCGCTGCCCCCGCTGCTGGGCTTCCAACTGCGAGGTGGGTGTGCCCGGCTGCCCTTGCTGCAGGCGCTGCGATCGCCGCTGTTGACATTCTCGCTCCCGGGGCGCCGCGCGGCTGCCATGCGGCGCTCCACCGCGCCTGTTCATTTCCGCATGATGGCGATGCGCGCGGTAGAAGACGCCATGTCGCTGACCAGCTGTCGCAGTGGCCGATGCGCCTGCGGCCGCGCCCGCGGGCCCGCCAGACATGCAGGAACCTGCCGCGATCGTCTCGCGTTCCCTTTCGCGCGGCAGACGGCCGCCAGGCCTAACGCTGGCCAAAAGCAACGGCTCCACAGCCCTTACCACTGCCACGCCCGCCAAGCCCGACGGGAGCTCCCTGCTACCTTCCCTGACGCTCTCCGCTCCCAACCTTCAACACCACCCCACCCCCGACCGCGCCAGAGCGCACCAAGCCGCCCGCCTGCGCGACGAGCTCCCCCTGCCGCCCACCCCGCCCCAGCCTCCCGCAAAGCACGAATCACGCCGGCCGTCCACCGCATCCGACCACGCTGCTGGCGCAGCGACAATGGGTAACAAGGCCTCGAAGGCCGTTGACGGCGCCTCGTCGCCCGCACATCCCCACCGCAAGCCGTTCTCCCTGCGACGCAAGCCGGTGAAGAAGCAGCCATCGCCGCCCGCCAATGGCGCCCTCGAAGCCCCGCCCCAGCACGCCGGCGCGCCTGGAGCTCAAGCTCCTGCCTCCGCGCAACCAGCTCTCGTCCACAAGGCCAAGTCCGACACTTCGCTGCAGCAGTCGGTGAACACCAGGGTCTCGCAGCCTTCAGTTCCCCAGTCCGACCCGAACACCCTGATCGAGCCGAACCGCAACTCGCAGTCGTTTTCGGTCACGGTCTCGGAGGCTACTGAGCCCAGGGACCGCTCGAACTCACCGCCCACCGAGCCCGACGACGAGGAGCCCATCACACCGACGCTAAAGCCCGCTGCAGTCGGCCTGCTCCCCTCCCCAAGCCCCGTTCCCGAGGAGAGTCCATCCAAGTATGGCGTTGTCAAGAAGCCCAGCGCTGCGACAATGAAGGAGCAGAAGACGGCCATGCACTATCGCGGCAAGAGCAGCACGGGCTTCGATATCTTCCAGGTGAGCGCCCAGCTGTCACGCTTTGCATATCTTTTGGTCGCGACGTCGTTCTTTGTGCTTAACTTGCTTTGCTTTTGCTCAGCGATTGTGAAAATAACCTTGACTCCCAGTCTTCGACGAACAAACTCCAGACTACCAGGACCTTTCAAAATACCCTTTCACCGCCAACCTCTCCTAATCCCAACATCGCTTCAAACAGTCCCCCTGCCGCTGCCACAACACCGACAACTCTCGTGAGCCCAACCCCTACTACCTTCGAGCTCTTCAACACGCAAGTTCGACCAGAGAGGACTGCTGTTCCCCGGCTCAACTGTGTTCACATGCGATGTTTCCACAATCACCGGCGCTTCCACCGAAGCAACAACCGCATCTTGCCGCTTGGTTGCATGCTCTGCTTTTCCCCCAGCCCGGACTTTCAGTGGACCTGCACGTGGTGTGCGCTGCGCATCTGCCAGGGTTGTCGTGCCAAGCTTGAGTCAATTCCCCGGAAAAACTTGGAGATCCTTGTGAGGGAAAGATTGGACGGAAAGATGAATGTGGACCCAGGTGGTGCAAGAAATAAAGAAAACCTGGCGGTGAAGAAGACAAGAGGTCTGGTCTCAGAGGCGAACAAGGTTGTCGTGTGGGAGGCCTAAAGAGGAGGCAATTTCCTGTGAAGACGGGAAGGAGTCCTCGTTGAGTTCATCACGGTGTCTGGCGTCTTCTGTCGGCATTACATTGCATCACTCGGCGTTTTGTGCAAGCATATACGGTTCGGCCCTGGTTCTGGCGTTTACTCGACTACATCTGGGAGCATCGTTTTCCCTTACCTCTTTGGGCGCTGGGTTGACCTGAAGCATTTGGCGGGTAAGGACAAGTATTCGGCCTTTCAGTTTTGTGCTCGCTTTCCAGCATTCTCGGACACCATCACCCGGTCCTTGTTCTTCAGCGCATCCGATCCGTTGATCGCATCCAGCCTAGCGGCATCTCTTTGTCTCTCGTCATTCCGTTGTCTTATACCTCAATTTTGTCTTCAAGCCCATTTGGGGGTATGCTTTGCAGGGATACTGGGCGATTCCTCATGGTGGGCTAAATCAGGATTACTCGCCAAGCTTTTTGTATGGTGACGAATGGAACAAACACCAAAAGTCGTGATATCCCCTCCCTGGTCGGTCAATAGATTTTACTTCTCCCGAGCTTCCGCTTGGCCTCTGGCGTGTATGGCAGCAATAGTAATTGACAACACTTTTTCTTTGACCCGGACTGGACCATTGCAGAACGAGAGAAGGTGCTTACGGCAAAACCAACGCGGAGACCCGGTAACGAATTTGCGAATCGGAGGTCGGCGGATGAGGACGGCACCCCTCCCCCTGGCATACCTCTAGGCAACTGGCTGGATTTGTACTAGAGAGCCCGCAAGTCCATCGAAGAGCGAGAGCGATATCTCTCATTTTTCTCCAGGAGCTTCGTCAGCTCTTTCCCCCCTCTCCTTTTATCTCCGCCGATCTTTGCGGAATTGCAAAGGGGGGGGAGCGCAACCACCGCGCGGGCTGCCGGCAACCACTTTTTCCTTGGCTCTGGAATACCACGGTTCGGATCAGACGAGTGCGACGCGAACAACAGCGACAACAACCGCTTAGCCGGGATTTTGGGAGCGGAAATCAAGGGGAGCGCGCAAACAGTACTTGGGACATGGGACGTGGAAATTTTCCTATGGCGGTTCCCGTATTCCTTCGCCTCTCGTTAACGCAATCCTTCCCGCCGACCCCGAGATGAGGCACCGTATATTTAGCTGCGCCGGCGCCGACGCCGACAATCATCATACAACGGGTCATTGTCAGGGCGAGCTACGGGATCGGATGCACGTCGATCGTCATGATGGTCGGGCCGCAGGCAGTTGAACGGCGGCAGTAGGTAGGTACACGTGGAGCGGCGGCGGTGCTTACACACGGACGCGTCTGTCTTCCTGCGCTTGTCGTGGCCGGACGAACGAACGCTTCAACAACCCACACGTCAAAGGTGGACCGCTCACAGGATATTCTCGTTCGTCGACTGGGCAGGGAGAACCGTCCAAACGTTTGGCAGAATCGCTCTACCAAGACTTTCGAAGGTCGTGGCAACAGGCTGTGGCCGCGCGTCCGCCTTCCTGTTACTGGCGAGCCTGCAGAAGCGATATCACTAAGCTGTCGACTGCTCGACTGGTATCTGGTGGCATGCTGGCTTAGTAGAGCGAGCTCGAGATACGTGGGATGGGAGATGCGAAGATGGTCAGCTACACCGCTGGTCTGAAATATCGGAGGTGAGGCAGAGGTTGGATTGGCAGACCAGAGTGATGTATCCTTCGGGTCCTGGGCATCTCAGACGCTTCTGCAATACTCTCGGCCGATGGCCGCCACCGCTGGTGTCTGACAGAGTGGGACAAGGCCAGGAGGGAAGGCGCTCGAAGGAGAGGCTCTCGATCGTTCTTCGTAAGAGCGTCCGACTGGCAGATCTGTTGCCATCAAAGGTATTCCAGCCCTGGTCCTTGCATTTACATGCATCGTAAAGACAAAGTTTCTTGTCATAACCAGGTGCCTGGGTGTTTGATCAAGGGAGATCGACTGAAACGAAACCGTCTTACCTTTGGAAGGGGTTCCTGGTCAGGAGCTACAAGGTACATGGCCATGTTGAATCGTCGTTTTCGCACCTTTTTGTTCAATGGCACACGTATCTGGTCCTGGACAACAACAACTCAGCAGCGCTCTAAGTCGATTCTCTATTTTCCGTCAATTGAGATTCGATGGCTGGTAGCGGTTTGCAGCGGTTTATCGCACGGTGAACAGTTCCATCTTTCCCTTCTCGTCTCCCCTAGTCAAAATCTCCTCGCGATATGCACCGTCATCCGCTCACTTCTCTTCGCTGGCTTGGCCAGGAAAACAAGTACTAGTCCGTTGGTGTCCCGTTGGCCCTTTAGGCCTGTCTCTTCCCCGCATTCCTCCTCTTTAACCTTCTCACAACCGAAACAGAAAACCTTAAACAAGATAGGCGAGGCATAACTCTACTGAATAGCATCCCGTCAAGGAAGACCCCGGCAGTTACCATCATCGCGGACCATCGCAGAATCGCAACCACAAAAATTCCATCCCAGTAGATTGGTACTTAGACCTCACAGCTCGTGGCAACCAAAAAAAGAAACGAAGGATTCAAAGACGATGGACTTAACCCATCGCCATCCTCCCGAACCCGCTCGCCCGCATTCCCCCTCTTTGCCGAAACCGGAATAGCGCTACCAAGAAGCCTCCTCATCCCACGTGTCCGTAAAGGTCATAGACCGGAGTCTATTTCCGTCTCGACCGGAGTCTAGAAGGAGCGGCAAAGATGCATATTATACATACGTCCCGTATAGTAAGTAGAAGCGACCTACTATTCCTACCAAGTCTAACCGCCGGCTGCGGCGTTGGCGGCCCAGGTTCCGAAAGGCAGCAAGCAGGCAGCAGAGCTTCCGAGTTTAAAATTGATACAAGGGAGAGTGTCAGGATCATGGAACCAACAGATCGCTGCAACGCTTATAGCGTTGAGAAAAGTTTTTTTTTTCTTTTCTTTTTCCTTTTTGAAACGTATCCGTTCCCCTGGGAGGATGATGACAGGGAAGGAGAGAGTTTGTCTTTTTTTAAGCACGTCTGTCTGCTTTTAGACCTTGCTTACCACGACCACCACCAACCTCATCGGCGCTATCGTCGCTCGACACGACGCCGTCGATCCCCTAAAAGATTGTCCGGGACGAGCGATATGCATAGCCTAGCGTACCGCGCTGCTAACGGTCTATTGGTGGCAACGGGGCCAGTCGGGAGGCAACCTGCTCATTGGAAGGCGTCGCTGACAGGCTTCTGGAAGAGCGTGCTGACCACCCCCTCCTAGCCAACCATCTATCCATTTAAACAAGCATTATCGAAGGCGTTTCTGACCGGCATATTGGGAGGCGTCTTACGTGCATATGCAGGCACCGTGAACCGCGCTCCTGAAATGAGAAGGCGACACGCAGGACGAGGAAGAGCAGCACACAGGTCCTGAAGGCTATTCACGAGCAAATGTGCGAGGGAAAGAGGTCGAGAGGAAGAGAGATGATGATTTCCGGTCCGGAAACGACAGCTCGGTATGCGTGCGTTTCTCTCTGCTGCCAGCTAGCCGTATCGAGATTAATCCCTGTCCGTATTACCGCTGCCCCTTCTCTCCTCTTCCATCTCCACTTCTGCGTCTTCTGCGGGGTATCCTTTTGAATCCAGCCAGCCCTTTTCCAATCCTTCCCACGCTGGGCCATCACACGAAAAGAAAACTGTGAAAAAGGAAAATGAAAAGGAGAAACCGGTCCATGAAGGAAAGGAAAGAAAAGGAAAGACAGTCAGCACGATGCTTGTGCTATCGATTGGGTATCTTCCAACGCCTTTGGGCGATCCTGGCAAATTTCCAGGCGCCCCGTGCAATGATTTGGGCAACCGCCTACGCCATTTCCAGCTTGCGCGAGCACTGCTGCGTGGCTGTTGATGCTTTGTTTGTTCGTAGATCGTTACAGTCTTCCCGGCCGTCCGGCGGTGGAGAATGCGTCGGTTGGAGAGGGATTTGCGTGTGGTTTGCCGCATTTGCTCGCTCGCTCGCAAAAGGGGAAAAAGGAGAAAAGACGAGACAAAGGAAAGAATGAATGGAAAGTAGCCGCGTGGCTCAATGGCGTGTGCGATCACGGATCGGGTAGTTCAGACGACGAGTCCTCCGAATGCCTCGGCTACACCCGTGAGGGGTCCCTTAACCCTGTCGAGCAGGCGACGCTCAGTACGCTCGCCTTCGGTCTCGACTTTGGTGAGCTGAGGTGGAGTCGGGCTCGGCGGCTCGCTATCGTGGGTGTTAAGGTCAGCATGGCGCAACTCGAAGCCGTCAGCATCTGCACGCTGCTGAGTACTGCGGCTGGCGACCGGGGTGAGGTCAGCGTCGGCGTCCCGATGGAACGATGCTGCAACACTGTCGTCCGAGGGCTCGCGTCGGACATCAGGCCGAGTCGTCGTACGAAGGCACGCCTCACGGTCGGCCGCGGTAAAGTGATGCGCACTGTAGTGCGGGGGTGATTCCTGGAACTCGGCGACCGCCTGCCTCCTCGCATTGATGCGCAGGCGAAGGCCCTCGCAGAACAAAACATCACTAGCGCGAGGCGAGGAGTACAGAAGTACTGGAGCGCAGCGACGACGGTAGCGGAGAAGAGACGATGGCGAGGGTTCAGGATGTCCACCAATCGGGTATTTCGCTGCGGCTGAGGTCGACGACTCACCGCTCTGGGTGTCAATGGAGGCACGGCGCGTTGCAGTGCGGTCGAGCGCTTCGTCCGTATTCTGAGTAGCGCTGTTGGAGATGTTGCTAGGCGGAGGAGACGCTGGGCTGCCAGGGAAGAGCATATCTGCAGCATCGAGGTCGTCGGCATCCGCGTCCGCACCGCCTGTGCTGACAGGCTGCTCATCTTCAGCCTCACGGGCAAGATTCGGGTACATAGTCCTGATGATACGCTCCTGCTCGGCAAGCAGCCTCCTGGCATTGAGGTCAATGGTGTCTTGACGAGTGGACCGGCCGTCCAGCTGTCGCTGCCTACGGCCCCTCCTAGGGAGACTGCGGTAACGGGGCTCGCTCCTGTCTTCCAACGGCGGGCTGATGTCGACGGCAGCGCAGAGGTGCTCGATCCAGTCCAGCATGCCATCCTGCTCGGCAGCGCAAAACAGGAATTGGTCAGTCTCCACCCGCAAACGCATCACGTGCTCCCTGACGGGCCAGAAAAGATGCGGGTCAGTCTGGTAGACGGCATGACGCGCGGTTAGCGGGACGAGCTTTGCCAAAGGAGACTTGGGAATGAGGTCGGTTTTCTTGAAGTCGAGCGCAAGGCCCACTTCGGCGTGTTGGAGAGAATAGGTCCGGATCAGTCTGCCGGGCGTCGGCTTTTTCGATTTCGAGAAGAAGCTAGTTCGGAGACGGTGGATGCTGAGCTGGGTTCCGCGGAGGATGACGTAGACTTCTTGCCACTGGCGTTCTCTCGGACCTGGCTTGTCGAAGATGTTGATGTACTCGGACTTGAAACCAAGCGGGCCCTCGAAAAGCACCGAACACGAGTAGGTCGGCAAGACGTCCCTCGCGGGAGTTTGCTCGGCTTTGGACAGCGAGCTGTATGCCGGCGGGAGCGCAGCCGGGTCGGCGGGCTGCGAATGGGTGTGGAAAGTGTTGTGGTAGCCGTAGCAGCTGGGGGTCGAGGACGAGGGCGCGGCCGGGGGCGCTGACGTCGGCGCTGCGTTTGCGCAGTCGGCAGCGGGTGCGGAGCGCTGCTCCTGCTGCGGCGGCGGGTCGGCGGGCACGGCGCATTGCATCATGGCCGAGTGCTGGCGGAAGAGCGCAGCGCCCAGGGCGGAGGCGCTCATGGTGGTGCGCGGTGAGGGTGGGTGAGGAGGGTGGGCGGTGTCGGCGACGAGAGGCGAAGAGCGTCGCGGGGAAGGCGAGGGCGCGGCGGGGGGTCTATGAGGCGCAATTCGCAGGCATTGCGACTGGAGATGGAGATGCGCTGGCTCGCAGTGTCTGGTAGGCGGTCGTGGCTCTGGGGCTAGCGCAGCGCGGACTGAGGGCGATTTAGCTGGCGCAGAGGAGGGAGCTGGACGGTGCGTGCGGCGGCGTGTCTCAGGCGGGCAGCTCGCCTTGTTCTCGGTCGCGCGCGCGGCAGGTCTGGACAAAGGCGCACGAGGCAATGGGGCTGGCAGCGTGGGCGCGCGGTGTCTTGATATCTGGGCATGACCCGCTGGAGCAGCGCAGGGCAGGGGTGCGGCCTGCAGGCAGCGCGCGCGGGGAACTGGTGCGGCCATCACACCACGGCTGCAGCGCGTGAACGCGCAGCAGTCGCTTTCCAAATCCCCTCGCACGCCCAACCGGCTTTCACCGCAGATCGGCCCAGCGGCGAGCCGCGCCTTGGTTCGCTGCGCTCTCCGCCCGCCATGCCACGCCGCGCGCCACGGCCTGGCCGCCTGCCCGTCAGCCGCGCATCGTCGCGGTGCGACGGCGCGCTGCGTTCCTGAGCGTCAGCCGCCGGTCCCTGGGCGACTCGAGCAGAAACGAAACGCGCACAGGCGGCGGCGGGCGCTTCCGCGGCAGATCTCACCTGAGCTCATCTCGCGGCGATCGCTGCCGGCTGGCGAGTCGTGAGCGTGTCGTGACCGGCGGGGACTGCCCTGTCACGCTGCCCGCCGCGGCGCAAACGGCGTGGGCAGCCCGCTGCCGGGTGGGCAGCGCCCCAAGTGCCGCCTCTTTGCTCGCCCTGCATCGCGCCAGCGCACTGTCATGCGGCGCCAGGGTGGAGAGCCGTGGTCATTCGCACGCGCCCGTTTTGGCAGCGAGCTGGCGGTCTGCGGGCCGCGCCTTCACGCCTGGCTTCGCGCCTGCCCGCCTGCTCTGCTAGCGCGAGAAACGTCTCCCACCGCCGTCTCAGTGCGACACCACTGTCAGAAAGCTTGTCGCGCCCGCCGCCAGTGTCGCTTGCGCCGGCGCGGCGGTCGCTTGATCGTGCGCTCCCCCGCCGGCGCCCGAGCGCGCTGCGGTGCGCCTCTCCACGAGGCCCGTCACGTTCTCGCGTTGCATCGTCCGCGTCGCCCGCCAATGCTGTGCCCGCGCGGCGTATTTGGCATTTCCCAGCTCGTGCGTCTTTGATGAGCTCAGCGCGCGAGCGGCGGCGACGATAGGCAAGCCCCGCCGCAGCCGCAGCCGTGCCGTGTGCATGGGATCGGTCGCATGGCTGGATTGACGGCTGCGCGCAGGCCCTCAAATCACGGCGGCCCTCTGCCTCTGGGACCGTTGCTATTTACGAGAGACGACAAATTCTCCAGGGAACATCGCTCGACTGCTTGCGGATGCGTCGGAGAGCTTACCCAGTGCAAAGCAGGTGCCGAGCCCATAGCCGCAGGCTGATCGCGGGCAGAGCCCTTGTACGATGGCATACGTCATGGCGGACAGCAATTGTCGAGCCCATTCAGGCTTCCCACGCTTCCGACTTCTTCCTCAACGGTTCCGTTTCGAGTAACCCACTGTTCCAGGCCTTGCCTCACTACGTAGTACCTGGCAGAGACTGTCGCAGAATGGGGCGTTGTCTCTTCTCAGAGGAGCGCGGACGATTCCTGCAGCTTCCAACCCACGGGCGAGCAGTGCTGTCTCCACCCTGATGTCATGTACACTTCGCTCGAAATCGCAGCCCTATCACAAGGCTGTTGGCTCCGCTTCGAGGTTTCCAGGGCTGGCTACGTCACGTTGGGTTCATTAACCTGTTCCCTTGATTCGCCAATTCGTGCGGTCAGCTTGGGGGCCAGCTCTTGTTGAGCTCACATCCTTCACAGACGCTGACACGCGTCAGGTAAGCTCTACTTTTGCAGACGAGCTGCCACGTCTGGATGACTGCAAATCTTCTTCCTGGGATAACATCGAAGTGGCACATAGGCGCCGGATTTGAGCGATTGGGGATCGTCTCAGACCTCTTACACACCAGCCCTCCACCATCAAGAGTGAGGCGTTCTTTGATCCGGTAAGCTCTAGCAAGAATATTCTACGCTCTCCTAAGCTTCTCAGCTCGCGACCATCTATAGCGTATAAGCGCTAGTGCATCACATCAGTGCTTGGAAGCAGTCAAAGGTTGGGAGGTTGGCTGCAGATAGGCCGCATCAAATAAGACCACCCTCCATGCCAGCGGCAGGCGTGTCCTGAGGAAGTGCAAAAGCAAGCAACGAAGGGCAGTATGACGTGCGATCACGCTCTATCGAACCGGAGAAAAGAGCCTACGCAGCTCTGAATGTCTTGCAGCGTTACACAGCACAGGTCCTATTGGAGAAGGTTTAGGGTTGTTCAGAAGCTTCTCACAACTCCTCATGATCGACCATGCGCTTACATACGGCGATGTGGCTGCAGCAGATCGAAAAGCTAGTCGTCACGCGCTCCGATAGGTTGCTGCGCTGTCAGCATAGGTCACCCTATTGATCAGATCGACGTCTCGTCAAGCTGTCCAATCGCCTGATACTAATTGACGAGATGCTTCTCTCCGCAACCTGCTACGTAGTCAACACCGACTTCGGAGTCCTGGTAGACATCGCCATGCCCTTCAGCATTTGCCTCAGCAGCAGGATGTTGATCTTGGTGAGCGATTCTCATTTCCATCCTCCATAGCGGTCAATGCTAATAATAACAGCTTGACCGATGATCCTTTCCCAACAAAACAGCGGACTGAATGGCAATATGCGGTTGCCCGACAGATCACGGCCACGGACGGATCTTGTCCCCGCTGGCGTTGTTGCTGTGCCGCATCGCTGACTCGAGGGATCCATACACAGGATATATAATCGTTGCCAGCTACCCGGCATCGACAATGCCATCAAGCGGCAATCAATAATTTCCAAGTGGCTGAAGTTGAGCAGTGTAGACAAGTATCCCCACCGATCTCAACACCGCTTGTCCTCCGCGCAAGCAGCACACCTCCAGCAGCACATGTAGCAATACGAAAAGGGTTGCAAGAGAAGAGCAAACAAGTGCAACTTTGCGCTTAAGAAAAAAGCCTCATCAGCCCCTTCTTTCTATTTCTTGACAACATCTGTAGCCGGTCACACCCGCCGTTGCACAAACACAACACCGTCACTGTAATTCGTTGTCACCATTACGCCGCTGTCATATCGCCGCGACGCCGCCACACCGTCACAGCCGCAACCGCGCAACCCACCGCGAACCCCGCCGCGGCGCAACGAGCTTACCAATCTGAGCCAGCAATCTTACCAATCCGACAATGTCCAGCCCGCAGGAGCAGTATCGCAAGTACCTGCCGGACTTCTCCGCCTTGAGCGACGCCATACTCTACTACCGGCCTGAATCAGGCGAAGCAGCAGCAACACAGCAGCCGTCCGAAGTAACGACCGCTGACAGAGGAGATTCAGGTCCAGACCTCGTCCTCCTCTGCGCCTGATTCGCCGCCGCGCCCAAACACATCGCAAAATACGCAACCAGCTACCAGCAGCGCTACCCGCGCGCCTTGCTGCTCGTCCTAACCAGCACAATCCCAGACGTGGTGTGGCGAACCTCCGCTCAGCA